>CM073000.1:71910129-73141200 GCA_037038555.1 Rhynchonycteris naso
GGGGTCTGGGCCAGGTTTGAGCAGGGGACCTGAGAACACCAGTGCTGAGTGATCAGTAACAACAGTGCAGGTACCCTGCAAGTGGCTACACCTATGTATAAATTTGCTTTTTAATTGTGAAGGTCTTATGGCCAGAGACAGGCAAAACATCTGGCAAAAGAAAAGGCAGACACTCCCCGCTCCCCAAACCAAGACCCAAGTCTTCCAGCCTAGTTTATTTTTTACATAGTTGCCCAGTGCTTTCTATTTGGGAATATTTTCATGGGCAGGTCCCTGTCTTTCTCCCAGTTGTACAGCACTTTTATTTGTTCAAACTGCATTTGGTCTGATAGTGTTCTTCCCTCAGTAAACTGTTGAGGAGGTAAGTATGGGGGAATCACTTCCATCTGACAAATTAGGAAACTGAGGCACAGAATGGTTAGGTGATTTGGCAAACGGGCCTGGCTAGTGATGCAGGGGTGACAGGGAGGATCCCCAGGCTCCTCGACCAACATGCACACAGCGGAAACACGGAGGGAATAGGAAAGAAAAGACAGCCCCCACAATTCTCGTCTCAAAATATTTAATTTTGCTTTGAAAAGGTTACATTCCCGGCTTCCCTCCCTACATCACTCCGGCCCACCAGCAGTGATACACTCGCACGCACACACGCACATAAGGCCAATGGGCTTCAGTCTGCTTCTGCCCTCGCCAGCTGGGAAGAAGGAATTTTCTCCTTCCCCTACAAAGGTAAGAAAGAGGGGCTCACTGGAATGCCAGCTCCCAGGGGAGGACGCAGAGCCCCACACACTCTATCATATCACATGCACTTAGAAAAATAAAACCAAGTGGTGATCTGGCATCCCCAACACCATAAGATAGCAATATCCACCTGGAAGTCATCTTTGCCATTTTCTAGAAAAATTTATTGCACTTAATTAATAGATGTTAAAGGAGCTCTGGGGTGGGGCTTTGCCACAAAAACCAAGGGCTTTTGACCATTTGTGTTACATGAGGCAGAGCTCCCAGGGCCCTAGATGGTGAGCTGCCCAGCACAAAGGGACCCTCCTCTGCTGGCTCCCATGTCTGCCAACCTGCCGCAGGCTGGAGGACTGCAGGAGTTGCCTATCCAGGGCCACAGCAGTCCCTCAGCAGGGTGATGCTTACCCAGGCAAGGTTCACTGCTCAGTGCTTCTCCAACCTCAGGTTTGGCCAGGCAAACCTCTCCCTTTTGGCCAAGGGTAAGAGTTACCGAGGTCTTCCACAAGGCTGTTGGCCATCGTGAAAGCTCTTTCTCTAAATATATATATTTCTATATCTAAATATACATTTATTATATGTATATTCTTGCAATATTCTAGCTCATTCATGATTTGTCTGTCCTGAGGTTGCAACAAGGCTGCCAAGAAACTGAAAACAGGGGGCTTCGGAAGGGATGGTGCTTCCCGCCCCATCACAAACCCGTGTAAAGCCATTACATTGGCTTCTCTGGCCTCCAGTGCTTTTCAGATGTCAAAGATTTGAGCACAGGAGCCTCAGTCTTTGACTGTCAGCCCCCAGATGGGGAGGGGTTACAGAGGGAGACTCCCAATTCGTTTCATGATGGAAACTAGCAGATATCAAACCTCTTCTGCAAAGATTCAATTCTTGGGCCTGGGAAGGAGACACACACTTCCCTGAGCACTCCTTTTCCCAACATGTCAACCTTCATGGACTTCTCCTTCTTGTCCCTTGTAGGCTCCTGACTCAAACGGTCTCTTCTAGAAGAGGACAGCAACCACACTCTTTCCCAGTAAGCACTTTGGGAAGGAACCAGACACCCAGTGCCTGGGGAGAGAGGGGAGGGCACTGAACAGGCAGAAGGTGGGACAAAGAGGAGAGAGTCAGGCCATTATCCCACCCGCTGGAGTCAGAACATAGATGCCATTCAGAGATTAAGTCTCCATCCTTTAAAAAGAAAAACTGAAGAAACACAAACCATATACTTTCAGGCCAAAGAAAATGAAGAGCTTTTAAGCTGGAGGCTCTTCTACCAATAACAAAATGAGAACTGCCCTTTTGGTGGGTAGCCAGACCAGAGGGAGAGTGCCCGGACGGGCGAGCTGCCCAGGGCAGGACACTGACATGCTGGATGCAACTGCCCTGTTGTGGTTACAATAGAGTGAAAAGTGTGAACATGGTTTTTATAGAACCACAAAGTAAAAGTCAGGGGCCTGGAGGGAGGCGGTGACCTCCCTTGGCCTCAGGCACCCTTGTCAAGTCCCCCAGGGAGGCCGGTGTGCAGGTGTCTAAGAGGGCCGTGGCATTCCCCTGGGTGCAGTCCACGGACAGTGGATGACTTTCCCAGGTCTTAATGTGTTATAAAAAGTCTTTAGGGGTCAGAGCCAGGCCTTGGAGCTACCACTTTAAAGCCAGTGGTAAGCATGACAAATGGTGCCTATTACCTCTGACACCTCTTAACCCAAGCTGCCTGGCCCTGAGCCAATAAATACACCCATCTGCAGGTGCCCCAGTTGACCACAATGAGCAGAGGGTTCCACGGATTTCCTCAATCTCCCGAGCAGAGCAAAAGAATGAGTCCCACTGGACAAGGGAGAGCAACTGCGAGGAAGTGAAGCCACAGCTGCACGAACCCCTCCACATATCATGGCTATGTGGGTGGCCCACATTTTCAGGGACCCAGACTGAGGAACTCTAGCATGTAAATGTCCTGAGCACCTGCTATTCCATGAGTTGTGCTGTGATTCTGGTGACCCCTGGCCAGGTGCTATGCCTAGCAGGTACCCTCTAGGCAGCTTACACAGGGGAGGAACCGTGAAGCACGAATGGGGAAGCCCTCTTCTGCTTTCCTCTGGCCTGGCCCACATCAGAGAGCAGAGCAAGACGAGAGAGAGACACATGCCTCAGCTCCCTCCCAGTGCAGGGGCTGTAGAGGCCCTTTTTTGAACACCACCTTCCGAACAAAGGTGCATCCTACCTACCTCCAGGAAGTTAAGCTTCCTAGGTGAGGGGTTTTCCTTTTAAGTCCAAGATTTGAGATTGGTCACCGGGTGGAAAGGAACAGGCCTAGTGGCCAAATCTAGCGGGACAAACGAGATGTAGATGATGTCCACAAGTGACCTGGAGAAGAAGAGATGCAAAGGCTGCCTTCTACCCTGTGATCCGGGCCCAGAGACCGTCCGACCTGGGAGTCTCTCCTTCACAGCAGACAAAACACAGAGAGAGCTGATTGCCAGCGCCTCCTCCCTGGCTTCCAGACCTCAAAGCCACACGAGTAAAGGGGTGTGGAAGCTAAGAATGGTCGGGTGAACTTCTGCTGCAGGCCCCAGACCGAAACCCAACCCCAGGTTGTGCAAAGAACCTGCTTCGGCGGCCTGGTACCCATGCAGACACTGCGGAGGAGCTGGTGTGTCTTTCTACCTCAGGGAGATGGTAATGATATTTCTCTCAGACTTTCTGGGGAGGGTGAGGTGGACCACAGACGCAGCCCATCTGGAAACACACCCCACTACCTGAGAAGACATAAGTGCGACAACAATGGACTCATTCTGTGGAGACAGGCCTCCACGGCCCAGGGTGGAGACTGAGGAAGTCAGGGCAACTTGAGTGCCTTGGGAAAGGAGATCTGTACTCCAGAGGTCCCCTTCCAATTCAACTGTGACATCCAAGAATAGGAACTAAGGCTGATGCACCCATCTACATTGATTCTCTCACAGCCCTGCCAGTAAGGAGGCTGGTCCCCCAGGGAAGTCGCCACGTGCGCTGGCCATGTGATAATGAAGCTTGAACGTGACCGCTCCTGGAGCAGGTGCACCACCATTTGCCCATGACGAGTCATAAGTCTCCACATGTGGGTGGGGTTTCAGAGAGCCCCCAGGCAGAGAGGGCTGAGGTGCAGGCAGCGCAGCCTGGGCAGGGGCACAGGTTACAAGGGCCCGTACTTGGTCTCATACTTGGACACGATGGTCTTGCACTTGCCCACCTCCTTGCGTAGCTCAGCCACCTCCGTCCGCAGGGCCATGTTCTCCTTCTCCAGAAAGGCTGCCCGGATGGTGATCTGGTTCTCCTTCAGACGCCGGGCATCCCGGGACCTTTTGGCTGCCACGTTGTTCTTCTTACGTCTCGTCCAGTACTTTTCATCCTGTGGGGAAGTGGCCTCTGTTGGTCTCTCCTTTCCCCACAAGGGAACCCAACCTTTTTTTCTCCTGCCATCACTCCACACCCCAGATTCCTCTATCACTCATCTCGTGCAGCCAGAATAAAAGCTGGGACCCAGGAAAGGAAATGTATATGCTCTCTCCCCAGAGTGAGAAATGTAGCCCTTTGGTAGGAAGTAGTAGAGGGAAGAGGACTCCATTTACTGCGAGCCTGCTCTGTGCTGCTCCAACATGAAGCACTGTCTACACCAGGGGTCCCCAAACATTTTACACAGGGGGCCAGTTCACTGTCCCTCAGACCATTAGAGGGCCGGACTATAAAAAGAACTATGAACAAATCCCTATGCACACTGCACATATCTTATTTTAAAGTAAAAAAACAAAACGGGAACAAATACAATATTTAAAATAAAGAACAAGTAAATTTAAATCAACAAATTGACCAGTATTTCAATGGAAACTATGGGTGCGGATGCATCCTGTGCTCCTCTCATTGACCACCAATGAAAGAGGTGCCCCTTCCGGAAGTGCAGCGGGAGCCGGATAAATGGCCTCAGGGGGCCACATGTGGCCCACAGGCCCTAGTTTGGAGACCCCTGATCTACACCGTGTTGCCCTATGTCATTTTGGTTATGGCTAGGGTCCTGTCTCCTGAGATCTAATCTTGGATCTGCACTGACGAGCAGTGGAATTGTGTGTGTTCTTTAACCCCTCAATGTCTCAGGACCTTCATCTTTTCAATAAAGATAACTACCTCATAGAGTTGTTTGAGGATTAAATGAGTTAATATACAAGGTGCTAACAACAGTAAGGATCACATAAAGGTTTACCATTTTCATTGCCATTATTGTGATAGCTTCAGAAACCTCCTGAGAGGCAGGTACAGTTATTCCCATTTTATAAATGAGGAACCTGAGGCCCAGCTAGTTCTACATGGCTAAGTGGGGTCTGGGCCTAACCTTTGATGGTACAGTGGATAAAGCATCTACCTGGAATGCTGAGGTCACCAGTTCGAAACCCTGGGCTTTCCTGGTTAAGGCACAAATGAGAGTTGATGCTTCCTGTTCCTCCCCTCGTTCTATCTCTCTCTCTCTCTAAAAAGAAATAAGTAAAATCTAAAAATAAAAAGTAGAATCTGGCCTGACCAGGCGGTGGCACAGTGGATAGAGCATCAGACTGGGACACAGAGGACCCACGTTCGAGACCCCGAGGTCGCCAGCTTGAGCACAGGCCCATCTGGCTTGAGCAAAAGCTCACCAGCTTGAACCCAAGGTCGCTGGCTCCAGCAAGGGGTTACTCAGTCTGCTGAAGGCCCGCGGTCAAGGCACATATGAGAAAGCAATCAATGAACAACTAAGGTGTCGCAACAAAAAACTGATGATTGATGCTTCTCATCTCTCTCCGCTTCTATCTATTCCTCTCTCTGTCCCTGTTAAAAGAAAAAAAAAAGTAGGGTCTGGACCCAGCTCTACCTAACTCCAAAGCTCAGATAGAAAGTCCTTCCTGTGAATTTTTCATAGGAAAGGATGAAAAACTACAAAATCCTCCTCTCCCTCCCCACCCCAACTCCTATAAAACCATGAGCTTGAAAGTTGTTTTCTCATCCCTGGGGATGTCAACATACAACTATCTTTTGTCCTTCAAAGCAAAGGCTTGTTCAGCCTAGTTCCTGTGGCCTAGTGAGCTCTTGCCCAAAGGCTGGGCTAAAGCCAGAAAAGCAAGGACATCAACATAGCCACCAGCCAGTAAGGAAACAGAGAAACTACAGGAAGTCATGCTGAGGCCAAATGCCACCTGACTCCCTTTCTTTCTACCAATTGCTGTAGGATATGGTTAATACACTGAACGCATGCATTTCTAAATGGTGTCCACAACACAGGAGGACTGTCTGGACAAAATCAAGCTTGAGGAAGCACAGCCTCTTGGCTCTTGAACCAAGGCTGTACCTTCACGTACACAGATACCAGATTACCTTCTGCTCATCGGGTACAAAGACCTTCTTGGCTTTTTTGATCATGGGCTGAGGTTTCAGGTCTTCCTCTGCAAACTTGTGCTTCCGAGGGTTGAAGAGCTCCCCACCTGGCACACTGGAAAGGACCAGGTCAGCAGGGTCAGGATTGAAGTTCACATCTACCTCCACACAGTTGGGGTCGATAGGACTGGGTGTCTCCCTCTCCTTTTCCAGAGAGGATTCTGAAAGACACAGAGGCAGGTGGTCCTGATGCACCAATTGGACGGCAAAGACTCAGGTCATACACCCAGATACCTGCTTGAATCTCAGTGCTGCACAGCCACTGCCACCTGGAGGGAAAAAAAACCATACAGCACCAGCCCCCGAGCCAGATCGGCATATGTGATTCAAATCAACACAAACACAGAAAGAATCCTTCCCTTTAGGAAAAAAATGCTCAAAAGGAAACAGAGGCCCTGAAAAAGATAGGATTTTCTGATTTCCCCCCCATAAATATTAAGCAAAACATTAAATCACTATCTCCTTGTGGTTTCAATCTCTCAAGTAAGGAGAAACAGTTAAATCTCTCCATGAACTATAACCAAGAGCTATAATGGCTGTTAGGGGCACAGAATGAATAATGAAACAGCTTCCACTTTTGAATCCTTAGAGATCTATCAGTCACAGTGCTCATTCAGTCTTATGACAACTCTGAAAGCAAGATAAGTGTTAATCTTATTTTACAGGTGAACAAGCTAAGGTTCAGAGAAAGGACACAGTTTTCCCAGGGTCACACAGAAGGTATGTGACTGAAATAAAATTTGAAACTGGCCTGACCAGGCAGTGGCACAGTGAATAGAGCATCAACTTGGGACGCTGAGGACCTAAGTTCAAAATCCCAAGGTTGCTGGCTTGAGCAGGGGGTCACTAGCTCAGCTGGAGCCCCCTGGTTAAGGCACATATGAGAAAGCAATCAGTGAACAACTAAGATGCCACAACTATGAGTTGATGCTCCTTTCTCCCTTCCTGTCTGTCTGTCTGTCTCTCTTTTTCACGCTAAAATAAATGAATGAATAGATAGATAGATAAATAAAAAAATAAAATTTGAGTCTAGGGTTCTTCTCTGCCCTACTTGGCTGCTTCTTTATTTATAGTGGACATTGGATTAAAGTCACTTTCAGAATTCAAAGGCTGTTAGAGATAAGTTACATTACTTAAAAAAACCTGTGTTGGCGCAGTGGATAAAGCATCAACCTGGAATGCTGAGGTCAGTGATTCAAAACCTGGGCTTGCCCTGGTCAAAGCACATATGGAAGTTGTTGCTTCCTGCTCCTCCCCCTACTTTTTTCTCATTTCTAAAATGAATCAAGTCTTAAAAAAAAATTAAAAAACCAAACCAAACAAAGAAACCCCTAGACTTTTGGACCTGATCTGGTGGTGGTGCAGTGGATAGAGCATCAGAATGGAACACGAATTACCCAGGTTCAAAACCGTGAGGTCACTGGCTTGAGTGTGGGCTCATCCAGCTTGAGCATGGGCTCACCAGTTTGAGTGTGGGGTCGCTGGCTTGACTGTGGGATCATAGACATGACCCCATGGTCACTGGCTTGAGCAAGGGGTCAATGGTTCTGCTGTAACACCGCCCCCCCCCCCCGTCTCAAGGCACATATGAGAAAGCAATCACTGAACAACTAAGGAGCCACTATGAAGAACTGATGCTTCTCATCTCCCTTCCTGTCTGTCTGACCCTATCTGTCCCTCTCTCTGATTCTGTCTCTGTAAAAAAAAACAAAACACCTAGACTTTTGTCCTACTTATTCAATGCTACTGATAGAAGCATACAAAATAATTATTCAATCAATAGGTTTATTGAACACCTACTATATGCAAAGTACTGTCCTGGCATAAACAAAGCAGTGAGGCCCTGGCAGGCTAGCCTGGTTAGAGTGCCATCCCAACACACCAAGGTTGTGGGTTCAATCCCTGGTGAGGACACATACAAGAATCAAACAATGATGGCATGAATAAGTAGAACAACAAATTGATGTTTCTCTGTCTCCCTCCCTTCCATATTTTCTCTAAAAATAGTAAAAAAAAAAAAAAAAAAAAGACAAAACAGTGAACAAAACAAGCAAAAATCTTGCCTTCATGGAATTATATTCTAGTGAGGAAGGCTCACATTACACAAACTAAGTTTTAAATATCTACAAAGTGTTAGATGTCATGTGACTATCTGAGAGAAGAACATTTCAGAAAGAGTGAACATCAAGTACACTGCTATGTGCAGAGGCCAGCACTGGTATTTTCAAGGAACAGCGAGGGAGGCCAATGTAGTTGGAGCAAATGAATGAGAAAGAGGGGTGACAGAACAGGTGAAGAAGAGAAAATATAGGACCTTTAATCCCAATAAAATAAAGCAGTAGTTCTCAACAGGGGATGAGTTTGTTCTGCTGGGTATATTTGTTTATGTAAGAATTGTGAGCCCTGGCTGGATAGCTTAGTTGATTCAAGGGTCGTACTGAAGCGCAGAGGTTGCTGGGTCCATCCCTGGTCAGGGCTCATACAGAAACTGAGCAAAGTTCCTGTCTCTTTCTCTCTCTCTCCCTTCCTCTCGCTAAAATCAATAAAATAAACATTAAAAAGAAATTGTGGGGGGGAGTTCTATTGGCACCAGTGGGTAAAAGCCAAGGATGCTGCTAAATAAATATCCCATAATGTAGAGTCCAGCTATAACCACGTTGTCCACTATTCGTTAGTACCTATAAAAGCTGAATGTATTCATGCCCAATGACCTAGTCATTCTACTCCTAGGTAAATGCCCAACCAGAATGAACACATATACTATTTACCAGATGACACATACACAAATGTTCATGGCAATGCTGTATATAAACCCCAAACCAGAAGCACCTCAAATGTCCATCAACTGTAGAATTGATAAACTGTGGTACTGTCATACAATGGAATACCATTTGACAATAAAAATGTCAAATGGTATAGGCAACAGCATGAATGATTCTCATAAACAAAGTTGAGGAAAGAAGCTAGGCACAAAAGAATGCACATTACTTACTTATGTCTTTCCTAAAGAAGAAACTTAAAAATTAAAAGCAGAAATTCCACTTTCATCTCTGCCATGTGCATAATTCTTCAATATAAATCTTACTTCATTTGTATTATGGCTTTTCTCTGTTTCAGCAGTATTTCCTAAGTATGTTCTATAAATCTATGTTGTTAGTGAAAAGAGATCCTGATGTCCACTAATTTATGTGGGTACTATACAGCTAGCTATAGAAAGCTATAAATGAGGCCCTAGCCAGTTGGCTCAGTGCTAGAGCACTGGACTGGCATGTGGATGTCCCAGGTTCAATTCCTGGTCATTGTACACAGAAGTGACCATCTGCTTCTCCACCCCACCCTTCTCCCCCTTCTTTCTCTCTCTCTCTTTTCCTCTCCTGTAGCCATGGCTCAATTGATTCAAGCGCATTGGTCCGGATAGCTCCCTGGAGCCTCTACCTCAGGTGCTAAAAATAGTTCAGTTGTGAGCATGGCCCAAGATGGGTAAAGCATCAGCCCCAGATGGAGGTTGTCAGGTGGATCCCACTTCGGGCACATGCAGAAATCTGTCTCTACATACCCTCCTCTCACTTGGAAAAAGAAAAAAGAAAAAAAAAAGAAACCTATAAATATGAGTATAAATGTAATCAACGTATAACAGTTAAAAACAAAAAAGGGGACAAAATATACAATCCCATTCATACAATGTTAATTATAGACAAAAGGAATCTTTGGTGATAGAAATAAAGAGTGGTCACTTCTGGAGTAATGACTGGGTGGGGTCACAAAGCACTTTAGGGACACCAATAATGTTCTATATCCTGATTTGGGTAGAAGTCACATGGGTGGGTTCACTTTGTGAAGACTCATCAAGCTGCATACTTATGATGTGGGCGCTTCTGTATGCCATAGTTAATTAAGGTTTACTTAAAAACAAAATCAGCCTGACCAGGCGGTGGCGCAGTAGATTGAGCGTCCGACTGGATGCGGACGACCCAGGTTCAAGACCCTGAGGTCGCCAGCTTGAGCACGAGCTCATCTGCCTTGAGCAAAAAGCTCACCAGCTCTGACCCAAGGTCGCTGGCTCGAGCAAGGGGTTACTTGGTCTACTGAAGGCCCATGGTCAAGGCACATATGAGAAAGCAATCAATGAACAACTAAGGTGTCACAACAAAAAACTGATGATTGATGCTTCTCATCTCTCTCCGTTCCTGTCTCTCTGTCCTTATGTATCCCTCTCTCTGTCTCTCTCTCTGTCCTTGTAAAAAAAAAAAAAGACAAAATCAAAGGCAAATGTCACCTAGGTGATCTAAGGTATAAGATGGGGCTTCATTTCTTTTTTTTTTTTAATTTTTTAAAAATTTTATTTATTGATTTTACAGAGAGAGGAGGGGAGAGAACAAGAAGTAGCAAGTCATAGTTGCTTCACTTTAGTTGTTCCTTGATTGCTTGTTGTATGTGCCTTGACCGGGCAAGCCCAGGGTTTTGAACCAGCGACCTCAGCATTCCAAGTCAATGCTTCATCTACCGCGCCACCACAGGTCAGGCGGGGGCTCATTTCTAACTTTGCCCCCTACCCACACATGAAACCAGCCTTTAAGGACAACCCAACAACCACAAAAAATGAGCTATCTTCAAACAAGAATTTCTTGGAATCAACTGAAGCCTCTAGATCTAACTGTTTACAGGAGAAAAACATGGTGAGGAGAAGCATAGTAAATACTACTACAGGTACTGTAGACAGAAAAATCCAACCATGTGCTAAACTCTACAGGATAAATGACTTAGTTTCTTCAACAAATAAATTGTAAAGAAAAAAAAGGAGATTACAAGAGATTTAAGAGACATAATTATATGAAACGTGTGAGTCTTGTTTGGACCCTGATTCAAACAAACTAACTAAAACAGTAGCATTTATGCAATAATGTTTTGGAAATTTAAATGCTGATGACTTATTATCAAGTTCAGATGTAAAATTGGTATTTTTGTTATTTTTTACAAGAACTCTTATATTGCCCTGGTGGGATAGCTTGGTTGGTTCGAGCATGGTCCCAATGCACAGAGGTTGCCAGTTTGATCCCTGGTCAGGGCACATACAGGAACAGATCAATGTTCCTGTCACTCTCTCCCTTCCTCCTCTGTCTCTAAAAATCAATAAACATTTTAAAAAAAGAAAAAATGCAGAATGGGATTTCTCTCCTGCAAAGCCGCAGACTGGAAGCTCTTGCCCCACTGTCCTATTTGCATCATGCCAACCAACAGAAAGGCTCCCACACCACATGTGACTGCTATTTTTTCTTCAGTCTTGGGGACTGTACTGAAGGGTGGGGAGCAGAGGGTTTCTGCACACAGAAGACCCACCAGAACCCCCCACCCCCAGAGAAGGGGCTCATAGGGTGTATGGATACAAGATGTCTTTAGTGGGAAGTGGACTTCCTTAGATGGGACTGGGGGCCCTGCCCAAAGGCCTATCACCAACCTGTGCTGGACACAGTTTCAGAGGGCTGAAAAACGGCAGTGGAAGAGGATGGTGGGGATTCTGTGGAAGAGCTGGCCGACTCTTTCCCTTCTAGCTCGGCCACAGGCAGCAGCAGATTCTGGGCCAGGTGGGTGGGGCTGGCAGGAATGCCATTCTCCAGCAGGAACTCATCTAGGTCCATGTACTCCAGGTGGAAAGATTCACCATCATATGGGATGGTCTTGTCCCAGATAGGTGGCATGAGGGAGGCTGAAACAGCCATGGTGCTGGCTGCTGCAGCCTCGTCTTCCTCCAGCTTTTCCTTCTTTTCCTTATCTGTAAATAAAAAAATCTATGGTAAGACACCATGCAAGAGGGTAATTTAATCCCATGAGGGGAGCAGTGAACCTCACAGAGCTGGCCCATCTCTCTTGAGTCCTGATCCATCCCCTGCATTTCAAGAGCCCACTGTATTCTCCAGATATAACCTGGTGCTTGGCCCAGACCCACTGGTCTCCTTTGAAAATGGCAGCATGTCCTCATCCACACTTGGGCTTCCGAGAATGCTCATAAGCTCTAAGTCCTAAATGGTTAATTCAGAATGGCCTGTGGAATTAGCATCTGGAGGAGAAAGGGACAGGGAGGAACTAGAATTTCTGATCCTTCCCGGTTTCTTATTCCTGTGGTAGGAAAGGGTGATTCCTCAGGCCAAGAACTTGTGTTCTCCTCTCTTGTCCCCTCCATCTATGCTTCTCCACAGAAACCCAGCCTATGGCTAGAATCCCAGTTTTGCCACTCAGTTGCTGTGATGTACAACTTTAGCCATGTTATTTAACCTCTTCCAGACTCAGTATCATCCACTGTAAATAAGAATAAACCTTCCTTGCCTGACCAGGCGGTGGCGCAGTGGATAGAGCGTTTGACTGGGATGCGGAAGACCCAGGTTCGAGACTCCGAGGTCACAAGCTTGAGCACGGGCCCATCTGGCTTGAGCAAAAAGCTCACCAGTTTGGACCCAAGGTTGCTGGCTCCAGCAAGGGGTTGCTCGGTCTGCTGAAGGCCCGCGGTCAAGGCACGTGTAAGAAAGTAATCAATGAACAACTAAAGTGTCGTAACGGCAATGAAAAACTAATGATACTTCTCGCTCCCCACCCCCTATAAAATCAATAAATAAATTATAAAAAAAAAAGAGTAAACCTTCCTCTTTGGTGTAGACTAGAAATAACATTTGAAAGTATATATTACATATATTTTCATGTTTATTGATTTTAGAGAGAGGGAGAGAAACAGGCACATTGGATTGTTCCTGTATATGCCTTGACTGAGAATTAAACCAGCAACCTCTGTGCTTTGGGGCGATGTTCCAAACAATGGAGCTCTCTGGCCAGGGCTTGAGAGTATTTTACAGTTAGCCCTGGCCAGATAGTTTGGTTGGTTAGATAGTTGTCCTGAAGCACAGAGATTGCCGGTTTAATACCCAGTCAGGGCACATACAGGAACAGACCAATGTTCTTCTCCCTTCTTCCCTCTCTAAAATCAATAAATTCAAAAAAGGAAGGAAGAAAGTATCTTACAGAGTTCCTGGAAAATGGCAAGCATGCGTTACTACCATAAGGTCATTGAGGGCAGGGACTGTGTCTGATTCATTTCTAGATCTCAGGGCCACCACAGGAGCAGGCTAACTTTGGGCCATGAGAAAATTTGTACACAGAATGAAGAATGCTGGGTTTGCACACAGATTACCTTCAAATTTATTAGATACAGAGGGTATGGAGCTCTCTTTTCAGGACCTTTTCAGAGAAAGATATAAAAAATGTTTGTTTTACTTGACTTTAGAGAGTATTATTGATTTGTTGTTCCACTCATTTTTTAAAAACTGTTATTTAAGGTATTTCCATATTGCTTCTTTATTTATTTTTATTTATTCATTTTAGAGAGGAGACACAGAGTGAGAGAGAGAGAGAGAGAGAGAAAGGGGGGAGGAGCTAGAAGCATCAACTCCCATATGTGCCTTGACCAGACCAGTGCAGGGTTTTGAACTGGCGACCTCAGTGTTCCCAGGTTGACGCCTTATCCACTGCGCCACCACAGGTCAGGCGCTTTTTAATTTTTTTTATTTTTAGAGAGAAAGAGATGAAGAAAGGGAGGGAGGGAGGGAGGGAGGGAGGGAGGGAAGGAGGAAGGAGGGGGTAAGAGGTAGGGAGAGAGTGAGTGAGAGAGGAGGGGGGAAAGGAGAGAGAGAGAAGGAAAAAAACATTAATTTGTTGTTCCATTTTTTTATGCATTTATTGGTTGATTCTGACTGAGGATTGAAATTGCACCCTTGGCGTATTGGGTTGACACTCTTAGCGAACTAAGCTACCTGGCCAGGGCTCAGAGGAACAATTTCAAGAGAAGTCTATCCCTGAATAAGCAGAGAAGACTGAAGGTGGGTTTTTTGGGAAGAAGGAGAGAGTGGAGCTAAAGAAGAAAGCTTGCTCCCATTCAAAGCAAAACTAATCAATTAGCAGAGACTGGATCTCACCTGTCTCAGTCAAAAAGTTACGTGTGTTGCTATCCAAGAAAGGGCAAATTAGGAAAAAAGATGAGAGAAGTGTGACAAGGTGAGAAGGCAATCAGTGACAAGGAGACTAATGGGAGAAATGGGAGATAAAATCATGACAAGTTCATAATGGGTTTTCAAATGGAGGCAGAAAACTTTAAACTCTGGATTCTGAAGTTAAAAAGAGAAATCAAATATGATTATGTTGGAAATAAATCAATTATGCATGGATATGCAGACCATAGCCGGCCAAAAAGAAGCCTGTTGGTTCAGTAAAAATGGACAAACCCAGTGTGTAAAGAAAATGGACAAACAGGCCCTGGCTGGTGGCTCAGTGGATAGAGCGTCGGCCTGGCACATAGATGTCCCAGGTTCAATTCCTGGTTAGGGCACACAGGGGAAGCAACCATCTGCTCCTCCCCCATTCCCTCCCTTTTCTCCTCCTGCAGCCAGTGGCTCAACTGGTTCAAGCGTGGCTCTGGGCACTGAGGATAGCTCCACTGGAGCTCATCAGCCTCAAAAGTAGCTTGGTACTTGCCTGACCTGTGGTGGCGCAGTAGATAAAGCGTCGACCTTGGAACAATGAGGTCGCCAGTTCAAAGCCCTGCACTGGTCTGGTCAAGGCACATATGGGAGTTGATGCTTCCAGCTCCTCCCCCCTTTCTCTCACTCTGTGTCTCCTCTCTAATATGAATAAAATAAAAAATAAATTAAAAAAAAAAAAAGCTTGGTACTCAAGTGTTGGCCCCGGATGGGGTTGCCATTTGGGGCACATGCAGGAGTCTCTGGCTCATTATCTCCCCTCCTCTCACCTAAAAAAACAAAACAAAAAAGGAAACGAACAAATAGAATTTGGTCATGGTTTCTAATACAAATTAACCTAAATTCTTGCAACTACCTTTGGTACCAGGCTTTGGTTGAAAACCAAACGGGAAGTTAGAAAGCCAAGCTTTGGTGGGCTTGGTGGGCCAGATGGCCTTGCTGTTCTCCCAGAGGTTTTTTTTTTAATGTTTTATTTATTTTTATTTATTTTATTTTTTTACAGGGACAGGGAGAGAGTCAGAGAGAGGGATAGATAGGGACAGACAGGACCGGAGAGAGGTGAGAAGCATCAATCATTAATTTTTCGTTGCTGTTGTGACACCTTAGTTGTTCATTGATTGCTTTCTCACACATGCCTTAACCGCGGGCCTTCAGCAGACCAAGCCACTCCTTGCTGGAGCCAGCGACCTTGGGTTCAAGCTGGCGAGCTTTTGCTCAAGCCAGATGGGCCCACGCTCAAGCTGATGAGCTCAGGTTCTCGAACCTGGGTCTTCCGCTTCCCAGTCCTACGCTCTATCCACTGCACCACCGCCTGGTCAGGCTCTCCCAGAGATCTTGATTCCACATTCTATTCAGATCCATACTGGGCGGGGCCGTGGGATCAAAGGAGACAGAAAGAGATAAAAAAAACAGCCACACAGAAGAACAAGTAACAGTAAGTTCCAGATTTTGCCTGACCAAAGCAATTAAGGTATTTTTAATAAAAGTTTTTATAAGATGGAGTTTTAATTGTAATAGATAATAAAGAATTAGGCCCATCACTCAAGTCACAGGGATTGACATTAACAGCTGTCAGTGATACAGTAAAGAGCACCAGACTAAGAGTTATAAGGCCTACCTATGTGACCTTGAGGAAGCATCCTCACCTTTTTGAGCCCAACTTTCTTCCCCGAAAGAGTGGGGGATAATTAATAGCACTGTTGTGGAAGACTAAATAAAATACGATTCCGTCAAAGTGCTTTGTGAGCACTCCGCTAATGTAAAGTAGAATTATTGTTATGGATGGCTCTTATTTGGCAATCTTGAACAAGAACCTGACAAACGTGTACACCTGTTCCAGCAGCTTGTCTCAGCCTCAGATTCAAAACAAAGCATCGCCTTAAAAACAAACAAAAGGGGCCTGACCAGGCAGTGGAGCAGTGGATAGGGCATCAGACTGGGATGCGGAGGACCCAGGTTCGAGACCCTGAGGTCGCCAGCTTGAGCGCGGGGCCCATCTGGTTTGCCAGCTTGAACCCAAGGTCGCTGGCTCCAGCAAGGGGTTACTTGGTCTGCTGAAGGTCCGCGGTCAAGGCACATATGAGAAAGCGATCAATGAACAACTAAGGTGTCGCAACAAAAAACTGATGATTGATGCTTCTCATCTCTCTGTTCCTGTCTGTCTGTCCCTATCTATCCCTCTCTCTGTCCCTGTAAAAACAAACAAACAAAAGGGGGTCCTGAAAGGATAGAGCTTAGTTGGTTGTTTGTTAGAACACTGTCCAGATATGCAGAGGTTGCTGGTCTGATCCCCAGTCAGGCACATACAGAAACAGATTGTTTTTGTCTGTCTCTTCTCTCCCTTCCTCTCTCTCTGAAATCAATAAATTAATTAAAAAACAAACAAAAGGGTCTGAGCATGAGGTCCCCAAGCAGGCGGAGAAAGCCTGGCCTCACCTGATATGCTGAAGCTATTTATAACTCAATGGTGACAAGCCATAGGAATGGAAGCCTCAGAACACACCCAAGAAAGAAAAGGGATGGCATTTTGAAAAAGAAAATTTTCCAAGACAGGTAAATCACAGAAGGCCTATTTCTTCCCAGCTCTCTAAACTACATTGATGGCTCTTGGTAATTCAAAGGTCTCAGACTGAAAACATACCTCTGTGCATCTAAAAGCACAATAGGTGGTACTCTGCTGCTTCCTGAACCTCACGTTCCCAGGCCAAAAAAACAAGGCCCAATCTGCTTTGCATATAGGCCCTAGGGACCTTTGTGGCCTAGGAAACAAGATGTAGCCCAGCTCTGCCACTGTGGCCCCAAAGTATTGGGTCAACCCCAAAAAACCAGGTGAAAGGCCTCAGTGGCCTTATTATCTTCATCCCTCCACCTGCCTGGCTGCACGCTCCACTTCAGGAGAGTATCCCTTTTCTCATATCCTTTCTTCTGACACCTCTCTCTCACCTGAACAGCAACCCTGAGACACACTTTCAGAAAATCTCCAGTGTGTACCTAGTAGTGGGGATGAAGACAAGTCCTCCTCCCAGAAGGGGCAAGACCATATGCGAAGATAATCTGCCATGTAAATCTGCGCTTCTCAAACTTTAGTGGACTTCGAAAGGGGTGGGGGTGGGGGTACTACATAATATGCAGACTCCTGCTTGTCCCAGGAGCTGCAGATTCCGTGGGTGAAACGTGGGGCCCAGAAAACAGTATTCTAAACAAGCATCCCAAGTGATTCTGATAAAGATGTCCCCAGAGAAGGCGCCCTGGAGTGTCATTTAAGGGGCTGCTACGTCCCCCTTCAGCCAGCTCAGTAACCTCTCCACATCGAGCGCCCTTGGACGGCCTCAAGAAACCTCACCGTGAACATACCCATCCTCTCCCTCCTGACCCAACCTCTCTCAGCTCGCCCCCGACCTTCTCCCAACCTTCTTGCCTCGCCCACCAGACCCTTCATCAACCCTGACCCCATCTCCCTTGGCTGCACCACTTCTCCCAGACCTCCGACCTCCCTGGCCCCGCCTTCACAAGGCCCCGCCCAGACAAAACCCCGCCCTCACCGAGGCGCGCCTCGCGCGGGGGATTCTCCATCAGCTTCTTCAGGACTAGTGGGAAGGAGCCCTGCAGGCCCCTTTCCCCAGCTGCACGCCCCAGCCCCGGTCCCGCCTGCGGCTCCACAGGCGGCTTCTTTCCGCCGCCTGCGTCGGACATCGTGCCCCCCGCTCCGCTCGCGCGCCTCGCCTCCCCCGCCTGCCTCTGAAGAAGGGCCGGAGCCTTACGACCCGCCGCAGCTGCCGACAGGGGCAGCTACTGCGCAGGCGCCGAACAGTTCCCCGCCTCCCTCCATCTCTACCCCGCCTGTGGACAGGCCCTCTCATATTAATTATTCATGAGGCCAGGCCAGCTTCCCCAGATCGCAGCTTTGGATTGGCTCACCCTGCGAGGAGGGCGGGAGCAGCCTTTCCGGCCGAGATTGGTTAGATTGCCGAAATATGTGAGACACGTGCGGGGCCAGGTGAGGAGAAACGCCAGGGGCCCCGCCCCGTCCGCCCGGGTCACCTGACTGGCGCCTGCAGGAGTTTGTGTCATAGGCCTTCTTCCGCGGCAGCTCCTTCCCTTCTACCAGAGGTTTCACCTTCGCCTTTCTCTTCATAACCACCGCTCTCCTCCCAGATCACCGTGACTCCTCTCTTTTCCCTCTCCCAATTTCGCTGCATTCGAGACCTGCCACCAAAAGGAGGCGGTGCTGGGGGCGGCCGAAGAAGCCTATCAGAAAACCCGTTCGGGTCGCATGGCCCGCCCCCCAGGTCACATGGAGCCCCAGCCGAGTTTAGTAGCATGGGAAGGGGGAGAAGCCGAGGAAAAAGAGGAGCAGCCAATGGGGGGCGGGGGCGGGGCCCGGGTCGGTGCACGAGGCTCAGCACGTGCGGGCCTGCGGCGGAGAGGGGAGGAAAGGGGCTGGGCGGGCCTTTTTTGTACTGGGACTCAGCCAGGGTTGTGGGGCCCGCTTGTACAGTCAATCTTGTGCCTCTCCTACTCGCGACCTAGAGGTTGCCTGAGGGCAGGGCGCTGGTCGACCTGCCCTTCCGTAGGGATGGCCCGTGAAGGAGCAGGTTTAGCCGCTGCTGAAGTGGGTGTCAGGTTCCTCACTGATCCCGGGTTTCTGGTGCGGGCGTGGAGGAAGCATTCTTGAGGCCAGAGCGGGGTGGGTTGGGTTGAGAGAATGGGCCCATCCCTGAGCCAGGGCCAGGGCGCACGCTTTTATCTTCCCACCTAACTGTGAGTTTGGGTAAATCCAGCTGCTGCACTTGAGCCTGTTTCCTCGTTAAAGGGTTGGACAGGAGATAATCTGAGGTCCTAAACAGCGTTGAAACATTGTTCCTCTCTAGTACCTTTTCATTCTTTTCCTAGGGACAAAAAAGATCAAACTCCTCTATATAGGGTACCGATTACACATTTTGTGGGAGAACCACCTTATCTCTTAAAATATAAACACTCTCTGGCTGTTCCTCCAGAAATATAAAAATGTAAAAAACTGTGGGAGGGGGTACACAAATGTGGAGACATTACAGGAAGCTGCTCCTAAACAGCGCCCAGAATTTTGCCTTATTTTGTAGCACAAATTATAGTCTGCTTTGAATCCCATCAATACTTGAGTCTGCTTGCCTAAACTCCCAGAGGGCAGGGACTTTGACTTGTTTATCCTGTATGCTGCCAAAGGCTGGGAGTCAGGAATGGCAGGCGGAAGCCCTAAGGTCGCTGAATAGGGGTGTGACCACAACACCCAGCTAGCTGAAAGTTGTCACACTGATGCAATTAGAATTTTGCTGGGAGCTGAGAAGGAACAAGAAATTGGGCTTCTACCTGGCCTGTGGAGCCCAGTGGATAAAGCATCTACCTGGAATGCTGAGGTTGTCAGTACTAAACTCTGGGCTTGCCTGGTCAAGGCACATACGAGAAGCACCTACTATGAGCTGATGCATCCCGCTCCCCTCCTCCCCCAATTTTTCTCTCTTCTCTACCTAAAAATCAATAAATAAAAAAGAAAGCCTGACCTGTGGTGGCGCAGTGGATAAAGCGTCGACCTGGGAACACTGAGGTCGCCAGTTCAAAACCCTGCACTGGTCTGGTCAAGGCACATATGGGAGTTGAGCTTCCAGCTCCTCCCCCCCCCCCCCTCTCTCACTCTCTCACTCTGTGTCTCCTCTCTAAAATGAATAAAATAAAAAGAAAAGAAAGAAAGAAAGAAAGAAATTGGGCTCCTGACCAGGCCTGTTGGTGGTTTGGGGCAGGGTTTTGGGAGTCAGACGCCTGTGGACGAGAAAAAAAAAAAAAGATGGATTCCCAGACTAAATCTGACAAGCTCAGGGGAGACCTGCATGGTGGCCTTGTAAACTCAGAGATCTAAAGTAACCACACAGGATGATGATCTGAAATTAAAACTTTCTAACTAAAAACAGTTCATGGTGGATAGTCATGTCCTGGGGGGTATTTTTCTCTAAACAGAGGTCAATACTTAGGCCTGCAAGTGTGTGGGGGGGAAAAAATAATGGGCCTGTATATTGTCTTTTGCATCTACAGTAGCAAATCTGGTACCATATCTTTGAAATATAAGGGTAATCTGCCTGACCTGGCGGTGGCAAAGTGGATAGAGCGTTGGACTGGGATGTGGAAGGACCCAGGTTTGAGACCCCAGATTGCCAGCTTGAGTGCGGGCTCATCTGGTTTGAGCAAAAGCTCACTAGCTTGGACCCAAGGTCGCTTGCTCCTGCAAGAGGCTACTTAGTCTGCTGAAAGCCCACGGTCAAGGCACATATGAGAAAGCAATCAATGAACAACTAAGATATCACAAGGGCAACAAAAAACTGATGATGCTTCTCATCTCTCTCCGTTCCTATCTGTCCTTCTCTCTGTCTCTGTAAAAAAAGAAAAGAAAAAGAAAGAAATATAAGGGTAATCTTTTTCTGCCCTCCTCAGGGCAAGCATCCCATCACACCAGAGCAGGAACCAATGGACCCCTTCATTGTTATTGTTATCATATTAATTGTTAATGGTTGTCTTATTCCTGCCTATGTAAAATAAATTTTCTATAGACCTTTTTACTTTTTACCCAGTCCCAGAGGTTCCCTCCCTCACCTGTTTGCTTTCTTTGCTTCCATAATCTATCACCAATCAATTTTATGTCATCCCCTTACATCATCTCCTTTGATACTGATATGTAAAGTAAGTAGTAAAACCTCCACTTTCTGGAGCATTTTCTCAATTCCTTGAGACTTTGCTTCCCCTGCAATTGTGGACAATTTAGCTCAAATAAATTCATGAAAAATTCTTACAATTTTGCAAGTGTCTTATCTTACATTGACACTTCAAAACTCAAGTTTCCTGCCCCACTTATTAGAATTCAGTCACCTTCTGACTTGATACCTCCAGCCAATTGCTTCACCTCTCCAGACCTTCTTTCTTTAATTTCTTTTTATTCATTTTTTTTTTTAGAGAGGAGACACAGAATGAGAGAGAGAGAGAGAAAGAGACAGAGAAAGGGGGGAGGAGCTGGAAGCATCAACTCCCATATGTGCCTTGACCAGACCAGTGCAGGGTTTTGAACTGGCGACCTCAGTGTTCCCAGGTTGACGCTTTATCCACTGCGCCACCACAGGTCAGGCCCAGACCTTCTTTCTTTATATGTCAAGAATCTACCTTGTGTGTTTCTGTAGATCAATGTATGTAAAACACACAATCTAAACTTGCAACAAATGATAGTTTTCATAATTTTTCTAAAACTTAAAAAAAAAAAAAGAATGGGTACAAATCCACCGTCTGTTGAATCCACTATCCTGGAGGTTAGTACAGTGCCCGTGTCACTCTCAATTTGGTGGAGATAGTAGATTGTGTACACAGAATCTGTTGTGTTGCAGAGTTGTCAGTGGAAATTCTGTATGTGTCTAAGTTATCTTTAGGTAAAAATGACCTAGAGGTTTTTGAAAACAAGTTTTAATTGACTTTCCAAGGAGATAGATTAATATATGAAGCTTTAAAAAAAAAATGGCTAGTTTGCCTAACCTGTGGTGGCGCAATGGATAAAGTGTCGACCTGGAATGCTGAGGTTGCTGATTCGAAACCCTGGGCTTGTTCAGTCAAGGCACATACGAGAAGCAACTACTATGAGTTGATGCCTTCTACTTCTCCCCCCTTCTCTCTCTCCACTCTATCTAAAATCAATAAATAAAATTCTTTTTTTAAATGGCTAGCTTGTTGATAACTCTCAATGAATTAGAATCAGATGTATATTTTCATGACTAATGTGACATTAGTCATGAAAATATGTGACAATTTTTGAAGGGGAAAAAAGTTATTAGGAGGATTTATAACAGTGAAAAGTTATAGCCTGACTTGTGCTGGCACAGTGGATAAAAAGCATCAACCTGGAATGCTGAGGTTGCTGGTTCGAAACCCCAGGTTTGCCTGATCAAGGCACATATCGGAGTTGATGCTTCCTGTTCCTCCCCCCCTTCTCTATCTCTTTCTCCTTCTTCCCCTCTCTAAAATGAATAAATAAAATGGTTTTTTAAAAAAGAAAGTTATAGCATTTGTTTACAACAAAGGTGGTATGTAGAAAGAGGAAGTAAAGAATTCGATTTTTTTTTTTTTTACAGGGACAGTGAGAGAGTCAGAGAGAGGGGTAGATAGGGACAGACAGACAGGAATGGAGAGAGGTGAGAAGCATCAATCATTAGTTTTTATTGCCGTCACAACACCTTAGTTGTTCATTGATTGCTTTCTCACATGTGCCTTGACCACGGGCTTTCAGCAGATCGAGCAACCCCTTGCTGGAGCCAGTGACTTTGGGTCCAAGCTGATGAGCTTTTTGCTCAAGCCAGATGGGCCCGTGCTCAAGCTGGTGAGCTTGGGGTCTCAAACCTGGGTCTTCCGCATCCCAGTTCGATGCTCTATCCACTGTGCCACTGCCTGATCAGACTAGATGTTTTTTTAAGCTACAGTTATCCAAAGGGGAAAATGCCTACTTCACTCATCACCCACCCTGGAGCAACTAACCTACCAGGCAAGTGACACTGTTGAGAAGCAAGGCAAGCAGGTTAGGGCTTCAAAAGTTAGTTTTGATTTGGTTCTCTGTTCATGTACTGACACTCCCCAGAGAGGGTTTTTTTCCTCTGGATAACCACAGGGTAAATGGTGTGTCACAAACATAGTAGGAACATTGCAAACATGTTCTCTCTAGTGCCTACTTGCAAGCTGGGAGTTTAGCTATATTGCTGGCTGGCAACCTTCAACAGCACCATTCCGGAGGCAGGAGTCATTATGCTCTAGTCTTCCTGTTCCAGGTGACCTGAGAAGATCCATAGCCACCTTTCTCTACCTCCAGCTCCTGTCAGTAAAGTGGGAATAACAGTACAACCTTGCCTCTTCTTTTAGTGGAGAAATAAATGTGAGCAGTAATTAGCTCATTTCTACAGCGCTTGTGAGCCCTATAAAGAAATAAGCTCCATAGACAGGACATGTTATTACATGGTTAAGATTTTAAAGGTTGGTACCTTAGTGTTCTTTAGTAATAGAGTTTGAATGCAACCACTTCTTGAGGGAAGCATGGTCCTGCGGACAGTTTTGTGGATTTGGGAGGCAAGCTTGGGTAGAATCTCCCCTCAGATGCTGACCAGCCACATGGCCTGGGCAAGTGACTTGCCTAACTAAGCCTTGGTTATTTTTCTCTTGGAAACAGAGATGGATATGCTTACTTCACAGAGAGGTTATGAGGATTATGTGTGAGAAGCAATGTCAAGTGCCCACTTGCAACAGTAGCAGGGAATAGGGGTGCCTCCACCTTTCTGCTTCCACTCAGGTTGTGGTGCATCTGGAGTAGAATTATTTGGAGTGTGAGGACAAGGCTGTGTGGTTGAGGGTGGGCTCTGGAGCTATGCTATGGCTTCAAATTCAACTCTTGCCCTGGTCGGATAGCTCAGTTGGTTAGAGCTTTGGCCTGAAGCACAGAGGTTGCTGGTTTGATTCCTTTTCAGGTACATACAGGAATGGATCGATTTTCCTGTCTCTATCTCTCTACTTTCCTTTCCCTCTAAAATCAATAAAATAAACAGTAAAAAGAATTTTATTATGCTCCCCTGCTAACCAATTCAAGTTGAAAACTTAATTCAATTCAGTTGAGCATATGCAGAACAAGTACGTTTCATTAAGCCATTATACCAATTTGGAGTGTTATTTAAAAAAAAATTATTATTGATTTTAGCGAGAGAGGAAAAGGGAGAGAGACAGACAGGAACATTGAGTGGTTCCTGTATATACCCTGATAAGGGATCGAACCGGCAAACTTTGCTGCTTTGCTGCTCTAACCAACTGAGCTATTCAGCCAGGGCTGGAGTGTTATCATTTAAACTTGAAGTTTAGCCTGACCTGTGGTAGCGCAGTGGATAAAGTGTCGACCTGGGAACACTGAGGTCTCCAGTTCAAAACCCTGCACTGGTCTGGTCAAGGCACATATGGGAGTTGATGCTTCCAGCTCCTCCCCCCTTTCTCTCTCTCTCTCTCTCTCTCTCTCTCTCTCTCTCTCTCTCTCTCTGTGTCTCCTCTCTAAAATGAATAAAATAAAAATAATTTTAAAAAAACAAAACTTAAACTTGAAGTTTAGAGCAGCTAAAACTCCAGCATGGAAGCCTGTGGCCAGATACCTTATAATGATCTCTTTGGCCACATACTTAGTGTCTGAAATATGCAATATAAGTCTGGTATGCTTAAGAACAGGGTGATGATAAAGCTTCCATTGAGCTCTAACAAAGCCCAGTTATCTGTGTGCTTGCTTTGCCAGTACCAAATGCCAGAGAGTACAAAGCTTTGTTCTGGGTAGTAACTCAGTAAATATTTGTTGGTTCATTTATTGTTGGTGCTGGTAAAAGGGTTAACAAAACCTTTCAGAGCCAAGTCATATACAGCTAGAATGATATTAACATTAAATAACAGTCATTGTGTTTCATAGTCGAACCTGGACTAACAAACATAGCAAGTCCTCCAGCACTAGCCTGACCAACAGCTGCCTCCTTTTGAGCCCACATATCTGTGGGCTGTGGTTTGTACCTTGGTCTCAGTGTGTTCTAGGGCAGAAGTGGTGGGTGGAGACTCTTCACTAATTCCTGTCCATCTCTCCAGTACTCTCAGGAGTACTAATTTCCTGTTTGGCTTGCATTTTGCCACTCCCAGGATTCAGCTTGATTATAAATGGAGAGTTGCCCCAAGAAGGCCATTTCCAAAAAGAAGTCCTCAGCTCCAGTCTGCCATCTCAACAACCACAGCCTGATGGCCAGGGATTCTCCTGGGCAAGCTGTGTTAGTGGTGCAGTGGTAGGGTGTGGCCTCTTGAGCCAGACCATTTGGGTCTGATTCCTGCTTCAATTACTTCCTAACTGTGTGACCTTAGGCAAGTTGCTTAACCTCTCTGGGCCTGAATGTCAGAAGTAAAGGAGTCAATCCACACATACTCCTGAGAGCAGTACTTGGTGCATACATAGCAACTGCTCAATTGAAGTTAACTCTTACTATATTTCCACCTTGAATTGTTCTGGGACTTCCTCATTGCTCCCCCACCTGCCACTTTCCTGAGAATGGGGGGCAGGGCGGGGCTTTGCAGGCAGGGAAATGACAGCCTCACTCCCTTTACGAATTTTAAGGACCTGTAGGCTCTCGCTGTTCCAGGTCTCTCCAACCTCACCTCTTCCTTTTTCCTTCTTGCTCACCTTCTGCAGCCAGTGGCCTTTTATCTCTCAGACACAGTGTCTTTCTGGCTCCAGGAAAGGGCCTTTGCAGGAACTATTCCCTCAGCCTGAAAGTTCTGGTGTAGCTGGCTCTTCCTCACCCTCCAAGCCTTGGTTTAATGTCACCCCTTCAGAGGGGTTAGCCCTGATGCCTGCTCGCAATCTGTCTTTTCCCATGGAGTGCAGATGCTAGGCAAGGGGGCCATGCATGTCTCATTCACTCTATGCCATCAGGGAAGCAAATGTTCCATAAACAAATGACAAAAAAGCAAAGGTCAAAAAAAAAAAAAAGCAAAGGTCGGCTGAGGAGGTACTGCCCTGAGTCTGGGTTTCAGAGACCCTAGAACCCTGTGAGCAAGGTCAAGCCTGGAAGTAGGCAAAGATGGGCTGGAACCCCTAACAACTGTGGCCTTCCCATCTCTGAGCCTCAGTTTCCTCATCTGTAGAAAGGATAATTACACCTCCCTTAAAAGGTCATTTCCTGCCTGGCCAGGTGGTAGCACAATGGATAGAGCATTGGACTGGGACATGAAGGATCCAGGTTTGAAACCCTGAGGTCGCCAGCTTGAGCGCGGGCTCATCCAGCTTGAGCACGGGGTCACTGGCTTGAGCATGGGATCATAGACATGACCCCATGGTAGCTGGCTTGAGCTTAAAGGTTGCTGGCTTGAACAGAAGGTCGCTGGCTTGAGCAAGGGGTCACTTGCTTTGCTGCAGCCCCCCCCCCCCCACATCAAGACACATATGAGAAAGCAATCAATGAACAACTAAGGTGCCACAATGAAGAATTGATGTTTCTCATCTCTCTCCCTTTTTGTCTGTCTGTCCCTGTCTGTCCCTCTCTCAGTCTCTCTCTCTGTCTCTGTCACACACACACAAAACAGCCATTTCCTAAGTAGTGATGTCAAAGCTCTTAGCATGACACACAGCTCAAACCTAGGAACAGCAGCTTTTCGATCAGGATGCATTCCTTGAGCAACCTGGCCCTGGCTCAGGCCCTGTCAAGATGCAAAGCCAGCTGGAAGGGGCGCTCCTGGACACTGCTGTCAGTTCTTGGCACCCAGTGAGAATGAGTTTCTCTGATGGGTGTCAGGGGACAGGTAGAGAAGGCAGCTGAGCCTCTCAGAGGAGCAAGGAGAGAGGCTTGCCCACATACTGGCCTTGAGGGTAGCTAACCTCTGAAAGCATGTCCTCACCAGTTAGAAGGTAGCAGTGAGGACTAAAGGAGGCCTCTAGCACAGAGAGGGACCCTTCCACCTCTTCTTTCCTGGAATAGCACTTCAAGATTTCTTGGTTTTGTCTGGTTACTCCAAGCTGGGAGTGGAGGCGACCACATGGACCTTACTGAGGTTATCCACAAAATAGCCTGCGCTGTACTGAATCTACCCTCTTGCACCATTTAATTCAATCCTCCAAGATGAGGCTACCCAGACCCCTCCTCTGCACAATGCCTCTGTCCCAAAAAGTCCTCCTAGCATCTGGCCTGTTATCAGTTAGCTCTGTCCCTGGCCAGTCCAACTGGGCTGTCCAGTTTGATGCATCAGACCTCCAAGAGCCTCAGCATGCATTTCCAGGGAGACAGCACAGATTTTCAACATTCCATTGTTTTAAAGATAATATTTACAGAAAGGATGGTAGAAAGAAGGGGATGAAGGACAGAATGCAAATGTAATGTTGGTAGAAGGAACATAATGTCAGGCCCAGTTGTTCTTTGCCTTTCACAGTGAAAACAGTGAGGTGCTTCAGTTTGCAAGTGCTGTTGAGTGGGATAATTCATTCAGTCCTGGTAATGAGCCTATGAAGCTGGTTGTCTTTCCCCCACTTTTACAGATTGGGAATGGAGAGGGAGAGAGTTATGTTTGGGATACTCTACTGGGTGGCCCACTGGTGCTTCTAGTTTAGAGCTCCCTGAAGTGAGGACCCTGCCTGGCCAGTTCAAAGTAAAGGCCTTGTTCAACCTTTGGGTGTGTTTCATGTTACATGGCTCCTTGGAAGGCCTGAGTGACCAAAGCAGAAAGATTAGGAGCTGGCCTCTAAGCACAGCCAAGGCCCGATAGGGTGAGGGAAGGAAGGGGTATAAAGAGCTAACAACATGGTTTAGAGAAGCAAGCAGGGACTTTCTAGAAGTTGGAGAAAAAGTGTGAGAGACTGAGCAGTCTGGAACAGAACTGACTTTCAGAACAGGTTCCTAGGGAGAAAGGGCAGGAGTAGAAACAGGAAGAATAGTCCTTAGGGATCACGGATCAGGAACAGAGGTGAAATTGAGTCAGGGCTTGGGGTACAGATCACCCCTTTTGCTGGGCATGGATTTCTCTGTCCACAGGAAAAATCAAACTTATGGCCCATAGTAAGGGGTTGCCAGGTAGCCATTGTAACCTGAAGACCAGGGAGGCTGGATCCTAGTCAGCTCTGCCAGACAAAATCTGCTTAACTAGGGACAGCAAAGAGATGGAGGTCTGTCTGTGCAGGCTAAGGTGGGAGGCAAGAGGGAAGGGGAGAAACCTCAATGTCAGTCTCATGGAACATCTTTGAACTAGAAAATGGAGTGAGAGGCTACAGAGAGAGCAGTCTCTTAAGAAGCGCACCTGGAATTTTTCACACTCTGCATGCTTTCCTCTCAAATTCCCTCATGTTGGACCCAAGATATGCTCTGTACATGACCTACATGAGAGCTGAAGCAGTCATTGGGCTGGAGAAAGTAGGGAGTTTGTAAACAGGTCTCAGTCCCCCACAAGAAACCTGCCCTTATGATACCAAAGCAAAGGGCTAGTGATCCTGAAGGCAACTATTTCTGGGGCACCTGGAACCTCAGCTGTCTTCCTCCTGCAGAGGTCCAAGCCAGAGTGGGGGGAGGACGCAGGGAGAGGAGCTGCTCCATCAAGAACTTAAAGTACTTGCTACATGACTACTAGAAATTCTAGTTCTATGGTGTGTACTTTCTTTTCACCAAGGTATACGGCTTTTCAGGTAGATACTTTTATTTTTATAAAAGAGTTGGAGAGTCTGGGAGCTTTGGAAGCCGTGATTGCACGCTGGGAAGTAAAGTGAGTGAGGCCTTTGTGGGTGCATTGACTCCTCATTTTATCTACCTGTTGGCATCTGTCAGTCCCACAGCGCCTCATGTGTCTGACCCTCAATGAGATACCACGTGGAAAAGTGATAGGAGGTGGCCTGAGACACTGGGCCACACCCCTTGATGAACCCAACTGTAGCAGACAAACTGATCTTGTCAGAGTTTGCCAAATCTTGACAAAGCCCTTGTCTAAGACCTTTGGCAAGTCCTGCCAGCGCTGGGCTCTGACTTTGCCCACCCATAGTGAGTGATGGAAATCTTCCGGCTGTCTCAGGGCTCTGTGGACCAGCTGGGAACCAGTGAATAGCAGCTGTTGCCACACTTCAAAGGCCTTGTTATCCTCATTGGTGAAGGAGCAACCCCCTAAGTTGCCCCCAAGCTATCCCTGCAAGCCACCGGCACCCCAGCCTCTCCCTGTATATACCCTGGGCCATCCTGAACACCCCACCTTCCCTGGGTGCCTGAACCAAGAAGGGAGCCCCCTACCTCTAGCTTCTGATAGGACTTCAGTTTCCTCTACCCACATGACTGTTCCAAGATGGCAAGAAAAAGTCAGCCGTGACTCATTTGTCAGGCTGAGTTGGGGGTGTCCCAAGGAGATGAGCATTTCCTGGTGAGCAGCTGGGATCCTGAGTGCTAGGAGGGCACAGGAACTTCTGTGATGCTTGCTTCTGAGGGTGGCCTGGACTGTCCCAGCAGAAACCACAGGACGTGGTCGGGGAGCCTGCCATGAGCTCTAGGATGCACCTTTTTTTTCCTCAGGCAGTGTCTCCACAGAGAGAGTTTGCTACCCCTCTTTCCCTGAGCCTGGCCCCCATGGGGTGAGAGAGGGCATGGCTGTGCTGTCTGTCCTCAGTGGGCTGAGAGTGCCATGGAATGAAGTCCTGGGGGGACAACCAGGGCTACCTGGTGATGAGATATATCAGCTGCCAGCACAGCAGGGTGAGGGTGAGGCCTGAAAAAGTTCCCCTGAGGGGGCACTGGAGGCTCCTAAATCAGACTCAAACAGCAGAGGACAGAAGGGCTCCTTTAAAGGCACCCGGGGAGTTTGGGTAGTGAAGACCTGGGTGTAAGCCCCTTACATCTTAGAAAAGAAGGGATTGGGAGAAATAGTTATCATGGGGGAGTAACCTGGGCAGGTGGGCCCCCAAAGCTAGCTGTGGCCTTGGGTTTCTCAGGCAGGACTTGAGAGACACCTGGTGCTAGCTGCTGGCTCTGCCCCTGGTCCACGCCCTCCTTTGCTGGTTCCCTGGCCCTGTGTTTGCCTGTGGTATCCTAGGAACCCAGGCTTTGAGCTTGTGGTCCTGTTACATAACATCTTCCCTCCCATCCATGGGTTTAGCCCTGTAGCAAGCAGGAACTGAAGCAGGAGCATGGAGAAAAGCTACTTCTTCAGACAGGAGACTGCCCAAACTACAGTCTCTGCCAGCCCTCTGCCACTCCAAGGTGTAGAGGAAGGGAGCTTTCTAAGCAGTCAGCATCTAGTACATTCTCTCAGCAGTGCCCTCCAGTCCTGTTCTTGCCCCGTGTGAGCACAGCACATGTCAGTGTTCACACGGTGGCCATGGCTTCTCTAAGCTAGAAGGCCTAGGGGGCAGTCCCTGATTGCAGTGGCACTCCTTACCATGTCTTTTTCTGCATCCCAGCCCCTCCTCTTGCCCAGGAAGGGACCACGGACAGACCCCTGTTAGAGACCCTCTCTAGGTTGGAGATGCCTGTCCTGCCACTGTGCCTGTAGCTGCCCCCAACCTCATGGCATCTGGGCAGCCAGCCAATACAGGCTACCTCTGTTCCTACCTGTCCTCTTCTCTGGCCAAGGCAGAGAGTGCTCCAGCAGGGACTTGAGGACCTCAGGCATGTCCATGGCAGGGGCCACTCCAGTCCGGTCACAGCTCGACATAGCCCGGCAGGAGGAGCTTGCTCTGGGAGTTTAGGAGCAGCTGGAGAAGCAGGAGCTGGCCCGGGAGCCACAGGCTCTGGAGGCGGGTGGGGCGGGAGCTGGAGGCAGCCAATGGACAGCAAAGACCCTAGCCCGCCCATCCACCCTCATCTGGGCTACCTGCCAGCTCCGGCTGCAGCCAGACTTTCCTTTCCCACTGCCTGACAGGGCGGGCCTGGCCCAATGCCAACTGCAACACGTGAAGCCACTGCGCCAATCCTCTGACAGAGAACCCATGCTATTATCTAACTTTGCAAAGGGAAGTTCTACCCTAGGCAGGGAGCCATGACCACGACCTGCCAGGTGAGAACAGTGAGCTGGCTTCACTCCCGCAGCGAGAGTGCACGCACAATCGGGCACAATCAACGGAGGAGCCCTGGCAGAGCGGAGAGCAGGGCCTGCCCCGGAGACTAACTCAGACTAGGACTTGAGACGCCGGCGCTGCGGGCAGCTCTGCACAAAGAATAAACTCTGTGTTGATTCATGCACACAAAGGTGCATCACACACAGTCACCTGTGTGCTGTTAGCCTCCCGGGTTAGTTTGTGTGTTTTGATGCTGATGCACATGTACCCTGCAAGGTACATGGGTGTACATGTCACATGCATAATTAGGGCTATCTATCTGCAGAGAATCAAGTCTGTTCTCTTAAGGGAGGTGACAAAACCTGCAGCCTGGAGTTCGTTTGGTCTTCCGGAGAGGGAAGAAGAGGCAGGTGTCAGCAGACAAGGGCTGGGAGGCCAGGCAGAGCTAGAAGGGGCAGCTCTGCGGACCCTACCCAGGCTTGCCCTGAATGATGTCCTCCTGCTTCCCAGCCTATCCTAGGGAGCTTGGTCGTAATTGGCTGTTTGCTTTAGTCCCCTCCCTGGCCCTCTCACCTTGGTGGTCTCCAGGCCACTTGAACATGCGCTTAAAGCCAAAGTTCTAGCCTGACCAGGCGGTGGCACAGTGGATAGAGCACCGGACTGGGATGCGGAAGACCCAGGTTCGAGACCCTGAGCTCGCCAGCTTGAGCACGGGTCCATCTGGCTTGAGCAAAAGCTTACCAGCTTGGACCCAAGGTTGCTGGCTCCAGCAAGGGGTTGCTCGGTCTGCTGAAGGCCTGTGGTCAAGGCACGTGTGAGAAAGCAATCAATGAACAACTATGGTGTCGCAAGGGCAACGAAAAACTGATGATTGATGCTTCTCATCTCTCTCTCTGTTCCTGTCTGTCCCTATCTATACCTCTCTCTGACTCTCTCTCCGTCCCTGTAAAAAATAAACTATATATATATATATATATATATATTTTTTTTTTTTAAAAAGCCAAAGCCAAAGTTCTATATATCACCTTCCACAAAAGACCAACATCAGACTTGAGCAGGGAGCTGTCATCTCTCAATCATACCACACATTGATGTGGAATCTTGAACCAACTGTGCAGATATTCTGGGTCTCTATTCCGAAACTACCAAAACTACTGAATGTCATGACCTTCAGCCCCAGTTCTGTGTCTTTGACACTCCCCGTTGGAAGTAATAAGCAGTTGCTTCCTTTATTCTCGCTGATTTCTACGCAGTCTTTCACTGCTCTCCAAAATCCCATTTTGCACAGAATCAAACATACTCCAAGAACCCCTTCTGGCCTCTTCCCTTCCCAACAGCTCTCACCTTGTCTTCTAATTACCCTCCCACCCTCCCTAATGGCCTTCCCCAAACTATAGCCTTTTTCCAAATTAATTAAAATTATTAAAAATTTTGAATACAAAAAACAGTATATGGCTTAAAGCTCAAAACTTTTGCTAATAGTATCCTTTAATTTTATTTTTTTTAATTTTATTCATTTTAGAGAGGAGACAGAGAGAGAGAGAGAGAGAGAGAGAGGGAGAAAGAGAGAAAGGGGGGAGGAGCTGGAAGCATCAACTCCTATATGTGCCTTGACCAGATCAGTGCAGGGTTTTGAACTGGCGACCTCAGTGTTCCCACGTCGACGCTTTATCCACTGCGCTACCACAGGTCAGGCGTTAATAGTATCCTTTAGAAATGTCATTTCTATCCGTCCCTCCTCCCCATTCCGCTTCCTCATAACAAATTTAATTTCATATTTGCCCTTCCCGTGCCCTTTGCCTCTGCAACCCTGGGAGTGAGGATGCAGTGGGTCCAATGTGCGGACTGCCTAGATTTGTAGGCGGGGGCTGACTGAGGCTGAGCTGTTGCATTAACCATTTCTTGGCCCCAAGAACCCTGTCATGTGCAAGATTGGCTTCCCACAAAGCTGGAGGGGGTAGATGTCCATGGAGAGTGATTTCAGAGGCAATTGGAAGTACCCTACATGTCTCAAAGATACCCACCTGCTGCTGCATGGCCTTGATTGCTCGGAGGGTTGTTCACGTGAGCTCTCTGCAGACCCCTTTCAATGTACAAATGTACTCAGCCTCTAAGATTGGAATGAGTGCTTGCGGCATACCTGGCACAGTCTAATCTTGAGAGGAACTCATAGTTAAATAACAAACCCAGCCAGGCAAGTCCCTACCCTCAAGGAATTTTCATACCACTGAGTCAGTCCACCTGGAAAACCCATTCTGAACCAGGGTGTCCAACTAGCAGCATCACCTATTGTCATACAGGGGCCACATCAGCAGGTTGCTGGGTCAAGAAGCTAGGGAGGGCAGAGGTAGGGCGAGGGGAGACCATGTACAAGCCTGGGGACATTCAGAGGGGCCACATGGCAGGCATGTTGGGATAGTCTGCACTTCTTGGGTTTCCTGGCTCAGAGGTCTTGTTGTAGATGACTCCCTGGTCAAGGGTGTCTGTGGATGCAGCTGCCGGCAAAGGCCCCCAAGGCTTTTTCTAGAGACATGCAGAGCTGCCCAGACCCACACCCCCAAGTCCCTGACAATCACCTGTCTTTCCTAGGTAGCCTCTCCTTGGAAGAAGTTTCTTCAAAGGCAGGGAGGAGGACCCCACTTGGGTGGCTCCTACTCACAGACTGAACACCAGAAATGGGCCTGCATTCAATAACTGGGTGCTGCTCAAGCCAGCTCTGGTGCCTTGATGAACGATGTGTCAGCCACTAACCATAAATATTTAGGTTACCCTGGGGCATGGAGACACACATGTGAAATATAATCAAGAGAAAAAGGAAGCTGCAGAAGAGAGTGCACATTGATGACAATGATACAATCTAAGCCTCAATTCTAGTGTCACTTCCTCCAGGAAGTTCTCCCTGGCTCCCCAGCCTGGATGAGATGATTTCCCTTGCACTTGGAGTGTCTGTCCCACCACTGAGTCTGTCATATCATCCTACATTTCCCCCTATAGTTTTGCCTCCCCTGGCAGATTATGAATTCAAAGGAAGCCATGATTCTTCAGTAATTTGTAGCCCCAGCATCTGAGATGGGCAGATGCTCAGTTCATGCTTATCAGGCTGAGCTAAACAAGGACCAGAAGAGAATTTAGGGGAATTTATGAGGATTTAAGAACTTAGTCCACTGTGTTCATTGAAGTCTTGCTGATTTTACTCTTTGATTTTCTGAGTTCAAGGGAGTCTTGATGTATGTAGGCTTACAATCTCTTCAGACTGAAGATGGGTCTGCACCTTTCTTTTGGGAACAGTACCTTGTCATACCACTTTGGTTTTACAGGGTGTGGCCAGGGATGCTGAGAACCCCAGATGTCAGAGCTGAAGGGACCTTTGCCCATCAGCCAGTTCCCAATAGTTCATCTTTTCTTCTGCCTCCTTTATGAGGGTCCTCAGAACCTTTGTGGACTATGCAGGATTGTTGTGGAGAACAGACATGCTGCATCCATAGTGCCTGGCACTTGAAGGTTTTCAATCAAGTCACCTACTGCTCTTACTCATCTGGTCATTTATCATGCATCTTAGCCCCAACTGCATACTGGGTCCACATCATTTCCTGCTCTCAGAGAAGTCACAGGTCTTGGACCTCTGCTTCTGGAACCACTCTGTACTATAGCTTAAAGCTGTCTGGTGAGCTTGCTCAGGAACATGTGCAGCCCCTCCCACCAGGAACCCCCTCTATCACCTGCAACCACACACAATCCAAGATTTGAAAAAGTACCTCCAGCAGATAACCAATATCCCTCATTGAGAATTTCTTACTTAATACACACCCTCCTTTTAAAGATGAGAAAGCCATGTGACTTGGATCTCCCTTGGGCACAGAGGAATGAAGGTTACTTTTGGGATATTTCAAAGCTTGATGTCACCCCTCACTTTTCTGGAAAAGCCACACACAGAAAGAATACGGAGCCAGTCCTCTGGAACCCAGGATGGTGCACACATGATAAAGGCAGGGAGGTGTGGGTACTGCTTGAGAGCCCACATGGAGGGCCATGAGTAGGCAGGATACAGAAGAGCCAGCAAAGGGTGGCTACTGGGGCCACTTGTGCAGAGCACAGCTTGTCCCTGTCAGCTGAGGCTGCATGAGCCAGAGTCAGCTGAGTTGCCCTGTTTACACAGGGAAACAGACCTGCCCCTCACCCCTTGGAATGTCTGTCTTGAGGCATGCCCAGAACCAGCTAGCTCTGTCCCATGAGTATACAGCAGCCCAGGCCCCCTGGCACGTGCTAGACAGGGAGGAACAGGAGCGACACCTTGGGGACAGAAGTCAAAACGTACATGTTTATTTTCTAGAACAAAGGCTAAAAGAAGCAAGTTTCTTTTATTTTATTTTAAGAAGGACAAAAATTGTTATTAAAACATCTACATTAATATCAAGATACTAGACCTTATGAATATTTAATATTAAAGTGTGGTATTCTTAAATTTTTAATACACAGACATTTTAAAAGGACCATTAAATTGATTCGTGCCCAGCTGAGAAATGCAGCATCCCTCTTCGCCCCACCCCAAAGGGACACTCACATGATGGGCGCCTGGCCGCCCATTACCACGTTCACCATGATGTCTTATGGCTGCCTGATTCAACTTTCCAAGCCTTCCAATCAGGGTTGCAACTGAAATAATCAGCCTCATCATTCAAAGTGTATTCCTGTCTCTTGTTTGAGGATCCAGCTCTGGCCAGGCCTAGAAGGCCTGCATCCCAAGGGCCCATGAATGGATAAGAGGCTGAAGAAAAATCTGGACCCTAATCCTGTTCCCATGGGTGGGAGATGAACACCAGTCATTTTCTGGTCTTAAGCACTCATTAGGGGTGGTCTGGAAGCTACACAGCACAGCTGGGCCTGGGCAGGGCCACTTCTGCCCTTGCTGCCCAAGTCACCTCTGACCATGGCTCTAGTCCCTGAATCCTCAAAAGTGGCCTGCTGATCCTGAAAACCTCTCCAAATTACACCAGGATGGCTACATTTTCTGGCCAAATTCTTTATCTTTAGCCCTCATTAGAAGTGATTCATTGGATACCACACACATATATAATATTATATAGAGCGATATATTTAATACCTGTGTATATATGCATCACGGGGGCGACATATATACACACTAAAAACAAGGCTGGTGACAACAGACTGCAACACCACAGATCAGGGAAAACAAGTGTCATTGAAATTCATGGCCATGGCCCCTACCTTGGGTGTGGTGATCTCTCCTCCCCTCCAGCTATACCACCAGCACCCAAACTCTGTAGTACTGGCCTGCTGGGGGAAGGAGCAGGGGCAGAAAGGGATGCATGCCACGATTATTGGGAAAAGGTTGGGCAGTGGCAAGGACAGTGTTCTCTGCGGCCCGGGATGCCAGTCATATTATCGCACATTATCAATCCTTGCTTGAGGAGAAATAAGGAGTATTCTATACTCTCCATCTCACCCCCAACTCCAGCCCTGGTCCCTGGTTCCTTCCGGGGGACCCCACTTCTTGTGCCAATGATGTGGGGCATCTGGAATGTCTAGGGAACCAGGGGAGGCTGAGTCTGCCCATAGGGGGTGGGATAAAGAGGAGGTACATATAGACACTAGACAAGGGAGACAGGAGAGGAGTTTAGTAGGTGGGGGTAGGGGCTGGGGGGTCAGCTGGGGTCCTAGGCAGCTGGCAGGGCCAGGGAGCAGGGAGGAGTCAGGACAGATGATCATAATTGTTATTTCTGGGTCTAGGAAATAAGGGGAAGAAGACCATGCTGGGTCCCCAAGAAAGAGGGGCTGTGTCTGGTCCTGGAGTGGCCCATGGTACCCAGGGTCATGTCTCCCTTTCCTCTGCATCCCCCTCACCCCAGTACCTTATGCAGAACCTGAACCCATAGGTGCCCCGCCCATTCCCACCTCTCCCTATTACTTGTCCCTGAGTGGTATAGGGAACCTTTGCTGCTATACTCACCACAACATCCTCAGAAGGGGATTTCCCCTCCACCATGCTGACATGACCAACCCTCTGAGCCCCATTCCCCAGCCTCTGGGCGGTGTTGTCTGGAACCCCAACTGCACACTGATTCAGAAGCTGTCACATACCTGCTGAGAGCCTGAAAGCTCCAGCTAAAGACAGGCCCTGAGTATTCTGCCCAGTTTGTACCCCAGCTCTATCTCATGCTATGGGATGGAAACTCTCCCTGGGAAGATCACTCCTTTTAGGCCTCAGTTTTCCTATCTGCAAAATGGGGGTTTGGGCTGGGTCATCACCAAAACCTCTGAGGATCTACAACCTACAGTGATTCAAGAGCAAGATGGGTTGGGCTGGTGGCTTCACTAAAGAGCCAGACTCCAGAGGGCACCTAGCCCAGCCCCTCCCACTCTTCCAACCAGAGGGAAAACTGAGACCCCTGAGGTTAAGTGATCAGTACAGTGTTCCTGGATCCATTCTAGGGCTGCATTTTAAAGCTAATTGGGGCATGCTACCCCTCCCAGGAGCATACCCTTTCCTTTCCCTTCACCCTCTTCTTCCCTCTCAGGTGTGTATCTTCTAAACTATAAGGAATACCGTGAGACATGCAACCAGGGGAGCAGTGGGCAGCGGCAGCTTGTCCCAGGCTAACCCCCTGAAGCTGTCTCCAAGGCCCCTTTTCTGACTTCCCAGTGAGCCAAATCAGCCCTACCTAGTGTCTCTCCTGTTGCTTCTTCTATCCTAAACCCATGCTTGTTTTACTGTCCCAAACTTTAATAAACATACTCAAAAAATAATAATAAAGCTAATTGAGGCCTCCTGCAGTCTGTTGTGTCCTGATCTGCCCCCAGGGAGGTGGGGGTGGAATGAAGGTGGGGCAGGGAGAAGGACCCTCCTGCTGCAGATTCAAGTGGGGACCCCAGGCTCCCCAGTCCTGAGCGTTGGGTCTCCTTTAGGAGCAGACAGAAGTTAAAGCTGTAGCTGAAGCTGGAGGGGTCAGCCAGACCCCTGCCCCCAACCAAGAGTGCTGGGAGTGGGGAGGGCCGGCCCAGGGTTTCAGTATGATGAAGACCCTGGGACAGCTTGTGACTGCAGCATGTGCACCTGGGCTTGCACACTGGGTACTGGGGACAGATGGGATGGGTGGGGCCCCAGGGCCAGGGGTTGCCTGGTGAGGGGAGCCCCCACCCCTACCCCCTGGCCTGCCCTGGTCCTTCTACCAGGCCTTCTGTCCCCATCCCCATCCCCACCCCTGACCCTAGGACTTTACCCATGACCAAGACCTGGCCCTACTCCCCGGTGAAAGTGGTGGCAGCAGGGCCTTGTGGGGCAGCACCAGCTGTGTTGCCATCCTCTTGTAGCAGGAAGTTGTATTTGCCAAAGTCATCGTCCCGTGGGCACAGAAGCATGTCCTTGCGGGCCTTGGCCAGCTTCTGCTTCAGCACCTCGCGCCGGTCCAGCCACTCGTTGAGCTCCTCCTGCCCATGAGCGCAGCGGCACTTGTCCCCATCTGGGCAGGTCTTGCCCTTCTGGAGCCTGTGGGTAGCAGGAGGCTCACTGCCTAAGCCCTGTGCCCTGTCCACCACGGGTTGCTACACCTGGGGCTGGCAGCTTAACTTCCCCCCAAACCAGCCTCTCCCCAGGCAGCTTCAGTCCTGCTGCAATCTGGCATGTCCCAGCCTTCTCTAGGATCTTACCCAGGGCTGCAAAGTAGGCATCTGGCCAGGCCCCACCCCTCCCCTTCAACACTGTCCTACCTGGCCCCATACTCCTCACATCCAGGAGCAGCTGTTTCTGGACACACTACCCCTTGTGTGCAATCTCCAGGCCAAGAGGAGCCAAAGCTCCCCAGGCCCACTCCCCTGCCCTCCCTGTGAGCACCTGTCGCAGAGCCGGAACTCGCCCATGGGAAAGCGGTAGGCCCAGCCACTGGTGTCGCTGTCGGATGTGAAGACTTTCTCCTTGTGCTTCTCGGACTGGATGTGCTGCTGCCACTGCTTCTTGCTGTTGCTGTTCTTGCCGCAGAGCCAGCAGTGGTAGCCCATCTGGGGGCACAGTCACCATGGGTGCCCATTCCTCACACCTCTGCCCAGAGGCTGAGCCCTTCCCCACTGCTCACCCCTGATCAGGCTCAGAGCACAGCCCCAAGCATGCATGGGGCATTACCATGATGTCAGCGTAGTCCGTGGGCATCTGGATCTGTTTTTCCCCTTCCCGGGAACTGATGGGGGTCCCTTCCCCTGGTTTCCCTGGGTTGTGTTTCTTTAGCCACATGTCATAGGTCTGCTGCATGTCCAGGACTGGTGGGAAATAGGGGACAGAATGTGTGGTTAGGCAACGCTCCATCCATTCTGCCCCATGATCCCTGCTGGACTCGAGAACTGGGGCATCTCAGGCCCTGCTGCTGAGCTGCCCGCAACCCCAGAAGACAAGAGAGGGTATGGCTGCTGTGCCTGGAGAAGGGTCCAGTGGCAAAGGTGCTCTTGGGCCTGCTAAAGAGTTGGGGCCTCTGGCAACGAGGGGACACAGGGCCATACCTCTGCCCTGCTGGTCTGCCCACTCACTCTTGTTCTCCTTCATGAATGTCCACATGTCCCTCTCCTCTGGGCTGTGCGCAAAGGAGCAGTTCCCCACATACTGGCACTTGCGGCCATTCTGTGCGTGGATGCAGAGCTGTGCAGAGGTTGAGGGAAGAGCCAGCTGAGTTTTGCTGGATTGTGTCACTGCCCCAGCTAGAGGGTAAGCCCTCTTGTGGCCCCACAGCCTCCCCATTCGAGGCTCCACCGCTACTTTGCACCCCACCCCCAGTGCTCACGTCATATTGCTGTGGGAAGTTGCGAATGGATGGCAGTGGCCTCACTGACACCCATTTCCTCTTGGCCTTGGACATCACCAGAAGGACCCGCCGCTCCTTGGTCCAGCTGCAGAGCAGAGCAGAGGGCCGGTTGGGGGGGACTTGGGAAGAACCTCAGGCTCTAGTGCTCAGGTGGGCCCCCACCCAGCCCATGTCCCACTCACCAGTGCCGAGCCTTGGCACTGCAGTATTTGAGGTCTTTGTCAGGCTCCACTACCTGCCCATTCCTCCAGCACTGTCCACACACAAACTTCATCTGCAGGTCAAAGGTGCTGGGCCCATGTGTCCGTGGGGCACCCTGCGGGTAGAGGGGCTGATGAAGCCACAGGCACAAAGGCTGAGGCCCTGAGGTCCAGCATAAAGGTGGCCTCTGGAGCATTTGGGCTGCCCAGAGGTTTGGAATGGGCCAGTCCATTACCACTTATTGGCAGGAAGTGATCCCCCAACTCCAGGCCCATGGCTTCCCAATGTGGGAGCAAGATCTGGGATGGAGCTCCTGACTCCTGATCCAGTGCTCTATGCTTTAGCTGGCTAGTCCACATGGGTCTGCTCTGTGGAGCTGCTGGCATTTCTCGGCACAGTATGCGACCTCACATCTCCCTGCCTTGGCACATACTGTTCCTTCTTCCTGGAATAACTTTTCTCCATTCTTCATTAAGTTTGTTCTTAAAACTTTATTTTTTAAGTGAGAGGAGGGGAGATAGTGAGACAGACTTCTACATGTGCCCCAGCTGGGATCCATCTGGCAACCCTGTCTGGGGCTGATGGTTGAGTATCGAGCTAATTTTAGCACCTGAGGCTGATGTGCTTGGACCAATCAAGCTATCCTAAGCGCCTGGGGCTACGCTCAAACCAATCAAGCCACTGGCTGTGGGAGGGGAAGAGGGAGAGAAGGGGGAGAAGCAGATAGTCACTTCTCCTGTGTGACCTGACCAGGAATCAAACCCAGGACATCCATACACCTGGCTGACATTCTATCCACTGAGCCACTGGCCAGGGCCTGTTCTCAAAACTTTAAAAAATCAGCTCAAGAACCTCCTACAGGAAGCCTTCCTAGAGCTTTCCTAAGTAGCAGCTGCCCATCCTCTGGACTCACACAGTACCTAAACTACCCCCATGTTGATTGACTCATCTAGTTATGAAGCCTGGGCCTCCTGGTGGAGAGCAGGCCCCAGAAGGTGGGAAGCCACCAGCAGTGAGAGGGGAGAAAAGGGCCCGCGATGGGCAGTGGAACAAACCTGGACTCTCTAAGACCCTACCGTGTTCATTCCCCATCCTCTGTCCCAGGCTTTCCTTTGCAGGCAGGAGCCCTTCTCTTTTGCACTCTGGGTTAGGTTGGAGGGCAAGCGGTGAGAAAGGTGTTCAACCAGTCTTGTCTCCTGCAACCTAACTATCCCTCCTGTGAACTAGAGCCTTCCAATCCTCCCTGGAGTCTCAGATATGGAGCCACCCCTCCAGGCAGCACCCTTTCCTCCAGGATAGCAGGTACAATACTCTGCCGTGGGTGCACCCATGTCCTTGGCACTGCCTAGACCAGGGCCTGCCCTAGAACAGCAAGGGGTTCTGTCTTTGCATATTAACTGACCTCTGGCCTGGTTCTGTGAGACTGCAGCCTGGCTTGGCCCCAGGATAACACACACATCATCCTAGTGATGAAATAAAACCACAACTATATCACTGGGACATGGTCTGTGCTATAGCGGGCAGGGTGTTTATTTGAATGGCTATTGATTTCTAGGTGTTCCATCAGATTCTCACCTTTTCACAGGTGAGGTAAGAGGGGCCTGGAGGGATACTGCGGCTTAGCCACTGCCCTAATGAACTACCACCCTAGTTCACTTTTCACAACAGCCCTTCATCACTGCCTTCTGCTGCAACCCAGGGGAGGTGAGAACATTTCCATTTGACAGAGCAGAAGCAGAGGATCAGACAGGTTACTAACCTACCCACAGGTAAGTGGCCTGAGATCAGACACCTGGCATATGGCGGGTATTCATGCCTTTTTGTGGGATAGCACAGCTGTGCCACAGGGACTGGGCCAAAGAAGCTTTACCCTGACATTCTTGGTCTCACAGTGCCACCGGCCCCACCCAATGATGGCAAACAAGCAAGATGCTCATGCCTGGGTCATGGCCTGGCCTGGCATTGAAGCCCTATTCTGGAGCCAGGCCTGAGAATGGCATCTTGGTAGGGAGGATGGGGCCTGCCAACAAGAGGAGGGTGAAGCCTTTCATGATACCCTTGGGCAGCCAGGCCTGCACCCATTCCTGGGGACCCTGGCAGCAGTCCTACGCAGGCTGAAGGGAGTCAGACGGATAGGAGCTAGCTAGGACTCAGTGTCCTCTCTTTAGGAGAAACTGTAGGTTCAGCCTTAGCCCCTCACTGGTACCCAGCTGGGTTCTTGGCCAGGAGCAAAAATAAACCACATGGGAGGGGGACAGAGGAGAAAAGCAACCAGAAAGAGGGGAGAGAAATAAAAAGGACCAGAAACAAGAGAGCTAGGGAGAGAGAAGGGAGGCCTAAGGAGGCCAGGTAGCCCTGCACACTGGCTCCCTACCACAGACAGGCTGGGATGGGCCTGGCATTGTGAGGGGGTCGTCCTTCATGTGGGGATGGAACAGAGGTGTCATATCACAGTCATCATCTCCTTGGTCCTGAGACCACCCTTACTGTCCCCATTGTCATCTAAGTTACAGTGGTCCCTATTTCCTAAGGCAGATATGAGAGTCGGGGATGACACAAGGCCAGTAAAGGACAAGGACTCAGCAAGCTGCAGCATGGTCAGCCCCTGTGAGTCTCGTACCTGCCCTGGGAGACAGTAGACAGGACTACGGTCCCATTTTATGGGTGAGGAACTCTCAGGGGTACAGGATGGGAGGTAGCAGAGTGAGCTCCAGACAAGATGTTGGAGAACCTAGAATTGATATACTTCATTAAGTGTGCCTCTGGGCAGGTCTGAGAATGCTCTGAGTCTCTGTTTCCCCATCTGCAAAAGCCACGATGTCACAGCTCAATCTTCAGGATGACCAGGGTGAGGATCAGAGGGATGTCAGTTGATACAATCAGCAGAGAAAAGTTTGAAGGATACCAGGATATTTATATGATCTAAAACATTGTTTTTCAACTGCTGGTCTGCAAACAATTTCGTGCAGGCCTGTGAAAGAATTAACCACCCTGATGGTGTATGAAGATTATAGACCTAATGATCTTAGTCAAATTCACTTATCCCCAAGTATAAAAACGTTGAAAACCACTGGTCTAAAGTATCTCCCCAGAAAATATTTATTAATTACAAAGGGGGAAAATATAACTTTACAGTACATAAGCATTCACAGTGGCTGTACCTTATATCAAGTTATCACCAGTAAAAGGACAAATTGGACGATGTGCCTCCAGGTGAGGGACCTGAGAAGAACATAACATCACTCTGAGGTTTGGGGAACCACTGGACAATCCCAGATGGATGGACCTTTTACAAAGCCAAGTGGCTCATCACAAATGTCAAGGTCATGAAAGACAGAAAGACTGAGAAACTGCTCTGGCTTAAAGGAGACTAAAGAGGCACAATAGGCCCTGGTTGGGTTGCTCAGTTTGTTAGTGTTGTCCTGTTAAGCCAAGGTTGCGGGTTTAATCCCTGGTTAGGGCACACACAAGAATCAACCAATGGGGAAAAAAAGAACCAAGAATCAACCAAAGAACACATAAATAAGCAGAACTACAAATCTATGTATCTCCCTCTCTAAGAATAAATAAATAAATATTTTAAAGAGACAAAATGGGTGAATGCAGTGTTATTTGGGATTTGGGAATGAGTCACAAAAATCTGCATAACAGTATACCGGAATCTTAAAAATTACACCAGTGTTAATTTTATGATGTTGATAACTTTCCTGTAGTTATTATGTAAGAGAATGTCTTTATTTTAGGAAATGCACACTGCAGTATTAAGGGGTAATGGGGCATCATGTCTGCAACTTATTTTCAAATGGTTTATAAATAAATGTGTACATTTATATATATAAATGTGTACATGTAGGTGTACACACACACACAGGAGACAGAGTGAATGCAGAATGTGATAAAATGTTAACATTTGGGGAATCCAGAAAAGGGTATATACAAATTCCTTGTACCATTCTTATAATTTTCTGGTAAATCTGAAATTATGTCCAAGTAAGAGATGGGGCCTGATCCCACCCCCAGTGCCAACCCAGGGCCTTACCAAGCTGCTGCTGGCCTTCCCTGCATGGGCCTCCATCTGCTGCCAGTATTTCTTGGATTCTTGGACAATGTCTTCATGGGTCATGCCTGGGTAGGGTAAGAGCTGATATGAGCGTCCCTAAAGGAGCTCAGAGAGGAGAGGCAGGGATCTGAGAGGCACTAGTGTCACCCCAGGCCATGGTGGAGAAACTTCTTCCCCAGTTCGGCCTACCACTGAAACACATGGGGTGTGGGGAAACTGCTCATAGTCTCTGAGGCTGTTTGTTCATCTGTGATTAGGATAGGGGCCTTCTCCGAGTCCTCACAGGCACTGAGGAAATAAAATGCAGCCAAGAGTAGAAAAATAAAGGAGAAAGATGGTGGCTCCACAGTGTGGCATGGTGACTCCCTGACCCTATGCACTGCCCATCTCTTGGGCCAGCTGCTGAGTATCTTTCCTTGACCCCTGTCTCCCTCAGTGGGATGGCAAGCCTGACCCCTGCTTGGCCCACTGGTTCCTAGGGCTGCATTCCTGGCCCAGGCCAGCTCACTAGCTAACTGAGGGGCCATGGGTCTTCACTGCCAATCTACAAAGGGCATACACCTGAGCCTGGTGACTCAGACCCTCCCAATCTAACTGCAGACACTGAGCTCGCCCTCTGGGGTGTAGCCTGGAGCCTCTTCCATGAAGCTGTCCCCCACTCTCACCCCACTCTGGTCTCCTGTCCCTTTCCCAGAACTGACTTCACTTTTGACTTTGTCCTATGGATACTATTTCATGGTGGCCACTTATTATGCTGTGGCTCTGGGCCAGCCACTGTGCCGGGCATTCATTTTCTTGCTGATGATTCCCCAGATAACGTATCTCCCATCCAGACCTCGCTCATGAACTTCCAGGAGCCCACATCAGGCTGCCTGCTCAGCATCTCCACTTGAAGTCCAACAGACAGTTAAAACTCCCTATGTCCCACACTGGGTCTGGATGTGACCCCCAAACCTACTCCTACAGGCTCTTCTTCACAGAACTTGGCAACCCCATTCTTCCATTTACTCTGGTCAAAAACCTTAGAGTGGGGACAAATGTGTGTAATAGAACAGCTGGAATATCCACATGTTATGCTGTCTGCCTTGCCCTCACTTACACTTGTCATTCTCTGAGAGCAAGGACCTCACTGGTTCTTGCTCGGTACACAGACCCAGAGCAATGAGTCCCTGTTGGATAAGTGAGTGAATAAGTGAGTAAACAGTTTTTAATCTCCTCAATCTGACACAGAGATGATGATCATTTCACTGATAAGCAAATGGAGGTGTGAACAGCTGACAACCACCCAGGTAGCCAATGGAGCAGGAGCACAGCTCCGCGGGCCTCTGCCTGCTCCCCTTGCAGTGCCCAGAAAGGGAGAAATGCAGGATCCTCTAAGCCTGGCACCTTTGTGATGTTTAGGAAGCACAGGCTCCTCTAGAGGCAGCCCCCAGTAACTGCCCTCCCCCAAACCGAAGTCCCTCTCATTCTGCCACTGGCAGCCCATTCACCCTCAGCAGGAGCCCCTGCCCAGCCCCCACCTGAGTACTGCTGCAGCAGCCAGACTTTGAGCTCGATGAAGCTGTGGGCGAAGTGGCAGCTGTCTTCCCGCAGACAGCCATAACGCACCTCATGGCGGCACACGTCGAACTGGAAGTGCTCCTGGAACTGTCGGATCTTGGAGTACTTGAGGGAGGTGGAACGGATGATGTGCACTAGGCACCTAGAGAGCAGGTGGGACGCACACAATGCAGTCTGCAGCCCCCATTCCTGGGTGGGGGGGAGTTTTCCCCAGCACCGGCAGGCCTGAAGGGGAGGGGCTTCTCCTTGGTACCTTCTGACCTTAAGGCACAGTAGGTGACAGGTGGGGATCCTACACTCAGGTCGCCCTGGGTTAGAATCCCAGCTGTTTGCCCCCCCCCCCCCCCCCCCCCCGCCTCAATCTGGGGAAAACTCAAAGATGTGGCAGCCCACAGAAGCAGGAAGCAGGGAACCAGCTCCCAGCTGTGAGGCTAGGGAAAGGGAGTGCCTAGGGGTAGGAGAAGGGGCATTTCCCTTAGGTTCCCCAGCCTGATGCTGCAGAACTGGTCCTGTACCCAGAACAATAATAATCAGCAGCTCCTCCAGGCTAAGAATTTTAATTTCCCTCACAGCAACCTTAGGAGACTTGGGATCATCATAAACTATATAGATGAAGAAACCAAGGGTCACAGTGGCCAGAGGCAGGCCAATGACCAGTCTGGGACTTGGACCCAGATCTGTCTGACTCCATCATCCCCACTGGGGCAGAGCAAAGAGTGTCAGAGGAAACAAAGGTGGGTTTGGCTCATCCAACCCCACCCACTCACTGTCCAATGCTTATGTCACTAGAGGGCACTGAACGGAAGTCAGAGATGTGGCCTCCCACTTGCCTGATGAGTAAGCTACTTTCAAGCTTCAGCTTTCTCATGTGTACTGTTATATAGTAACTCTGCCCTCACAGGACTATGGGGATCATTAAGATACCCAAGAGGATGCTTGGAATACAGATGCTCAATAAAGATCGTTCTATCCGTCCTTTTCAGGTAGATGCTGAATCTGACTCCCAAATTCTGTCCCTTGCCTTTACATACTATGTCCACCCTCTGGCCTCAGCTGCTCCCCAGGCATCTGAACTGCTCCAGGGGCCTCTCTGCATGCTCCCACCCCCAGGCTGGGCTTGGGGTCCCACTCACTTGTTGTTATAGAAGCTGTGCTTGGCAGCCAGGTTGGAGCAGACGGATGGAGAGTCCTTTGTGCCTTTGCTGATGATCCGGGGTTTACTGTCAAAGCAGATCTGCCCGGGGAGGGGGTGAGCTTGGATCCAGCATGGCCACACGGGGAACAGGGGTGGACAGATGGGTCCCTGTAAGCCCTGCCCTGAGTACCTGAGTCTGGGAAGTAAGGTCTATGGCCCCTGCCTCTCTGGCTCTAGATCACAGGTAACCTGGTCTTGGCTCTCTCTGACTCCACCCCTCACAGGGTCGGGGAGTCACCATGCCATGCCTAGGGCAGGAATTACTTCATGCCTCTGAGCCTCAGTTTCCACACCTGTAAACTGGGAATAACCACACAGGGTCTGTCCCACAGGGTCACTGTGAAGCTCAAAAAGGGTGTAACAGAACTGCAGGTGCTATATAAAGTGCGTGCAGCTGCCTGGCTGCCTGCTCCGAGTTGGCCGCTCGGAGTCAGGGAGGGGCTGGCTGCGTGATGGATTAGGTTGGGCTGAGCTGCACCAAACCCTGCCAGCAACCTGGACCCAGAGCTCTCCATCCACGGGTCTGGACCCTCACATGCTATGACTGGGTAGGGAGGCAGGGCCTGGCAGGGTCTTCTGTGACAGCTCTGATGAGGAAACTAACATCTTGGTGGGGCTGGATGAATCAGAGCTGGGCCTCAGAGGGTCTGAAAATACTCCAGGGAGAGGATACAGGCTGGACACATGCGGGGAAGTAGGCAGGGAGGTGCAGCGGGCACTGAAGCCGGTACAACTGGACAAGGAGATGTGGAGAGGATGGAATGAACTCCTAAAGTACCTGCTGCCGAGCCTAGCCTACAATGGCCACAAGGGAAGAGCAGGTGTGATTATCTCTTTCTGGCCTCAGTTTGCGCCCCTACAGAATGAGGGGGCTGGATAGGATCTGGGCTCTAGCATGACAGCAGACTCTGAGCCTAACTTTCTAATAGTCCAAGGACCTACTGAGTCTAGAGCCAGGCCTTCAAATCCCATAGCTTTTGGGGCTGACATTCCCCAACGAAGCATGTCAGGGACCCCCTCCCTGTATCACTGACTGCGGAGGTGGTGGGTGGGGCGGGCTGGTACCTCGCAGAGGAAAGTGAAGATGCCCTGGTGCTCCTTAAGGAGCTTCGCAATGGTAAGGCTGCCACGCTTGACACCCCCCAGCGGGTCAAAGAGCAGGTCACGGTTGAGGGTGCCCTTCCGCTCCTCAGTCCACACATCGATCTCCTCCTGATGGTAGGCGAAGGTGCAGTTATCCCCGTACTTACAGTCCTGCTTGTTAATCATGTCTGCAAAAAGGCAACAGGGCACACGTTCTTCCAGGCGGGACAGCAGTCTGCAGCACCCCCATGACCACCGCTGTAGCCCAGGGGGGCCAGCAACTCCCTCGTGGGGCTTGGGCTCATCTCCAACAGGTGGGGTGATGGGTGCCCCACCACAAGGACTTGGGGGGGCAGTATGGCAGAACTCAGGGAAAGTCCTTCCCAGGTTGGGCCCCCTCTCTGATCTATACCTGGGTGGACATTTGCATTTTCATCTGCAAAGCATGGCTACATCGGGTTCCACCACCCAGCGTTGTAACGATGCATGATGGGGGGTATATGGGGGCAACCATATAAGGAGCTTAACAATACTGTGACTGCCAGGTATTGCTGTACAGACTGCACGAAGATGCTTGGTTGGGGAACAGAAGAAAGTATATAAGGTACGCAATAACTGTCCCATTACATTTTAACCAAACTGACATGAGCCAGAAGTGAGGACGATGACAACAGAATAATTTGTAAAAGCTAACATTTGTCGAGCCCTTGCTATGTGCCAGTCCTAAATGCTTGATGTGATTCTTTCCACATCCTTCCTATAGCCCTTTGGGACCCTGCAGCAGTAACAGAAGCTAGCTCTTCATGAACTGTCTAACCCTCACACTTGAGAGCACAGGCCACCAGCTCAAATGGAACCTCCCAAATATTCCCGCCTGTCTACAGAGCTGGTCCTGATGGGAGATGCTCATTCTGATGTGGGATTCATCCTTGGTGGGCCACACCTGCTCTATCTACTGCTATCTACTTGTGATGAGGAGTCAGAGCAGCAATCTGGTGTGCAAAAAGCTGCCCCTGCCACAGGCTACCCACCTTTGCACAGGTAATAGGAGCCCACAAAGCTGGTTTTGGTGGGTCGGGGCCGGATTCGCTTCCAGGTCTGGTCCTCGGAGCTCCGGAGCCGGCCGAGCAGGATGTCCCGCTTGCACTTATGCTCCAGGCCCTCACGGTAGGTGTAGTCCCCTGCCCTGGGGCCTGTGGGTGCAGGGTGGAGAGGGACTAGAGTTCTGGAAGCAGAACTGAAGAGTGATGGCTGATGGGCCCAAACAGTGGGAACTGGTTTCCGTGCCTAAAACTCTACCTCTTTCACCTGGGCCTCCGACACACCCTCCCCTGCTAGATGTTCTCTAGGGCATAGGTTGAAGCGAAGTCCTTGGAGGAGCCCCTTCTCAGTACCCTACCCCTTTCTACCACCCTGGCTCTCTAGTGAGCCTGAGCATTTCAGGGTTTCCCTAGAATGACCTATGAAGACAGTGCCTGGCAGAGAGCAGAGCTCCACAAGGCCCTCCCTCCTTTTTCAGTTCTACATGACACTGCCTGGATTCACCCTCCCTCCCTTGCTTCTTTTCCTCTTCCTGGGCCTCTCAAATCTTCACTCCTCTCCCTGGACAATGGAGTGCAGTGATTTTCTTAGAAAGACAAAAGAAGAAATAGCTCTTGTGGGAACCACCTGACATCTGGCTGCGAGTACCAGGTATGCCCTGGCTCACCCTCAGTGCAGGTGGCAGTGGGCATGTGGATGAGGGATGCAGTGAGGGAAGAACTTCCTCATAGGCACAGCCATCCAAAAAGACAGCATTCTGCTCTCTGTCCCCACAGGTCCACTGGAACTCTGGTGGCATGACTCTCAGTCAGGGGTGGCATGTGTGTGTGTGGGGAGATCATGGCAGGGAGGTCTTGCAGTGGGCGGTTGACAGCAACTGGATGACCTACCTAGAAGGTCCTGTAGATTCCAATACCCCTGAGATGAAGAATTCTAGACTGCTAAAATTTTTAATCCTGGTATCTCAGGAAAATATCATTCTAAGACTTAAGGGCTGTGGGATTCTGGCAAATAAAACAGTGAGTCTTAGAGTCCAGAATTCTGAGATTCTAGATGTGCTAAAAATGACCTACCAGCCCTGGGCATCTATTCTGAACTGCTTCTATCATTTTCCTTGGACCTGGGGACTGGGAGACGAGAAAATTGCCTTTCCCAAACTCATTTGCGTCCTGGATGCAGGGCAGATTTGAATCCACCCAGTGAGATGCACTCAGAGGTGTAGTGTGGAGAGGGTAGGTGGCACCTCCTCTGGCAGGTGTGTTTCTGTAGCAACCAGCTAGATCGTGCATTCTGCAGCCAGGTGCCAGCCTCTGGGCTGCAGGGTGGCCATGAATCTCACTAGCAGTGCCAGCAGCGCCCCCTCCCTGTCCTCCAAGCCCCGAACTCCCATATTATATCCCTGTCTGCTTGAAATCCCCACTAGAATTTTGCCATTCTGGGATTCTCCTGAGACTCCCAGTATCTCTGTACAGAGGGACAGAGTATGAAGGTGTGACATTACCTGTTTTGGGGTAGCAGAGTTGGCAGGCCTGCTTGAATTCATGGGTGGCAGCCAAAGGATTCTTGATGAGCAAGGCGGTATTGGGCATGGAGGGCTCTGGCTATGACAAGAGGAAGTTGACCATCTTGGGTAATGGATGAAGGCTGGAGCCACCAGGGCCAGCCTGGACACCAGAAGTGGGGGGCTCTATGACCCTCCCATCCCACCCAAGAACAGAACTGTAGTCCAGGGCCCTTCCTCTTCTTCTCTCCTGGCTGGGGAACTTCTTATAACATGATGCAAGAATCCAGAACATCAGGACTGGACCAGCCTATTGGGGTTGTGTGGGTACCAGTATCTTGGCCTAGAATCGTTCCTTGTGTAAAAGCCCAACACGAAAGCAAATAAACAGGAGTGGCCCCAATTGGGGCCCACGCACATGCTGTCCTCCAGCCTCTATCTCCCAAGCCCCCATGGCATCAACAGACAGGGAAGAAGGCAAGACTAAGAGAGGCTAGGTGAATTCCTGGGACCACTCAGCTAGTATTCAGGCTGAGGCATGAGTTCAGGCTGCCTAACTCCTGGTCAAGTGCTCTCCTATACTCAGAATCTGGCTGAGTCCCAATACCAGGAATGTTACCCCAGGGAAGTTACTGAGTCCCCTGAGCCTCAATATCCTCACTCAGACCCTGGTGCCCTTTGCTCACCCTCCCAGCACACATTTTAGAAGGGCCAGGAGAGACCATCTCTGGCCTGTCTGCTCTGAGGGGCCCTCCTTGGGGAATGTAGCCCTTTCTTCCCGGCAGAGGGCTCACCCCCAATCTGGAGCCCACAACCACTCGCCCTCCACCCCTGGGAGGGCACAGGATGCCCAGTCACCGATCCTTACCAAATCACTCACCGACGGGACTGGTTTCTGAGTACCGCTTGGGGGACGATGGTCCTGTGAATTGGTGTCCTCTGGGCAAGAAGACACGGGGTCACCACCCTGCTCTGAAAGACTTTCTCCTCCATATTTCTAGCCTGGAGAAACCTCCCAGGCTACACATCTATTTGTGCTGATTCCCTAACTCTATCCCCACGAGAACAGGGAAGCATTCCAGCCTGAATATGTCCTGTGCTTACACCTACTGCACCCCCCTGTCCCCAGGAGAAAACTGAGGCACTTAAACTTGGCTCAGAGATCCTCCAAGGGCACCTCAGGTCCTCAGGGTCCCCAACCCACTGTCCCTCCTACTCTTCTCATCTGCCTTAGATGTTCCTTCATCATGCAGGCCTGTGTCAAACTGCTCCCTCTGCTGGCAAATGACCTCTTTCAAGAGGCGCCATCACCTCCTCCTGGAAGCCTCCCTTGGCCTGGAGGCTGAGTGAAGCCCTGTGAATTCCCCTCAGCTGTGAGCTCTCTGGGCTAGGTCTGACTGGAAAGCTGGTACCATAGGGCCCAGATGGGCCTGTTTCCTCTCTGGGTCACTGGCACCCAGCTCAGAGTAGTGGTGAAGGAGCCCATGGCTGTGAACCCCTTCCCCTAGCCTTAGAATCATCCCTGTGGGATCCCACCAACCTACCAACCCCAGGGTGCTAGGGTGCTGGGCAGAGAGCCCCAGACCACAGATCTGCAGTTCTAGCTATCCCAGCTCTGCTGTTTTATTTTGAACAAGATAGCAGCCCCACACCATGCTACAAGCTGGAGGAGACACAGCATCTCAGAAGATGTGGCCCTGGACTATGACAGGGTGAAAGGACCTGGGCTTTGGCAAAACAGTTATAATCCCAACTCTGCTCTCCAGAGATGGAGCTGTGATGGTACTTTGCAAACTGTTAAGGACGTGAGGAGTAAATGTGCCCAGACCTCACCCATGAAAGAGTTGGACTTGTCCAGGGAGCCCTGGGTTGACCCAAAGCTGTCCAAGGCATCCAGCCGGGTCTCTGAGTATGGCAGCAGGTCCAGGGAGTCTAGTGCGGAGCCTGGGGTGTCAAGGGCATCCAGCACAGAGGCAGTCATCTTCTTGGAGGGGTCCATGACGAGACCAAAGGAGGCAGGGGGCAGTGGGCTGGAGACAGGGATGGACCCACCCACTACAGGTGGCAGCAGAGGAGCCCCACCAGGGAACACAGGTATCAGCTGGGGCAACTCGCTGGGCACACCGCTGCCAGGCAGGCCACCCTGGACCAGAGACTGCAAAGTGGAGAACAGAAGGGTCAGAGGGGACTTTGACTGCCCAGATCCAGGCACAGCCAAGCACTGGGGGAAAGCCAAGCCTTTGTGCCTCTGTGCCTGACCCATGGGGTGAACCGGGAATCTACTGTCGCTCTGGCTGCATTCTGAAGCTACACGTCTCTATACCAAGCAGGTCGCTTTCCCTCCTGAGGCCTCATTTTCCCCACCTGTGGCATGGAGACAGGGCTTCCCCTCTACCCATCGTGAGATGTGAGGATGAATGTGATGGGGTCCCAGGTGCAGGAGGGATTCAGGAGAGCAGGAGGAGGGTGGTAGAATGGCTCACCAGTGAGTCCAGGAGGGTGTCCAGCTCAGGACCAAAGACATCCCCATCAGAGAAGTCATCCAGGCCCTCAGTGCTCGGGAGGGCCCTGTTACTGTTGTCCAGGGGGGCTAGCAGGTCCAGAACATGAGGGAACAGGGGTGTTGTAGGGGTGGAGGGGACGAGGGTTGGGGAGCCTCGCAGGTCCACATAGCAGTCTGTAGGGGAGGGGTGGGCTCATTAGTTCTGCTTAATGGGAGTGGGGAAGTGCCCCAGGGCCCTGGAGTCCTCATCCAATACCTTCCCTCCTTTCCTCAGCTCCTGCCCAGAACCCTGACTGCCCATCAGCCTGACCCCATTGGCAGAGGCTCATTCGTAGCGAAGGAACGCCATCATGGAGTTCGAGAGGGTCCTTCAGTCATACAGTATGTCCCTAATGGGCCTGGCTCAGTGTCTGAATATCCTACCTCTGGGGTAAGCCATGCCCTCTCTAAGGGACACTTTTAAAATAACCATTCCTATAAGCCAGTGACGAAAACTGGGGAGAGGAAGTCTTTGAGAGAGGTGGACTCCCAGCTGGGGGGACTGCAGTGGAGGACATGAGGCCAGCACTGCCCCACTGTGAGGCAGCCTCTGCCCTTCCACACTGGGGGAGTGCTTTCCCTCCCTGTGTGTGTGGGTCTTCCTAAACCCACTATTTGCTCTCATGTTTCAGGGAGTCCCCAGGGCAGGGAGCCCTCAAGAGCCCTTGTCTGTGGAGCTGGGGCTGAGCCCTTCTCGAGGCCTCATCTCCACCCCGTCCCCTAGCATCAGGGACAATACCTGTTTCAATGTCATCTATGGATCCCAATCCATTGGATGTCCCCTGGGGAGAAGAAGGACATGGTAGGTCAAGCAGACGCAGGCTAGGAAGGCCATGGTGCCCAGCAATCAGGGTGTCACCTGGGCCCAAGTGACTATTGCTGATATTAACCAGAGGACTGAACAGTATGGTTAGGAAGGCACCAACGTGCCACTCCCTGAACCACAAGAGTCCCCTCCCTTAGTTACAGCCCCAAGCTGAATCAGCTCAGGGGGGATCCCACTGTTGAGCGAAAGCCTGGCAGAGATAGACTTTGGCCTTGCCCAAGTTCCTTGTCCTCTCCAGGCCTGTTTCCTTATATATAAACTGGAAATAACACAGTCACCCAACCCCTAGGACTGTTATAAGGATGAAATAATTTGACATTTGTACAGAGCTTAGAACACTACCTGACATATAGAAAGTGATTTACATGTTTGATGAATGTGTAATATGAAATTTCAAATCCAAGCTCTCAGGAGTCGGCCTAGGTGAACTAGGTGTTCTTATTCCTCAGCCTACATATTCCATCCCCGCAGATGAGCCTGGCTCATCTCCACCTCCAGGCTTGGCCAGGCCGGTCATTCCACGAGCCTGGAACATGCTCCCCTTCTCTAAGTCCTGCATAGTCCAGCTGAAGTCCTCCTCCCCTGAGGAGGCCCTGAGTGACCCTATCTACTTTGTGCTCTCATGGAGGGCAGCAGAGGGACCAGACCACCACTGCTGGCCACCCCGTCCTTTGTTTCAGCAGCAGCAGTAAGAGCACTCAGATTAAGTAGGCACTACCTCAGGCCAGGCCCAGGGCAGCACTTTGCTCCCAGTCGAGTTCAGGCCCTGGTTCAGGTGCCCTGCAAATTCTCCCCTGGCAGAGAGATGTCAGTATTGAGAAGCTGCCACTCACAGGTCAGAGTGGCCGTCAGACTTGGGAGCTTGCCCTGAGCCCATCCCCTCGGCCTCTGCACCCTTGACCTTGTGCACAGAGCCCCTCCTCACACAGAGCCTGTCCCAGGCACAGAGCAAACACATGCAGTTCCATCTCCAGGGTGTGCTGGCCATCACAGACAAGCTGAACAAACAAGCCCATCACGTTGGATCAGAAAGCTGCTACACGTACAATAAGTATATAAAATATTTGAGGGGACTGACCCAGGTGGTGGCACAGTGGATAGAGCTTTAGACTGAGACCCAGAGGACCCAGATTCAAAACCCCGAGGTCACCGCCTTGAGCACGGGCTCATCCGGCTTGAGCATGTTGTTGCTGGCTTGAGCGTGGGACACGACCCCATAGTTGCTGGCTTGAGCCCAAAGGTTGCTGGCTTGAGCAAGGGGTCACTCGCTCTGCTATAATCATCTCCCTCCCCTGCCAGTCAAGGTACATATGAGAAAGCAATCAATGAACAACTAAGGTGGCACAATGAAGAATTGATGCTTCTCATCTCTCTCCCTCCCTGTTTGTCCCTCTCTTTGACTCTCTTTCTATCTCTGTCAAAAAATATATACACTATATTTGAGGTGGGGGGAAGGTGGCCAGATGAATGTCTCTAGGAACAGCTGTGCTTCTCCTTGCTCAGTGCTGGAGCTCCCCAGGCCTGACAGGACAAGGTCACCTTCTCAGTCTCCTGCCTACCACCTAGCTCCAGTGCATCTCTCTAGGTTTGTCTCTCCCTGCCAGCTAGCGACACACACTTAGCAACAAAGATTTACAGAGTACCTCCTTTCTGGCAGGCGCTATGCTGGGAGCCTTCCCATATGACCCACTAGAATCCTACAGCCACCACAAGATGGCAGGTAGCAGCACCTCTCTGAGAGTGGAAGGGCCCCCTCAGATAAGGGGCACACTCAGGACCTGAACCAAAACACAAGAAGCTGCAGAGGGCAGAGTCTTCTGAAGCCCACAGGGAGAGCTGGTCTTGTGGTCTGGGCATGTATTTCCCTCTTCTGCCTCTCGGCCTTCGCTCAAGCTGTTATCCTGTTATTTCCTCCTCTCCATCTGCTGGAATCCTGCCAACCTGACTCTGTGAAGTCCTCTCCACTGTGGCTGCTTCAGGCTCCATATGTTCCTAGAACTCATGGCCCTCCATTCTTCTTGCTCCCCATGCTGCCAAGATGCAGTTCTGGCATAGAGACCACGCCCGCTTTTCCTGCCCGACTCCCAGGTCGCAAGAAGCTCCCTGTGGGCACAGACTGTGCTGTCTCCACTAGACACACATGTGGAATGACTGGATGAATCGGACCCCGAGGCTGGAGTGTCCTAAAGAAATCCCAGCAGCCTAGGCTCATACCCAGTACACGTGTGTATAGCTTCCAGAATGTCTGTGTGTGTGTGTGTGCATGCGTGCACGTGTGTATGTACGTGTGCACGCACAGCACTATGCTGGCACATTGAGGCAGGATCTGACCTGATCTTCCCCTCTGCAGAGTCTACTCTGCTTGGATTTCTCACAGACCCCCATCCCATGAACAGCCCTGGCCTTTGTGCATGTGGTGGGAGCTCCAGCAAGGTTGCACAGATGGGCAAATGGTTTGCCAGGGTCTGGAATGCCAATGCCGTGGCACCATTTGTGGTCCCCTGGCTGCAGACTCATTGGATCCAAAGGGCTGGCCCTTGGGTAGCTAGGCATTCCACCTACATTTGCTAAAGCCTTTTAGCCATGGTCATTCAGTCATTCAACAAATATCCTTTGAGCACCAGCTGTGCCCACCCAGTAGAACTCTTCTTGCTATGAACAAATGCTATATCGCATACTCGCTCACTAGCCTATGAGGACCCTGGAGGCAGCCCCCCCAAGGCCCCTGGAAGAAACCTGTGAGCTGGGCTGGAATGGGATGGGAGTGAGCACCAACGCTGACTCAGGCACCATGAACTGGCTTCCCAGGCCTGCTCTCATTTCATTCATGTTATCACCCTGGGAACTGAGGACAAATGTCTCTGTTTTACAGAGGTTGCCAAGCTCAGAGAGATGACATGATTTCCTCTCGGTCATGCCACCAGTGAGCACAGACTTGGCCCGTCTGACTCTAGAATGGTGCCACGCAGAGGCACAGACCAGAGGAGCCCACAGTCCCTGTTCTGGAATGAGCTTCTTGCTCTCAAATGAGCTTCCCAAGAAGCCAAGGATGTAGGACACGCACACGTGTCCTCCAATGCATATGTAGAAGGAGGTGAGGATAGAAAGGGAGGCTGGAACCAGATGTTGGCGGGGCCTGAAAGCCACGCTCAAGTCTGGATGTCAACTAATCACATTACTTCTAAACAGATACTTTAATAACTACTGAGCCTGACCAGGCTGTGGCACAGCGGACAGAACATCGAACTGGGATGCAGAGAACTCAAGTATGAAACCCCAAGGTCGCTGGCTTGAGCGCAGGCTCATCTGGCTTGAGCACGGGATCACAAACATAACCCCATGGTTACTGGCTTGAAGCCCAAGGTCACTAGCTTGAGCCCAAGGCCATTGGCTTGAGCAAGGGGTCACTCGCTTTGCTGTAGCTCCCCCACTCCAGTCAAGCACATATGAGAAAGCAATCAATGAACAACTAAGGTGCTACAACGAAGAATTAATGCTTCTCATCTCTCTCCCTTCCTGTCTGTCCCTATCTATCCTTCTCTCTGTCAATAAATAAATAAATAAACAATCAAACAAATAAATAAATAAAACAACTAACTGCTGAGGGTTTCTAAGCAAGGACAGACCCACGAGATCTGACTGTTGAAGTTCACCTTGCAGCAGTACCTCGGGAACCGTAAGGGGAATATGGACAGTGTTGGGGGACAAGAAAGAGGCCAGCCATGACCTGCAAAAGTGGGATGTGGCCTGAACCAGAGCATTCGCTGCAGGAAGAGAAAGAAAAAACTGGGGCAGTCCATTACATACCCAGCCAGGGTCACTCCAGAGTTGCGCTCTAATGAGCAGTCATGCTCCAGCCTTCTGGGCTCTGGGAATGAGGTAAGAAGGCAACTCTGGATAAGATCTGTGTGAATAACTCTGTGCCTCTCCATAGCTCTGGTAGAATGAAAGAGGAGCCTTATATAGTCCCCTCCAGCCATCCTGGCCTGATGGCTATTCTTTATACTAGGCATTTCTGCCTCAGGGACATTGGACTGGCTGTTTCCTCTGCCTGGTCCCCCAAACCTCCTCATGGATTATCCATCATATCCTTTAGGTCTTTGCTCACATGTCACCTTCTCACTGAGGTGTCTGTTGTTCACTGTTTAAATCTGCAACCCCCTCTCAATCGCCCCAGCATGCTGAGGTCGCTGGTTTGAGCCCTGGTCAGGGCACGTATGAGAAGCAATGAATGAGTTTAGAAATAAATGGAACAACTAAGTGGAACAACGAGTAGACATTTCTCTCTCTCTCTCTCCTCTCCCCCGGCCCCCAAATCAACAGAAAATCTTTTTAAAAAAATTATCTTCTAAATCGCCTGACCTGTGGTGGCGCAGTGGATAAAGTGTCGACCTGGGAACACTGAGGTCGCCAGTTCAAAACCCTGCACTGGTCTGGTCATGGCATATATGGGAGTTGATGCTTTCAGCTCCTCCCCCTTTCTCTCTCTCTCTTTCTCTCTCTCTCTCACTCACTCTGTGTCTCCTCTCTAAAATGAATTTAAAAAAAAATTATCTTCTAAATGGAGAATCATTGCTTTCCCAACATTCTTTTTTTTCTTTTTTTTTTTTTTAACAGGGACAGAGAGAATCAGAGAGAGGGATAGATAGGGACAGACAGACAGAAACGGAGAGAGGTGAGAAGCATCAATCATTAGTTTTTCATTGCCCTTGCGACACCTTAGTTGTTCATTGATGTGCTTTCTCACATGTGCCTTGACTGCGGGCCTTCAGCAGATGGAGCAACCCCTTGCTGGAGCCAGCGACCTTGGGTCCAAGCTAGTGAGCTTTAGCTCAAGCCAGATGGGCCTGTGCTCAAACTGGCGAGCTCAGGGTCTTGAACCTGGGTCTCCCGCATCCCAGTTGGACATTCTATCCACTGTGCCACCACCTGGTCAGGCGCTTTCCCTACATTCTTATGATGAGGACACAGCTCCTCACCAGGCACTAGGTGGTTTGGCTTCTGTCTACTATTCCAGCCCCAATGGGGACTTGCCTATCTTCCACTTGGTCCCTCCCACATTCTAAGTTCCTCCTAGCCTCAGGGCCTTTACACAGGCCTTCCCCTCTGTCTGGAATGATATTTTACTCATACATTCTGCCCCACCTACTCCTTAACCTTTGGGTCTCAGTTTGAAAGTCACTGATATCCAGTCTAAATCAGGCCTTCCATTTCCTATAGTCCATGGCTCCCCACACTCTGCTTTTATAGCTCTCATCATGATTTGTAACCAGAAACAATTAGGCTAGTGTCCATCGGCCCTGGACTGGGAGCTCTTTGAGGGTAGAAACCATACTTACTTAGTTCACCATACACCCAGCCCCAAACTAAGTCCCTGTCACATACTGGATAAGCTCAGACAAGTCACCTAACTTCTCTGTGCCTATCTCTTCTTTGTCATAGGGGGAAACAGTACCTCCCTCAAGGCATTATTGTGAAATTATTTCGGTCTGTTCATTTATCACTCATTCAGTCACTGCTATGATCTGAATGTTTATCCCCTTCAAATTCCTATGTAGAAATTCTAACCGCCAAAGTGATGGTTTGAGGCCTTTGGGAGCCTCATAGGTCATGAGAGTAGAGTCCTCATTTATGAGATTAGAAACCCCATAGAAATCCCTTGCCCCTTCTGCCCTCTGAAGTTACAACCAGAAGGTGCTATTATCGATAAACCTGAAAGTGGGTGTTCACCAGACACCCAATTGCCAGCACTCTGATCTTGCACATTTCAGTCTTTAAAACAGAGAGAGATAATAATCTTTTGCTTATAAATCACCCAGTCTATAGTCTATGGCATTTGTTAAAGCAGCCTGAGCAGACTAAGATATCACTATTTTTTTTTTTTTTGAACAGTCAGTATGTGAGAGGCTAATAATTTCTGGTTACAAACTATGATGAGTGATGGCTACAAACCAGATGAGATCACATCTGCCTCCCTTGCAAAGACATGTCTAACTCAGCTCTGGTACAGCAGCCAGCTCAGGGTTTAGAAAGGGTTCCCTTGGATGTGTTGAGTGAATGAACGAAAGTGCTCTAATGCCCTGGAGGGAGGAAGACCTGCTGCTGCCTTGCTGTGTGACACTGGTCAAGGCCCCTGGCCACTCTGTGTCTCAATCTCCCCTTATATATAATAAGAAGGCAAAATATAGGCTCCATCAGTACTCATAACTTGTTCCTTATCTTCCAGAAAGCCTCCAAGTCTACCAAGTAGTTCATGTGGTGAGAGGTGGGGGAGTCCTGCGTGTGCTGAGCCCTGCCACGACCCCAGGACAAGGCCTGCATGGTCAGGCCCCAATCACCTTTCTTTCTATTTCCTTATCCCCATCCTTCCTGCTGCCATTGTTTCCCTTCTCAGAGATACATAGGCTGTCCCTGGCGGTTCCCTTGCAGGGACAACTTCCACCATCAGCAACTATAGCCTGTCCCCATATTCTGCCTCTGTGTTTACAGGAGGCACCTCTTGGGAGATGGAGAGCTGTGCATCCCAAAGCTGTGCTCATAAGCTTGACACAGGCCTAGGCTATCAGTCAACTCCTCTTCTTAGAGCAGGTACCTTGCTCATAGCAGTAGGACAAGGATAGATTGAGGCCAACCCTTCAGTCTGATGCCCTTGCACCTTCTGCCTGAACTCATTTATACCCCAGAGAGTGAATTCAAAGCTCTCACAATGGCTGAACCATAATATGTTGTTCTTAGAGGTGGGGAGGGAGGCTTGGGGTCCTGGCCCCATCCTACCTGATCTGCCACACCAGCTGCAGTGCCGTTATTGAGCAGAGAAAAGGTTTCCAATTCCTGCCAGAGATTGGAGAGAGGTGGGAAGAAATGAAAAATCTGGAAAGATGCTCAGGGTCCCCTCAGCCAGGGCAGCAAAGAGGCCCCAACACAGGCAATCAGGGTCTGTGTGATGCCCTCTAGGGTTCCCTCCCCTATGCCTGCCAGGAGTCACTTGCACTCTTTCTGGGTCAGATTAGGGTCTTCTTCCTGCAACTATGACCTGAACAGGGAACTTGAAGCACACATTCCTAATGTGTGCCAGGCAGGCACTGTACTAGGTGCCATCTCATTCTCTCATTTTGGTCCTCCCACAAACCTTCTGAGATGGGCATGATTATCCCACATTCCAGGTGCAGAACATTAGGTAGAGAGAGTACTAACTTGCTCAAGGTCACAGCAGACTCTACAACCATGCCCTTTCTGCATGCAGCTTCCTGGCACATAGTAGGTGCCCAGTGAACATAACATGGATTTGAATAAAGCATACAGATACCAACAAATATTACCATGCAGGGGTTATTTGAGGACATAAGGCTAAAGGATGCCACTGTTAACTCAGGCCATCTCTGGGATGTTAAAGTAACTCAGGGCAGGGGAGGGAGTGGGTTTTAACAACTGGTGTCTAAGGTAAGCTGTAAGCTTTGGCTGGTTTTTCCTTTCCCTAAAGGTTCTGAAAGTTGTTCCAGGGCTTTAAGCCAAGAGATGTAAGATAACCTCCTGTAACTCCCCTCGGTCCTGGCCTGGCTCTGGCCATTCTTGCCTACTTTTCCCAAAGGCGCCTGGTCCCCCTCTTCGGACCTCCACAGCTCCAACCCTGCCGACCACCCAGCACACAGAGCCCACCTACCTGGGGCCTCTTATATGCCTTCCGAACTCGCAGCCCAAGCTTCTGAGCCAGCTCCTGACCAAGCTGAGTTACACTGTCATCCTGGGAAGACACAGGGCAGAGCAGATTAGTCTGCCTGGCTCATGGAGCTGTGCTGCGGATACCTACATGGGGGGCCTGTTGTCACCCCATGTTATGGACAAGGAAGCAAGTCCCTAGGAGGGGACACCAGCTCCTAAGTCATATAGCTAGAGCGTGGTGAAGCTGGGAAGTGCTTTGTTCAAGTTTCTGTTTTTCTTTATATTTGGGGGAAGAAAAAGGAATGATTTGTTTATTTCAATATTATATATTTTTATTTTCATAATTCAGCAAGTAATAGTATCATTGTGGAGGCTGAAATGTGAGAGTAAATGCTCCTCGGGCTCACTCCATCCTCACCCTTGGCTCCTCCCCAGAGGGAGCACGGTTTGTGGATCTAATGTGTTCCTTACAGGTCTTTTCCAGGAATTTACAGACATGCATATACCTATAGAGAATAGTTTTTTCCCTTTCTTCCCTCTGCCCCTTATTTTAGAGAGATTTCAGTCTCACTGCAACCCTGTACTCTTAGAGTATCTCACAGGTTAGGAGCACTGACTCTAAAATCAGACTGCCTACGTTAAGATCTTAGCTCTGCTCCCTCTAGTAATACTGGAAAAGTTTTCTCTCTGTCCTCATCTTTAAAATGGGGATACTGTATCCACCTCAAAGGATTGTTTGTTGCAAGGGAGTTAATACAATGCATCTATAGCAATGCTGCCACACAATCTGACTCAGAGTTAGTAACAGTTTCTGCAACTCCATGTAACTGAGGAACCCAAGGCTGGGAAAGATAGGCTGAGTGAGGGCACCATGGAGGGCCAGCACCTGGCCCCTGCGGGGATGCAGCCACAGCACCAGCCGCACTCGCACTCACGTGGGGCAGGGCGAGTGAGCAGCGGCTGCTGCACTCGTAGGCCTCCTTGTGGCGTCCCAGCTCGTTGAGGGCACGTGCCTTGCGGAACAGCGCCCGGATGTTCTCGGTATCCAGGCCCAGCGCCTTCTCACTGTCTTCCAGCGCCTTCTCATACAGGCCCTGCGGAGAGAAGCAGGTGCTCTGCGTTGGTCTGTTACCCTCCCACCTTCAGGCCTCCTGCCCCTGCCAGAGGAAGACCAGCCTCCCTTCCCTGCAGAGATGGCTGGTGCAGGAAGACCGGCTCAGGAAGGAGGCTCCAGAGCTCCAGGCAACAGCTCTGGTGTTCACACTCAGGTCAAGGGCACCTGTGCGTCCAGTTGAAGGGGTTGCCATTGGGCACTGTCAGGACACTGGACAGGAGGGTCTTCACATTCTACAGCGAAGAGCCAGGTCAGACATGTCTGTTCTGTATCTGCCTTTGGTTCAGAATAAAGTCACCTCCCAAGGAGAGTGAAATCATGAAGGCAGCCAGAGTACAGAACAGAGTGTGTGCAGGCATCCAGCAGACCCATTTATCCAGAACAGCTCACTGTGGATGCCGAGATACCCCTGAAGCCTCCACAGAGCCCACAGCACAGCCTCCCACAGGGTCTGGTGAGTGACTGAGTCTGTGGGCAAGCAGGGCAGGGACTAGAAAGAGAGGAGGCTGGAAGCCTGAAGAAAGAAGTGAGGGTGTGAGAGGAGGCGAGGAGCCCAGGAGGAAGGAGCAGGAGAGGCCAGAGGTTTGTAGAAAGAGGCAATGCAAAGAGAAGAGAGGCGCTCAGCTCTTACTGCCCAGACTCCTGCTGATGCCTAGGCCACCCCAAGATTCTAATCCATCTGCGGTAGGGCTTAGGTACCAGTACTATTTTGGAAAACTTTTTTATTATGTATTAGTATTTTAAAAGCTCTCCAAGGTAAATCTGTTGTGCAGCCAGGCTGAAAGCCAAGGGAGTAGATGGTGAGATTCAGACGAGAGGATGTGGAGAAGCCGGCCTTGCAAGAGGCTCCTCCGGTATGGGCCTGGCTCAACTGGGCTTCTGGGAGTGGGGGAGGAAGGGAGGGTGCCAGGCTCACCATGGTAAAGTAGCAGGCGGCCCTGTTGATATGCAGCTTGCACAGAAGCTCCCGGGGCAGGGCCACCTGGTCGGAGGCAGCGTATTCAGCCACGTTCAGACCCTCCATGTACTGCACCAGGGCCTGCTGGTAGTCCTTCTCTCGGAACAGGTCATTGCCCTCAGCAAACAGGTTCTGCACCAGCTTGAGTAGAAAGGCCTTCCAGGGGATAGGGTAAAGAAGGGGTTCAGGGGATTTTCTCCCCAGCCCTGGCACTTGGCCCACAGACCCTCCTCTTTTGGACACCACTGCCCTTCACCTTCCCCCAGCCTAGCAGCTGACACTCACCTCATATTCTTCTTGCTTTAGTGGCAGTGTTGACCTAACAGGAAAAGGAGAGGAACACAAGGTCTAGGTGAGTCCAAGGGTCCCAGCACAAGGAGGTCCAGGAGCCAGAGTCACAGGCCAGAGGTCACACCTGGAGTGAGCTCCTCCAGCTGAGACCTCAGCTGTCATCTTATGGATTAGAGTAATTGGACAGCAGTTTTTCTCCCTAAATCATCACCACGCTGGCCTACCATTTCCCATGAAAGGGTGGGAGGGAAGGCCTTGTGTTTGCCCCAGGGCCCGACAACCAGGGTTTCCTAGGCACAGATGCTTAGAGAGAGCAGACCACCTCTAGCTCAAGCCAGCTGTCCTATGCCTCAGAAACCAGAAACTGGAAATGGTCATGCCCCACCAAACCAAACCTGCAAATGCAGGGCCCCAGATGTCACCAAAAGCCGACCTTAGGTTCCCTTCTCCCACCCCTTTCCACAAAATACACATAACCCCAGCCAATGCCAGGTGTACTCAGAGCTTGTCAACCCCTCATGCCAGACTCAGCAAAGTAGACAGGGCCTTAGGTACCCGCTGCTCTCCTGTGGTCAAAAAAATGTCAGCTCAGTATGGTAGAAAGTGTCAGCCCAGTTGGTGCAGTGGATAGAGCATTATCCTGGAGCACCAAAGTCACTGTTTCGATCCCAGTGTTGTCAGTTCAATCCTGAGGGCACTGGCTTGGTACCAGGGGCACTGGCTTTATGCCAAGGGTGCCAGCTCAAACCCAAGTTCTCTGGTTCAAGCCCCAGTCAGGGTTTGACCCCAAGGGTACCAGCTCAACCACCAAGGTTGTCAGTTTGAGCTCTAGTCAGGGCACATATGGGAAGCAATCAATGGCACAACTAAGTGGAAGAAGTTGATGCTTCTCTCTCTCTCCCTCATCCCTTTCTCTTCAAAAAAAAAAAAGAAAAAGAGAAAAAGTGTCATCCCAGCAGAACTAAGGCACATCTGTGTCAGGCTATATGTCTGAGCTGGAAGGGAAACTGTCTCCTGGTTCCCCATGTCATAGAGGGGAAAATAGACACTCAGAGAGGGGTAGTGACTTGCCCAAGGTCACACAGCAGATCAGCGACAGAGCCAGGTCCAGAGTACTGGGCTGGGGCTCTTTACATTGCCTGGATCTGTGAGTGATAATTGGTGAGAGGAGATGCCAGAGGTCCCCAGGGGGAGGAGGTGTCCCTGATGGTGACAGTGGGGTTCCTAACCCCAGCAGTTGCCTCCCGTCATCAGAGACCAGTGCCTGTCCCTCCTTCCCCATACTTCCCTAGCCCAGGCCACCAGAGCCTTCCTCCTAACTGGTCCACCTCCAGCCTCTCCCCATCCAGCATTGGCTTCCTCTTCAACAGGTCACACCTGTCCTAAAAGTCACCTCATCCTGGTGTTTAAGGCCTTCCACAAGCCAGCTCCAACCCACCTGTCCAAATCACACTATGGGTCCTACAATGCTCTCTGCCCAGAGGTGCCTACTAATGTTCGCTAAGCGTATGAAATCAGTATGTGAAAAAACAATTAATTTTAAAAAGATCAAGTCCTACTGTGTTATCCTGCAAAGTGGTCCCTTGACCAACATACAGGTCCCCAGATGCTGTCTTTTTTTTTTTTTTTTTTTTTTTTACAGGGACAGAGAGAGGGATATATAGGGACAGACAGACAGAAATGGAGAGAGGTGAGAAGCATCAATCATTAGTTTTTGTTGCCGTTGCGACACCATAGTTGTTCATTGATTACTGGTCAGGGCACACAGGAGAAGCGCCCATCTGCTTCTCCACACCTCCCCCTCTTGCTTCTCTCTCTCTTTCTCTCCCCCTCCTGCAGCCATAGCTTGATTGGAGCAAGATGGCCCCAGCACTGAGGATGGCTCCATAGCCTTGCCTCAGGCACTAAGAAGAGCTCAGTTGCTGAGCAATGAAGCAACGCCCCAGATAGACAGAGCATCACCCATAGCGGGCTTGCCAGGTGGATCCCAGTCAGGGCATATGCAGGAGTCTGTCTCTGCCTCCTTCCTCTCATTGAATAAAGAAATAAATAAAAATTAAAAAAGAAATAAAGAACCCTGTGACTTAGTAACTGTGTGACCTTAAACAAGTTCCTTATCTCTGAAGCTCAGCTCTCATCTACAAAATGAAGATAAGACCACCTACACTAGTGGGCTGTGAAACTAGAGTGATGATGGATGTGATGGGCCCAGCAGAAGCCTGAAAGGGGAGCCTGAGAGATGTGCTCATTAAGTGGGAAATATTGATTTATTATATGATGTGCATAGGCAAGCAAGACTACTAACAAGCTTGTGTAGATGGTGAGGGTAAAATGTTATACTGGACAAGACTTAAGGGTAACCAGGGTGAGGAGGCACGTGTGCATGTAGGGTTCATGGCTCATATGCGGGGTTCACAGATTCACCCCACCCCAAGCCCCTGCCATGCCAGCCTCTTCCTAGCACATCCCACCTCCGCTACTCCCCAAAACACAAAAACCCAAATAGCAAAGGCTCAGTGAGAAAGAGGACAGCTGGAGTGTCACCTTTGGAGGACCCACCATGCCCAACCTGCCCCAGCGCACACTCACTGAATGAACTTCAGCCCCTTCTCGATGTCCGCCTTCCGTCTCTGCCTCTCCATCAGTCTCTGGGGGAGAAAACAGTACATTAGTCAGTCAGCAGAGGCCAGGGGTCATCTGTTCCCCACCCCCCACCCTGTATTCACCCTCGCTTATCCCATTTCAGAGCTGCAAAGGGAGTCACTGAGGGCAACGACCTGTTCAGGGTCTCCAAAGACTGTCTGAACCAAGTCACACAGTTCCTGTCCTCCACACCCATGTCACACAGGACTCGGAATTTGTAGAGTGCCCCTGATGGTCAAGGAGCTGCATGGAGGCCACCTGCTCTTTTCCACACATGGCTTGGGTTGCAATACTGCACAGGACACCCTCAAGTTCAAGGTAAAAACCTTGCTTAACCATCAAACTCAGTCTGGGGAGAAGAGAATGTAGAAAAGGGAAAATAATGCCAATGATTGGCCCTGACCGAATAGCTCAGTGGTAGAGTGTCGGCCTGGAGTGTGGAAGTTCCAAGTTCGATCCCAGTCAGGGCACACAGGAGAAGCAACCATCTGCTTCTCCAGCCTCCCCCTGTTCCTTCTCTCTCCCTCTCTCTCTCGCCTTCTGGCAGCCATGACTTGAATGGTTCAAGCAAGTTTGCCCTGGGCACTGAGGATGGCTCCATGGCCTTGCCTCAGGTCCTGAAATAGCTTGGTTGCCAAGCAATGGAGCAGTGGCCCCAGATGGGCAGAGCATCGCCCCACAGGGAGTTTATCAAACGGATTCTGGTTGGGATGCATGTGGGAGTCTGTTTCTCTGCCTCCCTGCCTCACTTAATAAAAATAAATAAGTAAATAAGTAAGTAAATAAATAATAATGCCAATTAGCTACAATGAAGCACTGTACTCTGGGCCAGGCACTCTGTATAAGGATCTTACTGAAACATTTTTTTTACAGGGACAGAGAGAGAGTCAGAGAGAGGGATAGATAGGGACAGACAGACAGGAACGGAGAGAGATGAGAAGCATCAATCATTAGTTTTTCGTTGCTGTTGCGACACCTTAGTTGTTCATTGATTGCTTTCTCACATGTGCCTTGACCACGGGCCTTCTGCAGACCAAGCAACCCCTTGCTGGAACCAGCGACCTTGGGTCCAAGCTGGGAGCTTCTGCTCAGGCCAGATGGGCCCACGCTCAAGCTGGTGAGCTGGGGGTCTCGAACCTGGGTCTTCTGCATCCCAGTCGGACGCTCTATCCACTGCGCCACCGCCTGGTCAGGCGGATCTTACTACAACTTTGAACAGCACAGTGAGGCAGGTGTCATTCTGTCCCTATTTTACAAGGAAGGATCTGAAGCTCAGGGAGCCACATCATGAGCTGGCATATAGCTGAGGCAGAATATGAGTCCAGGCCATCCTCCTTTCATACCTCCCCCCTGCCCAGTAGCTCCTCCACTCAGCCCGATGTGCATGGTCTTTGTAAATGGCAGTAAGAGAAATAGATGAATGAAAATCAACTCATCCAACTCAGACTTTTTATAGATAAGAGTAAGTGTTGAATAAGTAAATGAGAGAAACTGATACTGAGATGTTAACAATCAGGCAATGATATGAGCAGTTGCTGAGTGGGAACAATGTGCCAGAGGCTGTCATGATCACTGTATACATAACACCTTCCTAACCCTTCCCTCCGTCACAACCCAGTAAGACAGGGACTGCTATAATTCCCACTTTGCAGAAGAGAAAACAGAGTCACAGAGAAGTTAGAGACTTGCCCAGGGTCACACAGCAGGTTGGCACATGGGGGAGTTGGGATTCAAACCTCGACAGCCTGGCTGCAGAGCCCACACACATCACCATCACCCTTACTGTCTGTTGCCCATTAGGCAATCAGACCCAGACCCAGGACCCCCGAGTCCATCATCAGGCTCAAAACATCCCTCCCTGACCCTGAATCCCCTTCTGGCTGCTGTACAACCTCTTCCCTTTCTCGGTCACATTTCATGAAAGAGTTGTCTACACTGTCTCCACATCCTCACCTCCCAACCGCATTTGCCAGCTCACAGCAAGCCCACTCCCACTCTACTGTGGTGCTTGCTAAGGGTCTTTCCCATCCCGGGGACCTCCTCATTGCTGAGTCCAGCAGAGGGACAGTTTTTCACTTGCCTTTTCTGGCTGCATCTGCCAGGTCCTTCTCACACCTGCCTCTCTGATCATTCCTGCTCCTTTGTTAGGGGCTCCTTTTCCTCTGCCTAGGTCTTAAGACCAATGTGCCCAAAGCTTCTGTTTAAGGGACAACACTTCTGCTCTCCTCAACCAGCATGCTCTCCCCAGATGAGCTCTTGCATTTCGTGATCTCATGAATCATGCTGATGACTTACAAATCTGTTCCTCCTGCTAGGCCCACCCCTTCCCCAATATTTCAGATTCATATCTCTTACGTGCTAGTCAGTGCTACCTGGATGTCCAACACCCAAGCTGCTTATGACTCCAATGCCTTTCCCAATCTTAGGCCCTCTCTACCTAGAATGCCCTCACCCACACACAAGTTCAGCCAACTTCAATTCAACCCTTAAGACCCAGCTCAGATGCTTCTGTATCCAGAAAGTCCGCCCTGGTGCCCACACCAGCTGCATTGGCTGCTCTTCAAACTCAACACATTCCTTTTTTTTAAGTGAGAGGCAAGGAGGCAGAGAGGCAGACTTCCTTATGTGCCCCAACCAGGATCCACTGGACAAGCCCACTTGGGGGTGATACTCTGCCCATCTGTGGCCACTGCTCCGCTGCTCAGCATCCGAGCCATTCCAGAGCCTGAGGCAAGGCCATGGTGCCATCCTCAGCACCCAGGGCCAACTTGCTGGAATGAGCCATGGTTGCAGGAGTGTGGGAGGGAAAGAGAGAGAAAGAACGGGGAGGGGTGGAGAAGCAGATGGTCTCTTCTCCTGTGTGCCGTGACCGGAAATTGAACCCAGGACTTCCACAGACTGAGCTGCCGACGCTCTACCACTGAGCCAACTGGCCAGGTTACCCAACACATTCCAAACTTCACTCAGCAGCTTTTCCCTAATCCAGCTCCTCCTCCATTCATCCTCACTAGTCACAGCTCTGACCAACATCCTGTTCAGTCAGGCTCTAACTTCTTCCACCTTTACCTCCAGAACTTCTCCCCCCTTGGCAGCTCCTTCTACAACCAGGGCTATTTCTCAGGGCTTTATCATCTCTTGCCAACAGCTTCCAGTGAGCCCTTTCCAATCTGCTGCCATTTGGTGGTCAAGGATACACATCTAACATATACGTCAGCATCCCTCCCCTGCTCAAAACCCTTCTGGGTTCATGTACACACACATAAATGAATGCAGGTTTTTAAAAAAGGTGAAAACCAAATATACTCTAATTTAGTAACATACCAATGTCATTTTTTTGGTTTTGATAAGATACAACTATATATTACCATCAGGGAAAGCTAAGTGAAGGAAACTTTGTGCTATTTTTACAACTTCCTCTGAATAAAAAGTTAAATAAACAAAACCTTCCATGACACCCATGAGCAGGAGGCCACTCATTCCGAACACACAGCACCATAAGGCATGGCATCTCCTCCAGCCCCATGGCCCGGCCTAGACTGTTACACTCTGGCAACATCAGATCATTGACTTCCCATTCAGGTCTCACGAATCCTAGAATAACAGTGTAGAAGCTGCTTTTAAGTCTTCATTTATTAGGCACTTTTCCCTACCAGATACTAATCTAAGAGCTTTAAATATAATACTTAATCCTGACAACACCCCATAAGAAAGTACTATTATCATCCCCATTTTACAGATGAGGAAACCAAGGCACAAGGAGGTGAAGTAAGCTGTCATAGTTAGTAACTGATGGAGCTGGGATTTGAAGCCTGGCATTTAGACTCTAGAAACCACCTCCCAACCCAACGGTGCTCCTCCCTATCCCCACAGGATGCCTCCAGACTCCTCCCACATGCCACTGCCTGGCACTTATCTGTCAAGGTTTTTTGAAAGAACAGCAGTTCATGCAGACCACAGATCTGTCACACACACAAACACTTCCTGAGGTCATGTCCTCTGCAAAGATCCCTGGCACTTCTCCTGATTCAGTAGCCCTCGGTGGCTTAGAGACCAGGAAAGGTTTAATTTCGCCATCTCCGCCTGACCAGGCGGTGGCGCAGTGGATAGAGCGTTCGACTAGGATGCAGAAGACCCAGGTTCAAGATCCCGAGGTCGCCAGCTTGAGCATGGGCCCATCTGGCTTGAGCAAAAGCTCGCCAGCTTGGACCCAAGGTTGCTGGCTCCAGCAACGGGTTGCTTGGTCTGCTGAAGGCCCACGATCAAGGCACATGTGAGAAAGCAATCAATGAACAACTAAGGTGTCGCAACGGCAATGAAAATCTAATGATTGACGCTTCTTACCTCTTTCCGTTCCTGTCTGTCTGTCCCTGGAAAAAATAATAATAATAATAATTTCGCCATCTCCTACCTCACCAGCTAACACTCTAGGTCTGCATCATTAATCCCTTCCCCACAGTCCTTATGGGCGCTGCCTGTCTCCCTGAGGACCTTCTGCACCAAGGAGTCAGGGAGGAGTCTTAGCTCATTTTTGGAAATTACCCGCTGGGCATCAATCACCTTTTTATGGCAGGGGTCTTGAACCTGGAGCCCCTGGAGAGAATTTAGAAGTCCATGAACTTGGATGGGAAATCATTTACAAGTTTTTTTCACTAGCCCCTACCTAACATTTAGCATTCCTTTCAATTATGGATTTAGGCAATATACCACAGTAGTGTCGGTGCTAGAAATTACTGCTTCCCCATTCACATTTCAGCTACTGCAGATGTTAACAAAATATTGTTCACGCTAATCACAACTTCGACTGTTACTCATTGCTAGGTCTTGTTTTATTTTTTTATTTTTAAGATTTATTAATTTTAGAGAAAGGAGAACAGAGAGAAAGGCAGGGAGGAGGAGCTAGAAGCATCAGCTCACAGTTGCTTCTCGCATGTGCCTTGACCAGGCAAGCCTGGGGTTTCGAACCAGTGACCTCAGCATTCCAGGTCGATGCTTCATTCACTGCGCCACCACAGGTCAGGCTAGATCTTGTTTTTCTTAGTGCATTGATAAAAAAGCAGAGCCACAGGCCATAGCTGGGTAGTTCAGTTGGTTAGTGTTGCTCTGACATACAAAGGTGGCAGATTTGATCCCTGGTCAAGGCCCATGAAAGAATCCACCTGTGAAGGCAGAATAAATGGAACAACAAATCAATGTTTCTTTCTCTCCCCCTCCCTTCCTTTCTCTCTAAAAATCAATAAATTAAAAAGAAAAAAAAGCACAGCCACAGTTCAATAGAATTGATTTTCTCTGTAGTCCTGTGTATTTTATGTTTAATGCATTTAAAAGCAGCGTTCTGTGGCTTCCCCAGGCTGCCCGATAGGACTGTGGTGCAGCGATGATTTAGAAGCTATCATGGTTTTATCACTACAATAATCTCAAAAGTAGGTGTTATTATCCCCACTTTCACAGGAAAGTGAGGCTTGAAAAATAAAGTCTTAAAAAATAAAGTGGAGCCTGACCTGTGGTGGCGCAGTGGATAAAGCGTCGACCTGGAACGCTGAGGTTGCTGGTTTGAAACCCTGGGATTACCCGGTCAAGGCACATATGGCAGTTAATGCTTCCTGCTCCTCCCCCCTTCTCTCTCTCTCTACTCCTTCTCTCCTCTCTAAAATGAATAAAGTCCTTTTAAAAAAAATAATAAAGTGAAAAAATATAAATAAATAAAGTGAGGCTTGGCGGGTCCAGGACTTGCCCAAAGCCCTGTGGCTGCAGAGGTTGCTGCTGAAGCTGTGGGGGAGTGGAGAGCGCAGGAGACTCCCACACTGGCCCAGTCTCTTCCGCCAGGAGCCACCTGTCAAGGAGAAACCATGGAATGCTCCCAGGCTTCAGCAACTTGCACTTTGTTTGCTTTTGACTGGCCACCCCCACAGAAACCAAAGTTCAGGAAACGGCCCCCAGGCCTCCCCACTGCCCCCCGTCCCCGCAACCAAACTAAGAGTCAGCAGCAGCACATAACTGCAGTGTCCTGGTTACAAAGAGCTTTAACTTCCATAATCTTATATTAGGTTCCCAACACCCTGGGACCAAACTGCACAGGAAGGTCCAGAACCCACCTCTGTCTCCAGGGGCCCAGGTTCCTGCTCCATCTCTATTGGCCAGCTATGGTGTTCAAGTGAGATGTTTAAACACTATTTTTAAATTCTTTATTTATTTTTTATTTATTTTATTATTTTTTTTAAAGGACTTCAGTTTGTTTTTTGTTTTTGTTTTGTTTTGTTTTGTTTTTTTTACAGGGACAGAGAGAGAGTCAGAGAGAGGGATATATAGGGACAGACAGACAGGAACGGAGAGAGGTGAGAAGCATCAATCATTAGTTTTTCGTTGCCGTTGCGACACCATAGTTGTTCATTGATTGCTTTCGCACACGTGCCTTGACCGCGGGCCTTCAGCAGACCGAGCCACCCCTTGCTGGAGCCAGCGACCTTGGGTCCAAGCTGACGAGCTTTTTGCTCAGGCCAGATGGGCCCCGCGCTCAAGCTGGCGCGCTCGGGTCTCGATCCTCGGTCTTCCGCATCCCAGTCCGACGCTCTATCCACTGTGCCACCACCTGGTCAGGCAGAAACACTTTTTCTTTAAAGTAGAAAAATAACAGCCTGGGTGGCGCAGTGGATAGAGCGTCGGACTGGGATGCGGAAGACCGAGGATCGAGACCCGAGCGCGCCAGCTTGAGCGTGGGCCCATCTGGCCTGAGCAAAAAGCTCGTCAGCTTGGACCCAAGGTCGCTGGCTCCAGCAAGGGGTGGCTCGGTCTGCTGAAGGCCCGCGGTCAAGGCACGTGTGAGAAAGCAATCAATGAACAACTAAGGTGTCGCAAGGGCAACGAAAAACTAATGATTGATGCTTCTCACCTCTCTCCGTTCCTGTCTGTCTGTCCCTATATATCCCTCTCTCTGACTCTCTCTCTGTCCCTGTAAAAAAAAACAACAACAATGTATTTATTCATTTTAGGGAGAGGGAAGAGACAGTGAGAGAGGGAGACAGAAAGAGAGAAGGGGGAGAGGAGCAGGAAGCATCAACTTCCATATGTGCCTTAACTGGGTCAGCCCAGAGGATTCAAACCAGCAACCTCAGTCAATGCCAGGTCGGGCCATGTTTCTTTCTTTTGAACAACTGAGAAGTCATCACTGCTGCTCACGAGAGCTCAGAGATCCTTTTGATTGTACCACCTAGACATCAAGAGAATTTTGTGGGCTACTCTGCCTGCTTCACTGCCTGAAAACAGAGAGGCAGGCTGGGCCGGTGCAAGGAGCCGAGCCATGCAGGTTGCCGGACCTCGGTTCCAGTCCCAGCATTGTCTCACAGTGCCTTTTGGGCACCTCTCTGAGCCTCAGTTTTTGTCACTTGCAATATGAGGCTAATGATCTGCACCTTGCAAGACAATCTGCAGAGTTACATAGTGCGTGCCTCACAGAGGAGGTCATAAATTTGTGTTTCTGCTGAGCTGGGTGCTGTTCAAGAGCCCCTGGGAACTTAAAAAATTAGCCTGAAAGTACTTTTCGATCAGTTCACACCAATTTCTTTGCAGTTTCTGTCTAGGCTACTCTTTTTTGGCAAGGGCTGTTCTGGAACATGCAGCTACTACTGATCATTTATTCAACAAATATCCACAGAACACCTTCGTGAGCAAGGGCTTCTGCCAGATGTGGGGAGCAAGGTTAATCAAGTCCCTGGCCTTGTGGAGTTTGTGTTCCAGGTGTGGGAAGACAAAGAAACAGGTCAGTGTTAAATGCACAAGACAAGTAAAGATATAGATAAAAGTTACAAAGAAACTAAAATAGGAAACATGGCAGGGAGTGATGGGGGTGGGCTGGGAACTTAATGAAGGCCCTTATGAGGAGGTGGCATTTATTTATTTATGTTGGTTTTAAAAATGTTTTTATTTTTTAATTTTAGAGATAGAGAATACAGAGAGAAAGGCATCAATTTGTTTTTTCCACTTATTTATGCATTCATTGGTTGATTCTTTGTACATGCTCTGACATTCGATCAAACCCACAACCTTGGCGTACAGGACGACGCTCTAACCAACTGAGCTACCTGGCTAAGGCAGGAGGTGGCATTTAAAAGACAAAAGAAGAAGCCAGCCATGGCAACATGGGCGGTGGATAAGCGTGCACTCGACAGAGGTGGGAATGAGTTTAGAATGTTCAAGGAGCCTGACCTGTGGTGGCGCAGTGGATAAAGCGTCGACCTGGGAACACTGAGGTCGCCAGTTCAAAACCCTGCACTGGTCTGGTCAAGGCACATATGGGAGTTGATGCTTCCAGCTCCTCCCCCCTTTCTCTCTCTCTCTCACTCTCACTCTCTCTCTGTGTCTCCTCTCTAAAATGAATAAAATAAAAAGAAATTAGAATGTTCAAGGAAAAGACAAAAGGCCAGTGTGACTGTACTCGAGTAGAGAAAAGACAAGCCAAGTAGGAAGCAAGGTGCGCGGGGTAGGCTCGGCCTGGTCTGAGAGCTACACCCAGGCCATGCTGGAGAGAGCACTGCATTCTGCCTGTGTCAGGAAACCACTGGAAGGTGTTCAGCAGAGGACAGATAGGGTCTCACTTAAATCTTGAGAAGATCACTCTGGCTGCTGCACTGAGGATGGATAACAAGAGGGGAAGCTGAAAAATTAGCTGGGAGGCTACTTGACCCAGGTCTGGATCAGGAGGGCGGTGGAGACAATTCAGGAACATTCTGGAGATTATTCAACGCTCATGGCAACCACAACCATGCCCTATAAAGGCAATGGGTGGTCATTTTTTTTTTAATAGGTGGTCTTTATAGCTTTCAAAATTCCTTTATTTGGGACTCATAGCAAACCTGAGGCAGACAGGGCTGAATCAGCAAGGCCATTTTACAGAACAGATGATTGAGGCCAGACTGATGAAAGGATCGTGCCCGAGATCACATAGCTGGCACATGCTGGAACTGGGAATGAAACTCAGGACTTTGGACTCCCTGCCCTGCATTCCTGTGCCTGCAGGAAGGGCATAGCATGGAATGCTGTGGGGAGTAAGAGCAAATGAACCTCTGAATACCCCAGAGGGTCACAGCCTCAACCCCCCAACCTCCTCCCCACCTCCCCCTGCTGCAGCCTTCACAGGAAGTGTTCTATGGCTGCTCACTGGCTGACCCCGACACTTCAGAAGACACAGCTCTTGGTCTCAGAGAATCTAATACGCCTTCCTGAGTCACAGCGTGGACAGGGTAGGAAGAGCTGGAGAGTGGTTGACTCTTTTATTTTTTCCTTCTGAAAATGAGGAACATCTCTTACCTCGAAGGATTGTCATGAGGATTAATGAGGGACTGTGGGCAAACACGTGACACAAATGTTAGATAATTAAAATTTCCAGACAGATAAGAGCTCCATGGAGACCAAAATAACATGAAAGCATCACTCCTGCACGTCAGCTAAGACCTTGGACTCAGGAGCCTATTGGGCCTGGCTCCCTCTGACCCCCTGCTCCACCACAGCATGTGATCTCAGAACCTCAGTCTCTTCATTTGCAAAATGGTGCTTCTAATAATCATTCCTACTTCCACAAGTTGTTAGAATTCAATAAAAGAAGAGAAAAAAAGTGCTGAGCACAGAGCTAGCACACAACTGTGTTAAATATGTGGTGGCTGCTGTCACCACTGCCACCGTTACCATCAAGCTAGTGCAGTGGTTCTTAACCTTTTTTGAGGTACCGAACCCACCAGTTTCATATGCGCATTCACTGAACCCTTCTTTAGTGATAAATAAAATATGATTGTTTTCCCCAAATTCAAGACATAGGTATATGTTTTTACTGGTGCACAAAATGAGCCGTGCATGAACATCACCTTGCTCAAAGAACAAAACCAACAAAGTGCATGAACTCACAACAAATTACGGTACTACTTTATTCTGGCCTCCGTGGCAGAGGCTTCTCTGAACCCCTGAGACCGACTCATCGAACCCCTAGGGTTCGATAGAACCCAGGTTAAGAACCACTGAGCTAGTGTCTCAGTCTCTGACGGAGGGCTCAGGAGTCTCCTGCTGACCAGAAGTCAACTGTAGATGGGTTCTGAATTAGAAATGCTGCTGCCCCTTTTCTGGGTCTCCACAGCCTAATGGGCAACAGCACTAATGCGCCTGCAGAAGCCATCAGATGCTCCCAAAGCAGCAGACTAACTAGGGGAAATAAATAAGGTGGGATGCAGCCCTGTAGCTGGTGATGATAGGGAAAGGAAAACCAGCCTGTTGTCTATGGGCCGTTAAATGTGATAAAAAGAGCTGGCTTCTGGGAAGGCTCCTGGGAGCTGACAAAAGGCTGTCACCTCATCAACCCAGGCTGAGACTCCAGCTTCAGGTTACAGCCCGACTTCCTCAGCATTACCTCCACCTTCTACTGTCTGAAAACGACCACCACTGGCCCCATCAGTTCCCTCTCCTTCTCAGCCATACCTAGGCCCACACTGGGCTCACTCAAGAAGAGCCCGACTCCCTAGGTTTGCTAATTCTGCCTCTTACACAATGCCACTTAACCTGTCTATGCCACAGTTTCTTTATCTGTAAAATAGGGATAATTACAGTGCCTACTTACAGGGCTATTATAAAGATTAAATAAGCAAATCTAGGAAAAAGCATTCATACAGAGCCTGACCACTATGTAATTGCCGGATCAGTGTTTTTAAATTATTAAAAATTTACACACCTCTGGCCCTGGCTGGTTGGCTCAGTGGTAGAGCATTGGCCCGGGGTATGAATGGCCTGGGTTCGATTCCCGGCCAGAGCACACAGGAGAAGTGCCCATCTGCTTCTTCGCCCTCCCCGTCTCACTTCTCTCTTTCTGTCTCTCTCAATCTCTCTATCTTCTTCTCCCCTCCTGCAGTCAAGGTTCTATTAGAGTGAGTTGGCCCTGCCTTTCTCTGTCTCAGTGCATCTCTTTAGCATGCCCTTTCTATGGCCTTTCTCAAGCCATCTTTCAAATATTCAAATGGCACTTCTTCTAGGAAGAACTTCCACCCCAGACAAAATAAACCTTCCTCCTTTCCAGCGCATAATTCACTTTGACAACACAATAGCTGAACATGTCCTCCTGGGACCTCCACTGGGGCCTGAGGTACAGGGGGAACATCAGACCCAGTTCCTGTTCTTAAGCAGCTGAAGTTAATCATCCATATCTTTCTCCTGTCCAAGCTACAAGTTCTTCCAAGGTATCTGGCCAGACACTAAGGAACTGAACTTAGATCTCCATGCTCAGGGCCCAATCTTCCTTCCACAGTCATTCTGCCTTCTCATTGCTTACAGAAATCTCTGAGAGTACTTTTACTGGGCCAGCCCCTACAGGCCCTGGAATATAGGGCTATTTTTTTTAATCGAGAGAGAGAGACAGACAGCCAGACAGGAAGGGAGAGAGATGAGAAGCATCAACTTGTAGTTGTGGCACTTTGATTGCTTCTCATACGTGCCTTGACCAGGGGGCTCCAGCCGCGGCAGTGACCCCTTGCTCAAGCCAGCAACCTTGGGCTTCAAGCCAGCAACCATGGGGTCATATCTATGATCCCAGGCTCAAGCCAGCAACCCCATGCTCAAGCTGGTGAGCCTGTGCTCAAGCTGACAACCTTGGGGTTTCAAACCTGGGTCTTCAGTGTCCCAGGTCCATGCTCTATCCACTGTGCCACTGTCTGGTCAGGTGATAGAGCTATTTTAGTAAAGTTCCCTCCCCTTGGGGAACCTGCTGACCTATCAGCTTAAGCCCATTTGCCAGTTCAGATTGTCCTGGTTTGTTCTTGTCTATATAACTAAGATGAAGGTGGTCCAATCAGAAGTCACCAATTAAAGGTGACACCAATTCCAATGTATCACACTTAACAGTCACACAGGTATGGGTTCAAATTCAACTGGGTGACCTTGGACCAACCACTTAGATCCTGTGTTTCTCGTGTCTTCAATTGTGAAATGGAGATTAATAATGCCCATCCCCCATGGAGCTACTGTAAGAATTAGAGAAAACACATGTCAACCTCCCACTGCAGAGGCAATTGTAGTGAGCCCAGAAATCAACTCCTCTTCTTAATGGGGCCAAGCCTTCCCATTCTTCCAAGCTCAAGATCCACTTTCTGAAGGAAGCCTCCCCTATCTTTTCCAGGTTACTCCAAGTGCCCTCTCTTCTCTCCATTCCCACTGCACTGACCCCAGTTTTGAGTATTTCCTTGTTCTCACCTTGATTCACTGGAGTTAATGTTCTCTATCCAGGCAGATTCAAAGTGACAAACTCAACCTTAAGCCTGCCCCATAGCACCTTACCATGGTCACAAGAGGCATCTGAAAAGTAACTTGCTAAGTTAAAGTTAGCCCAGGACTCCGGGAAAGGGTGAAGATTCAGAGTCAGAATACCAGCTGGGAATTCTAAGGGAATTCTAAGTCCTCTATGTGACTTTCCATCAAGACACTCTATTCTTGAACCCACAGGTTTCTCATCTGGAAAATGAAGATTGAAAACCTGACATGGGTTCAGTGGAGGACAGATGAGCCAACATATGTGAAAGCCCTTTTGTTATACACTAAAAAATGTGCTACTTAAGGAAATATTATTTTCAGACTCTCACATCCAAACCTACTGACATCTCAACTTTCCAATACCTGAGACTCAAGAGACTAGCACATCCCATAGATCTCCTTAGCTGACAAAATCCACATTCTTTTTCTCTTTTTTATTAAAGACTTTTATTTATTTTAGAAAGGAGAGAGAGAGAGAGAGAGAGAGAAAGAGAGAGAAGGGGGGAGGAGCAGGAAGCATCAATTCCCATATGTGCCTTGACCAGACAATCCCAGGGTTTCGAACCGGCAACCTCGGTGTTCCAGATTGACGCTTTATCCACTGCGCCACCACAGGTCAGGCACAAAATCCACATTCTTAAATGTCCATCAGAAACAAAAAGCCAACAGCCTAGCATTCACAGCATCCATGGAACAGAAACCCATCCCAGCTTAGGGATCACAAAATCTCTCTCCCATCCTCAGATGAACATCCTCAGATCCTACCTGGACACAGATTTCTCCTTCCAAGCTTAAGGCACCCCCAAACCTCAAACCTGCTCCAACTGCCTTTGGCTGGGCATTATTTCTATAGGAAGTAAAAATGGAGAAAGACAACACTGTGGTTATGGTTGTATGTAGGGAGAAAGGAGGGGAAGTATTGGTAGTAAAACTGAAGATTCCGCTGGAATTTTGCTTCCAACAGTTGTTCAATGTACTATAATTATCGCATTCCTGTGAAAATTCAATGATTTACATTCTGCTATTTTCATTAGACTCGATAGATTACAAGCACTGAGGAAAATGGTAAGAAGTTGGGGTTCTAAGTCTGGTACCTGGGAACCAAAGTCCCAGTGAACAACCCCAGAAGAATGAAATTCCTGACAAAGCTGCTGGGGACCCCAGTCCCCCACCCTCGCCCAGCCCTCATCCAGGGCCCCAGCACTACTCTTCCCCACTAATGCCATGTTGTCACCAGAGCCATCAGGATCTGTCAGTGAATCGTTCCTACATGATTTCCTCCCGCCCGCCCCGGGAAAACTGCTTTGTCTCGGTTAAAGACCCCCAAACCAGGCACCTTATAGACACCCGAGCTAGGCAGATTTTACAGGGAAATAAATAAAAGGAGCAGGCCTAGAGGGGTCCCTGAGGCCCACTGAGGACCAGAGAAGGGTCTGAGGCTGGGGTCGGCTACTCGCGGACACCTATCTTCCGGGGGGGTGCTCCCCCAGGCACTGGAGAGGGCCCCGTAGCCCCCTCGCAATCCCATCCCCACCGCGGCAACCGGCTCCTCTCAGGCCTCCAAGCCCAGGAACGGATAGCGCGACCGGAAATGCCCCCCACCCAGACCGCGCCCCCCTTTTCTGTAGCCCCCGTCCCCCAGGGCGCAGGCCCGAGATCCCCGGGCTCGCGTGGCCGCCGCAGCCGGCAGGGGCGGCCTGTTGGCGGCCGCGGTCCCCGGCCCTCGATACGGTTCCTTCAACTCCCTGCGCTGCGCGGTCAAAGCGCACACAAAAGGCAGAGCCCCCTTCGCGGGGGCCGGCAAAGCATCCGCGCCCCACAAACTCAGATCGCGGAGAGGACAGCACCCACCGGAAGAAAATTCCCAGGCACACCTACACCCCGGAGCTGCAGGGGCGGCCGAACCACCCAGCGGCAGGTGCCCCCGGCCGCACAATAACTTTGAAACTTTGGGGGAAGGCATGGGGACCCGGAGGGGGAGCCCCCAAAAGGAGGAAATGGGGAGAGCGGGCCATTGCTTTAGCCTCCAAAGGTACTTTCCAGATGGCCCCGCGTAGCTCCCGCCTGGCTTGGCCTTTCCCACCCGCTCCAGCCCGCGGCCCCGGCCCCGGCGCCCTCCTGCCGGCCGCCAAGACGCGGCCGGGCCCCGGCCTCTGCCCCGCAGGGCGCGGACCGCGCGCTGCACTCACCTCGGCCGGGCTGCGCTCCCCGCTGGCCTGCGCCGAGCCCGATAAATGGTATGCTATGACTAGAGGTATGATTACGTTATTATTATTAGTAATAATAAGAGTAAATGCTATTTAATTACGGGCGGCCGCATCCTGCTCCCGGCGCCGCCGCCCCGGCAGCTCCGTCCATATGGCTCCGGAGTGCTGCACTTTCATTTCCAGCCGCTCGGCCGGCCGTTCGCGGCAGCACCCGCTGGAGGCCGCGTCCGGATCTCTGCGGCGCTTCCTCCTCGGGTCCTAGCGCGGCTCCACTGCTTGGCGCCTGTGGGCGGCGCGGGGCGCACCTGGGGGCCTGGGAGGCGGGGAAGTCCCGTTGCCCCCTGGAAAGCTCATGCCTGGAATTCACCTTTACTTTCTTTTAAGTGTCCTTTCCTTTTAGGGCATTTTCTTCGGGCAACTCTGCATTTCTGGGCGCAAGCCAGTTCGACTCAGCGCCTCCGCCCTTCCCGGTCTGTGTAAAAAAAGCCCCAGGTTTCCAGAAGCTTTCATTGAAAGCTTCCTAAAATCCTAGCTGCGTTGTGTCCTTTTCACGGATGAGGACAGGAGGGAGGCTCAGGGAGGCATCAGGACCTCTCTTGGCTGTTATTTTATGTATGGGATCTTTCCCCGAAATGATTTGAGGCTGTTTAAAAGACCCAAAACGTACGGAGAGGTTACCAAAGGAGACCAGATGTAGGCATCCAGGCACTGCAGTGGAGCTGGCCAGGACCGGGCTGGATTTGAACCCAGAGTTTCGGATTCCAAATACAGTGTCATCCCACCCTACCGCTCCCTACACCACTCAGACTTCCCCCTTTTCACTTTACACACAAACACATATGCATGTATATGTGTGTATATAGCGATACATATATATTATTGAGGATCAGCTGTGAGCCTGGCAGACTTCATTTTTACAAATGTTATCCCTTCCACAAACATATGTGCCAGACACAATCTTAGGAACTGGAGATACATTGTTGAGACAAATTTGAAACACTGGTAAATGCTAGGAAGAATGAGAAACTGATGTTCTTTGCTTATTTAATTCTCACAACAATGTTGGAAGATTAGTTTTAGCATGCTCATTTTGCAGATGGAAAACTGAGGCTCAAGGTTGTGATTTCTCCAATGTGGCAATCCTGACTCCTGAGCCTGTGCATTTTACACCACTTCTTACACTTGCCCTATATGCTTAAAGGGAGTCTTGAAAGGGGAAAACTGCACCTGCACCATTAGAAGTTGTCAAACTCTTCCCTCTGTGGGTTTTGTCTCTCCCCTTAATACTCAAAGATTAATAAACAAAAACAGTGGTCTCTGGCATGAAGAGGACAAATGTTTATGTCCAGAAATGAAAAGCAGAGTGCTACGGCCCTTGAACTCACTGCACAGTGGGGCTTCTTTAAAATAAAGACACCGGCTTGAGCACAGGGTCGCTGGCTTGAGCATGGGATCATAGACATGACCCTATGGTCACTGGCTTGAGCCCAAAGGTCATTGGCTTGAAGCCCAAGGCCGCTGGCTTGAGCAAGGGGTCACTCACTCTGCTGTAGCCCCCAGTCAAGGTACATATGAGAAAGCAATCAATGAACAACTAAGGAGACACAACAAAGAATTGATGCTTCTCATCTCTCTCCCTTCCTGTCTATCTGTCCCTGTCTCTCTCGCTAAAATAAGTAAATAAATAAAATAGAATAGAATGAAGACCTCTAATCCCTGTCTGTCGGGGACTGAAAAATCAACAAGGTCTTTAGAGTTTGGATTTCAGGGGCACAGAGGTGTGGGGAACTGGCTTAAACTGACAGTCTGCCCAACCCCCCACCTTGCTTGCCTGATTAAGTTGCAAAAGGCTGAGCCCTTCCGCACACCTCCATGTATTTGCTCATCCTACCACCCATATTCCCTGGAAAGACTGAAGGCAAGTTTTTTCTTTGTGTAAAGTTAGGATGTTTGTGTATGGTGGGGTTTTTCTGCACTTGGTAGAATTCTTGAGTTGCCTTGGAAACTATAATCAGAAAAGTCATTGATTTGCTAATAGCCCACTTTGCCCTATAAAATAAAGGAAGAGCCTGACCAGACTGTGGCGCAGTGGATAGAGCGTTGGAATGGGATGCAGAAGACCCAGGTTCGAGACCCCAAGCTCACCAGCTTGAGCGCAGACCCATCTGGCTTGAGCAAAAAGCTCATCAGCTTGGACCCAAGACCCCTGGCTCCAGCAAGGGGTTGCTCGGTCTGCTGAAGGCCCGTGGTCAAGGCACATGTGAGAAAACAATCAATGAACAACTAAGGTGTCACAACAGCAACGAAAAACTAATGATTGATGCTTCTCATCTCTCTCTGTTTCTGTCTGTCTGCCCCTATCTATCCCTCTCTCTGACTCTCTCTCTGTCCCTGTAAAAAATAAATAAATAAATAAATAAATAAATAAATAAATAAAAAATAAAATAAAGGAAGATGCGGGTTTTGGGTGCAGCCTGTTTCTGCTAGGGCGGTCTATTTCTGTCAGCAGTAATTGCAGAGCCCTCCCGACCCCATCTTTTAATTTTTTTTAATTCATTTTAGAGAGGAGACACAGAGTGAGAGAGAGAGAGAAAGAGAGAGAGAGAGAAAGGGGGGAGGAGCTGGAAGCATCAACTCCCATATGTGCCTTGACCAGACCAGTGCAGGGTTTTAAACTGGCGACCTCAGTGTTCCCAGGTAGACGCTTTATCCACTGCGCCACCACAGGTCAGGCTCCCCATCTTTTAATTTTTTAATTCTTTAAATCTATTTTCTTAATTTCACACCGTTCTCACTCGGGACCTGAAAATACTAGTCGCGCGGGTTTGCGACACCTCTCTCACTCTCTCTTAAATAAATAAATTAAATTAAGATCTCTAATCCCTCTCCCTCACCCTAGAGATTCTGACTCAGTCTCAGAATTTCTGACAAGCCCAACCTTGGGGATTCTAATGTTCAATGGGAGATGGACCCTTGAGTCACCTGCAATAGAAACAAGACCATGGGCTAAAGGCAGTCAGAGGCTAAGCCTGGCAATTCAGGGAGGCTGGGTGATATGGTGGAGATGTCACTGAGTGGCATTAGAAAGACCAAGATCTATTGGAGTCCCAGCTCTTCCACTTATGAGCTGTGTGAGCGCCGGCAATCTCACAGCATCAGTTTCCTCATTTGTAAAATAAGGATAAGGACACCTAATCAACATAAAGTTTGTTTCAAGGATAACAGTGAAATCATACCTGTAAAGAATGCAATACAGCCTGACCTGTGGTGGCGCAGTGGATAAAAGCGTCGACCTGGGAATACTGAGGTCGCCAGTTCAAAACCCTGCACTGGTCTGGTCAAGGCACATATGGGAGTTGATGCTTCCAGCTCCTCCCCCCTTTCTCTCTCTCTCTCACTCTGTGTCTCCTCTCTAAAATGAATAAATAAATTAATTTTTTTTTAAAAAAGAATGCAATACAGTGCTTGGCTCGTGCAGGGGATGAATAAGTGTTAGTTTCCATATCCACTGTGCACTTTACAGTGAAACACTTGACAAATTTATTACACTCCCATTTTATGGAGGAAGATGCGGAGCTTAGTTAGATGACTGCGTTTTACTGTAAATGAACTAGCTGGTGAATGGTGTGGTCATTCCACTATCCCAAGGCCAGTGGAATAACACATATCCTTAAATGAGGACTTATCATCATTCAAGAGGGAATTCAGCTGGACACCAGCCTCTTGTCTCTTCAATTTGGTGCTAACTACCTGAGATAGTACCATCCAGAGGTGGTGGTTCTTTGGAGAGAAAATCCTCAAGGCTGGCACCAGCAAGTTGTTTTCAGGGAAACTCCAATGCCCCAATGTCCTTGGGCAGTAGTGTTCCACATCCCCACATTAAAGGTGAAATAGCAGTAACAGGACTGTAAGGTATTTTTCCCCACCGAGAAAGAAGAAAGGGGGGGCCAGAGCCACGAAGTATAGAATAATAAAAGGCTTTATTAAGTACAGAGTGCATCCCCTCGGATGAGGTTCCCTAGCCCCAGGGACAGAGGCTAGGGAAGTCACAGGAATTAAACCGTGTGAGAGGTATTTAAAGGGGTCCTCTAGGGTGGGCAAGCTAATATGACGTGGGGAAATCTCACTGGCTGATGGATGGTCACTCTCTTCCCAAGGACCTCTGGGAAGTTTCTTTTGGCGCACTTGGTTGTGGATGACTCTAGCCAAAATTCCTGGGTCTGAGTTCCTCACGAGACCGTCCCCCATTATCCACCAACCTTACAAGGACCAGTTCTTTTTTTTTTTAAAGATTTTATTTTATTGGTTTGGGAGGGGTGGTGAGAAGTATTGACTCATAGTTGCTTCACTTTAGTTGCTCATTGTTTGCTTGTTGCTTGTCATAAGTGCCTTGACTGGGTTTCAAACCAGAACCTCAGCACTCCTGGTCAACATTCTATCCACTGTGTCACTACAGGTCAGGCAACCACCACTTCTTATTTACCATAAGCCAAGCACTTTGCACATGTTGATTCTTTTTATTTATTTACTTATTTTATTAAAATATTTTACTTATTGGTTTTAGAGGGAGAAAGAAAGACGGAATGAGAGGAGTGGGAAGCATCAACTCACAGTTGCTTCTCATATGTGCCTTGACCGGGCAACGTCAGGTCAAACCAGCAACCTCAGTGTTCTAGGTCTATGCTTTACCCACTGCACCACCACAGGTCAGACTGCACATGTTGCTTCTCTCTCCACCCCCAAACCCCATAAGGTAGGGGTTGTTTTTGCATGTTTTCAAGTGAAGAAACAGATACAAAGTGACTTGGTTGAGGTCACACAGCTAAAAAAGAGGCCACAAGACAGAATTCAGTCCCACGCCTGTCCACCTGAAAGGTCTGACCACTGCTCTGTGACATGGACATCTTAAATCTGAATGCATCATGAAGGCCTATCACATGAGTGGGTTGCTGGAGAATGGGAGCCAGACACTCATGCTCTGACCTTTGAGAGACCGACAGATACGTGTCATTCATTTATTCTTTCTCCAGTGAGTACCTCCTGATCCAGCCTTAGGTCTGCCACAGCCTAGCCCCAGAGAGGCCTGCTCTTGTTGTGTCCTGGGCAGGGCCTGAGCACATGGCAACCTAAGCTGCAACCATATGCAGTGTTTCTTTACTCACTTGACATTCTGTTCCACTCTGGGTTCTGGGACTGCAGAGAAACCCCATGTCCCCACAGCTCCAGCAAAGTCCCAGGTTCCAGTCCTTCAACAAAGGATCTTACTTTGGGGTACAGGGAAGGACCCGAGGATGTATGCACAATTTTAGGCTTAGGTTGGAGATAGTATATGTGCTGCCGAAGCGAGCACCGCTTAGGTTGGGGATAGTAAGAGTGCTTTCCTGATAGGGTCACGGGGAAGATTAAGCATGCAAAGCACCGATAAATATGTGGTTAACCAGAAAAGAAATAAAAAATACATTATTCTGGGAAACTGTCTATAGAATTCAGATTCTCCAAGGTGACTTAAAAACAGAGAGGGGAGGAGCTACGAGCCTAGAGTCAGCCTATAGTACAGTGGATGAAATGCAGTCAATAAAACATGGTCACGTGTGTTCCCATATGTTATTGTGAAAATGTTCAAGTGTACCAAAAGTTGAGAGAACTGTACATTCATATGCCCTAGATTATGCTAATATTGTTAACATTTTGTTGTATTTGCTTTATCATGTAGTCATCCTTCCACCAATTCAACAATCCATAAAATATTTTTATTAATAACAAAACAGGTAATTTTAACTTTCTTCTTTAACCTCTTTTGCAGTTATACTATTTTTAAAAATTTATTGATTGATTTTAGAGAGAAGGAGAGGGAGAGAGGGAGAAGAGAAGTGGGGGAGGAGCAGGAAGCATCAACTCCCATATGTGCCTTGACCGGGCAAGCTCAGGGTTTCAAACCAGTGACCTCAGCGTTCCAAATCAACACTTTATCCACTGTGCCACCACAGATCAGGCTGTGCTAATATTTTAAAATTACCATCAGTTTTCATTTAAAAAAGATTATCGACATTTTGGAACAAGATACTTAATACGAGAAAATAATCTGCCCAAAACGTCTGGTACTAGGAAACCCTTCACAAATGTTAGTTGGGAATTTAAGCTCCACAGCAGACATTGTCCTTTTCTTTCTCATTTATCACTGGGTTCTCTGGATCTGGAACAGAGTAGATGCTAGGTAACTGTTTGTCATTCGTTAATTAATTAATTAATTTTTCTGAAGTGAGAAGCAGGGAGGCAGAGAGACAGACTCCCACATGCGCCCAACCGGGATCCACCCAGCATGCCCAGCAGGGGGTGATGCTTGGCCCATCTGGGGGGTTGCTTTGCTGAAACCGGAGCCATTCTAGCACCCAAGGGGAGGCCATGGAGCCATCCTCAGCTCCCAGGCCAACTTTGCTCCAATGGAGCCTTGGCTGCAGGAAGGGAAGAGAGAGATAAAGAGAAATGAGAGGAGGAAGGGTGAAGAAGCAGATGGGTCCCTCTCCTTTGAGCCCTGGCCGGGAATCAAACCCCGGACTTCCACACGCCAGGCAGACTCCTTTTTTTAACTTTTTTTATTTTTTATTATTTTTAATTTTTTATTTTTTACAGGGACAGAGAGAGAGAGTCAGCGAGAGGGACAGATAGGGACAGACAGGAACAGAGAGAGATGAGAAGCATCAATCATTAGTTTCTCATTGCCGTTGCGACACCATAGTTGTTCATTGATTGCTTTCTCACATGTGCCTTGACCGCAGGCCTTCAGCAGACCGAGCCACCCCTTGCTGGAGCCAGCGACCTTGGGTCCAAGCTGGTGAGCTTTTGCTCAAGCCAGATGGGCCCGCGCTCAAGCTGGTGAGCTCAGGTCTCGAACCTGGGTCTTCCGCATCCCAGTTCGACTCTCTATCCACTGTGCCACCGCCTGGTCAGGCCAGGCAGACTCTTGACCACTGAGCCAACCGGCAAGACCTAATTAATTATTTTAATTATGGTTGTTTATCAAAGTTAAAAAAAAGGAATATGTTCTCAGAAAGAGCTCTGGGTTTGAACCCAGAGGCCTATGCCGTTTGAATTACCTTTTACAAAGAAAGTAGAGACCCCCTCCCACCAGGAGGTGACCCCTGAGTGGTGGGGGCTGGCTCCCCTGCATTGTCAGAGGTCAGGCCCACACATCTCTCTCCAGGGGCCCAAGGGCAGCACTCATTTGGATCTTAGGAATTTCTCCCCACATTCCTCATTGTCTGACATACTTAAGACATTTGTTTTGTTTTTGTTTGCTTGTTTTTTTTGACACAGAGAGAGAGTCAGAAAGAGGGATAGATAGGGACAGACAGACAGGAACGGAGAGAGATGAGAAGCATCAATCATCAGTTTTTTGTTGTGACACCTTAGTTGTTCATTGATTACTTTCTCATATGTGCCTTGACCGCACGCCTTCAGCTGACCGAGTAACCCCTTGCTCGAGCCAGCAACCTTGGGTCCAAGCTAGTGAGCTTTTTGCTCAAGCCAGATGAGCCTGCGCTCAAGATGGGGACCTTGGCGTCTCGAACCTGGTTCTTTCGCATCCCAGTCCGACGCTCTATCCACTGGGCCACCGCCTGGTTAGGTGCCTTTGTTTTTGATATGACTAAACAGCAAGTCTGCAGCCTTGGTAGCTCTTCAGGAAACCAGTGTAAATATTATTTATACCATTTACAATTGGCAATTAAGTTTGTTTTCAGGCACCAGAATAGAATTTAAAATACTCAGTTAGCCTGACCTGTGGTGGCGCAGTGGATAAAGCGTCGACCTGGGAACACTGAGGTCGCCAGTTCAAAACCCTGCACTGGTCTGGTCAAGGCACATATGGGAGTTGATGCTTCTAGCTCCTCCCATCCCCTCTCTCTGTGTGTGTCTCCTCTCTAAAATAAATAAATGAAAAGAAATAATAAAATACTCAGTTAAAGCAAACTGAACTTATCGGAGGTGGCCTGCTTTCCTCTTTAAAACATTAAAAAAGAGCCTGACCTGTGGTGGCGCAGTGGATAAAGCGTCGACCTGGGAACACTGAGGTCGCCAGTTCAAAACCCTGCACTGGTCTGGTCAAGGCACATATGGGAGTTGATGCTTCCAGCTCCTCCCCCTTTCTCTCTTTCTCTCTCACTCTCTGTCTCCTCTCTAAAATGAATAAAATAAAAAGAAATTTATTTCAAAAACATTAAAAAAGAAAACAAAATAAAATGCACTGCACAACAGAGAGAGAAAGGTCTGGAACATCCCACTGTCTCTTATTCCTATCTCACATTCACAGAGTGACGTGTGTGTGTGTGTGTGTGTGTGTGTGTTGAAAAGAAGTCAAGAGATCTGGCTTCTACTATCTCTTGTCTAAATTTTTGTATACTTTTCGTAGGTATTTGACCTCTCTGGGCTGCAGTTCTTCATCTGTTGAAAAGAGGAAAGGCCTAAGATGGCTTTATCCGTCTTTCAAAGACTATGATTCCACTTCTAGGGCCAGGCAACTAGACTAGCTTTCCTGTGAGAACTTAAAAGAGAGAGAGTTGGAGAAAGGAAAGGAATGAAGACAGCAAATGGGTTACTTGGTAACACTGATGGTTCTGGACTCTTCTGACTCACTGTGCACCCTTGGGCAATCTCCCCTTCTTCTTTTAAACTTCAATCTCTATTTTGAGGAGATTTGGGATAGACTCTAGATTCAGGAGAAACAAAGAATCTGGATTGCTAAAGGGTGGTGTCAGGGCTAGGTTTGTGATTTTTTTTTTCTTTTCCAAGTGAGAGGAGGGAAGATAGAGCGACAAACTTCCACATGCACCCCACTGGAACCCACCTGGCAACACCTGTCTGGGGCTGATGCTCTGCCTATCTGGGGACACACTAGCAAAGGAGCTATTTTTAGTCCCTGAGGCAGAGGCTCCACGAAGCCATCCTCAGTGTCTGGGGATGATATGCTTGAACCAATGGATCCCTAGCTGTGGAAGGGGAAGAGAGAGAAAGAGAGAAGACAGGAATCAGGGAGAAGCAGATGTTCGCCTTTCCTGTGTGCCGTGACTGGAAATTAAACCCGGGACATCCACTGGGTTTGTGATTTCCTAGCTTAGAATTTGAACACCTTCAAGCAGGACATCTATTCTCAAGTTCTCCTCAAGTCCCACTGGCCCCCATGACCTGCTGTTATCTCTCTGGCCCTGGAAGGCCATTGAGTTTCTGCTAAGCATTCCCTTCCAGTTCTGAAACCCCTGATTCCACAGCTGGATGAGGAAAGGGAAGATCACCTGAGATGTTTTACTACCCACCTTCCTCTTCCCTTGTGGAGGTCTGTGTCAGAGGGCCAGGAAAGTCTTGGGAAGTAAACTGGAAAAGGGAGCCTGGGGATCACCCCAAGACAACCCCAGACTGACCTGATAGATCCTAGCCAGAATCAGCATAGGAATCACATCAGCCTTAATTGGGAACATCTTAGCCTTCTTAGATGAAGACTCATTTTAAGTAAACATCTGGTGACTCTGACTGGAACCCAGTTCAAATGAGGAAACCTAAAGCACCTATGACAGTCCTGGCCCCAGAAGATGCTGCCAAGATGGATATAGTACCTGTACTGGAGGGTCTTCCAGGTTCAGGAGGAAGCTGCTAAGAACACTATTAACTCAGACGAATGAATGTGGGGCTTTCAACTTGCTGTGCGGGCCCAGAGGAAAGTGATTCACCCCCAGCTGCAGTGCTGTAGGAAAGCATCCTGAAGGATGGCATTTGATATGGTCCTTATAGACAGGATGAGAAAGATGGAAGGACAAGCCATATTTGAGTAGTTGTATGAACTGGGCTGGAGCTTTGGTTTTCTCATCTTTGTGCTGGGCAGGGTGGTAATGATGCCCATTTCCTTTTTGGTTGCAAAGATTAAATTAGCTGTGTGTGAAAGGATCTGGCTCATGATATGCAGGGTGGGGCAAAAGTAGGTTTACGTTGTAATACAAGTACTACATAATAAATAATGACGTAAGAATAAACTCTGTTTCATGTACTCACAACTATAAACCTACTTTTGCTCAACCCTGTATGTAACTGAATTGCAGGTAGAGCAAAAGTATGTGTGTGGGCTGAGTTGTGAAAGGTGACTTTGGAAAAGAGAGCTGTATGTGTTGACGGAGATTATCTCTGGGTGCTAGAGTTTCTGGGGTACTGTTTATATTTCTCTTTGTCCTGTTCTATCTTGGTTGAAGTGTTTATGATGAACACATTATGTATATAATGATTAAAATGATCCTGTGGCATGACCTGTGGTGGCACAGTGGATAAAGCATAGACCGGGAATACTGAGGTTGCAGGTTTGAAACCCTGGGTTTGCCTGGCCAAGGCACATAAGTGAAGCAACCACTCCGAGTTGATGCTTCCAACTCCTGCCCCCAAAACTCCTTGCCTTTCTCTCTCTCTCTCCTCTCTCTAGAATTTTTTTTTTTTTTTTACAGAGACAGAGCGAGAGTCAGAGAGAGGGATAGACAGGGACAGACAGACAGGAACACAGAGAGATGAGAAGCATCAATTATCACTTTTTCGTTGTGGCACCTTAGTTGTTCATTGATTGCTTTTTCATATGTGCCTTGACCGTGGGGCTACAGCAGACTGAGTAACCCCTTGCTTGAGCCAGCAACCTTGGGTCCAAGCTGGTGAGCTTTGCTCAAACCGGATGAGCCCGTGCTCAAGCTGGGGACCTTGGGGTCTCGAACGTGGGTCCTCCGCATCCCAGTCTGACGCTCTATCCACTGCGCCACTGCCCGGTCAGGCGTAAAAATCAATCTTAAAAAGAAAAGATTTTAGCCTGATCTGTGGTGGCGCAGTGGATAAAGCATCAACCTGGGAACACTGAGGTCGCCAGTTCGGGACCCTGCACTGGTCTGGTCAAAGCACATATGGGAGTTGATGCTTCCAGCTCCTCCCCCCTTTCTCTCTTTCTCTCTCTCTCTCTCTCACTCTATGTCTCCTCTCTAAAATGAATAAAATAAAAATAAAATAAAATAAATGTTAAAAAAAAAAAAAGAAAAGATTTTATTTAGCCCTGGCCATTTGGCTCAGTGGCAGAGTGTCGGCCAGACGTGTGGAAGTCTTGGGTTTGATTCCTGGCCATGGCACACAGGATAAGTGCCCATCTGCTTCTACACCGATTCCCCTCTCCTTCCTCTCTAGCTCTCTCTTTCCCTCCCGCAGCCAACTCTCCATTGAAACAAAGTTGGCTCCAGTGCTCAGGCGCTAGAATGGCTCCGGTTTCAATGGAGCTATGTCCCAGATAGGCAGAGCATCGCCCTCTAGTGGGCTTGCCAGGTAGATCCCGGTCAGGCGCATGTGGGAGTCTGTCTGTCTGCCTCCCCGCTTCTCACTTCAGAAAAATAAAAAATAAAGATTTTACTTATTGATTTTCTCTTAATTTTATTTTTTTATTTTATTCATTTTAGAGAGGGGACACAGAGTGAGAGAGAGAGAGAGAAAGAGAGAAAGGGGGGAGGAGCTGGAAGCATCAACTCCCATATGTGCCTTGACCAGACCAGTACAGGGTTTTGAACTGGCAACCTCAGTGTTCCCAGGCCGACGCTTTATCCACTGTGCCACCACAGGTCAGCCTTACTTACTGATTTTTAGAGAGAGAGAGAGACAGAGAGAAAGGGAGGATAAGGAGAAGGAGAAACATCAACTCATAGCAGTTGCTTTTGTATGTGCCTTGACCAGGCAAGCCCAGGGCTTTAAACTGGTGACCTCAGCATTCCAGGTCATATGCTTTGTCCACTGTGCCACCATAGGCCAGGCAGATAAAATCTTAAAGAATAAAAGGTTTTTGCTTGACCAGGTGGTGGCACAGTGGATAGAGCGTCGGACTGGGATGCGGAGGAACCAGGTTCAAGACCCCGAGGTCACCAGCTTGAGCACGGGCTCATCTGGCTTGAGCAAAAAGCTCACCAGCTTGGACCCAAGGTCACTGGCTCGAGCAAGGGGTTACTGGGTCTGCTGAAGACCCGCGGTCAAGGCACATATGAGAAAGCAATCAATGCGACTAAGCTGTCGCAACGAAAAACTAATGATTGATGCTTCTCATCTCTCTGTGTTCCTGTCTGTCTGTCCCTATCTATCCCTCTCTCTGACTCTCTCTCTCTGTCCCTGTAAAAAAAAAAAAAAAGGTTTTGTGAGAAGAAAGAAGAAAAAGCTACTGTGTTCTGATAGTTTAGAAAATTCAAACCTACAAAAAAGTGGCCAAAATGTTCGAAGACCTCCCATATCCTCTTATTGTTAACATTTTGCTACATTTGCACTGTCTCTCTCTGTATATGTATACTGGTATACCCTCACTCTTTGAAAGTTTGCTATGACACTCTTTTTTTAAAATTCTTTTTATTTATTCATTTTAGAGAGGAGACACAGAGTGAGAGAGAGAGAGAGAAAGAGAGAGAGAAAGGGGGGAGGATCTGGAAGCATCAACTCCCATATGTGCCTTGACCAGACCAGTGCAGGGTTTTGAACTGGCGACCTCAGTGTTCCCAGGTCGACACTTTATCCACTGCGCCACCACAGGTCAGGCTGTTATGCCACTCTTTCTTAGGAAAGACATATATCTGTGGAGTCAGCCCACTGTACCTGTGGGTTCCACATCCTCAGATTCAGCCAACAGGGATGTAAAATATTGAAACAAAAACCATTCTGCTGTACTGTGTAGTTAGGTCCATCCGTACTGAACAAGTGGACCTTCTTCCTTGTCATTGTTGTCTAAACAATACAACTGTTTGCAGAGTATTTACATGATATTAAATATTATAAGTACTCTAAAGATGATTAAAGTATAGGGGAGGATGTGCCGAGGTTATGTGCAAATACTTTGCAATTTTATTTTATTATTTTTAGTACTTTTTTTTTTCACAGGGACAGATAGAGAGTCAGAAAGAGGGATAGATAGGGACAGACAGACAGGAACGAAGAGAGGTGAAAAGCATCAATCATTAGTTTTTCATTGCCGTCGCAACACCTTAGTTGTTCATTGATTGCTTTCTCACACGTGCTTTGACCGCGGGCCTTCAGCAGACCGAGCAACCCCTTGCTGGAGCCAGTGACCTTGGGTCCAAGCTGGCGAGCTTTTTGTTCAAGCCAGATGGGCCCGCGCTCAAGCTGGCGAGCTCAGGGTCTTGAACCTGGGTCTTCCACATCCCAGTCAGATGCTCTATCCACTGCGCCACCGCCTGGTCAGGCTATTTTATTAATTTTAAAAGATTTTTTAAAACATTGATTCTAGAGCAGTGGTTCTTAACCTGGGTTCTATCGAACCCTAGGGGTTCGATGAGTCGGTCTCAGGGGTTCGGAGAAGCCTCTGCCGTGGAGGCCAGAATAAAGTAATACCGTAATTTGTTGTGAGTTGTGCACTTTGTTGGTTTTGTTCTTTGAGCAAGGTGATGTTCATGCACGGCTCATTTTGTGCACCAGTAAAAAAACATATACCTATGTCTTGAATTTGGAAAAAAAAATCATTTTTTATTTATCACTAAAGAAGGGTTCAGTGAATGCACATATGAAACTGGTGGGTTCGGTACCTCAAAAAAGGTTAAGAACCACTGTTCTAGAGAGAGGAAGGTGGGCAGTAAGAGTGGGTAGCATTAACTCAGAGTAGTTGCTTCTCATATGTGCCTTGACCAGGCAAGCCTGGGGTTTCAAACTGGCAACCTCAGTGATCCAGGTCAACACTTTATCCACTGTGCCATCACAGGTCATGCAGTACTTTGCAATTTCATATAAGGCACTTGAGCATCAGCAGATTTTGGTACCCAACTAAGATCCTGGAACCCATCCTCCATGGATAGAGAGATGATTACATGTTTTCCATAACTGAAAGCAAGAAGAAGTTTTGCTTTTCGGAAAATGGCTGAAAAGTGAAAATTGCATTAGCGTTTGTGGGTTTTGCAGTGAGCTGTAGAGGGGCAGCATGCACTGGTGAGTGGAACTACACTGTACATACATCCTTTCTACTTTATATAGGTTGTGTATCACATCATTCTGGCTTTTACTATATGTCTGTGTTATTTTAGATTTCATGTGTTATTTGCTATGATTTGGTAGGTTATTTTTGAATCTGAGAACAGTAAAAAAATTTCCCCATATAAATTAATGGTAATTGCTTCTTCATTTTACACCAGTAAGACTTATAGAAGGTTTCATAGGAATATTTGAACCATTTCACAGTAAATTGCAGACTTTGTGCCCTTAACTTCAGTATGTATTTTCCAAGAACAAGGGCAGTTTCTTACATAACCCAGTACAATAATAAAAAATCAATAAATTTAATATTGATACAATACTATTATCTAATATACAGTCAAGTTTTGCTAATTGTCTCAATATGGCCCTATATACAGTGTGTCCCTAAAGTGTTACCAGTCAAAAGTGCACCATGACTTTACTGACACACTGTAGTAAATCCCCTCCTCTCCAGGATCCAATCCAGGGTCATGTATTACATTTAGTTGTCCATTTAGCCTCCTCTAATCTGCAACAGTTCCTCAGTTTTTCTTTGTCTTTCATGACAGACATTTTTGTAAGAGTACAGATCAGTTATTCTGTAACATGTTTGCATTTGTCTGTTGTTTCCTCATGATTAGATTAATTGTATGCATTGCTTACTGGATGGTGATGCTGTGTGCTCAGTGTATCACATTGGGGGGCGTGATGGATGTCAGTTTGTCCTGTTATTGATGTTTATGTGAATCACTTGAGATTAGGGTGGTGTCATGGAGTTTCTCTACTATAGGGGTACTATTTCCCCTTTTTATTTTTTTTAAGAAAAATTTTTTAGATTTTTATTTATTTATTCATTTTTATTAGAAAGAGAGAGGAGAGAGGAGAGAGGAAAGAGATAGGACAGAGGGAGGAGCAGAAAGCATCAACTCCCATTTGTGTCTTGACTAGGCAAGCCTGGGGTTTCAAACCAGCAACCTCAGCATTCCAGGACGGTGCTTTATCCACTGCGCCACCACAAGTCAGGACTCCCCTTTTTATTTTAATATTTTTATTTTTATTTATTTATTTAGCAAGAGACAGAGAAAGGGGGCGGAGGGCAGCCAGGGACAGAGATACAGGAAGGGAGAGAGATGAGAACCATCAACTGGTACTTGTAGCACTTTTAAGTTGTTCATTGACTGCTTCACCATACGTGCCTTGCGGGGGTGGGTTGGGGGACTCCAGCTCAGCCAGTGACCCCTTTCTCAAGCAAGGGACTTTTGACTCAAGACAGCGACTATGGGATCATGTCTATGACCCCACGCTCAAGCCAGGCGACCCCTCTCCCCCCTCATGCTGGTGAGGCCACGCTCAAGCCTACCATCCGGGGTTTTCAACCTGGGTCCTCAGCGTCCTAGGTCGAGTCTCTTTCCATTGCACCACCGCCTGGTCAAGCTCCCCTTAATAAACAATTTGTGACCATTTACATGTAACGCTTCTAATGCCTTTTCAATTTTATGGGACAAAAAAAGGCAAGGCTTTCTTCTCAGAAACTACCTATTTTTGGCTGAATAGATCTACCGGCGTGCCTTGGCTACATCAGCCTTTGTCAATAAAGTTGTGTGAATACGAGCCTTTCCGGAAAGGTAGAATGGTAAACTGCAAGGCATTAAGGGAATTGTAGTTTCCTGGGCGCTTGGGGATTAAACATCGCTCTGTGGTCTCCCGGAGAAAGAGCCAGAAGCTAAAAACGGAGGGCGAAGATGGGACCGGCAGCGGCGCTCTGGGCGCATTGCATCACGGGACTGGTAGTTCCAGTCGTTCTCCTCTGCGCCCCACGCGGGAGAACTGGACTACCATACCCGATAGGCTATGCGCGCGGGGGCAGGAGAAGCTGTCTGGACCTCGAACAAATCAAATCGAAGTAAAGAAACTGCCGGCTTTCAAAATCCTCCTCCTCCGCCATCATCTTCCACCGTGCGGGGAGCAGGTGGTGTCGAGACGCGAGAGGGGAGAACTGACGGGCAGGCGGTCTGGGCATTGGGACCGCTGGGAAGCGGCGACCCCAATCTGACCTGACCCGGACCCTAAACCAGTCCCCGCTCCGGCGGGAGGACGCGCGCGCTCTGGTTTCCCTGCGCGTCGGCGCCGTCTGTTTACGGTAGGATCGGAGTCCCTTTCTTTTCCCCGTCACCTGCCGGGGATCGGGGCAGTGGTGTAGGTGGCGCGGCCCAAGGAACTGGACGTGGAAACCGTGCCACCCCTGAGCGTCTTCTCCCCTGTGCCTTCTACAGCCAGGCGCGGACGGGGTGGGAGTGGGGGTGCTGGCCCCTATCACAAGTGGGGAAACAGGTTTAGAGAGGGCGTTTGACTCGCCTGACTGCCTAGCACGCTGCTGCCAGCAGTGGCGTCTCCTGTTAGCGTCGGTGTCAACTGGGGGTGGTGTGCTTCCTCCAGGGATCCCGGGTGGGGCTCCCGCGCTGCCCGTCTGTCATTTGCAGCGGGCACTCGCTCGTCGCTTCCTCGCAGCCGCTTCCCGATAGGTCCACACCCTCCGAGGATCAAAGCTGGCGGCGCAGCTCTTGGCAGTCGGCGTGAGCCACTGCTAACACTTCACAGGAGCGATGGACGTGCGTGTAAGAGAATGTGACGCTCGCTGGCTGGCTCAGTTAGTTGGAGCGTCGTCCCGGATACATCAAGGCTGAGGGTTCGATCCCAGGTCAGGGCACTTCCAAGAGTCAACCAAGGAATGCATAAAAAAGTGGAACTACAGATCGATGTCTCTCCTTCTAATCCTCTCTTTCTCTTAAAAAAGAAAAAAAATCAGTAAATAAAAAAAGAAAGTGTGACCGTCATGCTAAGAAGGTAGAGCACTGTTTGTGTACTTACCGTTTGTTTTTGCTCTGACGCTTTTCCTTTGCACACTTTTTTTTTTAACAGGGACAGAGAGAGAGTCAGAGAGAGGGATAGATAGGGACAGACAGACAGGAACGGAGAGAGGTGAGAAGCATCAATCATTAGTTTTTCGCTGCCATTGTGACACCTTACTTGTTCATTGATTGCTTTCTCACATGTGCCTTGACCCCAGGCCTTCAGCACACTGAGCAACCCTTGCTGAAGCCAGCGACCTTGGGTCCAAGCCGGCAAACTTTTGCTCAAGCCAGATGGGCCTGCGCTCAAGCTGGCAGCTCGGGGTTTCGAACCTGGGTCTTCCGCATCCCAGTCCGACGCTCTATTCACTGCGCCACCGCCTGGTCAGGCTGCACACATTTTTTTTTAATTGATTTTAGAGATAAAGGAGAAGGGAGAGAAAGAGATGAGAACGTTGATCTGTTCCTGTATGTGCCCTAACTGAGGATCAAATGGGCAACCTCTTGCTTCAGAGTGAAGCTCTAACCAACAGAGCTGTCTGGCCATGGCTTATTTGCAGACTTTGGACAAATGAACTCACCTCTCTGTGCTTCAGTTTCTTAGTCTAGTGTAGTGGATCATGGGTGAACACTAGACTGACTGAAGTATCAGCTCTCCTCCAGCTGATAAGTTCTGTGTGCCTATTCCATTTGGAGGTCCTACCACCATTTTTCTAGCCTCGAATTGTTTCCTCCTAGAACTACAAGAAGTGGTGGAGTTTCAGGCTTTTTTTTTAATTGATTGATTTTAGAGAGAGAGGAAGGGAGAGAGAGAGAAAGAAGGAAAGAAAGAAAAGCATTCATCTGTTGTTCCACTTAGTGTACGTTCATTGGTTACTTCCCATATGTGCCCTGAAAGGAGAATGAACCCACAACCTTGGTGTTTCAGGAGTAAACTAACTAACTGAGCTAAGGTGCCAGCGCCTCAGGCTAATTTGTATTCATCCTGTCAATGGAGCGCCTTCTAAGTGACATGCCCTATCCAGCAGATAGAGTGATCCTGTGAAAACATATGAATGTATGTCAAATCATCCCCTCTTCTCTGATAGAAACCTGCCAGTGGCTCCTTGTCACTCAGAATAAAAGCCACAGTTCTTTTTTTTGACAGAGAGTCAGAGAAAGGGACAGCTAGGGACAGACAGGAAGGGAGAGAGATGAGAAACATCAGTTCTTTGTTGAGGCTCCTTAGTTCATTGATTGCATTCTCAGATGTGCCTTGACTGGGGGGCTACAGCAGAGCAAGTGACCTCTTGTTTAAGCCAGTGAGCTTGGGTTCAAGCCAGTGACCATAGGGTAATATCTATGATCCCACGCTCAACCCAGTGACCCTGCATTCAGGCTGGTGAGCCCATGCTCAAGTCGGTGCACTAGCCGGCGACCTTGATGTTTCAATTTTGGGTCCTCCACTGATGCTCTATCCACTGCTCCACCGCCTGGTCAGGCAAAGCCACAGTTCTTTTTTTTTTTTTGTATTTTTCTCAAGTGAGAAGCAGGGAGGCAGAGAGACAGACTCCCGCATGCACCCATCCGGGATCCACACAGCAATGCTAGGGGGCGATGCTCTGGCATTGTTTCATTGCAACTGGAACCATTGTAGTGCCTGAGGCGGAGGCCATGGAGCCATCCTCAGTGCCTGGGCCAACTTTGCTTCAATGGAGCCTTGACTGCGGGAGGGGAAGAGAGAGATAGAGAGAAAGGAGAGGGGGAAGGGTGGAGAAGCAGATGGGCGTTTCTCCTGTATACCCTGGCTGGGAATCAAACCCGGGATTTCCACACACCAGGCCGACTCTCTACCACTGAGCCAACCGACCAAGGCCAAAGCCACAGTTCTTAGAATGACCTTTGTGACTTGAGCCTTTTGTTCATTTTCTTTTCTCATTTGTCTCCTTTCTCTATCCCTCTCAGTACTCCAATCCCGCTGATCTTGATGTTCCTCTTCACCATTTCTTTGCATTTGCAAGAACGTTCTTTCTCCAGATATCTGCATGACTCAATTTCTGATATCCTTTAACTCTTTCTTTTTTTCCTAATACCTTCTCTAACCATTCTACTTGAAATTTCATACCCCTCCTCCCCCCAAATTCCTTACCTCCTTCCTGTTTCTTTTTTTTTTATCAGATACTGGGTAACTTTTTTAGGATACTAAACATCTTGTTTAGAACATATGTTTCAAAAGGGCACGGTTTTTGTTTTCATTATTCACTGCTGTACTCCCTGGTTCCTGGGAACAATGCCCAGCACATGGTGGTACTCAGAAATGTTGAATGAATGAGTAGATACCTTACCCACGAGAATAACTCATGTTTATTGATAAAAACCAGGGTCTTAAGGTTAAGATAAAGAGAAGGGGATAGCAAGCAGGCTGTTTGGGCCCAGAAGCAGCCTGGGGGAGTGGAAGTGTGAGGGACTAGCCCAGCTGTATCTTAAGGACCAGTAGACTGGGGGAGGAAGCAGTCTGGGTGGAAGGAGTATCTGTGGGCATCCCCTAGTTATGTCCCCGTATCAGTTTTCCTTGGTCTCCCCTGATTACCTGCCATTTTCTCTTTGGGGAAAATCGAGTTGTCCTTCCTGAGTCTGCTGAGCTCCAGGCTGGGAGCTCCTTTTTTCAACAACTCTGCCTTTGGCCGATTGTGATGGTGGCTGTTGTGATGTAGAGACCTTTGATCTCCTAGGAACCTCTGAGGTCTGACCACTGTGGGCTGCCTGGTCTCCTGGTCAACGGTGAAACCAGACGTGCAGTGAGCAGACCCCTGTGCCTCACCCCCAGAGCCATGACAGAGTGGGTGGTGGGGTTTCTCTGGGATGGATGACCTGGACCCTGTAGCCATTTATGTCCTGTTTGAGGAATGGGACCCTCAAACAGAGAGCAGCCAAGATGATCAGGCAGGTGTGTGCTTGGTGCAGACTCTTTGCAGCCTTGGGTCTGGGACTTAACTGCCTCTCACTGGGAACCCAGGAACTGGGGAACTCACATAGCTTTGCTAGGTGTCCCAGTGTCCCAGCTGGGGCAGTTGGGCAGAGGAGGACTGGTAGTGAGATGATAATTCTTCAGAAGCAAAACATGATTTTCCTATTTTCTCTCTACCTCCTCCATTTTTCTAGAATTATTTCTTTCTCAGTGCTATTTCATTTCTCCCAGTGGCTTAGCTCTCAGAAAGCTGGGTTCAGGACTTTGATTGATATCCTACCTTGCTCTCCCCAACCAGGGCACCCCAGGAGCCTCCTCTCTCTTAATGAAACTTTGGCTACTCAGTTTGCAGATTTCTAGGGGAGCCCACCAACGTGTCCAGCATGGCCTCTGAAGACATTGCCAAGTTGGCGGAGACACTAGCCAAAACCCAGGTGGCCGGGGGACAGCTGAGTTTCAAGGGCAAGAGCCTCAAACTCAACACTGCAGAAGATGGTGAGTTCCTGCATGGGCTAACCCAAGGGAGGAAAGGGAGCATGGAAGCGAGCACTTACCCTTACTAGTTGGCAGGCTCCTTTAGCTATATTATCACATTTCATCCCTGCACCTCTGTGAGGTGTCATTGGACCCATCTAACAGGAAGATTCAAAGGTGATTTGCCCTTGAGCATGTGCAGGCTTTCCTGCCAGTCTTCATGTTCGTAGTAGGCATTCCTACCATGACAGCTCAAGATGGCACATGGGAAGAGCTTTTTATCTCTTCAATGGGACAGAGGCAGTGAGAGACTACAGTTAGTAGCAGTCCCAAGACATAGTTGCTAACTTATTATTTCAGATCCACCCCCCACCTTCACTCCCATGATTCCCAAGCTGGTCTTGTCACTTTCCCCAGAGCTGAGGAATACCTGTCACCTTCCCCAGAGCTGAGGCCCTCCTGGAGCTGCATTAAAACTGCAGTCTAGTCCCTCCCTATCTGGAGGTCTGGTTGATGCAGTTGACTCTCTCTGAGAGAAGGTGGACGCTCCTGTCTGTGTACAGGTACCAGGACTGGACAGAGCTAGGAATCGGAATGCATACCCTGTCTTTTCATCCCTGGCCAAGGCATGACTTACACTCACCAACCTGAATCTAGCTTAGTATCTGGAAGTGAACTATGTCACATCCAGTACTTGTAAGGCCTTGAGCTTTTGGCCCAACCAAACAGACTGGTCTGGACTTGCCTGGTTGTCATGGTGTGTGGGCAGGCTTGCTCCCCTCTGATGGGTCAGGGACTGCTTGAGTCTTTGGTTTGCTGGGAACATGGTGATGCACATTCCTAACATCTCTATAGGGTCTTGAAATTTACCAAGTTCCTCCCTGTGCTATTATTTCCAATGCTTATGTCATCCCTGAGGTACAAATGTTGCTATTTTACTTACTTACTTATTTATTTATTTACAGAGATAGACAGAGAGTCAGAGAGAGGGATAGATAGGGACAGACAGATAGGAATGGAGAGAGATGAGAAGCATCAATCATCAGTTTTTCGTTGCAACACCATAGTTGTTCATTGATTGCTTTCTCACATGTGCCTTGACCGCGGGCCTTCAGCAGACCAAGTAACCCCTTGCTGGAGCCAGCGACCTTGGGTCCAAGCTGGTGAGCTTTGCTCAAACCAGATGAGCCCGCACTCAAGCTGGTGACCTCGGGTCCTCTGCATCCCAGTCCGACGCTCTATCCACTGTGCCACCACCTGGTCAGGCCAAATGTTGCTATTTTATAAATAATGCAAAAGGACTTGGGAAACTTAAATAACTTCCCCAAGGTTGTACAGCTGGTAAATAGCAGAGCCAGTATGTTAACAGAGGTCCAGCGGCTCCCCATGCCTATGCTTCTCAGGAGATGTTCAGCTCAGTGCAGTAAACATGGATTTGCTATTAAGGGCTTTTCACTGGACACCATGTCAAGCAGAGTCTTAGGTGCCATACAGGTAAGATCTCAGTTTAGCTTCACAAAAGTCCTTGAGGTAGGTTTCATCTCCATTTCGCAGATTGGAAAATTAAGGCTCAGGGAGGTGGTGTAATTTGTGTAATGGCACAGCTATAAGTAGTGCAGCTGGGATTAGAACTCAAGTTTAGTCCTAAAATCTGTACAGATAACCACTTCACTAGCACAAGCTGGACATGCTGCCTCCCATTAGAAAGAAGGTCACTAGGATGCCCAGCTTATAGCCCTGGCTTCTGAGGAGCTCGTAAACAGGAATGGGAATGATGTGTTCAAATAACAGGAGGCTGAAGGTGAAATATACTCTGAGAATGTGAGTGGAAAGCTCTGGAAAGGAAGGTGGTAGAAAGGGATTACTTAGGAGGGCCCAAGAAGTCCCTGTGGATGAGGTGGTATTTGAACTGTTCTTGAAGAAAGATTTGGTGGATTAAAAAGTTTTGGTACATATATACTATGGAATACCACTCAGCCATAAGAAATGATGACATCGGATCATTTACTACAAAATGGATGGACCTTGATAACATTATACGGAGTGAAATAAGTAAAACAGAAAAAAACTGAGAACAGCATGATTTCATACAGAGGTGGGACATAAAAGTGAGACTATGAGACATGGACAAGAGTGTGGTGGTTACGGGGTAGGGGGTGGGAAGAGAGGGTAGGAGAGGGGGAAGGGGAGGGGCACAGGGAAAACCAGATAGAAGGGGACAGAGGACAATTTGACTTTGGGTGATGGGTATGCAACATAATTGAATGATATGATAACCTGGAGATGTTTTCTTTGAACATATGTACCCTGATTTATTAATGTCACCCCATTAAAATTAAATTTTTTTTAAATTAATTTTTTAAAAAAGGAAAGATTTGAAGGGGAGAGGGCACTGAAGGCAGGGAGAATCACGTAAGGCATAGGAGCTTGACACACAGGTGGGCTTGGAAGAAAAGTCAGAATCCCACAGGGAGCCCAGGACAGAGGTTGTTGAATAGTCTGCTGAGGAGTCTGGCAACCTCACCTTGGGCCCCAGAAAGGGACTCTGTCTTGGCTGGGAGTGTGCCAGCATGGCCAGATGTGAGCAAGGGTCTATGTGAGGGAGCCATGAGCCTGATAATTAGAACGAGGCCCTTTTCTCCCTGGAAAGTCATTTAAGGACCAAAGAAAGGCCCTTCTGTTTTACATGGCACAGTGATAAACACCTGGAACGTGTTACTCTGTGAGGTGGCAGAGGCTGGAGAGAGAAATCCCTGCCACGCAGCCACACAACAGTTGGTTTGGGCCCATTTCTAACCTGTTTTTAAGTTAGGTATAACTCCATTTGGATTGAAAACCAAGTGAGAGGGGCAACTCACCTGTGACCCCCACCCTCTCCTATCCCTGCTCTTCCCGTTTGGGTGCCTCCCCTCCCCAGGCTGGTCTATGCTGTGAGTCACCCCGGCTGCACTCAGGAAAGGTGCAGTACCTGTGTGTTTCTGTGCTTATGTCACTTATACAGAGTAGGTCAGTGGTTTTTGTGCTGGTCCATGAAGCAGTTAATCAGCCTGATGTTGTGTGCAGATTATAGACCCCACAAAATTTCTGGCAGACTAGCACAGTTCCACAGACAGGTGGTTGAAAACCACTGGCATAGGTTATCTTTCCTTTAGGTCCTGGCATCTCTGTTGCCTTGCTTTTAAGGATTGCATAAGCTGGCCTTAATCAGCCCTCCTCTCTCCCCTTGTTGACCTGGTTAGTTCCTGGATGTTAAGGGGAGCTCCCTTTTGCAACAGGCCTTCCAAAAGACCTTTGCACACCAGCCCTTGCATGGTGTGTTAGCTCCAGAGCAGTCAGTCACCCAGGAGAGGGGAGGAGGAAGGGGGAGGGATTAAGGGGCTTCTCTGCTGGGTAGGGCTGAGTAAAGTCCATGGTTGTGTACAGAAGCAAGGGTTTGGGGAGGAGCATGTAGATTCAGTTCTGGAAAAGCAGTCTGAAGTTTGGCTCTGCTGCTTTCCCTGAACTCCTGGGCAGAGTCACTTCATTTCTTGAACCTTCAGCTTCCTCTTTTATAAAATGGGAAGCTCATACCTGTCCAGCTTTACTGGTCATGAAATGACAAATGGACAGTGAAGGCTGGTCATTATTTTCTAGCTGTGTGACTTTGGTAGGCATTCATTCATTCTCAATTTCTCAATATACTCAGTTGTAAAATAGACGTACCTCATTAGATGATGTGGGAAATGTATGAGTCAGCGTATGTAAAATACACGTTAGTGTGTTAAGTGCTTATCCGTACATGGTAGTGAGCAGAGGCAGAGTAAGCCCCTTTGCTCATGGAGCTCATGACCAGTGGGAAGACAGTATTAATAGTCACCATATCAAGGTAACCATGATCATGTGAGTAATCATTTAGATGGGTGTAAACGGTGGCAGGCTCCACGTGAAAGAGCAGGGTGTGTGCTGCCTGTTGGGAGCTTAGGAAGGACTTCTGAGGATGTGCAGCAGAGGGGCATGGAGGGAGGAAGGGTGTGCAGAGGCCCCGACTCCGGACAGCTGCTGAGGGAGCCCCTTAGAGGCCATAAGTTATCACCTTTTGCGACACCCTCTGTGGTGGTCTTTGTAATCTGGAAGGTCAAGTTCAAACATTATTATCTCCCACATATATCTCCATCTTTTCTCTATATGTCACCCCACAGCACTCTTTCCTGTGCCAGCCAGACTGGATTGTTTGTTGCCTGTAACCAGTGTGTTCTGTTCAGATTATACAGTGTGTCCGTAAAGTCATGGTGCACTTTTGACCGGTCACAGGACAGAAGTGCACCATGACTTTACGGACACACTGTAGTTAATACATGCACGTTATAGAATACAGAAACATTGCAAGAGGGGAAAAAACCTATAACTTTATTATCACACAGTCCAAGAGTATAATTACTGTTAATTTTGGTACCTTTTCTTGTCTTTTTTTTTTTTTTTTTACAGGGACAGAATGAGTCAGAGAGAGGGATAGACAGGGACAGACAGGAACGGAGAGAGATGAGAAGCATCAATCATCAGTTTTTCGTTGTGAAACCTTAGTTCAGTGGTTCTTTTTTTTTTTTTTTAAATAATCAAAGATGTAGTTTTGTCATGGTTTTCTTTTTATAGAATTTTTAAAAATTTATTCTTATTGTATTCATTTTAGAGAGGAGACACAGAGTGAGAGAGAGAGAGAGAAAGAAAGAGAGAAAGGGGGGAGGAGCTGGAAGCATCAATTCCCATATGTGCCTTGACCAGACCAGTGCAGGGTTTTGAACTGGCGACCTCAGTGTTCCCAGGTTGACGCTTTATCCACTGTGCCACTAGAGGTCAGGCAGTTCAGTGGTTCTTAACCTGGGTTCTTTCGAACCCTAGGGGTTTGATGAGTCGGTCTCAGGGGTTCAGAGAAACCTCTGCCGTGGAGGCCAGACTAAAGTAATACCGTAATTTGTTGTGAGTTCGTGCACTTTGTTGGTTTTGTTCTTTGAGCAAGGTGATGTTCATACATGGCTCATTTTGTGCACCAGTCAAAAAACATATACCTATGTCTCGAATTTGGGAAAAAAATCATATTTTATTTATCACTAAAAAAGGGTTCAGTGAATACGCATATGAAATTGGTGGGTTCGGTATCTCAAAAAAGGTTAAGAACAACTGCCTTAGTTGTTCATTGATTGCTTTCTCATATATGCCTTGACCGCAGGCCTTCCACAGACCGAGCAACCCCTTGCTCGAGCCAGTGACCTTGGGTCCAAGCTGATCAGCTTTTTGCTCAAGCCAGATATGCCTGCGCTCAAGCTGGCAACCTCGGGGTCTCGAACCTGGGTCCTCTGCATCCCAGTCCAACGCTCTATTCACTGTGCCACTGCCTGGTCAAGCTAGTCTTTTTTTTAGAAGAGAGAGAAGGGGGAAGGAGAAGCAGGAAGCATCAGCTTGTATGTGCCTTGACCAGGCAAGCCCAGGGTTTCAAACTGGCAACCTCAGCGTTTCAGGTCGAAGCCTCACCCACTGCGCCACCACAGGCCAGGCAGTCTTTTTTTTTTTCCCCAGGGACAGAGAGAGTCAGAGAGAGGGATAGATAGGGACAGACAGGAACGGAGACAGGTGAGAAGCATCAATCATTAGTTTTTCGTAACTGTGGCGACACCTTAGTTGTTCACTGATTACCTTCTCAGATGTGCCTTGACCACGGGCCTTCAGCAGACCGGGCCACCCTTGCTGGAGCCAGTGACCTTGGGTCCAAGCTGACGAGCTTTTGCTCAAGCCAGATGGGCCCCGCGCTCAAGCTGGAGACCTTGAGGTCTCGAACCTGGGTCTTCCACATCCTAGTCCGACGTTCCATCGACTGCGCCACCGACTGGTCAGGCTAAAGAAAGGGGGGAGAGGGAGAGGAGCAGGAAGCATCAACTTCTGTATGTGCCTTGACCAGGCAAGCCCAGGGTTTTGAACCAGTAACTTCAGCATTCCAGGTCGATGCTTTATCCACTGTGCCACCACAGGTCAGGCCCTGTAACATTTTAAAAGTGTTATCAGACCAAATACCACGGGACAACCTCATTATTATTATTTTTTTTAGTTTTTCTGACGTGAGAAGTGGGGAGGCAGAGAAACAGACTCCCACAATTGCCCAACCGGGATCCACCCAGCATGCCCACCAGGGGGCGATGCTCTGCCCATCTGAGGCCTTGCTCTATTGTAACGGAGTCATTCTAGTGCCTGAGGTGAGGCCATGGAGCTATCCTCAGTGCCTGGGCCAGCCTTGCTCCAATAGACTCTTGGCTGTAGGAGGCTGAAGAGAGAGATAGAGAGGAGAGAGGGAAGGGTGGAGAAACTGATGGGCACTTCTCCTGTGTGCCCTGGCCGAGAATTGAACCCGGGACTTCCACACGCCAGATTGACCCTCTACCACTGGGCCAACCAGCCAGGGCCTACCTTATTTTTACTTACCTCCACTATAACATGAATATTTTCTAAGTCAAACACCTGTGTCACTATTCATAATGACATTAGTGTAACTGTACCCCAGTGGGGTTAACCTGTCAACCTGTCTGCTGCTGATGGACATTTTAGTTTGGAATTTTTCATCATAATAAAACAATATAGTAATGAACTCCCCAAACATGAATAATTGAACACTTGAAATCTTCTGCCATCATACCTGCTGGCCCTCTTGACTTGGGTGCTATTTTCCCAGGCCTGGTGCCCTTCCTGTCCTAGAAGGCTCCATGCACACCACCCACAAAGTATCCCAAGCACTTTATTTACCTCAAGTAGCCAGAAAGGCCTTGGCTCCTAGACCTTTCACACATGCCTTGTTTTAACACTCCTTACAGAAAAATTGTCTATGTAGCTGTGTTCCCTGCTAGACTGTATGCCTGTCTGTTTCTCCTTTGTAAGCCAGGACCTGGCATAAGGTAGGGACATCATAGCTGTTAGAGTTGTGAATGACAAGGTAGCATCTGGGCTCTCTCCTGCCTTAGTGGTTCATGACTTTGAAAGTCTAATATTCTCTTCTTTGGTCCTGGGCAGCCAAGGATGTGATTAAAGAGATTGAAGACTTTGATGGCTTAGAGGCTCTGCGCCTGGAGGGCAACACAGTGGGCGTGGAAGCAGCCAGGGTCATCGCCAAGTCCTTGGAGAAGAAGTCGGAGTTGAAGGTGAGATCTGCAATGGCAAGCAGGCCAAGCATGGTTAGGGACAAGCTTCCACTCACATGGCCACAGACTTTCTCGGGCCCCTCTCTCGTTGGTAGAAGTGTTTTACCTGTCCTGGGAGGCTTCATGCATACAATCCACAAGGTGTCAGAACCTGCAAGGCTATCCAGAGGCTCTAAACCTGAGGTCTGCTCTCCCTTTGCTCGAAAGACCCATGAATAACCCTTACCAGGTGGTGGGGCAGTGGATAGAGCATTGACCTGTGACGCTGAGGACCCAGGTTTGAAACCCTGGGGTTGCCGGTTTGGAGGCGGGCTCACTGGCTTGAGCGTAACGTCATAGACAACTCTATGGTTGCTGACTTGACCCCGAAGGTCACTGGCTTGAAGCCCAAGGTCGCTGGCTTGAGCAAACAGTCACTGGCTCAGTTGGAGCACCCCCCCCCCCGCCTCCCCAGTCAAGGCATGAATGAGAAAGTCCATGAACAACTATAGTGCCGTAGCTATGTGATGATGCTTCTTACCTCCCTTCTTGTCTGTCCCTATCTCTCCCTATCTCTCTCTCTCTCTCTTTTATTTGTGTGTTTGTGTGTGTGTGAGCAAGAGAGAGACAGAGAGAGGGACAGATAGGGACAGACAGGCAGGAAGGGAGAGAGATGAGAAACATCAGTTCTTCCTGAAGCTCTGTAGTTGTTCATTGATTGATTTCTCATATGTGCCTTGATGGGAGGGGGGAGTGGCTACACTACAGCAGAGTGAATTACCCCTTGCTCAAGCCAGTACCTTGGTCTTCAAGCCAGCGACCCCACGCTCAAGCTGGCAATCTTGGGGTTTCTAACCTGGATCTCCTGCATCCCAGTCCAAAGCTCTATCCACTGCGCCACCTCCTCCTGATCAGACTGTCCCTCTCTCTTTAAAAAGAAAGCGGGGGAGGTAGACATGACCCCTGATCCTCAAAGTGAGGTTGACTCCTGGAGGGGTGAGAAGGGTTGAAAGGAGACTTGGGAATAAAGTAACTTTCTTCCTGTTGGAGCCCATACTATTTACTTTTCTGTTCTTCCATTACCCCAAATCGTGTCACGTGGCACTGGGCCCCACACCACATGGGAAACTGGTCTTGGGAAGGGGCACTTGGCCACCATGGCCCTGGTCCTGCCATTGCCTTGCCATGAGCTCCAGAGTACCTCCTTTCTCTCATACTATTTCCCTCACAGAAAACAGATGGTTGGTCAGATTGGGGGTTTTTTCCTGACATTTCTGCTAAGCCCACTGGCATTGTGGGCCTCCAGATCCCACCAGCTTTGGCCAGAGCTGGTCCAGCTTTTTGCTGACAGAATCCAAATTAAGAATCTCAGTCCAAGTCCATGAGGGGAGAGCTGCCTGCAGGCCCTCTGAGGGTCTCAGTTAACTCTTTTCTTCCTCCTTTCAAAGCGATGCCACTGGAGCGACATGTTCACGGGGCGGCTGCGGTCCGAGATCCCGCCAGCCCTGGTAAGTGAGCAGGCCACTGCGTCTTTCCCGCCTGGACACAGGGGCCCCTTTGCTAATTCCCAGGACTTTTACTAAAACCTCTGGAGGCTAAGATACGTGCTGTGGGTGACTGAAATGCTGAGGTGGAAGTCTGGCAAGCACAGCATCTGCTCTGTGTCCGAGTGTGCCGGCAGAGTGCAGGTGATATAGCCAGGAGCCAGAGAGAAGAGCTTATGGGCCCTGATACTGGGATACCCGGCGACAGGAAGAACAACAGAAACCGGGATTGCTGGGGTTCATTCTTTATTCTTGAGCTGTGTGGTTTCCCTCGCACTGTGGATGTCTCTCCCTATACAGTTACCACTCGTTCTGGCATTTCCCTCTGCTGGACCCTGAGTTTCTGCTCCTGCATAACCTTAGTCAGCACAGCTTGCTGTGGCCGTCCTGGGTCTCATTCCAGCCCCTTTCTTTCTCTGTGTCACTCTCTCTGCTTTGGTTCTCATTGTGGGTGCTTACCTTTGCTCTTCTCCATTTCTCCCTTCCCGAGGCTCCGTTTTGCTGGGGTCCAGTTTCTACTTCCATGTGGGCTCGTGCACACACACTTGTGTATGTGTGGGAGGGGTTGGGGAGGGACATCACAGAGCAGAACGTGGCTTGCCTGGGACTCCAGGGAGGAAGCAGGGCTGGTAATAGGCAGCCTCTCAGAGTCTCCCCGAGCACAGGGTCTAGCCTATAGGGTGCCCTTAGGGTGAGGTTCTGGGTCAGTTATTGTCATGATCATCCATGATGTTATTGACTCTCCACCCTAGTCATGCTGTCGCTGCCTTCTCAGGCCTCTATTCACCTTACTAGCACTGGGGTTCCTGAGTTGCCAATTTACTGACCTCATTGCTAAAGTACTCAGTCCAGCAAGCAGGTGTCATAGGTGCCTAAATGGGGGGCCCTAGAGGGAGGGCTTTCTGGGTAGGGGATTGAGTTAGTAACCAACCTCAAAGGGTAAACCAGGAGGAGCTTGGATTTAGAATGCAGGTTAAGAGAATTCATTTGGGTGATTGTAAGTAAAAGGATTACAAGTTAGAAAAGGGGTGAAGAAAAAACTTATTGTTGGACACTATCTGTGGGCATCTGTGCACATTGTTTTACCTAAATTCTAGCAAGCTTCTAGGGAGGTGTCTTAATCTTCATATTACCATTGATAGGAATGAGTCTTAGAAAGGGGGTTAAGAGAATTCGGGGTCAGGGAAAGGCATGGAATGAGAGAAGGTGAAGCAGGCACAGAGGGTTTGAGCACTTCTGGCTGCTTGAGGGTGAGATGTCAGTTGGGGCCAGATTCCCAGGGCTTCTCCTGTGGGTCAGGCAGTCAGAAATGCCCTCCACTCACTGTGGGGAGGACAGTGGAAACTCTCTGTTACCCTGATGGCTAGGCAGTCTTCCCTCCCTCACTCCCCACCTTTCTGATCTATGCCAAGCCTCATTTCTCCTGTAGTACTGCAGGTACCCCTGCCTAAGAGGTTCTCTGGATTGCTCAGCATCATCTTGTCACATCTGGTCCTGGGCTGAAGCTTGGTTTCCGCTCCTCTATCTCCCACCACACTGGGCAGCCAGCATCTTCCTCTGTTCACTAGATTGCTGTCTCACATTCCTTGGTGGACACTTGTCCTCCAGCCTTCATCTGCCTGTAAAGCAAAATGCCATTTCCCTTCTAGCCTCAGCCTCTCCTGGAGTCTACCAGCTGCTTGCCCCAGGCACACACATGCTGCTTTATGCTTATGTCTCTCTGCTCATGTTTTTACTGTTGTCTGAAGTCTCATGTTTAATTGGCTGATTCTGATCCAGACTGAGCTCAAATGTCATCTATAGGAAGCCTTCCCTGACCATGCCACATACACTAAGCCCAGGAGAATTGGGAGCCCTTTGCAGGATTTCCAGTCCTGGGTACATAATTTGGCTCTGTACTGAAGTGGTCTGTGTCTCTGCCAGGTCCCCACCAGCTTGAGTACCCCCTCGCCCAGAAGCAGTCTCGTAGGTGGCTGTGACACTGACCTGAGTTCCCTTTGCCCAGATCTCACTAGGAGAGGGACTCATTACAGCTGGGGCCCAGCTGGTGGAGTTGGACCTAAGTGACAATGCATTTGGGCCTGACGGTGTGCGAGGCTTCGAGGCCCTGCTGAAGAGTTCTGCCTGCTTCACCCTGCATGAGCTCAAGCTCAACAACTGTGGTATGGGCATTGGTGGCGGCAAGGTGGGTACTATGGCCCCCTCCTTCACATCCCCTCTGTCTTTTATCCTTTCTTCATGGCCAGTTCCCTACTATATTTGCCTCCATCTGAAATGTGTGCCCTGGCCCCCCTCCATCTGGGTTTGTTGGCCTGTTTTTCTCTTCAAAGGAGAAAGGCCTCAAAGGCAGCAGCCTGTGGTCAGTGGGGAGAGGAAATGGAGTTCGTGAGGGTGGGGTTGCCAAGCAACCGTCCTGATTCTTGTGTTGCCTTGGCAACATAGGCAGCACCACATACGTGCTTCAGCTACTAGCTCTGCAGAACACAGTGCTTTGAGTGTCCCTAGACCTGCTGTGCCCTTAGAGCAGTTGGCAGAGCCACGTGAGGTCAGACTATACACATGGGGATAGGGCCCAGAAAGAGACCCACTGCTCTGAACGCCCCAGGATGCCTCCCCCATCCTGCCTGTCAGCCAGGCTGGTCAGCCAGGCTCCCACCTTTCTTTCAGATGTATCTCATTCTATCAGCCCCTTTCCCTCTGTCCTCTTTTCCTCTGGTACCTTTGATCCTTTCTTTGTCTCAATTCCATTCCTCAGTTCTCATTTTTCCTTGGATTTCTCAAATGAGTGAAGTCATATGATATTTTTCTTTCTCAGCCAGGCTTGTTTCACTCAACATAATAGTTTCTAGGTCCCTTCATATTGTTTCAAAAGGTAATATTTCCTGTTTCATATCCCTATAGTATTTCATTGTATATATGTACCACAGTTTTTTAATCCACTCCACTCACGGATACTTGTGCTGTTTTCAGATCTTTACTATTGTGAACAATGCTGCCATAAACATGGGGGTGCATTTCTTTTTTTCAGTCGGTGATATGGTGTCCTTGGGATATATTCCTATAAGTAGGATAGCTGGGTCAAAAACTCGTCTTTTATAAGTGGGATAGTAGAAAAACTCGTCTTTTCTTCCCAGAACCTGCACAGAGGGAGGGGTGGTTTTTTCTCTTCTTGCTTTCTGGCTTCTTTAGGCCCAGGTTCTAGAAAGAATGAGTGCCAATCTGATTCCCATTTCCCTTCCCCCTCATGTTCCTACCGAAAGCAGGAAAGGTACAGTTGGTTAGAGCATCATTCCAATAAGCCAAGGTCATGAGTTCGATCCCCGGTCAGGGCACATCCAAGAATCAACCAATGAACACATAAATAACCAGAACATGAAATTGATGTTTCTCTCACTAAAAAATCAAAAACAAATTTTTTTTTAAAAAAAGGGCTAGAACAGGAATTGACAGCGATTGAGACATCTCTTTGAAGATGTGTTATGTGCATAACTTTAATTTTCCCACCCACAATGACAGGTGGGTGATGCTGTTGCTATTTTTCCAGATAAATAGATTTGAACTTAAGAGATTTTGGGTTGAGTGCCCCGGATGATGTAGCTAGTGTGGGACTGATGTGTGATTTGAACCTGTCAGAGCAGCAAGAAGAGCCTGTGTGATGCTTGCACTTTCCTAGGCTAAGAAGCCAGAGTGACCTCTACTGCAGAGGGTGGGAGAGCAAAGGCTGTGCTTCCGTGCCCATCTTAGCCCACCCCCCAGCCTGACTGGGCAGTAAGTTTCATTTGTATTATGAACTAAATAGGTTTGAATCTGCATAGAAAACAGGTTCAGCCCCACCTAGAGTGTGATGTGTCAGGGAAACCAGAGACATCCCTGTGCAATGCTTCCGTTTTCCACCCATCACCTCACTTCTGCCCAGGGAACTGATGCTTAGAAGCTAGGTCCAGGCACCACCCAAGGCCAGGAAAAACTGGGTTTTAGGTTTTTGCTCTGCTTTGTGTGACTGGCCTGGACATCAGCCTGTCTCAGATGGTGCAGTGTGGCCAGGGTCTCCTTGGCCAGCTCCTCTTGGATATTGAGGAAGGTTGAAAGAGACACTGGAAGATGTGGCTTCTGGTCCAGAGTCTTCTGTCTTCTACTTGTTTAGCAACCATAGGAAAGCTTGCTTTTTCTTTTCTTTTTTCTTTCTTTTTTTTTTTTTTTTTTTTTTTTGACAGAGAGAGGGACCGCTAGGAACAGACAGGAAGGGAGAGAGATGAGAAACACCAATTTTTAGTTGAGGCTCCTTAGTTTATTGATTGCGTTCTCATATGTGCCTTGACTGGTGGGCTACAGCAAAGCTAGTGACCCCTTGTTCAAGCCAGTGACCATGGGGCCATGTCTATGATCCCATGCTCAAGCCAGTGACCCTGCACTAAAGCTGGTGAGCCCGTGCTAAAGTTGGTAACCTCAGGGTTTCAAACCTGGGTCCTCTGTGTCCCAATCCAATGCTCTATTCATTGTGCCACTACCTGGTCAGACATTATAAAATATTTTTCTATTTACTGATTTTTGCAAGAGAGGAAGGGAGAGAGACAGAGAGACGGGCACATTGTACTTTCCTGGATGTACCCTGACTGGGGATCAAACTGGCAACCACTGTGCTTTGGGACGATGCTTTAACCAACCAAGCTGTCCAGCCAGGGTCGTTTTTTATTATTTTTAATTTTACTTACTGATTTACTTTAGAGAGAGAAAGGGGGAGAGAGAGAGAAACATTGATTTGTTTTTCTACTTATTTATGCATCCATTGATTTATTCTTGCATGTGCCCTGACTGGGGATTGAACTCACAATGTTAGCGTATTGGGATGCTCAAGCCAATTGCGCTACCTGGCCAGGGTCTATAGGAAAGTTTCTGTTCCTCCTTGAGCCTGAGTTGCTTCAGCTGGAAAGGGACTCATGATGCTCCCACCTGATAGAGGGCTTATGGCAATAGTGGACTAATTGTGAAACCCTTTCCCCGGACCTGGCTTAAAGTTGGCCACTCAGTGTTGGCCTCTCCCTTCCCTCTCGGCCTTTGTCAGTCATGTCTAACATGAGACTAAACCCCCAGGATGGTGGAACCCACATATAAGGCAATAAATGTCAGTAGTTCTTTGTAAACTATAGGGTGCTGAGCACATGTGAGGGGTGACCATTGAGCATTTGAGCAGTTCTTTGTCCCCATACCCACTGCCAGGGGGTGATGTGGGATATTGAACACCAGTTTAATGGTATGGCTGCCCTGCTGGGAGAAGAACCTCTTGCTTAGGCCTGGGCTCCTTGCCTTTTCCCCCACAGATCCTGGCGGCAGCTCTGACTGAGTGTCACCGAAAATCCAGTGCCCAAGGCAAGCCGCTGGCCCTGCAGGTCTTTGTGGCTGGCAGGAACCGTCTAGAGAATGACGGAGCCACTGCCTTGGCAGAAGCTTTTGGGGTGAGTGGTTTCTGTCTTTACTAGGAGTATGTCCCAGCTCTGGAACTTGGCTAAGAGACCCAGGGCAAGCCACTTCCCTGCTCTGATTCTGCTGGTTTGTCCTGTGGTGGGGTGAATTCCTGCTGTGTGTGTCTAAAAGTTGTGAGATCCCTACCCAGGCAAGCTGGCAGTAGCTCCCTGGAGTGTGCTCTGAGGAGATGATGGGGCTGCTCTGAGCAGGCACAGACAATATATGGTATTATTTCAGTTGTGAATGCAGACTTCAGAAATGTCTGTGACTTTGTTACCAATAGAAATTGCAGATGTTTCATGCCAAATTATAGTTGTTACAAATATATAGAAATTTTTGTTTCTTATTTGTCAAGGTTACAGACTTGCTCCTGGGTCTTTTTTTTTTTTTTTTTTTTTACCCTAGGTCATGTTATTCAGTGCCTTTTTTAGCACAGGTATTGCTACAGAACACATTTTGGGGGGTTTTCTAAATATCACTTGATAACTATCTTCTAGTCAAATTTATTTATTTTGTTATCCTATATAATTTAGCTTAAAATTTTAAAAAATTATTCTGAGGGAGTCAGGGGCATTACCAGACTGTCTGAAGGGCCTGTAGCACAGAAAATGTTAAGAAGCCTTGACCGCTAACATACCTCGGTTGGCCTGTGTTTTTATATGTGAACCCCCCTCCCATGCTGTGCTGGGCACCCAGGGACAAAAAAAGGTGCCTAGACACAGAGTTATGCTGGGCCTGTCTTCAGTCCCATGGAGCAGTAGAAGACATCCAAAATAAGACCTGTAGAATGCATAGTAGTCAGCCTACCAAGAAAATGACAACAAATAAGGAGATGGAGTGTTCCAGGCAAGAAGAATAAAGTGTCAAAAGGTTAGGATACAAAAGGGACCCAAAATGTCATGGCATATGGGATGCCAGTCATAATTTATAAGTAGGGCAGGAGGGCCCCCGGGAAGGAAGGCCATGTTGAGGAGATGCATTATGCAGAGAAGGGCCATGGCTGAGTACCAAGCCAGAGCCCAGGGCCTCTACAGTGTGGAGGACAACTGATTAAGAAACTTGTGTTCAAGCTGTGTGACCGTAGGTAAGTCACAGCCTCTCTGATCCTCAGCCTTCTCTGTTTAGTAGAGTTCCTAATCCTGGGTAGATCTCCCTCCTGAGGTTGTGGAGAGGCTCAGATGCAGCCATGTCCAAAAGCATGCTTTGAGATCTGATCTCCCCTGAATATTCACAGACAAGCCCCTGCTTGTGCTGACAGCAGCCCCTCCCCATTTCTATGTGCAGTGTGGCCCTCCTGCCTGCTGGATGTCACTATCCTGGGCCTGCACCTGGTACTCACAGGTCCACTTCTCTGCCTTCTTTCTCCTGCCCCTCACAGGTCATTGGGACTCTGGAGGAGGTCCACATGCCACAGAATGGGATCAATCACCCTGGCATCACTGCCCTGGCCCAGGCTTTTGCCATTAACCCCCTGCTGCGGGTCATCAACCTGAATGACAACACCTTCACTGAGAAGGGCGCTGTGGCCATGGCCAAGGTGAGGTGGGTCAGCAGGGCCAGTTTGGGCCCAAGTAGCAGGGTCTGGATGCTGCCTTTGTAAGGAACCCGTCAGCGGGCAACTTTGCTGCCCTGCTCCCTGCCTATCTGGTGTGTACCTCAGGGGTCCAGCTGGGTAAACATACCCAGAACAAGGCGCTTGTCAGGAGCTCGCTTGCCCGTCTTGGGCAGCTCTGAGTGTCGGTACTGCCTTCCTCCTGAGTTGCTTCCATGTGACCAAGCAGTTGATGCTGGTTTTGTTCTTAGAGGTTGCACTTAGAGCCGCTCTAGCCTAATAGTTTTCCTCATTGATTCTGTTTGCTTAGCCCCTGTCTAGTCTCCAGCCCTGTGCCAATCACAGATCACACAGAATTGAATCAAAGCCTCAGCCTTCAAAAAGCCCTGGTTCAAGGAAGGAAGGGAATGGCTGCTTGGTGACAGTGCCTGGCTGTGAACATGGCAGCTAGCTGGGTGTCGGGGCATCTGCACGTAGGGCTTCATCAGCCTCACAGACCCCACAGCCCCATGGGAGACTAGTCCTGCTGCTGTTTGGCGTTAGAGATGTATGCGAGTGTTCAGGAGCACACAGGAAGTTCGGATCAGACTTGAGGCAGGCTTCCTGGAAGAGGTCACATTTTGGCCAGTGGACTCTTTCTGGACAAAGAGGGTGGAAGGGTTGTTTTGGCACAGGGATCAGTGGCAGGTAGGAAGGCCCAGAAAAGGGAGAGAGCCTTGCTCAATTGGTCCTGGTTTGAAATGACTGGGGCTCAAAGTATTTAAGGCTGGAGGAGATGAAGAGAGGGAGGCAAGACCTTGCAGCCTTGCTGAGTTCTTGAGACTTTTTCTTGTAAGTAATAGGGAGCCATGGAGGGTTTTAAGCAGGAATGTAGCATGGTCATATTTGTGCTTTAGGAAAAGGGTTTTGACCGTAGCATGGGAATAGGGAGGGGGCATTAGCTAGAGGCCAACAGGGAGATGATGAGAAGAGCTGAGAGGGCCAGAATGGGTACAGAAGAAAACAGGGTATTGCAACTGCTACGGGCATGATATTGGCTCACGGGGGACTGGGGTGAGGCTTGCCCCTCACTCTGACCCTCCCTTTCTCCTTGCAGACCCTGAAGACTTTGCGGCAGGTGGAAGTAATCAACTTTGGGGACTGCCTGGTGCGCTCCAAGGGTGCTGTGGCCATTGCAGATGCTGTTCGTGGAGGCCTGCCCAAACTGAAGGTGCCCTTTGGGGTTGAGGTTCCCCCACACTTGGTGGGGGTAGGGGAGAGCACAGGGTCTGGCCTGCAAAGGCACATGGACCTGGGTTCTTCACACCTCCCTCATCCTTTCACCTCGCTGAGCCAGTTTCTTCATTTTTAGAATGGGGGAGGAGAGTGGTGAAGGGCATCATAGTAGAGTGTAAGTACACATACTAAATGTCTGGCACAGCTCTGGGTAAAAGGACTTTTCTTTGTTGGTGTCAGCTGTCCAGCTGGAGGAAGAGTCTGCTTCTCTTCCCTTGGGGAAACAGAGGCTTCAGAGTAGGACTGGGTCTCCCAGCCCACGTTTTTGCCTGCCGCTATCCTTTCCTCTTATTTTTAGGAGCTGAATTTGTCATTTTGCGAAATCAAGAGAGATGCTGCTCTGGCTGTAGCTGAGGCCGTGGCAGATAAGGCCGAGCTGGAGAAACTGGACCTCAATGGTAACTAGGGGCGGTAACCTCGGCACAGGCCTGCTGGGTGGGCCCAGTGCCCATTCTGACCCTCTGTTCCCTCCCCTGTGAGCAGGCAACACCCTGGGAGAGGAAGGCTGTGAGCAGCTCCAGGAGGTGCTGGATGGCTTCAACATGGCCAGGGTGCTGGCATCCCTCAGGTAGGGCCCTCTGGGTGGTCAGTGATGCATTTGTTTTATTCATTTAAGAAATGGTCATGTGACAGGTGCTGTGCTAGGCATTGGGGACATGAGAGTAAGGCAGCAAAGGTTGCTGACTTGTGGAACTTCATTTTAATCATTTTAATGGGCCGAGAGGTCAAGAATAATTAGATTATTATATGTTCAGCAGAGGGAAAAGAAGGGCTGGGGGATGGTCCCCTTTAGAGAGGGTGAGTTGGGGAGTACTCTGAAGGGATGGTGGCTGATATGATGCTGATGGGTAAGGCAGGTAGCTAGCAGTGAGGCCAGGTAGCAATGGTGGTAGGCTTAGAATTGTTCTTAAAATCAGTCTCAGAGACTGACTCTAGAAAGGAAGGGACAGATGCAGGAGGGTGGGGTTCCTGGGTTTGCAGAGCCCACTGAAGGTGGACGTGGGGCAGCCATGGGCTGTCTCCTCCAATAGATAGCACCCATTTCCCTCTGTCTGTTTAATCTCCATCAGATCCTCAGTTGTGTGTCTTCACTGCCAGAGCCTATGCTGCTGCTAGGAACTGGGGACTGGAAGATGGGCTCAAGAGGCTCAGGGTCCAGGGGAAATAGAATAGCTTTCCTCAGTGGGCAGGTCCCTCCCACTCATCTGTAGCTTCCTATGGGCATTAAGATGTGTGTGGCACAGTCCTGTGCATCTCAGCCTGAGTGTATTCCTGCCAGATCCTGGTCCCCCATGGCCGTTCTCTTCCTTTTCTGTGTACTCCTACTGGACCTCGGGGCTCTTTTTCTGACAGGGATGAGTTCTGATTCTTAGCATGGGCTTCCATAGGTGAGGAGACATGAGTGACAGGCTCCCTGGTGACCCCACTTACTCCACCATGGGGGCAGCTGCCCATTTGGGGTCTGTGGGCTCACAAAGCCAGGCCTTGGAGCCAACATGGGCCACTGGGCAGGGAGGATCTGCTTTAGCCAACTCCACTCTGCAGTGATGATGAGGGTGAAGATGAGGAGGACGAGGACGAGGAGGACGAGGAAGAAGAAGAGGAGGAGGAGGAGGAAGATGAAGAGGAAGAGGAGGAGGAAGAAGAGGAAGAGGAGGAGGAAGAGGAGCCACAGCAGGAAGGGCAAGGAGAGGAGTCAACCACACCGTCAAGGAAGATTCTGGACCCTAACAGTGGGGTAAGTTTTTGTTTGTTTGTTTGTTTGTTTTGTGTGTGGGGGGGAATGTGTCTGACAGACAGAGAGAGGGACAGAGGGGACAGATAGACAGGAAGGGAGAAAGATGAGAAGCATCAATTCTTTGTTGCGGCACCTTAATTATTCATTGATTGCGTTCTCATGTGTACCTTGACCGGGGGACTACAGCAGACCGAGTGACCCTTGCTCAAGGCAGTGACCTTGGGCTCAAGCTGGTGAGCTTTGCTCAAACCAGATGAGCCTACGCTCAAGCTGGCGACCTCGGGGTTTCAAACCTGGGTCCTCTGCATCCCAGTTCGACATTCTATCCACTGTATCACTGCCTGGTCAGGCAGGGTAAGTTTTTTGTTTGCCAGGGTCAGGGCCTGGGTCCCCTGACCATGAAATTCTGAGACTGGTCTTGGCCAGTTGGCTCAGAGGTAGAGTGTTGGTCTGGTGTGTGGAAGTCCTGGGTTTGATTCCCAGTCAGGGCACACAGGAGAAGTGACCATCTGCTTCTCCACCCCTCTTCTCCTTCTCGCTTCTTTTCCCTCCTCCTCCTCCTTCCATAGCCATGGCTCATTTGAGCAGGTTGGCCCTGGGTGCTGAGGATGGCACCATGGCCTTACCTCAGGCACTAAAATACCTGAGTTGCTGAGCAATGGCCCCAGATGGGCAGAGCATTGCTCCACAGTGGCTTGTTGAGTGGATCCCAGTCAGGGTGCATGTGAGAGTCTGTCTGTCTCTCTGCCTCTCAACAATAATAAAAAAAGAGCCTGACCTGTGGTGGCGCAGTGGATAAAGCGTCGACCTGGGAACACTGAGGTCGCCAGTTCAAAACCCTGCACAGGTCTGGTCAAGGCACATATGGGAGTTGATGCTTCCAGCTCCACCCCCCTTTCTCTCTGTCTCTCTCTCGCTCACTCTGTATCTCCCCTCTAAAATGAATAAATAAAAAGAAATTGAAAAAGAAAAAAAAATAATAATAAAAAAAGAAATCCTGAGATGTTTTCACGAGGCCACATGTAGAGGCGGAATCTATATAAATACAGCGGCTGCAAACTATTTTTGCTTTGTTTATATTGACTTCAGTATAGCTGTAGTTACTTAGGGATTATAATGTGTAATGCTGTTATGTATAAGACATACATAAGTATTTTAAAAGAATAAAAGAAAGTAAGTGTGAGTAGACATTCATTTTCCCATTACTAGATTATCTTGTAGAGACTGCCCCCCATCGCATAGACTGCCTGGAACGATGACCCAGCTTAGGCACTTGGTGTCCCTTCCCTGCCCAGGAGGGAAGGGAATCAGGCTGCCATGTCCTTTTCATTGATTCTTGTTCCTTCATAGGTTCCTAGATCAAACTTTTGGAGAACTTTGTGTTGGACGAGGATATCCCCCCCCCAACTCCTGTTGATTTAGCTTTTCCAGTTTTGTTTACTTAGTTTTTTTAAGTGAGAGGAGGGGAAATAGTGAAATAGACTCCCACATGAAACCCAACTGGGATCCACCTGGCAGCTCCCATCTAGAGCCGACGCTTGAACCAACCAAGCCACTGGCTGCGGGAGGGGAAGAAAAATAGGGAATGGGGAGAGAGAGGGCAGAGAAGCAGGTGGTTGTTCTCCTGTGTGTCCTGACCAGGAATCGAACCTAGAATGTACTTATGCCAGGCTGACACTCTTTCCACTGACCCAACCAGCCAGGGCCTAGCTTTTCCAGTTTTATGGAAACATTTCAACAAATATTCAGCATTTCTCAGTTTTTAGTTTTTCTCTGGGTACCTCTGGTGTTCATTAGCAGTGCTTATTTGGGCTAGACTCTAGTTTCTGGTGGGTCCACGTTAATCCTCATGTGCCTCAAGTCATTTTGGGGGTATCGTGTCATGGCGAGCACCCATGTGCTCTGGCCAGGCTCTTGGGAGTCCTAGGGAGGTGGCTTGCCCCACCACAGAGGTTTGTGCCCTGGCAGTCAGCTTGGGCCAGTGTCTGGGGCTCTGCCATTTGGGGAACTTCATGTGAATGGGAGCAAGGATTCTAGACTCTAAGCCATCATGCAGGTGTTCTGGGTGAGGAGTGTGGGTTTGGACTATTGTAGTGCTACCTGTGCCACCCATCCCTCAGGAACCAGTTCCCGTGCTGTCCTCCCCGCCTCCCGCAGACATCTCCACCTTCCTGGCTTTCCCCTCTCCAGAGAAGCTGCTGCGCCTGGGGCCCAAGAGTTCTGTGCTGATCGCCCAGCAGGTAAGAGCACATCGACTGCAAACCTGCATGCACCGTGCCTGCTGGAGCTGCCAGAGAACAAGGACAAGCAGAGCACAGGGGGCTGGGAGGGTGGGAGGGGAGCTGTCCATGGGAGTGGGGGGCTGCCAGGTATTCCTTTTTATACATTAAGCGTGTAAATGAGTGTGGGATAGGCAGACCTGCCATACCTCAGAAGGCTGGAATTAGAGAATATGTTCCTTTATACACATACACATACACCCCTAGGCGTTCCTCTACATGTTCTGTAGGACCAACTGTTTCTAGAACAGCCTGCTGCCCAGGACTCCTGTGGTCGTCACACATGCACTGCAGGGAGGCTGCCCTTGCTCCAGCCTCACTTGTTGGTTGGCTAGTTGGTTCAGTCACTGATTCATTCTGAGATGATTGTTAAGCAGCTCCTGTCTGCCAGGAACTGTTTTGTTTATTTAATGATCTTGGTAAACCGGAAGTGGAGACCTTGCTCTCTTGTTGTACAGATGAGAAAACTGAGGCTCAACAAGGATGAGAGAGAAATAGAAATAAAATGTGCCCACTCAGCTGGCTTGGCATTTTGGCTGATTTTCTTACGTATCTACTTTACTTTCATGATTAATGAGGTTGTATAATATAAACTTTTTTGTGGCCTACCTTTTCATTTACTGTGATCCATCATTTTCTTTTTTTTTTTTTTTTACAGGGACAGAGAGAGTCAGAGAGAGGGATAGATAGGGACAGACAGACCGGAACGGAGAGAGATGAGAAGCATCATCGGTTTTTCGTTGCGACACCATAGTTGTTCATTGATTGCTTTCTCATATGTGCCTTGACTGCGGGCATTCAGCAGACTGAGTAACCCCTTGCTCAAGCCAGTGACCTTGGGTCCAAGCTGGTGAGCTTTTGCTCAAACCAGATGAGCCTGCGCTAAAGCTGGCAACCTCGGGTTCTTGAACCTGGGTCCTCCGCATCCCAGTTCGACGCTCTATCCTCTGATCCATCATTTTCAAGTGTCAGTAAAATTCTTCTCATGCCCTTTGTCCCAGTGAGTGGGTGGAACACGTGGGCAGTCCCCTATTTGAGGATATTTACATTGTTTCCACTTTTCTCTGTTATCTGGAAAGTTGAGGTCAGCTTCCTTGCATTGGAATGCTATCTACATCCTGGAGTGTTCAGGTTAGGTTACAAGCAGGGCATCACTGACCTGTGGTGGTGCAGTGGATAGAGCACACACCTGGAACACAGGTCACCAGTTCAAAACCCTGGGCTTGCTTGGTCAAGGCACATCTGACAGTCTATCAAAGAACAACTAAAGTGAAGCAACTCTGAGTTGATGCTTCTCGTTCCTCCTGCCTCCTCCCTCTGTAAAATCAATAAATACAATATATAAAAAAACAAACAAAACAAGGGGATTCCTGAGTCACAGGGGTAACAATTGTTTCTTCACTTACTCTTTACACATGGCATGCTGGTGTGGGCCAGGTTCATGCCTGGCTCTGAGGGTATGATTTGGGCCAAGGCAGGACCTGTCCTTCTCCAGCAGAGGCCTACGTCTTGCCAAAGCCTCCAGGCCAGTAACAAAGCCCAAGCACATCTCCACTGTGAGTCAGACCCTAGGGCTCCGGCCCCTGCTGACTAGCCATTGTCCCATTGTCTTCTGTGCCCTCAGACTGACACATCTGACCCAGAGAAGGTGGTCTCTGCCTTCCTGAAGGTGTCCTCTGTGTTCAAGGATGAAGCCACAGTGAGGACGGCAGTACAGGACGCAGTAGGTAACGTGGGGTATGGTATTGGACGGCTCCTCCCTCTTCTCTGTGCTATGGCTTGGTGATACTTCTAGTTACTGAACTCTCTCTGCTCCAGTGCTAATTAATATATGAGGTGCTTTTCGGCCCCTCCCACCTGGTCCTCTGTCGGGTTGTTGCTGGGTGCTTTACTCTCTGTTTTTTGTGAATGGGAAAACAGGCCTTTCCCAAAGTTGTACAGTTTTGTACAATTAGAACTCAGGCCAGGTGGCATCCACAGCAAGAAGACCACCTAGTCACAGCCCCAAGACCCTTGTGGAAGTGTTCCTCCCAGAGGAGGGCAGTGAGAACTGAGCCTTTGTCCGAACTCTGAGCCTCTGAATACATGATCCCTTCCACCTGGAGGTCCCCCTGCTTTCCCCATATCTTTCACAAGGCTTTCTGGGATTTCTGATCCCCCTTCCTCAGGCTCTGTCATCACTTCCTGTCTCCCCACCTTGTTCTCTGTTACCTCCATTAACCTTCCACCTTGTCAGTGTGCCTGAGCCTTCTGGGGTGAGCCAGGCTCTGCTAGACAGAGGAGAAGAAGGGCTTGCAGGTAAGGGGCCCAGCATGTGGAAAAGGGTAGAAAATGGAAACACGTATGAGGTTTTCTCGCACTGGCATGCTGTGGGTGTCATTAAGGCAGGTGGGAGTTTCCAGGTCTGCTTCCTGAGATCCCAGACCCATGGACATTTGTGAGAACAAGATATCTGTAATATTTCCCAGAAAAAGCTTAGCACAGAAGCTAGTGGCCACAGAGGTCCCTGCAGGCCTTGGCCCCACTCTTTTTTTCCCTGTTCATTCTTCCTCACCTCTACAAAATGGCTGAAACCTTCCCCAGGGGGAATCTACCTCACCTAATCTCTGCCCCAGCTGTGCAAGGTCCCTAACCCTGTTTTACTTGAGAGGCCAGGAAAGGGAAGTGCCGAAGTGTCACAGCTGGTAGATTGAGCCCTTCCCCAGGTGCTAGCTGTACCCTCAGAAGTGGTACCTGTGTCCACTTCCCACATCTCACATCCTACATCCTGTGTTCTGTGTTCACCTCCTGAAGAGGGCAGGAGGCAGGGCCCAGCTTGGGATGGTGTTGGCGTGCCCTTGGCCCATCGCCTACTCTTTTTGCAGTAAGCACTCTGCCCCATGCTGCTTCTGCCTTGCAGATGCCTTGATGAAGAAGGCCTTCAGCTCATCCTCCTTCAACTCCAACGTCTTCCTCACCAGGCTCCTCATCCACATGGGTCTGCTCAAGGTGTGGCTGGCAGGAGTGGTGGCCAGGAGGGAAGGAGGAAGTGCGCCATTGGGTATTCTGGCCATGCCCATCCGCCCCATCCCACAAGTCCTGTTGGGGCCTGTCACCGCACTGTCCTGGGCCAGCTGTGCTTAAACAGCCTTGGTCTTCATGGTGGGACTCAGCTTGACCTTGACCTGGGGCTCTCCGGGCAGGGCCTGGATGGTGGAGACCTAGAGGCTTGCAGGGGACCTTGATGTTCACCTGCTCAGTGTGTTCCCCTTGCAGAGTGAAGACAAGGTCAAGGCCATTGCCAACCTGTATGGCCCCCTGATGGTGCTGAACCACATGGTGCAGCAGGACTACTTCCCCAAGGCCCTTGTTCCCCTGCTACTGGCATTCATGACCAAGTGAGTATGCCCACGTCAGCTGCTGTGGTCAGTGGAGGCTTCCCTGGCCGGTCACTCAGGTTTGTGAGAGGCCCTTATGCCTCCCAGGCTCTTGGCATCCATGTTTGGGTCTCACTATTCCTGTGTGGCCACCACCCTTGTGAAGCTTTCTCCCCTGTGCCCCACAGAGGACACAGGACTCAGGGACAGGGCCTATCCCTGTGAGAGACAGGACATGTCACACCCCTATTTTTCAGATGAGGAAGCCAGGTTAGTTAGGAGTTTGCCCACATCACACTGCTGCTGGTCAAGGAACTGTGTTCACGCTCAGCAATGTTCCTGAGAGCAGCTCTGTGTCCATTCCCACAGAAGCTTAGGCTGGGGGCCTGGTCATGCTGGCATTCCACAGCCACAGGCCTTCCCCTGGGTATCAGAGACGTGGAAACCTTGGCCCTGTCCTGGAGGATCCTGCAGCATGGTGGGGCACTGGCCACAGTCAAGAAATGAAGAGCCTCCAGGCACCACTGGGACCCACCAGGGATGGGTGGGGAGACTTGTCCTTGGTCCTCACTGAGGCCCTGTGTGGCTCCAGCTGACCTTTGACCTCCAAGGGCTCTGACCAGCCACACTTAGTGAATCCAGTGCCTTGGTAGAGAGTATGAGGGGGATTCCCTACCCATCCTGGTGGGCCCCGATGGAACCTGCAGGTTCCTTATTACTTGACTGTGACTGCTGCCCCACCAAGCCACAGGACCCTCCAGGAGGAGAAAGGGATTGCCCCTTCCTCCCCTACCCGCGGGTGCACCCCTTTTGAAAAGTCATTGTGAAAATTAGAAAAGTGGAGTCTGGCCTAACCTGTGGTGGCTCAGTGAAAAAAATATCGACCTGGAATGCTGAGGTCGCTAGTTCAAAACCTGGGCTTCCCTGGTCAAGGCACATAAAGGCAGCAACTACTATGAGTTGATGCTTCCTGGTCCTCCCTGCCCCATTTCTCTCTCTCTCTCTAAAAAATCAATAAAATCGTTTTATAAAAAATGATGCTTCTTTAAAAAAAGAAAGAAAAGTGGAGTCTGGCACATTTCTAGCTTCAAAATGGTTCCCATTCCTCTGCTGCAGCCTGAGCTCCCAGGCCCCAAAGGTGCCCGCCCCACCCACTGACCCCTCTATCCCCACAGGCCCAATGGCGCCCTGGAGTCCTGTTCCTTTGCCCGCCACAGTCTGCTGCAGACGCTGTACAAGGTGTAGACCTGGACATGAAGCGACCTGGACCAGTGACATGGGAAGGGACTCAGATGAAGGACTCTGGCCAGAGGCAGGAAGGGTCTTTGTCGCGTGTGTCGTGCTGGTCCCTTGAGTATGTGTGTCAGTGTGGTGTGCGTGCCAGTGTGTGCTTCCTGTTGGGGTTTGGGTTTTTAATGTCTCCCTCCTAGGCTGGCTCTTGCCCACGAAGGAGAGCTGGTGCCAGGCCAAAGGGCTGCGAGCTCCCTGCCATTAAATTCACCTCTTGTCCGAGGGCGCTCTGCTGATCTGGGCCTTGGAGAGGCGGTGGCTGTTCCACCCACTTTGCCTCCCTCAGCCTCCTAGGCTGCACCACAGCCTGGGGCATTGCTATTCCCTCCCTCTGTGTTGTGGCTAGGCTGCAGTTCCCTGGGGCATTGCCCACTCCCAGGGCTGCCTCTGCTTCCCTGTCACCAAGTCCTGGTCCTGCAACCACCACAGTCCCTTACCCCCCGTCCTTGCTGTGCCAATCCCTTGGCATGAGAGGCAGACTGCCGTGGGTAGAATCATGGGGGTGGTAAGCAGAGGGCAGGACCCTGGTGCCCATGCCTTGTGGATAGGATGATAAGCCAGTGGGCAGACACGAGAGGGTTCTGAAGCAGGAGGTGCCCGGATGGTGCTGGCTCTGGACGCATTAGGTCGTCTTCTGGCTGCTAAGGAGATGTCTGTGACTGGCCTACAGGCCAAGCTGGAGAGGCATCTGGACAGGCCCAAACTTGTTCTCCAGTCGCGGGCAGGGGCAGGCCCACTGCTTCTGAGCTACATCTGGGGAGCTCTTACAGGATCTGGGGCAGGGCTGGCGACACCCCCAGCTCCCTCAGCTGCTCTGCCATGCCCTGTGCTTTCCCCTTTGTGCTGTGTCTGGGCTGTGCCCGAGCTTCACAAATAAAGTCGTGTGATAACAGTAGAAACTGAGAAACTTTTTACCTGAAGTGGACCTTTTTCAGGGCCTGAGTGCCTGGAGTCCCACCTCAGTCTGTGAGGAGTTGTCCATCTTACCAAGGATTCCCCATGCCAACCGTGTGTCCTCACCTGGGGCAGGTCTCTCCCACCAAGTCCTGAATACTTAACTCCATGTGGGCATGCCCGCTCCCCTCTGAGTGGGTCTTGGGCACCAGCTCGTGGGAACTGGGAGGATGGAGGGCTGTCCTTCTCTGGGCATTGGTCCTGAGTGGGGGCTCAGGACCTGCCTGGTCCCATCTCACTCTCCACCCCATCTTTGGGCCACAGCTCTCCACTGGTCCTTACATTGCTCCATTATGGACCTGGCCGGGCTGGACACTCTTGATTTTGCCACAGGCCCTGCTGTCTACACAGGATCCCCTGGGTCTGGCTAGCAAAGTCATTTCATAGGGTTGGTCCAGGCTGGGAAGGCACTGAAGGATGTTGGGCCATAGGACCTGTAATAGAGGACACTTCCTTTGAGATTCTTCCTTGCCGCTGCCGCATATGGTGACAGACAAACCAGCATACCTTCCTCACCATGTACCCCAGATAGCAGGCTTACCTGAGGAGCCTGTGTTTCCACAGGAATGAAGAGGTTCCTCTAAAGTTTTCTTAGGGGGTAGCATTTTCTTACTATGGACCACTCAAGTGACTTCTTTGTTGCCCAGGTGGCAGAGGTATCTTGCCCTATTCCTCTTCATAAAGGGCAGGTAATGTGGCAGGAGGCAGATGGAAGTTTGGCCAACTCTAGTCCCCACCCCTTGCTATGCTCTATCCTGAGCTCTGGGACTGGAGGCTGCCTTTGGGGAGCTCCCAGTCCTGTGCAGGAGACCAACAATCATATCTCATCATGGGGACAGTGGGAAGTTAGGGAAGCAAGAATCTTGAGATTCAAATAGGACTTCTGATGGGTGATATTTGACAGATGGAGAAATAGGCTTGGGGCTGAGTAGGGGCCTGGCTCTCCTTTCCACTTGGTCCTAGGAATGCAGACTCTTGATTACCCCAGCCCCCACTCAACCTTCAGAGCAGCTCAGCATTTGGGACCCCAAACTAGCTCCAGGTGCGGGTGAGGGGGTGGGGGTGTGCTCTAACTTTTTGCTTACTGAGAGAGCTGCAGTCTTTGGAATTTCCCCCTAGACCCAAATGCTCGTGAGAACTACAGCCAGCATTAAGATTGCACAAGCTACAGGTTCCTAAGCACCATGATTTGAGGTCTTCAAGATGCATAAGATGCCCTGGCCTGGAAATCCCACCTGTGAAGGGCCTGCTCAGAACCAGGCTGTTTCCACTAAAGGAAATGTGACCATTGGCTTGGGGCTAAACTACCAATTCCTTTCTGAAACTAGGACTAGAAAAGCCCAGGAAGCGTGGTCCAGGGTGCTTCTAGAAGCATATCCTGATTACAAGAACCTAAAAATGACTCAGGCCAAGACTGAGACATGTATCAAGTACAGTGTGTCCCTGAGACCAGTCCACCTTAGTGAAAACACGTCAGCTAGAGTTATGTACGCACCATGCACACCGCAGATGAATCCCAGGCAGGCTGAGTGAAGGAAATCTCAATTCAGTACCATTAGTAAGTTAGCACGTGTTTAGGCACACGTATGTATGTGACGATGCTGTTAATAAAGGAGGTGTAAACCCAGCATTCATAGTAGAACTTAGTCTGGCGAAAGGGGACAGGGCGAGTTGGAAGCAGTAAGCATTCAAAGTGATACAAGTGCACCCACCTAGGCCTTATTAGAAGAAAAAACATGAGAGAGCCTGACCTGGGATGGTGGAGTGAATAAAGCGTTGACCTGGACCAATGAGGTCACCAGTTCGAAACCCCGGGCATACCTGGTCAAGGCACATATGGGAGTTGATGCTTCCTGTTCTTACCCCCCACCTTCTCATTCTCTCCTCTCTAAAATGAATAAATAAATAAATAGAATCCTTAAAAAAACACACACAGCCTGACCAGTGGTGGCGCAGTGGATAAAGCGTCAACCTGGGAACACTGAGGTCGCCGGTTCAAGACCTGGGACTTGTCTGGTCAAGGCGCATATGGGAGTTGATACTTCCTGCTCCTCCCCCTTTCTCTCTCACTCTCTCTCTCCTCTCTAAAATGAATAAATAGTAAATAAATAAATTAAAAACACACACACACACACAGCCTGACCAGGTGGTGGCACAGTGGATAGAGCATCGGACTGGGATGTGGAAGACCCAGGTTCGAGACCCCGAGCTTGCCAGCCTGAGCACGGGCCCATCTGGCTTGAACAAAAAGCTCGCCAGCTTGGACCCAAGGTTGCTGGCTCCAGCAAGGGGTTGCTCGGTTTGCAGAAGGCCTGCAGTCAAGGCACATGTGAGAAAGCAATCAATGAACAACTAAGGTGTTGCAACGGCAATGAAAAACTAATGATTGATACTTCTCACCTCTCTCTGTTCCTGTCTGTCCCTATCTATCCTCTCTGACTCTCTCTCTGTCTGTGTAAAACACACACACACAAGAGAACATTCTATGACACAGAAAAACTTAAGCCATAAGGAAGTTTGTCTATGTAAAAAATGTGAAGCAATTACAGAAAACCATAAAAGTGAACACAAGGTGATAGAGTAAAAAGACCTAGCGTCATATAGCCAGACCAGGTAGCGCAGTGGATAGAGCATCGGACTGGGATGCGGAGGACCCAGGTTCGAAACCCCAAGGTTGCCAGTTTGAGCGCAGGTTCATCTGGTTTGAGCAAGGCTCACCAACTTGAGTCCAAGGTCGCTGGCTTAAGCAAGGGGTCACTCACTCTGCTGTAGCCCCCCAGTCAAGGCACATATTAGAAAGCAATCAATGAACAACTAAGGTGCCACAACAAAAAATTGATGCTTATCTCCCTTTCTGTCTTTCTGTCTCTGTTCAAAAAAGTAAAAAAAAATAGACCTAGTGACATATAGAACATAAAACTAGGACTAGGGTTGCGAATCTAAATCCACTGAAAGTTGGGCAAAGGATATGAACAGGTATTTCACAGAAGGAACTAGAACAGAAACCCCAAAAATGTCCAACCTCAATGGTAATCAAGGAAATGCAAAATAAAACCCCACTCTCTTTATATGAGTATATTTTATTTTTTTATTCATTTTAGAGAGGAGACACAGAGTGAGAGAGAGAGAGAGAAAGAGAGAAAGGGGGAAGGAGCTGGAAGCATCAACTCCCATATGTGCCTTGACCAGACCAGTGCAGGGTTTTGAACTGGCGACCTCAGTGTTCCCAGGTCGATGCTTTATCCACTGCGCCACCACAGGTCAGGCCCCACTCTCTCTCTTTAAAAACAACATTTAAAAAATTGATTTTAGAGGGAGAAGGCAAGAGAGAAACATTGATTTATTATTCCACTTATTCATGCCAATGTCATTGGTTGATTTATTTATTTACTTTTTACAGGGACAGAGAGAGAGAGAGAGAGAGGGATAGATAGGGACAGACAGAAACAGAGAGAGATGAGAAGCATTAATCATTAGTTTTTCGTTGCCGTTGTGACACCTTAGTTGTTCATTGATTGCTTTCTCACATGCACCTTGACCGTGGGCCTTCAGCAGACTGAGCAACCCCTTGCTGGAGCCAGCGACCTTGGGTCCAAGCTGGAGAGCTTTTTTGCTCAAGCCAGATGGGCCCGCGCTCAAGCTGGCAACCTCGGGGTCTTGAACCTGGGTCCTCCACATCCCAGTCCGACGCTCTATCCCCTGCGCCACCGCCTGCTCAGGCTGGTTGATTCTTATATGTGCACTGACCCAGGATTTAACCCGCAGCCTTGTCATGTCGTCATTATGATCTAACCAACTGAGCTGCCCAGTCAGGGGCCAAAATTCTTTTTTTTTTTTTTTTTACAGGGACAGAGAGAGAGTCAGAGAGAGGGATAGATAGGGACAGACAGTCAGGAACAGAGAGAGGTGAGAAGCATCAATCATTAGTTTTTTGTTGCCGTCGCAACACCTTAGTTGTTCATCGATTGCTTTCTCACATGTGCCATGACCACCGGCCTTCAGCAGACCGAGCAACCCCTTGCTGGAGCCACCAGCGACCTTGGGTCCAAGCTGACAAGCTTTTGCTCAAGCCAGATGGGCCCGCGCTCAAGCTGGCAAGCTTGGGGTCTTGAACCTGGGTCTTCCGCATCCCAGCCCAACGCCCTATCCACTGCGCAACCACCTGGTCAGACAAAAATCCAATTTTTTAATAAAAGGTAAACATAATGGCCATCAGTAGAATGAAAAATCTATGGCACGTGTGTGCAGTGAATAATACGTGACCGTTCAACCAGAAGCTACCTGCATCCACATGAATGAATCTTGAAAACATTGAGTGAAAAGAAGTTGCAATATAATATGCACTGTTTGATACATTTAAAAATTATTGCCATATATTGTAGTAAAATTATACTATCTCTTGAAAGTGGTTACCTCTGGGGTAAGGAGAGAATAAGGGTGGGAAATAAACAGGAGGGAGGCTGCAACTGAATCTGATATACCCAAAAAAAGTGAAAGCAGGGACTCCAATTCTTGTACACCCACGTGCACAGCAGCACTACTCAGTAGCTCAGAAGTGGAGCAACTCAGATGTTCATCAACAGATGAACAGATAAAATGTGTTCTGTATATACAATGGCATATTATTCAGTAATAAGAAGGAATGAAGCCTGACCTCTGGTGGCGCAGTGGATAAGGCGTCGACCTGGGAACACTGAGGTCGCCAGTTCAAAACCCTGCACTGGTCTGGTCAAGGCACATATGGGAGTTGATGCTTCCAGCTCCTCCCTCCTTTCTCTCTTTCTCTCTCTCTCTCACTCTGTATCTCCTCTCTAAAATGAATAAAATAAAAAAATAAATTAAAAAAAAAAAAGGAATGAAACTCTGATACATGCTGCGACCTGGATGAACCTTGAAAGTTTATGCTAAGGGTAAAAAGCCAGACATGAAAGGACAAGTAATATATAATTCCACTTATCTGAGGTACCTAGAATTCATAGAGAGAGAAAAGAGGTCACCAGGGCACTGGGGAGAGGATGGAATGGGGAGTTAGTGTAATGGGTGCAGAGTTTATGTTTGGCTAGATGCGAAGGTTCTGGGCGCAGTGGATAGAGCATCAGACTGGGATGTGGAGGACCAGGTTCAAGACCCCAAGGTCACCAGCTTGAGCGCAAGCTCATCTGGTTTGAGCAAGGCTCACCAGCTTGGACACAAGGTCACTGGCTTAAGCAAGGGGTCACTCGGACTGCTGTAGCCCCCCAGTCAAGGCACATATGAGAAATCAATCAATGAACAACTAAGGAACTACAACGAAGAATTGATGCTTCTCATCTCTCTCCCTTCCCGTCTGTCCCTATCTGTCCCTCTCTCTGATCTGACTCTGTCTCTGCCACCAAAAAAAAAAAAAAAAAAAAGGTTCTGAAAAAAAAAGTTCTGGGAATGGGTAGTGGTAATGATTGCATAACGTTGTGAATATATTCAATTCTACTGAACAGTACACTTAAGTGGTTAAAATTATAAATTTTATGTATATTTTACCATAATAAAAAGAAAATATAAAACTACTATAGATGTTTTAGAAGATAGTGTAAGGAAATGTCAGCAAGACCTCAGAAGTAAGAAAAAGATGAAATTCATTTAACTTGGTTTGCTATTATTGTAGGATATTCAGGCAATGGATAGTATATAGCAATGAGAACAGGATTCTGTACATCAAAAGGCATTATTAAGGGAGTAAAATTTAAAGCAAGTCAGAGAAAATAATTGTATCTTTTTAACTCAGAATATATAGTTTCTAAAAATTAAGAGAAGACAACTCAATAAATGAGCAAAAGGCTAGAATGAGCACTTCACAAAAAGCATATGAAAAGGTGCTTAATTTCATTAGTCTTCAGAGAAATACATATTTAAATCACAATGTAGGCCCTGACCTGATAGATCAGTTGGTTACAGCACCATCCTGATACACCAAGGTTGTGGGTTTGATCCCTGGTCAGGGCACGTACAAGAATCAACTGATGAAAGCATAAATAAGTGGAACATCGAAAATTGATGTTTCTATCTCTCTCTCTCTCTCCCCCACTTCCTCCCTCTAAAATCAATAAATAGGCTTGGCTGGATGCTCAGTTGGTTAAAGCACCGTCCCAGTGTGTAGAGGTTGCAGGTTCAATTCCCGGTCAGAGCACATACAGGAATAGATCAATGTTTCTGTCTTTTTATCTCTCTCTCCCTATCTCTCTAAAATCAATGAATTTATTGTTTTTTTGAGAGAGAAAAGGAGAGAAGAAGGAGAGAGATGAGAAGTATCAACTTGTAGTTGCTTCACTTTAATTGTTCATTGATTGTTTTTCATATGTGCCTTAACCAGGGGTTCAAGCCAAGCCATTGACCCCTTGCTCAAACCAGCGACTTTGGACTTCAAGCCAGCAACCTTCAGGTTCAAACCAATGACCTTGGGAATTATGTTGATGAACCCACGCTGAAGCTAGCAACCCCACGCTCAAAGTGGTGATCTTGGTGTTTTGAGCATTCCGGGTCAAGGCTCTATTCACTGCACCACCACCAGTCAGGCTCAACAAATAAATTTAAAAAAAAATTTTTTTAATCAGTAAGTAAAAATTAAAAAAACCCCACAATGTGATATCTACCATTATAAAATCCTCACTAGAATGGCTACAATATAAAAAACAGATGAGCCTGACGAGGCAGTGGCGCAGTGGATAGAGCGTCGGACTGGGACGCAAGAGGACCCAAATTCAAAACCCAGAGGTTGCTGGCTTGAGCATGGAATCATAGACATGACCCCATGGTTGCTGGCTTGAGCCCAAGGTCGCTGGCTTGAGCAAGGGGTCACTTGCTCTGCTATAGCCCCCTAGTCAAGGTATATATGAGAAAGCAATCAATGAACAACTAAGGAGCCACAATGAAGAATTGATGCTTCTCATCTCTCTGCCTTCTTGTCTGTCTGTACCTATCTGTCCCTCTCTGTCTCTGTAAAAACAAACAAGCAACAAATGACAAAAGATAGATGAAACCAAGCATTGGTGAGGATGTAAAGCAACTAGAATTCAGACTCTGCTAGTGAATGTGTAAATTGGTACAACCACTTTGGGAAACTGGCAGTAGTCATTGAAGCTGAAAATAAGCATGTTCTAAAACCAGCAATTCCACGCCCCCTATGTATATTCTTACAGAAATGGGTTGTAATATGTTCATGAAAAATATTTGCCAACATGGTATGCAGCACTTCATATTAGCCCTATCCTGGAAACAACCCAGAGTCCATCAAGAGTGGAATGGATAAAGAATTGTGGGCCCTGGCTGGTTGGCTCAGTTGTGGAGCGTTGGCCCGGCGTGTGGAAGTCCCGGGTTTGATTCCCAGCCAGGGATACAGGAGAAGCGCCCATCTGCTTCTCTACCCTTCCCCTCTCCTTTCTCTCTGTCTCTCTCTTCACCTCCCACAGCCAAGGCTCCATTGGAGCAAAGTTGGCCCCGGGCGCTGAGGATAGCTCCATGGCCTCCACCTCAGGTGCTACAATGGCTCCAATTGCAGCAGAGCAACGCCCCAGAGGGGCTGAGCATTGCCCCCTGGTAGGTATGTTGGGTGTATCCCGGTTGGGCGCATGCGGGAGTCTGTCTGTCTGCCTCCACCCTCCCCACCCCCAACCCTGGCTTCTTACTTCGGGGGAGGAAAAAGAAAAAGTAATTGTTGCATAGGCCCTGGCCAGTTGGCTCAGTGGTTAAGCATCGGCTCAGCATTTGGCTGTCCCAGGTTTGATTCCTGGTCAGGATACAGAGGAGAAGTGCCCATCTGCTTCTCCACCCCTCCCCCTCTTCCTTCTTTCTATCTCTCTTCCCCTCCCACAGCCAAGGCTCCACTGGAGCAAGTTGACCCAGGTGCTGAGGATGGGTCCATGGCCTCACCTCAGGAGCTAAAATGGCTTGGGTTGCAATGTAGCATCACCCCCTAGTGGGCTTGCTGGGTGGATCCCGGTTGGGCACATGCAGTAGTCTCTCTACCTCCCCACTCCTCAATTAAGAAAAATACAAAAAGAAAGAAAAAGAAAATTAAGAATTGCAGCATAGTGAGGCAGAGGTGGGAATGGTCTGCCCAAGCAGGTAGGGATAGTTCAGTATTGATCTTGTTCAGAATTGTCAGTGCATGTTGATGAAAAGCAGACCAGCTTTAAGTTGGTTCTACTATATTTAAATTTTCTACTGATGGTACCCCCCATATTGCCTGCATCTGGAGCAGATTGCTCTCTGCCTCAACCTCATGCCACTGTTGGGGAGTATTTATAGAATGGAATGTTGGAATACTATATAAAAATGAAAATGGACAATTTTTTTTTAATTTCTTTTTATTTTATTCATTTTAGAGAGGAGACACAGAGTGAGAGAGAGAGAAAGAGAGAAAGAGGGGAGGAGCTGGAAGCATCAACTCCCATATGTGCCTTGACCAGACCAGTGCAGGGTTTTGAACTGGCGACCTCAGTGTTCCCAGGTCAACGCTTTATCCACTACGCCACCACAGGTCCGGCGAAAATGGACAAATTTTTTAAAGATTTTTTTAATTCTTGATTTTAGAGAGAGGAAGAGAGAGAGAGAGAGAGAGAGAGAGAGGTTGATTTGTTGTTCCACTTCTTCATGCATTCATTGGTTGATTCTTGTTTGTGCCCTGATGGGAGACTGAACCTGCAACCTTGGTGTATCAGGATGATGCTCTAACCAACTGAGCCGCCTGGCAAGGGCCTGTACAAATTTTTAAAACATGTATTACAGGTGAATCTCACAGACATAATGTTGAGTGAAGAGAGCTAGACATAAGAGTATGCATTGTGATTCTGTTGTTAGGGAATTTGCTGAGTGAAACGACACATGCAGAAGGCTGTGTGTGATGTGGCACTATTTCTGCTCTAAAACCAAACAAAAAAGCCAAATGGTATAATGAAAGATGCAATTTCATCAGAGAAATTATAAGACACATAAATGTTTGCTATCGTCTAGATGAACTATTTCATTAAAAAATACATGTGTTAAAAAACAAAACAAAACATGTGTTTGTCCTGGCCAGGTTGCTCAGGAGATAGAGCATTGTCGTGGGGTTGATCTCTGGTCAGGGCACATATGGGAAGCAACCAATGAATGCACAACTAAATGGAACAACTAAGTGGAACGACTTCATACTTCTCTCTCACTCCTCCTTCCCACTCATCTCAAACCGATGGAAAAAAATTTTTAATGCTTGTCTCCAAGAAAGTAATTATTTGTATCTTTTTTGCAACATTGTAATAGCCAAAACTGGGAGGTAACAGATTAATGGGTAAGTAAAGTTGATACATTTATACCATGAAATACTATTACAGCTGTCAAAATGAATGAGTTTGACTAAGAATAAACTTGGATAGTTCCCAATTATCTGATGTCAAGTGAAAAAAAAATTGCAGAATGTTGTATCTACAATATTAAACAATGTATGTAAATGTATAACCACAAAAGGAAAGGATAGAGTTAACCAGTCTTGAGCACCTAGTATGTGCCAGGTGCCAACCTTAATCTCCACAGCAACCCTCTGAGCTAGTTATTATGTTTTTTTTCCTCACAGAGGAGGAAACTAAGGCTCCATGAGGCACAGTCCAACCCAGGGTCCCAGAGCCTGAGGTCCCACAGCTCCTCCAAGGCCCTCCCTGCTGGACCGCCCTGAGAATCGGCTGTCCTTCAGGCTTGGGCCCAGAACCTGAGCTGGCACTAGGCAGGAGGCCCTGTAACTCCAGCCGCTGTACCCGCCCCTGCCCACCCCTCCTTCACTTCAGCCTCTGGCTGGGCTGCCCACAATGCCTCCCATTCAGCCCTGTTCCCACTGCCAGGCCGGCAGGCAGGGAGAGGGGCTCCTGCCAGCATCCAGACAGGCACAGACGTGGCCTTTTTCTTGTGCTGCACTTCCAGGCTGGACTGGCCCTGTGAGGTATCATGGAGGGGTGAGTCTTTGGGCCTGGGAGGAGGAGGGTTGGCTGTGTGTGTGTGTGGGGGGGGGGGGGCGTAGAGAAGCTGAGTGGTTGCTGTCAGGCCCCTGCCACTCTATGGGCCTTTGGGATCTATCTGGGCAAAAATCCTCCAAGGGTTTCCTCAAAGTGGGTTCTGAGGAAGGCAGTATGTGGGGATGGGGCCGCTCCTGTGGGCTAGTTCCTTGGAGGCTTGTATGAACACTCAGCAACCCTCTGAGCCCTGGAAGCCTGTCCCTCAGGGTTCTGCTTCTCCTACCAGTACCCCTTCCTTTCCCACCTGGAGCCTCAGCCTCATTACAGACTGGTGGATGCCACCAGCCCCAAGGCCAGGGCTAGACCCTGGGACCCCGAGGAGAATGAAAAACAGATGGTGACAAAACAGTGTGTGGAAAGGGGGGAGACTCAGCGTGGGGTCTCAGCTCAGGGATCAGGAAAGGCGGACCACGCTGAAGACAGAAGAAAGAGCTGGGTGCGTGAGGCATGACCGGCAGTGAGGAGGGAGCTCTGGGCTTACAGTGCGGGAGCCAAGGGCTGGTGCTGAAGAGTTTGAGCAGATTCCCGTTGGTGAATCAGAAGCCAGGACTTCCCACCACAGACAAGGAAGTTATGCAGGAGGGCTTTCAGTGGTAGTGTCAGGGCCCATCTACATTTTATAAAGTTCTCTTTGCTGGTTGGTGGTGAGTGGAGCATTGGGGAGGTCGGGAGACCCATTGTGACAGCAGCCATCCCCAAGAAGCAACAGGCAGTGGCTGAAATTGTGACATGAAGAGGTTCAATCAGGGGATGGATGGATAATTGGGAGAATGGACAGATGGGTGAACAGACAGGTAAGTGAATAGACCTTCCCCAAAACTCAGCCTCACACCCAAACCCTTGGTTCCCCATCCCAGTCCTGGACAGCTGGTGGCACTATGATGAAGGGAGGACAAGAGGGGAGTAAATAGGAGAAAAGAGGGCTGAGCCATCAGCACACTTGTCAAGGTGGCTCTGATTAGCCATTCAGTTCCCCCAAGGTTCTTGGGCCCTACAATACCAGGTCCCCCTAGTCATATCCCACAATTTGGGCCAAGCCTAACCCCTCCCCTCTGGCTGCCAGGCTGTCTTCTTGAGGTGGGCTGCCATGACGCTCCCTGCCACCGTGGGGATAGTGCTGCTTTTATCAGGACTGGCTGCTTCTCCTTCCACCACCAACCTCACACTTAGAGATCCAGGCCTCCCCTGGTCCTGGGAGCCTCACCACAGCCTGGGCACAGACTAGACCCCAGAGTCATTCTTGTGTTGAGCAAGGCCTCACCGAGCCACTGGGCAGACAGCCAAAGGGATGTGCCAGGTCACTCCTCTGAGCCTCAGATTCCTCTAGCGTAAAACCGGGATAACAATAGAAGCTCTGCTGCACAGGGGAGCTGGGGGTTTGCAGGGAAATGACACCTTCCCTGGGGCCAAAGGACCAGAGCCTGAGCTCAGTGAGTGGACAATATACGAACAACAGACTCTCCCTCTCTCAGGCCCCAAAGCGTCTCCTTGGTCCTGCTGTTTCTTCTGCTTCTGCCACTGGGCCCAACTTGGCATGCAGCTGCCCAACGCTGCCCACGGACCTGCATCTGTGACAACTCCAAGCGGCACGTGGCCTGTCGACACCAGAACCTCACTGAAGTGCCCAACACCATCCCTGAGGTGAGCAGGGTGAGGGCATTGGAGAGGACAGAAGGAGCCTAGGCTGGTATAAGAGGGTCTGCCACTGCCTGGTGGGGAGGAAGCCTTAGGAAGTTACTTTTCCTCTCTGAGCCTCAGTCTTCACATCTGTAAAATAGTAATGATAATAACCAACAACAGGGAAACAAGCCATTTAAAATCCTCAGTAGTCTGACCTGTGTTGGTACAGTAGATAAAGAATTGACCTGGAATGCTGAGGTCACCAGTTCAAAACCCCAGGCTTGCCCAGTCAAGGCACATATGGGAAGCAACTACTATGAGTTGATGCTTCCCATTTCACCCCCATATGTCCCCCCAAAAAAAATAAAAAATAAAAACGTTTTTAAAAGTCCTTTGTGATTGGCACAAGTGGGTGACCCATAGATAAATATTGAGTCAATTACAGAGCCTGTGGCAGAGAACTAGGGATATACTGGGGGAAGATATGGTCTCTACCCCATGGAGTCAAGGCCAGTGGGGAAGAGAGAAAGTAAATGGGCAGTGATAATTCAATGTTTCAAGTGCCAGAGTGGGGGATACCCAGGTGGTAGGGAGGAAGGCTTCCTGGAAGAGGTGTCAGGGAGCAGGAAGAAGAGAATGAGATAGGTGAGGGGGAGAAGAATGTTTCAGGTGAGGGAACTTAGCAAGGGGCACAGGCCGTGGTTCTTGTGCTACTCAGTTTCCCCTTCCCCTTCCCTGCTCAGCTGACCCAGCGGCTGGACCTCCAAGGCAACATGCTGAAGGTGATCGCTCCAGCTGCCTTCCAGGACTTGCCTTATCTGACCCATCTGGACCTGCGGCACTGCCAGGTGGAGCTGGTGGCTGAGGGTGCCTTCCGTGGCCTGGGCCGCCTGCTCCTCCTTAACCTGGCCTACAACCGCCTGCGTGCATTGCCCCAGGAGGCACTGGACGGACTGGGCTCGCTGCGCCGGCTGGAGCTGGAGAGGAATATGCTGGAGGAGCTGCGGCCGGGGACATTTGGGGCACTGGGAGCACTGGCCACACTCAATCTGGCCCACAACGCCCTCGTCTACCTGCCCTCCATGTCCTTCCAGGGGCTGATGCGCACCCGCTGGCTGCAGCTGTCCCACAACGCACTCAGCGTGCTGGCTCCGGAGGCCCTGGCTGGCCTGCCCGCTCTGCGCCGGCTCAGCCTGCACCACAATGAGCTGCAGGCCCTCCCCGGGTCGGTCTTGTCCCAGGCTCGCGCCCTGGCCCGTCTTGAGCTGGGTCACAACCCATTCACCTACGCAGGCGAGGAGGACGGGCTGGCGCTACCCGTTCTGCGGGAGCTGATGCTGGACCACGGGGCCCTGCAGGCCCTGGACCCCAGGGCCTTCGCCCGCTGCCCTCGCCTGCATATCCTGGATCTCCGCGGGAACCAGCTGGACACTCTGCCGCCGCTGCAGGGCCCAGGGCAGCTGCGCCAGTTGCGGCTGCAGGGGAACCCGCTGTGGTGTGGCTGCCAGGCCCGGCCCCTGCTCGAGTGGTTGGCGCGCGCGCGCGTGCGCTCGGACGGCGCATGCCGGGGGCCCCGGCGCCTGCAAGGCGAGGCCCTGGACGCCTTGAGGCGCTCGGACCTGCTCTGCCCTGGAGAACCGGCGGAGGACGAGGAGGAGGAGCAGGCGGCCGCGCGGCCCCGCACCCCTCCCGCGTCCCGCAAGGAGACAGATGGGGCGGCCCTGCCCTGCCCGCGCGCCTGCGTGTGTACCTCCGAGTCTCGGCACAGCGGCTGCGAGAACCGGGGCCTGCAGGCGGTGCCCCGCGGCTTCCCTAACAACACCCAACTACTGGACTTGAGGCAGAACCACTTCCCATTGGTTCCCCGAGCCGCCTTCCCTGGCCTGGGCCACCTGGTGTCACTGCACCTGCAACACTGCGGCATTGCAGAGCTGGAGGCTGGCGCCCTGACTGGACTGAGCAGCCTGCTCTACCTCTACCTCTCCGACAACCAGCTGTCAGACCTCACCGCCGCTGCCCTGGAAGGGGCTCCCCGCCTTGGCTACCTGTACCTGGAGCGCAACCACTTCCTGCAGGTGCCCGGGGCAGCCCTGCGTGCCCTGCCCCGACTCTTCTCCCTGCACCTGCAGGATAACGCTGTAGACCGCCTAGCACATGAGGCCCTGGCAGGCATGCAGGCCTTGCGCTGGCTCTACCTGAGTGGGAACCGTATCTCCCAGGTGTCTCCTAGGGCACTGAGCCCAGCTCCAGAGCTTGAGAAGCTGTACCTGGACAGGAACCAGCTGCGAGAGGTGCCCACTGGGGCCTTGGAGGGCCTGCCTGCACTTCTGGAGCTGCAGCTTTCAGGGAATCCACTCAGGGCCCTGAAGGATGGGGCCTTCCAGCCCGTGGGCAGGTCACTACAGCACCTCTTCCTGAATAACAGCAACCTGGAGCAGGTGGGCACAGTGGAGTGGGGGTGGGGAAGCAGCATGGCCCTATGCAGCAAGCATTCACTCAACAAACAGTTCCAACCCTGCAGTGCAAGGTCTGAGGCTGGGCCTGGAGGCCTGGACATAAGCCATCCTATGCCTGCCCCCAGGGAACTCAGGTGTGGGTGCCACACAGAGAGGCCTGTCAGGGAGGGTATTGCTGGGGTGCAGAGGAGGGAGGAATGTGGGCCCACAGGGTCACTTACTGTTGTATGCTTTGAGGGCAAGGCTAGAGCCCCCAAGAAGCTTTAGTGTTACAGGGGCAGATTCAGGCAAAGCAGACAAAACCATGAACTGGGATGGGAGTCCAGGTGACTTGCAAAGAACAAGTACTTTGGCATCAGATGAACCTATGTTTCCGCCTCAGCACTGCCCTTTCTGTCTGGCCACCTTAGGGTCCCCACTTCCCTTCTGCTAGGAGAACACAGGTCTCCCTCCCTGGCCTGACAGGAGCTCACACCAGGGCCTCGCACCTCCTTGCAGATTTCTTCTGGGGCCTTCTCGGGCCTGGGGACCCAGCTGCAGAGCCTACACCTGCAGAAGAACCAGCTGCAGGTCCTGCCTGTCCTGCCTGGGCTCAACCAACTGGAGCTGGTTGACCTCAGTGGCAATCCCTTCCGCTGTGATTGCCAGCTGCTCCCACTTCACAGGTGAGCCCCTTGATCTGAACCCTCAGCTGGGGACCCACCAGCTGCTCTCAGTCAAGCTCCCATTATCTCCCTGTGACATTATGTCTGCCTGGCTGAGCAGCTTTTGGGGGCAGGGTTCTAACAGGGCCAGCCACCCTTCCTGGGGGAGCTAGTGTGCAGACTTGGGGTCAACTTTTCTGATCCTTGAGTACCTCATCCACAGAGTGGGAATAAGATATGCCCAGTGCTGTGGAGCTGTACCCAATCAATATCTGTGGGCACTTCACGTACTTACATGGGAAAGCAACAAGGACCTTGGAGTCCTGCAGACCTGGCTGAAATCTAGCTCTGTCTTCCTGTCTGACCATCTAACTTGGGACCCATGACTACTCTGTGCTAGTTCCTTATCTGTGAAAGGGAAGATGGTGACTGTCTATCCACCTTATAGCAGTGGCTTGTTAGAATTACATTGAATTAGTACAGATTGGTTTGAAGGGCGCATGGATCATCAACCCTCTATAACTGGTTATCACTATATATCCCCTTGTTACAGAGAAGGGATGTGAGGTTGGAAGTGACTTGCTCAGGGTCACATACTTGGTGAGTGGTGGAACCAGTATTCTCTCAAGTCTGTTCTCATACACTAGGCCCCACTGCTCCAAATTCCTGAGGACCCCCGCTCTCTCCTTAAGAAAGCTCAGCACCATGGGTTCCCTGAACTCTTTCTCCTCAGGTGGCTCACTGGGCTAAACCTGCATGTGGGGGCGACCTGTGCCTCCCCTCCCAGTGCCCGGGGCCAGAGGGTGAAGGCTGCAGTTGCTGTCTTTGAAGCCTGCCCAGGCTGGGCTGCCAGGAAGGCCAAGCAGACACCAAGTGCCAGAAGAACCCGCATGAAAGGAAAATGGCGGGGAGCAGACAAGGTCAGCTACGGGGCAAGTCAGGGCAGGCTTTGGTAGGTGGCTCAGGCTCCAGAGCTCCTGGCCTCCTGGGCTCCTGGGGGGGTGGCAGGACTTTGACTTCTCTTGGTCCGTTTCATGTGGTTCTATATCTGGACAATGACTCCATTGCTTCTGTTCTGTAATGCCCATCCTCTCCTCCTCACCTCATCTACCTCTGGGCTGGCCCAGGGTGGGTCTGTAAGGGCTCACTGTTTCGTGTTATTTCATCCTGTAAGACAGTGGCCTTTCTGCTAAGCCACAGCACACTGGACCAATGTGTCCATGAAATCAATCCCATGGTTACCATAATCACTGGATTACTGCTGACTCAACCATTTCCCACAAGGGTCTGGCTCATCCCTGGGGTGGGCAGAGCAGCAGTGCAGGTGCCTCCACTGCTTCTCAGCCACAGCTTGGAATCCACTCTGTTGGTTTATCATGCCCTTGATATTATATGTTCACCATCCTGTCAAATACATTCACCCTTGAAAGCTCTGTTGTAGCAAAAGCTCACGGGACATCAGAGGAGAGTGAGTGGGTGTCTCTCTGTGTGGGAGCCCGTGCAGTGTGGTTAGGGCACATGGGGGGTGGTGCATAGGAGAGTGGCCAGTCCTTAGAGGAAAAATGAGAACAGGAAAAGGGGGCACTGGGAAGGTGGAGAGAGGACCTGCATTTTGAAGATTTGGGGTGCTGGGAACCATTAGATGGGATATTAATTCCCTGGAGGTTAGAAGTTTGAAACCAAGGCAGGGCCATGCTCCCCCTCTAGATGTTCCTTGCCTGTGGCAGCACAACTACATTCTCTGCCTCCGACTTCAGATGGTATCTCCTGTGTCTTCACATCATCCTCTCACTATATCCTTGTGTGTCCAAATTCCCCCTTTTTCTACAAACACAGTCATATTGGATTAGGGTCCACCCTAAAGACCTCATTTAACTTGATTACCTCTATAAAGACCCTATTTCTAAATAAGGTCTCATTCTGAGGTATGTCTCCTTTGGAAGGACATAATTAAGCCTCTAACAGTGTCCCTTGTGGGTGTAGGATGGGAGAACAGAGCCCCTAAAATGACCCCAAGCTGAAGGTGAGCAGTTCTGCCTTAGAAGCAAGACCTGGGACTAGTGCGATGACTACCACAGCGGAGTGGGTGTAAGCTGACATTCGTTAGGTACCGCTGCCAGCCTCTCTCCATGTCAGCCCAGGGAGCTTACAGAGCAGAGCTGATGGGTCCACCTCCAGGTCGGGGTTTAGTTCAAAGGGGAGCCCCCCCCCGTATAGTTGCTATGGCAGGAATTGGGACATATCAGACCAATTCCATCCAGCCACTCTTATTTATTTATTTATTTTGACAGAGAGGCTGGGAGAGAGAGAGAGACGGGAGCATGGAGCTGCTCCTGTATGTGTCCTTACTGGGGAATCCAACCAGCAACCAGTTGGAGCAGCTCTGGGACGATGCTCCAACTGACTGAGCTATCTGGCCAGGGCTTAATTTCTTTTTCAGAGTCAGGGTACATGCTGGAGTCTGTCTCTGCCTCCCCTCTTCTCACTAAATAAAAAAAATAAAAATAAATCATTCAGACAGAGAAAGGGAGAGGGGAGGGATGCATTAATTTGTTGTTCCACTCAATCATGTACTCATTGGCTGCTTCCCCGGTGTGCCCAGACTGGGGATCAGACCTGCAAACTTGTTTCAGGACAACACTGTTAACTGACTAAGCTAACCGATCAGGACCTCACCCTTTCTGACATGAAGATAGATATTCTACCAAAGACCAGCCCTGGAGTTCTAAGTTTTTCATTTTTATTTTGTTGAAAGTGGCAGTTTTCTCCCAGGCACACAAAGGAATTGAAGGGTCCTGAGCCCTAGTAGGGTGTTCTTGGTAGTGGTGCTGACCATGCGGATGGCATGAGGCTGGATCAAGCATGCCCACCTCTTTTGAGGCCTGACCTCTAGCTTGGTGTCTGGCATGTGGAAGATGCTTAGTAATGTTGAGTGAGTTAAAGAATGAAGAGTACCAGCAGTAATATGGCTGATCAACCATATTACTGGTTTAATACTATTGCTGCCATTTTAGTTGATTTGAACAACCAACTGAATGGCCTTGAAGAGCTATTCTTTTCATCACCTGTGAAATGAAGTCATGAACCTCTAAGGCCGACTGTGGAGATAAGCTGTGTAAATATCTGTAAACCAGGGCCTGGCATGAGACTCATGAGCAGCCCTTCCTTTGCTTCCTGGCCCCTTGAGCACAGCCAAGGGTCTGCACTGGGTGATAGGGTAGGTGTGAGATGCAGGGGGAGCTTCCTCAAGCATTTGAATGTTGTCTAGTCTGTATCCAGAAGCCACTGCATGTCAAGCAGCGGGAGCCAGGAGTGGGAAGGGCTCTTTAGGACATTCCCCAGCCAGCAGCCCCACTGCTGAGACCACCCAAGAGAGTTGAGGCATAGGTTCATTCTGTGCCTTAAGTGGAAATGTCCCAAAAGTCAAAATTTGCATCTGCAACAAACCCAGTTGACCTTTAGGCCCCAGTGCCACAGTTATATACACTTCCATGTCATACACACTCATCAAGCCAGGCCTGTGCAGAGGGCATGAGAGATGAGCAGACTAGGCCTTTGGGGAGCTTATCACCTTGGGGGAGGGGAATGGCAGAAAAAAGAATATGAGTGGTTGCTATGGAGACAGGTGCCCAGGAAATGACAGGCAACATTTATTCTTTATTGTTCTCTCCATGTGGAACTCACTTCATAATTACTCCTATGAGGTGGCATATCAGAATACACACTGCTAGAAGGAAAAAAATCTGACAAATTGGACTTCAACAAGTAAGGAATTTTGTCTCATTGTCTGAAGAGGCCAGTCCAGGGGTCAAGTGCCAGCTAAACTGGTTTCCAGCTCTGCCACTGGAATTATGGGGTCTCTGTGCCCACTGCACTTGTAGGCATCACATTTTTACTCAAATGAAATGCCAAAACGCCATACGAGTCCAGTTTTCCCAGAAGCCCTTTGGTCACAATAGGTTTCATGAATCACAGGGGAATCATTTTTACTGGGCACATCACCCTCAAAGAAAGCAGGGCTCCATTGGGCAGGCTGAGGGGCTAGAGTGCTCACCTACCCATTCTCCTCCTTGGGGACTGATGCCACTGACCTGTCCCACCCAAGTCTGGGGAGTATATGTATGTGTGTGAGAGAGACCTGTCCCGTTTTTGGTCTTCACTGTGTTCCAAATCTTGTCACTTTTTAGAGAATTCTGGCTGAACCAACAGGCTACTTTCTGGGCCTAGTTTGTGTACTATGTGGGGCTACCTAGTGCCTTCAGCAAAGACCAGACCAAACTGGCTCTCCTTGGACCGGTCACCCCATCTCTGGGATGACACCAAATAGCCCAGGTGCTGAGCACACAGCACCCCACATGGCAAGCATAGGCCCTGGCAGTCTGACCAACTAGCTCACAGAGGCAGCTGGATTCTGGGCCAGCAGGGCTGCAGCCCTTCGAAATTGACCCACCCGGTAGTGCAATTCTCTACCCAAAACATCGGAGGGAAAAAAAGGCGTGGACTGCAGCTTCTGCCTTGGGTGCCAAAAACGGAGTTAATGAAGAGACAGGATTGATCGGGAGGAGACAGTTTCAAAGGAGACTGACTGGGGAAAAACAAAAGCTGTGATTTGGGCACAAGAGGAGATCTAGGAGGTAATTTCACAGAGGGGCAGGAAAATCTATGCTAAAGAGTTGAGGACTTGGATAGTAAAGGAGAGGAAGCCAGGAAGTGTGTCCTGTTCCTTTGTCCAGGAGCTCCCACAGGGCTACCTCAGCCAGCAGGGCTGGCCACCCCTATGCTGCAGGTCTGGGACTCTGGCAGGGCTGTCCCTGACCCTGGTGAACAGGAGTGAAAAGAGCAGGTCCCACCCAGGCCAAGCTCACCTTCCAGACCTGCTGCCCCTGCCAGTCCCCAATCCCCTCCACCACCAACACTCCTACAGGCCAGTGTGGTCTTCCCCTCCCTAGGCCCCTGCAAGCCCCTTACCCTAGGGAGCAGACCCACCTTTCTCCTCTCCCACTGTTCCCTTTAGAAATGGGAGTTGGTGCTCATGCCAACAGAGAAAACAGGTTAAAGCCGCCTCACTAATTACTGAAATTCAAGTCCTGGCACTGCTTCTCAGCTGCCTGCCAGAGAGAGGTGTCTACATGGGACTCACCAACCTCCCTGGGGTGCAAGGAGGGCAGAGACCAACCCAGGAGGCAAGACATGCCACTTAGTTCGATTTTTAGATAGAGGCTGTACCCATCAGACCACTCACCATCAATCTGGTGACTGTCTCCCTCAAACTGCTGCAGGACTTTTATTATGTGACTCACTTGGGCATCCACACACGAGTGAGCACGTGTACACACACATACTTCACCGTCTTGTCTTGCAATGACTGGACTGGACAATAGCCTCCGCCCCCAGCAACTGAGGGGTATGGTGGGTGTGGAGGGAGGCTACGGGAAGGGAGAGCTTCGGGAACCCTAGCTGGAGAGGAAGCCACTCACAGACTAGTGTGGGGACCCCCGGAAGCCCCAGTCACTAGGCCTTGACAAAAAAGGTAGAAGTCACAGGGTGGGTCAAAGGAGAACCCAGCTGGCCACTTTAGTGCTGGGCCCTCAGCACTGGGCCAAATTTATGCAAAAAGCTCAGTCTCCAAACTAAAGTGGGGTGGAGGGGTGGTGGCAAGAGAGAAACCCTTGGCTGGCTTCCTGACGGCCGGGCTGACAGCAGGAATGGATGGCTCAGTCGTCTGTCTCCTGTTTGATGTTCTCAAGGGAAACAGGCAGATCTGGACTTGGGGCCCTGTCCAGCGGAGCTGCATCCACATGCTCCTCCTTCACGCATACAGCAATGACTGAAGGCGGGGGGGGGGGGGGAGGTGGCAGCAGGGAGAGAGAGAGAGGAGAGAGAGACTGCATGTAACTCTGGGAAGGTGGGGGCTCAGGCCCTAGGGAAGGAATCTTGCTTCCTGCAGATGGGGGCCTCAGGATAAGAGGGGAAGAAGGCCTGGACTCAGTCACACACTGCCAGGCAGGCTGTGCCAGAGATGCTGGCACCTGTACTTCTGCTGCCTGCCCTGCCAGGCATATGTGGTGGGGGCAGAGGTGGAGAGGCCAGGCTGGAGCTGCTCAGCTTCATTCAGATCTGGAGGTGAGTGAGTGCTGGGAAGCTTTTTCAGACTAGTGGTCTGAGAAGGGGTGCTTGGTGCCCAAAAACTTTCCTTCCAAATTGACTGTACTCCTCTGTGCCCAGGTAGGGAAGGAAAGGCACTGCCCCTGAGCCCTGGAGCAGGCTGGCCCGCCTCACCCACTAGGGGTTCTTACTCTCATCGGGAACGGGCCCCAACGAGATCTTCTCTGTGGCCTGCAGGTTCTCATCCAGCAGGGGCTTCTTGGGTCCCTGTCTCAGGGGCCGGGTCTTGGTTGGTGGTATTCTTTTCCCTTTGAATAAAAATGGCATTAAACCAGCATTATGGTTATATCCATGTGAGGCTTGAAGGTTGGGTCTCATCCAGCAGTTGGGCAGCAGAGCATAGGGCCGTGACGGGGAACCTGTGACACGCGTAGCCATTTTCGATGACACGCAGCCGAATACCAGAGAATTATGGGGCCGCATGCCGAGAAGGACATTTCATCCTCGGCTCCTGCACGGCCAGGTGCAGTAGCTGAGGATAAAACATTTGCTGTAGTGTAGACACTCGTGCCGGAGGTCTGTAGGCCAAAACAACAGGACTCCAGCACAGAGCGTCTAGTTTTGGGACTTCTGGTTAGGCCGTTTTTCTTGAAGTGACACATCACCTGAGTTATGCTCAGTTTTTTGGCGAATTTTGATACACCAAGCTCAAAAGATTGCCCATCACTGGCATAGGGATAGTACCAATTTGAAGGAATTGGCCTGAAAGTCTGACATCACCCTTTAGGGCCCTGCATACTCTCCCACAATCTTAATCCTGTTCAGGGACACATCTGTTTCTTTTCTGTCCCATTTTGGGACATACTCTTCTCTGTGTGATGTCAGCTTATAGAGACCACCTCACCACCACTGGCCCAAACGGCTTTGCGTCCTCTACCCCCTACCCCCTCCAACCTGCTGCCCCTGAGCTGAGCCAGTGCTTAACTCAAGACCTGTTGAGAGTGGGACCTTGCCTAGGGAAATGACCCCGAAGCTCTGTGGTTGCCCTTGCTCCCACCCCTTAAAGGGACAGAAGGGAAAACTGGCTGCCTTGGGGAGCACCTTTGATTTCCTTCAGCATCTTCGACTTTCACATGTGGCAGAAGCGCACTGCAGAGGTAGTCAATTTCTGCCATGGAGCAGCATGGGTGGGAGCCCTCCCCTTCTCTCTCTCAGATACAACCTCTTGTCTTTTCCTGGCACCCTGACCACTGCCAGAGACTGAAGACTCCCTATTATGCTCTGGGTCTCTGAAGACAGGACGATGGCCAAAAGGGCGAGAAGAAAAGATGGAGGAACTGTTGTCACTACCTAAGTGACAACTCTTAAGCTCTGCTACCAGGTCCCACACCAGCCCAGGTTGCTTTAAGCACTGCTTACTTTTCTTTCCAAACTGTTTCTTTTTCTTCTTAGTGGCCTCTTTGGCCTTTAGAAGTGTGGTTGGCTCTGTTGTAAAAGATAAGGACAAGAGGTGAGGAGAGTTCTGAGAGGACACAAGGTAAAGGCATGTCCCAAGACCCCTGCCCCCTTCACTAGCCTCCCTTACACATGGGACACCCAAAGAAGGAAAGCCAAAGTTGGGCAATGAGAATGGGGGAGGAGTTGGGGGAGGGACTGGAGAACAGCTGTCCCTTCCCACCCTCGTCACCAGGGCTGCTCCGAGGGACCTGGGTAGTTTACCTGGGTGCATAAGGGCACGAGCATATGACAGAGTGGGCAAGATCAAGGAAGGAGCTCTGCAGGCCAGAGGGAAAGGGAGACAGAGAAGTCAGGAGCAAGGGTGGTCCAGGAGACTTCTTGATCTCATGCCAAAGAACGAGGTGGGCATGGGGCAGGGGGAGTGGTTGGCAGGTAGGAAAAAGGAAAGGAAAGTGAAGAGCCCCTTAGGGCCGCAAGAACCCAGACCTGCGGCCACAGGTGGCTGGAGCTGGTAGCCGGTGAGCTCACACCAGCCAACAGGGTAGATGTCCGGTGACTCACAGTCCACCCACTGGTCATACTCGTTGTCCCAGCCATCGAAGTGGATGCTAAGAAGCCGATGCACCACCCGCTTCACCGTGGCCACACAGATGAGTCGCGGTTCCATCAGGTCCACGGCCTCTAGCTTCATGCCCACCTTGAAGCCGTGGTTGGGGCAGTCCTGGGGAGGAGGAATAAGGCAGTGACCAAGCCAACCAGTTCCCTCCCCCAGTGGGGCAAAGCTGAGGGGAGGGAGCATGGAGAGGGCACAGGGCTGAGAGTACAAGTGTTTGGGGGGTTCCTCTGACTAATGCCCCACTGCACTTTGTGCCCAAGCACCAGTCCCTGTGGGAAAGGGACAGGCTAAACTGTTGGGCACAGAACCCATGTTGGATGACTTTTCCCTGGAAGTGGCTGATCTCAGCAGCAGATACTCGCTGACTCTAGGCAGGGCTAGTCCCGAGGCCACCTTGGACCACCCTCCCCATCCTCAATGTCCTCACCATATTAAAGAGTCTCGATGGAGCTGCTTTCGATTTGGTCTTCTCCAAGTAGGTGTCCCAGTTGAAAGTGTGTGTTTCGTACCCTGGAGGAGCAGAAGGCGCAGATGCAGAAGGAGGGGAAGTGGGAAGAGGCAGTATACTGCCAAAGGGACGCCTGCACCTTGGTTTGGCCAGTCTTACCTTTTGGGGGTGTAAGCTCAATGTCATTCTTTTGGCAGAAGGTGGCTGGGAAGATGGCATGGGAAGAGGCATGGTAACAGAACCAGTCCGAGCCATCTGTGGAGGGTCCCCCATCCACACAGATCATCAGGTAGCCATCCAGGAGAACCTGGATAGGGGGATAGAGAACACGGTATCATGAGCTGCACCACCATTCTGCGGCCAGGCAGCCATGGTGGGCACACGAGGCCATAGAGCCACCCAGAGTGGGATGTCAGCTTCCCTGAGCTGCTGTTCCAGAGCTCCCAGCACTTCTGTGGCCTGTGCGTGTGAGATTACTGGCCTTCCCCACTTGATGGCAATCCGTGTTGACAGGGACTAGGTCTGCCTTTTTGCCACTGTGCTCTCAGTGGTAGGTGCACGAACCCTGCCTGGAGATTGGCCGGATGGACAAATCAGCACGTTCCCCAGGAGGGCCAAGGTCATTTGCTCTTCAGATTGCAGCAATAATGGAGGAGGTTTGCAGCAAAGTCAGGCTGGCTGTGGCTCTCAGCCCTCAGGGGGGTGATAATGTAGGGCCTGTGCCTGACCCCAGATCAGGTCAAACCAGGAACACCTGTGCAATGTGCAATCGGTCTCACATGAAGGCCGATTCTGAGCAAGGAGCACGAGTCCCCTGCTCACAAAAATCAGGTACTCTAGGAGCAGCCAGCCCTGGAATGTGGGATGGACATGGGGTCTGGGTTCTGCACCACATCCCTCCCCAAAGAAAGTCATACTGGAGCCTGGAGGGCCAGCCACAGGCTCACCTTGCAGATGGTTGCCACGCAGATGTTGCCCAGATTCAGGGGGTCAATGACCTCCAGCTTCATCCCCTCCTCAAACCAACCGCCTTCTGTGTAGACAGCTCGAACCTTAAAGGAATGAGACCACTGGGGAATTTGGGCCAGCCCAAGTGAATGTGAAGGGAGCAGGCCTGAAATGGACCCATGGTAAAGGGGAAGAATGCCCAAGGGCTGTGCCTCACCTTTTTAAATAGGTATGGAACAGCATCACAGTAGATTTTCCGGAAGGTGGGATGGTGGGCCATGTCATTGCGTCTCTCTTTTGGGGAGATGCGGAGTGAGAGAGAGAAGGGAGTTGAAAGCTAATAGGCCACTGCTTGATCTCCCTCAGAAATGTGGGTGCTGCCTGCATATGTGCTCATCTGTATCTCAGCCCCCACCCCACCTAGACTAGAAGGCTGAAAACATCAGGTCCTCTCCGTAGGAACTATTCAGCCCTTAAGCTTCAGGCTCTTTCCATGTGACAAAGGAGAAAATAGGGCCTGTAGTCTCTATTTCCAAATCAACTCTACCACTTACAAGCTGAGTGACCTTGGTCAAGCCACTCAACCTTTCTGGTTGCAATGAGCTGCCATTTGCAGGGTAGAGATGATCAGCTCTACCACAGAGTGTTGTTGTGGGGTATAGAGATGCTCCCACCCAGGCTTTGGAGCAGCAGAGCCTGGGGTCACGCTGGACTGGAGTTTTGCTAACCTGATAGCTTGATGCCATGGCCGACACGCCGTGACCAACCCACTGGATGGATCAGGGGGCTCCACATGTGGCACCAGAAGTCGTCGTCACTGTCGCCATCCTCATAGAGGAGCCGTAGGCGACCCCCAATTACAGTGTCCACCACAGCCATGCGGGTCCTGGACACCTGGGACTTGTCCACTACCTCCAGCCGCATGCCCTGCCGAAAGGGGTACTTCATGCTCTCCACCATCTGCAACACCAGAACATAGGCCTGCTGTGGGCACAGGGACCATCCCACCACCTTCCTAGTCTGTCTCTTACAAGTAACCAGAGGACAGGAAAAGTGGGGTAGAGCCAGCCCAAACACTAAGTCAAGAAGTGAGCTCTCCTGTGCTCTCAGTGTTGCCAGGTTCAACCCTACCCTCCAAGTCCTTTGGAGAATATTGAAAGAAACACAGTTTACAACGTCCTCACCACAATGCCAGAAAGTCAGTCTGATGGGAATTACAAAACCCTTTTCAGACTAAGGAAATAAGTCCTCAGAGTGATCAAGTGATATGTCCAGAGTCACACACTCATTAGTGCCAGAGCTGAGCCTTGAACCTGGTCCTAGTAGTATCCAGCTTTGTGCTCTTTCAAGAGTCTGCACTCTGACCCTGTAGGTATCCCACTCCTCTTTCCCTCCTGGCCCCCTGCTGATGGCACACACAAGCCTCAAGTTCAGAGAATGGAGCCCTTTTTACTTCCATACGTCTAATTCCAGCTCTGGCCTCACCGGGCTGTGGCTCCGAATGGCATTCATAGCAACTCAGTAGCGATGCCTACCCCCTCGGACGCAGCATGAGCCCCCCCTCTGTGACCATGAGGCCCCCGAGCTGCTCTAAAGAGCACTCATGACAGGAATGCATGAGGGGGTAGGCGATTCTTGCTGTAACTTGGTGAGGAACAGCACAGTGAGCTCTGCACGGCTATCTTAGCCCCAGAGCACTGCTGCCTCAGGAAGCACCAGCCCAGCCTTGGCACGGTCGGGCCCGAGCTGTGCTACATCAAAGTCCACCAGAAGGGGAAGCAGGGAAAGCACCTCAGGGGCTGTAAAGCAGCCACCAAAAAAAGCTGACGGTCCTCCACCACGGACCCTCAGTGTTTGAGTCAAGAGCTGGATTCTACCACCCCAGCACGACTGCATGACTGGCCCATTTGGGACAGTGAGATGCAGGGTGAAACCGGGGATGGGGTCCCTCTGGGCCACCTCCCCACTGGGCCCTCCTGACATTCTCTTCCTCTACACCCATCCAGTGCAGCCCACAACCCAACACCACCACTAGCTGTGTTTCTGTCACACTGGAACGTGAGCTTTATAAGGACAGGAGCTAGGTTTGGCGTGATTCATGTCTACATTCTTAGCCCTGAGCACAGAACTAGGCAGTTAGAGCTCAGTTTTGATTTTTCTCAACAACAAACAAACACAGGCACACACCTAACCGTGGTTGATGAGTAATTCATTCAAAACATTTTACTAAGCACTTACCATATTGCAGGCATCAAAGGGCATGTTTGAACTGAAGCTTCCTCCACAAACCCATGCCCTTGTACCCTCCCCACTTCCAATCTTCACAGGCAACTACTTTTGTGTCCCCTCCAGCATGCAGCATGACTGGGTAGTTGACAGACAGTGAACATGTGCTTGCCAACTGGTTCACATGGAACCCTGTTCTGCTACCAAGAACTAAACTCCTTTTAATTTAGACAGAAAAGAGGCCCCCTTGATACCCACAGTGGCCTGCACCACCACAACCATCTGCCTCATTTTAAGACAAGGCCCAGCTGAGAAAAAGAGTAAACAATCATCTACAATGGACAATCTGTCAACTGTGCAAGGCACTATGGGAAATGTAGGAGAAAAGCTTACAGTTTTGCTGGAAAGAGAATATAAGAAGATAACATATAGAGAGATAAACAGCAAATGAGTAGTACCCACTGAATTCAAAAGAGAATAATCATTTCTAGTTAGGGAAAATAGAGAGTACTTCTTTGAAGTGCTTGGAACCACCTCTTGCTGAAGGCCAGCTCTTCACACTAAGGCCCATGGCAGCAACCTTTATACCTGGTGTCCGGGGTCTTGGGCAAGACGAACCCAACTTTCACTCCATCCTTGATTTCCAATACTGGCTTTTATACCACCCATGCCCTACCCATCCAGGTTGAATTCAAATGCCATTTTTCCATGAAGGTTTCCTTAATACCTGCTCTTCCTGAGGCCACAAAGCCAGTTCAATTTCATATCATGGCAGCACCTGCCCTACATTCCCCTGCTTGCTTCTGTGACACCTGGGCAACAAGGAAACCACAGCTGTGAGCATCTGGGTAAGACCTGAAGTTTGAGACAGGTACCCAGATGAGCAAGCCCCACAGCAGAATATCTGGTACATGGCATGGGGGAGACTAAGTCTTCATTGTGTACCCTTGAGATCCCTTTGAATTTTTACCATGTGCATGGCTTTTTGGTTAAAGAAATATGTAAATTTTTTTTTTTTTTTTTTTACAGGGACAGAGAGAGAGTCAGAGAGAGGGATAGAGAGGGACAGACAGACAGGAACAGAGAGAGGTGAGAAGCATCAATCATTAGTTTTTCATTGCCGTCGCAACACCTTAGTTGTTCATTGATTGCTTTCTCACATGTGCCTTGACCGTGGGCCTTTAGCAGACCGAGTAACCCCTGGCTGGAGCCAGCGACCTTGGGTCCAAGCTGACGAGCTTTTGCTCAAGCCAGATGGGCCTGCGCTCAAGCTGGCGACCTCGGGGTCTCGAATCTGGGTCTTCCGCATCCCAGTCTGATGCTCTATCCACTGCGCCACCGCCTGGTCAGGCTTTTTTTTTTTTTACAGGGATAGAGAGAGAGTCAGAGAGAGGGACAGATAGGAACAGACAGACAGGAACGGAGAGAGATGAGAAGCATCAATCATTAGTTTTTCGTTGCCCTTGCAACACCTTAGTTGTTCATTGATTGCTTTCTCACATGTGCCTTGACCTCGGGCTTTCAGTAGACCAAGCAATTCCTTGCTGTAGCCAGCGACCTTGGGTCCAAGCTAGCGAGCTTTTGCTCAAGCCAGATGGGCCCGCGCTCAAGCTGGCGAGCTCAGGGTCTCAAACCTGGGTCTTCCGCATCCCAGTCCAACACTCTATCCACTGCGCCACCGCCTGGTCAGGCAGAAATATGTAATTTTTAAAAATTAAAATTAAATGCTGTACAGGTGATTCTGAAGCACATCTATGGTTCAGAACCAAGGCTATTTTATAATTATTCATGTGGATGACTTTGTTCCCTCTGCCAGACTGGAGTCCTGGATGGCAGGGTCTGTATCCCACAGTGCCTTGTAGACAACAAGTACTTGGAAAAATCTATTGAATGAATGTTCCTAAAAACTGCTATGAGCAAAGGTAAGGATCTGGAATAACAAATAGCAACAATGCAGTATGGTGGGTGTGGCCAGATCAGAGTCTGGGTGGGGGACATCAGCCTGGGAAGGCAGCAGAAGCCACCATCCTTCTCTGAGAAACATAAACGAGGAGTCTCAGGAAGAATACTCCAATGAGTAGCAGGAAGTACATAACATGGGAGGAGCAGGAAGGAGATTGCTTAGGAGACAGACCCAAAGGGCTCACTGCCAGACCTTGATATGGAAATCCACGGGAAGAGTCCTGGAGCCCACCAACCGTTTCATGAGGTAGCCCTTCCAGTCCGTGAATTTGGCATGGATGGCTGCGAGACAGAAGATTCCTGGTTACACGCTGACAGCACTCCTACCGACAGAGGGCGCCAGAGCTTCCCGAGAGAGCTGCAGAGGAGACTGAAAAACTAACTTATTTCTGCCTTCTCTGGTTAGCAGTCACCTCATTCTGTAGAACCCGACTATACAAGCTGGAGCTGCCACAGGGCCTCTGGGACAGAGGAGGCTAGTGGGTTCTGTTCTGGCCTAATCTAAAACACCCGTTCTACCAAGGGCCCTACAGAAACAGCACAGGGAAGCTTCTCATCAACTCACTCCGTGGCGGCACCAGGATCTTGCTGTTGATGGCACACCAGCCGATGGGATGAACATCCACAGTTCCCAGGTTGCACCAGAAGTCATGGCTGGAGTCATTTTCAAAGCCCTCATACCGGAGCAGTACTCGATACCCTGGAAAGAAAAAAAGAGTGCCAGTGAGGGAAGGTAGGATGGGGAAAGGTATGTTCTTAGGTCTTCCTCCTTCTCTAGCCTAACCTAGACTTTCCACTGCCTAGTCCAAGGACTCCTAGGCATTGTGGTCTCTGCTGTCCACAGAGTCATGGCCAAAATAAACCCATGCCACTTACTTGGAAAGCAGTATGACACAGTAGGGAGAATTAATTTTCTATAGCTTCATTATCCCTGGAATAAACTTTAAAAATGGGAGTTTCCAAACTCAGCAAGCTCTGTGGTCTTCTCCAAGGTAGGTAAAGTGGAGTTGGAAGGGAGCCAGAAAACTCCAGCAGGTGAGATTTTTGTTGTATGAAACCAATTTCTGCCACAGCACTGCCAACCATCTGGAGATGCTGGAGAAACACCCACCTGCAGCCTGGATGACAGAGGCAATCCAGTACACCCGACTGGGGAGTACCGCGTCACTGTTGAGTACCTCCACCTTCATCCCCTTCACTACATCCTCCCACTGGTCATAGAGTGGGACCTGGAGGGGATGAGAGAACCCGAGGGAAACAGTGAATTGCCTGGGCTGGCAGAGTGCGGCCTCATGGCTTCCTGAGCCATCATGTTCTTTGCCTTTTCATATCATGCGTTGGGTGCAGAAAGCCAGGCACAGGATGAAGGATGAAAATATGAGCTAGATGCATCTGCTGTCCTGAAGAGCGGAGTCAGGATGGAGATGGGGTTGGGCAGGGGCGATGGTCAGACATCTACCAGACAGCCCTAGGCGCTAATCTTTATAGGACCAGCTCTGAACTTTATCATCTGGAGCACATCACACCTGTGCTAGCCTCTGTGACACACAACAGTTGCTACTTTTTACCACGTGCCAAGTACTGTTCTTGGCAGAAATATCACCTCCTTCAATCATCACTCAAATCTGGGCAGTAAGGATCACGACCCAACCCCTGGTCTCTCAGCCATCACCATGCCACCTGTCACAGAGCTGTCCACCCATACATTACTCCTGGCATCCTCTCTCTCCATCTCACTAACTGGTCGTCTTCTGTTAAAATGCCCTGACAGAAATGGACCGTTTTTTATGTGGCTTCCCGATAACTAATCCTCACTTTGTTGCCAATGACACCTTGATTCTCCTTTGAGGAAATTCATTTCTCCTCCATTCTTAGCCCTAGCTTAAGCCAATTGGGGTATCCTGTCCCATTTCCCTGGCCACAGAGATTAGGTTCATCACAGAACCTAGAAATGGTCATGCTACCCAGACACACAGGGTTGGGCTTTTCACAGAGCATATAAATCAGACATGTTAAAAGCAAGTGTGAGCTGGGCCTGTGGTGGCACAACGGATAAAGTGTCAACCTGGAATGCTGAGGTCCCCGTTTCAGAACCCAGGCTTGCCCGGCTAAGGCACATACGAGAAGCAACTACTACGGATTGATGCTTTCTGCTCCTCTGCCCCTTTCCCGCTCTCTCTCCTTTCTCTAAAAAAATCAATAAATACTTTTTTAAGTAGGGGGGAGGGAGAACTTTTGAAAAGCAGTGAACAAAAGGTAAACAGGAGAGGCAAAGCTGCACTTCTACCACCCAGACCTGCCCCTGTTCTCTCCTAGTGCCAATGTAATGCCGAGCCTGGAACAGTGCTTGTGAAACAGCTGGGTGAGATGGGTGGTGGGCACCTAGGTTCCCTGCTCTCCCTCCCCTCCCTCCCCTCCCTCCAGGGCACTCACGTGTTTAAAACAGCTAACAGGAGCAGCCTTGTAACTGTGATCCTTCAGGAACTTTCCCCAGTCGAAACCCAACACCAATGCTGCAGAGCAAAGAGGAGGCAGTGAAGACAATGGAGGCTGGTAGTTCGAGCAGCAGCCACGCAGGGACCTGGCCCCTAAGGACCTGGAGAAGCAGTTCCTTTCCCACCACATCAGAATCTTGATCCCACCTTTCCCCATACCTGCCCTACTAGTGGCCATTAGGGCCTTATCCAAAGGCTGTCACACTCGGCAGAGGTAACATTAAGAAGGAAAAGTCCGACCTTTCTTCCCCCAAAGAAAAAAGACCCTTAAGTTTAAATTTCTTAAATCTCTTCTGACTTGTCATTGGCTACAGTCGACTAAACAGGTGGGAGGTAACATAGCTAGGCCTCCCAACTCTGGTGCCTGTGGAGCTCAATTTCCATCAGGCACTCAGACCACCTAGGGCAGTTGCTTTGTGCCTACTTTAATTTGCTCAGAAAGTGCTACACACACTCAGAAAGAAAGTTTCCTATGCACATCCCACCACCCCTCTCCCAACTGGATCTGGTTTTCCGCTGCCCTCAGGAAAGAGAAGCCAAGGGCTAACATCAATGCAAAACAACAGAGGCTAGTTCTTGACTTTTGAATGATCAGTAGGGGTCCTGCCATATCATGGTGATTGAAGGGATTTTCTGGAGTAATTTTCCACAATACCTTCCAGGTGAGGAGATGCAATCCACAGTAAGCCTGGGTCAGAGCACTTTCTGGTTGGCAATCTTTTCCACTTCTTGCTCCTAGGGAGGGCCACCCAGTCCTGGCACCCCACACCCATGCCCAACAGCTTCCTGAGCAGTCCTCTGCCGTCTTACCGTCTTGCCCTGTTGGTGTCCCATCTGCTAACTGTCCCGTCCCTTGTGAGTGGAGAAAGGCTCCAATTTTGGCAGACCAGGCTGCTTTGTGCAGGACTTTGGCTTTCTTGGTAGGTGGTTTTCCCTGCAGGGAAGACAGGATGTATGTGGCCTATTGGCTAAGAACCTAGCTCTAGATTTGGACCACCTAGATTTAAATCTTGGCATGGGTCCACTTACTTAAGCTCTATGGGGCTTCAGCCTCTTCATTTGTAAATCAGGCAATACTAGTAACAATGCCCAGCTCGGAGGAGGGTTGCAAGGATGGGAGTTACTGTATGAGCCTGGAACTCATTAAGGGTTTAGCTATTGTTCATTAGGGAGAGACTGGGGGGGCAGGTGGCAGAGCAGTAGGGCAGGGAGGGACACCTGTTCCATCTTTTAAACCTTTTGCTTTCTCCAGGAACCTTTTCCTAGTGGCTTAAACTCTCAGCCATTCCTTATCCCTATACCTTTACAGATTTATGGCAGAGAATGGGCTTCTGTGGGATATGTGAACTGAACCAGGAGGCAACATTCTGTATACACATGAATGTTCTGGAGAGGTTCTGGGCTTTCATTAAGTGCCCAAAGGAGTCCTCCCTCAAAGTTGAAAGACACTGATCTGCTCTGTAATTTGTAACTTAAGCACTGGTCAGAAAGGCCCAGAAAATGTTTTAGATCAATGACTCAGAAATGTGGGTTTAGAACCTTCACGGACCTGGCACCAAATCCTGGCTCTTCCTTTTATTTGTGTACCTTCGAGCAAGTTACCAAAAATTTTATACCCTTTAAAATAAAAAATTTTAAAAATGCATTGGTTAAACCAAGAGTGCTAAGCCTTTAGTAAGTACCCCCACATTGTAGCTATTAACAATATTATGAGCTCACTGAGGAAATATTTTTCTATGCCTTGACTACAGCTCACATAATGAGAGAAACAACAGGAACCATGTCATGAAGGGGGAAGAAGAAATTTCATGACATATATGAGGCACTGAGCAGAGGACCTGGCTCACTGACTCCCAATAAAGCCCAGGGCAGAGGCCTCAGGCTTTCTGCACATTAGCATCACCAAAGGAGTTCTTTCAAGCCTGGGTCCAGGCCATAGTTCATCCCAATTAAATCAGAATCTTTGGGAGTAAGATAACTATTGATATTTTTAAAACCTTCTAGGTAATCCCAATGTAAGTCAAGTTTGAGAACCAGTATTGTAGACAGTGGCCATAGTTACCGTGAAATAACACAATGCCAGGCACCTGAGACTGGCTTCCAGCCTTGTTCTGCTGCCCTCGTCCCACAGAGCTACCCTAGGTGAGTCATTCTTCCTCTTCGGACCTCAGCACACTTATCAATAATGTATGGGTTAGACAACACACCAGAATGCTTCCATTAAAAAAAAATCTATGAATGTCAATAATTAACTAGAGACTGGTAAGACTTTCTGGGTAGCTGCCTATGATACTGAGTCAGAGATGAGGCATCAACTATCTAAACTCAGTGTGGTCAATGAAGCTTGTCAGCTTCCTTTCAGAATACATATTTATAAACGTGTGGTGCAAAGATCAAGGGGATCAGATTCCCCAGAGGTTCTTGTTTAAAATTTACTGAACACATCCGACTCTGAGGGGTGATGGTGGGGAAGGAAGGGAATAAAGCTCCAGGACTCTGCAATGCAATTTAACAAACTCCAATAGATGCCTCTGCCCTCTAGAGTTTGAGATCATAATAAATACCAAGAAATTTACAATCTTGGATGGATACAAGCAGGGTCCTTCCCAAGCCCTCTTGGCCCCTTGCCATCAGTTGGTTGTTCCTATCTCAGCACCCTCTCACCTGTAATCTAGCCAAGATACTGGCTTTCTTGGAGTTGGAAGAGTAGCTCCTGGAACAGGAGACACTGCAGAATCTCTTGGTTTTGGAGAAGAAGGCTTCTCTTGTACCCACGATACCACACATCTCACAGACAGCTGAGAAAAGAACTTAGCACATGATACACCTGCTATGGTCACCCCAAATCAAATAAAATGATGGGCCCTTCAAACCACTGCTTTAACCAGGTAAGTCCTCAATCTATTTCGCCTAAGATACACTGCTTGGCCTCCCTTGGCTATGTGTCAACAGTAGGGCTAAGAAAAATACACGAAGAAACATGTGAGTTGGAAAGTTTACAAAGAGGAAAAGGAGAAGAAAAAAAGTACCCAAGTTACTTAACTTCTGTGAGTCTATTTTCTTCTCATCTATAGAGACTGAATTAAACCAGTGTTTCAATCCTAATTTCACATTAGAATAACTTGAAGAGTCTGACCAGGCGGTGGCGCAGTGGATGGAGCGTCGGACAGGGATGCAGAAGACCCAGCTTCGAGAACCCAAGCTCGCCAGCTTGAGCGCGGGCCCATCTGGCTTGAGCGGGGGCTCATCAGCTTGGACCCAAGGTCGCTGGCTCCAGCAAGGGTTTACTGGGTCTGCTGAAGGCCCGCAGTCAGGGCACATGTGAGAGAGCAATCAATGAACAACTAAGGTGTTGCGACGGCAACGAAAAACTAATGATTGATGCTTCTCACCTCTCTCCGCTCCTGTCTGTCTGTCCCTATCTATCCCTCTCTCTGACTCTCTCTCTGTCCCTGTAAAAAAAAAAAAGAATAACTTGAAGAGCCTGACCAGGCGATGATGCAGTGGATAGAGCGTCGGACTGGGATGCAGTGGACCCAGATTCAAAACCCTAAGATTGCTGACTTGAGCACGGGCTCATCTGGCTTGAGTGCGGAGTTGCTGGCTTTAGTATGGGATCATAGACGTGACCCCATGGTAGCTGGCTTGAGCCCAAAGGTCACTGGCTTGAAGCCCAAGGTTGCTAGCTTGAGAAAGGGGTCACTCACTCTGCAGTAGTGCCCCCCACCCGTCAAGGCACATATGTGAAAGCAATCAATGAACAACTAAGGAGCCTCAATGAAGAATTGATGCTTCTCATCTCTCCCTTCCTTTCTGTCTGTCCCTATCTGTCTCTCTCTCTCTGTCATAAAAAATAAAATAACTTGGGGAACTTTTAAAGTTTTTTTTTCCTATTTTCTTTTTCTTTATTATTCATTTTAGAGAGGAGACACAGAGTGAGTGAGAGAGAGAGAGAGAGACAGAAAGGGGGGAGGAGCTGGAAGCATCAACTCCCACATGTGCCCTGACCAGATCAGTGCAGGGTTTTGAACTGGCGACCTCAGTGTTCCCAGGTCGACGCTTTATCCACTGCGCCACCACAGGTCAGGCCAACTTGGGGAACTTTTAAAAATGCCAAGCCAGCCTGACCAGGTGGTGGCGCAGTGGATAGAGCGTTGGACTGTGATGCGGAAGACCCAGGTTCGAGACCCCGAGCTCGCCAGTTTGAGCGTGGGCCCATCTGGCTTGAGCAAAAGCTCGTCAGCTTGGACCCAAGGTTGCTGGCTAAAGCAAGGGGTGGCTAGGTCTGCTGAAGGCCCGCGGTCAAGGCACATGTGAGAAAGCAATCAATGAACAACTAAGGTGTTGGAAAAACTAATGATTGATGCTTCTCATCTCTCTCCGTTCCTGTCTGTTCCTACCTATCCTTCTCTCTGACTCTCTCTCTGTTCCTGTAAAAAAAAAAAAAAAAAAAAAAGCCCAAGCCAGAGTTTCTAATGTACAGCCATAATAGAGAACACCCCTGGACTAGATGGTTTCTATTAGGTCTTTCTATTTCTAATGTTCTACAATTCTAAGAGAACAATAAGAAGGCAGAAGGGAGAAAAATAGAAGAAAGGGAAGAGAGGAACAGAAAACAGGATGAATAGAAAGGAAATAAGATTCAACTGACTGAGAATCTTAATTCTTTAAAAAGTTAGGCACCAAACAGGAGTATCCTCAGAGACCATCTAGCCTGCCTCTTTTCCCAGACAGTGCACAGGCTGGAAACCCTGACATAGGTCCAGCCGCTGTCCAAGCATCAGGTCTCTGAAAGCCAATTGGCTTTCAGATATTCCATGAGGATTCTTACCTGCCCAGCCCCACTCTAACCCTTTTACCCAGGGGTCACTTAATCTGTATTTCCCTCCCTGTCACTTCTCACCTACAAGCTATTTCTTGTGCTTCTGGGATAGTAATCAGAATAATTTAGGTGTCTTTTTTGTGTGTGTGTGTGACAGAGTCAGACAGAGGGACAGACAACCAGGAAGGGAGAGAGATGAGAAGCATCAATTCTTCATTGCAGCACCTTAGTTGTTCATTGATTGTTTTCTCATATGTGCCTTGACCAGGGGCTATAGCAGACTGAGTGACTCCTTGATCCGGCCAGAGACCTTGGGCTCAAGCTGGTGAGCCTTGCTCAAACCAGATGAGCCTGCACTCAAGCTGGAGACCTCAGGATCTTGAACCTGGGTCTTCTGTGTCCCAGTCCAACGCACTATCCACTGCGCCACCGCCTGGTCAGGCACTTTAGGTGTCTTATCTTCTCAACATCCAGGCTTAAAAATCCAACAGCTATTCAAACAAATGAAAAAGTAGCACCATGTTAATGACTAGCATCTGGTTTGTGCTGAATAAAATTAGTTGTATGAAAGAATGAATGAAAGCACAATTTTAAATCAGACTGCAGCAGAAGAAATGACCGTTGGGGATACGTGGGATACTTCTGTCTCTCTCAAGGTCCTTAGACATCTGATCCCTTACCCTTAAGATCAAACAGCCCTGGATGCCTCTACCCATATGGCCTATATCCCCCTCCTCTCCACAGCCTCCTGAAACCTCCCCATCTTCAGGGACACTCTGAAGGCACCTGGCTCAGAACCACTGCCATCCAAGGAGCGAGGAGTCCCAGGGCTAAGCAAATGCAGTGGGGAGGTGGGCAGCTCTCCTGCTTCCCTCTCCTCATTTTCTGCTTCACTTGACTCCTCTAGATAGGAGCTGCTTTCACTGCCCACACTGCTGTTATAACTCCGGAAACTGTCATAGCCACCAAAGAGCTCCAAGTCATCATCTTCCTCTTCTTCCTCCATTGGTTCTGAAGAAGGAATCTCCTAGTGCACAAAAGAATGACACAAAACAGACAGGAATCATGGTTGGCTTAGTGTTTAGGGAGGGCGGCTGCAGATCTGCTATCAGCTCCCTTTCCAGTTCTTGGTCCAGTCAACAATTTTGCGCAAAATGGCAGGCAGAATCAAATACTCCTTTGCAAACACCAGAAATCATTACTCTTGTTCATACATTTCTCAACCACAATTCAACAGAAAAGCTTAACAAGACAGAAAAAAATATGTTTTAGGAATTAACCAGCTAGAGTGAAGTAACTACTTCTCGTCCCACCTCCCTCTCTGTAAAATCAAATTTGAGACCCAGACTGCTGTAAGAAGGATTTGGAAGGCAGAAGACAAAGTAGCTATAGCATAGTGGTATGTACCACAGCTTTGAACTCAGCTCTAATCATCACTAGCTGGGGGTCCTGAAGTAAATCATTTAACTCTAGGCCTCAATTTTCTTATCTATAAAATAATAAAAATGTTTGGCTCACAGATATGAATGAACTAGTGTATATAAATCTGTCTGGCACAGAGTAGAAAAGATGTGAAGAGATTGGGCTCCAGGCCAGGGCTCAAATATCATCTCTAGTTTTCACTAGCTGTATGATCTGCAGCTACTCAGTCTTTCAGTGCCTCAGTTTCCCCATCCATAAACAAGGATAATACCACTTATTTCAGAGGCTTTGGGGGAGAAGTTTAAGGGTCAACTCATGTAAATGAATTGAACAGTGACCTGTACATTGTAAGTGTTCAATAAATGTTGTCAATTACTGCTGGTTAAAAGCATGGCATTTAAAATCTCTGGCCAGATAGCTCGGTCGGTTGGAGCATCCTTCTGGAGTGCAGAGGTTGCTGATTCAATTCCCCAATCAGGGCACATACAGGAGCAGCTCCATGTTCCTGTCTCTCTCTCAAAAATAAATGAGCCTGACCTGTGGTGGTGCAGTGGATAAAGCGTCGACCTGGGAACACTGAGGTCGCCAGTTCAAAACCCTGCACTGGTCTGGTCAAGGCACATATGGGAGTCGACGCTTCCAGCTCCTCCCCCCTTTCTCTCTCTCTCTCTCCGTGTGTGTGTCTCCTCTCTAAAATGAATAAAATAAAAATAAAAAAAATGAATGAATGAATGAATAAATAAATAATTAATTTAAAAGCATGGCATTTTAGCCCTAACCAATTAGCTCCGTCAGAGTGTTGTCCCAATGCGCCAAGGTTCTGGGTTTGATCCCCAGGCAGGGCACATACAAGAATCAGCCAAGGAGTGCATAAATAAATGGAACAACAAATTGATGTTTCTTTCTCCCTTCCTCTCTAAAATCATCGTCATAATAATAAAAAGCATGGCATTTCAAACCCAATTTGCCTGGGTTTGAATCCTGGCTCTGGCACTTACTATCTGTGTGATTGTGCAAGACAGGTAACATTGGGGTTCTCAGTTTCATCAGTACAATGGAGATAACAACAAGCCTTCTTTGGAACTTTGTTATAAAGACTGAAACAAGTAAAACCTAGATCTGTTTCCAGTAGTTAGTGACAGCTCTAAAAGTGTGAGCTATTATTCTTATTTTCTACTTTTCTGTTATTCTCCTTTACTCTTGTAGAATTTTGGAACTATTCCATTTTATATGTACAACTACACATGCAACTGTGCCAGAAAGGAAGCCGAATTCAAATACAAGGTGACCAGAAGCCAAATGATTAACGAGTAAATGTACAGGCTGCAGGAGAACAGGTACAGCATGACAGGTAAAGTTTAGGAGCCTGCGGGACTTAGTGCCCGCCTCCTCCACCTCACATCTGTGTGAACTTCCTGGAGAGTCTCACCACCTCTCTAAGCCTCAGCAACTTTATCCATAAAAACGAAACAACACAGGATTGTTGTGGAGTATATAGGGAGATCGTGCACGTGAACGCTCTACACATGGACTGTTTATTAAACGTTAATCTCCACGTCACACTAGGACTTGACAGGCCTCACAAGCCCTAACAAACACGAACACGAACACGCGACAGGAAGGGCAAAGAAGATTGGGGAGCTCTCAAATTCAGATCCCAGTTTCCCTTCTCCCAGACCAGGGGGGCTATTCTTCCCTGAACTACTCGCCAGGCGTCGGCTCCGGCAGTATCGAACCAAAAGGCAACAACAATCTCTTCTGGCCCATCTGTCTCAGTTTATCCATCCTTCCACCCTCCACTCGCAAAGCGTCTCTAAAAAGGCCTAAAGAAAGGTCCCCCGAGCTAGGCTCTCGGAGTTCCTTTCCCCAGACACCATAAGTCCTCTCCCTCTCACCTCGACACCCCGGGAATTCTCCATGAGACCTAATACAATTTCTTCAAGCGTCACCAGGTGCAGGAAGCCATATTAGCCTCGCCGCTTTCCCTAAGTGCGCTCATTGGCTGCCTTCCAGAGCCTCGAGCCAATCACGCCTCAGGAGAAAGGAAAACTGGTGCGGTCCTCGCCCGGACCCCTCCGTCCCTCAGGGGCGGGGAAGCCATAGGCTTTGTGGGACTTGTAGTTCCGTTAGGTGCATCTGAGCGGGGCGTTACTATAGCGACGTGAAAATAATGGGCGCTGCTTTTGCCTGGACTCCCTTAGTCTGTTTTTATTTCTCTATTTTTTTCTTCTAATTCATTGAGAAGGGAGGCAGAAAGACTCGCGCATGCGCCCCAACCAGGATCCACCCGGCGAGCCCACAACGGGGCGGAGCTCTGCCCATCTGGGCGTTGTTCCCTTGCTCAGCGATTGAGTTCAGGGCTCCTGAGGCAGAGGTTATGGAGCCCTCCTCAGCGCCCAGCCTACTGGCTCCAATCAAGCCATGGCAGAGAGAGAGAGAGAGAGAGAGAGAGAGAGAGAGAGAGAGAGAGAGAGAGAGAGAGAGAGAGAGAAGTGAGCTTCTTCTGTGTGCCCTGATTGGGAATCCAATCCAGGACATCCGGTTTTTATTTCTCTAACACAACCTCTTTCCATCACTCAGATCCCTTTTGCATTAAATCAATTATCAAGTACCTGCGATAGTCAGGTATAACCTCTCATTCTTCCTGATTAGAAATTTAAGGCGCTCTTGGGCCCGGCTACCTAGCAGAGAGACTCATTTCTAAGTCAGGGAGAAACTGGAATTTTCTTATATCCAATGTTATAAATGTCCCGCATGTTTAAAATCCTGCAACACTGGCCCTGGCCGGTAGCTCAGTCGGTTAGAACATCATCTCCAAATGACAAGGTTGCCGTTGGTTGGATACCTGGTCAAGGCATTTAGGGAAAGCAACTAATGAATACACAACTAAGTGGAACAACAAAATTAATCTCTCTCTCTCTCTCTCTCTCTCTCTCCTTCCCCTTCCTCTCTCTGTCTCTTTCTCTCTATATATATATATAAAAAAACCAATAAAAAAATAAAATAAAACCCTGCAACACTGGACCTACCCCTATCTCCCAAATAAAACCTCCAGTATGAGGCTCTCTGCCTCTTTCCGTTTGGATTTCCCACAGCCTCATTACACACTCCAAGTTCTGGGTGCTGTCCTTTACAAACATCTCAAATCCCAGGAGGTCCATAACCCTTTGAAAAATGAAGAAAGAGCAGCTCTGGGTTTAGACACTTTACAAGATCACACTGGATTGGCCTGACTGGAGGTGACTCAGTGGATAGAGCACCAGTGTGGGACACTTGAGGTTCCCGGTTTGAAATACTGAGGTTGTCAGCTTGAGTGCAGGCTCACCAGCTTGAGCACTGGGTCGCTGGCTTGAGCATGGGATCATTGACATGATCCCATGGTCACTGGCTTGAGCCTAAGGTCACTGGTTTGAGCCTAAGGGTCACTGGCATGTCTAGAACCCTCCCCCACCCCCAAGGTATGTATAAGAAGCAATTAATAAACAACTAAAGTGCCACAACTACGAGTGGATACTTCTCATCTCTCTCCCTTCCTGTCTCTCTCTCTAAAAAAAAAAAAGAATTAGTCCTCATTCTTTTCCTCTGTTATGCTGTGATCTGGTTAATTGAGAATCTAAATGTATTAAATGAAGACCAAATATATGTTAAATATATTTTCAGATTTGAGGTCCACCACATAGATGTGAAAGTCCTCCTTGAACTCTTTCCTTCAATCTTTTTACCTTCAACCCCATATCCATGCTATCAGTAAGTACTGTTGATTTTCTACCTCCAAAATATATCCTTATCCCTCCACTACTACCATCCTAATACAGCCACCAGTGCACTGCAACAGCCCTTCAATTGGTCTCCTTGTTTGAGAGAGGGACAGATAGGAACAGACAGACAGGAAGGGAAAGAGATGAGAAGCATCAATTCTTCATTGTGGCTCCTTAGTCTCCCTAGTTATTCATTGATTGCTTTCTCATATATGCCTTGACGGGGGGAGGGGGGGGTTACAGCAGAGCGAGTGACCCCTTGCTCAAACCAGTGACCTTGGGCTCAAGCCAGTGACCTTTGGGCTCAAGCTAGTGACCGTGGAGTCATGCCTATGATTCCACACTCAAGCCAGCGACCCTGCGCTCAAGTTGGATGAGCCTGTGCTCAAGCCGGCAACCTCGGGGTTTTGAACCTGGGTCCTCTACATCCCAGTCCGACGCTCTATTCTTTATGCCACTGCTTGGTCAAGCCATACATATGATCTTTTAAAATCATAAACTGGGTCGTGTTTATTCACTTGATTAAAGCTCCTAATAACTTCCTTTTGCACGTGAGTAAACTCCAAACACTCCACAATACCCTGAACGACCTTGGCCCCAGCTTTCTCTCCAACTTCCTCCTGAACCATCCTCTTCACCTTACACTGTATCCATTGACTCAGCTCTTCTTCCTGTTCTTGACTGTCCAGCTTGAGTTGACCTTAGGGCCTTAGCACTTGCTGTTCCAATTGTGTGGGACATACTTTCCATGGCTCTTCATTTTTCAGATTTCAGCTCAATCCCACCTCCTCAGGGGCTTATTTATTTATTTATTTAAATTTTTAATTGAGTTTGTTGGGGTGACATTGGTTAATAAAATTATACATGTTTCAGCCTGATCTGTGGTGGTGCAGTGGATAGAGCATCGACCTGCAATGCTGAGGTCACCAGTTTGAAACCATGGGCTTGCCCAGTCGAGGCATGTATGGGATGCAACTACGAGTTGATGTTTCCTGCTCCATCAACCTTCTCTCTTTCTCTCTCTCTTCTCTCTAAAATCTATAAATAAAATCTAAAAAAAAATTATACAGGTTTAAGGTGAATTCTTGTCTCCTACCCTGTATCATAAATTGGATCAATGAACTGTCCTGCATCAACAATTTGCAGGCAGGGTATTTTTTGTTTGTTTGTTTTTAATTTTAAAAATCTTTTAAAAATGCTTTGATTTTTAGTGAGAGAAGGAGACACAGAAACATCATTTTGTTGTTTCACAATTCTATAATACACTATCTGCATATTGCATTGTGTGTTCACACCAAATCAGGGATTTTTTCTTTCTTTCTTTTTTTTTACAGGGACAGAGAGAGAGTCAGAGAGAGGGATAAACAGGGACAGACAGGAATAGAGAGAGGTGAGAAGCATCAATCATTACTTTTTCGTTGCTGTCGCAACACCTTAGTTGTTCATTGATTGCTTTCTCACATGTGCCTTGACCATGGGCCTTCAGCAGACTGAGCAACCCCTTGTTGGAGCCAGCGACCTTGGGTCCAAGCTGACAAGCTTTTGCTCAAGCCAGATGGGCCGCGCTCAAGCTGGCGAGCTCGGGGTCTCGACCCTGGGTCTTCCGCATCCCAGTCCGACGCTCTATCCACTGCGCCACCGCCTGGTCAGGGTTTTATTCTTTTCTTTTTTTTTTTTAATTTTATTCATTTTTAGAGAGGAGACACAGAGTGAGAGAGAGAAAGAGAGAAAGGAGGAAGGAGCTGGAAGCATCAACTCCCATATGTGCCTTGACCAGACCAGTGCAGAGTTTTGAACTGGCGACCTCAGTGTTCCCAGGTTGACGCTTTATCCACTGCACCACCACAGGTCAGGCTAGGCTTTTATTCTTTTAAAAAATGTTTTAATACATTAATTTTAGAGAGGGGGGTGGAGAGAGAGATAATAGGCGAGGAGCAAGGAGCAAAACTCCCACATGTATCTTGACTGGTCAAGCCCAGGATTTCAAACCAGCAACCTCAGTGTTCCAGCTCAATATTTTATTATGCCTGACCAAGTGGTGACACAGTGGATAGAGTGTCGGGCTGGGACACAAAGGATCCAGGTTCGAAACCGTGAGGTCATAGGCTTGAGCATGGGCTCATCCAGCTTGAGTGCTAGCTCACCAGCTTGAGCGTGGGGTCGCTGGCTTGAGCATGGGATCACAGACATGACCCCATGGTCCCTGGCTTGATCTTAAAGGTCGCTGGTTTGAAGCCCAAGGTTGCTGGCTTGAGGAAGGGGTCACTCACTCTGCTGTAGCCTCCCCCTCAAGACACATGAGAAAGAAAGCAATGAACAACTAAGGTACTGCAACGAAGAGTTGATGCTTCTCATCTTTCTCCCTTCCAGTCTGTCTATCCACATCTGTCCCTCTCTCTGTCAATAAATAAATAAATTTTATCCACTGTACTACCATGGGTCATGCAGGAACTTCCTCTTGATTCTTCCCTCTCCATTCCTCACCTTTAGGTCTATCAACAAATCCCTTTATTTCTCCAAAACCACCCTCAACAAATACATCCCCTTCTTTCTATGCCTACTGCCACCACTTCAGTCCAGACCACCATCATTCCTCCTCTGGATTCCACTGAAGCCTCCTAGCTGGTCTCCTCTCCTACGCTGTCCCATAAATTGAATCAATGAACTCCCCTGCATCAACGATTTGCAGGCAGGTTGTTCTTTTGTTTGTTTGTGTTTAATTTTAAAAATCTTTTTAAAATGTATTGATTTGTAGAGAGAGGAAGAGACACGGAAACATCATTTTGTTGTTCCACTTATTTATGCATTCGTTCGTTGATTCCTGTATGTGCCCTGAGCAGGGAGGGACACATACAGCTTTGGTGTATCAGGAGGATGTTCTGACCAACTGAGCTACCAGGTCAGAGCCTGCTGGGTTCACCTTATCACATCACTCACTTCTGTCTGGCCTTCCCCCAATTATTTTATAAGACCTTAGGGAGGGAGCAGTGAATGAGAGGACTGCACAGTTTCTACTCTCATGGAGTTTCCATTCCAATGTTATTCAAAGGAAAGGAGACCAACGCTTTTAGGTCCAAACAACAGGCCGGCATGGTGCTGACTGCTTTGACAGCCGGCCTGCCACCTGTTACCCTGAGCAGGCCTCAGTTCGCCGCATCTGCAAAACGGGCTGATTACCGGTACCTCCAGAACCCAGCGCACCCTTACTTAGTAGGGGGTGGATGCAGGCCTAAATCAGAGGTGGTTGCACCACCCAGCCCGCCACCATCCCACCTCACCCCCACCCTCACCCTCACCCTATCGCCACTGCCACTCCTGCCAACTCCCTGTTCCCAAGGCGCCAGGTCGACCGTCCCGTGCCGGGTCGTGCTCCAGGGTTCCTAATTCCAACCGCCGGCCGTTCTGCCCGGCCCCGCCCCGCGGCCCGCCCCGAGCGCGAGCCCGCGCCGCGCCCTTCACCCCCACCCCACCCCCACCCCCGTATGGAAGGCAGACCCTGCCCCTGCCAGCCCAACCAGAACGGGTTGGAGCGCGGCGCGGTCTCGCTCGGACTGCTTAAGAGCTGGGTCCCGTCTGGGGGTCAGAGATGGCTCTGGAGGAGGAAGGTGCTGGGGGGCGGAGAGGGTATCAAGACTGGAGAACTATTGAATGGACGGCGACTTTGTCTTACACTGAGGTGAGGGGCAGCGCTCGGCCGGAGTAATTGGCACAGTGCCTGGCACGGAGCGAGCCCTCAAAGTATCCTGGCTTTGCAACCGCAGCGCGGGCAGAAACCAGGAAAGGGAGTGTTCGATAACTGGGCTGCCCAAGGGTAACTGCCGTTATTAAGTAAGTACCCAGTGCCCTAGGATAGTGAAAGACGTAGACCTGGGACGCGAGCCTGGGACATTTGGCTCTTGACCCACAGTGCTAGGCTGAGAAAAATGTAGTACTTTGAGAATTGGGAAGGGTTTGATGGGTGGAGATAACTGGGCGAGCTCTGCCCTAGGACCTTGGGATGACGTTTGGTCTTTATAGGCCGTGCTTCCCTCCTCCGTAAGAATGGCTGGAGACTTAGGAAAACTAAGAACTAATAATATAAGTAGTGTTTTGCGATGTCTAAAGCACTTTCAATGACATCATAGATAATGCTTCACACAACTCACCAAGTAAGTGTTTTTATTAGCTGCCTTTTACAGTTGAAATTATGTACTACAAAGTTTTATTAGATCAGGGAGCAGTGATGGAGCAGTACTATTGAATAATTCAAAGGTTTTTCAGGATAAATGCTGTGGATGAACATGAAGTTCTGAAACACAACTGCCCTGTGACCTCATTATCTGAGCTCCTAGCTACCAATTTAAAACAATGCTTTTGCTGGATCTGTTTGCCCCTCCCCAACTATCAACAACTGTAGCCCAGCAACTCAGATTACCAGACTGCAGAAGTTTTGATATTGTTATTATTATTTTTAACAGGAACAGAGAGAGAGTCAGAGAGAGGGATAGATAGGGAAAGACAGACAGGAAGGGAGAGAGGTGAGAAGCATCAATCATTAGTTTCTCGTTGCCCTTGCGACACCATAGTTGTTCCTTGATTGCTTTCTCACATGTGCCTTGACCGTGGGCCTTCAGCAGACTGAGCAACCCCTTGCTGGAGCCAGCAACCTTGGGTCCAAGCTGGTGAGCTTTTGCTCAAGCCAGATGGGCCCGCACTCAAGCTGGCGAGCTCAGGGTCTCGAACTTGGGTCTTCCGCATCCTAGTCCGACGGTCCATCCACTGCGCCACCGCCTGGTCAGGCGATATTATTTTTTAAGATTGATTATTTATTGATTTTAAAGAGGAGAGAAAAAAGGGGGGCAGGAGTGGAAAGCATCAAAGTTGCTCCTTTTATGTGCCTTGACCGGGATTTTGAACCTGCGATCTCAGTATTCCAGGTTGATGCTTTATCACTGTACTGCCACAGGTCAGGCTGAATATTTTCAGATGTTTTTTTCTGATTTGGGCTGGACCAACTATGAAGAGTGCTTTAGGCAAAATCAAACTGGGAGGTAGTTGGGTGGGGGAGTTGATTGAATTCAGAAAGTTCCAACTGAGTGTTTTGGGTTTTCTGAGAAACAATTATTTTGAGGGCATTGGTGGTAAATAATAATTTTTGTCCTTTCTATTGATAGGTTCATCTTCTAGCAAATTATTGGAAGGATCATGAGACATGTAAGTAGGGATTTTGAAGTATCAGTTAAAGGAAACAAAATTGTTTATAGAGTAGTATTTAATTTGGTGATACTGTTTTTGGGTGTATAAAGTTAATAGGTAAGTGCCTATCAAATACCCATTTTTTGAGTATATTTACTCATAATACAGGCAGAGAGATTACACAGGTGGCTGCTTGTCACCACAAATGCTGACAAATACACCAGATGCCATGATTTCTAGTCCCTATAGGCCTGTGAACGGGAAGAGAGGCCAAGTGTTTCCTCATGTGTGTGATGTGTGCCAGGTGTTTCCTGGGTTGTTTTCACCTATCCATAAGTAAGCTCGTTTATTGTCAAAACAAACTTAAAACACTGGAGGAGTTCTTATCAGACTGAGCTTAGGAAAGTTAAGTAAACCAGCCCATGTTGGTGACGGATAAAACGTCACTAAACAACACTTTTCAGAATATTGGTCCAGGTTCAGAGTCCAAAGATATTTAATGAACATTGATTTATGCCAGGTGCTTTTGAGTGTTTTATTTAGTCCTCATGACAACCCACCATGCCTTTTGCTCGTTTCAGCTGATCACTTGAAACCAATTAATGAGCCTTAAAAAAAAGCGTGGCTAGGTGGTGGTCCAGTGGATAGAGCATCGGACAGGGATGCAGAGGACCCAGGTTCAAAACCCTAGGTTGCCGGCTTGAGTGTGGGATCATAGATATGACCTCATGGTCGCTAGCTTGAGCCCAAGGTCACTGGCTTGAGCAAGGGGTCACTCGCTCTGCTGTGCTCCCCACCCCGTCAAGGCACATATGAGAACACAATCAATGAACAACTAAGGTGCTGCAACAAAGAATTGATGCTTCTCATTTCTCTCCCTTCCTGTCTCTGTCCCTATCTGTCTCTTTCTCTGTCTCAGTCACACACACACACAAAATAGCTTACATAGCATAGGAGATAAGCATTTGCAAATCCATTATTATGTTAGAGCCCCCTTTCTAAATATGATGTGGTGCTGTGGGGGTATCAACAGCATCAATTCCCTTAATACACTCCTGACATCTCAAAAAGAACAGTAGAAAACAAAATTGTGGGCCTTAGGTTACAAAGACCCAGGTTCGAGACCCCGAGGTTGCCAGCTTGAGCGTGGGCCCATCTGGCTTGAGCAAAAGCTCGTCAGCTTGGACCCAAGGTCACTGGCTCCAGCAAGGGGTTACTTGGTCTGCTGAAGGCCCATGGTCAAGGCACATGTGAGAAAGCAATCAATGAACAACTATGGTGTCGCAAGGGCAACAAAAAACTAATGATTGATCCTTCTCATTTTTCTCTGTTCCTCTCTGTCTGTCCCTACCTATCCCTCTCTCTGTCCCTGTAAAAAAAAAAAAAAAAAAAAAAAGATTCAGGTTAAATCTGAGCAAATCTGGGAAAGGAGCAAGCTTCTTTCTCTAGGGGCAGCTCTCCAACCATGGTGGTCCATGTGAAATGATTTGGTTTTATTTTTCTAGAGCAAGGCATTCATGTAAATATGGTAAAAAACTAATTTTTGTTTTTTAAATATTTGCTAACAACCACAAAGTTTTCCTTGACTTTTGCAAGCAAAATCAGGTGACATTGCTGCTATTTTTAATTTAAACATCAGGTAGCCTCACCAAACCATGAGCCCTCTCACCATGATCTGTTCGTGTCTAGATCCCAAGATCTGATACATAGAATGATTGTTGAATAAAGGCCTGTGTTAAGATCACTCTCCAGAGACTACCAGGGAAACATACGGGTGGAGAGTGATTCACCTGTGGGTTCAAAAATGATTAAGATGAGATGCTAGTGCTTAAGGAGCTCACTGTCTAGTGCAGGAGGCAAGTAGTAGTAGGTCCTAGTCCTGCTCTGTCTACCTCTTGTGATCTCTGGCAGGTTAACCTTATGTAAACTAGAGATGGGAGTAGTACTTATGTCAGTTATATTGCGAAAATCAGATGTGTTTTTATAGGCAAATTCCTTCAAGTAGGGCCAGGCACAGAGTATGTGCTCAGGAAGTACTTGTTAGTATTAGAGTGCATAGTGAGAGTTAGGATACAGGATCCCGGGAAAGATTGCCAGGGGAGGTCTCACCTGAGCTGGGTTGTGAAGAATGAGAAGTTACGTATTTCTGTTTTAACCTGAAGAAGTGGTTCTTAACCTGGGTTCTATCGAACCCTAAGGGTTCGATGAGTCAGTCTCAGGGTTTCGGAGAAACCTCTGCGGCGGAGGCCAGAATAAAGTAATACCGTAATTTGTTGTGAGTTCATGCACTTTGTTGGTTTTGTTCTTTGAGCAAGGTGATGTTCATGCACGGCTCATTTTGTGCACCAGTAAAAAACATATACCTATGTCTTGAATTTGGGGAAAAAATCATATTTTATTTATCACTAAAGAAGGGTTCGGTGAATGCGCATATGAAACTGGTGGGTTCAGTACCTTAAAAAAGGTTAAGAACCGCCTGACCTGTGGTGGCGCAGTGGATAAAGTGTCGACCTGGGAACACTGAGGTCGCCAGTTCAAAACCCTGCACTGGTCCAGTCAAGGCACATATGGGAGTTGATGCTTCCAGCTCCTCCCCCCTTTCTCTCTTTCTCTCTCTCTCTCTCACTCTGTGTCTCCTCTCTAAAATAAATAAATAAAAAGAAAAAAAAATTAAAAAAAAAAAAAAAAAAAAAAAAAGGTTAAGAACCACTGCCCTGAAGCATGTTGAGTACAGTTTCAGATACCTTGCAAAAAAGACTATTCATATTACTGTTGATGCAGAAAGATATGAGGACAGACATGGTTAAATCATTTGTCCTCACACAGGCAAAGGTGACAGGGTCTCACCTTGCTGCAGGTATTTATTATTTTTTTTATTAAATGTTTTAATTTTTATTTTATTCATTTTAGAGAGGAGACAGAGTGAGAGAGAGAGAGAGAGAGAAAGACAAAGAGAGAAAGGGGGGAGGAGCTGGAAGCATCAACTCCCATATGTACCTTGACCAGACCAGTGCAGGGTTTTGAACTGGCGACCTCAGTGTTCTCACGTCGACACTTTATCCACTGTGCCACCACAGGCCAGGCTCTGCAGGTATTCATTTTTACAGTTTGCCCCAGCCTCAGATTCCTAAGAAATTCTGTTGAAAAGTGTGGTGTAAAATGGAGGCTTCTGGGCCAAATTCAGCCTGCATAAGTGTTTTGTTTGGCCTTTCCTGAATTATAGACATTTTTAAACTTTTTATTTTATTCATTTTAGAGAGGATACACAGAGTGAGAGAGAGAGAGATAGAGAAAGAGAGAAAGGGGGGAGGAGCTGGAAGCATCAACTCCCATATGTGCCTTGACCAGACCAGTGCAGGGTTTTGAACTGGCGACCTCAGTGTTCCCAGGTCGTCGCTTTATCCACTGCGCCACCACAGATCAGGCATTTTTTTTTTATATTTTTTTTAATTTTTATTTTATTCATTTTAGAGAGGAGACACAGAGTGAGAGAGAGAATGAGAGAGAGAGAGAGAGAGAGAGAGAAAGGGGGGAGGAGCTGGAAGCTCAACTCCCATATGTGCCTTGACCAGACCAGTGCAGGGTTTTGAACAGTCGCCTCAGTGTTCCCAGGTTGACGCTTTATCCACTGCGCCACCACATGTCAGACAGGCTATAGACATTTTTAAAAATTGATTTTAAATTATTGTGTTTACATAGATTCTAGTGTCCCCCCGAATGCATCCCCCTCCCCAATGTTCCCCTCAACATCTCCCTTGCCCCTCTCCACGCAATGTCCTCCCCCCTTCCCTTCAGGATTATGCCATCCTATCATCCCCTTTCCCTCTGGTTGCTTTGATCCCGCCTCTCTCTATTCCATTCCTCAGTTCTCATTCCACTCATCTACTGATGGACACTTGGGCTGTTTCCAGATCTTGGCTATTGCAAACAATGCTGCCATAAACATGGGGGTGCATTTCTTCTTTTGAATTAGTGATGTGGTGTTCTTGGGATATATTCCTAAAAGTTGGATGGCTGGGTCAAAAGGCAGTTCGACTTTTAATTTTTTGAGGAATCTCTATACTGTTTTCCACAGTGGCTGCACCAGTCTGCATTCCCACCAGCAGTGCAGGAGGGTTCCCTTTTCTCCACATCCTCTCCAGCACTTATTCTTTGTTGTTTTGTTAGTGAGCGCCATTCTGACAGGTGTGAGGTGATATCTCATTGTGGTTTTAATTTGAATTTCTCTAATGATTAGTGATGTTGAACATTTTTTCATCTGCCTATTGGCCATCTGTATTTCCTCTTTGGAGAAGTGTCTATTTATTTCTTTTGCCCATTTTTTAATTGGATTGTTTATATTCCTGGTGTTGAGTTTTTTTGTTGTTTTTTTTTTAATTTTATTTTATTTTATTCATTTTAGAGAGGAGACACAGAGAGAGAGAGAGAGAGAGAGAGAGAGAGAGAGAGAGAGAGAGAGAGAAGAGAGAAAGGGGGGAGGAGCTGGAAGCTCAACTCCCATATGTGCCTTGACCAGACCAGTGCAGGGTTTTGAACTGTCGACCTCAGTGTTCCCAGGTCGATGCTTTATCCACTGCGCCACCACAGGTCAGGTTCTTCCTGGTGTTGAGTTTTACAAGTTCTTTATAAATTTTGGTTATTAACCCCTTATCAGATGTATTGTTGAATATGTTCTCCCATTGTGTGGTTTGTCTTTTTATTTTGTTCATATTGTCTTTAGTTGTGCAAAAGCTTTTTAGTTTGATATAGTCCCATTTGTTCATCCTGTCCTTTATTTCACTTGCCTGTGGAGTTAAATCAGCAAATGCATTGCTGCAAGAGATGTCGGAGAGCTTACTGCCTATGTTTTCTTCTAAGATGCTTATAGTTTCATGACTTACATTTAAGTCTTTTATCCATTTTGAGTTTATTTTTGTGAATGGTGTAAGTTGATTGTCTAGTTTCATTTTTTTGTAGGTAGCTGTCCAATTTCCCAACACCATTTGTTAAAGAGACTGTCTTTACTCCATTGTATGCTCTTACCTCCTTTGTCAAATATCAATTGTCCATAAAGGTGTGGGTTTATTTCTGGGTTCTTTGTTCTGTTTCATTGATCTATGTGCCTGTTCTTATGCCAGTACCAAGCTGTTTTGAGTACAATGGCCTTGTAGTATAACTTGATATCAGGAAGTGTGATACCACCCACTTTATTCTTCTTTTTCAAGATTGCTGAGGCTATTCATGTTCTTTTTTGGTTCCATATGAATTTTTGGAATATTTGTTCTATATCTTTGAAGTATGTCATTGGTATTTTAATAGGAATTGCATTGAATTTATAAATTGCTTTGAATGGGTAATATAGACATTTCAGTGGGTAACATAGACATTTTAATGATGTTTATTCTTCCTATCCACAAACACGGTATATGCTTCCACTTGTTTGTATCTTCCTTGATTTCTTTTATCAATGTTTTATAATTTTCTGAGTATAAGTCTTTAGCCTCCTTGGTTAAATTTACTTCTAGATACTATTTTTTTTTTATTGCAATAGTGGAGGGGATTGTTTTCTTAAGTTCTCTTTCAGACAGTTCATTATTGGTATATAAAAATGCTTCTGGCCTGACCAGGCGGTGGCGCAGTGGATAGAGCATCGGACTGGGATGTGAAAGACCCAGGTTCGTGACCCCGAGGTCGCCAGCTTGAGCGCGGGCCCATCTGGCTTGAGCAAAGAGCTAGCCAGCTTGGACCCAAGGTCACTGGCTCCAGCAAGGGGTTGCTCGGTTTTAGAAGGCCCGCGGTCAAGGCACATGTGAGAAAGCAATCAATGAACAACTAAGGTGTCGCAATGAAAAACTGATGATTGATGCTTCTCACCTCTCTCTGTTCCTGTCTGTCTTTCCCTATCTATCCCTCTCTCTGACTCTCTTTCTCTCTCTCTGTAAAAAAATAAAAAATAAAAGAGAGAGAGCCTGACCAGGCGGTTGTGCAGTGGATAGAGCGTTGGACTGGGATGCGGAAGACTCAGGTTCGAGACCCTGAGCTCGCCAGCTTGAGCACGGGCCCATGTGGCTTGAGCAAAAGCTCGTCAGCTTGGACCCAAGGTCGCTGGCTCCAGCAAGGGGTTGCTCGGTCTGCTGAAGGCCCATGGTCAAGGCACATGTGAGAAAGCAATCAAGGAACAACTATGGTGTCGCAAGAGCAACGAGAAACTGGTGATTGATGCTTCTTACCTCTCTCCGTTCCTGTCTGTCTGTCCCTATCTGTCCCTCCCTCTGACTCTCTCTCTCTGTCCTTGGAAAAATAAATAAATAAAAATATTAAAAAAAAAAGACAGAAAAAAGCTCGGGGTCTCGAACCTGGGTTTTCCACATCCCAGTCCAATGCTCTATCCACTGCGCCACCGCCTGGTCAGTCTGCCTCTTATTTTTGAGTATTAATTTTATATCCTGCCACTTTACTGAATTCATTTATCAGGTCCAATAATTTTTTGACTGACACTTTAGGGATTTCTATGTACAGTATCATATCATCAGCAAATAATGATAGTTTTACTTCTTCTTTTCCAATTTGGATGCTTGTTTCTTCTTTTTGTCTGACTGTTGTGGCTAGGACTTCTAGAACTATGTTGAATAAGAGTGGTGAAAGGGGGCACCCCTGCCTTGTTCCTGATCTTAAGGGGATTGCTTTTAATTTTTGCCCATTGAGTATGATGTTGGCTGTGGGTTTGTCATAGATGGCCTTTATCATGTTGAGGTATGTTCCCTGTATTCCCACTTTGCTGAGAGTTTTGATCATGAATGGGTGCTGGATTTTATCAAATGTTTTTTCTGCATCTATTGAAATTACCATGTGGTTTTTTTCCTTCCTTTTGTTTATGTGATGAATCACATTGATTGATTTGTGAATATTGTACCAGCCTTGCCTCCCCAGAATAAATCCCACTTGATCATGATGTATAATTTTTTTCAGGTATTGCTGGATGTGGTTTGCTAATATTTTGTTGAGAATTTTAGCATCTGAATTCATCAGGGATATTGGCCTATAATTTTCTTTATTTGTGTTGTCTTTGCCTGGTTTTGGAATCAAAATTATGCTCGCTTCATAAAAGGAGCTTGGAAGTCTTCCCTCCTCTTGAATTTTTTGAAATAGCTTGAGAAGGATAGGAGTTAGTTCTTCTTTGAATATTTGGTAGAATTTGCCTGTGAAGCCATCTGGCCCAGGGCTTTTGTTTGTTTGGAGTTTTTTGATAACTGTTTTGATCTTATTTGTTGTAATTATTCTATTTAGGTTTTCTGATTCTTCCAGATTGATTTTTGAAAGATTATATGTTTCAAGGAATTTTTCCAATTCACCTAGGTTGTCTAATTTTTTGGCATACAGTTCTTCATAGTATTTTCTTACAATTCTTTGTATTTCTGCTCTGTCCGTTGTTACTTCTCCATTCTAATTTCTAATTTTATTTGAGTCTTCTCTCTTTTTTTCTTGATGAGTCTGGTTAAAGGTTCATATTGATCTTGTTTACCTTTTCAAAGAACCAGCTCTTGGTTTCATTGATCCTCTGTATTGTTTTTTTAGCCTCTGTCATTTATTTCTGCTCTGATCTTTATTATTTCCTTTTACTTCTATTTCCTTTGGCCTTACTTGCTGTTCTTTTTCTAGTTCTTTTAGATGCAGGGTTAAGTTGTTTATTTGCACTTTTTCTAGCTTCTTAAGGTATGCCTGTAATGCTATGAACTTCCTTCTCAGGACTACTTTTGCTGTGTCCCATAAATTTTGAGTTGTTATATGCTCATTTTCATTTTTTTCAGGGAAAATTTTTATTTCTTCCTTGATCTCTTTGTTAACCCATTTGTTATTTAATAACATGCTATTTAGTTTTCAAGTGTTCGAGTGTTTTTCAGTTTTTCTAATGTGGTTGATTTCTAGTTTCATACCATTGTGATCAGAGAAGATGCTTGATATGATTTCAATCTTCTTAAATTTGTTGAGACTCATTTTGTGCTCTAACATGTGGTCTATCCTGGAGAATGTACCATGAGCACTTGAAAAAAATGTATATTCTGCTGCTTTAGGGTGAAAGGTTCTGAAGATATCTATTAAATCCAGTTGATCTAGTATGTCCTTTAGGTATGCTGTTTTTTGTTAATTTTCTTTCTTGAGTATCTATCCAGTGATGTTAGTGGGGTATTGAAATCCCCTACTGTTATAGTATTGCTGTTGATCTCACCCTTTATGTCCATCAAAGTCTGCTCTATATATTTAGGTGCTCCTATATTAGGTGCATAGATATTTATAATGGTTATCTCTTCCTGTTGGATTGCTCCTTTAATCATTATGTAGTGACCTTCTTTATCCCTTACTATATAGCCTTTGTTTTAAAGTCTGTTTTGTCAGATATAAGTACAGCTACCCCAGCTTTTTTTTCATTTCCATTTGCATGAAATATTTCTTTCCAACCTTTAACTTTCAGTCTATGTGTATCTTTTGTTTTGAGGTGGGTCTCTTGTAGATAGCATATGTACGGGTCCTGTTTTCTTATCCATTCAGCTACCCTATGTCTTTTGATTGGAGCATTTAATTCATTTACATTTAAGGTTATTATTGATATGTAGTTGTTTATTGCCATTTTATTCTTTAAATCTACATTCCTCTTTTACTAGATTTCCCCCCTCCCCTTTGTTCTGTTTACAACAGGCCCCTTAACATTTCTTGCAGCATTGGTTTGGTTGTAATGAATTCCTTGAGTTTTTTTGTCTGGGAAGCTTTCTAGTTCTCCTTCAATTTTAAATGATAGTCTTGCTGGATAAAGAAGTCTTGGTTGTAAGCTCTTGTTCTGCATTACTTTGAATATTTCTTGCCATTCCCTTCTGTCCTCAAGTGTTTCTGTTGAGAAGTCGATGTCATCTTTATGGGGGTTCCTTTGTAGGTGATTGACTGCTTTTCTCTTGCAGCTTTTAGTATTCTTTCTTTATCTCTTAGCTTTGGTATTTTAGTTATGATGTGGCTTGGTGTAGGTCTCTTTGGGTCCCTCTTTAGTGGGATTCTCTGTGCTTCTTGAACTTGTGTGACTTTTTCCTGCATCAATTTCAGGAAATTTTCAGCTATAATTTCTTCAAACTGATTCTCTATTCCTTGTTCTTTCTCTTCTCCTTCAGGAACCCCTATCATGTGGATATTGTTTCTCTTCATGTTGTCACAGAGCTCTCTTAGAGTTTCCTCAGACTTTTTTTTTTTAAGATTTTATTTATTGAATAGAGAGAGAGAGAGAGGGAGGGAGAGAGATGGTGGGAGAGGAGGGGGAAGCATCAACTCATAGTAGTTGCTTCTTGTATGTACCTTGGCTAGGCAAGCTCAGGGTTTCGAACTGGCAACCTCAGCGTTCCAGGTTGATGCTTTATCCACTACGCCACCACAGGTCAGGCTTCCCAGACTTTTTGATCCTCTTTTCTTTTTGCTGTTCTGCTTCTGTGCTTTCACTTATGTTGTCCTCTAAGTTGCTTATTCGATCCTCTGCTTCATCCAGCCTGTTTTTAATTCCTTCTAGTGTAGTCTTCATTTCTGATATTGTGTTTTTCATTTCTGTCTGGTTCTTCTTCATGATTTCCATGTCCTTTTTGATGCTTATAATTTCTTTATTGAGGTGTTCATTAAATCCATCCATTGTAGCTTTGAGATCCTTAAGCATCCTAACAATCATTATTTTATACTCTGCAGCCAGTAATTTGATTTATTCCATTTCATCCAGGTCTTTTTCTGAGGTTTTGTTGAAGCATATGACTTATGTTTCTCTGTCTTTCTATTGTTTCTGCGTATGGCTTGCAGGCTTGCTCCAGTTGTGATCTCCTTATCTAATAGAGCCACTTTGAAGTCTTGATTTGTTTGTTTTCAGTTTACTTATCTCAGTGGTTAGCTTGTTTACTAATCTCAGCAGGGGGCTTATTTGAAATTGTATCCAGGAATGCTGTGGGTGTGACCTCTGAGAATCTGAAGGTGGGTTCTGCCAGCTACTCAATACCCTGTGATGGTGCAGTGGATAAAGTGCCTACCTGGATCTCTGAGGTTTCCAGTTCAAAACCCTAGGCCTGCCTGGTCAAAGGACATACAAGAAGCAATTACTTCTTGTTCTCCCTCACTGCCCCTTTCTCTTTTTCTCTCTCCTCTATCTTCCTCTCCACTTGCCACTCTCGCCACATCAACCTCCACAACCAGACCATACACAAAGGAACCACAAGAACAGTGGTCTTTTCCTCAAGGTAAGTCTTGACAGATGGGTAATTGTTTAACAGGTACACAAGGGGAAAGGATACTTCAGCACAGGAAACAGCATAGGTAAAAGCATGGTAAATTAAAACAGCATATTTTTGTAGGGAACAGAAAATGTAGCATGGCTGTAGAGTAGGACATGGGAAGAGGCTGGATATGCATCAGGCAGGGTCCCAAGTATGAAGGGCCTGAGATGTTTTTCTAAGACATTTGGATTTTAATCTGTAGGCAGTGGGAGCCTTTTCAGTGTTTATGAAAAGGAAGTGAAGTGATTGATTTATGTTTTAGGTAAAGCTGAGGACAGATTGGAGCAGGTAGAATGGGGGTCAGGGAGGCCAGGAAAAGAACTCTTACAGTTAATTCAATGGAATGAATGTCGAAGTGTCCAGTAACTGATAAAAATGGTCACAGCTAACATTCATCGAGATCTTTCTTTGTGGCCAGATTCTGTGTGAAGTGCTTTGCATTCATTATCTTATTTAACTTTCATAACTACCCTGTGAGCTAAGTATCGTTATCCCCACTTTTACAGGGGAGGATCTGTGACAAGGACTTGTATAAGATCACACAGTGATGGGGCCAGAATTCAAATCCACGTCTGTCTGAATCTAAAGCCCTTGGGCTACAAATCACAATCTGTGTTGCAAACTTAAACACCTGTGACCGGTATTAAGCAAAATATCTAGATCAGGAGTCCCCAAACTACGGCCCACAGGCCGTATGCGGCCCCCTGAGGCCATTTATCCGCCCCCTGCTGCACTTCCAGAAGGGGCACCTCTTTCATTGGTGGTCAGTGAGAGGATCACAGGATGCATCCGCACCCATAATTCCCATTGAAATACTGGTCAGTTTGTTGATTTAAATTTACTTGTTCTTTATTTTAAATATTGTATTTGTTCCTGTTTTGTTTTTTTACTTTAAAATAAGATAGGTGCAGTGTGCATAGGGATTTGTTCATAGTTTTTTTTATAGTCCGGCCCTCCAACAGTCTGAGGGACAGTGAACTGGACCCCTGTGTAAAAAGTTTGGGGAACCCTGATCTAGATCTTTGTCCAGTAGAACTTGCATGTAAAATAAAAGTCTAGTTCAGTGGTTCTTGACCTGGGTTCTATCGAACCCTAGGGGTTCGATGAGTCAGTCTCAGAGGTTCAGAGAAGCCTCTGCCACAGAGGCCAGAATAAAGTAATACTGTAATTTGTTGTGAGTTCACACACTTTGTTGGTTTTGTTCTTTGAGCAAGATGATGTTCATGCACAGCTCATTTTGTGCACCAGTAAAGAAACATATACCTATGTCTTGAATTTGGAAAAAAAAAATCATATTTTATTTATCACTAAAGAAGGGTTCGGTGAATGCGCATATGAAACTGGTGGGTTTGGTACCTCAAAAAAGGTTAAGAACTACTGGTCTAGTTGATGCTCTATCTAAGACACATCCCAGAGCTGTCCTCTTACCTCCCCCTGCCACCCAGATGAAGTCACCATCATTCTCGCTTAGAGTCCTACAGCAGTCTCCTAACCAGTTTCCCTGCATCCTCTTTTTTTTTTTTTTTTTTTCTGACAGAGACAGAGAGGGACAGATAGGGACAGACAGACAGGAAGGGAGAGCAATGAGAAGCATCAATTCTTCATTGCAACACCTTAGTTATTCATTGATTGATTTCTCATATGTGTCTTGACCGGGGGCTACAGCAGACCTAGTGACCCCTTGCTCAAGCCAGCGACCTTGGGCTCAAGCTGGTGAGCCTTGCTCAACCAGATGAGCCCACACGCAAACTGGTGACCTTGGGGTTTTGAACCTGGGTCCTCCGCATCCCAGTTCAACGCTCTATCCAATGTGCCACTGCCTGGTCAGGCCCTGTCTCCTCTCTTGCCACCCTAACGCCTGTTCATACAATAGCCTGACTGATCTCTTAAAGTGTAAGTCAAACTATGCCATCCTCCTCCTTAAAACTCTTCCCTAACTCCTGGCTCCTCATTTCTCTTAAACTAAAATCTGACTCCCTACCCTGATCTCTCAACCGCCAGCCTTGCCGACTTCCTTTGGCATCATTCTCTCCGTCGCTCATTGAATCCAAGCCCTGCTGCCTTTCTGTTGCTGGAATATGCCATGCTTGTTCTTGCCTGAGAGACTGTATTGTTTCTAGAATGCTTTCTTTCCTAGATGTGCTCAAGTCTGTCTCCTTGCCATTTAAGTCTTAATTTAAATGTCATCTTAGAAAGGTCTTTTTGAGTATCAAATATAAAGTAGTTCATGAAGTTTTCTATTACCCTTTTTAATTTTCTTCACTGAACTTATCAAGATACAATATTGCACAGTGTATAGAGTGTCAACCTGGGACACTGAAGACCCAGGTTTGAAACCCTGAGGTCACCGGCTTGAGTGCTGGGATTCCTGGCTTGAGCGCAGGGTTGCTGGCTCGAGCAAGGGGTCACTGGCTTAGTTGGAGCTCCCCACCCCAGTCAAGGCACATATGAGAAAGCTATAATTGAACAACTAAGGTGCGACAACAATGAGTTGATGCTTTTCATCTCTCTCCATTTCTGTCTGTCCTCATCTGTATCTCTCTCACCCTTTCTCACTAGTGTGTGTGTGTGTATAGTATATATATCTTTGCTGGAGCTGAGGTTTTGAAGGTTGTTATGGTAAAAAGCAAGTATTGTGTTTAAATCAGTATGGAACAGAAAATGATAGTGGTGGTGTCCACTGTGATTCCAGGTTTGAGAAGGTGTGTGGTGCCCAAAGGGCATTAAGTTGTTAGAATATAGATACTGTTTTTTTGGGTTTATCTACTTAATGAACAGAAGTGTTAGGTATTTCTACAGGCCTAAGGGCACCATGAAATAATTATTAAAACAGTAAAGCCATTATGATTAGAGAAAATTTGGGAAATTACATATATTCCAAATAAGTCAGTGGATCCCAGAGATCAGAAACACCAGAGGAAATTTTTTTTTAAAAAAAACACTTCTTTTTATTTTATTCATTTTAGAGAGGAGACACAGAGTGAGAGAGAGAACAGAAGGAGGAGCTGGAAGCATCAACTCCCATATGTGCCTTGACCAGACCAGTACAGGGTTTTGAACTGGTGACCTCAGTGTTCCCAGGTTGACACTTTATCCACTGTGCCACCACAGGTCAGGCCCAGAGGAAATTTTTTATATTTTATTTTCCCATTGATTTGAGAGAAAGGGAGAGAGGAGAAGCGATGAGGAGGGATTGAGAGAGAGAAGCATCAACTCATTGTTCTATTTATTTGTGCATTCGTTGGTTGCTTCTTGTATGTGCCCTTATTGGGATCTAATCTGCAACCTTGGCACCCTGGGACAATGCTCTAGCCACTGAACCACCTGGCAAGGGCCAGAAGTTTTATTTTGTTTTGTTTTGGGTGTTTTATTTTAATTTTTCTTTTTCTTTTTCTATTTTATTTTATTCATTTTAGAGTGGAGACACAGAGTGAGAGAGAGAGAGAAAGGGGGGAGGAGCTGGAAGCATCAACTCCCATATGTGCCTTGATCAGACCAGTGCAGGGATTTGAACTGGCGACCTCAGTGTTCCCAGGTTGACGCTTTATCCACTGCGCCACCACAGGTCAGGCTGTTTTGGGTGTGTTTTGAGAGAAGGCAGGGAGAGGGAGAGAGAGAGAGAGAGAGAGAGAGAGAGAGAGGAATGTTGACTTATTTCTGAATGTGCCCTGACCAGGATCAAACAGAAGTTTTTAATTACACATGTTTTTCCATAACCGACCCCCTAGCTATGCAAGAAATATTTGAGAGTAAGCCCAGGAACACGGGTCAGTTTTAGGATCCGTTGGTCTAGTCTGATTCCTTTACTGAGAACTAGAAAGTGATACCTCTTGCCAGAGGTCATACAGCAAGTTGGGGGCTGGGACAAGAATTCAGATTAGAAGAGAATCCATCAAATTTTCCTCCTCTTCATCAGCATGTCTGAACCCACACCTGCAAATATTGCCATGGCCATATGCTACTTAAGCATACATGGCCCTGACCTCAAGGACTGAAAGTGATTACATGGACAAACCCCATATTGCATAAATCAATTGCATTTTTAAAAATTTATATCATACAAGATCTGTATGAGGGAAACTACAAAACTGATGAAAGATATCAAGGCAGAATTTATTATATGGAGAGATATTCCATATTCATGGACAGAAGACTCAATATTGTCAAGGTATCTGTTCTTCCCAAATTGATCTGTAGATTCAATTCAGTTCTTACCAGATTTTCACAATAAAACATCCATGTAAAATCTATAGTTCTTCTCTCTTTCTCTCTTCTCCCTCTAAAAATGAATAAATTTAAAAAATCTTTAAAATAGCTTGCCCTGGCTGGATAGGTCGGTTGGTTAGAGCGTCGGCCCGAAGCACAGAGGTTGCCATTTCGATCCCTGGTCAGGGCACATACAGATCTCTGTTCCTGTCTCTCTCTCTCCCTCCCCCGCACCTCTTTCCCTTCATCTCTGGCTAAAATAAATAAATTAAAAAGAAAGAAAAAAAGACCTGACCTGTGGTGGTGCAGTAGATAGAGCAGTGGTTCTTAACCTGGGTTCTATCGAACCCTAGGGGTTCGATGAGTCGGTCTCAGGAGTTCGGAGAAGCCTGTGCCGTGGAGGCCAAAATAAGGTAATACCGTACTTTGCTGTGAGTTCGTGCACTTTGTTGGTTTTGTTCTTTGAGCAAGATGATGTTCATGCACAGCTCATTTTGTGCACCAGTAAAGAAACATATACCTATGTCTTGAATTTGGAAAAAAAAATCATATTTTATTTATCACTAAAGAAGGGTTCGGTGAATGCGCATATGAAACTGGTGGGTAACCTTTCAAAAAAGGTTAAGAACCACTGAGATAGAGCATTGACCTGGAACACTGAGATCACTGGTTCGAAACCCTGGGCTTGCCTCATCAAGGCACATATGGGAGTTGATGCTTCCTGCTCCTCTCTCTCTTCTCTATCTCTCTCTGCCCCCTCTCTAAAAGTGAATAAATAAATAAAAAAGCTTAAACTCTACAATTTAATGGGTTTTGACAGATATGTACAGTTGTGTAACCACCACCAGAATTACTCCCATCAACCCCAAAATCTCCTTTGTGCCTCTTACCTTTTCTAACCACTTCTTCCCCAGGAAACCACTAATCTCCTTTCTGTCACTATATAATAGTTTTCTAGAGAATTTCCTATAGTATTTCGTCTTTTGCATCTTGCTTCTTTCACTTAGCATAATGCTTTTGAGATTCATCTATGTCATGTTTATCAAAAGTGGGTTTCTTTCGATGGCTGAGTAATAATGGACTGTATGGATATCCCAGAACGGTTATACCTACACCAGTCCTGGCATCCATGGACTCTGATGCCAGGTGAGTGATGCTCCCGGGGTGCAGACCCCTCCCTACACAGATGGACATGTCTGCAGGCTGCCAGCAGCTCTGTGGTTTCTAGATACCCTTGTCACTTTGTATCTAGTACAAAGGAGATGCTAAGAGGCATGGTGTGAAACACCGTCTCCTCTATTCCTTAGGGCGCTCTGAGAGATGACCTTCCTGTCCCAGGTGAGGGCCTGGTAGCACAGAGGGATTCGTTTTGTTCCACCACTAATTCCCTGTGGGGCCTTGGGCAAATTCTTTACTCTTCCACATTTTAATTTTCTCATGTGTAAAGCTAGAGTAATAATAGCACTTTCCTTGCTAGGACTTTGTGAACATTAAATAAGGTGACGTAGGTAAAGACCTTAGCATGCCTGGCAGGTAGCTAATTCTCAAGATCTTATGGCTGTAACTGTTATTATATGATTATTGACCAATAATCTATCAGGGTGGTGGAACCAGGATTTAAGCCAGTCAACAGGATTGAAACAAATAAGAAACAAGAAAAATACCAGTTGGTGACAAGGATTCTGGCGAGCATTACCACAGGGCTGTGTGCTAGAGGGAGATTGTGTGGCTATTTCAGCCTGGAATGGATGACCTCTTTGAGGAGCTGAGACGTTAGACAAGAGCTGGGTGCCCAGAAGTAGCTCATCACACAGTGGTCAGAGCTGAGGCGGGCCAGCTAGAGTGCACACGCCTTAAGGTGGAGTGGACATTGTAGGCACAGGCCCATAGAGGCAGGCCAGCATGGCACAGGGGCATGCTGGGTGAGCAGGAATGTGGTAGTGCATGCAGTGGGGACAGTGTATGACCAGGGACCATGTGTGATTGTGAGAGCAAGAGCTCTGTAAGTTGAAGGGAAAGGAGTCTTTGTGGGCTAGTGATCAGGGCAGCTTTCTGGAAGAAGAGGGTCTTGAGCCCCCACTGAGTGCTTCCTGCACGTCCCTGGCCTTGTCCTAAGCACCATAGAATTGCAATTTGAACTGAAAAGGAGAAAGGAGACTTGCAAAGAAGCTGGGGAGTTACCTGGGAAAGGCCAGCTGCCCCCCAGACAAATTTGCACCAGGGAACACTCAGCACCTTAGCAAGTCAGCTCTAGTCTTTGGCATGGACCTGTCTGCAGGCTCAGAAATCCAGCTCAGCACAATGGGGCCACTTCCTGTCCTAGGGGCCCCACACACGATAAGCCAGGGTACATACAGCAGCTGATGGGACAAATACTAGTTTATGAATTTACATGGAGAAATAATCCCGTCAGCACACTCGTTGGGAGGCAGATCAAGTGGGGTGCCAGATTATCATTAGGCCTTGCTGGGAGGTCCGGTAGTCGTGCAGTGGGAGTTGGCTGGCAGTGAATGTCATTAAGCTCTGAGGGCCTGAAGACCCATGGGATGTCTGGGCCAACCCTTTGCCAGGGCTGGGATGTGTGTTTGAGCTGGTATTGTTTTTTCTTGATGTAACAAAGTGGGTGTATCTGACCACTGTCTTTTTCTTTTTCTTTGTTGACCAGCCCTTCTTCTGATGTCTTAGGAATATCAGTTGAGGGCCTGACTAGTGCAGTGGGTACAGTGTCAACCTGGGATGCTGAGGTCCCTGGTTTAAAACTTCAAGGTCACTGGCTTGAGTGTGGGTTCAAAAGCTTGAGCATGGGGTCACCGGCTTGAGCATGGGATCATCAACATGATCCCATGGTCACTGGCTTGAGCCCAAAGGTCACTGGTAGCACTGCTGTGCAACCCAAACTGAACTCTATCCCCATTAAACAATAACCCCCAGTCTCCCCATCCCTAACTCTGGAAAACCAGCATTGTACTTTCTGTCTCTCTGAATCCTATTACTCTAGGTACCTCACATAAGTGGAATCACACACTGTTGGTTCTTATGTGTCTGCTTTATTTCACTTAGCATAATGTCTTTTTTAAAATTTATTTATTTATTCATTTTAGAGAGAAGAGAGAGTGAAAGTGAGAGAGAGAGAGAGAAAGTGGGGAGGAGCTGGAAGCATCAACTCCCATATGTGCCTTGACCAGGCAAGTGCAGGGTTTCGAACCAGTGACCTTAGTGTTCCAGGTGATGCTTTATCCACTGCACCACCACAGGTCAGGCCCAGCATAATGTTTTTGTTGTTGTTGTTGTTTGTTTGTTTTTACAGGGACACAGAGAGAGTCAGAGAGAGGGATAGATAGACAGGAACGAAGAGAGGTGAGAAGCATCAATCATTAGTTTTTCGTTGCTGTTGCAACACCTTAGTTGTTCATTGATTGCTTTCTCACATGTGCCTTGACCGCGGGCCTTCAGCAGACCGAGCAACCTCTTGCTGGAGCCAGCGACCGTGGGGCCAAGCTGGAGAGCTTTTGCTCAAGCCAGATGGGCCCACGCTCAAGCTGGCAAGCTCGGGGTCTCAAACCTGGGTCTTCCGCATCCCTGTCTGATGCACTATCCACTGCGCCACCGCCTGGTCAGGCCCAGCATAATGTTTTAAAGGTTCATCTATGTCATAACATTTGTCAGAATTTTCTTCCTTTTCAAGGAATAATATTCATATATATGTACCACATTTTGTTTTTCCATTCATCCACTGATGGACATTTTTTTTTCCGCTGATGGACATTTGGATGTTTCTACCTTTTGACTATTATGAATAATGCTGCTATGAACATTGGCATACAAATATCTGTTCAAGTCCCTTTTTTCAATTTTTAGTGTATATGTGCAGCAGTGGAATTGCTGAGTCATATGGTAATTCTGTGTTTAAATGTTGAGGACCCACTGTACTGTTTCCGTGGTGGCTGCCTCGTTTTACATTTTCACTAGCAACATGCGAGGGTTCTAATGTTTGCACATCCTCTCCAATACTCATTTACCTTTTCTTTTCTTTTCTTTTTAGAGAGAGAGAGAGAAAGAGGTGGGGAGGAGCAGGAAGCATCAACTCCCATATGTGCCTTGACCAGGCAAGCCCAGGGTTTCAAACTGGCGACCTCAGTTTTCCAGGTCAACGCTTGATCCACTGCACCACCACAGGCAGGTCAGGCCTCCAATTTTCATTTAGCTTTACAGCCACTTAGGACAATATTAACTCCATTTCACACGTGAGACAACTAAAAGTAGTCTCTTAGCACCTTTAAAGTTTATAGTATTGTTGACTATAATCACTATCCTGTGTACTAGATCCCCAGGACTTATCTACTTTTCTTTTTCTTTTTTTTAAAAATATTTTGACAGAGACAGAGAGAATCAGAGAGAGGGACAGATAGTGACAGACAGGAAGGGAGAGAGATGAGAGTATCAATTCTTCCTTGCAGCACTTTAGTTGTTCATTGATTGCTTTCTCATATGTGCCTTGATTGGGGGTGCTACAGCAGAGTGAGCAACCCCTTGCTCAAGCCAATGACCTTGGGCTCAAGCCAGCGACCATGGGGTCGTGTCTGTGATCCCACACTCAAGCCAGAGACCCTGCGTTCAAGCTGGTGAGCCCGCGCTCAAGCTGGTGATCTTGGGGTTTCAAACCTGGGTCCTTCATGTCCCAGCCTGATGCTCTATCTACTGCACCACCGCCTGGTCAGATATTTATTTACTCTTTCCAAGTGTGCACCCTTAAACAATATCTCCCCAATTTCCCCACCCCTTGCCACGGTAAACCACCATTCCCCTCTGTTTTTACAGAGATATTTTAGACTCTACCTGTAAGTGTATCATATTTTAGACTCTACCTGTAAGTGTATCATTTAGTACTTGTCTTTTCTGACTCACCTCATTTAGCAAAATACCCTCAAGGTCCATCCACATATACCATGATTTCTATTCATTCATCTGTTGGTGAACACTTAGTTTATTTCCCAAACCTCTTGATTTTATAGTTTACTCTGACTGTATGTAGTTTATCTCTTTGTCTTAGTTCTCTCTTCTGTTTCCAGAGCTTATCATACACTGTGGGCCTTAGATGCTTCACCATGGGAAATAACTGATGTCATGGTTAGGCTTATGAGTTGGGAGATGTTTATCTGCTACTTATTCTCACTTTTAGGTTAATTTCTGTATAGAAAGTATGAAGGATGATAAACTTTCCCCTCAAAAATGTCAGGCTTGCCTGACCAGGCGGTGGCGCAGTGGATAGAGTGTCAGACTGGGATGCAGAAGACCCAGGTTCGAGACCCCAAGATTGCCAGCTTGAGCGCGGGCCCATCTGGCTTGAGCAAAAAGCTCTCCAGCTTGGACCCAAGGTCGCTGGCTCCAGCAAGGGGTGGCTCTGTCCGCTGAAGGCCCGCAGTCAAGGCACATGTGAGAAAGCAATCAATGAACAACTAAGGTGTCGCAACGAAAGCCAATGATTGATGCTTCTCATCTCTCTCCGTTCCTGTCTGTCTGTCCCTATCTATCCCTCTCTCTGACTCTCTCTGTCCCTGTAAGAAAAAAAAAAAATGTCAGGCTTAGGTAAGGTCATTGTATTATTATTGAAAATTCATCTAGAAAGTGTACTGTCCAGTTTTTTCCCTAAATATCTTTATCAAAAGATTGAAGGTGCCTGACCTGTGGTGGCGCAGGGGATAAAGCATCGACCTGGAATAATGAGGTCACCGGTTCGAAACCCCGGGTTTGCCCAGTCAAGGCACGTATGGGAGTTAATGCTTCCTGCTCCTCCCCCTATGCTCTGTCTGTCTGTCTGTCTCTCTCTTCTCTAAAATGAATAAAAATCTTTAAAAAAAATAAAAAAGATTGAAGGTAAGCCTGACCTGTGGTGGCACAGTGGATAAAGCATCACCTGGAATACTGAGGTCACTTTTTGAAACCGTGGGCTTGCATGGTCAAGGCACATATGGGAGTTGATGCTTCCTGCTCCCCTCCCCCCCTTTTCTCTCTCTCGATCACTCTATCTCTCTTCTCTAAAATGAATAAATAAATAAAAATAATTAAAGAAAGAAAAGATTGAAGGTGATCTTAGAGGTCTCTGAGTAGAAACTCGCTACATCTCAGGACAAACCTGCCCTCCCTGGGACAAATTTTGCTCAAGCCTGGAACTATGACAGTCTTCCTCTTCTTTTTTTTTTTTTTTTTTAGATTTTATTTATTCATTTTATAGAGGAAAGAAAGGGGAGGGGAGAAGCAGGAAGCATCAACTCTCATATGTGCCTTGACCAGGGCAAGCCCAGGGTTGCAAACTGGCGACCTCAGTGCTCCAGGTCAACGCTTTATCCACTGCGCCACTGCAGGTCAGGCAAAGTCTTCCTCTTAGTGGTCCTTCAAACTATGATTTTGACTTTCCAGGCTTCCAATCTGTAGGCTGAACATTCCAGGACTTCAGCCCTGGCTTTTGGGAGCGGTCCCCAAACACAGCACTGTCCTGACTGGCCCTCTAGCTGTTGCATCCTTTTATTTTATTTTTTTAAAGTGCGGTTTATTTTTTTCAGTTTTTATTATTTTTTTATAGGGACACAGAGAGAGAGTCAGAGAGGGGGATAGATAGGGACAGACAGACAGGAACGGAGAGGTGAGAAGCATCAATAATTAGTTTTTCGTTGCCGTTGCGATACCATAGTTGTTCGATTGCTTTCTCACATGTGCCTTGACCGCGGGCCTTCAGCGAACCAAAGCAACCCCTTGCTGGAGCCAGTGACCTTGGGTCCAAGCTGGCGAGCTTTTGCTCAAGCCAGATGGGCCCACGCTCAAGCTGGCGAGCTTGGGGTCTCGAACCTGGGTCTTCCGCATCCCAGTCCGATGCTCTATTCACTGCGCCACCGCCTGGTCAGGCTGTTGCATCCTTTTTATTTAATTGTGATATAATTCACATACCATAAGTTCAGGGTTTTTTAGTATATTCACAGAGTTGTGTAATCATCACCACTATCTCATTCCAGAACATTCTCATCACTGAAAAAGAAACCCTATTGCCATTAGCAGTTACTCTTTCCTATCCCCTTCACCCAGCCCCTGGCAACCACTAATCTTTCTGTCTCTGGATTTGTCTATTCTGAATGTTGTATATAAATAGAATAATACAATATGTGACCTTTTGTGTCCAGTTTCTTTCACTGAGCATAATATTTTTTCAAAATTCACCCATGTTGTTGCATAAGTACTTCATTCCTTTCAAGTTTAAATGGCTATCCGTTTATCATCTGTTGATGGACATTTCAGTTGTTTATTATTTCAACATTATGAAAAATGCTAAACATTTGTGTACAAGTTTTTTTTGTGTGTGTGTGTACAAGTTTTTGAGTGAACATAATTTCAGTTCTCTTGGGCATATATAACAAGGAATGGAATTGCTAGGTCATATAGTAACTATATATAATGTTTTTTTTAATGTTGTGGACAAATATTTATTAGGATAAATTTTCTGCAGTGTGTAAATCATCCTTTCAATTACAAATACAGTGTGTCCGTAAAGTCATGGTGTACTTTTGACTATGTGACTGGTCAAAAGTGCACCATGACTTTATGGACACAGTGTATTTAGCTTTTTGGAGGAACTGCTTCAGTTTTCCACAGTGGCCACACCATTTTCTGTCCCCACCAGCAGTGGATGAGGGTCCCTGTTCACCACACCCTGACCTTTATAATTATAGCCGTCCTAGTGGGTGTGAAGTGGTATTCCATTGTACTTTTGATTATTTGCATTTTTCTAGTAACTACTGATTTTGTCATCTTTCCATATGCTTATTGTCCATTAGTATATCATCTTTGGGGAAATATCCATTTAAACAAATCCTTTGTGAGCCCTGGCTGAGTAGCTCAGTTGATTAGAGGGTTATCCCAATTTCTAAGGCTGTGGGTTTGATCCCTGGTTAGGGCACATAAACAATCAACTAATGAATGTATAAATAAATGGAACAATGAATTGATGTTTCTCTTTTTCTCTCCCAAATCAAAAAATTAAATAAAAAGTAAATCTTTTGCCTATTTTTCATTGGGTTGTCTTTTTATTATTGAATGTCAGTTTTTATATAGTCTGGACACACAGCCCCTTACCTGATATGATTTGTAAATATCCTATTCTGTGGGTTTCGAACCAGCAACCTCAGCATTCCAGGTCAATGCTTTATCCACTGCGCCACCATATGTCAGGCCTTATTCCACTTTTTTTTTTTTCTTAAGTGAGAAGCAGGGAGGCAGAGAGACAGACTCCCACATGCGCCCACCGCAAGCCCGGATCCACCTGGCAAGCTAACTAGGGGGCAATGCTCTACCCATCTGGGGCTGTTGCTCTGTTGCAACCAGAGCCATTTTAGCACTTGAGGGGAAGCCATGGAACCATCCTCAGTGCCAGGGCCAACTTGCTCCACTGGAGCCTTGGCTGTGGGAGGGGAAGAGAGAGATTGAGAGAAGGGAGAGGTGGAAGGGTGGAGAAGCAGATGGGTGCTTCTCCTGTGTGCCCTGGCTGAGAATTGAACCTGGAACTTCCACATGCCAGGCCAATACTCTACCACTGAGCCAACCAGCCAGGGCCTTGTTGGTTGATTTTTTAAAAACTGATTTTAGAGAAAGGGAGGGAGAGAGGGTGGGAGCGAGAGAGAAACATAGATTTGTTTTACTTATTTATGTATTCATTGGTTGACTCCTCTATGTGCCCTGACTGGGGATCAAACCCACAACCTGTTGGGACAACACTCTATCCATCTCTGAACAACCTGGCCTGGGTGAGGAGTAGTACTTTCTTAATATTAGGTCTTCCCGTCAATGAATGTCTGTTCATTTATTTAGTTAATTTCTTTCAATGTTTGGTTGTTTTAAGGGTATAAGTCTTCCACTTCTTTAGTTAAATTGATTTCTAAATATTTTATTCCTTTTGGTGCTGTCCTGTGTGCTTTTTAACTAAGGTAATTCATCATGAACATAACAGTCCAGGAAACTATCTGTCTAAAGATCAGTCCCTTTAGTTATAGAAGAAGCCTGGAGAGCTTACCTTTGATTCCTTAGCCCCCTCGTCCTTTCAGTTTTTAGTCTGTATTTTATTTTTTTATTATGTGAGAGGAGGTGAGGCAGAGAGCCAGACCCCCAATGGGGGTCCACCCATCAAGCCCCATATAGGGCGATTCTCTGCCCATCTGTGGCTGTTGCTTGGCAACCATTCTATTTTTAGCACTGGAGGTGGAGCCTCCACAGAGCCATCCTCAGTGTCTGGGGCCAACTCCCTGGAACCAATTGAGCCATGGCTGCAGGAGTAGGGGGAGGGAATAAAGGAGAGAGGGAGAGGGTAAAGAAGCAGATTGTTGCTTCTCCTGTGTGTCCTGACTGGGAATCAAACCCAGGACATCCACACTCTGGGCAGATATTCTACCACTGAGCCAACTGGCCAGGGCTCTTCCCAACTTTTCATTGTAATGATTTTCAAATACACAGAAACACTGAAGTCACATTCTTGTATTCCTGACTCTATAATAATCCATGTTTTGTCCCTTCCTAGCATTACCTCTGAGCTGGGCAAGGGTAGCTGCCCCCCCACCCATATAGTAATTTCATGTTTCTGCTCCCACTTCTTTACAACATTGCAGTGAAATGTGGTTTAATGCTCCAACCTAGATGTCTTTAGTCAAAGAGGACAGGGCTATTAAAGATGGAAATTTCCTGCTTGGAAATGGCTAGAATTCTAAATATTTCCCTTTTGGGGGCTCAGATCAATCCTGGGTCCCTAGTAACAGGGAACAAAATGGGAGTCTTTCTGTAACAGGCATTCACCATCTACAATCTGGTCTCAGCTGAGTGGATCTGAAGCTTTTCTTTTTCTTTCTTTCCTTTTATTATTTTTTTTACAGGGACAGAGAGAAAGAGAGAGAGGGATAGATAGGGACAGACAGACAGGAACAGAGAGAGATGAGAAGCATCAATCATCCTTTTTTCGTTGCAACACCTTAGTTGTTCATTGATTGCTTTCTCACATGTGCCTTGACTGCGGGCCTTCAGCAGACTGAGCAACCCCTTGCTGGAGCCAGCGATTTTGGGTCCAAGCTGGTGAGCTTTTTGCTCAAGCCAGATGGGCCCACGCTCAAGGTGGCGACCTTAGGGTCTTGAAACGGGTCTTCCACATCCCAGTCCGACGCTCTATCCACTGTGCCACCGCCTGGTCAGGCTTTTTTTTTTTTTTTTTTAAGATTTATTGATTTTACAAGGAGGGGAAGGCAGGGTGAAGTAGTTGCTTTATTCTAGCTGTTCATCAGTTGCTTGTCTTATGTGCCTTGACCAGGCAAGCCCAGGATTTAGAACTGGCAACCTCAGCATTCCAGGTGGGTGCTCTATCTACTGTACCACCACAGGTAACGCTGAAGATCTTAACAGGATCTAATTTTGCACTCTTCTGGGTGGAGTTCCTCTTCACTCCTCTCCATCTTTCCCCTTTCATTTCCCTCTCCAAGATCCAGTTTAAAATACTAGCATTTCCAGAAACTTTCCTAATTCCCATCAGCCAAAATTTCCCCCTACTCCGAGTCTTGTTCCTGCTTACGCCATTTAGTATTTCCTTATTTCAGCATCATTGTACCTTTTCTAGATTTCAGGTTGGCTTGGTCAGGGCTATATCCTGTCCATGTGTACTTTGTTCTGGCCAGGCAGAGTGTAGGTGCTTCATGTACATCTGCTGGACCACTGACCCGAGGCAGGTTTATGCTTGATACATTTTCTGGGGTGGGCTTTAAAAATACTGAGTGTGTATGTTCACCTCACATTAAGATGGTGGTTATTGCCCTGACCAGATAATTTAGTTGGTTAGTGCATCATCCTGAAACATCAAGCTTGAGGGTTCAATTCCTGGTCAGAGCACATTCAAGAATAAACCAATGAATGCATGGATAAAACAATAAATCAACATTTTTCCCTCTCTTTTCTTCTCTAAAAATCAATAAAAAATACTGTTGTTTTTTTTTAGAGGAGGGGAGGCAGAGACAGACTCCTGCATTTGCCCACCTGGGATCCACCTGGCAAGCCCACTAGGGGGTGATGCTCTGCCCATCTGGGGCCCTTGCTCTGTTGCAACAGAAGCCATTTTAGTGCAGAGGCCATGGAGCCATCCTCAGCACCAGGGGCCAACTCGCTCTAATTGAGACTTGACTGCAAGGGGAGAGAGGAAAGGGAGAGAGAGAAGCAATAGGGGTAGGGATGGAGAAGCAGATGGGCGCTTCTCCTGTTTGCTCTGACTAGGAATCGAACCCAGGATACCCACACGCCAGGCTGACGCTCTACAACGGAGCCAACCAACCAGAGCCAATACTGTTTTTCTGTTTTTGTATTTTTCTGAAATGAGAAGCAGGGAAGCAGACAGATTCCCGCATGTGCCCGACAGGGTGATGCACCTGGTATACTCACTAGGGGGTGATGCTCTGCCCATTTTGGGGCATTGCTCTGTTGCAACTAGAGCCATTCTAGTGCCTGAAATGGGGGTCATGGAGCCATCCTCAGTACCTGGGCCAACTTTGTTCCAATGGAGCCCTGGCTGCAGGAGGGGAAGAGAGATAGAACGGAGAGAGGGAAGAGTGGAGAAGCAGATGAGTTCTCCTGTATGCCCTGGCCAGTAATCGAACCCAGGACTTCCACATGCCAGGCTGATGCTCTACTGCTGAGCCAACTGGCCAGGGACAATACTGATTATTTTTGATGATACAATCAATGTAAAATTAAAAAGGGAGTCTGAATAAAGCTACTTAAAGAGGATTCTTTCTCAAGCCCTCAGCAGACTATACTGTATTGAAAACCTCCATGACAAAAACAAGACCTGCCAAATGATGTTCAAGTAGCTTACTAACAGTATTTTTTCAAACTTGTTCTTAGCCAATGTAATTAATAGGAAGTTGGAGGATCATTATAGTAATCTCTCTTAACACCTGGTAGCATAATAGACTGTTGTGATTTTTTTTTTGTGACAGAGGAACAGTCAGGAAGATAAGTGTGAATTCTTTGTTGTGGTTCCTTAGTTGTTTCCTCATATGTGCCTTTACGGGGGTGGCGGTGGAGTTGAAGCAGAGTGAGTGACCCCTGGCTCAAGCCAGCAACTTTGGGCTTCAAGCCAGTGACCTTTAGGCTCAAGTCAACCATGGGGGGTCGTGAGGTCATGTCTATGACCCCACACTTACTCAAGCCGGTGACCTAGGGGTTTCAAACCTGGGTCCTTATCCCAGTCCGACAGTCTATCCACTGCGCCACCACCTGGGCAGGCTAGACTCTGTTATGATTAATCTCTCTTAGCCTTCCAGGTCTTATTTCCACACATTTTCCTTTCCTACTACTCCCCTTAACCCCCACTGACTTCTTGGTTGGCAGTTAGCAAAAACAAAGTATGACAGAATAGGGATGTATTGTGGTGTTAACTTTGTACTGCTTTCTCAAGATACCACTTGACATAGGAGATAATTTTCATCCTGTAAGATAAAGTTGATTGGAAGACCATAAGGTCATCCATAGGGAACCATGGAAGAAGGTCCCATATCAAGATATTAAAGGCTAATTAGTAGCAATTCAAATTGATAAAATTGACTTTTGGCTGGTACTTGCAATGTTTTTCCTTGAACACTGGACAAATTTACTGAAGTCCACTTGTAAGTTCACTTTAATATATAGGGAAGCTGTAAGGGAATGCTTTTGCTTTTTTCCTCTGAACCCTCTACATCAGGGATTTAAACTGACATTAAGACAAGGATGTGACCGCAAGAAGTGAAACAAAGTTATCTGTCTCACACAGTTTATTTAACAATAGGTAATAAGAAATCAAATTTAACAGTCTATACAGTGATCCAAAGTTCATATTTATAAGTAATCAATTTTAATTGCATGATTTACAACAGTTGAGGGTTTTTGCTTTCTATTTTCAAGTTTTACAGAAAGTATGTGTGTGTGTTGGGGGGGCAGGGTAAGGAGGAAGAAAGCAAGCAAAGAAGAAACCCCAGGGACATTTTGCATGTTAAAATCATCCCACTGGAATCGTTTCTTACCCTCTTTTTATTTTTTTCTGTTAGATGTAAAAATAACGAAAAAAATTCTTCCAAGAAACAGAACCACAGTATATAATACATCAATTTGGCAGCTGCCCCTGTATATTTTGAAAAAAGTCATTTTTTTCTCTACATGTACAAATTATTTTAATACTTGAAGTTTTTACGCTCAGACTTATGGAATAGAAAATTTTCTGGAGCACAAAAGTTGACTTGAAGGGAGGGAGGAGAAAAGGAAAATTTTTTTTTACATTTCTAAAAGAATGAACATTTTTGCACCCAGAGAAAAAATTGGTATTTTAATATATACTTATATATATATTTCCATATATATATACATATACATATATATATATGGTAATTTTAAAGTAACATTAACCCCTTTTGTCCTCTGGTTTTAGAAATGTTCTTTTTTAAGTCTTCCCTAAAGTGAGGAAAATAGGGAAAAATGTCAACCATCTGCACCAGTAAATAATAACTATTAATATTACATATTTTCATTAATTTAAAAAAAATAATAAAACCTATTGGAGGTGCAAGGCAGGAGCATGTGGTGGCTTCACAGAACTCAGCCCCCTCCCAGTGCACACGTGAACCACACACACAAGGGGAAAACAGGCCGGTGGTAACCAGCCATAACAAAAATATATTCTTTGTATTCTATCATCCCTCAGGTTCATCTTGCATGTTTGCTTTAAACCACAAACAGCTACTGCACAGTTCTTACATGTTCCAAGGAAAATTGTCTTTTAGGCTAAGAAAGATTCAAAAAAATTGTTTTCAGTACAAAACAGTCTTGTTAAGAGAAAATAATTTTTTTGCTCCCAAAATACTACAAGGTGTCTCTAGTGTATGTCTAGTGTACTCTGTGAGAGGTTTGCATTCAAGTCTGAGTTATCGGTGCTGAGTCCCAGGTCCGTGGCGCTTGCACCATGGAGGTTTGCCATGCCTGGATTGCTAGTGAGCTGAGAAAGCATTGAATTCTGGTCCGGGCTGGCAAAATGCCCTTGCTCCATTGGGTTGGCCTGGGCAGCTACCAGTCCTGGATGTGGAGAACTGGTCTGTGGGGAAACGTGGTGAGGAGAAGGCTGAGGTTGCATCCTTGGGGAAGGGCTGGAGTGAGGGGGCTGAGACTGTGGCCGTGGAGAAGGGACAGGCTGGGGAGAACGCACTTGATTGGAGAGAGAAGAAGGGATTTGCTGGCCTTGTAGGTGTGGGGACTGAGCCTGATTTGGGAGCATATGCTGTTGGGGACTCATGGGGTTGGGCTGAGCAGGAGACCCCATCTGTTGCTGAAGGAGTCGCTGCTGATAGGCCTGCAGACTGGCTCCTGCTTCTGCTCCCAAGGCCTGTGGGACCTGGCCCATCTGTCCCATGTTCCCTTGTTGCATCTGTTGCATATGATGCTGCATCCGTTGCTGCTGCTGCTGCTGCGGGGGGTAGCCGACGCCTTGGGGTTGCTGGAACTGGTTGTGGTTGGCCATCCCTGGGCCAATTCCTGGTCCTGCTCCTTGTTGCTGCATCATCTGCTGTCGTCTCAAGATGTCTCGGTACTGTGAAGGCATGGTGTTGTGATTCATGTTCATCTGCTGAGCCTGGGGGCTCATCCCTCCCATGGGTGGCTGCAGTTGCTGCTGTGGCTGCTGCTGTGGCAGGCCAGCCCTCTGGACGCCCGCTTGCATGGGATTCATGTTCTGCATGGCTGGATTGGAGTGGACGCCCTGCTGACCGGGCATGGCAGGGGGCTGCAGCCCTGGCTGACCCTGGGGCATGCCAGGCTGCCCGGGGAGGGGTTGTGGATTAGAATTGGCGTATTTGGCAGCCCGCTGCTTGATGAATGCAGCCAACAGCTGGGGGTTGGCATGAAGGATACTAAGCACCTGTTGCTGCTGTAGGGGAGAGCTGGGAGACCTGAGAGTCCGCAAAAGGTTTTGTAAGGCTTGTTGAGACACAGTGCCTGGCTTGAGAGGGCTCACACCGACCTGGCCCAATCCTGGTTGGGGAGCCATGTTCAAGGGCTGACCATGTTGGGCCACTGACATCATGGCTGGCCTTGGCATCCCAGACTGTAGTTGCTGGGGCTGAGGCAATCCTCCTTGGGCCCATGGTGGCTGTTGCTGCATTCCCGTGGGCCCCATCCCTGGCTCCAAATGCCCACTGGGACCTCTGGCCATGGGAGTTGGGTTCATTCCCATGGGAGCCATTGGGGTCATCTGGGGTATCTGGTGCTGGATTGGCCTTTGAAAAATTTGCACGTGGGCCATCTGGCGCTGCGTCTCAGCTGCCCTCTGAATCTGCATTGCCATTTCCACTGCTGCAGGTGGGGGTCCTGGAAGGGGAGGTGGTTGAGCAGTCTGAGGGGGCGTTGGAGGGGTCACCTGGCCTGGTGCTTTACCCTGGGACACAGGGCCAGCAGCTTGAGTCCTGGGCAAGTAGGGCGGCATGCTGTTGGGAGGCGTGGGCTGGGGCTGAGTAGGGGGCTGGGGCTGGGGTGTCTGCGGGGTGGTGGGCTGTTGGCTGGTTGGTGTGGTCGGAGTGGCAGGAGTGGGGGAGGGCAGGCCCTGTTGCTGCCCCACCACACCAGTTCGCTGCATGCTGGCCATCCTCCTGCGGAGCATCTGGGCCTGCTGTAGCCGGTGCTGCAGCTGCTGCTGCCGAAGCTTTTGCTTGATGTTTAGGCAGAACGGCACAGGGCATTTGTTCTCCTGGCAGTGCTTGGCATGGTAGCAGCAGAGGGCGATGAGCTGCTTGCAGATGGGGCAGCCTCCATTAGTTTTTCGTTTGCAACCCTTGGTGTGCTGCACAACCCGTTTCATCTTCTGGCAGGAGGGCAGGGAACAATTGGCATTTCGGCACTGGCAGGCATGGACCAGAGACTGAATGCAGCGCTGGATGCTCAGGCGACGGGAGTCTCCGGGGCTCTGGGTGGCCGCAGCCTGCTGGTTGTTGCTCTCGTCATCTAAGCCGAGACCTAGTTTCTCCATTTTGTGGTCATGGTTTTTAGTGTTATAGCAGGTAATACACAAATCATAATCCTGGGGGAAAAGAACACAGGTGCAGATCAACTCTCCAAGACTGAGGTGATTCAAAAGCATTTTAGATACTCTGCTTAAAGTTCAAAAGCCTCTTTAGCTCTACCATCCAAATATAAGGCCAGGCCCCATCTCTTCCTCCTAGTACATACTACCAGCACTTGAACCCAGAAAACCTCTCCAAACTCTAGGCCTGGCCTGTCCTGCCCCCACCCTGGGGCCTACCTCACAGACAGTGCAGTGCCAACGAGTCTCCACATGGTGCTTGCACTCGTTGCAGGTGTAGACAAAGCGGTCCTGGCTCTGGGTGTGCAGCTCCACCAGCATGCACATGGTGGACCACTGGGCTCTTCGGAGGGATGAGAACTCCAGGTGCTTGTCCCTTGCAAGGGTGAGAAATGCATCCCGCCCATCCATCAGATCACAGGGGATGAGGGGGTCAGGATCAACGATGGGAGGCAGGGAGTTGGCGGCAGGGCCAGCAATGAGACGGATGACAAAGAAGACCTGCAAAACAGACAATCTCATTCTGACTCTGAACCTGGAGCACCACATGGTGCTGGATCAGTAACAGCGGTCAGTGAGTCACACTGGCCACCTGTGATGCCGATGAACACTGAGTTAGTGACAGCCCTCGCTCCTGTTTCATGTCTCTCGTCCCTTCTCTGAGACTGTCTACAACGGACCTAAAATCCACATTTGCTCCTGTCTACCTCATTCAATAATTCCTTCTAAATAGGAATGGAAAATGGAAAAGGTCAGGTACAGCACATATATATTGGACTCTGCCTCAGAGATATCTAGTTTAAGATGCAATCCATGATTTAATCTGAAGCTAATCACAAGGGGAAAAAAAGCAGTTATTTCTAAACTGAAGTAAATTCTACAAAACAATCAGACTGTGCTCTTCAACGAAATGTCCATGTCATGAAAGAAAATAAGGCTGGGAACTAAGGCATGCACGGCAATTCAACATGACATACACTCCTTGACTAGAGCATATAAGGACAAGACATTTGATGGGGACATTGGGGTAAGCTTCCTGAGGGTTAAACTATAGTTTGGCTCTGCTGAAGGTTGTTTTCTTTCTTAGAAGGTACTTGCTGAAATAAAGTAGCAAAATGTTAACAATTGTTGACACAGTGTGGGTAGTGCAACTTGATTACAAATTTGAAATAAAAAAAAATGTTGGTGGGGTTAGGAAAGAAAAAAGCAAAACCTCTTTATTCCTTGCTGTGAAAGCAGCAAAATTTTTGTTCACTGAAGTTTGAAAACACACAACCATCATTAATTCCCATACCATTATTGGAAAGGCTGCAACAGGAAGATGGTGTACATGTATCTGAAATGAATCGACACCTAACTTTAACTATTAACCAAATGAAATGTAAATTAGTACCTTCACAAGATCAGAACGTGAGCACATGCTGTATTGTCCTCTTTATTATACCAGTTTCAGAGTCGAAAACCTGTGCACACTGGCAGTAAGCCTTATGATACACCTGAGAAGCAATGTCTGTATATAAAATAAGATTATTTCTAGAACTACAACACAGGATAAGAAAGCATGCAGAGTACAGACATTGAGTAGAGATGCCGGAGGTGAAAAGCATTAAGGGGGACAGTAATGGGTGTTTGACACCTTGTAAGATTGTGGCTTAAAGAATGTACTCATGGCCTGACCAGGCGGTGGCGCAGTGGACAGAGCATCGGACTGGGATGCAGAAGACCCAGGTTCGAGACCCCGAGCTCGCCAGCTTGGACCCAAGGTCGCTGGCTCCAGCAAGGGGTTGCTCGGTCTGCTGAAGGCCCGCGGTCAAGGCACATGTGAGAAAGCAATCAATGAACAACTATGATGTCACAGCGGCAACGAAAAACTAATGATTGATGCTTCTCACCTCTCTCCGTTCCTGTCTGTCTGTCCCTATCTATCCCTCTCTCTCTCTCTGTCCCTGTAAAAAAAAAAAAAAAAAAAGGCTTGGGGGTAGAGTAATGGTGCATGGGAAAAGATGCAGATGAAGAAGCTCTATAATCAAGCATCATTACAATAAATAACTCTCTAAACAAGGGTTCTGTCATAACCATCTCTCCTGGAAACTTACTTAATTTGGTTATAATTCAATGCTTAAACTCAAGCTTTCAGTTCTTTCTCCACATGATAGCCACTTCCTCTAAGAACTTGATTATGTCTGAACAAAAGTCAAACTGAAATTTAAAAATCTGACACGATCGGGTATGCAACACAATTGAATGATAACCTGGAGATGTTTTCATTGTACATATGTACCCTGGTTTATTGGTGTCACCTCATTAGAATAATAATTATATATATATATAAAAAATCTGACATGAGCCCGACCAGGTAAGTGGTGGCGCAGTGTATAGTGCTGCCCTGGGACACAAGAGGACCCAGGTTTGAAACCCCGAGGTTACTGGCCTCAGCGTGGGCTCATCCAGCTTGAGCGTGGAATCATAGACATGACGCCATGGTTGCTGTCTTGGGCCCAAAGGTCACTGGCTTGGCTGGAGCCCTCCAATCAAAGCACTTATGAGAAAGTAATCAATGAACTAAGGTGTCACAATGAAGAACTGATGCTTCTAATCTCGTTCCTTTCCTGCCTGTATGTCCCTCTATCTCGCTAAAAACAACCTGTATGTCCCTCTATCTCGCTAAAAACAAAACAAACAAAAAAACCTGACATAAATTGTCCTCTAAGACTTCTCATCTCAACAATGCCATTAAAAGGAAAAAGAGGCCTATCACACAATACAACAAGTTCATCGATTGCTTTCTCATATGTGGCTTGATTGGGGGCGGGGGGCTCTGCCACAGCAGAGCAAGTGACCCCTTGCTTAAACCAGTGACCTCGGGCTCAAGCCAGTGACCTCGGGGTTTCGAACCTGGGTCCTCCGCTCTATCCACTGCACCACGCCTGGTCAGGCAGTAATTTAAATAATAAAATAATTCAAAGTTTTAACTTCTCTGAGAAGAGGTTACAAGTATATTTATAACAGTTTAACTCTTCAATTTTCTCCACTTCCCAATTCACTTTCAGTAGGTCAATAGCCAACACTTTACTTTTATTTTTTCGCCAAAGTTCCATTACAAATGAACTGGAATGGGTAACAGTTCTAAGAAACTTGGTTTAAAAATTTTTTTAATATACTTTTTTATTTATTGATTATTTGAGAGGAAGAGAAAGGGAGAGACAGATACAGATATTTCTGTATGTCTCTGACCAGGGATTGAACCTACAATCCAGGCGATGCTCTAACCAACTGAGCTATCCTCCCAGGGCTAAGGAACTTGGTTTAAAACAAAACCGCAACAATATCCAACAAGCCAATCTCCTGAACAGTGAATGGACAGAAGTCCACCCCACCCACAAGGTAAGCTATGCTTATACTTCCAAATTTCATAGTCAAGTGCTACTTCAAGATTGGGATATGTTCTAAGAAATGCACCACTGGGCGATTGCATTGTGGGAAGGTCATGGTGCACTTACACAAACCCAGACGGACTGTAACCGTATGTGCTATACTTTGTGGTACTGGCAGCCCTGTAGGTTTGTTTATACCAGCATAACCACAAACACGAGCAATGCACTGAGCTATGACGCTGTAATGACTGTGACATTGCTAAGTGACAGAATTTTTCAGCCTCATTATAATGTCATGGGACCACTATTGTAAATGCAGCCCATCATTGGCCAAAACATCACTAGGTGGCACACGACAGTGTAAGACACAATCCAACCATTTAGATTTATAACAGCTGCAAATCAAACCTTTATAATTTCCTTCCTGTTCTTACCACCCACTCTATCCATCTCTTTTGTTTTTTCTTATTCAAGTGATTTCTTCCTTCCAAATTTCTAATCCAGCACTCACGCTATGAATGCCAACCACGGTGAACAGTGTTTAAAAAGTCCTGTCCAACCTTCCTCCCATCAGCGACGGCCCCATCTCACCTCCTTATGTTTCTCCATGGTGGCATACAGTTTCTGTGAGAGGTCATTAGATACATTGGGCATGCCTGGCTTCTTCTTGTTGCCCCTACTCAGGCTGCTCTTGTTTTTGCTGGTTTTCTTATTATTCTTCTTTTTAGCATTTTTGCTGTCTCCTTTTGTCACCTGTAGGACAGCAGCTATTATTTACTGTAAACATTAGTTTTCTCCCAATGAAGAATCCACACTAAAATCCTTTATAAGACAATGGCAGCCTTAACTTTTTGACCAGAAGAGCCACACAGTTTAGAGGGCCCTCAGATCGAATAGCCCTATTCCAGAATCGAGGACAGGGAATGAGGAGTAGCTGGCAATGCAGGGCACTGCAAAGCAGTGTGGGGTACACAAAGTGGTGAGCCAAGAACTTGGATTCATTTTCTTCTACTCACATTCTACATTGCTCACAAAATATAGGGGAAATTTCAAAATAAATATGAAGTAGTAAAATATCCCCTAATTTTTGTGAGCAGTGTAGAATTTTATGGGTCTACTCGAAAAATACTCTTGAAAAACATTCAATGAATTTAAACAACAAAGCTGTAGAGTTCTTTAACAAACTAAGGGTGATTTTAGACTAGTGATGGGCAATCTTTTGAGCTTGGTGTGTCAAAATCCACCAAAAAACCGAGCATAATTTGGGTGGTGTGTCACTTCGAGAAAAACGGTCTAACCAGAAGTCCCAGAACTAGATGCTCTGTGCCGGAGTTCTGTTGTTTTGGCCTACAGACCTCATGCACAGAGTGTCTACACTACAGCAAATGTTTTATCCTCAGCTACTGCACCTGGCAGTGCAGGAGCCGAGAATGAAATGTCCTTCTCGGCATGCGGCCCCATACTTCTCTGGTCACGTGTCATCAAAAATGGCTACGCGTGGTAGTGCTGACACGCGTGTCATAGGTTCACCATCATGGCTTTAGATGGTCAGACTGAATGAGGTCAACTGTAGACATGCTATGGGAATAGAGACCAGAAAGTTCCTTACATGATCCTCCTACAAAAACAGGCTCTGTACACAGGGGACTGGCCTGTTATTTTTTGGTATGGCTTAAAAATGTTTTGTTAAGAAAAGAATGTGCCAGAGATGATATGTGGCTTGTAAGGCCCAAAATATCTGAAATCTGGATCTTTATAGAAACTAAAGCTTGCCAACCACTTGCTCTAGATAGGTAATTTTCTATCAGCTACAGCTAGCACTCGACTTACGACCACGATTTGGTCATAAGTGGAATAGGCTATATGCACAGTACTGTGAAATGATGTTATAAAAATCTTTAAGTCATATTTTATCATAATTCTTTCATTATTGTTATCTATCATAATTTTCTTGGTCATTTTATGCCATTTGTATCATCTCTACACCCTTTGGTTTCTTACTTTTACATTTGTCAGGTTTAAGTAAAACACTGCATTATCTGTACAACTGGTTTAATATTTGCAAAACATACAAAATACAGGTGCATACAAAAACTGCTCCAGACACAGAGCAGTCATGGCTAGCGACTGTGGTCATAAAGTCGAATGCTTATAAGTTGCATAGGTTGTAAGTTGATCAATACCTGTATTCAGTTTTTGTTTCCACAATCAGTTTCCATATTGGAAATCCAAGGCTTCCTTTACAAAGGGGGTGTGATACTGAAAAGGTTTAAAACCATACCAATAGGATCTCAGGAACTCAGCCAGGATTTCCCGCCCATTTTAAAGAGCTTCTTCACACCTGAGAGCGTTCAGACCAAGTTGAAAGTTTAAGCTCACTCCTAGATTACAGATGGGAACCAAGGTAGAAGCTGGAAAGGAAAGAAGTGCTTACATCTGTGCTTTCATTGCTGGTGTTTTCCTCTCGCTTCCTCTCCTCCTCCTCCTGCTCCAGTTCCTTAATGCTCTCTTCCAGAACATTGGGCCAGAAATCACCTTCAAAGTAGGGCAATTCCTTTGCACTTGTTAATCGATCTTCAGTAGCTTGTTTAAAAATATCCTGTATTGAAAATATCCAGGTACAAATTGAAATTTCTATTAAAATAAATTTGTATTACATAGAAGCAGTCACAGCTAATGAACGTATGAAACAAAAACCAAGGATTAAAATGGTGGCAAAGATTTTATATCGAAGAACCATGGCAGGGAAGACATTTAGTGTCATAAACAGTAAAAATGCCATATTAAGTCTGTATTTCTGGTTTTCTCTTTCCTCTACCCATGAAGGCAGGGAGACTATCTTTTCTGCCTTTATACAACCAGGTGGTAAATTATCCTACCAGGACCAACGGCAGAAGCAGAGGCATCAGCATTCACATGTGGCCTTTACCCACTCTTGATGACTAAGGCAGTGCAATGGGAGGCAAGCCTGCCTTGCGGCCCATCCTGGGGGCTTAGCAACTCTCACTGAGATGGTCAGCACAACTCATACTACAAGTACTGGAAACTATGGCTATAGAGCAATCTGCTGTGCTGCTGGGCAAACACACAGCTGACGATTTCCTCCCCAAGTGGCAGAAAACAGGTAGAAACTCAGTAGTTCAAGTTCTTATTATGAGAGACTCTATAATCAGGAACAGCTATTCAGAATATATATTTGCCCTGGCCAGTTAGCTCAGTTAGAGCATCGGTCTGAAATACCAAGGTTGTGGGTCTGATCCCCAGTAAGAACACACAGAGGAAGTGACTAGTGAACGCACAACAAGTGGAACAATGAATGTTTCCCACCCAGTTTGTTTCTCTAAAATGAATTTAAAAAATTAAAAAAAATACATTTTATTTAGTCACACCTTTAAAACAAATTTGTTGATCTAAGACTCTTTGAACACTGATATATTCAACTAAATTTAGCAAGTTTTAAACACTGTACAGATATACTTCATCCTAATAATTTAGGCAAAATAACACTTTATGAAATTAGAGTAATTTTATAAATGATGTGGAAGAACAGAAGCTTTTCAGTGAGAGAATAGACCAGCAGGATTAGTATATTTCTACTTCTCTCAGCACCCCCGGTCCTCCTGACCTTGTAGTCATGGACAATTCGCTCGGACACGGACTTGTCAAGCATCTTTTTGTACCACTCCTGCAGTCGCTTGGGCTTGGGGATCTTCTGGTCAGGAGGATGACAATGGAAGATGTAGTCATCTCCCTCACTTGGAGGACATGCCCAAATATGCCCTGTTGTATAACTATCAACACAAAGAGAAGTACCATTCAAGAGAAATGACAGCCACTTTAGATTACAAATAAGTCAGTTGAGAAGGCAATAATCTCCCCCCAAGATAACACGAAGTGTACAATCCAGCATCAGATCAAAATTATTAGGCTATGGCCTGACCTGTGGTGGTGCAATGGATAAGGTGTCAACCTGGAATTGGAATGCTGAGGTCGCCGGTTCAAAACCCTAGCCTACCTAGTCAAGGCACATGTGGGAGTTGATGCTTCCTGCTCCCTCCCTTCTCTATCTCCTCTCTAAAAATGAATAAATAAAATTGGAAAACAATATTTTTAGGCCAAAACTAGGCATAACCCACAGCACTAACAATGGATTTCACATTGCCTAGTTCTTCTTAAAGGATTCCTGGAGACTAATCATTCTTGGAAGATCTAAAAATCTCAAACTTGCATTCAATGACCAAATAAAAGCTATCGTGCAAAGGAAAATAGACTCATTCCAACAAGAAAGCTGTAGCAAACTATTAAGAAGAATACCCTGCATGCAACGTGAGGTGGTAAGTAGTCTTAAGCACTTATGTACCTTGAAGAAGGTAAGGAACCAGTCTGACAAATTTTTATTATCTCCACACCCCTTTTTTTTGGTCTTTTTTTTACAGGGACAGAGAGTCAGAGAGTGGGAAAAATAGGGACAGACAGACAGGAACGGAGAGAGGTGAGAAGCATCAATCATTAGTTTTTCATTGCCGTTGCACACCATAGTTGTTCATTGACTGCTTTCTCACATGTGCCTTGACTGCGGGCCTTCAGCAGACCGAGTAACCCCTTGCTGGAGCCAGTGACCCTGGGTCCAAGCTGACGAGCTTTTGCTCAAGCCAGATGGGCCCGCGCTTAAGCTGGCGAGCTCGGGGTATCGAACCTGGGTTTTCCGCATCCCAGTCCGACCCTCTATCCACTGCGCAGATGTACAGGATCAAATCCAAATGTTAGTCAAGGTTCTGGCCCTAAATGAGTAACAATCAACCTTGAAATCAAACTGTACATAACAGCTTAACTGAACAAAATAAAACAAATCCTAGATGGGCGTAACATCAAAGAATTTCCAACAAAATTGAGGTTCTAGTTCTTCTAGATGAGAAAAAAAGGCAGAAGGGTCATACATTTGCATGTTTTAATGTATGTCTTCCCAAAATGCCATAGTGAAATTAGTTTAAACCAATTGTTTTTGAAAGCACTTGTTTATCAATATGCTTACCCTAACTTCTTGACATATTCTAAATATCCAATTAGGATTTCATAATAGACTGCAGTCCTCAAGCATTTCGGGCGGAAGAAATGAACACTATCGAGGTATGAGATGTAGACTCTCCTGTACCAAACAGGGAGAAAGAAACCAAATCAAGTCATGAGTTCTCTTCAATGTAGCTAAAAATAAATTATCTTCTGTGCTTTTTGCTTACCTTGTCATTTATAATACTTATCACCAGTATTCTAGGTTAGTTAAATGACTAGATTGTGAGCCTTTTAGGGAAGTTTAGTGAGCCTATGGCTCTATTATTGTCTTACACCCAGAACTGCCTGAAACATAGTGTATCAGCTAATATTTATGGATCCAAATGTATTCTGGCAGCATTTATATTCTGGTCTTTACACTATTTTGGAAACAAGAAATTCCAAACCATATTCTTCTACCTTGTATGACATTTATTCATATATGTCTCAGCAAGGTACTTAACACAATCTAGATTTAAGCCTATTTTCTGAAAAGTAGTGAGTTTGTTTCCCTTACAGGCTATTATTCATAACCCTTTTCTTGTTATTATGACCACAGAAAAAACAGTATTAAGTAGTACTTTATGTTTTTGGTTTTACTTCAATATTATACTTGAGAATTTGCTTTTCTAAACCAAGTACCTCACTTTCTTATTTTGCTCTTTCCTTTAACCGCAAACTCCTCCCATGCACATCAGAAGGCAAACCTGGTAAACCCTACCTCTGGTTGGGTGGAGGGCAGTCTGAGCCATATTCCTGAACATGCATGCCAAAGAAGCACAAGTCAACACCATCAATCTCTTCAAAGGCAAAGAGGGCTTTGGTTCGATAGGGAAAGGATTCTGCCATCTCTCCACTATCCACAAACCTACACAATTCAGATGGGAGGGACAAACCACAACATCTCATTCAGATTAGAATCATCAACATTAGTAATTGTGTATGAGCAACTGTGGATCCACAAAATAAAAGGAAAACTACTATATACCTCGCTTTCATGCCTGGTTTGACTTCCACAGTTTTATCAGAAGCATGAACGACACGAACAGTGACTTCTCCTGACTCAGGGTGATTCTGTCGCCTCAGAAAGTCGTTCACACGATTCTCCAGAAAGGTGCCAAGCCTGGTAGATGGCAACCCTAGGAATGTATAAGTTAAAGTTCAGTAGTAACCAAGGTGTAAATTTATTACTGTCTTTTTTTTTTTTTTTTTTTTTTTTTTTACAGGGACAGAGAGAGAGTCAGAGAGAGGGATAGACAGGGACAGACAGACAGGAACGGAAAGAGGTGAGAAGCATCAATCATTAGTTTTTTGTTGCCCTTGCAACACCTTAGTTGTTCATTGATTGCTTTCTCACATGTGCCTTGACCGTGGGCCTTCAGCAGACCGAGTACCCTCTTGATGAAGCCAGCGACCTTGGGTCCAAGCTGGTGAGCTTTTTGCTCAAGCCAGATGGGCCCGCGCTCAAGCTGGCGAGCTTGGGGTCTCGAACCTGGGTCTTCCGCATCCCAGTCCGACGCTCTATCCTCACTGTGCAACTGCCTGATCAGGTTATTACTGTCAGTCTTAAGGTTCAACATCAACTCTCATTTATGCTTTTTAAATACAAATAGGATAATTTGCTGGATTATGCTAAAAGCAAGCAATGTAATCAGCACTTAAACAGCCTCCTCACCCCATGGAAGACTTCATACATTTGTGTATCATTCTTGCACAGGGGCATGCTGGTATTCTCTGTATCATCCCAATTTTAGTATATGTACAGTTAAAGCATGCACGGCAGTCAATACATTTTAAATGTTATTTTCTCCAACTTTTTTTAAAACAAATTCTAAAAAAATCTTATGTATTGATTTTAGAAAGAGAGGCAGGAGGAGAGAGAGAGAGAGAGACAGGAACACTGGTCTGTTCCTATATGTGCCCTCACCGTGAATCTAACCAACAATCTCTGCGCTTCGTAGTGATGCTCTAACTAGCCAAGCTATCCTGCCAGGGCTCTCCAACTTTTTATTTTGAAAATTTTCTAATTTCAGAAGTTAAAATAATAAAACATGAACTTTGCCTTGACTACAAAATAACATTTATAAAGGCTGGGTATCATGAGAAATCTTGCAGGAATAAACAATATGTAGGTCAGCAAAGAACTGCAAATGTACTTATGCCAAATTCTCTAAGATAAATGGATACTAATTGTATAATATTGATAAAATTTTTAACCACTCCTCCCCAAACCCTCAATTGAAAAGTTAACACATGCCCTGGCTGGATAGCTTGCCTGGTTAGAGCATTGTCCCAAAACAGAAGTTGCTGGTTCGATCCTTAGGACACATACAAGAATAGATCAATGTTCCTGTCTCTTTCCCTCTTCCTCCCTTAATCAATAAAATAAACATTAAAGAGAGAGTGAGCAATAACATAGGTCTAAAAGCAGCTCCCACTAATAGTACAAACAAAACCAAAGGAATCACTCATGAGATGGCAATTCTGGACAAGTACAAATATTTCCATACTTGGTTTCTATTAAGAAATACCCCTAAATATGGAGAAATGCACAAACAAGAAAAACAGATTCTCTATTTTACAAATCCTGATCCTTAAAAATGTTTTCTTAGAAAGTCTTAACAAAATTTCAAACTAAAAGGGACATTGTAATTTGATTCTAAGTATATTATAGAAAAGTTAGTGTAGTTTTGTTATATATTTTAAATAAGGTTGAAACAAAGCAATTCATTTTAGATAGCTTATTATTAGCAATGCTTTAGTGAAATTTTGCAAAGACGTGCCTGTAATAATGAGACTTACTTTTAGCAGAAAACTTATTTTCTTTCCTAGTTCGTGCAGTTTTCTTTAAACAGCCATCACAGATAAACCTAAAATGTAAACCAAGACTTCGCTTACAAAACTTGGAGATACATTTAAAGTAGTGTATATTACATAATCTATCTTATGTATATATACAGTTCAAAATCAAAAGATGACCCGAGAGAAATATTTCTAAATTTATAACAAAGAGTTAATATAGCCTGACCAGGCGGTGGCACAGTGGACAGTGTCGATCTGGCATGCAGAGGACCCAGGTTTGAAACCCTGAGGTCACTGGCTTAAGCATGGGCTCACTGACTTGATTGTGGGATTTCAGACATGACCCCACGTTGCTGGCTTGAGCAAGAGGTCACTGGTTCAGCTGAAGCCCCCCCAGTTAAGGCAAATATGTGAAAGCAATCAATGAACAACTCAAGTGACATAACATGTTGATGTTTCTCATCTCTCTCCCTTCCTATCTGTCTCCCTCCACTAAAAAAAGTTAATACAAACAATATAAGAGCTTATGGATCCTGACCAGGCGGTGGCGCAGTGGATAGAACATTGGACTGGGACGCAGAGGACCCAGGATCGAAACACTGAGGTCACTCACTGGCTTGAGCACGGGCTCATCTGGTTTGAGCGAGGCTCACTAGCTTGAGCCCAAGGTCACTGGCTTGAGCAAGGAGTCACTCGCTTTGCAGGAGCCCTGCTGTCAAGGTACATATGAGAAAGCAATCAATGAACAACTAAGGTGCTACAATGAAGAATTGATGCTTCTCATCTCTCTCCCTTCCTGTCTGTCTGTCCCTATTTGTCCCTCTCTCTGACCCTGTCATACTCACTCTCTTTCTCTCTAATAAACACACACACACACACACACACACGCGCGCGCGCACACACACACACACGTATGCTCTTATTGACAGCATCTCCAAACAAATGAACGAACGAATGTAATATAAAGGGGAAAATGCCTAATTCAAAAACACACAAAAATCATGGAGAAATGTAAAGGACATATAAATTGGCTTACATGTGAAAAGAGGGCAAAAAAAGTACAGATTAAGACAAGAATTTTGGTTTTTGGCCAGTCACACTGGCAAAAGTCTATGTGCTACTGATAGGTACGTAAATACACTCTGAAGAAGGAACAATAGATTTTTTGTTCCTGCAATTACATAAGGATGTGTGCCTAAGTTGAAATTCCTACAAAAATGTGAGAAGTCATCAGCTAGCTGACTGGTCTGAGTGAAGTTGCAATAACCACTCCCAGTCTCTTAATTATTCTTAGAAACTCTATGATTAAGGAGAGCACTAAAAATTTGTATCTAAAGACAGTCCATATAGGCATCAACTACTATAATTTTCCTATGTTATTTTCTGGAAATTGGTGAGCCTCCTCTATCCTGTGACCTTCATACCAGCATTAATAATAATCTAAGAAAAGGAAAGATGACAGTGTAAATAGAGATCCCATCCTAACGAGTAACTTGATGCATAGACACCCTCTGCTCCTGCTGTGGAACAGAGCTGCGATCAACCTCATTCTTGGAGGGTGAGAGGTGGCCCATAGCAGTAGCAGGTAAGTGTCCACTCACAGCTATCACTCACAGCTATCAAAGTCACTGATGATGTGCAGCATGTGCATAAAAGTGGAGAATATTCAGAAACAGAACATGGGGTTCAAGAAGAGCTAGTTAATTGAACTCTGTATCCAGTCATTTTATGTAATTCTGCCTTTCACTGGACAACAGCTATGTAACTTATTACTACAGCCATTAAACTTATTGCCAAATACCCCAAAAGGTGGTTGAATCAAATCCTAACCGGGGCATTTGATATTATTCAGTGTGATGTTTTCTCAGAGGGGGAAATAGATGTGTCCCCTTGGAACCTTTCACACCTGTATCTTCTAATTTTTCTACTGTAGTATAAGCAAACATTCAAAATCCAGCAAATTTAATAGCATCTAACACCTCCTTGCTAGTTTCCAGGTGCTAGAGACTTCTTACCTCTATTGACAAATCCTTCAGAACATTTATTTTTTTTTTTCCAGAACATTTACTTTTGATGTAAAAACAAAACAAAGTAAAAAAACCCCCAAACAAACCAAAGTAATTTAAAATACAAAACAGTAGAATATTTGCCTATGGATTAAAACAACACATGCAAGTAAGAAAAAGATCTGTGTTTATGGATTCTAGGTTATTTGATAAATCTGGATTTTAATTACCTTTCCCCAATGCAAAAACTAATTTTTAGAGACATTAACTTTTAAGATATGATATAATCATTGCAAAGACAAGAACTCGCTGAAACTCATGATGAAAAAATACTGATGCCTCACCCAGGTGGCCAGATGATCTCATGATGAAGGACACAGATCTGATGCATCTTTCTCCCACACTCTGAACATTCAACAAACCTGGGAATAAAAAGCCAAAAAATCTAAAGACTTGAGATAATAGTTTTAAAATGTTTTTAATTTTTAAAAAGCTCTTTACAGATAGAGCAAACTTCAAAAGAGATTAAGTTCAGTTATTAAATGTGACAATTTAAAATGTGACTGTAGAAAGGCAGTAAAAAGTGAAAGATCACTGCTGCTTAAACTCACAAGTGAATCTGACACCGTCCTAGCCATTCTAGGAACACCTAAAATAATGGTACATCTCAGTGTTCTGAAAGGGACTATGAACTTGTCTGAAAATGCAGTTCATAGGGATAGAATACATGGCCCTGAGAAAAGGTAGATGGGTGCTTCACTTGGGCTGATTTAGTAAAGTGTAAAACAAATGCTTTGATGTAGATTTCCACATTTCTATCATTTATGTTGTATAGATTTCAGCCCATGAAAACAGAATCATCTCCTTGGCCATCCAAACCAAGAAAATAAAAGGAAGAAGGAAAATCAAACCAAGAAAATGAAAGGAAGAAGGAAAATCAAAGTGTCTATTCAAGGAAAATAACTTACAGTTCAGGATCCAGTGTGTCATTTTTTCTCTTGGAAAACTGTTCTTTATTTATTGTACTAAGGAGAGAAGGGGGACACAATGAGAAAAAGCAATACAGAAAGATAAGCACTCTGACCTCTATCCTAACCTGAGGAACAAATCTCATACTGAAAGGGGATTATTTAAATTTTCTGAGAATATACTGAGAATACACCAAATAGGTACATTCTTGGCTCCTACAAAATGTACATTTACATAAAGGAATGCCAGTGTTTTGGAAATGATTTTAGAGCACAGTGAATCTGTTTCTCTCGTTAAAGGAAACGGAGAAATCAGTATGAACTAGAAATATTAGTTTATTCTTTTCCTTTTTAATTCTTGCCTGCTATTCTTTTTTTACAGGGACATAGAGAAAGTCAGAGAGAGGGATTGATAGGGACAGAAAGACAGGAACGAAGAGATGAGAAGCATCAATCATCAGTTTTTTGTTGCCGTTGCGACACCTTAGTTGTTCATTGATTGCTTTCTCATATGTGCCTTGACTACAGGCCTATAGCAGACCAAGCAACCCCTTGCTGGAGCCAGCGACTTTGGGTCCAAGCTGGGGAGCTTTAGCTCAAACCAGATGAGCCCACGCTCAAGCTGGCGACCTTGGGGTTTCGAACCTGGGTCCTCCACATCCCAGTCTGATGCTCTATCCACTGCCTGGTCAGGCTTCTTGCCTGCTACTCTTAATGTTAGCTAGTTATGTCTTTTAGTAGTTTAATGTTCCTAGAATGAACTATGAAAGATGGTGTGCATAGAGGCAGCTAAAGCACTATTTAAAAATAATACTCATTTCTTCAGAAAAGTCATATACTCATTAAAAGAAAATTTCAGTATTAAGAATATATATACTGCTCATAAAAATTAGGGGATATTTCAAAAAGTACTTTCAAGATCAGGGAATATGCAGATACTCCAGTACTTTCAGCCTTTTGTATGGTGCATTTTCACCAGTGAAATAAAAGTTGATTTGCATACATTTGCATAATTGAATAACTTACTTTGACTTGTTTGCTTCTCTGATGTTCTTATCTAATTAAAAATATCAAATGTTTCCTTTTTTATCGCTTCATATTCATTTTGAAATATCCCCTAATTTTTGTGAGCAGTGCATTTCAATTTTAAAGGAAAGAAATCTGTACTTTACAGTATTCATTTAAAATTTTTCACATGGTCTCCCATCCATCTGGAAACCTGGGACGCCACACTCAAAGCCTCAAAGAAATTAAAAGTCTTATCATTCTGTATCTGAATAAATTTCAGGAGCCCAATTCTGGCTACGGTGCTTATTCTTCACAAAAATGAGGACACTTTCACATTTAAACTGTTTCCTACTAGTTATAGCCTAGAGATACATCTCTACTGGCCCAGGGCCTTGCTACTCAGACTGTACTCTGAAGACCAGCAGCATAGAGAACCTACCTAGTTAGTGACGCAGACTCCCAGGCCCACTATAACCCCTACATAATCGAAAGAGGGTTTCCACATTCTTTTAAGTCAAAGATAGCAGTGTCCTAATGTTTACAACACGTGGCAAGACAATAGTGCCAACGTTAAGTCTGCCTTCCTTTCTTGCATCAGGGAAATGGAGCTAGAGCTGACTTCCTTGGTTTAGCCAAGGGTCAGAAAATCTCTTCAGGGAGACTCAGTACCTACTCTCCAGATCAGGGGTCCCCAAATTATGGCCCATGGGCCGCATGCGGCCCCCCAAGGCCATTTATCCGGCCCCTGCCGCACTTCCAGAAGAGTCACCTCTTTCATTGGTGGTCAGTGAGAGGAACACAGGATGCATCTACACCCATAGTTCCCATTGAAATACTGGTCAGTTTGTTGATTTAAATTTACTTGTTCTTTATTTTAAATACTGTATTTGTTCTCGTTTTTTTTACTTTAAAATAAGATATGTGCAGGGTGCATAGGGATTTGTTCATAGTTTATTTTATAGTCTGGCCCTCCAACGGTCTGAGGGACTGTAAACTGGCTCCCTGTGTAAAAAGTTTGGGGACCCCTGCTCCAGATCAATACCTGACTAGACTATAGCATACTTCAGTGGTGATTAAAAGTTAAAGTACAACTTAAAAACCCAATCTGGAAAAATTAACCTGTTTTTCTCAGAAGTTCTATTTTACTAGTAACATAAAAATACCATACTTTTTAGCATGTTCTGAACTGCTTGTTTATTATAAGCTAAACCAGAAAAGAATCTCTTGAAGAATATTACAAGTATATCAAGCAGTTCTTTTTCGTAAAACAGTCCAAATTTGAAATTCCGTATCTCAGTGTCTAAATAATCTCAAGAGATTAGACACATGATGATACAGTTCAGGATATATCTCAAAATTTTCCTTGGCATTTACCATAAAAATAAAGGTTTGTAAGATTCTAAATGCCAATGAAGTCTTGTAGGTCATTCTAACAAACTCCTAAAGCTCTAATACTCAATGATACTCACATTTAAAGTGATTTCTGTATTATTAACCTATATGAGAAGGCTGTAAGGTTTGGTTCAATTACCCTCAAACTCAGAACAGTTAATAACATAGTTTCCCTGCATTATATAACCTTTCAACTTTTAGGAGAGAAGCTGTGTCCTTATAGAAAAAGCAAATCTGAAATGACCGCCCAGCGTTCATTTATTTATCAGCGCTAACAGACCTGACAGAAATGTTCTTTGATATAAATGTTCTCTACCTGTGCCAATAGGGCAGGCACTAGCCACAGATGTCTACTGAGCACTTAATACATTCCTAGTGCAAGTGAGAAAAATTTAAATTTGATTTACTTTTAGTTTGTATTTGAGTAGACATTTGTGGCTAATGGCTACTGTACTAGACAGTAACCTAAGATCACTAAGAAGCCTGAGTATAACCACCTAACAACAAACTGAGAAATTAGATGACATTTTCCAAAATAATGCAGCTACTTACGTTTGAGGCTGGGAAGGGTCATCCCCCAAAGAAACGCTCTCCCCTTGGATTTCATTGAAACACTTCTCACAGAAATGATACCTGTCGGCAAGAAGGCCATACTGGGGTGAACTGTTCCGTTCACACAACACAGCCAAAGCCAAGCAACGAAGCCACCAATCACAGCAGGCCAAGGAGGGGGACGGGAGCAGAGAGCAGGTCATCAACGGCGACAAGGACATTCAATGATGCAGATTTATGGGCCCCACAGTATGGGTTTTGTTTTTTTGTTTTTGTTTTTTTTTTTGCAATCAAAGCCAAGTGCAGACAACGACAAGCATGAGGGAGGAAAAAAAAAACAAAACAAACGAAGAAATGAGGGATTGCAGGACAACAAAAAACAGAAAAGCAGAGACAACACAAAGCAGAAAGCCAAGGCAAAGCACAGATTAGCATTAAATATCTCAAATGGGATCACAAGTAGCAAATGATTACAGCAAAAAAGTTTCACTTACACAGACCTACACCCTTTCATTTTAGTAATTAATGCTAACTGATGCAAATAATCAGAAGAAGAAATAAGATAAATATACTGGGAAAGAGGAATTGCCACTCTGTTCCCTAAACACAGCAATCACACACTTCTCCCCTCTTCTAAAAAAGAAAAAAATCCCCTGTGGATACAGTAGCAGGGAACAAATTATCCAAAAATAATTGTGGATTGGAGGAAAAATCCTTTGATCCCAAGGAAGCCACTTAAAAAAGTAACTTGTTTTTCAATGAAAAGTCTGCACAAGCAGTTAAGATACTGATTGTAACCATCAATTGACATAGTTATTAAAAAGGCAAAAGGATGAAATGTGTGCAGGTACCACATCACATGTTTCTTGCTACAAAGATTACAAACACTGTAGACACTAAAAATCCAGAAGTGGTATGAATGTTAAGACTATTATTGCACAAGAAAAGTTTCATGCCAGTTGTTACTTGCTTTTCTGAACATGTTACTTAAAATAACTTGAGACCCACCTTTTTCAGGTTTTACTAAGTAAAACATTGGATTCTAATCACTACAAAGCACTGAGAGTGCACATAACTCTTTGTAAATAAAAAAAAAGTTTAAGTGACTCTTTGAAAGCTAGAAATGCATCTGTAACACACAAGTTCAGCAAAACCCACTACTATGGGCATGGTTTAATTAACGTAAAGAGTATTAACTGCCCAGCCTCATAATTACTGTCTCAGAGCCCAAAGTAAATACTCCATTACTAAAAATAGACAAACCATGGCTATGACAGCTTATGCACTGAGCCACTGTTTGGGCAGGGAGAACGGGCAGGGGTGCCGCATTTATTAAAACACCATCCCCTGTCATGCATGTTTTTGTCAGGAACAGTCTGGCCCAGAGCTGTTTTTAGAGGTGTTCCTTTTATTTGCTTAACAGAGGCAAAGCAAACACTCTGGATTTCTCTGTTTCCATATACTTCAAGAACATCTACTTTGGGATAGGCCACACTCAAAAAGAAAACATTTCCAACCAAAAGGATAAGAGTGGCTAACAGACATATGGTTAAGTTTTCTGGGTAGTTTTGGGAAAGGGGATAGCTAGCAGCCATTGCATGGACAAGAAGAAAGATTAAATAGTTTGAAAATCATCTCAGGTTTGCTTGAGGCTGTGGTGAGCTATGATAGGACAGTGTAACGAGAAGTGGGCCTGGGATGTTAATCCCACTTATGCCACCAATTTACAAAGTTGCTTAACTTCGTAAGGCCTTGGGTTCTTGCCCTTTTATTTTTATAAACCAGGGCCCAGACATATGACACAAGACTACTTTCTGCTAGAAAATTATATAATTCTACAAAGACCAGAACTTGTGCTGTACAGCTGTTTTCCAGCTAGTTACACACAAAACATGACAGTATGTGTGCTGGCCCATCTGCATGCACTCCCTAGACAAGCAGACACATAGACCATGCACCACACATGGTCGAACTTACCTATTCTGGTAACTGTAGTACGTGGCATCACGAGGGATTGTGCACAACTGTTTGCCATAGCAACAGAGTGTCTGTGGAGAGAATTCCAACTGCAAAAGAAATCATTCATTAAATAGTACAAAAGCCTGAAGAATAAGCTAGAATATTTACGCTGGCAAATCAAAAACAAATCGAAGTCTTAGTTCTCATTTGTGTTAACAATAATGCGCTTTCTGTTTCCAAGATAGTTCGCAGAACTAAAACCATTCTAACTTACTATTATTTCACCACTGCGAGTAGATTTACAGTCATATCCTCCCTTCTTCCCACCACTTAACAAAGAACTCAACAGGACAAGAGGAATTTAATGTGAATTGCTATGCACAGGTAAACCGGTACATAACAGGCAATATGCACCTGCAGCAGATTATGATCATGTCTCCAGTCCAGATGAGTTTATAATCTGAAGATTCAGGACTCTTAATTAGTCAAGTTTTCAACACAATTTTTATCTGTGCAAAAATTCCTTACCTTTCTGCCACAACAATATCCAAGGCTTTGCATGACTGGGTCTATCTCTTGTTCAAAGACCTCAGACAGCTTAGAGCAGTATTTGTATACCCGTGATGTTTTCCGATTATATAACCAGGCATTGTTGAACATAAGCCAAATGTCATCCACATACTGCCAGGGCTCCTGATACTGTCCAGTGTCTAACTTCCTCTTGATGGTAGAAAGATCCATGGGACTCTTCACAATATCAAAGTAATCCTAGAACAAGTGACACCAAACTATATTGCCAAAAGTCTCAGTATATTTAAGGTAGATGGCATATCTTCCTATTATCATCATTCATTTCCCAGGTAACATTAAGTCTTTCATCCGTCTATATTGCTGAAGAGTTAACACTTCTTTAAACCATTAGTCTATACCCAGACCAGGTAGCTCAGTTATTATAGTGTTATCCTGATACATCAAGGTTGCACGGTTTGATCCCTGGTCAGGGCACATACAAGAATCAACCAATGAATGCATAAATAAGTGGAACAAAATTGATGTTTCTCTCTCTCTAAAACCAATAAATAAAAATACCATAAAATCATTAGTATACAGAGATGAAGCAGCTTAGAGGGCAGAGAGGATAACAGAGTTATCACAGACACTCCATATGACAAGCTGATGGCCTACTGATGCAATCCCTGGTGCTTTACCACATAGTATATACGACACAAGTTTAAAAAACCTAAACATTTTAGTACTAGAAGGAACCCAAAGATGAAGAAACCAAGTCCAGAGAACAGAGTGTTCGGGGCTTCCTAACGGGTTTCTGCCATTCAAAGCACTTAAAATCCTCAAATGAACCTGCTACCAGCCTGGTGTGTAAAAGCACCTTTAAAAGCAGATGAAATTAATTTGGGTCTTCCTTTTCTATCATGAACTACTGCTACTCCAGTGATAAAAATAAACCACATAGCCTGACCAGGTGGTGGCGCAGTGGATAGAGCGTCGGACTGGGATGTGGAAGTCCCAGGTTTGAGACTCCGAGGTCGCCATCTTGAGCACGGGCCCATCTGGCTTGAGCAAAAGCTTGTCAGCTTGGATGCAAGGTCACTGGCTCCAGCAAGGGGTTGCTTGGTCTGCTGAAGGCCCGCGGTCAAGGCACATGTGAGAAAGCAATCAATGAACAACTAAGGTGTCGCAACAGCAACGAAAAACTGATGGTTGATGCTTTTCACCTCTCTCCGTTCCTGTCTGTCTATCCCTATCTATATCCCTCTCTGACTCTGACTCTCTCTCTGTCCCTATTAAAAAAAAAGAGAAAAGAAACCACATAACCCAGTAATCCCACTCCTAGGTATATATACCCAAGAGAAAACCATACACCACACAAAAATATGTATAAGAATATTCATAGTAGCATTAGTGTTAACGGCCAAAATTGTCAACAACCCAAATGTCTATCAACAAATGAAAAGGTAGGAAAATGTGGTACAACCATACAAAGGAATATTGCTGGGACAAAAAAATGTAATGCTGATCCATGTCACACCCTCCCCCTTTTTCAGTAAGACAGAGATGAGAAGAGAGAGGGGTGAGAAACATTAACTCATAGTTGCAGCACCTTAGTTGTTCACTGACTGCTTCTCATATGTGCCTTACCAGAGGCTCCTGCCGAGCCAGTGATCCTTTGTTCAAGACAGAGACCTTTGGACTCAAACCAGTGACCATGGAATGATGTCTATGATTTTACATTCAAACTGGCGACCCCATGCTCAAGTGGGTAAGCCTGTGCTCAAGCTAGTAGCAACCTTGGAGTCTTGAACCTGGGTCGGTCCTCAGCATCCCAGATCAACACTCTATCCATTGTGACACCACCTGGGCAAGCCAAAATGGATGAATCTTTAAAACATTATGCTAAGGGAAAGAAGCTAGACACACAGAACCACGTATTGTATGACTCCATTTAATAAAATGCCCAGAATAGACAAATCCAGACACAAAAAACAGACTAATGGTTGGTTAGGAAGTAGTGGAAGGGGGAGAGATTTGTGAAGAAAAAGGGGAGTTAACTACTTAGGGATATGGGGTTTCTTTTGTGGGCTGATAAAAAAATCTATCAGTGGATAGAGCGTCGGACTGGGATGCGGAAGACCCAAGTTCAAGACCCCAAGCTCGCCAGTTTGGACCCAAGGTCGCTGCCTCCAGAAAGGGGTTGCTCAGTCTGCTGAAGGCCCGCGGTCAAGGCACATGTGAGAAAGCAATCAATGAACAACTAAGGTGTTGCAATGGCAATGAAAAACTAATGACTGATGCTTCTCATCTCTCTCCATTCCTATCTGTCCCTATCTATCCCTCTCTCTGACTCTCTGTCCCTGTAAAACAAACAAACAAACCTAACTCTGGTGATGATGACACAATTCTATGAATACACACACAAAAAAACACTGAACTGCATACTTTAAATGACTTATACAATACGTGAATTGTATCTGAATAAAGTCGTTAAAACGTTAAAAAGTAAAATCAGAAGTACCATCACATACTTACAGGGATTCCTAGAAGCTGAGGGTCCACAGGTTGACGAAAGGGAAGGGATTCTGGATCCTGTCGATAAAGTGCCTCCAATGTTGGCATCAGTGCCTGACGTAATTCTTCTGGTTTGAAAACTGAAGAGTACATTTGAAATTAGTTATCAAGCAAGCAAAATAAGAAAAAATGTTACAGCTATGACAATATCTCAAGAATCACAAAATTAAAAATTGCCTACATTATCCCCATGGAAGCATAGCTTAGGGTGAACTTCCTGTTTCTAATTCCTGGTCTGACCTGTTTCGCTTTAGGTAACACCTTCAAAACACCATGTCTAGTCATCTTCATGGCTCAGCTAATTTTTCAGACAGTTAAGATTGTCTTGACCAAGTAGTAAAAGAATCACAACCCCTCCAAAAATTTATCAAGAGACTTGTCAAAATAATACTCCAAAAGATACTTTTTAAAGAGGTTTTAAGGGGGGTGCTACTAAGCAAGTATAGAAGGAACTCATTCGTGTTACCAGTATTTAACAAGCCAGAAATTGGACCTGGCATTGTCTTATCACTCTGAAAGTATCAGAAGCAATGAAAGAAGAGTCCCTTATTATGTTTTAGAGCTTAGGAGGAAGACATAGTTACAGTGTTAATGGCAAATGTTAGGTTTAAGTCTAAGAAAACAGAACTCAGTTGTTACTGCTAGAGCAATGGACTCAGTTGGCCAAATTATGTTCAAATGTTTCCAGTATGCATCCCAAAGGAAAGCTTTGTGTGTGTGTGTCCCAAATGAAATCAACTTAAGGTATCATTCAAGAAGCTACTCATAAAGAGTCCAGTTTTGAGCTTTAAAAACACTCTTGAGCACAGGCCTTGTTATTTATACTATTTACAAATTAATTTTATCTGCAGGAGGGTATATTTATTAGCACTTCACGTACTTTTCACCTCATTGTTGGGGCTGACATGAAACACACACACACACAGCTTCATCTCTCATTCTTGGATATATTAAAAATAAACACAATTTAAGCAAATTTGTGAGATTGGCTTTTTAAAGAGAGAATCCTAATATAACAGTAACATTGGGTTTGTCGCAACCTATATTAAAATAAAACTGCAATATATTACCAACTTATTTTTAAGTGAAAATAAGTTAACATCAACATTTAAAAGTACGCTGTATTAATGGAACACTTTTATATACACCCTCTCCAGGAGCCAGGGGATGCTCCCTTGAGATAGTTCTACTCATGCCACTGAAGGGATCACTACAGCCCCAGTAAGTTAGTTCTAGCCCTACTTAGCTAATTTTTGTGAGAATTGTTTAACATTGTATTAAGCAGTGTTTCTAACTTGACTTGATTCATCAGTATTCAGCAGAGTGGTTCAGAGTAGAGATTCTGTATTAGCCAATCTGGGTTTATTTATCATCTAAGTAAGCTAGGGCAAGTTACTTAAACTTATAGAACCTCACTTTTCCTGGCTATATAATGGGATCAATAGCCTCATACTACTTTTCTTGATGTTATGAGACAATGCAGGTGTGGCATTGTACCAGGTGCACAAAAGGTTAAGAATAAATGTTGTTATTGTTTCTATTATTTTCTGCATTTCAAGGATGTTATTTCTCTCCTTTGAAAAAGACAATTTTGACAGTGTGTTAATCACCCAACCCTGAAGAAATGATGGGTGTTGACTGACTGACCAGTGATTCCAGGAAGCAAATACTCCTTAAAAAAATAAATTATTTTCCAAGATTAGTTAATAAAGAGACCAGGCCAAGGGCTCTAAGCTTAATGAAATCACACTGAAGTCAATTTCTGAGATCCAAGAAGCCTGATCCCAGTCCTGTTCTTTGATTATCTCCCTTCCTCCAACAACACAGAGCCTGAGAGACTTACTCTTCTTCTTTGACTGTCCTGAGGCTGGAGATGACTGGGTAACTGAAGTAGTTGGCTGGTCTTCCTCCTCTTTTGTTTCAGCTTTTAATTCAGTGCCTCTCTCTTCTGTTTCTGTAGGTTCCACTTTACAGTCTTCTACTTTAGTCTAAAGGCAAGGAAGATATTTTAGTATTCCAGACATGCAACAAGAAGCAGTAAAAGATCACTGTCTTCTTTTTCTCCCCCAATCTTACTGACTTAAGAGAGGGAGAAGCACCAACTCATTCCACTTGTTCCATTTAGTCGTACACTCATTGATTGTTTCTCATATGTGCCCTGACTGGGGACTGAACTCAAGATCTCAGTGAGCCTGGAATGACGCTTTACCCACTGAGCCACCTGGCCAGGGCAAGATCACTGTCTTACTCCATCTCCCCCCCTTGTGGAGGTATCTGAAGACCTTTTTCTCATATGGAAATCAATGAAATGAGACCTAATTATCAGAATACTTTCCTGGAACATGTTTCACTGGGTTCCTAAGACTGAGTTCCTAACCAAGTAATCATAATTAACCTACTCTCACCTCTGGAATATCCTCTGGCTGAGTATCTGCTGGTTCTGGCTGATCCACTTCCATTTTAGCTTCCATTTTCACTTCCTGTGAAGGCTGTTTCTCAGGAATGGCCTGAGAATTCACTTCTGTGCTACTAGTAGATGGAGGGTTTGATACCTGCCCCTCAATGCTTACAGCTGGCTGGGAAAGCTGGGCAGAGAGAGGGGGAAAAACACAAAAAGTATGCCAATTACACAACCAGAATTTAAGCTACAGAACAGGATGGCATGGTCGCTCACCTATTTCTAGGCTGGTACCATTATATCCATTCATTGTGCTTTCACTTACTGCCTCTTTCATCCCCTTGTAGTAAATAAGAGCCATCCACTGGCTCTTTGGTGACTAACATTCTGTGGTGGTGTGCAGGCAATGGAGGTTTCAGAGATGACTATCTCTAAGAGGAGCTCACATTTACACAGAAATGGAAAAAAAAAAAGATAACTGGCTATTTTGTTTTTAAGTTCTCATTAGGAAAAGTTTCAAATAATACAGAAAAACAGACTATAATGAACCTCATATTATGTGGCTGTTCGGAATGATTACATTTTAATGGTAGCCATTCTCTTATATTTTTTCTATGTTTTCCAATAAAAAGCCTCATCATGAAGTTAGTACTTTCAGGAACTACCACCCTACATAAATTAAAACTAAGTTTCCTTCCTGCACTCCATACTTTCTTGCCTATCAGAAGCCAGGATGAACCAGCTGCTGAAGAACAACGTGCTATAAGGTAGCTGTGACTAATAGGATCTCTAAGCTCACCAACAGGACAGGGAATAAAAACAGTGGTATCAGTGATCAAGTAGAAGGTTTTAAGCCTTCACACAGAGTTCTATTAGTAAGGACACAAATAATAGACGAGAATTTAGATTTCCATTATATACAGTGTGTCCGTAAAGTCATGGTGCACTTTTGACTGTGTGGCTGGTCAAAAGTGCACCATGACTTTACGGACATACTATATATAAAACAGCCTCTCACAAGGAAGCTACATCCTGTTCCAGGTCCATACTTTTCTCATCTTAGATCATAATTTCTAATAGCTACGACCACAGACACTCATAAATCCATGACTTTTTATTGTTGTTCATTTTACAGCTCACACGATTTGCAAAAGATTCTTTAAAATTTATGTGGGCAAACAAAACGTATTACAGACTCTCTCCCCTTGTGGTCCCTCCCTCTTTACATGCCTTAAAGCCTCAGAATGCAACACAAGACATAGCACGGTCAACACTAGACCTAAACAAAATCTTTGAATTCCATCTATGCCAAGTACTACAGCAGGAAAAAGAAAGAAAAGAAAAGAATGGGAGGGGACGGGAGAAGAAAAGAGAAAAGAAAAGAAAGTCTTGAAGTACAAAGAAAGTCTAGTCTAACTGAGAAGATGACAGTAAGAGACAAAACAGGAGATCACAGAAACAACACAGCGCAGAAGTACTTTAAACACCATAGTTCAGTTGAAACGATTCTGCCGAAACCCAAGTCCCTACTTACTGGAGTGGTAGGCTGTGGAGGCAGCAGCGGGGCCGTCGGCGTGGGAACAGACGCTGCCGTGCTCTGCTGTGAGAGAGGCTGCTGCTGCTGCTGCTGCTGCTGCTGCGGTGGGTCAGCTGAGGCAGCAGCAGGAAGGGAAGACTGCACTTGGGGAGGAAGCTGCGTTGATGGTGGTGTTGGTGTCTGCCTTGGAGGTGGGTGCAGGGCCTGAGACGGTGGTCCAGGTGGCATGGCTGGAGGTGTAGGAACAGGGGCTGGAATGGCTGTTGCTGGTGGCTGCTGAGCCCCTATGCTTGGGGGAGTGTGGTGAGGGGTCGGGGTACGACTAGGTACAGGAGAGGGTGAATTCTGATGTAGAGCTGGTTGAGGGAGAGGGGGACAGTGAATGTGGCTCCCTTGAGACCCTGGAGGCATTATAGGAGAGTTCACAGGGCAGGAAGAACTGGACATTTGTGCCTGTTAAAATGAAAAACATAGTGAGATGGCAATAAAAAAAGAAGTATTAAAGATATATTTACCTAAGCAGGCTATATGCATTTAAGGACATAAACTGATTAGACAAAATGGCAGTAAATGCCTCCATTTAAAAATGATAAAAGTCTTGTTATTGGGGGCATATCTTTGGATCATATAGTACAGTTAAGTAGACTTCAAAAATTTAGTAAAACTGCCTCAGTCACTGCAGGAACAGGGAACACAGTGTTTTCTGGCCTTATGCTCTTGTCAGCTAGCTTCTTCATTCTGCATGGCAATTGTCACTGAGATTTCGTTTTAGAGGGTTCACTACTAACCATCAATTTAATTTCTTTCCTAGTTTGCACAAATTGGCATAGCTATGCCATAGAGTAATCTTTTCACTGTTTAGGATACCACATAATTTTAACTGTTCTAATTAAATATTTTTAAAAAATTATCTACTCTCATCCACTATTTGCTGCCACCCTTCCCTATAAAATACTTAACACTAGACTCATAATAACAAGTAAGAAAATCCATTTATGAGACATACTTGAGACACTGGTGCTTGACTGCCAGATGGAGCCAAAGGCATATTCGTTACATTCATTCCTTGTGTCGAGAACGGAGTGTGGGGAAGGAACTGGCTCTGACTGGAAGGCTGCTGCATTCGAGGCCCATAGCCCATAGGCTGCACACACACAAAAAAACAGCAATAAATTGCTTCATTACAGTTATTCCCCTAGAGCAGCTGGAATCACCAACTGCCCTGGTCCTGCTGTGGGAGGGGTGGGGCTGGGTAGAGCAACAGCTAAGTCGCATGCTAAAATAATGGAGGAAAGCCTCAGTTTATCTAAACCTATTCTAGAGAAATTATAAGAGGTTACAAATTCTCTGACACACAAATGCACCTATCACAGAGTAGAGGTAACTGTTTCTTTGCATACACTGTGAAGTGAGAAGAGTCAATCAGAATTTCAGGAGATCTTTGTTCATACTGGTGTTGCAAATTGTGTCCAAATATTGTAACATTCATGGTCCATAAAGAATTGTTACATTTCATTTCTTAAATTATCCCAAACAAATATAAGCCTTTAATAAAGAATTATAAAGTACCAAAGGCCAAAAACTCCACTGTCTAAGGTATGTGTATTACAGCTTAAAATAAAGACCAATAGACCCCTGAATAAATATGGAAGACATTATACTAGAAAACTCCAAAAAGGTTCAAGAATTAGAGGTACTAGGCTAACTCAAAGACAGGGAAAGGGTGGGAGCCAACCAAAGGTTGTTAACAGGTTTAGAGCTTCCAAAAAGATGCTTAAGAGTCCCTTTTCTCCAGTCACTAGGACCAGGCAAATGCCCCTCCACTGCAGAAGACAGTTTCCTTCCTGGGGAAGATAGCTATTATAGAAGAGAGATGATTATGTCAAAGTGTGCAAGCTACTAAAAACTGAAACTCCAGGGAAAGGACTTGCTCTGATAAACTTTCCAATACTGTGACTATAACAGTAGTTAGAGACAAATCTTTCATATAGTTTTTATTTTGTATAAATTACAATCAAGACAGTTCTTAACCATACTGGATCAAAAATATATACAACTTTAGAAATCTGGTTTTTCCATTTAAAGCTTTCATAAGCCATCATAAGTTCTGAAACTATCATTTACAGAGCATTCCAATTTAGATGTATCACCATGATTTGACCTAACAAATCCCCTAATGTGCATTCAGGACACATGTGCCTTTCCTCAAAACAGAATGTATAATGTAACATCTGTCACATGAATTTTCTTCAAAGTATATCCTTTTAGTATCTTAGTGATTATATCTGTAGGATAAATCCCTAAAAGCAATTTATAGATAAAAAGAGACAGGTGAAAATTACAGATTTTAGTGTTCACTATTTATCCTCATCTCCAAAACACACATAATCATTTAATCATGTCTATACTAGGGCCAACAGATTTACAGAAAGAATCAAAGTTAAGGATAATCATTTATAGTCAGCTGATTAAGCAAGTGTGAGATTTCTTGTTTACAAAGCAGAAACAAAGATAAAGAATTTAAAATATGTCAGGTAAAGGCAGAAAGAAATTACCCAAAGAGGTCAAACTTACTGGGTTGAGCGTTCCAGGCTGAGCTAACTGTCCATGGTGCTGAAGAGGAGAAGTTTGCCGGGGTCCAATAGGGGGCTGGGGCATATTCATCTGGCCAAACTGATTCAAACCTATTATAAAGCATAAAAAAATATTAGATCTGAACACCTTCATGGAATCAATGAATAAAAGATTTCATACTTCTGATTCTGTATCATTTTATAAAGACAAATAAAGGAAATTCTTTTTAACTGTGAATAAATCTATTGCACATCAGCCACAGTAGGGCATTGTCAATTAACATAATCTTGGCCAGTTGTTTTTAAATGGATGCTGGTCATTTAATGTCTTTTGAGCTTTAACTTGCCAGCCAACCTGCTCTTCTCACCTTTCCCTTTCTCCTTGGGCTCCAGCTCCAAAATGTTTCCAGATTTCTCGTGCAGGTAATTATGATACCGGCAAGAATTAAGGTGGCAAGTACAATCTTACGGTATACCAGGGACTCTGCTTAAAAATTGGGCCAGAGTCCCTGGTATACCTGGTATACCATAAAGGCCTGACTGGTGGTGGAGCAGTAGATAGAGTGTTGACCCAGTGTGCTGATGTCCCCAGTTCAAAACCCTGAGGTCACTGGCTTGAGCCTTCCCTCACTTGTCAAGGCACATATCAATGAACAACTAAAATGAAGCAGCTATGAGTTAATGCTTCTACTCCCTCTCTAAAATAAATTTTAAAAAAAGAAAACGAGAATAAAGGCCACGGAAAATACTTGGATTTCTTCCATAACTTACCAGGTTGTGGAGTTATCCGAGGCATCATCTGGTTGGTCACGCTGCCACGAATCATAGATGGATCAGGTAGAGGGCCATCTAGAGTGGAATAGAAAAAAAAGCATTTTTCAGCCAGGTTGCCTTTTCTTTAAAGAGAAAACCCACAAAATATTTTTAGTAATGTCTTAAAGAATTCAGTATGAATCACAAAACAAAAACTATAAATCAGGCAGGAATCTGAAGAAAACGCTAGTTCTGATATATATAAAAAATGTCTCCAAATGGTTTTAGTACATTCCTTTATGAGCTGTGGTACTTTCAGTATTGACAGGAAAATAATATAAAATCTTAAAAATTATATATTGCTCACAAAAATTAGGGGATATTTCAAAATAAATACGAAGCGATAAAATATCCCCTAATTTTTGTGAGCAGTGTAGTATTTAATATACTATTATTTTACTAAGTTAGATTCTTTGACTTGTATGCAGCAGACTATCTCCATAGACAAGGGTCAGATTTTGTCCAGTAACCAAATTTGATTGTGTACTCCAGTTACATGTGTTTTTATGTGCTACGAACATTTACTTTAAATACTATACGTATTCTACTACACTATACATCATGAACCTCTTAAATACAAAAATAGAAATAGAGATTAAAATATGAATACATAAAGGTCTAATGTTTTCTTGGACTACATGCACACCCTCCTCCAGTGCAGCACTGCCCAACCTTTTTCACATAGAAAATAATATTTCTATGGCACCCTGGGAAAAGATAGAAAGCTTGCAGTGACCAACCTCTACCCCACACAGCCCCATTCAAAGCTCTGTGACTCAGTCCTTCTTCAGTGCACTGTGCTCTAGTGACAAGACCACCACTTCAGACAATTCTCAAATTCTGCTGTCACTTTTGTTCATTTAATAAAAATGATCCCACAACAACGTGGCTTACTTAAATTCAAGTTACTAAGTTCATAAACATCACTAATATTGCTCCTAATAAAACAATATTGCAGTCAAACTGAAAACTGATGAATAGTTATATAATCTCTTACCTGCAACTGTGCAACACTTACAAAAGTACATGTTTAGCCTATGTTCACTACATAAAAATTTAGAACACAGCAAAGAGGTAAACCTCTATTAATAGTTTTAAACTTCCACTTTTGTATTCACATACACTGTATACAAAACAAAGTTTTTACCTAATATACAAGGAACTTTTTCTCCTGTCAATAATATGGATAGGTACTATAAGCTAAGTGCCAGCAGGGGCCAAGTGGTTACTATCAATGAGTGGAAAAGACCAAGTGCCTGAGACAACAGGGAACAGTAGTGAAGTAGAAAAAGCACAACCCTTCTAAACAGGAAGCCACTGCTCTAGCTATAGACAAGAGTGCCCCTTGTGTGAAAGAGGGCCACATCTGCTGGATCCTTCAATTTTTTTTTTTTTTTTTTACAGGGACAGAGAGAGGGACAGACTGGGACAGACAGACAGGAATGGAGAGAGATGAGAAGCATCAATCATTAGTTTTTCGTTGCCATTGAGACATCATAGTTGTTCATTGATTGCTTTCTCACATGTGCCTTGACTGCGCGCCTTCAGCAGACCAAGCAACCCCTTGCTGGAGCCAGCGACCTTGGGTCCAAGCTGGTGAGCATTTGCTCAAGCCAGATGGGCTAGTACTCAAACTGGCAAGCTTGGGGTCTCGAACCTGGGTCTTCCGCATCCCAGTCTGACGCTCTCTCCACTGCAAAACCGCCTGGTCAGGCTGGATCCTTCCATTTTTAAAGGAGGCCAGAAATTCTGATTTTAAAATGCAAAATCTACATGTGAGGCTAATCAAAGGAAAAAGATAGAAACATATCCTACTGCCTACATATGGCCCAAGTACTTTCACCTACAACTACAATGTACTGATGTTTTTTTTTACTAACTGCATGGCATTAGTTGTCATAAAATCTACTGTTGGCTTATTAGGTAACTCTCAATTTTTCATTTATCATAAGAAACATCTGATGAACACTTGAAGAAACATTTTGATGATAGGTTTTAAGATATTTAGAAATATAGATGTATACACATAAAACTATTAATTTAAATGTCTACCATTCACATTTAAACAAATACTCCTTTTTTCTTTTTTGTGCATGGGAGAGACAGAAAAGGAGATGAGAAGCATCAGCTTGTAGTAAACAAATACTCTTAATGCAAAACACACACACAGATCTGACAATCAAAAACCTTTTAAGACACAATACTAAATCAATCTAGGAACCCTACCATCCCGCAAAAGAAACCAATGCTAACAGATTAGCATTTATTTCTTTGAGAACTGTTTTCTGGGAATAAGCCACAACTCAAAAAATTCAGATTATAACATATATGCTTCTCTGTCATCAACTTTCTCTTAAAGTTTTTATATATTTTTAAAAAATAGCTACTATTCAAGCTAATAATTAGGTTTATCTTTCTCAGACTACACATATGATGCTTATATTCACTTACTATGAATATCTTTCTAGGCCAATACACAGATAGCCACACTTTCATTATATAAATGCATTATACTTTGCAAAATTAAAGTAAAATTTTACACTAACCTGTTTCTTGTATCTAAGCTCATATATATTTTTGAAAAGATTCCACAGGTAAGTGAGCTTGGATGGTATTTGTCTTTATCTGCCTGACCAATTTAGCATAATTCCCTCTAAAGGTCCATCCATGTTGTTGCAAACAGCAAAATATTCTTTTCTTCTAGGCTACTATTTCATTATGTGTATAGAGACAGGCATACCACATTTTCTTTCTTTTTTTTATATTTTACTTATCCATTTTTAGAGAGAGAAAGAAGGGGGGAGGAGCAGGAAGCATCAACTCCCATATGTGCCTTGACCAGGCAAGCCACCACAGGTCTGGCCACACCCCATTTTCTATACACATAAATCCACCAATGAACGTATCTTTGCTATTACAAATAATGCCACAATGAACATGAGAGTGCATATATTTGTCTATCCTATTAAACTTGTTTTCCCTGATGGCACACTTCAAGCTTTTCACTTAGCCACATTTATCATTCCTTCTTTATGGCTTGGTTTTATTTTCTGGATGCTTCCTCATCTATCTCTTCATTAAGAGAATGATGAGCTGGGTTTGGTTAGCTGATTCAGCCTTTTCTTTTAAGAAAGTTTTCTTTAACTTTTAAATATTTTATTAGTTTTGCTTATTTAACATCTTAATGGTTTAAAGACTGTGAAGACAGAACATGTGGGTTTGATTCTAGGTTCTGCCACTCGTTAATGCTGACCACAAAGTTAGGTATCCTCTCCGTGCCTCAGTTCCTCGTCTGTAAAATGCAGATTAAGCACCTACATTATTAGCTTGCTGGATCTTTCAAATCTGATTTTTACATCTACAATCTCCCTATCAATCCCCCCCATTTTATTTTGAACCATTTAGAATAAAGCTATTTAAGCTCTACGTACTATTTTGTTATTGGTCAGATGGCGTTTTACCCCTGTGGCTTTTCCATTCTTTGCTATACTTTTATGTTTTCATTTCTTCTGAAAATGTCTTTGGTTTTTCAGAACAATTTCTCAAATTCTTTTCTATTGAACTGATTGCAGTTTTAATTTAATTGCTCAAGGACCCCAGGCTAGATTTTTTTCTAATTGTTATTTGTCTCTGTAGCAGGGCAAGCCCACTTAGGTTGTGCTGTTGGCTTAAAAAGAGTTAGGTGGATCACTGTAGAGCTATCATTCTGTCAGTCATAGCTTGAATATCAATTTTATTTTATTAAAATTTTTTTTCCATTGATTTGATAGAGGGAGGAAAAGAAGGGGGGTGATAGAAGCATCAGATCATTGTTTCACTTAGTTGTGTATTCACTGATTGCTTCTCATATGTGCCCTGACTGGGGGGTTGAACCCATGACGACCTCTGCACACTGGATCAACGCTTTATCCACTGAGTCACCTGGCTAGGGCTCACTTTTAAAAGTCCACAGCTCCTGCTGACTGGTTAAAATCTGTTCAGTCTTTCAACTGCTTGGGTGTAAAGAGAATGCTCTGGGATGCCACATTTACAATATTATAGTGTATAGCTGTATGATTAGTTTACCAATATTAAACTGGTGCACTTTTAGGATGTTTCTGGTGTTCCCATTAAGTTATGCTACTGTGACAATTTCTGTGCAATTCTACCATTATTGCTTGGAATTAAATTCCTAGAAATGAAGCAACTGGATTTAAAGGAATGAATAACCATTTAAATTCTTTACAGCACATATTTTTTTTGTCACATTGTCAGTAACACCTATTTAAACCTTTAGAGACCCCAAAAGCCTATATTAATTTTGTTTTGCATATACTAATTTTATACTTAATTCTTTCATTTTATTTTCCCACTTCACACATATTTCATCTATTTCTCCCCATTCAGGTTATATATTAAGGAAATTAGTGCCTTTCAATATTAAAAATATTTTCCTTGGTATGTCCATTAATTATGTTTATTGTATCTTTTTCTGTGTGTGTATTTTTCTGAAAGGAGAAGCAGGGAGGCAGAGAAACAGACTCCCACATGCTCCTGACCAGGATCCACCCAGCATTCCCACTAGGGGGCGATGCTTCATTGCAACCAGGGCCATTCTAGCATCTGAGGTGGAGGCCATGGAGCCATCCTCAGCACCTGGGCCAACTTTGCTCCAGTGGAGCCTTGGCTGTGGGAGGGGGAGAGAGAGAGAAAAGAGAGGGGGAAGGGTAGAGAAGCAGATGGGTGCTTCTCCTGTGTGCCCTGGCCAAAAATCAATCCTGGGACTTCCACATGCAGGGCCGATACTCTACCACTGAACTAACCAGCCAGAGCCTATTGTATATTTTGTTGTCATTATTTTTTGTTAAAGCTTCCAGGTAGGCCTGACCAGGTGATGGTGCAGTGGATAGAGTGTTGGCGTGGGACACTGAGGTCTCAGGTTCAAAACCCGGAGGTCACCTGCTTGAGCGTGGGATCACAGACATGACCCATGGTCGCTGGCTCAAGCCCAAAGGTTGCTGGCTTGAGCAAGGGGTCACTGGCTCGGCTGCAGCCCCTGGGTCAAGGCACATATGAGAAAGCAATCTATGAACGACTAAGGTGCCACAATGAAGAACTGATGTTTCTCATCTCTCTCCCTCCCTCCCTTACTTTCTCTGTCCCTAACTCTCTCTCTCTCTCAAAAAAAAAAAAAAAGCGTAAGCTTCCAGGTAGTATCTAGTTTAGAATCCTTTCTCATTTCGTTTTATATTTTCTTCAATAGTCTGTATTATACTTTCAGTTTTTGGTTTAAAGTTTAAAACTTTTGACACTTATACAATTAATTTCTGTATATGGAGTAAGGGAGGGATCTCCTACAAAATGTCAGATTCAATATGAGCTAAAGGTCAATGTATACTTAGGGCTATTCAGTTCTACTAACGTGTTCCTGCCTGCATTGTACCCTACATTAAAATTTTTTTAAAATAATTTATTCATTTTAGAGAGGAGAGTAAGAATGAAAGAGAGAGAGAGGGAGAGTGAGAGACAGAAAGAGAAAAGGAGAAGAGCAGGAGGCAACAACTCCTATATATGCCTTGACCAGACAAGTGCAGGGTTTTGAAATGGTGACCTCAGTGTTCCAGGTCGATGCTTTATCCACTGCGCCACCACAGGTCAAGCCTGTACCATACTGTTTTTACTCCAACATAGGACTACAATTTAATATTTGATAAGAACTTAAACTTGGCTCAAATTTTTAAATAACTCAAGTAAATTCTACCACAACCAAGTATCTCAAATTTGTCTACTAGTCTTATCTCAAATTTGTCTATTTGTCTCTGTACTTTAGTTTTGCCCCTAGTTCAAACCATTAGCCCTAAAGCTGTCTCCATAACTCTGGTCAACTTTGTTTCTGAACATTTGTTCTCCTACCTAATTAAAAAAATACCTGTATTTTCCTTACCAGTGGGCCTCAATGTACACTATTTCCTCAGTCAGAAATGCTGTTGCTCTACTCAATTCTTTTCACAGCATGGCCCAATAAGGAAATGTATCTAGCACGTGGCAATGAACAAATGAGGCTGCTAAAAGCCAGGGGCAACCAACAGTTTTCCACTACAGTATTTCAAGGCCTGAGGCGGAAAAATTTCTAAGCCCACCTATAATCCACTGATGGCATGTAAGAGTTGGTACTTGCTGGCTCAGCTGATGCTACCTATAGGTCATCAGCTTACTCTGATTCAAGAAATACATCCCTTTCCTTATCACAGCCTTTCTTTACATCATTTAAATAGCCTATATTCTGTCTCATGATTATGTACCTAAATTCACATTTCACTGCTAGAAACCTACTAATGGGTTAATGAATAAATAAGACAATGAATAATAATCTTGGCTATCCGGTTAATTCATAAGGCTCAGATAGGTGCTACAACTAGAACACATAAACTGACAAAATGAATTTTAAATGATGCTTCTAAGGAACAGTTCTTAGCCTCTGAACATACTCTGTCAATGTAAGTAACATGATACTGTGTTTTGGATGTATGCAAGTGGGGTCTTTGAACCTACTCAGACCACATCCATTGGCTGCCTAACAAATGCAAGTCAGTGAAAAACTGCGGGCTATCATTTTCTAAAGTGTCACTGTGAGAGAAGAGTATCTCAGGCTCTAAAACGATGCCAGATTATCAAGACATGTTAAGTACCATACCCAGAAACCTTAAATATACAGTTCAGCTACTGTTTTTACTAGAGAATTTGCATAAATTAATGACTTTGGTGAGAAATCATTTATTACCAAATTTTCTCCAAATCAACTATAACAAAAAACACTTACTAGAAGCCATTCCTGATTGTGGCTGCCCCATGTTAGGCCCTGGGTTCATGGAGACTGGCACCATGCCTGCAGCATTTGGAAGCATGTTTTGTTTTTGTAGTCTAGTCCTTCGTTTTTCTTCAAGTTCTTTCTGGATTTTATAGATCTTCTCAGCTAGCAGGTGGTAGTATTCCGCCTTTTTGAATTGTGGAAATAAAATAGAGGTGAGAAAAAAAGAACTATCATTAGGTAACAGAAAAAATGAACTAAGAACAGCTTTTAGCCTCATTTAAAGAGGTAGGCAGAAACTAAAAAGGGGAAGAACCTAATCATTCTCAAATCATTCTAAATATGAGGTCATTTCAGAATGATCATGTGAAAAGCAGCTTTATTATTAATCTACATAGTAAAGTGTGACCTCTTACAGTTGATTTACAAAATATCATATGCAATTTATAGCCCATGCAAAAATTATGCTATGTTTTAAAAAAGTGTCAATTTAGGCCCTGGCCCGGTAGCTCAGCTGGTTTGAGTGTCATCCTGCTATACCAGGGTTGCAGGTTCTATTCCTTGTCTGGACACAAAGAAGAAGCACCCAATGAATACACAACTAAAGAAACAACAAATTGATGTTTCTCTCTCTAATATCAATAGACAAATTAAAAAAAAAGTGCTAATTTAGGGAAGAAAGTTGAACTGATGTATAGAAACACCAATACTACTTGAAATGAAAATACTAAGCAGCTGATTCATCATATTCCAATGAAAAGAGCACAGAGCTGGAAACAGCTCAACCACTTTCTAAGTTGACAGAAGGACAACCCAGATAAAGTGCCATGTGAGTGCACTGTATTATTAAGAGGAAAAATGTAAAATTCTTGATATACTCTAAGAAAATTACTTAAATTTCTGTTATCTTGACTATGCAGTGAGAATTAAACAGGACAGCTAAAGGGTATCTTTCAAAGTACATGTTACAAACAGGAATAAACTAAGCAACCAGAACAGGCCCATTTCTGACTTTATATAGAAAAAAACAGGTGCTCACTCGATTATTTGCAGATTCATACATGTCCCCTTCCACTTTCCGGGCATATGCAACTAGGTTTTCCATCCGTCTGTCTTTTAAAGCAGCAGGATCCGGAGTAGGAAATATGGCTTGAACACTAAGAATAGAGAATCCTACCACTGTTATAACATGTCAGCTTTTTGACCTCCCCATAGAAATGTACAGTGCTTTAAAATTTTTTTGATTAGTGTTTTCTCATTTTGTACACATTTTAAAATGAGGTGTAGAATGTGTTCAAATATAAAATATTGACCAAAAATGAAATTGTCTCATTGTGATAAATAAAAGGTTTCCCCTATCTGAACATAAGAAATGATTCCATAAACATACTCTCTGGCTCCTCCCTGTGTCTCTACCTTGGAGCAAAAAATTATATTACGTAATCTACATAAAGGAAGTGAGGGAACTTGACCTTTTTACAGTATTAATTAGCAACAGCCTTCAGATCATTCACTTGCCTAAATTTATTCAGCCTAGTAAAATAAAACCTAATCATCACTATAAAACCTGAAAAGATCAAAAACGAAGTCAAGAGGTCAGCAATGCATTGTGATTCTGCTAAATATATTTTATTCTCTAGCTATTTCCTACAAAATGCTTGGCATTGGTGTTCCTAAAGATTGACAAATGTGATTTCTAGCCATTAATTTTATAATTTGGTTATTTCATGTACAGTTGTATAGTACTTGAAGGAACCAGAAGGAGGAGAAATAAATAGAAGTTTAGAAGAATACTTGAGTTGGTGGGGAAAAAATGCCACAGGCATATATAGTACTAGCTTCTAACATCAACTCAGATGATTGACTCCAAATAATTACCTCTGTTCATTTAATAACAAATATAGATGGAATGAATTAAACCTTTCTATTAAGCGGAGATTAAAAAAAGAAAGATTGCTTTCTCCAAGAATAAAAATGCTGTTTGCTGTCTGAAATCTAAGTTCTGTCATCAGTGTGGATCAAGCTCTTTATTTCGGATATTGGGCGCATCATATTTTCCCACCCTATTTGCCTTTTTTCTCTTTATTCTGACAAGAACTAAATAAAGCAGTGTTTATGAGTCAGAGTGCCTGGTATATATCAACTTCTTGACAAATAATGCAAACTCCTTCACACAATTATTGGTGTGTGTGCTCTTGGAGACTCAGAAGACCATCCTACCTGATTGAACTTATCACATAATAAAAGCTTTACTAGGGACAACAGAAAACTGTTGCCACTCCCATATTCTAATGAGTTGAAACCTACTTTTTCTTTTAAATTATGAATTTTGTAAAGGTAGTAACACTAAAATAAATAGTTTAATATATTTAATTACTATCATTATACAGAATAGTTCACACACTTAAAGCTGAGTGCCAACAGCCAAGCTTTAGAAGAATCAACACTATTCTTCATCTGGTTAAGTGCCTGGTAGATTCAAAGCACGTTGACACGGTAACTCCTATGAATAAGACATGTCTACAATCTTACAGTTTGTGAACAAGATGATTTCGAAGATCCTGAGTAATATCTTCATGCCACTGTTTCCGAATTCCAGTACTGGATGGTTGAGCTGCTGTTGGCATAGGACCCAGGGAGGCCACACTGGCATTTTCATTCATTATCGGGCTTTAAAAAGGAGTGGTGAAATAATTTTAGTGAAGAGGGAAGCAGCAAGATGATCTTATTTAAGCAGAGTTGAAAGTGATAACTGCAATAGGTCCCATAAACTATGACAAGTCTATCTACTACATAAAAAAGTCTGGGGGAAAGAGTATACATGTGTTTGTGCTTCTGTGAGGCAAAGTGTTAACCTACAACATTTTATTATGAGGAGGGGAGGAAGAAGACTTTGGTTTAGAAAGCTAAGTCTTGTGTTATAAAACTATGCTGCCACTTTAAAAGCTTATCCCAGGAAAATCATTGGGCAAAGGACTAATTCTTAACAATGGGATAAAGCAGTGTTTTTCAACAGCTGGTCAGCGGACTGGTCCCCAGAAATTTCACGCAGTTCTGTGTAAGAGTTAACCACACTGATGAAGATTATAGACCCAATGATCTTAGCTGAATATGCTTATGCTCAGGGTGATTATTTCATTTTTAGCAGTCTCCTACATAATTCTATTTTCACTGGTCCCCAAGTGTAAAAAGGTAAAAAACCCACTGGGATAGAGCGAACTTATTTTTTAAGTAGCTGAGTACTAGCAACTGCCTACTGTAACGAGGTGGTGTAGGTTACCCCAAATAACTGATACGATTTCAAATACGTTATAATAAGCCTGTAAATATTGACTCAAACATACTTGTTTTTACTCATCAAGGATATATTATATATCAAAAACTGTAAAAATTCTAACAAATGTTTGGAAAACAACACAGCACAAACCAAAATAAAACTTACTTTTGAGAATTCATGGCTGAATGCAACATCGAGTCAGAAAGAAGATTAGGTGTTTGAACCCCTACACCTCCATTTACTCCCATAGGACTAGCATCTAGGTCAAAACAAAAAACAAGGTAGCTTATATTTAATGGCAGCACTGCCACCACCAATAAAAAATAAATTAAAAAAGGAAAAAAAGAAAGAAAAGCTATAAAAGTACTAGAAGAAAATATCACAAGAAATGTTTATCCTTTTAAGACTCCAAACTCAGAAGCCATAAAGACATTAAAAATTTGAGCAATAATCACCATAAACAAAGTCAAAAAACAAATGACAAATCAGGGGGAAAACTACTAGCAGCACATATAATAACTGTTAGCAGTATAACTAGCAACACATATATAAAGGCTAATAATACATGAAGTACCCTAAGGAGTTAACCCTACATATTACATGGCATTTAAAGACATAACAAATATTCCATCTGTCACTAGGAGGACACAAACTTACTCATGTTGCTCATGGATCGCATGCCTTGGGGAGACTGCCCAGACTGCTGATTCTGCTGGTTCTTTGCTTGTACCTGGGGCTGTGTTGGCATCTGATTTACTTGATAGGGTAGCCCAAGGGCTGCATAGGCTCTTTCGATAGAGCTGGGGTCAATCTGACTAACAGTGCTTAGGCTGGGTGTAGACTGTTGACCCACCCCTAGAGAGCTAGTATTTCCAAGTCCAACTGGTGTTCCAGTCAGAATTGCTAGAGAAGACAAAAGAAATGGTATTATAGTATTTTTTTTTTTTTTTTTTGGTATTACAGTATTAAAGGTGGTTTTCCTCTCTCTCTCTCATACACACATACACACACACACACACACACACACATGACTGACATTTTAATGAATTTGAAAAACCAAAACTTTATTGTTTTGTGGAACATCTCACTACATGCATCTTTTCCCCCATATTTCCTTGAAAAAAATTACCAGATGTAAAACTGGCACAAAAGTTTTTACCCCAAAATACCCAAGAGCCTTCCTGCAGCTGTATCAATGTCCCAGCAACAGTATATGAATGCCTCAGAAACATATAAATGCCAACACTAGGGAGCAATGTTTCTGCCAATGTGATGAAAGAGATGACAATTCATTTCTTCTTTCAACAGTGAACTTTTTGGTATTTATTCCCTCTAGTGAATTTTCTGTTTCCTAGTCTGAATTTTCTACTGGGGTTTCCATGATTTCTTCATTACTTTATAAAGTTTTATAAAGTACACATGCTACATATGTATTTCCAAAACTGTCTTTCAATGTTTTGTTTCTAGAGCAGAGGTATGGTAGATGCACTTAAGTCTTTCTACTTTTGACTTCCCTTTTCTCTAAGAAAAGCATCTCATCATCTCAGGGAAAATTAATTTCCTTTATTATTTTTAAGTAATTTATTTCAAAGTATCTACGTATTTAGAACACCGGTATAGAGGAGTAACTGCTCAATGTTAAAGCAATGACCTTTTAAGTTTTCATAAATTTAAAAATGGAGCATAAATTCATCTATCATTTTTATAAAGAATGACTGAGTTTCTGGATTTTATTTTAGGAAATAAGCAGTTCAATTCTAACCTCATTAATATGAAGTTAATAAAAATTGAAAACAAGTAGGCAGCCACAGGAACCTCACATAATCAAATACTCTAAATCCTACCAAAATGCCCTGGGGGCGGGGGAGGTCTAAGAATGCGTTCAGTATAAAAGATTCAAAAGATTTAATCACTGCCCTGGCCAGATAGCTCTGCTGGTTAGAGAACATCATCCCAATATGCATAGAAGGTACCGGTTGGATCTCCAGTCACATCCCCACTCAGGGCATACAGAAGTAGACTGACGTTTCTCTCTCTAAAAATCAATAAATAAGTTTAAAAAGATTTAATCACTTACACTGTTGATTTCTCTTATCGCCAGCATTTTTAAGAGGGAGGCACACAGGACAATCATGCCTTGTACAGTTCTTCCAGTGTGAAATGATTTGTCGAGAAGATGCACAGTGTGCCACTAAAAGAAGAAAGATTTTTAAATCAGGATCAGCTAATTCTGTTCACTTGCAAGTGCCACAGATGTTATTCACTCACTTCATCTTCACAAACAACCCTAATGGGTAGCTATCAGCACTCACATTTTTCTTTTTTTACAGGGACAGAGAGAGAGTCAGAGAGAGGGATAGATAGGGACAGACAGACAGGAACGAAGAGAGGTGAGAAGCATCAATCATCAGTTTTTTGTTGTAACACCCTAGTTGTTCATTGATTGCTTTCACACATGTGCCTTGACCACGGGCCTTCAGTAGACTGAGGCCACCCCTTGCTGGAGCCAGAGACCTTGGGTCCAAGCTGGTGAGCTTTTGCTCAAGCCAAATAGGCCTGTGCTCAAGCTGGTGACCTCGGGTTTTTGAACCTGGGTCCTCTGCATCCCAGTCCTACACCTCATCCACTGCGCCACCGCCTGGTCAGGCTAGCACTCACATTTTATAGTTGAGAAAATAGGCAAAAAGTGGGTAATTTGCACAAAGTCAAAATATACCCAAAGTGGGATTCAAACTCAGTAAGTCTAGCTCTAGGGCCCATATTTTTCACCACCAACCAGTGCAATCTACTGTATTCTATAAAAACAGATTTACAGTGACTCTACAAATACACAGACTGTATTAAGTTGGGTAACACTGTTTTAGTATTGGGCTTCATGACAGTTAGCAAACCCTCAATAATATTAAAAGTATGCTATACTGGGGCATATCAAAGTCAGTAAGAATCATCACAAAAAGTAAGTCTTTTAAAACTTGTTTCTCCTACCACACCCATACTCACTTACAAAATGATACTTATTTTAGAATATTGTACAGAGAATAAAGGGGCCTCAAAGCGGAATTGATCATATTTTCTCTCTTTTCTCTGAGGTAAGTATTAATTGCTGAGCACATAAACCCTTTGAGCTCACTTACCTTGGCAGGACTTGCCTGACTGGCAGTGCGTCATGTGGTTTAGGACATTCTTCATTGTGCGACAGTGGGGAAGGTTGCACTGCCTCACCTCCCCATTTGCCTGCTCCCGGCGCTGGCACTTGTGAGCATGCAAAAGGAGCACAAGCTGCTGCTGGATGAGTTTGCGCTTCTCTGGATCGGCCGTGTGGGCTCCAGAACCCATCCCTGGGGCTACTGGAGTCACAATGCCTGGCTGCTGGACCTGAGGGGCCTGCTGTTGGCCCTAAGGGAGAAAACAATAAGAAATATACTTAATGTTAGGTGTCACAATGTGCTATCTCTTTAATAAATATGAACCTGGACATTTTCAATTAAAACATCTAAGGACAGTCTACTATAAGCCAGACTCCATTTCTTGACATAGGAGATTCCAAAATTAATAAATGATGGTCCTACCACTGAGAAGTTCAATTTAATAAGAAAGCAAAGTACTTACATTACCAAATATATAATCAAAGAACATACAATATAGAGCAAGCAAAAGAAAGAGGAGGACATGGTAAACTTGAGTGGGACAGGGAAAAGCAAGGAATCTGTATTAAAGAGCATGTCCAAGTAAGGTTGTGAAGAACAAAGTAGCTTCTTAGGAAGCAGGATCTTTTAGGTGAGTGAATAATTAGCTTTTAGGAACTCTGGAAGAAATTTCAGAAATGGCATGTTTTATTCATCTTTTTATCTCTACTGCCTCAATTCCTAGAGTATTGAATATAGGCATTCAATAAATATAAGACACAATGCAAAAAACTAAGACAAGGAAAAATGTTCCACCTTCCTATTCTATAGACATGCTCACAAGCAGAAGCTGCATATTATAGCAGACTCCCAAAACTTTCACTTTAGCAATGCCAATCACACCTATTTGAACCACCACCTACGTACTGATCAATGCCACAAGTGACAAAATATGTAAACTGAAAGGAGGGCATAAACTTCCTCAAACACAGGGGCCACCCATTACATGGTAGTGTGTATAGTAAAAGAGATGCAAGTTTAACATAATTTTTTTGTTAAAATGCCAGTCTGAAGATAAATTTGTTGACAGACTACTACCCACCATGTTGGGCATTCCTCCACCAGGAACTGCCTTTTTGTCCATTGCAAATGGAGATAAACTATTTGGTAGTACAGACTTCGTCTGAATCTGCAGGCCAAGGCCACTGGCTCCAATCTGCTGTCCAGAATTCTGAGTGTATGGTGAACCATAAGGATTAGGGTTGTTCATCATTCCCATCTAAAAATAAGAAACAGAAAATAATTAAATCTTATCTCCCACATTAACATTACTATTCCCTTTTCTTTTCCACTTCCTAAATTACAAAGAATATTTTAAAGAAAATTCTCTGTATATATGAACAGACTGTAAAGTAGGCTCATGAAAGTGCATTTTTAAGATTAAGATTTAAGGGCCTCAGGTATAGTAAATTTACAGAACTGTTTTCTATAAACATTTGAGATGAATGTGCTCTAGGAAAACTTAAAAGCATCTTCATTTAGCTATACCTGCTAAGCAAGGTATATTATTCATCTCCAGTTTTAATTCATTAAATGCAATTTCATTTATTTTTTAATGCTTTACTTATTGATTTTTGAGGGAGCGTGGTAAGTATCACTTGTAGTTATTTCATTCAGTGGTTCATTAATTGCTTGTCGTATGTGACTTGACCAGGAAACCCAAGGTTTTAAACCAGCAGCCTCCGCATTCCAGGCTGACACTTTATGCACTGTGTCACCACAGGTCAGTCAAATGCACTTTCATTTAATGCACAAAGTATAGGGCTCAATGAATTCAACTCAGTAACTCATCTAATCCCTGCGTATTTTAGTTTTAATTATGTCAAAGTATTTGAATGCTTATTCTAGGCATTTTGTCTATATAAAAGGTAGAAAACTGGTAGATAGGGGTATATGTCCTTATTTTACTTAGGAACATGATGGCACAGCGATTTTTATATTTTTTGTATCTGAATCCTTTATACAGAGCACACAAACTTCAGAGTCCACACCATTTCTTGCTTTCTTTTTTTAAAAAATATTTTTATTTATTTTTTCCAAGGACAGAGAGAGAGAGTCAGAGAGAGGGATAGATAGGGACAGACAGACAGGAACGGAGAGAGATGAGAAGCATCAATCACTAGTTTCTCATTGCTCTTGCGACACCATAGTTGTTCATTGATTGCTTTCTCACATGTGCCTTGACTGCGGGCCTTCAGCAGACCGAGCAACCCCTTGCTGGAGCCAGCGACCTTGGGTCCAAGCTGGTGAGCTTTTTTCTCAAGCCAGATGGGCCCGCGCTCAAGCTGGCAAGCTCAGGATCTCGAACCTGGGTCTTTCGCATCCCAGTCCGACGCTCTATCCACTGCGCCACCACCTGGTCAGGCCATTTCTTGCTTTCTTAAACCTAGCTTCTATATTCATTAAATCACCTGATTGGCTCTTGGAAGTAATTTCATTTTCTTTGCAACTCCTGTGTACTTTAAAAGGAAGCCCTCACCCTCAACACTCCCTGTCTCTCCTTATTTATGTAAGTCCATCTGGAACCATCATACTATATAACGACTAATTTAAACAGTATTAATTATTCAAAAACCATTTTGCTGGTAATAATGACGCAAGCAATTTACAATTCTATTCTTCCACGTAAGATCCCACTTTAACTCAATTATTGCCTGAGGACACTACAGTTATTGCCCAATTAAAAGAAATTATACCATGTTTTTATCCTCAGTCAGATCCAATTCTTTGAGGGTCCTTTAAATTCTACCTCTACTCCTTTACCCCCCAAATCCTTTCCATATATTCATGCCCACTACCACTGTCTTAATTCAGGCCCCTCTTCACAGCCAATGCAGACTGTGTCCAATAGCTTTTCTTGCCTTCTGTACTCACTTATTCAATTTATGAGGAGAAAACATGGTATACCAGAGCCTTCATGGTGTGCATAAAGCCTGACTACTTCTCCATGGTATCCTATTCTCCATATCCATTAACTTGCAAATCTAAGGGCATCATGCTTCTTAAATCTCAAGTAGGCTCTGACTGGTTTTCTCAGTGGATAGAGCATTGGCCCAGCGTGTGGGTGTTTCAGGTTCAATTCCCGATCAGGGCACACACGAGAAGTGACCATTTGCTTCTCTACTCCTCTCGCAGTCAGCCCCAGGCGTTGGGGATAGCTTAGTTGGTCCAAGCGACAGCCTCAGGCGCTGAGGATAGCTCAGTAGATTTGAGCACCATCCCCAGACTGGGGTGTGTGTGTGTGTGTGTGTGTGAAGTGGATCTCGACTGGGGTGCATGCAGGAGTCTATCTTCCATCCTCTCACTTAAAAACATAAAAAAAACCTCAAGTATTGGCCTTCAGCTTTTCCTTTTCCCTAAAACTAGGCAGTGGTGTATCTTTCTCTCCCATTTGACTCCTGAGCTATAAAGGAAATAAAATAGTCGAGTTCACAAAGAAGCAGTCCAATTTTCATTTTTTTGTTGCTTACTCAGTTTGTATAACTGTAACTAAGAAGCAGCTACAGATTCTATCCATCCTTTAAGATACATTTCAAGCCCTGGCTGGGTGGCTCCGTGAACAGAGTATCCCCGCATGCTGAGGTTACGGGTTCAATTCCCTATCAGGGAATGTATGAGAAGCAACCAGTAAGTGTACAATTAAATGGAACGAGTTAATGTTTCCCTGTTTCTTTCTCTCCCTTTCCCACAAACCATCTCCTTTCGTTTTTCTTTTCCCCCTCTTCTCTATCAAATCAATGGGGAAAAAAGATACATTTCAAAAGTTACCACCTGTGTGAAGTATCTGTCTATTGTCCTAAACAGTAAAAGCGCTTTCTTTCTACCCTGATATAACTGTTCATGCCTTTACTTATAATACAATACAGGTGATAAAATAATGTGTTAAAATGCATGCCACTATTCCCAGACCATGCACAAAGGGAAAGAACCTTAGTTAATTTATCTTTGTAGAACCATCACCCTAAACCTGATTGACAAGAGCTCATTAACTCAGTAAAACAGAAATTATAGAAGTCACACAAATTGCATAAACCTCTGTAAAGTTCAGGTCTTTAATCATATGCAGTATCTATACTATGCAAAAATTATATGAATATGACATCTTGATCAGTTCAAAGGTTTGCCTATCAGAGAAAGGCAAGATAATAAAGAAAAAGATTTTAAGTACATTTACATTTTCCAGATGAGATTAAAGACTAGGAGTTAAGTAACTTGCCTAGTGCTTTAATGACAAAAGGGAACAAGACTTAGGGAAGTGGCATGTTTGGGTAGAAGCAATAAAAGAAAAGGGCAGCCTAAACAGCATCCAGAGTAAAAAACTTACAGATTTAATCTCCAATAATTTCGTAAGTACATCTGGCCAGTAATATTGTAGAGACAATCAAATGTAGAAATAGGCTTTAATCAATCAAGTACAGGTTTCTTTTGGCTGAGCCAAATGTGACTGCAAGTTCTGCTGTGACATATGCTTTTAAAGTTCTAATATTCATACTCTCATATAGTTCCAATATATGTACACTTACACTTGGGGGAGGTATATTTCACTTAATTTTGTTTCTTACTAGCATGGAAATTCGTAAGACATAAAATGAAAGCCATTCTATCACAGACCTGTATGACAGGACATAAAAGACCAAGAGACAGTAAGTTTACTATTTACATAAAAAAAATGCTGCAATTTGTAAGCTGCCTAAGCATAATGTCGTTATTCACATACTACATCTCAGCAGAATCTGGTCCTTCATATTTGTTTACATCAGAGGTCCCCAAACTAAGGCCCGTGGGCCAAATTGCAGCCACCTGAGGCCATTTATCCGGCCCCTGCCGCACTTCCGGAAGGGGCACCTCTTTCATTGGTGGTCAGTGTATGGAATACCGTATGTGGCAGCCCTCCAACGGTCTGAGGGACAGTGAACTGGCCCCCTGTGTAAAAAGTTTGGGCCCCTGGTTTACATAGTCACTGCCCTGCCTGCCTATCCCAACCAAGTTTCAATCACTTCCGGACATTGCTTGGTCCCTCAATCACAATGCATTGCCCAGAAACTAACTCCAAGTTCATTCTAGCAGACTGCAAGTTGGCAGTATTCATTCCTGATACTTCTGGTCACTCAGACCAACAGACTCCCTCAGAGTTCTGCTGCCAGTGTTAGAAAAATACCCTCCCCCCCCAGCCTCACCAAATAGAAAGGGAATATTCTGTATTTAATTTCTGCTATACTGAAATTATTTGATCTTGTTCCCTTCTCCATAACTAATGTAATCCAGATGTCCAATTACTGACTACCTACCTGAACCACAACAATACAGATAACCGCCTGAACTGAAAAAGCAAAGGACCTGGAAGCCATAAACAGTTCTAGGCAGCTAAAACATAAAGGACCTGCTGGGTGGGGATTACTTACTTTCTTCCCTTTTTTCCCTCCCTCCCTCCCTTTCTTTTTTAGAGGTTTTATTTATTGATTTTTAGGGAGAAAGAGAGAGAGAGGAGGCAGGGCAAGAAGCATCAACTCAAAGCTGCTTCACTTTGGCTGTTCATTGTGCTTCTCATATATATGTACGGTGACCGGGCAAACCTGGAGTTTTGAACTGGCAACCTCAACGTCCCAGGTCGACGCTCTATCCACTGTGCCTGCCACCACTGATCAGGCTTTTTATTCTTTTAAAAAAGTATTTGATTCTACAGATTGTTTCTAAGTTTTCAATATATAAAAAGTACAAACTTGGAGAAAAAGGAACACAAAAGAAACAATACACAATAGCAACAATCACTGGCAAATAAAACAGTGCCCAAAATATAAATATAATAATTTTCAAACACTTAACACAGGAACAAAAATCTATTAAGAAGATTTGTAGGTAGCACAGTAACACATATGTGTGACTTCAACATTCACCTAACAATAAAAACAAGACTAAATTATAGTATATTCAGTCATGTCCTAGTACCTACTATAGTCAGTAAATGCCCATGTTATGTATCTGTACCCAACTTAACCGCCAGGCACTATTTTAAGCAGTGGGGGTATGCTGATAAACAAGGAAGACTAGGGGTCTCTCAGAACTTATACCAAATACTAACCATCATTTTTTAAACTCATTTCCATTATCCCCATTCCAGTGCCTTAGTTTAGGCAGCCTTATAACCTCAGTAGGAACTGATTCTTTTTTTAAAAAAAGATCTTATTTATTCATTTTTAGAGAGGGAAGAGAGAGAAAGAGAAGGGAGGAGGAGCAGGAAGCATCAGCTCCCACATGTGCCTGGACCAGGCAAGCCCAGGGTTTTGAACCAGCGACCTCAGCGTTCCAGGTAGATGCTTTATCCACTGCACCACCACTGGTCAGGCAGGAACTGATCCTCTTAAATTGATACTATACACCTAAAACCACATCCATCTCAATTGTAAATTGAGGCCTAAGATTCTCCTGTTTAAACCTAGCAGAGTATGGCATTTAAGACCTTTCTTTCTTTCAACATGGATTCTTCCTCCCTGCCTTACACTTCATTCCCTCCTAACTGGTCCTTCCTACCTGCTTCACTCATTGCCTATCCAAGGAAATCCAAGTTCTAAAAGAGATGCAACAGATCTATCATTGCTCTTGCTTTAAAACTTTATAGATTAAGTACTCGTTAACATCACATGCCAAAGACCATCAAAGACTGGTGTTGCCTGACCAGTGGTGGGATAGTAAATTGACTAATGGCCCAGGATGCTAAGGGCTCTGATTGGAAACCCTGCTCCCCACCTCCTCCATCAAGGCACATATGAGAAGCAATCAATAAAAAACTGAAGTGCAAAGCAATGAGTTGCTGCTTCTTATCTCTCTCCTCCCTTCTGGTCTCTCTTAAAAAAAAAAAAAAAAAAAAAAAAAGTTAATTTTAAAAGAACTCCAAATTTGGCAACATTAGCTCTTAGCTCAAGAATTTTTTTTTAAAAAGAGAAAAGGAAATTATTCCTAAGGACAATACTCATTTGAATGTTGTTCAGAGTTCCTTTTTTCCCCTACATCAATTTCATCACCCACAAAAACATAAAGTTTGATATGAATCTATCCAGATGCCAGATAACACACAACCCTCTTCATAGCCTGTAAGGAAACTAGTCAGAGGAAAGGGGGTTAAGAGTTTTCTTCCCCTCCCCCCCAGATCTAAGACTACAGAGTAAGAACTGAAAATACATGAAGATGTTTCAATGTTGTGTCTGTGAAAGGTCCAGGGATCACTAAGGCAGGAGTATAGAAAGCAGGCATGGCTCCTGATCTTACAGATCTCAGTCTAGCAATGATTAAACGTAAGGTTAAAATGCAAGTAAGTCAGAAGGTGATTGCTGTTGCAGCAAACAGAAAAACTTTGCGTTTGTTTTCAATATGAGTCATAATAGAATGACATACTACAGTGATAAACATAGATAAGGACTTTTAATTCACAAAGACCAGAACTCTTTACAATAGTGGTTTTCGCTCTTTTTTACACTTGGGGACCAATAACAATAGAATTATTTCAGGAACTGCTAAAGCAAAAATCACTCTGAACTTAAGCAAATTCAACTAGAATCATTGGATCTATAATCTTCACATAACTTTTGCAAACCTCCAAGAAATTTCTGGTGGATGGTTTTGTGAACCAGCAATTCAAAAACACTCCTCTGCCTGACCTGTGGTGGCAGGTGGATAAAGTGACCTGGAATTTTGAGGTTACTGGTTTGAAACTCCAGGTTTACTCGGCCAAGGCACAAACAAAATGCAACTACTATGAGTTGATGTTTCCCACATCTTGCCTCTCTCAAAAAAAATATAAACAAAATCTTAAAAAAAAAAACAAAACACTGCTTTACAACATTTACCCAATTGACTTCGTTTCCTCTCCTGTATAATGGGAATAAAACTTGCAATTCATCGAGTTGATGTATTAATAGTCTTAACATATATTAAATACCTACAGCTAGTGCTTGACTTATGACCACGATTGGTTCCGACAGACCAGGCGCAACATGATTTGGTCTTAAGTTGAGTAGGCTATATGTACAGTACTGTGACATGATGTTATAAAAATCTTTAAGTCATATTTTATCATAATTTTCTTTCATTATTGTTATATATCATAATTTTCTTTGTTCATTTTATGCCATTTGTATCATCTCTACACCATTTTGTTTCTTATTTTTACATTCATCTTTAAGTAAAACACTGCATTACCAGTACAAACTGGTTTAATATTTGTAAAACATACAAAATTATAAAATACAGGTGTATACAAAAACTGCTCCAGACGCAGAGCAGTCGTGGCTAGCAATTGTGGTTGTAGAGTCGAATGGTCGTAAGTTGCATAGGTCGTAAGTCGATCAATACCTGTATTAATATTCAAAAGTCTTAGCATTTGGAGCCTAACATTAATTTAGGTACAATTATATTTGTCTGATACTATTATTTAATAATATTTTAGATCCTGTCACTTTAATCATAAGCTATTTCACAAAACAGGTTTATTTTGTATTTATTTCTATGAAAAACAAAAACTAAAAACTTGAGAATATTAACAAACACTTATTGAATGCAAAGTCCTTAGGCCTGACCAGGCAGTGGCGCAGTGGATAGAGCGTTGGACTGGGATGCACAGGGGACCAGGTTCGAGACCCCGAGGTTGCTAGCTTGAGCGTGGGCTCATCTGGTTTGAGCAAAAGCTCACCAGCTTGAGTACAAGGTCACTGCCTCGAGCAAGGGGTTACTCGGTCTGCTGAAGGTCAGTGGTCAAGGCACATATGAGAAAGCAATCAATAAACTACAAAGGTGTCAAAACGAAAAACTGATGATTGATGCTTCTCATCTTTCTCCATTCCTGTATGTCTGTCCCTATCTATCCCTCTCTCTGACTCTTTCTCTGAAAAATAAAAAAAAAGTCCTTAGTTCTGCCTGACCAGACAGTGGTGCAGTGGGTAGAGCAACAGCCTGGGACACAGAGGACCCAGGTTCGAAACCCCAAGGTTGCCCGCTTGAGCCCAAAGGTCATTTGCTTGAGCAAGGGGTCACTGAGTCAACTGGAGCCCCCACCCCCATCCCCATCCAGGCACGTAAGAGAAAGCAATCAATGAACAACTAAGGCACTACAATGAAGAATTCATGCTTCTCAACTCTCTCCTTTTCTGTCTGTCCCTCCCTGTCACTAAAAAAAGCCCTTAGTTCTAAAGAACATTAACCTTCCTTCAAAATTATGTGAAATTAACACACTAGGAGCACCCCCATACCCTCTAGTCAACACTGTTCATGCAGTACACTGACTTATCACCCATTATAGCTGAGAGCTACACCTGAAAAAGACTGAAGTTTAATTACATGACGTACTTTTGATTTTTTTCCTGCCCCATAAAAATATTATCATCACAAAATGGAAACTACAATAATACTAAGCACTTGCTACTACTACTACTACTACTACTACTACTACACGAATAAATGTTCACTATGTGCCACTCAAAGGAGTTATTTTATCAAATCATTTAGTTCAACAATTCTGAGGTAGGTCACACCTACTATTATTTTTTTTTAAAGTTTCATTTTTTTTTTTCATTTATTCATTTTAGAGAGGAGACACAGAGTGAGAGAGAGAAAGAGAGAAAGGGGGGAGGAGCTGGAAGCATCAACTCCCATATGTGCCTTGACCAGACCAGTGCAGGGTTTTGAACTGGCGACCTCAGTGTTCCCAGGTCGACGCTTTATCCACTGCGTCACCACAGGTCAGGCAACACCTACTCTTTTTTAGTGTGTATTTTTCCGAAGTGAGAAGTGGGGGAGAGTCAGATAGACAGACTCCCGCATGCACCTGACTGGGATCCACCTAGCATGCCCACCAGGGGGTGATGCTCTACCCATCTGGGCTATTGCTCCATTGTGACCGGAGCCATTCTACCGCCTGAGGTGTAGGCCATGGAGTCATCCTCAGCGCCCGGGCCAACCTTGCTCCGATGGAGCCTTGGCTGCGAGAGGGGAAGAGAGAGATAGAGAGGAAGGAGAGGGGGAAGGGTGGAGAAGCAGATGGGCACTTCTCCTGTGTGTCCTGGTTCAGGAATCAAACCCAGGACTTCCACACGGCAGGCTGATGCTCCACCGCTGAGCCAACTGGCCAGGGCCCACACCTACTCTTATAATTCACATTCTACAGACTGAAAATTGGAGATACAGCAACCACATGACTAAGTTTATTTTTAATTCAGGTAGTGTAGCGTCATTAATTATGATAATTTTATTAGTTAATCTCATTTCTTCTTTCAAACATAAAGGACAGCTATTAAAAAAAGAATGTTCAAATTTTTAAAATTTCTTTTATCACCAGAATATTTTATCAGGCAAATATATCTTGTTAAGTTTTTAACCAAGAGAGTGAAATGATTTAACCAAGAAGCTTTGCAAAATGCAGCAAAGGAGGAGGAGGAGGAGGATTGTGGTATAGCCCAGATCCTAACCCAGGTAGTATGGTTCAAAATCTGTATGCTCATTAAAACAAGGAAATATTTTAATAACAAAGTTTTTATATTTAAATCCCTCCTTCCCATGAAAATAAAGCTCTACAAAGACATGGAATTTTATGTTTTGTTCACAGTATACACATCCAGTCCCTCAATAATACTGATTCAGGAAATCTGGGATTTAGATTGTAAATAAAACAGTACCCTACTCCCAACTTACATGCATTCTCCCAATGAGCCTTGTCCTTACTTTTACTTTTTTCCATAGCACTTAACTGGAATAACATAAATTTGTATATCTCATGTGAACACTATAAAATAAGTTCCATGAAGTAGGTCTATTCCCTGCTCTATTCTATCTTCAGCACCAAAGTTAGGACTCCACATCTGAAAAATCAGTGAAGAGTTACTGTCATCCTTCTTGTTCCCGTTGGAATATGAACATCAGAAGGGCAGGGACTCTTTACAACTAAGTTCCTAGGACCTAAAAAAGGTATCTAATAAATATTTACCTCTTGTTTCTGGTTTCACTTCAAATATTCTAGGTAAAACACATCAACCCCAGAAAGGGAGAAAACAGTTAAGTAGGGATGCCAAACAGAATCATTTCTCAAATGTAATGTCCGTATTCTTTATCACATAGTAAAAAAACTTTAAGGGCTTTCATACATCTACATGTAACCCTAGTCCCTGCACTCCTGATTCATGACCATTATCCTAATTTTATCCTTGAACTCTTACCACCATCCTTCTCAGGAACACAGGAGTCCTAATGCCTGCTCAAATTATTCTTCTTACAAAGAAAACTTGCTCTTGACGCCTTGTGAAAATCGTACCCATCTTCAACAATACCTTTCAAGCAAAGCCATCTCATTCAACAAATATTTACTAACTACGTGCCAGGCAGTGACAAATATAGTGTATTACAATTTTTTTGTTTATTTACAAACACAGAGAGATAGAGATAGATAGGGACAGACAGACAGGAATGGAGAGAGATGAGAAGCATCAATCATCAGTATTTCGTTGCGACACCTTAGTTCAGGGGTCCCCAAACTTTTTATACAGGGGGCCAGTTCACTGTCCCTCAGACCGCTGGAGGGCCGCCACACACAGTAGTCCATACTCTGACCACCAATGAAAGAGGTGCCCCTTCCGGAAGTACGGTAGGGGCCGGATAAATGGCCTCAGGTGGCAGCAATTTGGCCCATGGGCCGTAGTTTGGGGACCTCTGCCTTAGCTGTTCATTGATTGCTTTCTCACATGTGCCTTGACCGCAGGCCTTCAGCAAACCGAGTAACCCTTTGCTGGAGCCAGCGACCTTGGGTCCAAGCTGGTGAGCTTTTGCTCAAACCAGATGAGCCCGCGCTCAAGCTAGCAACCTCGGGGTTTCGAACCTGGGCCTTCCAAATTCCAGTCTGACACTATATCCACTGCGCCACCGCTTGGTCAGGCAGTGTGATACAGTTTTAAGAAAAAGAAATAAAATATACAGGAAAAATATGGCAAAATAAACATTGAAAATGTGTTTACAATGTCTTATTATATAGAGAACACACATTTTAAAGGCTTTTAAAAACATATTTAGCATCTTATTCTTTTTTTATGAAAGAGAGGGACAGACAGGCCGGAAGGGAGAGAGATGAGAAGTATCAACTCTTTGTTGTGGCATATTAGTGTTTTGCTGATTGCTTCTCTTATGTGCCTTGACCAGAGGACTATAGCAAAGCAAGTGACCCCTTGCTCAAGGCAACGACCTTGGGCTCATATCTATTATCCCACAACTCAAGCCGGTGACCCAGCATTCAAGCTGGTGAGCCTGAGTTCAAGCCAAATGAACCCATGCTTAAGCCGGTGATCTTGGGGGTATCAAACCTGGGTCCTCTGCATCCCAGTCAGATGTTCTATCCACTGTACCAACGCCTGGTCAGGCACTTAATGGAATGTTAGCTGAAGTTTCATAACAAATTAATACAACTTAATTTCCATTTACTTATAAGGAAAACTATCCTCTTAAAAAATCTTATAATAAATAACTATTAAAAACCAGGGACATTCAACCCTGGCTGGTTGGCTCAGCGGAAGAGCATCAGCCTGGTGTGTGGAAGTCCCAGGTTCAGTTCCCGGCCAGGGCACACATGAAAAGCGCCCATCTGCTTCTCCACCCTTCCCCCCTCCTTCCTCTCTATCTCTCTCTTCCCCTCTGGTAGCCAAGGCTCCACTGGAGCAAAGTTGACCCCAGGCATTGAGAACAGCTCCATGGCCTCTGCCTCAGGCCCTCAGGCGCTAGAATGGCTCTGGCTACAAGGCAGTAACGCCCCAAAATGGGCAGAGCAATGCCCCCTGGTGGGCATGCTGGGTGGATCCCAGTAGGGTGCACGCAGGAGTCTGTCTGTCTGCTGTCCCCCCACCCCAACCACCGCTTCCCACTTTGGAAAAATACAAAAAAAAAAAAAAGAAAAAGAAAAAGAAATGAGTATCTGACCTCAGGCCTCCCTGCAACATTGGAACACTCAGAAACATACTGACAGTGCACACAAACCGAAGTTGCACTCACCTTCAGAGGTTGGGGGCCTCGCAATCCTGCCTGTCCTCCCATCTGGGGAGAGCCTTGCTGCAGTGGCTCCGTCATTAAGTTGCCAGCACTTCCCATGCCTGGGTTTGGGTACTGCATATTAGGTCGCCCACGGCCTGCTCCAAGTGAACCGTTCATGACTTGATTAGGTATCATTCCCTGTCCATTGCCTGCAGTCAATATTCCAGGATTCATGCCAGCATTCATCCCTGTGTTCATTCCCATGGCAGGTTGATTTACTGGACTGTTCATCATACCTGTTGCAGATGGTGTGGGACCCTGATTTGGCCCACTAGTGCCCATTCCCATGTTGGGGATTGGGCTTTTGACCATGCTATTTATCAAACCTAATCCAGGACTGTTTTGTTGGGCCTGGCTGGCCATGCCTTGGCCTGGGCCGCCAACCCCCATATTGAGGTTAGGGGAACTACCAGACCGGAGCAATTCGGATAGTTGTTTATGTTTAGAGGCTGCATCTTGTACTATGCCAAGACTTGTCTGAAGCTGACTAATATCACCACCATTGGTTAGTCCCAATTCTGTAGAGTTGATTAATTCATCTGGTAAGTCATGCTCCAAGTCAAATAGAGAACCAAAATCTGAAAGCAAGAGGAAAGACAATGGTTAAAGTTTGACAAAATCAAAATTAAAAACTGCTTTATATTTTGTTCTTGATAAGCATTACATTTCTATACTTCACTCTATGGAATACTATCTCTTTGTATTGCAGTTTTTCATGTTATACTAAAAATTTTTGGGTATCTACATATTTAAAAATAAAAAAATGTTTATGTTAACAAGTTTAAACAATTAATGAACTGTACCTAAAATAAGACTGAGGAAAAAGGATTAAATCTTAATACAGCATCCATTGTGAGCTGCCAGAAATGTGTATTGATGACAGTCATAAAGAAAAGATGTTTAATTGCAGAATATTCCAGAATTCCTCAGAAGAGGTTAGGATAATTCATCAATATACAAACTAATTCAGAACAAAAGATTTAAACTACCATAATAAAGACAACTAATACAAAAGACCCGTAATTTGTAGAACACTCAGTGTGAGCACCATGAAGCAAAGGGATGTCTACAATTCTTAGCCATGTCCTTTTCATACTATCTGCCATAAAGTAGATATGCTGACTAAATTTGCTTTCACCTGACCTCAGCCTACAGACTAGTTTTGCTTAACCAAAATCTAGCTGAAATAAGATACAAAACCATGCCTCTAGCTCCTTGAGTAACATGCAAATGAACTCCACTCTACCCTACCCTGCCCTGCCCCATCTCCACCAAAGAGAGGATGAAATTATAGATTACCTAAAGGTTTATCAATCTTGTGACTATTTAACATTTTGAGCTAAAGGACTCTTAGTTGCTGTCAGGAAAGGGAGGACTGTCCTAAGCATTGTTAAGGTGCTTCACAGATCCCCACTTTCCTCTCCATGCCATCAGTACCCATACCCCATTTGTGATAACCAAAAATATCTTGAATATCAACAAATGTCGCTTGGAAGGGCAAAATTGTCCCCAGTTGATTTGTTGAGTCTTAATTCACTATATATATTTAAGTTATTTCTGTTTTCTTCCCTTTTAATTCTCCAAGTAGTTTTTACATTAAAAAGGCATTAATAGGTATTTAATAATTAAACATACTTGACTCTACAAATGATTATCCTATTAAAAATAGTTCATCCCTTGAAGACAAGATACCACACCACTTTAAATGATCTATTTGGTCCAATTAATCTTGGTTTTTAAGTACAATTATTCCTCTATGTGCCCTTCCTGTTCTTACAGCATTCATCACAGCACTGAAATTAACAGTGTGCCTGTCTCTCTTTCTCTCCCCTCCCCAGTTGCCACCCCCGCCCACTCGCCCATGCACATAGACTGTAGCACTTTGGAAAGCACATGTCTTATCACTTACAGATCAATTCCTTGCCTAATGGCCAACACAGTTAAACTTTCTGGTCATATTTTAATCAAACAGAACTGTATCCCAGGATCTCAAGATATGATTTAGAGCCCATACTTCTACAGAATTATTTTCTTTCCTTTTGAAAAATCTTATGTGCCCATCCATCATAAAAATAAAATGTGTCTTATGAGTAGTTTTGAAATATAAAGTCTCAAAATTTAGCTAACATCACTACTAAGAAAAAACTGTTTAATATACAGATATATTTCCTTAATCATTTATATTTGCATAACTCACAAACTGGGATCATACACACTTTCTGAACAATTTTATACTCTATTTCCCCCCTGAAATATACACAGAAATTTATTTTTACTGTTGCACAAAAGTTAAAGGCTTAAGTTAGAAAATAAAGCTGGCCTGGCCTGTGGTGGTGCAGTGGATAGATCGATGCCCTGTAATGTTGAGGATGCCAGTTCGAAACCCTGGGCTTGACTGGTCTAGGCACATACAACAAGCAACCAATGAACAACTAAAGTGACGCAACTATGATCGTGTCTCCTCCTGCCACCTTCTGTAAAATCAATAATTTTTTATTTTTTTAGTGAGAGACAGGAAGGAGAGAGATGAGAAGTATTATAGTTGCAGTATCTTAGTTGTTCACTGATTGCTTTCTCAAATGTGCCTTGACAGGAGGGCTCCAGCTGAGCCAGTTTCCCTTGCTCAAGCCAGCGACCAAGGGGTCATGTCTATGATCTTACACTCAAGCCAGCAACCCCATTCTCAAGCTGGTGAGCCTGCACTCAAGTGGCGACCATGGGGTTTCCAATCTGGGTCCTCAGTGTCCCAGGCTAATGCCCTATTCACTGTGCCACCATCTGATCAGGCAATAAAATATTAAAAATAAATTTAAAAAAATGACTTTAAAAAAAGTAATGGTGTAAGTATCCAAGTTATTATGTTAAAAGAACAATAGGAAGATGATTAAAGATAAAAGCAATGAATTTTCAACAAGAGATAAACAGATACAACTGAGAGGGAAACCAGAAGTTGTTTCTTTGAAGAGTTACAAAAACAAACTTCTGGGAAAAGTTAAAAAAAAAAAAAAATATATATATATATATAAAATGAGAAAGTGATACTAGTATCCAACTTCATGCAAAAAAAAAATATGAAGAGACAAAAATAGGCAAATTCCTAATAAAATACTAACCAAACCTTAATCAAAAGGATATTATAAAGGACAAATGTCCCCATTTCTCCAACAAATCAATGGCAAAAAAAGAGAATGGAAGGAGTTGTGATCAAATAAAAGATATGCTCTGTTTGGATTCTGATTCAAACTAATTGTAAAAAAGAGGTGGAGGGAGACACATAAAAATACTGGTAACTTGAAGTTAATAAGCACATGGGAGTTCTTTATTCTATTTTTTAAAATTCTAATCCCCCACTTTAAAAAGTTTAAAAGGAGATATAGAACTCCTAAATAAATCCATTACTATTAAAGAAAATAAACCATTGGTCAATCTGTCATTAAAAAAACACCAGATCTAAATGTTTTTACAGGCATGTCTTACTGAACTTTCAAGTAAAAGACAATTTACCTTACACAAACACTTGTAGAAAATAGAATACTCTAAAGTCACATGACCAGTACAAATCATGAACATAGAAGCAAGAATCTTTAAAAACAAAGAAAACCAATTTGTTAGTACCTTAAAAATGTATTATCATGATAAAGTTAGGTCTAAGGCAGTTTTTCAACAACCACCACCCAATAATTATAAACTCTATAATCTTCATGCAACATCAGGTGATTAACTTTCATGAACTGACACAAAATTTCTGGTGGACCAGTGTTTGAAAAATACTGAAGAATCGAAGGTGGAAGAATTTGTATTAGAACCTTAGACCCTTTATAAATGTCATTCACTATATTAACAAAGAAGAAAGAAAATTTAAGGTTTACCACAATGGCTGTAAGAAAAGCACTGGATAAAATTCAGCACCAAATCACATTTTAAAAAGAATTAGTAATCAAGAAAGTGATGAAGTTTCTTCAAATCATTAAAAAGATTTCTTCCAAAACCTAAAAACTGACAGCAAATATGTATAATGGACCAACATTAGAAAGCAATAATGTAAGAAAAATTATAAGTAATAAGACTAAAAAGGAAGAAACATACTTATTGTGTAGAGATGACAGAACTGTCAACACAAAAAATCCAAAGCAAAGAAATGGAAACTGCAAGGTTAGCAGTGACTAAATATAACACAAATACAGACAAATTAAATGCATTTCTAAACATTAGCAATAAATGCTCAGAAAAAGGTTTTTTTACATAATGTTTTTTTAAGTGAAAGGAGGGGAGATAGACAGATTCCAGCATGTACCCTGACTGGGACCCACCCAGCAACCCCTATCTGGGACCAGTACCAACACTCAGACCAACCAAGCTATCCTCAGTGCCCAGGGTAGAGCCACTGGCTGCGAGAAGGGAAGAAAGTGGGGAAGAGAAGCAGATGGTTGCTTCTCATGTGCGCCCTGACCGGGGATCGAACCCAGGATGCCTTTACCCAACACTCTATCCACTGAACCAACCAACCAGGGCAGAGGAAGGTATTTTTATACAATTTGATAGCATGAGGGAAACCTAGAAAAAAAATCTGACAATATGTTATTATAAAATACATGAAGTGTCTGGCCTGTGGTGGCACAGTGGCCAAGAGCATCAACCTGTAATGCTGAGGTCGCCAGTTCGAAACCCCGGAGTTGCCTGGTCAAGGCACATATGGGAGTTGATGCTTCCTGCTCCTCTCCCCTCTCTCTCTCTCTAAAAAAAAAAATGAATAAGTAAAATCTAAAACAAACAAAAGAAACATGTAAATTGTAAAGACCACCTAAATAAATAATAACCCCAAACATCTGGTACAAATCCTTGATATTATATAAAAGATATCTATTCTGCCCCAATAGACTCAATACAAAGCTCATCAAAATCCTAAGTTTCTTGTTTTTGTTTTGGAGAAGGTAGAGAAAGGGGGAGACATAAAGACAGGAGGGATAGAGATGAGAAGCTTTATCTCATAGTTGTGGCACTTTTGTTTGTTGATTGCTTCTCATACATGCCATGACCGGGGGCAGGGGGGTCACTCCAGTTGGGCCAGTGACCCTTTGCTCATGCTGGGGACTTCAGGGTTTTGAACCTGGGACATCAGTGTCCCAAGTAGATGCTCTACACACTGCACTACCATTGGTCAGGCAAAAACCCTAACAGTTTTTTAGGGAACCAGACAAAATGATACTTAAGTATTCACAAAAGAACCTAGTTTCCACTCTATGTATAATAAAAAAGTACCTACTTCATAGGTTATGTGTGAGGATTAAATGAGCTAATATACAATATGTAACATATTTAGAATACTGCCCAGCAGATATTAAAAATATGAAAATGTTCTGGCCAAGTGGCTCAGTGGATAAAGCACTGACTCAGCCTGCCACAGGTTGTGGGTTGGTCCCCGGTGTGGCCAGATACTACAAGTGATCAGTGAGTGCACAACTAAATGGAACTAAGGGAAACAAGCTGATGCTCCCTTTTCTCTTCCTTTCAAAATCAATGGGGAAAAAATTTTTTTTTCATTTTTTGAAAGAAACAAGAGAGTGAGTCAGAGAGAGGGACAGATAGGGACAGACAGACAAGAAGTCAGAAGAGTAGCATCAGTTCTTCATCGCGGCATCTTAGTTGTTCCCTGATTGCTTTCTCGTATGTGCCTTGATGGTGCAGGGGATATGCCTATAGCAGAGCAAATGACCCCTTGATTAAGCCAGCAACCTTGGGCTTCAAGCCAGCAACCCTGCACTCAAGCCAGTGACTTTGGGGTTTCGAACCTGGGTCCTCTGTGTCACAGTCCGACGCTCTATCCACTGTGCTAGCACCTAGTCAGGCTGGAAAAATAATTTTTAAGTAAGAAAATGTTATATAGTATTATTCAATAACAGAATCATTACCCTATTAGGAGATGAAACTTCTTGTAAGAACAAACATTTATTAGGCATTATCAATGAGGCAAGTATTGTTCTTGACACCTCAAAAACTGTATTATTCTTGTTAATCCTCTCAACCTCAGAAGTAGATAATAGCCATATATAAAGTTCATTAAGGAGAAATTAACTTCAGTAATATAGAAGTCTTACTTTAGGCCCTAGAGTCCTGAGGATTTTAATTTAACCTATACTACAACCTAATGTACTTGGCTTCTTTTTTATGCTTACACAAAATATTTAAACCCTGGCCAAATAGCTCAGTTGGTTAGAGTATCGTCCTGACACGTAAACATTGCCGATTGATCCCTGGTCAGGACACATACAGAAACAGATTGATGTTTCTTCCCGCTCCCTTTGAAATCAATAAAAAATTAAAATAAAAAATTGAACATCACATTACAAAGTTAGGGTCCATTTTGAAGCAAATAGGAGGGCTTACATTGGTAGACCTTGAAAATAAAGATTTTCAGTAAAGGCTGGGGGCCCTGGCTGACTGGCTCAGTGCTAGAGCATCAGTACGGCATATGGAAGTCCCAGGTTCAATTCCCAGCCAGGGTACACAGGAGAAGCGCTCATTTGCTTCTCCACCCTTCCCCATGTCCTTCCTCTATCTCTCTCTTCCCCTCCCACAGCCAAGGCTCTAGTGGAGAAAAGTTGGCCTGGGCGCTGAGGATAGCCCATGGCCTCTGCTTTAGGCGCTAGAATGGCTCCAGTTGCAAGGGCGCAATGCCCCAGATGGGTCGAGCATCGCCCCCTTATCAGCTTGCCAGGTGGATCCTGGTCGGGCGCATGCCATGAGGGAGTCTGTCCCTCTGCCTTCTCACTTCGCACTTCAGAAAAAAAAAATTTTTTTTTTTAAGGTTGTTCTTTCTTTTTTTTACTGGCAGTCCTGTACAATCAACAGACTTATTTGTAGTTACCACTCAGGTTTCAACATGAAGACCAGTTGCAATACTGTTTACCAGGATGGCTCACTTTGTTATAACCTCAACTAAGAACTTCAAATGTATATTCTATCTTTTGGTACAGCTAAGTAATATTTGTGTACATCTTACTTCTTTACCAAATTTTAAGTATCTGAAGTATAAGGGTTTCATTTAATATTTTGTATTTCCCCTAGCACCTAGGACATTCCCACAGAAAGATTAGATGTTTCTAGCAATTCTACAACTGTGCAGTATAATTATTTATTCCTGATTGAGTATTACAATTTTACAAAAGCTCTCTTACCTCAACATTAAACCTTTAATTTATGACTGGCCTGTGGTGGTGCAGTAGATAAAGTGCACCTAGAATGCTGAGGTCGCCAGTTCGAAACCCTGAGCTTTCCTGGTCAAGTCGCATATGACAAATGATCAATGAACAACTAAAGTGAAGCAACTATGAGTTTATACTTCTGACTACCCCCTTCTGTAAAATCAATAAATAAAATCTTTAAAAAAAGAAAAACTTTTGCCTGACCTGTGGTGGCGCAGTGGATAAAGCGTCGACCTGGGAATACTGAGGTCGCCAGTTCAAAACCCTGCACTGGTCTGGTCAAGGCACATATGGGAGTTGATGCTTCCAGCTCCTCACCCCTTTCTTTCTCTATCTCTCTCTCTCTCACTCTGTGTCTCCTCTCTAAAATGAATAAATAAATAAATAAATTTTAAAAAAAAAAAAAGAAAAATTTTTATTTTTAAGGACTATATTGATTAAATCTGGAAGACTATGTAAAAGTTTCATATATACTTTGGCCCCTCAATCAAACAGATCCTATTATTTCATCTCATATCACTATCATTATTATACCTAATCTATTTTGAGTGTGACTCAAAATTGTGAACATTTATGATTCTTAAATACCATTAGCCATCACTGGTATCTAACTTGGCACTATTCAAGGAATCTAAATACCCAAGTCTTCAAGCTAAGCTCATTTAGCCACCACTTTCCAACTGTGAGCTCAAATTACCTTTTCTACCAAAAGGTAGTAAAACTTATCTTCCCTCCCTCCCTCCCTCATGGAATTGTGAGAGGCCCTGGCCGGCTAGCTCAGCGGTAGAGCATTGGCCCAGCATCTGTAAGTCCCGGGTTTGATTCCCCGCCAGGGCACACAGGAGAAGCATCCATTTGCTTCTCCACCCTTCCCCCCTCTACTTTCTCTCTATCTCTCTCTTCCCCTTCTGCAGGCTCCACTGGAGCAAAGTTGGCCTGGGAGCTGAGAATGGCTCCATGGCCTCTGCCTCAGGCACTAGAATGGCTCTGGATGCAGCAGAGCATCGCCCTAGATGGGTAGCTCATTGCCCCCTGATGGGCATGCCAGGTAGATCCCGGTTGGCACATGCGGGAGTCTGTCTCTCTGCCTCCCCACTTCTCACTTCAGAAAAATAAAACAAAATACCAATGATTCTAAAATATAGATTGTAAAGCATATAAATGTGTAATACAATGTGTGCCTCTATATAAATCCGTAAATTTATTAACCTTTTCTTTTAAAGTTATGTACCAGGTGGGGCATAGCCATCATCTCAATAGTGTTTACTTAGAAACACAAAAAATAAAATAACAGAACAGTTTTGGCTGAAGAGCAATTGGGAGAATAAAAGTTATTCCAACTCAGTTCTCTCTCTTTTCTTTTTTGATAGTGACAGAGAGTCAGAGAGAGAGATAGATAGGGACAGACAGACAGGAAGGGAGAGAGAGGAGAAGCATCAATTTTTCATTGCGGCACTTTAGTTATTTATTGATTGCTTTCTCATATGTGCCTTGACCATGGGGCTACAGCAGACCAAGTGACCCCTTGCTCAAGCCAGTGACCTTGGGCCCAAGCTGGTGACCTTTGCTCAATCTAGATAAATCTGCGCTCAAGCTGGCAACCTCAGGGTCTTGAACCTGGGTCCTCCACGTCCCAGTTCAACCCTCTATCCACTGCACCACTGCCTGGTCAGGCCCAACTCAGTTCTCGTAGAAACAGTGTCCCTCCCAGGAGGACCCAACTTTGAAAATGACCTATTCTCTCATTTTATAGTTGTACTAATTGATGCTAACATTGGCTTTCCTAAGATTATACAATTTCGTTTTTGAACATGGACCCCATTAAACTCAAACTGTAAATAATAAATTCTGTACTGGTAGGATTTAGAGTACTAAAGCTCAAAAACCTATTATGTGAAGTTCGTTTTAGCTATCAAATTTCAAATCTTTTCTCATTAGATCTTTCTACAAAGGCTTCCCAGAAAAATCCTGGCAGCAAGTTTATGAGCTACATATTGTAAAAAGGCTACTAAGAGGTTATGTCTTTAGCCAAAGTTTGTCATAAATAGCAAATGTAACCCAGTGATCTAAAACTAACAGAAAAGCAAGCCCCAAATTAAAAACAGTATGTATGACCTGACCAGGTGGTAGCGCAGTGTAAAGAGTGTCGACCTGTGATGCAGAGGAACCAGGTTTGAAACCCCAAGGTTGCTGGGTTGAGCGCAGGCTCACTAGCTTGAATGCAGGGTTTCTGGCTTGAGCCCAAAGGTTGCTGGCTTAAACAAGGGGTCTCTGGCTCGGCTGGAGTTCCCTGGTCAATGCACATATGAGAAAGCAATCAATGAACAACTAAGGTGCTTCAACGAAGAACTGATGTTTTTCATCTCTCCCCCTTCCTGTCTGTCTGTCTGTCCCTATCTGTCCCTCTCACTAAACAAACAAAAAACAGTATGTATGAGGATGTAAAGTAAAAAGTTAAAATTTAAAATGGCATAATTTAAACAAATCCTATTAAAACAGAGGATTTTAGTATTGGCCAGCCCTAATTTCATGCCTCTTAATTAACCTCTTCAGGTTTTTCCTTTTCCTTCAAGAAAAGGGGGGGGGAGGGGAATTCAAATAAATCATTTTTTTAGCCTTCCATCTAAACTTGTTCTTCACAGGAATTAGTTCAGATCACCTGAATAAAATTTAGATGTTCAACAAATAAGAAGCAACCAAAAGGGTTCTGTAATATAATAATTTGGGTTTTTTCATCATAGAGACAATTGAGCTACTGAAGAATTTTAAGTAGAAATATGATATGAACAAATTTGTATTTATTAGAGCCTACTCAGGCAAAGACAATGAAAAATGAATTGAACAGACAAGTCTAGAGTAAGTGAGACTGGTTAGGAGGCTGCTGTCGGAAAATGACAAAAGCTAACATGTAAGTATGGAACAGAAGTACTACGGGAGCAGAGGTATCAAAGAGGCCATGTAGGCCTTGGCTGGTTAGTGCATTGTCACAGAAACACCAGGGTTGTGGGTTCCATCCCCAGTCAGGGCACATACGGGAAGCGCCCAGTGAATACAACTAAATGGAAAAACAAATGAATACTTCTTCTCCTCTCTAAAATCAATCAAAAAAGAAAAACAAAAGAGGCCAATCTAAAGAGCTGGTTTTTTCTAACTATAGGTTGTGGGTTAAGAGAAAAAGATAGAAACAAGGATGACTCTTAAGTTTCTGGCTTGGACAACCTAGGAGTACAGGGGTACTGTGGTACTGTTGTCCAGATGAGCAACAGAAATACATGGGTGATGTGAAAGAGAAATGTGGACCATAACTCACCATCAGATATTAAGGGGACCATTGGAAATGCCAGTATTTAAGGGACAATAAGATTAACTAGTAAAATAATGCTAAAACCCAACATTTACCAGCCTATTAACCAGGAATACTGTCCTGGAAACCAGGTTCCAAGAAGGAAATGTGTGTGGTGCCCATGCTCCAGAGAGACTTTACTGAATGTAGATAAATAGGACATATTTGGTAATTTAGGTAAGAGCAGTTTAGTGGAGTTAGGCAGACTGCAGTGGATAGGGAAAGAGGTAAAAGACACCAAGTGGTTTTTCTAGATATTAAGGCAAGTTCTTAGATATGTAATTTGCTTACTCTTCCCCACTTTCTCTTTGGTTATATATTTATAAGTCTGAGATTTATTCTATTACCTTTAACTATCCCATGGCAAATAGCACAAAACTATCACATACAACTGATGAAATGAACAAACTCACACTATCTCCAGTAAGATATTTTCTGCTTACTTTCTAAATATCAACCAATATTGGGCGGCTGCCCCTACCAAAGTTTGCTCACAAGTTCCCTTGCCCATTCAATGATGCTCAAATACAAAATGACTTTAGATAAAATGTTTCTTTTTGGGGGGTGGGGGTGGGGGTGCGCGGGGAGGCAGACAGACTCCCACATGAGCCCAACTGGGATTCACCCAGCATGCCCACCAGGAGGCCATGAAGCCATCCTCAGTGCCCTGGTCAACTCTGCTCCAGTGGAGCCTTAGCTGCGAGGGGGGAGGGGGAGGTAAGGGGGAAGGGTGGATAAGCAGACGGGCACTTCTGAGGTGTGCCCTGGCCGGAAATTGAACCCAGGACTTTCACATGCCAGGCCAATGTTCTACCGCTGAGCCGAGTGGCCAAGGCCCAGGTAATTAATATGTTTCTTCCATCTGTGTGTCCAGTCAGTTCAAAAGTAGGGATGTAAACAAAATATGACAGGGCCGATTTAAATATCTGAAAAATTTAGCATAACACATGAGGTCTATGCATTGGACTGTGTATATCAGAAGTGCAACAATTTAAATAAAAACAAATTTGGATTGAGCATGTGGAAAACTATATTAGCATTGACTCAAAACACCCTTTCATTGTTACATACTCATTATGTAGATCACCCTTGGTATTTTCTATATTGCTGTGATCCTCATAGCAGATTTAGCCAGATAATCTCTTGTAAAATACTCAGCTCATTGAGCCTTTCCATAAATCAAAAGACCAAGACAAGTCCCTAATCCATGAAAAACTAGGTAAGTATTGCCCACCATGAGATATGTAAGTAAAGCATAACCTTCAAAATTAGGATTAACAATATAATCCCAAACACTGCATCATCCCTGAGAATATAAAAAAATTTTAGTTACTAACTAGGATGCAAAACAACTTAAAATTGAGATAATTTTGTTTCAAAATCTAATTCTACTGCACAATAGTATCTCTTCCAGTTATACATTATCTGTTATATAAACAGGCTTATTTTTGTACTTAAGGTAAACTGAAATCTAATAAAAACTCAGTTCCACTCTTAAACTGTGTACATTAAGCAAAATATCCATACGAATTATTCTAAAACAAGTCAATTCTCAAGTATCCGCTGAGAAGACAATCCATCCATGGATTCTCCTCCTTTCAATTAGTTCTCACTGGTATTAAGATGCTTTTTAAACAATGAACATTCCAGCTTTCAGAATCTTTCATGTATCCTAGTGGTGACACCAGAGGATGGAGTAGGAATAGGACAGGACAAGAGTGTGAAGGGAATAGGATGTGAAATGAATGACCCACAGCTCTGCCAGTTCAACAACTGAAAAAAAATTCAAAGCAGGAGCAAAGTGAGTGGTAAGGCAGGCAGGGATCAAAGCACTCAGAACCCATAGTCCCAGATGAGAAGTTTGGGATTTTTAAAAATAAGGATGAAGGTGAAAGTCAAATCTACATAACTTTAATAATTCCACTAACAGTTTGACTATATGCTGAAACTACCAATCTCACAAAGATCTCTTGGTCTTATTGGTTTGGGGCATTCTAACATTAACTCAGCTGTTTTGGGTGTTTAAAGAGCATGACATTTTAAAACATCACAGCTTTTGAAATGAGACAATTTTGCAAACTTCACCAATTTATCAGATAAAACAACTCTCCAAATCTTCATTCAGTACTTTATTTATTGAGTGGTAGGGACACAGACAGACATGCTCCTGCATGCACCCCAACTGGGATACACCTGGCAAGCCCCCTACCAGACAATGCTCTGCCCATCTTGGGCTGCTGCTCTGTTGCTCGACAACTGAGCTGTTTTAGCACCTGAGCAGAGGTCATAGAACCATCCTCAGTGCCTGGAGCCAACTTGCTCAAACCTGAGCCACGGCTGCAGGAGAAGAATGGGAAGAGGAAGAGAGTTAAAGAGGGGGAGAGGAGAGGAATGAGTGGAGAAGCAGATGGTTGATTCTCCTGTGTACCCTGACTAGGAATTGAACCTGGGACTTCCACTCGCCTGGCTGATGCTCTACCACTGTGCCAACCGGCCAAGGTTCAAATATTTTTCTTATTTATTTATTTCAAAGAGGGGGGGGGGGGGAGAGAAACATCAACCTGTTCCAGATCTGTGTCCTGACTGAGGATTGAACAGACAACCTTTACTATCAGGATAATGCTCTAACCAAACAAGCTATCCAACCAGGGCAAGTACTTTATTTAAAAACAGTATTTTAATAATCTGTGGACGAAGCAGAATTAATCTCATCATAAACAGCCTACCTAACAAAGTAAAGATGTGCAAGCACTTAAAACTACTTAATTTAAAGAAACACAAAAATCAAATGAAATATCTATAATGGTTAAGACTTGTAGTAATTTCCAAAACTGAAAACTACCTGTGAATCATAAACAAATTTGGATCAGATGATAGTAAGTAATACAGAATTGGCCTAGTGAGGTAGCTCAGTTGGTTAGAGCATTGTCCTGATACACCAAGAATGCTAGTTGGTCCCTACCCCTTCAATTTAAAAAAAGTTATACAGGCCTGACCTGTGGTGGCGCAGTGGATAAAGCTTCGACCTGGGAATATTGAGGTCGCCAGTTCAAAACCCTGCACTGGTCTGGTCAAGGCACTTATGGGAGTTGATGCTTCCAGCTTCTCCCCCCTTTCTCTCTCTCTCTCTCACTCTATGTCTCCTCTATAAAATGAATAAAATAAAATAAATAAATAAATAAATAAAAGTTATACAGTATCACATAGCTATGCATGTTGGCAGCTGTTGAATTCTGAAATCCAATAGTTGCTTGACCTGTGGTGGCACAGTTGATAAAGCATTTACCTGGAACACTGAGGTCGCAGGTTCAAAACCCTGGGCTTGCCTGGTTAAGGCACATATGGGAGTTGGTGCTTCCTGCTCCTCCCCCCCTTCCCTCCCCTTCTCCCTCCTCACCTCTCTAAAACAAATAAATAAAATTAAAAAAAGGAAAAAAGAAATCCAATAGTCAATGGGCAAATGTCCAGCAAATTTAAAAATATTCTTCTTATAACATTGTCCTGCAACCATAATATCAAAAGGTTTATCTACAGTTTGGGAAGTGACCTTGAGGTATGACTTGAGGTTGACAGACAGACTCCTGCATGTGTTCTGACCTGGATCAACCTGACAACCCCAGTCTGGGGCTGATGCTCTGCCCATCTAGGCCCATGGTCACAACTGAGCTATTTTTAGCGCCTGAGGCGGTGGCTCCATGGAGCTACGCTGAGCACCTGGGGCTGATGTGCTTGAACCAATCAAACCACCGCTGCGGGAGGGGAAGAAAGAGAAATAGAGAGAGAAAGGGGAGGGTTAAAGAAGCAGATGGTGGCTTCTCCTGTGTACCCTGCCTGGGAATCAAACCTGAAACATCCACAGACCAGGCCAATGCTCTACCATTGAGCCAATCAGCGAGGACTTTTTTTTTTTTTAATTTATTTATTTTAGAGAGAGAGCAAAGGAGAGAGGGAGAGAAAGAGAGCAAAAACATTGATTTGTTGTCCCTCTTATTTATGCATTCATTGGTTTATTCTTGTTATGCCCTGACCAGGGATCGAAATGCAACCCTGGTATATCAGGACAATGCTCTAACCAGCTAAGCTACCTGGCCAGGTTTCAGGTTAACTCTTAATCTCAAAACATTTACGGTAGGTTAGGTCTCAAAATTTAAAGAGATGGAGTGCTATAACTGACCAAGACTGACTGGAGGCCTGCTTTTAAAAGTTTTACACTATCTCACCTGACCTGTGGTGGCGCAGTAAGTAAAAGCGTCAGCCCGGAACACTGAGGTCGCTGGTTCAAAACCCCAGGCATGCCTGGTCAAGACACATATGGGAGCTGATGCTTTCTGCTCCTCCCCCACTTCTCTCTCTCTATCTGTCTCCTCTCTCTAAAATGAATAAATAAAATCTAAAAAATAAAAAAGAGAGATCTGCAAGCAATCCACCTTCGTGCTCCAGGGAACAGAGAGTGATCCACCTTTGTTCCCCAAAGAACTGCCCCAGGGGTCTGCAAGCAAAGCCTTAGTGCTCTAAAAATGGAATACCTGCTGACTCTGATTCAATTAATTAAAAAAAAAAAGTTTTACACTATCAGCTGTACCCTTTGTTGATTAGTATATTGACAATTCTTGGTGCAAAACTAACTAAAAGATGAGAACATTATTACATATTAAAATCTTACCTTAAGAATCAGCTAGGGCCTGACCAGGTGGTGGCGCAGTGGATAGAGCGTTAGACTGGGATGCGGAAGACCCAGGTTCGAGACCCTGAGGTCGCCAGCTTGGACCCAAGATCGCTGGCTTCAGAAAGGGGTTGCTCAGTCTGCTGAAGGCCCGTGGTCAAGGCACATGTGAGAAAGTAATCAATGAACAACTAAGGTGTCGCAACAGCAATGAAAAACTAATGATTAATGCTTCTCACCTCTCTCCATTCCTGACTGTCTGTCCCTATCTATCCCTCTCTCTGACTCTCTCTCTGTCCCTGTAAAATAAATAAATAAATAAATTAAAACATTAAAAAAAGAGTGGAAAATGGCTATGTGTGTCAGTGCTGACACGTGTGTCATAGGTTCGCATCAGGGCCCTAGGAAGAGCTCAGTTGCTGAGCAACCAAGCAATGCCCAAATGGGCAGAGCGCTGCCCCCTGGTGGGTTTGCTGGGTGGATCACCACAGAGGCACCTATATTTTATACATTTATGACAACTAGTAAACAAAACTTGGATCTTAAAAAAGTAATTCACTTTGGTAATTATAAAAAACTTCCAGGACAAATAAATGCATTTCAAGAGATAAATGATATACCCTTGGTCTTCCTGTCATTAGGTTCTCTACCTGTTAGTGATCCTGTAGTATCACCAGAATTAGCTGTTCCTCTTTTCTTGACCATGTCATTCTCCTGCTCACAAATTTTTACCTAATGGTAAGATAAACATCAAATTCCTTAGCATATTCCTGTCTTTTCATAATAGGACCCCAATATCCTTTTCCATCAGTCTCCCCTGAAAACATGCTACCATATAGTCTGTGTTTCAGTCACATCAGATCCAAACTATAAGAGAAAGTTTATTTAGAAAGTCAAAGAGGTAGCAGAAGTGAGTCAACTGCACTGTATAGGACCAGGAAACAAGTTACAGAAGCAGAAGGGCCCTTGGAGATTAGAAGAGCATAGGCATGCTCCCATGAGTGTGCCCAGACCACTTGTATTTGTTTCACCTGAATACCCAACTTTTCCTACTTCTATGAAAAGGTAAGTTACCTTCAAGTTCTCCTAACCCATTCAAATATACATTTCCTTTATGAAGTTTTCCCCCAATTCTGCACACCCACCCTGATAGAATTAATTACTATTCTCTGCCTTTATTCAGAACATTAAAAATTTATCAGAGTATAATTTCAGGGAAAATTGTGTGTGCAGGTATACCAACCCCATCATCCTAAAGAATTTAAAAACAGAAACTGTACCTTGATTTATTTTAATTCCAAGTGTCTATAACTTGGTGGGCAATCAGTATTTCTTGACTGATGCCTAGCCTGTGGTGGTACAGTGGGTAAAGTGTTGATCTGGAACACTGAGGTCACTGGTTCGAAAGCCTGGGCTTGCCTGGTCAAGGCACACATAGGAATCAACTACTACAAGTTGATGCTTCTGGTTTCTCCCCCCACTCTAAATATCAATAAATAAAATTAAAAAAAATATATATATATATAGACTGAAATGAGAGCAAGACACACCAAATGAAAAGGGTTGACTGCCTGACCAGCCAGTGGCGCAATGGATAGAGAGTCGGCCTGGGATGCTGAGGACCCAGGTGTGAAATGCCAAGGTTGCCGGTTTAAGCAACGTGTCACTGGCTAAGCTGGAGCCCCCCACCTCAGGTCAAGGCACGTACGAGAAAGCAATCAATGAACAATTAAGGTGCCACAACTATGAGTTGATGCTTCTCATCTCTCTCCCTTTCTGTCTGTCTCACTCTAGGAAAAAAAAAGAGTGACTACTCAATTCAGGAGAATCACACAACTTCAAAATGTCCAAAATTTAACTCATCACAACCCCTCCCCCATATCTATGCACAAATACTTTTCCTATGTTTGCTACCTTAGTAAATGGCATCCCCACCAACCTAGCTGCCCTAACTTGTAACTTGTGAATTATCCTTGATTCTTCCATTGCAATATCCTAACATCCAAGCAATCATCAATCGCCAAGTTCTTCCCTAAAATCTTTTCAAGTTCTTTCCATCTTCTAATGCAGGCCGCCCTCATCACAGCTAGATTTCTAAAACAGCCATTTCACTGATCTCTCTCTCAGCTTCCTATTTTTCCGTTTCTTTCTAAATAATTCCTCCCTAAGCCAATCACCTAATGCAGTGGTTTTTACCTTTAACTTGGGCACCAGTGAAAACAATTATTTCAGGGACCACTAAGAGAGAAATCACCCTGAGCATAAGCAAATTTGACTAGTATCATTGGCTCTATAATCTTTATACAACATCAGGGTAGTTAACTCTTTCACGGGCCTGCACGAAATTTCTGGTGGACCAGCTGTTGAAAAACTCCGATCTAAAGTAAAATATGCCCCATCCATTTAAAAGAGCTAAAATATAAAGTTGAAACTCCAGTAAGCAATAGAAGGCCTGCATGACTGGCCCCTTCTTCATCTCTATGGTCATATTTCTTGCTATCTCCCTAGGCCAGAAGGAACTTACAGGTTCCCTAAAGAGGCTATATTCCCTTGTTCCCAGCCTGGGTCATTCTTCTTTTTTTTCTTTTAAGTGAGAGGGGCGGGGACAGACAGGAAGGGAGAGAGAAGCATCAACTCATAGTTGCGGCACCTTGGTTGTTCACCAATTGCTTTCTCACATGTGGGGGGGGGAGGGGGCTCCAGCTGAGCCAGTGACCCCTTACTCAAGCCAGCGACCTCAGGGTTTCAAACCTGGGTCTTCAGTGTCCCAGGCCTATGCTCCATCCCTGTGCCACCACCTGGTCAGGCCAGCCAGGGTCATTCTTACTAACCCTTTATCTATCCTTCAGATCCCAATATCAGACATCAATTCCTCAAAGACAGCCATCAGAGTAATAGTAATTATAGGTTAGGTCCCCTTTTTTTCTTCCAAATACAATGCTGGTCCCATCAGACTTGAATGTTGCTCTCGTCCCCTTACCTATAAATTCCAGGAAGGAAGGATCTATATCTGTCTGGATTATTCAAAGTATTGAAGATAAAATACCTACCATAAAGAAAATGTTGCCAACACAACTGCTACTTTGTCAACTCTTCTAAGCCAATATTTTTCAAACTGTGGGACACAAGCCAATGGAAGGGGGCATGAACTCAATATAGTGGGTCATAACCAATTTTTTAAAAAGTGAAATGCAATAGAAACTATCAAAGGCAATGATTCAAAAGGAGAAATGCACCCCTATGTTTATGGCAGCATTGTTTACAATAGCCAAGATCTGGAAACAGCCCAAGTGTCCCTCAGTGGACGAGTAGATTAAAAAGCTGTGGTACATATACACAATGGGGTCATGAAAAAGAAGGAAATATTACTTTTTGCAAAAAACATGGATGGACCTGTAAACTATTATGTTAAGTGAAATAAGCCAGGCAGAGAAAGAAAAATATCATATGACCTCACTCATCTGAGGAATCTGATGAACAATATAAACTGAGGAACAGAACGGACACAGAAGCAGGTCAAAGGATCCAGAGGGAGAGCGGTCAGAGGGAAAGGGGATGATAGGATGGGATGAGAGCAGAAAAGCAAAACCTGGAGGGAAGGGGGGAGAGAGACAAAGGAGATATACTGGGGAACATGGGGGAGGGGAGGATGTATTTGGGGGTACACTAAAGTCTATGTTAACACAGTAAATGAAAATAAATTTCATGTTAAATTAAAAAAAGAAAGTATCAAAGGATTTACAAGTAGTAAGGGTAAATATTATTTGTTCACTTGTTTTCCACACAAAATGTAGTTATTACTTGGGTATGGTCAAAAATTATTTGAGCACTGGTTGGATAGGTCAGCTGGTTAGAGCATCGACCAAAGAACAGAGGTTACCGGTTTGATCCCCAGTCCAGGCACGTACAGGAACAGATTGATGTTCTCCCCCCCCCCTTTCTAAAATCAATAAAATAAACATTTTAAAAAAATTTTAAAAGTACCACACTGCTTCTACTTTCCTTCCTCCTCCTTTATAAAAAGTGTTCTTTTAAGATGCAGATAAGCAAATAAAAAATTGAAAAAAATTGTGCTCAACCACACAATTCTTTAGCAATAAACCATTCTTAACGTGAGCTTTCCCAATAAAAGACAATCTGCTTTCTGATTTCTCTTTATGCCTTAAAAATTTGATTTCCAATTCAGTTACATATACAAGACATCCTATGTGACAGTATATTTAGTACTTTTATTCTTATTTTAATCTCTGCTGCCATATTCTTACACTTTCATACAGAATGGGAAAAATTTTTTTCACTATGTCATATTCTAAGTGCGTTTGCCTCATCTGTCTGTGTGCCATTGCTATTCCAAAGAAGGGAAATGTGGAGCGGCTTTTTTGGACTGTTCATAAAAACTATGACATTGCCTGACCAGGCGGTGGTGCAGTGGATGAAGTGTCGGACTGGGATGCAGAAGACCCAGGTTCTAGACCCTCAAGCTCGCCAGCTTGAGCGCGGGCCCATCTGGCTTGAGCAAAAGCTCGTCAGCTTGGACCCAAGGTCGCTGGCTCCAGCACGGGGTGGCTCGGTCTGCTGAAGGCCCGCGGTCAAGGCACATGTGAGAAAGCAATCAATGAACAACTTTGGTGTCGCAACAGCAACGAAAAACTAATGATTGATGCTTCTCCGTTCCTGTCTGTCTGTCTCTAACTGTCCCTCTCTCTGACTCTCTCTCTGTCCCTGTAAAAAAATAAAATAAAATAAATAAAAAAAAAACCCTTAAAAAAAAAAACTATGACACTGACTTTCCTCCGAAAAGAGAGCTGAGGAGAAAAGTGAAAGAATACACAATATTAAATAGTAATAATAGTAACTTAAATAATGATAATATAGAATAAATGTTTTGCATTTTTATTGTAGATAGATCATTTTGACTTGATCATCTTATAAGTAGCTCGCAAGCTGAAAAAGTGTGGGCACCCCTGAATAGGTTAACTCTACACCATAAGCCTTACTTCTAAGACTACTCTCTGAACTTCATGAATTGGCTATTTCCAGTGTCTACATATTCATTAAAAAATATACCATTGCTTTTTTCTGTATCTTTAGTAGTAAGGTTAAAAACAGTTAACACTTAATGAGCACACACTATGCTATAGCAAGCACTAGCTTACGGATTAAATAAAGAGAATTCTCATTTATAAAGCCAGGCCTGGGATCTGAACTCTAATATCTAATAGTCTGACTCCAAAACCTAATCTTTTAACACTCACTTTTTTTCAGTAGTCTTAATTTCTTTTCCTCCTCAACTAAATGATTCCTAATTGCCTTTTGGGGCATTTATAAAAGAAGATCTACATCTAAAAACAAATGAGATCTAAATTGTTTAGAATAGGCCTAACCCTCCAATTAATATTCTCTTAAACCATTTTTGAGAACTGAGCAATAAAGAATTCGCATTAAAATTTCAGAAAACTACCATCCATTACATGAAAAAATATCACCTGCAAAATTCGTGTTGTAAAAATTTTACACTTGTTATAATTTGAGTTTTAAACTTGCTCATTAATTTCTCCAACATATGCCACACTAAAAAAAATCAACTTCAATAATTCTAAAAGGAGGAAAGCCTAACATCTCAATAAAACACACTAAAGCAGGTCTATTTCCCCATTAATCAGAATAACTCCTGAAATGTCTTGGTGCTTTATTTTATTTTATTTATTACAGGGACAGAGAGAGAGTCAGAGAGAGGGATAGATAGGGACAGACAGACAGGAACAGAAAGAGGTGAGAAGCATCAATCATTAGTTTCTTGTTGCCCTTGCGACACCATAGTTGTTCATTGATTGCTTTCTTACATGTGCCTTGACCGCGGGCCTTCAGCAGACCGAGCCACCCCTTGCTGGAGCCAGCGACCTTGGGTCCAAGCTGGCGAGCTCGAGGTCTCAAACCTGGGTCTTCCGCATCCCAGTCCGACGCTCTGTCCACTGCGCCACCACCTGCTCAGGCTCCTGAAATGTCTTTGTATCAAGAAGTATTTTACACTCCACTATATCTCCAACTGTTACTATTCCCCTCCCTTTCCCTATTTACCACTTAATGCCCTACAAATATTACTATGCACTAACTTTCAACTTATTATTTTAATCGCACCCCCTTTCCCTTTAATAGAACAGACTAAGGAGAAGATGTAAGACAAAATAATACCAAGAGGCGCCTAACCAGGCGGTGGCACAGTGGACAGAGCGTCGAACTCGGATGCAGAAGACCCAGGTTCGAGACCTCAAGCTCGCCAGCTTGAGCGTGGGCCCATCTGGCTTGAGCAAAAAGCTCACCAGCTTGGACCCAAGGTCGCTGGCTCCAGCAAGGGGTTGCTCAGTCTGCTGAAGGCCTGCGGTCAAGGCACATGTGAGAAAGCAATCAATGAACAACTATGGTGTCGCAACGACAACGGAAAACTAATGACTGATCCTTCTCATCTCTCTCCATTCCTGTCTGTCTGTTCCTATCTATCCCTCTCTCTCTCGCTGTCCCTGTAAAAAAAAAAAAAAAAAAGGGAAACAAACAAAAATGCTTTACTCAAAATAATAATAATAATAATAATACCAAGAGGCAACCAAAGCAAAGCCCTTTCCTCAACACCCATCATCCATTCACTGGCTATGCCAATACATTTCCTACCTCTGCAACAACATGCACTCCTACTGGGAAAGGGCACCCACACTGTAACACACACAAGGGTTACAACTTAACCAAATCATTTCACCTCCCTGACAAGCACAGATAGCCGTCCTGAAACCCTATGAAAGAACTTATAAAGCCTTGAGAATAGGCAATTGCCAGAGTTCAAGACACTTGATAAAATGTCTTTCAGCTTAATTTTAACAGTAATACCTCACTGGGTCAAAGAGCCATAACTGAAACACTCCAGAAGCAAAACTCTAATGTAAACAGTCATGAGTAAAAATTAAAACTAAAACATAGTATCATAGCTTTAAGAGCTGAAAAAAAGAAATGGCCTCCACCAAAAACACTCTGGTTAGAATGATAAACCACTAATACAGTGGTGTTTTGAGAAAGTAAAACTAACATTTAAAAAATCCTTCCCACTTTCTCTATGGTGTACATTAATCTATCGGTTAAAATGCAGATGGCTCAGTGGATGGAGCGTAGGCCCAGGGTATGGATGTCCTGGGTTCGTCTCCAGTTAAGACACACAAGAGAAGCAACCATCCGCTTCTCTCTCCCTACCTCTCCCCCCTTCTCTCCCTCTTCCCCTCTTTCAGCCAGTGGCTCCACTGGTTCTAGCATGGCCCCAGGCACTAAAAATAGGCCGGTTGATTTAAGCATCTGACAGGGGTTGAGGGGCAGATCCTGGTTAGAGTACATGCAATAGTTTGTCTCACTTATCTTCTCTCCTCTCAAAAAAAATAAATAAAATTAAATAAAAATATAAATATATGGTATATTTGATAATCTAGCTGCCCTGTACCTTTGAAATGAAAGTCATAAAACCCACGCCATGAGTTACATAAGTACACAGTAGGGCCACAAAACTGTACCCAAGAGCAGGATCTTTACCTACTTAATATGCCAGGTCCTAGTGCTGTTGTTGTCATCCTTCTTTCCACAGTCTGTTCTTTTGGTACATAGAGCAGTTTAACTATTTTACTGAGCAGTGACAGAACATGTCCAGGGTGTACCGAAGGCAACACATCATCCTCATCATGCCGATAACGCAGGTTATTGGAAACAGGTCAAGAAATTCTTCCAGGACTTACCTATTAACTTTTCTGTCAATAATTTTTTTTTTCTGTCAATAATTTCACGGAAACCTTTTTTTACGAATTTTTTTGGGGGGAAGATAAGTCATTTGATTTATCCAACAGTTTTGGGGGAAGATTTTATTCACTGACATTTTTTTTTGGGGGGGGGGAGAAGGTGAGGAGTGGGGAGCATTAGCTCATAATAGTTTCTTTTCATACATGCCTTGACTGGGCAAGCCCTGCGTTTCGAACCAGCGACCTCAGGTCGATGCTTTATCCACGGTGCCACTACCACAGGTCAGTCAAACAGTTCTGATCTAACAATAGTAGGTTAAAACTTTCAATGACTCAAATACAAATACTGAAACAGGAATATAAAGGTGCAAAAGCTAAAAAATAAGTCTTTTCCTCCCCATTCCAACACATGAAACTTGAACTTAATTCAAGTTATTTGAATCAACCTGAAAATTTTTTAGAACAATCCTTAAGAAAGTAATTTTTATTCTACACCAGTAGCTCACCTTTGAAATTCAGAAGTTGGGATATAAACACCAATTTGTTTTTAATGCTTTTGTGTGTCAACCCAATTGAATTCTAGTTTTCTTTCCTATATAACTGGCACATGCAAAAACTCTTGGTAAGTACACTTAAACTATTAAAATTGCAAGCCTCTATTTTAAAAAAAGTATCTTGGGTCTAGAATTTTGGCATCATTTTGACCAGTTCTAGATAAAACTCATAATCAAGTACAGTACCAAGAACAACTTACTTTCACATTTATAAAATATCTAGATGACAACTCAGAAGCCAAAATGTAGTAAAGTTACAAGTTTGAAATTCAAAGTTTTAAAAAGTAAAGCGTCTGTTAAAAGTTGCCTGCAAACTTATACTACACATTACTGGATGCCAAGAGAAAGAAAATCAAAATGTAATGGTGCCCAACTTGAAGTAAGTTCACAGGGGGACAGTATTTTCTTTACACCTCCCTCCCACCCCCAAAAGAACAACAAAACCCCCACATCCATTAGGATTAAAAACTGGACAAAGAATTCTTGGAAAAGAATTTTAATTGGGGGGTCAGGATCAACCTTCACTACAAAACTTAGAGAAAGCTAACTAAAATAAACTTTTAGGAAAAAAATAAATAAACTTTTAGTACTAAGACTGAGTTAAAATTAATCTCAATGTTGAGGACTTTTTAATTATAAAAACCTACTCGATACATTTAGGACTCATACTTATTCAGAGATACAACAAATAGCAAACAGTTTTTGTGTAATAGGTATAACTCTACACCAAAATGAGTTTGCTAAAGTTACCAAATACACAGCTGAAGTATGGAGAACGCAGTAGTGCACCTGAACAGAGGTGTTTAAACCAGAGCAGAGCCTTCCTTTCAGGTCTTGCACTACTCCAAGACTAAGCTGCTCAAATAAGGAGTTATCTAAATAATGCATACAAAGAAGTTTTCTCCAAAATATCCCAAGTCACTGGTTAACTCAAATGTAAAATCCACTACCACATCACACAAAACTAAAGAAACAACCCTTTTAACCTCTAGATTAAAACGTGTCTAATGGTGATCTGTTAAGAATTTCTGAATGACCCTTTTAATAAGTGCAAAAGAATACAATTCTCATTATGTACAAGAATTCTGACCTTAAACATAGAGGTTTTAAAAAAGTCCCTCAAGACAACAGAAACTTCAAGAAATAAAGACAGATCAAAGTTCATATGTTACAAGCCTGAAGTATACTAGGAACTCGGCAAAAATCTTCAATTTTAGCCAGGCTACCTTTCTGATGAAAAACAAAGAAACCAAAGCATTTGCTGTATCTTTACATTTTCACTCTTTAAAAACATGCTTAGAAGTTCTCTACAAATTCAAAAGGTACATTTAACTCCATTAAGCACTCTAACTGGCAGATGGAGGGATGACGTTGAGCCTATTCTTGGGGAGTTAAAGAGATGCTCTGTAGTAAGGGGGAACATCTTGTGGACTTGTCAGATGGCCAGCCATTCCTCCTCTTCATTATCCTGGCACCTCAAACAACTACAACAGCAATAGAGAAGGTCGGTAGCCACCAGGATAGCACCAAACCAACCAAAAAGAAGGGATGATAGAAGTCTGATTATCTTGAGAAAGGGTTAGTTCATAACTTAGTGAAGTAAAGAATTTGTAGAGCTTTTTAAATGGAAACCTCCAAATATGTTTAAAGCATAAAAAGGGCAAAAACAGACAAATATAAAACCTAATGCACGTTTCAAACATGTTCAATCAGTTCATGTTTGCAGTTCATGATTTGGACTCTTTCAATTTCCTATCTTTGATCTTCAACTCCACAACTCCACAAAATCAGTTATCTCTTTTCTTCGCCCACCCCAAAGAGAAAGTAACTACAAACTGCACAGAAAATGACCCTGCTCTCTTCCTATCTGAAAACCCAATTGTTTCAGACATTTTGGTCTCAAACCGAAAAAACAGAAGATGTAAAATGAACTGCGCTCCATATTGATTCTTAAAGCAAATGGGGGGGGGGGCTAGGAAGGGTAGGTAAAATAATTCAAACCAAATTTCAGGTTTGACGTTAAACCTCACGTCAAATCGGAAATCCTGGACCATATACACACAAATAAATACGATTTTTTAAACACCTTTTTTGTGCAAAGAAAATTCTGAAAAGGAAGAGTGGAAAGTAAAGGAAACAGAAAAACCAAGGAGAAAGAATTTGCAATTCCTCATCAACCAACTAAAATATTAAAATTAAATCGCATATAAAACCCTTACACACAAATGCACTGGCATTTACAAAATTATATATGGGAGCAACAATCAAGGCCATTTCTATAACACCCCTGAGGAGCTCTAATTCCAGAACACATATCGATATGACATAATGTTGCAACAAATGTATTAGGAAGCAAAGAAAATGGTTGGGCTACTGGATGTCTTCGACCAGCTCATTCAAACACCTTAAAAATTAATCGAGAGAGAACTAAGAAGAGAGAGAAAGGAAGAAAATATGTAAGAATAAAGGTGCACGGGGCAAAAAAGATTAAAGGGGATGTGGAAGGCGAGGGCTCCCGAAACTAACCTGTGCCATCGCTGGCGGACGCCGAGAGGGCCGGAGATGAGAGTTTAGGCCGCTTGGCTGAAGGCGGCCCCGGTTCCACCACATTCTCGGCCATTTTTAATTCTTTCGGAGATACAAGCGAGGAAAACGAGAATCTCCGGGAAATCTCTTCTTTAGATGGGGTCCCCGCCCCACTCCCTGGGATGGGCTTGGGGGGCTCCGCCGGCCCCCGAGGCGGGTAGGAGAAGTTCCTTTTTCTCTCCGCCCGGTCGCGGTGACTGTAGAGGGATGCGGACTCGATAGAAAGGTAGGGGCAAGTGCGAGGGGCCGGGCCTGCGTCCAGGCCCGGAGGAGGGCACAGAAACAAATCCGCCGAGCGAGTCCGCTACGGCGAAATCTCGAGAACTCGCGGCTCTAAAGGTGCAGTCACCGGCCCGCCACGGCCGGTCCCTGCCGAGCCGAGGTCTCTCGGAGCTCCGCCGCCGCCATCAGCTTCTTCCTCCTCGGCGCTGTCCTCCTCCTTCTCATCGCCACAAGGAGGCGGGGGCGAAAAGGGGGGAGAGGAGGAGGCGACGAGACACACTCACCTCCTCCCGGTGCCCCCTCCCGGACCTGCGCCCCCACCCTCCGAACCCTCCTCCTGCCGCCGCACCGGCCCCTAATGGCCGCAGAGAGCTCGCCCGAGCCGAGAGCCAGGCTGGCGCCGCCGACTCACATCGTGCGGCGGAGGCGCGGCGAGGACGCCGGGCACGGAACTCGACAGCCCAGAGGGCCGAGACGTACAGCGCAGCCCGCCCGTGCCTACGCCGAGCCCACCGAGCAGGCCCAGCTACGGCAGCGGCGCAGGCAGCCTTCCCTCGCGCTGCGATCTCCTCCTTTGCCCTCCTCTCCCGCGGAAAATAAATACGGCCGCCGCTCCGGCCCCCACCCCCGCCGGCCAGGTGCCGGGAGCGCCCGCCCCCCGGGGCTCCGCTCGGGGCCGCTCTTGGCGGCGGGCGAAGGCGCCGAGGGGCGCGGGGTTATGTAATGGTCCCCCCTAGGCGTCGACGCCGGCCTGGCTCCGGAGCCGCGGTGGGGGTGTGTGCGGGCGAGGGGGGCTAGGGGTCGCTTCGGCCCGTGAGCCCCGGGCCCCCTGCTACTGTCTCGGCCTCTGCCTCCTCTCTCCTGCCCGGCTCCCCTCCGCACTCTGGCTCCCGCAGTTGGTACTGAGCCCGGAGTCCCGCTTGCCTACTCTTGCCCGCTCTCTCTCGCCCACTCTCCCCCCTAGCCTAGCACACAAACAAGATGGCGGCTGTTGTTTCTTCCCTCTGCCGAATCCTTCTTACGGGCTAGCGGTAGCAGCGGCGGCCGGAAATGAGCCAAGGGGGGGTGAAAAAAAAGGGAGGGGTTGGGCCTCCGGTGGGAGGTGGTGAGGGGGCGGGGCCTGGGTCTGAGCCGCTCACACAATGGGGGAAGAGGGCCGGAGGGCGGGGCCACTTCCAATCACGGGATCCGCCCAAGGCCCCAACGCGGTTGGCGCTTCCGCAAACTCCCCCGGAGTCACTCGGTGGCTCTCTTTTAAAGGGGAGGATTTGAAGGGGGGTCGGGGACGGGCTCGGGATCTATTTTCAGTCGGTGTACACTTACGCGGGAAGGTACCTGGGTTGGGTTTCTGTGTAAAGGACTGATGGGAGCCGGGGGGTGACGGGAGTCCGGGAGTCACGCCGGAGAAGGCGCCGAGCCACGGCGCAGGTGGCCGAAAAGGAGCGCTGTTGACATTGCCCAGCAGCTGAGGCCTTTGGTCGGCCGGCCTTTCAAACCCCCAGTCTGGGTACCCTGCTTCCCGGTGTTATGGGCCAGAGACCTAACGCTTCCTCTCCCACTGCTTTCCCAAAGGGACTGGTTTACCTCCCCAAATCACACTGATTACGACTTGTTTACTTTTTCTCTGCATTTCACAATTTTTTGACAATGAGCATGTATTAGGAAAACAAAAATCACAGCAGTGGGATGACGTTTTAGGATCAGACCTAAATTCATTTCTTGCCGACCAGGTGTCCACAAGGCACTACCAGGTATCACTGTCACCAAAGGGGACTTGAATTGTTTTTCTGAACTCATCTAGAACCTGAGGACATTTAAAGACATTTCTTTTCACCCACCCCCAATAGACCAGCTTAATAAAAGACCATGTTTATGTAGTTCCTTAAATATAATGTAATTATGAGAAAAAACAAAAATATAATGTGCTAAAAGTAATGTAAGGATGGAAAGGCAAAAATGTAATAATGGAGGAAAATGCTTTAAGTATGCTGTGTGAGACAAGTTTTGCAGTGTGCTTTGACGTTACAGGATTCTGTTGTATTTTGGCCTTGGGTAAATTGGTACTTGAGGAGTGACAAAGTTGTTAGTGCTCCCCAAGGAAACCCCCAAACCAGAATCTGTGAAGAGAGTTAAGAGCTTTTTTACATATATAAAATATTCTCCTTATTTGTTTTACTTTGGTTTTTGTTATTATTTGCTTTTTAAATGAATGATAATAAATAAGCTAGGAGTGAAAATCTTAGGCAACTTAGGTTGCTAACAAGGATGAATTCCGTCTAATGATGTTCTGGTCTTATTCATCCAAACTGCAGTAGAAAAGCAGGCAAATTGTAAAGGACAGTATCCACTTGTAAAATATTGTTATAGGATGGATCCAGTATGTAGAGCTAAGGTCAAAATTGGCTTTTAGATATTTTTAATAATTTATATTCTCATTTAAAGTAAATAGGACAAAGGAAAGTAATGTGGACAACACCTGGGAGCATGGTGGGTAACTTCCTTGTGGGAGGTTGTTTATCTGATATTTTGAAAAGTTTCTACCTTTGGAAAAATATTTGTATAGTTTTGCAAAAGATCCAGCTTGAATCTATCTAAGCAGCATTCGAACATACATGGCCAGCCTAGCCAAAAATACTGTGGGACTAGGTACAACTGTCATGAGGAAATTATGCAAAGAGGAATCAGGAGCCTGGACCTGCCCAGAAGGGAATTCTTCCTGGATGTGCTTTTCTGACTTTTTACCCAGGACCCTGAAGTCAGCCATATTGGAAGTGGCTGGAGAAAATAAGATCATACTAATGCAATCAAATGAGACTTCAGACGGTTTCAAGAAAGCAGAATTGAATCATCAGCCTGGATTATATATAACTTAATCAAATGAAAATGTAATCAGTTCTGGAGTGCTATGTGTAGATTAAAAGTGCATTCATGAAGAAAGAATTGTCTGCTAGTAGTTGGAGGGTGGGAGAGAAACACACAAGAGACACCAGAGACTCTGGTAAGAGCTGGGGCACTGAAGTCAGACAGGACTGGGTTTAAATTCTGGTTCTGTTACTTAGCAGCTGTATGACTTGGGCAGGCTCCTCATCAGTAAAAGGAATTTCCTGAGTAGACCTACTTTATTGTTGCAAAGATTAAACATGATAGGTAATGAACAATGCTTATCACAATGCCTGGTACATTGTAAGCACCTAGTACTCCTTAGCTGTTTCCAGTCATCTATTCTAAAAGGGAAAGGAACTTACCTGACTCAAACAGTTAAGAGAATGAAAATGTGATTACTGCATGTAAGGTGTTTAGCAGCACCCAGAGCCTGGCAAATGTCCCTGGGCTACCGAATTGCCTTCTCCAGAGTCAAAAGGAGATGGCTCACAGGATCATCCATCTCCCTTTAAGACATTCTCTATTCACCTTAAAACCTTTTGATGAGTAATCCAGCTTTCCAGGTGCCCTGATTGCCAAAAAGAAGACCTCTTGATAGTGGGCACAAGACTAGGAGGAGAAAGGTATTACCTAAGCATAAATTCATCAGTTGCATCTGGTCAAGATGCTACCCATAAGGTCCACAGGCACTGTAGCCTTAGTTCATACATACTTCTTTCCCCAGAATCTACACCTTTCTTGTGTGTGTTCCTTATTTCTATGCATGATCCCACTGTCCCCTGCTTGTCCAGTTAGAAACCTGAATGCTATCCATGAATCCACATAGTCTTCCCTCTTCCTTCTACACACTCAATCAAGTGCTATGGATTCTAATTCCTGAATTACCTCCCAAGTCAAATAATGTTGAACTATGAGAAAGTATTATCTATTAACAATAATTTAAAAGGCCTTCATTGGTGTACCCTCAAGTTTTTGCAAAGTACTTGTCATCAAGGGGAGAATGGTTCAGGAACTTGGGTTGCTACTGCAAATATGTGTGCTTAGGGTTATGAAAGTGACTGAGCATTTATTACAAGGAATTATCAATTTAGATACTGTTCTAAAATATTGCCAGCATTTGCAAGAATACATTTTTATTTGTATCACAAATTAAAATCTATTCTTGAAATAAATTTTAACAGCCAATATTCATAAGGACATAGAGAATTGGTGCTTTTCATACACTGTTAGTGGTAATAAGGCATGGCACAAACTTTTAGGTTCATATCACATTTTTATTAATTTTTATTTTACTGATTAGAGAGAGAGAGAGAACATCAATCTGTTCCTGTATGTGCCCTGACTGGGGATTGAATTGGCCAGGGCTGGGATATAAATTTTTTTGTTCACTTCTGTACACTGTATATACATAGTCATCTCAGTTATTATATTGTCGAGATATTGCAGTGCTTGTGTTCAAGTAACCCTTACTTTGCTTAATAAAAGCCCCAAAGAATAATGATGCTGGTAATTTGGATATGCCAAACAGTCGCTATAATTTGCACATAGTATATACAGGATTTGGTACTATCCTTGGTTTCAGGCATCCACTGAGCTTCCTGGAATGTGCATCATAGATAAGGGGGAACTGTCGTATATGAAAATGTTCCCTGCAGCATTGCAGGAGTCCCTTTCCCACCCCGAAAAAGAAGAAAAAAATCAACAACCTATCTCTAGATGAATGGTTAAAAAAACACTATAGATATGATTCCACTTATATGAGGTACTAAGAATAATCAAATGCATATAAACAGAAAGTAGAGTGGCAGTTGCCAAGGCCTGTGAAGAACGGGGACAGAGTTTCAGTTTGGTACAATGAAAAACTTCTGGAGATGAATGATGGTGATGGTTGTACAACAGTGTGAATTTACTTAATGCCACTAAACTGTTATGATGATAAATTTTATATAATGTGTAATTTACCACAATTTATTTTAAGATGTTAATGGTTAAAATGGTAACTCTTATGTTTTAGATATTTTACCACAGTATAAAAAACAAAACAAAACAAATGAATATCCCTTAGCCTTATGATGATGAGGTATTATACAGTCATTTAAAAATGAATAGGTACATCCTGACCAGGCGGTGGCGCAGTGGATAGAGCATCCGACTGGGATGCGGAAGACCCAGGTTCGAGACCCCGAGCTTGCCAGCTTGAGTGCGGGCCCATCTGGCTTGTGCAAAAGCTCGCCAGCTTGAACCCAAGGTCGCTGGCTCCAGCAAGGGGTAGCTCGGTCTGCTGAAGGCCCGCGGTCAAGGCACATGTGAGAAAACAATCAATGAACAACTAAGGTGTTGCAACGGCAATGAAAAACTAATGATTGATGCTTCTCACCTCTCTCCGTTCCTGTCTGTCTGTCCCTATCTATTCCTCTCTCTGACTCTCTCTCTCTGTCCCTGTAAAAAAAAAAAAAAAGAACAGGATAAAGCGTCGACCTGGAACGCTGAGGTTGCAGGTTCGAGACCCTGGGCTTGCCTGGTCAAGGCACATATGGGAGTTGATGCTTCCTGCTCCTCCCTCCTTCTCTCTTTCTCTCTCTAAAATGAGTAAGTAAAATCTTTAAAGAAATGAATAGGTACAAAACAAAAATGAAAATAAAAATGAGTAGGTACATATGTACTACCATAGAAAGATATCCATATATTGCTAAGAACAAAAAGAAAAGTATAGAACAGCAGGTATAGAATGACTATTTTTATAAATGTAATAAATAATAATATTGAATTAGAAGGTGAGAGAAAAGGTGCCAAACTCAACAGTGTTGGGCTAAGAGAAGTGTTACAGGGAGCTTTCATTCTATTGAATACATAATACATTTTTGTGGTGTGTGAAATCAGAACTCAAAGCATTAAAAAAAACAATAACAACTAACTTTCAATTGTTCTTTGCTGTTAAAATCAAATTTCTGACAGAGGAGAATTTGACTTTGGGTGATGGGTATGCAACATAATTGAATGACAAGATAACCTGGAGATGTTTTCTTTGAACATATGTACTGTGATTTATTGTCATCCCATTAAAATAAATGTAAAAATATGAAAAAATAAAATAAAATAAAATTTCACGTGCAAGAGATGGCCCTTGTCTAGCTATCTCATTCCCTCATCTTCTCTCCTTATAGACAAGGGAAATTATTTCTATTCTGCTGGTGCCATGCTTTCTCTGTCTTTGGAACATTCACACATACACTTATTCAGTCTGAAGCACTCACCACTGCCACCCCTTTGACCCACTTAACCTCAGCGCCCTTTAGGTCTCAGTTTATACATCACCTTTTATGTGAATCCTTTGCTGATCCCCCACACCCCTGCCTCCAGTCCTGGTTATGCAGTCCTCCTATGTCATCCCATGGCTATCATCCTGTACTTCTGAATCGTCCCATACTTCAGACTGTGTTATAGTCCTTATCTGCCTGGTTCTGTAACAGCAGGAAGGGTGACCATGTTGTCCATCTCTCTCTACCACCCTCACTCAGTGCCTCACTCAGGATCTAATGCATAGTAAGAGCTCAACTCAAACTTCTTGAACAAATGAATAGATAGCATTGATTTGTGAACCTGATCTGGGTGGATGGGTCTGTTCTACTGCAGTAACAAGGACTCTCTTGTCCTGAAAAGCCAATCTTACCTGCCAGCCAATCTTCCTCTCTCCTGGAATCTTGACTATTTTAACTCGGAGACTTTATAATTACAACAAAAGGAAATAGTGTTTGTATTCATTAATGATCTGGGAAACTGGGTCTCTAACGCAAGTGAAATGACCTTCAAGATCCCAAGCTAAGACAAAGGGAAAGCTTGAACTCAGGTCTTCCAACACCATATACCAGGGGTGCCCAAACTTTTTTACATAGGGGGCCAGTTCACTGTCCCTCAGACCATTGGAGGGCCGGACCATAAAAAAACTATGAACAAATCCCTATGCACACCGCACATATCTTATTTTAAAATAAAAAAACAAAACAGGAACAAATACAATATTTAAAATAAAGAACAAGTAAATTTAAATCAACAAACTGACCAGTATTTCAATGGGAACTATGGGTGCGGATGCATCCTGTGCTCCTCTCACTGACCACCAATGAAAGAGGTGCCCCTTCCGGAAGTGGAAGTGCGGCGGAGGCCAGATAACTGTAGTTTGGGGACCCCTGCCATATACTGTACAGGCCTCTTACCACTGAACTCTAGGGAAGGAAGCAGGTCTTATGCTTCCTCATGTCTCTGGTCCAAGTACAGAAACTGCCACAGAGGTCATAGCGATGAGTGTTTGTTGAATAAATGAAGCAAGGAAGGAAGGAAAGAAGGAAGGCAGGCTTATACATAAACACACACTCACAAACATGCGCATACTCACAGTATCTTTTCTATAAAATTAGAACAAAGAGTGCCAAATCCACCAAAGCAACCATAGAATGTGTAACTTCCTATATTGTTAAGCATGGTATCTTACCATTAGAACTAGAGCGGAGTAGCAAGGAACTTATACTCCTTATACCCTGAACCAACCTTTACTGAGCATCTTCTCTGCCCCTAGCACTTTGCTGGGTACTATGAATTTCAAGATGGGCAAGATATTATTCCTGTCCTCTGGCACATCATCTAGTTGAAGAGAAACTCATAGAAATATTACCAGACAGAGTGATGGAGGCTCTCTCATGGCAAACAAAACTGAATAATTTGTGAGTAAATGCACTTGTCACTTTAGCACCTGGATACTGCTCACCAAGCCTGGAGTATATGCTAATGAGAGTACCAGGTGGGAAAGGTTATAGAAAAGGGGGCCTAATCTGGCACAGAGAACCAACCATGTGTGCCATGCTAGGAAGTTTGGGCTGAGACCTAGGTCTTGCTTTTCGTTTGAAATTCTTGGTCATTTAACCTAAAAATTGGCACATATGTACAGTAATTCAGTGGAATATTAAAGTATGTTAGCAGCATTATAAATAAAATCTGATGGACTTCAAAATAAGAAAACCATGACCTCAAATTTAGTCTTTTGTATTCTAGAAGGGTACTCCCAAGGATGGCAAAAGAGATAGATATGCAAATAAGCTAATCAATGCCTTGTACTCGTAAACTGATGGTAACTATTGCCACAATGTGTGGGCCTATCAGACTGTGACTCTACCTAAAGGATCTCAAAATAGCTCTGCTCTGCTCTCTGCGGCAGGCAAGCCTCTGCTCTGTTCAGCGGTAGCTCATTCTTTACTATTGTTGCTATGTGACAAACTATTGGCTCTCCAGTGTTAATCCAAGCCTGCCAGAGGAGGGCGGGTAGAGAGCTTTTAGAGAACCATCTTTCCTAGAATCTAATGTAACAAACATGTCCTGAGCATTTCCTAGGTACCACCCATGGTACCTGTTCCTGAAGATACAGACTTCCTGTTCAGTTCAATGAACATTTATTGAATGGCTCTTATATGGGAAGCACTATGCTGAGATCCAGGGATGTAAAAATAAATAAAATTCACATGCTTTCTGCTCTTAGTTGCTCACTATCTAGTAGGAGAGATAGTATTGTAAACAGGAAACCATAATATAACATGCAAGATATAATGATAGAGGCTTGGGTGCTATATGGACACTTAGGGGGTGCTTCAGATGAGTTCAGCTTTGGACATGATGATGTGCTTGTGGAACACACAGATGAAGATCTCCCAGGGAAGCTGGACATACAGGTTCATAGGGAAATCAGACCTAATCCTCGCTCTGGAAGGTCTTGCTACTGAGTGAGAGATAGAAATGTAAATAAATACAGTAAATCAACTACAATCAGTGGTGAGATTCAAATAATTTAACAACTGGTTCTCTGCCCTAATGACCATTTTAAGTATAAAGAAACAATATACCAAAAAGTAGTTTATTATTTCAAGCATTTAATAGTTAAATAAGAACAATAAAAGAGGTACACAAAACTAGATTACGTTATAAGAGTTTTAAAATATTAATAAAATATTAAATAATACCTGACAAAAAACAATAAAACTGTTATTTAAGATATTTCCATATTGCTTCTTTTTCTTTCTTTATACAGGGACAGAGAGAGAGTCAGAGAGAGAGGGATAGATAGGGACAGACAGACAGAAACAGAGAGAGGTGAGAAGCATCAATCATTAGTTTTTCGTTGCCGTTGTAACACCTTAGTTGTTCATTGATTGCTTTCTCACATGTGCCTTGACCGCGGGCCTTCAGCAGACCGAGCAACCTCTTGCTGGAGCCAGCGACCTTGGGTCCAAGCTGACGAGCTTTTGCTCAAGCCAGATGGGCCCGTGCTCAAGCTGGCGAGCTCGGGGTCCCGAACCTGGGTCTTCTGCATCCCAGTTCGATGCTCTATCCACTGCGCTGCCACCTGGTCAGACTCCATATTGCTTCTTGATTGGCGTCCACACTCGCAATTTTTTTCACTTATGGACACAATGAATATTATTACTACAGGTGCTTAGAATACACTGTTGCACAGATGAATGATAAAAAAGAGTAAGGAATGTAAATTTGTGATTTCCACATAGGGCAGCTGCCCAGGCACCCACTTTAGAGAAAACCCTGATTACAAGTGCCATTTTAACAACTGGATCACCGAACTCAACAAAATATTAGGTACGAGTTCTACAGAACCAGTGCAAACCGGCTGAATCCCATCACTGACTACAATACCCAATGGTGAATACTATCCTGGAGACTCACAAAAACATGATGGCCTAACTACCTTGGCCTAGAAGTGTTGATGTTCCTCTAGGAGACATACTAGAAGCTAAGTCTTGACTGATTCAGACTGGTTATCCTGGTGAAAAAAGGACAGACCTACATGAAGTAAGTAAATAACCCATGGTTCTGCAGTTCAGGCACAGGTAAAGGGAGAGTGCCCAAAGCTGGCACAGCAAACATCATGGAGCCCAGAACCTGGAAAATGGGAACCTGTGATGCGGCTTAATGGAGCTGAATATAAGGCATCATCCAGTAACATAAGGTGTTTTGGGGTGTTAAGGTCATTAGAGGCATACAAAGCAGGAAACCTATGGCTCCACACTCTGCCAACCTGATGCACATCTCATTTCCCAGGATTTCAGGTGCATCTTCCTGAGAACAGGTGGCATACCTGCTATGTTGTCCTACCTGCAGCCTCATTGTAGGTTTATTCTTTGCACTACTTCTTTGACTCATTTTGACATAAATCAAAGTCAGAGCAATTTCAGATCAGTATTCTCACCCATCCTTGAATATCAATTAGATTCTGTTCTTTGACCTAGCTCAGCTTTCCAGGTAAGGAAAACAGACTCTATAAAGCAGGGGTTGGAAACCTATGGCTCGCAATCCAGATGTGGCTCTTTTGATGGCTGCATCTGGCTCGCAGACAAATCTTTAATAAAAAAAATAATAACATTAAAAATATAAAACATTCTCATGTATTACAATCCATTCATTTCCTACCGCTCATGTTCATGGTTGCGGGTGGCTGGAGTGAATTATAGCTGTCCTCCAGGACAACACCAAACTTTTATTAGATAATGCATAACGTACACGGGTCGTTGTGAGGCCAGGAAGTAAGCTCCCTCCTTTCAATCAAGTAGTCAGCTAGCTAATTACAGAAACCCTTTTGACGAAGAAGATGGCTTAAAGAAAAAAGATGAGGATTATCGTACTTTTCAGCAGGAATGGAACAAGGAATTCGCCTTTGTGGAGAGAGCAGGTTCTGCAGTATGTCTAATATGCAATGATAAAATTGCATCAAAGAAACAGTCAAATATAAAGCGGCAGTTCGACACACACCATACTATACTACATTTGCATCAATGTAGTATTGCATCAATGGGGGGGGTGGAATATCTAGTGGGGAACAGCAGGAAGAAAGCATGTCAAGAGCTACTGTGCAGAGTGCAAGATAGTAAGCAGCAACTTTGTGTTTGGACCCAACAAGGTAACTGGAATTCAGCTAGCTTTGCTGGTGCTTTAGCAATTGTGAGAAAAGAAAAGCCATTCACAGTTGGGGAGTATTCCAAAACATTCATGCTTGATGTTGCCAATGAACTTTTTGACGATTTTTCGGATAAAGACAAGATAATCAAAAGAATAAAAGACATGCCTCTGTTGGCAAGAACTGTTCACAATCATACCATCATGATGGCAAATAAAGTTGAGGCAACACAAGTGAAGGACATAAATGCAGCACCATGCTTTTCTCTTGCTTTGGATGAGTAAACAGACATAAGCTATTTATCCCAGTTCAGTGTGATTGCAAGGTATGCTGTCAGTGACACACTAGGTGAGGAAAGTCTTGCTGTTTTGCCTATGAAAGAGACAACAAGAGGGGAGGATTTATTCAAGTCTTTCACTGAGTTTGCTAAAGAAAATAATCTACCAATGGATAAACTTATTTTAGTGTGTACTGATGGTGCTCCGTGCATGGTGAGGAAAAACAGAGGATTTGTAGATCTTCATGAAAATGAAAAGAGGCCCATCCTAAGTTTTCACTGCATCCTACATCAGGAGGCGCTTTGTGCTCAGATGTGTGGCGAGCAGCTTGGTGAGGTGATGTCGCTGGTCATTCGGGTGGTCAACTTTATTATTGCCTGAGCTTTAAATGATCATCAGTTTAAAACCCTGCTGGATGAAGTTGGGAATAATTATCCTGGTCTGCTTCTGCACAGCAATGTGCATTGGTTGTCAAGTGGGAAGGTGCTCAGCTGTTTCGTGGCTTGTCTGAGCAAAATCCGGACTTTTCTTGAAGTGAAAAACATTGAGCATCCTGAGTTACCTAATATTGAGTGGCTCCTGAAGTTCTGCTGTCTCGTGGACATGACTGAACAGCTGAACCAGCTCAATGTGAAAATGCAAGGCGTTGGAAATACAGTCTTATCCCTTCAACAAGCAGTGTTTGCATTTGAAAACAACTTGGAACTCTTCATCACTGGTATTGAAACAGGTTGTTTACTACACTTTGAAAAACTGGGAGAGTTTAAAGATGCATGCACAGCAAGTGACCCTGCTCAAAATCTTGATCTCCAGCAGCTAGCGGGCTTCACGTCTAATCTCCTGCAGTCATTCAAAGCGCACTTTAAAGAATTTTGTGAGCGCACTCGTCTTTTTAAAGTCATCACCCATCCACACGAGTGTGCAGTGGACAGTGCCGACCTGAGTTACATCCCCGGTGTGTCCATCAGAGGTTTTGAGCTACAAGCTGCTGACCTGAAGGTCTCAGTCATGTGGGTGAATAAATTCAAGTCACTGAATGAAGATTTGGAAAGACTTACACGACAGCAAGCAGAGTTGGTGAGCAAACCCGAGTGGGGAGAAATGAAAAAACTTTAACCCGCGGACCAGCTGATTGTCAAAACTTGGAACATGCTTCCATCACATACCACACACTGCAGCGTGTGAGTATTGCTGTACTGACAATGTTTGGCTCTAAATATGCACGTGAGCTGTCTTTCTCACATCAAAAGAACATTAAGACCAACCTACAATCACATTTAACGAATGGAAGTCTCAATGCCTGCATGAAGCTTAACCTCACCACGTATCAACCAGACTACAAAACCATCAGCAAAACTATGCAGCACCAGAAGTCACATTAGTGGTAAGAAGTACTTTATTCATCATTGATTAGCAAAAGTATAACAATGGTATTATAAAGAATTCAGAGACTTATTGTACTTTAAAAGTGTTGATCTTACATAAAATGCACACATTTACTTGTATTTAGTGTTAAACATATTGTATGGCTCTCACGGAATTACATTTTAAAATATATGGCGTTCATGGCTCTCTCAGCCAAAAAGGTTCCTGACCTCTGCTACAAAGGCTTGATGAAGTCACTGTTGCTGCAGCTACAAGTGTGTAGGACATTCATAAAATCTTTCATTAAATTATCAAAAATGTATGGAATTGGCACTTTGTGTGGCAAACAAAGTGTCAATTTATTTAATCCACTGAGCTCTTGTAATGGATAAGCAAAAAGAAATAGGGGAGTAAAGTGAGCAAGTAAACCTCCCCAAACAACAATCACTGTGGCTGACACACCCTAAGATGACTCCCAATAATATCCACCTCCTGCTGTCTTTAACTGTGTTATCCCTTCCTCTTAATTATGGCTAGAATCTTCTAACCATTGAAATATGGCAAAGTTGATGGGATGTTACTCTGAGATCATGCCACATGGATGCAACAAAAATTTTGTTCCCCAGTGTAATTGATACATATTTACAAAGGAACACTAATGCAGATTTAAAAAAATACATTTTATATAGACTGAAAAAGAATATCCTCCAAGATACTTTGCTAAATAAGAAAATGGCCCAATGCAGAATACTGTATGTAAGGTGCTACCACCACAGTATATGTACCTGTATACTTGTATTTGTACAAAATATCTTGGAAGGATAATTCGAAGGTATTTGTGGAATCAGGTTGGAGAGAAACTTATTTTTACCATATGTCCCTTTGCACCTTTTGGATTTTCTTCTAGATGAATGATTTACCCATTAAAAATAAATTAAATAATTTTAAAATGGGCTTCAGCAGGGTAGCTCAAATGGTTAGAATGTTGTCCCCCTACACCAAGGTTGCAGGTTTGATCCCCTGTCAGGGCACATACAAGAATCAACCAATGAATGCAGAAGTAAGTGGAACAACAAATTCATAAAATGTATTGAGCTCCTATTATGGGCTAGGCCCTTGTTAAATACTAGAGATGCATACGGTGGTGAGCAATACAGGGGTTGTCTCATGGAGCTCCCAGGTTAGAGATGGAAAATAATCACTGGGAACATCATTTGGTGACATGTGGCAAATGCTATAATGGGGACACTGAGGTACTTTGGAGAAAGCTGATGCAGAACAGGATCTCTAACAGAGCCCTGGAGGTGGACAGGTAGCCTGATGTTTACACGGAGAGAGAAAGAAGAGGGAGCCAGCCTGTGGCAGTGGCTCACAGAGACCAGAGGCCACAGCAAAGGAAACAGCATTTGTTGAGGGAGAGCAGACTTTTGTCCTTTTGAGGAACTGAAAGAAGTTCAGCTCAGCCGGAAGCTGACACGGGCTGAGTTGGTTTCCAGAAAAAGCCACACTAGAAATATGGGGAAAAAAAGATTGAAAAGGGGCAAGAGTGGAGTCAAGAAGACTGGTTAAAAAGCTTCTGCAGTCATCAGACCATTGAGGACAAGAGGCTGGATCAAGAAGATAAAAGTGGGGACAGAAAGCATAAAACAGATTTAAGGGATAATGAGAATAAAGAATTTACAGACTTTGTTGAATGATAGGGTGAAGGAGAGAGAAGATCATTATAATAATAAAGGCTAATATTTGGTCAGGGTTTACTAAGTGGTAGCACCTGCCCAGAACTTGGCTTGAGTCTATCATTCAACCCTCTCTCACTGATCTGGAGAGGTAGGTACTACCACAATGAGAGTCTACATATTTAGTCCAAGAGGGTTTAGAAACTTGCTCGAGGTTGCATAGGTAATTTGTGACAGAGGCAGCATTGGAGGCCATTTATCTGGCTGCCAAGTTTATGCTCGTAACCCATCTCTTAGCGGTGACTCCAGATGTCAGGTTTGGGGAACTGAGTGGTTGATAATGCTTTTTAATGAGAAAAAACACAAAAGAGAAAGAAGGTTTAAGGAGGAAAATGATCATCTGCTCTTCAAGTTTCAGCTCCCTACAAGACACTCAAATAGGTAAGTATAATAGGCAATTTTATTATAAAACTGGAGAAAGTTCTATGCCAGAAATTTGGGCATGATCAGCATAAAGCGCTTGTGGTCAAAAGGAGTGGATGCAAGTAAATTCTAGCTAACTAAGTTAGAGCACAGAGGAGCCAATACAGTGTTTTATAAGCAGCAAAGTCATGTGACCAAATCTTGATAACTCCAGCAGCAGTATGGGAGATTGATTGGCTGATGTGGGAAAATAGATGGTAAAAAATCCAACACATGTACTTATCCTTTTGCTTAGCATCTTCCAAGTACCTCCAAATACTGTGTACCAGGGACCACCAATCAGACCCTGTCCTTGTCCTTATGGAACTTCAGGGCCAAGAAGGAGTGAGATTAGTAAGCCTTGTGCTTTGAAAGGGGTAGGTGCACACAGGATGGTGTGAGAGAACAGAGGAAGGAGAAGTGATCTAAATCCACCTTGGCTCCCTGGCTGGGCAGCTCAATTGGTGAGAGCATCATCCTGATACACCAAGGTTGTGGGTTTGAGCCCCAGTCAAGGCACATACAAGACTCAACCAATGAATGCAAAAATAAGTGGAACAACAAATCCATGTTTCTCTCTCTCTCTCTCTTCCTTCCTCTCTTTAAATCAATCAATCAATAAATAAATCCACCTTGGGCAGGGGTTTCCCTAATAGAAGATGTGGCTGGAGGGAAATCTAGTGAAGCAAGTAACACCTAGACAAGTAATGGGCAGAGAGCATTTCAGACAGAGCCAGCAGAGTGGGTTTATGCTGTCTTACCCTCTACAGAAAGTCTGCTGACTCCTGCCCTAGAGGAGGCAGAGGGAGGGACTGGGAACACAGAGTCATTCAAAGTTGCTGGTGAGGCTAGAGAGGAAATAACTGGCTCAAGAGAGTGATGGTGGGCCCAAGCCCAGGATGAAAAGCAGCATGATTGAAGTTAGGTGGGAAGGAGAAAAGCTCATAGGAAAAGAATGGGGAGGCGGAAGATTTCTGAAAGGCAGAGGGCATGATGGAGTGAGACGTCTAGAGGAAATGTTGGAAACTGAGATTTCTGAGGTGCTGTGATCTCATAATTGTACTGAGAGTTCGTGGTGACCCCACCAGCCCCTTCATCTCTCAGACCCTTTTGCTTTCTGATGCCTGCTCCTGACTGGGGGCTAGCTGCTGGGTTCTCCACGAGTGTGACAGAGTGACAGGAATGGCATAAGGAGACAGGAATCATGATGAAGAACCAGTGGGGAGAGGCTGTGGGGTACACCCTGAGGCATAGGAGGTGTGGGAGCCAGGGAGCCTCTGCTCCTGTGGTGGCTGGGACATAGCCAGGTTGGCCAGGTGCCAGCAAAAAAAAAGCTTCTGGAGGAAGTGGGCTCTGAGTGGGGACTCTGAGGGTCTTTGTTCGCCATGGCAGGGGCAGCAAAAGGCCCAGGAGAAAAGGTGAAGAGGAGGTGTGAAGGGTGAGAGCACTCAACATAGTCTAGGGTTGAACAAAGCAAAAGAAGCCAGAGACTGGGTTGGATTGCCATACTTACTCCAATATCAGTAACATACAACTGTCCCATTTAGAGCATTAAAATAATCAATGACTAGCTGTAAGAATTAAGAATAGAAAATTTTAGCCTGACCAGGCGGTGGCGCAGTGGATAGAGCATCCGACTGGGATGCGGAAGACCCAGGTTCGACACCCCGAGCTTGCCAGCTTGAGCAAAAGCTCCCAGCTTGGACCCAAGGTCGCTGGCTCCAGCAAGGGGTTGCTCGGTCTGCTGAAGGCCTGCGGTCAAGGCACATGTAAGAAAACAATCAATGAACAACTATGGTGTCGCAACAGCAACGAAAAACTAATGATTGATGCTTCTCACCTCTCTCCATTCCTGTCTGTCTGTCCCTATCTATCCCTCTCTCTGACTCTCTCTCTGTCCCTGTAAAAAAAAAAAAGAAAGAAAAGAATAGAAAATTTTAAATAAAATATGAATTTATTTCTTTCTCCAGTAGAAAGCCAGAGGTAGGTGGCTTGGGATTGGTTCGGGACTTAAACTGGTATCAGGGACTCAACCTCCTTCTATCCCCTCACTTTGCGTTCTGGATCTTTCCCTGAGTTATCTCTGCTCCAAGATCTAGAACCCATTATACGTCCATTCCAGTCAGCAATAGGAGAAGCAGGCATGTCTCTCCCTGTAAGGGCTTCCCCCAGCAGCTGCACCTGCTGTTACACATCTCACAGGCCAGAACTTAGTTACATGGCTACACCTTGCTGCAAGACAGCCTGGGAAATCTGAATTTTGTTTTGGGTGGTCATGTGCACGACTAAATTTTACAGACCAAGTGAAGAACATATATTAGGGAAATAAATTATTTTCTCTCTGCCACATTGCACCTATACATCTATGTATGTGAAAGATGACATCCCAATTTGTATGGCATTGTCACAGTTTACACTTTTATCCCACATAATTATTAACAGCATTTCTTTTCACTCAAAAGTTAGAAAAGGAAAAAATGTTTGGTGGTTCTTCAGACAGTTATAGAGAATTATCATATGATCCAGCAATTCTATTTCTACATATATATATATATGCAAAGGAATTGAAAGCAGGGGCTCAAATACATGCACACCCATCTTTATAGCAGCATCATTCATAATAGCCAAAAGGTGGGAAAACCAAGTGACTATGAACAACACATCGATGGATAAACAAAATGTGGAATATAGATACAATGAAATACTATTCAGCCATAAAAAGGAATGAAGCACTAATTCATGCTACAACATGATGAGCCTTAAAAACATTATTATGTTTAGTGAAAAAAGCCAGACACAAGAGGGCAAATGCTCTATGATTTTACTTATATGAGGTACCTAGGATAAATAAAGTCATAGAGACAGGAAGTGGTTATGAGGGGCTGGGAGAAGGGGAGAAGGGAGAGTTATTGCTTAATAGGTACATTAAGCAATAATGTACCTATTACATTATTGGTACATAGATTCTATTTGGGAAGGTAAAAATTCTGGAAATGTATAGGGTGATGGCAGAACAACAATGTGAATGTATCCAATGCCATTGAATACTTAAAAATTGTGAAAAATGGCAAATTTTGTTAAGTATATTTTACTGCAAAAAAAAATAAATAAATAAATAAAGTGAAAAAATGTTTGAGATATTTACCCAAAAGGAAAGAAAGCATATATATCCATACAAATACTGACTGTTTGGGACCCTGGCCAGTTGCTTCAGTGGCAGAGCATTGATCAGGCATGCGGATGTCCTGGCTTCAATTCCAGATCAGGGCACACAGGAAAAGAGCCCATCTGCTTCTCCAGTCTTCCCCCTCTTGCTTCTCTCCCTCTTACTGTCTCTCTCTCTCTCTACTCCTCCCCTCATGCAGCCAAGGCTCAATTGGAGTGAGTTGGCCCTAGGTGCTGTCTGCTTCAGGTGCTAAAATGGCTCCAGCTGCAATGGAGCAAGGACCTCGGATGAGCAGAACCTTGCACCCTAGTGGCTTGTCACTGGATACAGGTCAGGAGCATGTGGGAGTCTGTCTCTGCCTCCCCTATTCACATTAAAATTTTTTTAAATAAATAAAAATATACTGACTGTTTTGCTTCTTACTCCCCAGTGCATGTCACCAGTGTGATTCAAATAAACTCATAAAATATTTCAAAAAACAAACAAAAAAATAGTGACTGTTCAGAGAAGCTTTATATGTAATAGCCAAAAACTGGAAACAACCCAAATGTATATTAACAAGTGAATGGATAAACAGACAGCAGTACAGTCATGCAACAGAATACTATCCAGCCATAAAAAAGAATAAACTTCTAAAATATACAACAACATAAATGATTCTCAAAGTAATTATGTTGTAAGAAGGAAGCCAGACAAAAGAATAATACTTGTATTTATATATAAATGTATGTAACATTCTAGAAAATGGAGACTGCCTGACCATTGGTGGTGCAGCGGATAGAGCATTGCCTGGGATGCTGAGGTCCCAGATTCAAAACCCCAAGGTTGCTGGCTTGAAACCCAGGGTTGTTGACTTGAGCAAGGGGTCACTGGCATGGCTGGAACCCCCCATCAAGGCAGGTATGAGAAACAATAAATGAACAACTAAAGTGATGCAACCATGAGTTGATGCTTCTCATCTTTCTTCCTTTCTGTCTGTCTGTCTCTGTCTCTCTCTCTCTTGCTAAAAAAATTAAAAATAAAAATAATAGGTAGATTGTCTGATGAGGGGGCAGGTATAGGTAGGGAAAGGAAAGAAAGATTATCAAGGGATATAAGGAAGCTTTGGAAGGGGTGATAGATATATTCATTATCTTGATTATGGTGACAATTTCATGGGTATATACATATGTCAAAACTTTTCAATTTGTAGTCTTCAGATACACTGCTCACAAAAATGAGGGAATATTTTATCACTTCATATTAATTTTGAAATATTCCCTCATTCTTGTAAGCAGAATATGTGTTGTTTTTGTATGTCAAGTATACCTAAATAATGCTATTAAAATTACATGCATTGCAGCCTGACCAGGCAGTGACGCAGTGGATAGAGCATTGGACTGGAATGCGGAGGACACAGGTTCAAAATCCCGAGGTCATTCCAAGGTCACTGGCTTGAGCACAGGCTCACCAGCTTGGGCGGGGTCAGTGGCTTGAGTGTGAGATCATAGACATGACCCCATGGCCGCTGGCTTGAAACCCAAGGTCATTGGCTTGAGCAAGGGAGCACTCGCTCTGCTGTAGCCCCCCTGTAGTTTCCCAGTCAAGGCACATATGAGAAAGCAATCAATGAATAACTACAGTGCTGCAATGAAGAATTGATGCTTCTCATCTCCCTCCCTTCCTGCCTGTCTGTCCCTATCTGTCCCTTTCTCTGACTCTCTGTCAAAAAAAATAAATTACATGCATGCATACTTACATTAACATGTGAATAAATAATGATAAAAATAAATATCTTTTCAAAAAATATCTTAGTTTAGATGACAAATTAAGTGATCTAAGAAGGACATATAAAACACACTCACCTGCTCCCCAGTGGAGAAACCCTCAAATCCCACTGGGTCCAGCTCAAAGTCTATAAGCATTGGACCCAGATGTAGACTAAACCTATAGACTAAATAACAAACTATCTTTAGCAGAGTAGGAACGAAATAGTCACAATAAAAAGACCATTCCGAAAATGAGAGGATATGGAACACATAGCTGATGCTGGTCCACTGCAATCAGTAACATCATCTGAGCAGTAACAGAGTGGATTCTCTACCCTGGCAGTAGAACCAGTTTCTGAGTGCACCTGCCTCTAGCTCTGCCCTCTGGCAGGTTCCTCCTTTTCCGTATACACCATGAACATAGAAAAGGAAGGCATTGGGGAGGTGGCCTATTGGGGTTGCATAGTTTTCAGAACCTGCTTCCTGCTGGTGAAGGCTTTTTTTTTTTTTTTAAATTTCTTTTTATTTTATTCATTTTACAGAGGAGACACAGAGTGAGAGAGAGAAGGAGAGAGAGAGAGAAAGGGGGGAGGAGCTGGAAGCATCAACTCCCATATGTGCCTTGGCCAGACCAGTGCAGGGTTTTGAACTGGCGACCTCAGTGTTCCCAGGTCGATGCTTTATCCACTGCGCCACCACAGGTCAGGCACTGGTGAAGGCTTTTGAGCATGGGAATGGCTTCAATGGTTGAGTCATCACAGATATTTTGCAGGCCAAACTGGTGGTTTCTATGGTAATATACCGGTAATTCTTTCAAATGCTTAACAGGCTTCCAGACTATTTCTTTCATGTGCAAATGACCACAGCCAAAGATCTCACTTAAATATAACTTTTTAGCCTGGATACTTTCATCTGCTACAAATGAGCCTCTGCTGAGACTGATAGCAGTCACCTTCAGGCCCTCTGAAACGGGTGGGAAAGCAACATCCTTCATCCCATTTTTGCCTTTAGATTCATGGCTTCTGGGGAAAGTTAGTCTAATCTCTTGCTACCCTTCAGGAGATACATATAATTGACTAAATTTGAAATACTGAAGCAGATGGCTTCTTTCAGTGCCTAAAGTCTCCATATTATTGAACTCCTGGACAGTTTTGTTTGTGGATCACCAGCAGAGTATAGTATATTCTTTCCATTTCTGCTGAGGACTGGAGCACATTAGTATGTGCCCTATTCTGTTCAAACTCATGAAAGCAGCAAACAGTATCCAACACACACAAAGACTGAGTTTTCCCTGCCAGTTCTCCAGTATTCCTGCCTTCTTTAGAACTTGCCTTCCAAAGACTACTGCCACTTGTGACCCATCAGTGTGTTGTGAAATCAAGTGGGCCATAGTCACCTTTTTAAAATAATGTAGAGTAAAATAGAAAATATCAGATGAGTACAGTCCAGGGCAGGAATAGAAAGTTTGTTTCACCAAATCTTTGCTCAGGCTGTTTCTACTTCTGTGGTCTGCCCTCCACTGCCTCGGGCACCATGACAGTATATGCAGTCCTGGCAGAAGTTTGAGTAAAGATAAAACAACAGGCAAAGGGTATAGCAACTACCTCTTCTTTTCTATTCCCAGAAACTACCACATAACACTTCTAGTTATATCTCAATAGCAAGAGCTTAGACCCATGGCCACATCTGGTGCAAGGAGGGTGAAATATGTTATTTTTATTCTGGATAACTATGCTCATCTAAAAGTTCTATTACAATGCGAAAAATGGGAGAAGATGTTACTTGTAAGGCAACTAACATGGTATGCATGGGTAGACTTTTTTTTCTTTTCTTAAGGGACAGAGAGAGAGTCAGAGATAGGGACAGACAGACAGGAATGGAGAGAGGTGAGAAGCATCAATCATTAGTCTTTTGTTGCCATTATGACCCCTTAGTTGTTCATTGATTGCTTTCTCACATGTGCCTTGATGCGGGCCTTCAGCAGAACAAGCCACCCCTTGCTGGAGCCAGCGACCTTGGGTCCAACCTGGTGAGCTTTTGCTCAGGCCAGATAGGTCTGTGCTCAAGCTGGTGACCTTGGGGTCTCGAACCTGGGTCCGCATCCCAGTCCGATGCTCTATCCACTGCGCCACCACCCAGTCAGGCGCATGGGTAGACTTTTAAAAAAATCTTAAATTGGCCTGAACAGGCAGTGGCGCAGTGGATAGAGCGTTGGACTGGGATGTGGAGGACCCAGATTCGAGACCCCGAGGTCTCCAGCTTGAGCGTGGGCTCATCTGGTTTGAGCAAGACTCACCATCTTGAACCCAAAGTCGCTGGCTCAAGCAAGGGGTCACTTGGTCTGCTGTAGCCCCCCAGTCAAGGCACTTATGAGAAATCAATCAATGAACAACGAAGGAGCTGAAACAAAAAATTGATGTTTCTCATCTCTCTCCCTTTCTTTCTGTGTGTCTCTCCCTATCTGTCCCTCTCTCTCTGACTCTCTCTGTCTCTGCCACACACACACAAAATAAAAAATAAATAAATAAAATTAAAAAATGTTAAATTGAAGGCATCATGGGTAATTATATATTTCTTTCTATAACCTCAGAGCTCTTCTCACCTAGGCAGTAGACATTGCATTCTTGGTCTTGGAATGGGCCGTTGACGCATTCCCACTTGTGGTCTCTCCAAACTCCCACCTCTTCAACCATTAGATATATTGTTTAAATTTAAATGTGAAGTCAAGATTCCCAGGTTCAAATCTAGATTATATCACTTATGAGCTGTGCAACTTTGGTTGGCAAATTGTCTTAACTTAGTATCAGTTTCCTTGGCTATAAAATGATGGATACAAAAAAAAAAAAAATTAAAAAAAAAATGATGGATACCAATAGTACCTACAGCAGAGTATTTTTATGAGACTAATATATGAATTTGCATGTAAGGAATCAGAGTATTAGACACATTATAAGCTCTTAATAAATGATAATTCTAATTTATTATTCAATAGTTCCTTGCTGCCCAAAGGCTGAACTTCTCAGCACATAAAAGTCTTCTAGAATGTGTCTGTGGTGCCCCTAGTAAGTCCCATTCTCCATCACATGTTACTTTGTTTATTTATTTTCTAATAACATTATTTTCCAATTAAAAAGTAACACAACTCAACAATTACACTTCTTAGAATCTATCTTAAAGAGAGACTTTCATGAGTGCACAAAGATGCACCTAGCATGCTGGCATTGTTTGTATTAATAATAAACTGGAAAACAACAATCTAAAAGGTATAGATAAAAAAAAAGTTATGGAAAAGACAGACTCTGGAATCTTATTTAAAAGACCCAGACTGACTTCTTTTTATACCAATTTCCCCTTGTCTCTGTCTTTCTGAGGGGTCTCAAACATTCCACTCTTTCCAACTGTCCACCCACTCTTTTTTTTTTTTTTTTGTGGCAGAGACAGAGAAAGTCAGAGAGAGGAACAGATAGGGACAGACAGACAGGAAGGGAGAGAGATGAGAAACATCAATTCTTCGTTGCGGTTTCTTAGTTGTTCATTGATTAATTTCTCATATATGCCTTTCTCATATGTAGTCGGGGGGCTACAGCAGACCGAGTGACCCCTTGCTTGAGCCAGCGACCTCGGGCTCAAGCTGGTGAGCCTTGATCAAACCAGATGAGCCTGTGCTCAAGCTGGCGACCTCAGGGTCTTGAACCTGGGTCCTTCACATCCCAGTCAGATGCTCTATCCGGTGTGCCACCACCTGGTCAGGCAAATGTCCACCTACTCTTGAAGGGATAATCAATTGCAGTAATTTATATGATGGAATATAAACCAGCAAATAGACTGAATGAACTATAACTACATTCAACAACTCAGACAAATTTCACAAACAGGATCAACCCTTAAAGAGAACACCACCCCATAATCCAATCATAAGGATTTCCCCACCTTAGTTCCCTCCTTAATTCCAATGTAGCAAAGAAACTACAACTCATTCTCTGAAGCTTTTGAGATCTTGCTTTTCTGCTATGGTCAGTTCGGCTCTGAAAATGCTTATAAAACTGAAACAAATAAACATTCTATCCTGACCTGTTGTGGCTCAGTGAATAAAATGTCAACCTGGAATAGATCACTGGTTCAAAACCCCGGGCTCACCCAACCAAGGCACATGCAAGAAGCAAATACTATGAGTTGATGCTTCCTGCTCCCCCTCCCATCCTTTCTTTCTCCTCTCTCTAAAATCAATAAATAAAATCTAAGACAAAATAAAATAAAACTATTCTACACTAGTTCCTACTGTGAAAGCTCTGCATGAGCCCTTCCCTCAGCTTGGCACATTCTTTCCCTGATGAATTTTGTTTTAATATGGCCTTCCCTCATCTGCTCTCCTGATCTAAAGGCACCCTCAGACAATCTCTAGCACATCACTCTGTTTTATTTCTTATTGTAGCCCTTCCATTCATTGATTGATTTACTGATTAACTGTCTATCTGTCTGTCTCTCCCAACTGGAACATAAGTGTCAGGAGAGTAGTGCCCTTCTCTTTTTACCATTTTGTACCTAAGCCAGTGGTTCTTAACCTGGGTTCTATCGAACCCTAGGGGTTCGATGAGTCGGTCTCAGGGGTTCGGAGAAGCCTCTGCCGCGGAGGCCAGAATAAACTAATACCGTAATTCGTTGTGAGTTCATGCACTTTGTTGGTTTTGTTCTTTGAGCAAGGTGATGTTCATGCACAGCTCATTTTGTGCACCAGTAAGAAAACATATACCTATGTCTTGAATTTGGGGGAAAAATCGTATTTTATTTATCACTAAAGAAGGGTTCGGTGAATGCGCATATGAAACTGGTGGATTCGGTACCTCAAAAAAGGTTAAGAACCACTGCCCTAAGCTATGAAAATCAACCCTGCTGCATAGTGGGGACTCAATAAATATTCATTGAATAAATAACATTAGCTATACTTATTAAGTCTTTTCTATTTTCTGGCATTGTTTTATATCTTTTATATATATCCTCTACAAGAACTTTATGAGGTATATTTATTATTATTATATGATTGTATAGATGAGGTCTAGAAATTGTCATTTTCCTAAGACCAAGCAACTAATAAATAGCAGAGCTGAATGTCAAGCTTGAGAATTTGAGTTCCAAAGCTTATTACCTTAACCCCTATGAAACATTGCCTTGTAAATGTCATGGGCCAAAACATAAAGAATGTAGCCAAAACAGTGCTCAGAGTGAGATTTATAATTTCAAATGCCTATTTTAGACAAGAAGATAGATCTCAAATCAGTAACTTAAACTTTCACCCTAAGAAACTGAGAAAAGAGAGCAAATTAAACCGGTGGCAAGAAGAAGGAAGAAAATAATAAAGAACATAGCAGAAATAAGTGAACCAAAATATATAAAAACAAGAGCGAAAATCAACCAAAACAAAAGTTGGCTTTTTTATAAAGACCAACAAAAATGATAAACTTTTAGTTAGAAAAAAGGAGAGAAAATTCAAATTACTAAAATCAGAAATTAAAGAGGGGTTATAACTATCAAACTCACAGAAATAAAAAAGATGATAAGAGGATACTGGTCAAAGGGTACAAGCCTTCAGTAATAAGATAAATAAGTTCTAAGATCTAATGTAAAACATTGTGACAATAATACTGTGTTGTGTACTTGAAATTTACTGAGAGTAGATATTCAAATATCCTCACATCACCTATGCAAAAAAGTTATTATGTAAGGATGACTATGTTAATTACCCTGATTGTGTTAATTTTATAACATATATCTATGTCAAATTATCACTTTAAATATATATAATTTTATTTATCATTTATTCCTCAATAAGTCTAGGGGAAAAGAAGAATACTAAGAATAACTGTACTCTCATAATTAGATAACTTAGATAAAATGGACAAATTCTAGAAAAATACAAATATTAAAATTAACAAGAAGATATTGAGGTGGCTCTTTTTATGGAGCATGCCCATGCCTTTCTCCACCTCCTTTTCCCAGGCACATGTTCCTTGTCGCTCTCTCTCTCTCTCTCTCTCAAACTTCAAGGGCCCTTCTTTGACCTCTGTAACTTGTTTCTTGAGTTCATTTCTTCTATGGTTCACTTCTACCTCTGTAACTTTCTAAATAAACTTTCTCTTATTAAAAAATAATAAATTAAAACTATGAATAGACTTATAGCAAGTAAAGATATCAATACATGTCTATTGAATGAAATTAATAATTAAAAACTTCCCACAGCCTGACCAGGCGGTGGTGCAGTGGATAGAACATTGTACTGGAATGCGGAGGACCCAGGTTCAAGACCCCGAGGTCACCAGCTTGAGCGTGGGCTCATTTGGCTTGAGCAAAACAAAACAAAAAAAAGCTCACCATCTTGGACCCAAGGTTGCTGGCTCAAACAAGGGTTTACTTGGTTTGCTGAAGGCCCACAGTCAAGGCACATATGAGAAAGCAATCAATAAACAATTAAGATGTCGCAATGAAAAACTGATGGTTGATGCTTTTCATCTCTCTCCATTCCCGTCTGTCTGTTCCTATCTATCCATCTCTCTGACTCTCTCTCTCTGTCCCCGTAAAACAAACAAAACAAAACAAAACAAAAAAAACTTCCTACAAAGAGAAGTCTAACCCCAGATAGCTTCACTGAAAAATTCTACCAAACATTCGAAGAAGAATTAATATCAGTTGTGGTAAATTGAATAATGGTTCTTCAAACATATACACTTTTTCTTTTTCTTTTCTTTTCTTTTTTAAGAGAAACAGGAAGGGAGAGCAAGAGAGTAAGAAGAGAGATGAGAAGCATCAATTTGTAGTTGCATCACTTTAGTTGGTCATTGGTTGCTTCTCATACGTGCCTTGACTAGTGGGTGCCAGCCAAGCCAGTGATCCCATGCTCAAACCAGTGACCTTGAGCTTAAGCCAGTAACCTTGGGATCATGTTGATGGCACCACACTCAAGCTGGTGACCCTGCGCTCACGTTGGCAAGCCTGTGCTCAAGCCAGCGACTTATAAGCCTCAAACCTGGGACCTTAGTGACACAGGTTGATGCTCTATTCCCTGTGCCACTACTGGTCAGGAAAGATATCCATGTCTTGATCTGAAGAACCTATTAATGTTAATTTATATGGTAAAAGAATTTTGCAGATGTGATTAAGAATCTTGAGATGGGGGTGGGGGAATCATCCCAGATTAATGTGTGAGCTTAATGTAATTAGCAAGGTCCTTAAAAGAGGGATGATGACAGGGTCAGAGTTAGAATGCCATGTGAAGTAAGAAGCAAAGGAAAGGAGAGTCTAAGACAGAAGTTCCTACTTAACTGGTTTTGAGTATAGGGGAAAGGGCCACAGGCAGCTTCTAGAAGCTGGAAGGGGCAAGGAAAAATCCCTCTTGTAGCCTCTAGAAGGAAGTAGCCCTGCTATACCTGGATTTTGGCCCTTTAGACTAGTTTTGAATTTTCAATCTCCAGAACTGTAAAAGAATAAATTTGTGTTATTTTAAGCAACTAAGTTTGTGGTAATTTGTTATAGCTGCAATAGGAAACTAATACCCCAATCTTCTAAAAACCCTTTCAAAAAACAGAAAAGGAAGAGACACTTCCCAAACCTTGCATGAGGCTAATATCACTCTGATAACAAAACCAGACAAAGACATTACACAAAGAGAAAACTATAGACCAATTTCCTTTATGAATTTAGACACAAAAATTCTGAACAAAATATTAGAAAACTGAATCCAACCATTTATAAAAAGAATTATACCATGATCAAGTGGGATTTATCCCAGGAAGACAAGGTTGGTTTAACATCTTGTGCAGAAGAATTAACATGTCAAGGTTGAGAATATTATCCTTAGAAATCCTGCTTGCAAGTTTAGCCCTTGGCTGGCATCTGGGACCATGGATTTCAGGACTGGTGAGAGTGGCTCATTATGCCTACAGTTTTTGTACAAACAATATGGTTTATGCTAAATATCTTTTCTTCTTCTGGGAATCTGGAATTTGGATACATGATAAGCTAAAAGAGTTTACAAGACCAGCACCTATTAAAACCTTGGATACTAAGTCTCAAATGAGCTTCCCTGGCAGACAACATTTCACACATGCTGTCAGGATGGTTGTTGAAGGAATTAAACATGTCCTATGTTGACTCCACTTGGGAGAGCACTCTGGAAGCCTGTGCTTGGTTTCCTCTGGACTTTGGCCTATGTGTTGTTTCCCTTTGCTCATGTTGCTTTGTGTCCTTTCACTATAATAAAATGTACTGTTAGTATGACTACATGCTCAGTTCTGTGACTCTTCCTTGTGAAACATTGATCCTGAAGGTAGTCTTGGGGGACCCCCAACACACATTCAAAAATCAATTCATGCCTGACCAGGCGGTGGCACAGTGGATAGAATGTTGGACAGGGACACGGAGGACCCAGGTTCAAAACCCCGAGGTTGCCGGCTTGAGCATGGGCTCACCAGCTTGAGCGAGGAGTTGCTGGCTTAAGATTGGGATCACAGACATGACTCCATGGTTGCTGGCTTGAGCCCAAAGGTCACTGGCTTGAGCCTAAGGTCACTGGCTTGAGTCACTCAGTCTGCGGTAGCCCCCTCCCCGTCAAGGCATATATGAGATAATAATCAATGAATAATTAAGGAGCTGCAACGAAGAATGGATGCTTTTTATCTCTCTCCCTTCCTGTCTGTCTGTCCCTATCTGTCCCTCTCTGTCTCTGTAAAAAAAAATCAGTTCATGTCATTTATTACATTAATAAAGGACAAAAACCATATAATCATCTGAATAGACAAGTAAAAAGCATTTGACAAAATGCAGCATCCTTTTGTAATAAAAATAGCAAACTAAGAACAGAAGAGAACTTCTAGAACCTGGTAAAAGGAATGTATGAAAAAACCCACAGCTAAAATCAAACTTAATGCCGAAAGACTGAATGATACCCTGCTAAGACCAAGAACAAGAGAAGTATGTCTACTGTACCACTTTTATTTCACATTGTTTTGGAGGTTCTAGCCAGGCCAATCAGGCAAGAAAAATATAATAAAAGGCACTCAGATTAGACTGGATTAACTAAAACTATCTCTATTACAGATGACATGGTCTTGTGTAGAGAAATCTTAAAGAATCCACTAAAAAAACTATTAGAACTAATAAGTGTGCTCAACAGGTTGCAGGATACAAGATTAAATAGATTAAAAATCAATTGTGTGCTAACAATAAACATTCCAAAATGACTTTAAGAAAATGTGCCACAGTGGATAGAGTGTTGGACTGGGATGCGGAGGACCCAGGTTCGAGACCCCGAGGTCGCCAGCTTGAGCGCAGGCTCATGGGCTTCAGCAAAAGCTCGCCAGCTTGGACCCAAGGTCGTTGGCTTGAGCAAAGTCTTACTTGGTCTGCTGAAGGCCCACAGTCAAGGCACATATGAGAAAGCAATCAATGAACAACTAAGGTGTTGCAACAAAAAAATGATGATTGATGCTTCTCATCTCTCTCTGTTCCTGTCTGTCTGTCCCTATCTATCCCTCTCTCTCTCTGTCCCTGTAAAAAAAAAAAAAAAGTTACAATAACAACAAAAGAATGAAATACTGAACTATAAAGTTAACAAAAGATGGGTAAGACTTGTACAATGAAAACTACAGAATATTATTGAAAGAAATTAAATAAGATGTGAATAAATGGAAAGACATTATACGTTCATTGATCAGAAGACCTAACATTTTAAGATTGGACTACACCCCTAACTGATTTACACATTCAGTGCAATCTCTATCAAAATTCCACGTGACTTTTTTAAAAAAATTGAAAAAGTGTTCTTAATATTTAAATGAAAATGTAAGGGACCAAGAATAGCCAAAACAATCCTGAAGTAGAGAACAGTTGGAGGCAAAGGCGGATTTAACAGCAGGCGCACCAGGCGCACCTTGGGCCCTGATTTCTGAAGAGCCCCGCAAAACCCCAACTTTATACTTTTTTCTAATGACACCAAGTTTGGTTTCATATGTGCAATTTTAACATTAATAGTACATAATTTTTTAAAATTTATTTATAAATATGGTTAACATGTTTTTTTATTTTCCCTGTCTCTCTCTCTCTCTCTTTTTTTTAAGGAGTTCAATATTTTCTTCTGCACCCAGGGCCTCAACCGACTTTAATCTGCCTATGGTTGGAGGATTGAAACTTCCTGATTTCAAAACTGGTGGGGTCCCAGTTAGGTAGCTCAGTTGGTTAGAGGGTTACCCCGATATGTACATACCAGAATCAAACAATAAATGCATAAATAAGTGGAACAACAAGTCAATGTTTCTCTCTCTCTCTCTAAAATAAATAAATTAAAAAGAAACTGATGGTGTACTGGCATAAATATAGAAATATAGATAATTGAAATAGAATTGACCATTTAAAATAAATAGAATTGCCCTGTCCACATAGCTCAGTTGGTTTGAGCCTTGTCCTGAGGTGCAAAAAGTCAATGGTGGGCCCCCTGAAGCCTCCCTGAAGCAGTAATGGGCATAATTAGGTGGGAGGAATAGAAAAAGCACCGAGTTTGGTATCTAGCACACCAGGGATAATCTCAGCTCTGCCCCTGGTTGCCTAAGTGACCTTGGGAAAGACACTGAGCCTGCTTCCTCAGTTTCTCAATGGGGTCAGTGGAACCAACAAGTACCACTGGCCTGGTAAGGTGGGTGAGTGAATACTGCAGCCCATGCAAACAGCCTGACTTGCTGTGCGTGCTCTAGTTGTTAAAAGCGCTGGCTCCAGACACAGGCAGCTGGCTGTGTGACCTTAGTCAGTTTCCTTAACCTCTTTGCACCTCAGTTTTCAGGAGGTTCAGGGGAATATTAGTAAAATCAACTTCACTGGCTTATTGCAAAAGTTAGATGAGAAAACACTAATGAAGCATTTGGCACCAGGCTTGGGAACAGTAGAGTCTCATGAAGATAGGGTCCCCTTCAGCTCTTAGCCCTGCCTTGATGTATGTGCTTGCTGGGTGACATCAGGTGGTAGCAGGAGCAATGGAAGCAGCTCAGACAACCCGGTGTTCCTGCAGGAAGGCAGGCGGAGGATCCAGATTGAGAGCAGAGGCTTGGGCCTTCGTTGGAGTAGGGCGACTGTGTGTATGCTGGAGACTTGGGGAGCCTGAAGCTTGTCCTTAGCTTGTATTGGCTCCCAGACTGGCAACATGATCGCCCCCTTGACCCTCGAAAGGGAACAACTGCACCAGGGACGTCCCTTGGCTGGCGTCCCTCATGTAAGACCTCTTAACCTTGAGCAGCTGCTGAGTCTATGCCAACAGCTGGGCCCCGCGGGCCATAAATCACTGATGACATGAGCTGAGCATGGACACCGGCTGCTCCAGGCTGTGGGGGATGGAGGTAGCAGGCAGCCGGGCCTCAGAAACACTCCCCTTCACACCCACAAACCCCACCAGCTCCATTGAAGCCAAGAGTGGCAGCTTGCATACATGCTGGGCAAACTTTTCTTAACTACCCAGAGTTCTTTGGACACTAAACAACTGAAGACACGGACTTACAGGGGGAGGCTACATGGATAAGCTGAACTGGAAAGTGGAAAGGCTGACATAAAAGTCACTCTCAAACACTATGGAGCCAGAGGGACAACAAGCTTGTGACCCCAACCCCAGACTCTGCATCCATCTGGCCTCTTTCCCCTGACGGTGAAAGCCCGAACGCACAGAAAGCCAACTAACCCCACAGGTTCCACCAACCTGCAAAACACACGCTCTGGCCACAAGGTGAAAGCAGGGAACCACGGCCCTGAAGACTGGGACACGTGTCTGAGGCATGCTACTGCAGAATATCAGAAGACAGCCTGGATTTTTCCCTTATCTAATGAGAGTGAATTCCAGGTAGTTCATCCCCTGGTTTGCTTTGCTCCCATGTGATCTGTCCAGAAAAGTCTGTAATGGCATTTTCCCTTTAACGTCGTAACAGGCAGTGGAAAGTAAAATGGGACTAATGATTATTTGCCCATAAATTAGTAATGGCAAAGAATCGGCAGGGGTGGAACAAACCTGGGTGTCAACTATATTCTCACAACTGTTCACACATGGTGTTTCTAGTCTTGGAAAGACTAGAAAGTAAAGTGCAAAGATGAAAAATTATTGTCTTTTGGGTGCTGGGAGGATTTGCTTATTATTGTCCTTGGCAAAACTAACTAAGCTATAGGGTCTGAGTAATGGTTGTCCTGGGGCATGTGATGACTGAGATGGATTTCTTGGGTTGTGGGTGACGGTTTACCTTCCATTTAAGTACTGGTTGTTACTTGTGTGTGTTCATTTTATTCACTGATATTTATGTGCTTTTCTTTGTGTTACACTTCAATAAAATTTTTGCTTTAACAGATGTTTGTGAATGATTATCTTCTTTTTTGTAACTAATAAAATATTTTCAAAAGTACTTATAGGGTGAAAGGGACTTTAAGGATTACCTAATCCATTTCTACTGCTGTACTGATGAAAAAGGAAGATCCCGTAACTGGTCACTGGTTCACTGAGTCAGAGGCAGGACCAGAACTCGGGCTTCAAAACCTCCCTGTTTCCATTCCATTGAACTACGTGACCTCAGCAAGTCTGAATTAAGAAAGCTTTTAGAGGATCATGGTTTTATTGAATTTTAAAATAGTAATTACCTTTTTATTAAAATTTAAAAGTCATTATTTTATTTAGCTTTGAATTAGTTATAGGTGCCAAAGCAAATAATTCAAAAGAAGTACATAATGCAAAACCTCCTTCTTTTTTTTTTTTTTTTTTTTTTAATTTTAATTTTTTATTTTTTTTTATTTTATTCATTTTAGAGAGGAGACACAGAGTGAGAGAGAGAGAGAGAGAAAGAGAGAAAGGGGGGAGGAGCTGGAAGCATCAACTCCCATATGTGCCTTGGCCAGACCAGTGCAGGGTTTTGAACTGGCGACCTCAGTGTTCCCAGGTCGACGCTTTATCCACTGTGCCACCACAGGTCAGGCAATGCAAAACCTCCTTCTTGTTGTTTCTTAGGGACTTTGTCCCACCCCTGCCCCAGGTGCCACCATAGGGACTTTTGTTCATCTTTCCAGAGATAGTCTGTGCACGATAAACAGGATTCTCTCTTTATTCACCCAGAAGGGAAAATGCTGGACACACCATTCTACACCCTGCTTCTATCACTTCATGACACAAACTGAACCCTGAACATTTTCTCCATTTGCTTGACTCTTGAATTTTTGCTATGAAAACCATCTGTCTATATCCTCTGTTGATTTTTCTATTGCATTTTTCATTGGGTTGTCAATTTTTATAAAACTCAAATTTTTACTTAGAGAATATACTATATGAAGTGAAAAAAAAAAAAAAAAACGTACCCTTTCAGCACAAAAATTACAGTTATTTTTGGTGTGGACCTTTAATGCTCTTTTCCATAGGCATACACATTTTTTTATATTGTTACACAGATCTTAATAATATCTATCATTTATTGAGCGCTTCCTGAGTGTTAGGCATCGTGCTCAACAATTGTAAAAGTACAGAAATTTCTAGTTCTGCTTTTTCATATAATGTAGCAGGAGTGGTTTTTTCAGGTTGTGACATTATCCTTATGAGTCTCATTTAGCATGCTGTCAAGACAGTGTATAGACCATCATGTAATTCACTGTTCTCTAATTGTTAACTTTTAGTTGCTTATATTGCCTTATGATTTCTGATTAGTAAGCCCTTCAAATCTGTTAAAATTTTTATTTTAATTTATTGATTGATTTTAGAGAGAAACATCAATTTGTTGTTCCATTCATTTATTTATAAATACTTAATCATTATAATTGAAATGTTTGCCTTATGAAATAGAGGGAAATAAAATGTTACAAAAAGGTAGTCAATATATAGAGCACACACACCACACACACGTATATTGTATATATATGCTACTTAACATAGCTTATGATTTCAAGGTTGTAAAATTATATCACTGAGCTTGCTAAAAAAAGGTTTTTATTTAATATAAACTTTATTTGTAAGCACTTTAAAAACTAAATCAAGATATACACTTTTTAATGTGACTTTCTCTTTAGTATCAATGTCAAAAACAAGTGCAGCCCTGGCCGGTTGGTTCAGTGGTAGACCGTTGGCCTAGGATGTGGTAGTCTCAAGTTTGAATCCCGGCCAGGGCACACATGAACAGCATCCATATGCTTCTCCACTCTTCCTTTTCCTTTCTCTCTGTCTCTTCCCCTCCTGCAGCCAAGGCTCCATTGGAGCAAAGTTGGCCCGGGCACTGAGGATGGCTGCATGGCCTCCATCTCAGGCGTTAGAATGACTCCAGTTGCAATGGAGCAACCTCAGATGGGCAGAGCATCGCCCCCCAGTGGGCATGCTGGGTGGTTCCCGGTCGGGTGCATGCGGGAGTCTCTCTACCTCCCTGCTTCTCACTTCAGAAAATGAAAAAAATAAAAGTAAAAAGCAAGTGCAACTTCCCTTCCTATAGCGTAAAACTCTAATAAAAATGATTACTTTTGCCCTAGGCTACCTTTAAAGGTATGGTCGTGAAACTGAAGTGGCCACCATTATATATGTTTATGTATGTGAAAGCTTGGTTAATAAAAAGATTTGTTTTCCTTTATTTTTCTAAATTAAAAATGCTTTTATGTGTCAAGTGAAAAAATGAAAATCTAAATTTACATAAATAATATGATTGCATACATATTTAAAATATAAAATATACTGCTTGACCATGCAGTGACACAGTGGATAGTGTCAGACCGGGTCGCAGAGGACCCAGGTTTGAAACCCCGAGATTGCCGGCTTGAGTGCAGGCTCATTTGCATTGAGCACGGGCTCATTAGCTTGAGCACAGGGTGGCTGGCTTGAGCATGGGATCATAGACATGAACCCATGGTCACTGGCTTGAGTCCAAAGGTCACTGGCTTGAAGCCCAAGGTTGCTGGCTTGAGCCCAAGGTCGCCGGCTTGAGCAAGGGATCACTCGCTCTGTTGCAGCCCTCTTTGCCCCCGACCCCGCCCATCAAGGCACATATGAGAAAGCAATCAATGAACAATTAAGGAGAAGAAGGAGCCACAATGAAAAATTGATGCTTCTCATCTTTCTCCCTTCCTGCCTGTCTGTTCCTCTCTTTGTCTCTCACAAAATAATAAAAATGAAAATATACCTAGTAAAGGAGAAAAAAGGCTATAAGCAAATCCATATAAAAGTGGACAGTTGATGTTACCAAATTTTCTGTAATGTAATAGTTTGAGAATAAAAACCAAGAAATAAAAATAACATTTTTTAAGACTGACCAGGCAGTAGCGCAGTGGATAGAGCGTTGGACTGGTTCGAAACCCTGAGGTCGCACAACCTTAAGCATGGGTTCATCAGCTGGAACACGGGTCACTGGCTTGAGCGTGGAATCATAGACATCAATCACCCCATGGTCACTGGCTTGAGCACAAAGGTCACTGGCTTGAAGCCCAAGGTCGCTGGCTTGAGCCCAAGGTCGCTGGCTCAAGCAAGGGATCATTCGCTCTCCTGCAGCACCGCCCCCTTCCCCCGTTAAGACACATATGAGAAAGCAATCAATGAACAACTAAGGAGACTAAGGAGCCACAACAAAGAATTGATGCTTCTCATCTCTCTCTCTTCCTCCCTGTCTGTCCCTCTCTCTGTCTCTGTCACAAAAAAGTAACATTTTTAAAGAAAAGAAATCATAGTAGCCAATGCATAACAATATGGACATTTAGGAAAGAATTTCTGGGGTCCACATGTATAGTGGCTCATCCCAAACTACATAGCAGGGCCTCCACCCATGCACAGCCAACGCCAGGATTCAACTTAGGCAAGATCTTTCCCCCTTGTAATAAAACGGAGTAGAACTGATATCAGATGTAGGCAGGGACAGATCTGAAAGAGGCTTTTCATGTTAGAGGTTAAGGTTCATCTGCTCCATGGACAGGTATCAAAATTATGAGGACAATGTAACTGAGCATCACAAAAGAATCACTGTAGTAAGCAGTTGTGCTTATAGGTGATTCCCCACTCCTATGTTATAGAATTTTTTTTTTTTATTTAAAAAGTGGGCAGGTGTGGAAGAGATGAAGAGTCTTAGAATATGAAACAGAGGGAAGTAGAATTCTGAGGGAGAAAATAGGAAAAATAAGCAAACAACGCAAGAGTGGGGATTATTATGGTCACTGTGACACAGCAAGCCCATAAGGCCACATGACTTGATTTTAGCATAGAAAGGCCCCAGCTCTTGCCTACATACCTAGATGGGTTCAGCCAAGAACAGACAAGACTCTGTAGATCCCAGTTCCCAAGACTGAGGTGATCTGGACCTCTGAGGAGAGGCCCATCAGCCAGATGGGGTTATTTCTTTGCTGCACAGGTGATGCAAAGAGGACCAGCAACTCCTGATCCTTATAGCAAAGGAGACCACCCAGCTCCTTCCCAGAGATTCTCTCTGCTAAGACTTTGCTTGACTAGATAAACCTGCAAACAGTTGTAAGTCAGAGCTTTCCCTGTATGGTGGCTGAGGTTTGATCATTCACAAATATGGTTGCCAAGGCAACCAGGCAGCAATTTAGTTTTCTGACACTCATCCACCTAGGCCAACTTAAGTGGCAGAAATTTGGGGTTACATTGGGGTTTGTAAACTATACAATTGGATCCCCTTCCCCTCAAAAAAAGAAGAAAAAGAAAAAAAAGCAGCAGCAGCACATAGAAAAATGGAAAAGGCTATTCAAGGTGGCTTTCAGGGTTCATGCTTTCCCCTTCTAGATCCAGTTCTGGCTCTTGTCTTCCTCCCTGCTTACCAGGTCAATGCAGAGAGACCAGCAGAGGGAAGGGCCAGAGTAGGAAGAAACAGGGGCATGGAGTTTCCATGGAGAGGCTCAGGAATGAGCCAAGAGGTAATATTTTGCTTTAGATGTACAAACTCCTCCCTTACTGATGCCACTAGTGCAAGATCACACAGCTCAGTTGGTAGAGGCCAGTACTCTAATGTTTCCAGTCACTGCCCTTTCAGTGCTCCAAGCTGGAGAAGCTGGGGAATCACAGAGGAGATGGGCCTCCAGGGAGGGTGGAAGCAGCACAGGATCATTGCTCAACTGCACCATCCTGGATACCATGCCACGCCAGCCAGGCTTCCTTCAACCTTGGCCAGAAATGACAGATCCTGGAGTCCAAACTCACAGAACCCAGTACCCACCACCTTGTCTATCTCCCTGAAATGGATGCTTGTTTTTGTTTTCCTAACATCTCCTTACTGGCAGATTGAATCCACCACATGACATGGTGGAATACGGTCACTCATAAGGCCTTCACTGCCACCTAACTGTGGAACTGAACCCCATAGTCAAGGTTCAGGCAATAATGGTACCCTATCAGCTGTTGAGAGTGACTGGTCAAAGGGGCATGTAGCCCAGTCTAAGCCAATCAGTTCTTCCCAGACCATTTGATATAGGGACAGTAGGAGGGACAGGGTTCTTCTTTTAGATTGTAAATTTGAGGATAGAGAGAGTGTGGCTGTGGCCTACAGATGTGAAACAAGCATGCAAAGAGAAATAAGAACAAGAGGTGAAGAAATGGAGAGCCTTATCTACCTTGTATCATCTAGCCATGCTTATAGCCAATACCTCCCCTGGGCTTTGTGATTACCTGAATCAACAAATTACCACCAGTTTCTGCACCAGTCCCTGATTATAATTCAAGATGAAGGCCAAATATACTTCTTTTGACAGGGTTTCAGAGTTACCAATTATTATTTGAATAAGTAAAATGCCCCAACTTCAGTGAATAAATGTAATTCTTAAACCATGGTTGTGAAGCCAGATTACATGAGTTTGTAAATTTGCTAGCAGTACCAATTTGGCTATAACACTCAACTTTCCCTAAACTTCGTATTTTTAATCTGTATTTATTGTGAGTGTGTGTGTGTGTGTGTGTGTGTGTGTGTGTGTGTGTATTTGCTATTATTGTAACAATTATTTGCTACAATTAACATTTTTTATTATTGATTGAGGGAGAAACATCAATGTGTCGTTTCACTTACTTATGCATTCATTGGTGATTCTCGTATGTGCCCTGACCAGGGATCCAACCCGCAACCTTGGTATATTGGGAAAACAGTCTAACCAACTGAGCTACCTGGCCAGGACAACACTTTTTGAAGTCTTACTGTGTACCAGACCCTGTGTTAAACCCTCTCCAGCAATAATTGCACAGCAAGTAAGTGTGGGAGGAGAAGCAATGTTTTACAAGCCCCTCCTCACATGGCTGCCTTCACTGTGAAGGAAGATGCTTCCATTCAAATGTCCGCAAAGAACACTTCCAGGCTTTCTTTCTCCCCTTCCTTCTTCTTCCTTAAGGGAAGAGATCCTAACTTAAGATTTAGAGCTGACAATCATTTAGTAGTGGGTGGGGTCGCTTTTAAATGATGGGTAGATGCCCATTGCCTTTCTGTTTAGGTCAGAGCCTTGAAGGAGAGAAGAGGTGGGAAGCATCCTTGGTACCTAAAACATAAGTTACTTGTGCTCAGAGAGGGTGAATCATCCATGGTTGCACAGCTAAGTGGCAGAGCCTGAATTTAAACCCAGGTCTGCCAGGAGGCACAGCTCATGCTCCTAACCACTGCACTGCCTCCCTGGCCTAATTCAGTGGTTCACATAGTCTGGCTCTACAGAAGCACAAACCATGGAAGCTGGAGGGAAGAGGTAATCATCCAAAACAACCTCTCACGCAACACAGCTTCACTCTTTCCAGCATCTTCAGGTGCTGCTCAACTCACCTCTGCTCAGATACTGGGAACAGTGAGCTCCTATCTTCCTCTAAGCCACCCATCTCATTGTTTAAAATGCTTCCTTCTAACAAATCGAGCTCTGTTGGTGAGGTCCTAGCTCTGTCCTCTGGACCCTACCTAACCTGTTTGCCACATTCACATGATAGTTTTTCACTTATCTGCAACCTACGTTTCCCCAAAGGCTTTGTTTAGTGAACATTTATTATTCTTTTAGGTGCCAAACGCAGAGATGCACACAGTTACTGCCATCAGGATGCTCACAGACTAGATGGGGAGTCAGTGGTGGACACAGAAACAACAAAGCAGCTAGGGAAGAAAAGAGCTTGCAGCCAGCAGGGGTTCATGGGGGCAGTGAGAGTAGAGACTCCTTCATTGATGCATTCCCAGCACCAGACACAGCTCCTGGCACATAGTTGGTGTTTAATGAATGTTGAAAGAACAGAAAAACAAAGGATGTCGGGGCAGGTTCCCCAGGAAGGTGTTCTCCAGGCTAGGGATCGTAGGGAAGAGCAGTATTAGATCACAGGAAGACTGTGTCTGAAAATTGCCAGCATTGTAAAATCTTGATTTTCTTTTAATGTTGAAAAATTGGGGTATTTTGCATTAAAACCCAGACTTGTGGCCTCTCTTGAAAAATTGGAAGATCTTGCAACATTGGGCCCCCCATTCCTCCTGGTGACCATCTCTTTGTGCTGAGTAGCAGCGGCTCCCTCCAGACACCAGCCACATGTTTCTGTTAGCTTCTCTCACACCTTCCTGCCTGGCCCTTGAAGATGCCTGTGTCAATGCTTGTGTTGAACCTGCCCCTTCAGTTTCTTCATCACTCTCATTTAGAAAGCCTTTTAATTCAGTGATCCTCCATTTGAAGGATAAAGGAAAGATAGCATCTTAAAAATTTTTCAAACTACTTATACACTGGAAAAATTCTAACACAACTCCCTCCATCTGTCCTCCCTCTCCCTATGCACAATAAAATCACTGTCAGAAGCCCAGTCTCATCCCGCCACTTTGGCAGTGTTGAAGTGTGGAACTCCTACCCTCAACATTTCCCTGATCTACAGGAAGATGTGTAGATGCTTACATCTCACACAACAGCAGTCACCCCCTCCCTCTCTAATCATCACTAGAGTTTGTCACCTAGCAACACAGTATCCACCAGGGTAGCAACTGCTTACCAATTCATTCATCCTTTCCACAGACTCTGATGGAGCTGCTCCCACGCCTGGGATAGGAAGTAACTCGGAAAGATTTGTTGCATGCATGAATGAAGATACAGGGATGAATGAGGTCCCAAAGGAGATCATACTCTGGGCAGGAGAAAAACAGATTAAAAAAGAAAGCTGTAATACAGGCCATAGTAGATGTATATATGTATATGTAAACTCTAAAGAAGAAGCCATAATTTTGTTTAGTGAAGTCAGAGAAAGATAAGGGGTAATTCAGTTAGGTCTTGAGAGAGAAGCAGGAGTTTATTAGGACATGATGAAGGAACAGGAGAAACCCTGTTCTGGGGCAATAGACTATCACAAGCAAAGGCCCCAAGGTGTGGAGCTATATGGTATGCCTGACGCCATAGGTAAGTTCAATATCAATAGAGCAGAGGGTGTACCAAGATTTCTAAAATCTATATCCACAAAGGTTCAAGCTAGTCCTAAAGTCCAAATATGAAGATCAGAGTTCTTTTGAGACAGAAGACAGGCACAAATCTTTACATGGCCCCTCTGAGCACTGAGCCTGGCCTGGCCTGGTCAGTAGAAGGTTTGAAAAAGAAAGTTGAAGATTGAACAGAGACAGGAAGGAGAAACATGAGCCATCCACATGCCAGCAATGGCCAAGATGTCTCTCAAAACTGTTTCACTTGTTCCCTTCAAGGTTGTTACATGGCCCACAAGCCTTACATGATCTGACCCCACCCACTTTGCCACCATCATTTCATGCCTTTTTTTTTTTTTTACTCATGCTGGTCTGTTTCTCTGTTCATGAATTCCTTTATTCATTTCCAGACATCAACACAGAAACCAAACCAGTTACAGTGGTCTCTTGTCTGTCACGTGGGTTAGCTTCCAGAACCCCCCGCCGAAAGGTGAAAATCCACGAAGTAGCAACTTTATATTTATTTTATTATTTATATATATTTTAAGGCTTTATAAACCCTCCCCACACTCTTATAAACCTTTCCCACACTGTTATTAACTTTTCTCACACTTATTTTGCTTATTTTACCTCAAAAATAAACAAAATAGTAAATATATAAAAATGCCTATATACCGCAAAATCCTGCAATATAGCAAAAAATCCTCGATACAAAATTAGATATATACAATTTAAAAATCTGTGATACAGTGAGACAGCAAAAGTGAACCACGACATAGCAAGGGACGACTGTATTTTAAGGGAGAGAAAATAATGTAGGAAAGTGGTTAAAAAGATATTGGAGGACTGATCTTGAGAGTGATGGGCCAGGTAGGGATGATAAGGTTAGAATGGAGAGGGTGTATTACTGTGAGGGAACCCTCTATTGATTCAGGATTTAATACTCTGACAAGAACTTCTGGAGCCAGTTCTGATACCCTTTAGAATGGAAACAGAAAGCTTGGAAACAATGATGTCTTGCAGTAAATTAGGTGAAAATGTTGGACCTACCTTGGCAGAGTGTGGAGAAAAGGGTGAAAAAGCAGAGAGAGGTGAGCATGAATTTATTCTATTAAATCAGAGAACCCAACACTGTCTTCATTAAAGCAGTATGGAATGCACCAATGTGAGGTCAACATTATAGAGAAACTCAACAGGAGCCATCCTCTGTGGGCCAGGGTTTACATAAAAGATGCAGCCATAGCCTGACCTGTGGTGGCTCAGTGGATAAAGCGTCAACCTGGAAACGCTGAGGTTGCCGGTTCGAAGCCCTGGGTTTGCCTGGTCAAGGCACATATGAGAGTTGATGCTTCCTGGTCCTCCCCCTTCTCTCTCTCTCCCTCCTCTCTAAAGTGAATAATAATAATAATAATAATAATAATAATAAAAAGATGCAGCCATAGACCTGAGCTCCTTAGTGCCAATATGGATGATAAGATTCTGAAATAGCAGAATGATAGCATCTAACCATCAGAGGCAAGGTAGACACAAAGATGGTAAAGGGGAACAAAACTAGACTGGCAATCAGGTGGCCTCTAACAGAAATTTGTGGTGATTGGTGGCTTTGGCAGATGGGTAATGTCAGACATTAAGTTGGAAAACCTCAATCTCTCACCTATTTGGTAGACATAAACTGGTTCTTACACCTAGAACCCACCAAATGAAGGGAAGGCCAGTCCCCTCGAGGAAGGACTCTGCAATGCCATGACAAGTATAGACGATAGAGATTCTCCAACTTCTCCAAAAGTACTGCAGTCATTTACCAGAGTGAATGTATACTATAAAACAAAGGAACACCCAGGTCTTTTGAAGGATATAAGATACAGGTCTGGGTTGACACTGATATAAGGAGATACAAATGCCATCACAGCCCACTTGGTAGAAGAAGACAGTGATAAATGGAGTCATGGTCGTCTGGTAATTTCCCAAATCTTTGAGCAAATAATCAGAAAGCATATATACTTATCAACCAGCAGCATCCACATATTTATTCCTTGACTTAGAGAGTAAGAACCTTTATGTTTGGAAAGGACAAGAAGTCCCTAACCTGGGATTTCCCTGGGCCAACACAGTAAATCAGAATCACCCCTAGATCCTAGATGACATGGTAGAAGTTAATATTCTGCTTAATTTACTGGTATAGTCCTTGCAAAAGCCAGGTGGAACATGGTAGATGACAGTGGACTACCATAACTTAACAAAATTGTAGCCCTAATCACAGATGGTCTGCCAGATACAGTATTTTTACTGTAATAGAGCAACACAGTCTGTGGCACTTGGTAGGCACTTGGTCTGGCAAATGCATCCTTTCCAGTGACTTCCAGGAAGGAGGCACAAAGCAGAGTACATTCATCTGTGATGAACAGCAGGTCAGAGTACATTCATCTGTGATGAACAGCAGGTCACATTCATAACTTACCCCAGGGCTAAGTTAACTCTGCTGCTTTTTATCACAATATAGACCCTAAAGACTTGATCAACATGACACTGATCTGACATACCTTTTACCACAACATCATGAAATTGTTGGATGGAAGAATTTTAGAATAATCTCTAAAAGGCACAACTGCTATGATTTCTAGTTGATACAACCCTCTGTATTGAGTCTGTAACTGCTCACAAGCCTGTTGTTAATATGTATTAATTCCTTCTTATACTTCCCACTCTATGTTTCTTTTGCCCTCAGCCAGTCTTCAGCAGATTCTTTACCTGGTAGGATGCCTCAAAACTTCATTTCTAGGCATGCTCTCCCTCCTAGGAGCACAACCATGTCTTTCTCCTCCCCCTTTCCCCCCACAGGTGTGCATCTCCTAAACTCTAAGATCCTCCCAAGACTTGCAAGCAGGGGAGCAGTGAGCAGCAGCAGCTCCTCCCAGGCTAACTCCCTGAGCCTGTCTCCAAGGTCCCCTTTTCTCTGATTCTCCAGGAAACCAAAGCAGCCCCATCTAGGTTTTCTCTTGCTGCTTCTATTCTAGGCCCTTTCTTATTTCACTGTCCCAGCTTTAATAAACATATTTTCAAAAGAAAAACAAACACCTCATTTTTGAAGAGTCTGAATTCTCAGTGGTCCTGTTTGGGGGAGTTATTTTAATTTCCCATTAACTTTTATTAGTGGGTATGGAAGTCATAGAATCCTCTGGGTTCCAGACATAGTTTTGCTGCCCCCATTGTAAGCAACAATTTGATTTGGTAATTGCGGTGAACCATCCCAGCAAGTAGAATAACTTCTTTCTTCGCCAGTTGAGAAATGCAAAATGTCCAGATTCCAATTTAATGGAACCACAGATGTGTCCCAATATTAAGAAATATTTCTCCTTTGGAAACTAAGACCTCCCATCAAGCTGAAAGTTGTGGGAGCAGGAATTAAAAGTAGATGTAGTAACAAGAGCCAAAGAACATCATATATTTATCACTGGTTCAAAGCATTGCGTAAAACAGACACCATCCTTTCAAGGTGTTTTTCTTTTCCTGTTTTTATTTATTTATTTTTTTATTTTATTCATTTTAGAGAGGAGACAGAGAGAGAGAAAGAGAGAAAGGGGGGAGGAACTGGAAGCATCAACTCCCATATGTGCCTTGACCAGACCAGTGCAGGGTTTTGAACTGGCGACCTCAGTGTTCCCAGGTCGATGCTTTAGCCACTGCGCCACCACAGGTCAGGCTTCTTTTCCTGTTTTTAAATTTATTGATTGTGCCTTGGCTATATAGCTTAATTGGTTAGAGCATCGTTGCAAAGCACAGAGCTTTCTGGTTCAATCCCCAGTCAGGACACAAAAAAGGAACAGATTGATGTTCCTGTCTCTCCTTTTTCCTTCCTCTCTTTCTAAAATCAACAAATTTATTTACTTTTAATGTTTATATTATTGATTTTAGAGAGAGAGGAAGAGAGAAAGAGAGAAACATTGATTTGTTGTTCCACTTATTTATACATTCATTGGTTGACTGTTCCCTGACCAGGGATCAAACCCACAACCTTGGCTTATTGGGATAATGCTCTAATCAACTGAGCTACACAGCAAGGGCTCAAGGTGTTTTTCTCAACTTATGCCAGAACAAAAACTTCAGTACATCATTACATCATTCTTTCAGACCAGCTGCTTCTGAGTGATGGGGTACACAGTAATATTAGTGAATTCTATGTATACTTGCTCACAATTACAATGATTATTTTCTTGTTCACAAGCACTCTTGTGTGGAATGTCATGAGAGTGCATAAGGCATTCCAGAAGTCCATGGATGGTGGCCCTGGCAGAAACACTACAGATAGGAAAGGCAAATCTTATCCAGAATGCATAGTTATTCTAGTGAGAGCAAATTGCTGCCCACTTCATGATGAAAGGGGACAATGAAATCAACCTATGTAGAGGTGGCTGGCAGGTCCTCCTGGGGTATGATGACATATTGAGAGGAGTTAGTGTCAGTCTCTGCTGTATGAAGGTTAGACAGGAATGACAGTAGCCAGGTCTGTTTCAATGAGGAGATGTCCTTGCTGTTTATCCCCCATCTCTGCCACATGGACCCCCTGAATAAGTACCAGGGTGGCTGGGGAAAGAGGCTGACTGACATCTACCAGATATATCACTTCATTCACTTTATTGAGAACCTTCTCTGTTGTGGAAGTCCTTTAAAGAACATTCACACAGGTGACAGATATGCTCACACAGGGCCGACTCTGGAGTCACCCACATGCCTCCTCCTCAGAATCCCCATTACCCACCTTCCTGTCCTGTTCCTTTAAGTTTCGTTTCAGATCATCTCTAAGTCTAGATCATGTGGACAATTTCCATCCAAGTTCTGCCCCTTGGGAGAATTTGTTTTCACCATTGTAATTTCTTTTCCCCATTGTCTTTTGAAGAACATTCTTGATTGGGATTGCAATGCTGATGAGGAACTTTACATGGAAAGAATCTGGTCGAAAACACCCCTATCAGTCACAGAAAGGTACAATCAGACTACATGCACTACAATGGAAAGTTCACAACAACATCATAAAGATGCCATCAGCAAAATCCAGAATGTGGAAAATCCTAAAAGAAAAATTATCTGGTTTCTTAAAAAATATTTAAAAAGGAAGAAGAAATCCTATAAATTAAAAGAGCCATTAGAGACATAACAACCAAATGTGATATATTTGGCATTTGACTGTAACAAACCAATTATAAAATAAATTATAAGACAGGAAAATGTGAACATTTATGACTAGATGATATTAAGTAATTATTTTTAGGTGTGATAATTATATTGTGGTTATGTTAAAAAACAAAGTCTTTGCCTGAACAGGCAGTGGCACAGAGCATCAGACGAGGGCGCAGAGGACCCAGTTTGGAAACCCCAAAGTCTCTGGCTTGAGCATAGGCTCACCAGCTTAAGCGCAGGGTCATTGGCTTGAGCATGGGATCATAGACATGACCCCATGGTCGCTGGCTTGAGCAAGGGGTCACTCCTTCTGCTGTAGCCCCCCACCCCGGTCAAGGCACATATGAGAAAGCAATCAATGAACAACTTAGGTGCTGCAATGAAGGATTGATGCTTCTCATCTCTCTCCCTTCCTGCCTGTCGGTCTCTATCTGTTCCTCTCTCTCTCTCTCTCTCTGTCTCTATCACTATAAAGCCAGTAGCCTCGGCAATCATCCTGCTGCCTGGCCCGTGCCGGTTTGCATTTGATTCAGACAGACGGTAATGAAACAACAGAGCCAAAAACTGCTGGGCCATTTGCTTTAATCCTAGCTTGCACCCGGCGGGCAAGAAATACACACAGTGGGAAAACATTTCTCTTTCCATTCAAGGCTCCCAAAGCCACTGACTTATCTGAGTTTTCATAGGATCAAAGGTTTATACCTCACCAGCCTTATTCGCCTCTGTTCCCCATCTCCTTCTCTCTGCACAAACTGGTTTCTCCTTCAGCACTCTGCCATCTGGGCTGCTTCTCCTCTCCTCCACGTGGCCTTTCTCTGCTCTCCGCTCTAATGCTAATCTCAGGAACCAAGAGAGAGCAAGCTCCTGGTCTGCCCATTTTATAGTGTAGAAATCAAAACCTTTAATCCAATATACAAACAAGGAAGTCTCTGATACAAAGTCACTTATCTGAGGCATAATGGGATTTCTCATGAGAGTGCACCCCCCCCCCCATGCAACAGTCAAGGGTGTGGGGAAAAGCTTAGTTTTAAAACTAAGCCTTAGTGGTGGCGCAGTGGATAGAGCGTCGGACTGGGATTTGGAAGACCCAGGTTCGAGACCTGGAGGTCGCCAGCTTGAGCATGGGCCCATCTGGCTTGAGCCAAAAGCTCGCCAGCTTGGACCCAGGGTCACTGGCTCCAGCAAGGGGTTGCTCAGTCTGCTGAAGTCCCGTGGTCAGGGCACATGTGAGAGAGCAATCAATGAACAGCTATGGTGTCGCAAGGGCAACGAAAAACTAATGATTGATACTTCTCATCTCTCTTTGTTCCTGTCTGTCTGTCCCTGTCTATCCCTCTCTCTGACTCTTTCTTTGTCACTGTAAAAAAAAAAAAAAATATATATATATATATATATATATATATATATATATATATATATATATATATATATATATTGTAAAGCCAGTAGTCGGGGCCACTATCACCTATCACAGCCGCCCAACCCACGCAGGTTCACATTAGATTCGGACAGATCGTAATGAAACACAGGAGCCAAAAACTGGTGAGCCATCAGCTTTAATTCCAGCTTGCACCCGGCGGACAAGCAAAAACACACACTGGGCTCCAAAACCCACACATTCAGTGCTCACAAAGCTACTGACTTATCCGAGTTTCCTAGCATCAAAGCTTTCCAGCTCACCAGACTTATTCACCTCTGTTTCCCATCTCCTCCTGCACAAACTCTTAACAAACTGGCTTCTTCCTCACCACTCTGCCATCTCGGCTGCTTCTCCTGGCCTCCACATGGCCTTACTCTGCTCTCCTCTCTAATACTAACCTCAGGAACTCAGGAACCAAGAGAGCGAGATCTAGCTACCGGTCCGCCGACTTTATAGCATAGATAATCCAAACCTTTAATCCAATTATACATTCAAGAAAGTCTCTGATACAATGCCACCCATCTGAGGCATAATGGGATTCCTCAGGAGAGTACACCACCCTACATCATCCAATCAGTCAAGGGTGTGGAGAAGAGCTTACTTTTAAACTAAGCCTTAGGCTATAATGACCTGGCCTGCCTACATTACAGCTTTTCCCCCACAGCCATCTCAAGCATAAGGGCAAATAATATCACCTGGATGACGGGCTTCCATGTGGGCAGCGCCATCTTTAACAAAGTGAGCATATTATATTTTATCTGCCGAACATATATATATATATATATATATATATATATATATATATATATATACATACACTAAGCCTTGGTTATAAGGATCCTGCCTGCTTATAGCCTGTCCCCCACACCCAATGCAAACTATAAGCAAGCAAACATATATATCATATTTACAAACTTATTTGACCAACAATCACAAAATAAATAAATAAATAAATAAATCTTTGCCTATTAAAGATCAAATCCCTATCAGTTAGAGATACATACTGGTCTATTTATGATTGAAATAGAATTAATTCTGAGATTGCTTTCAAATAGTCAGGCAGGTATAGATGAAACAAAATTGGCTGTATGTGATCATCATTGAGGCTGATTGACAAGTATGGGTCCATTATGCTATTTTCTCTACTTTTGTTTAAGCTTATGTTTCCATATTAAAAGAATATAGAAGTCTCCTGACTTACAAGGACAACTGGGTCATTCAGTTTTAGTTCTCTGAAAGGATTAAGGTTATCTGAAGAACTTCCTTTCCCTTTCAATAAGAAACAAAATTTACATACCACCCGGCCTACATTGATTTTGGCTTTCCCTCCCTTCTTGGAATCCTGAGATTAATGTGTACCTCTAGGCAAAGGAGGAAAGACAGACACTAAAATGTTTATGAATGTATTTTATTTATTCATTTTATAGAGGAGAGAGGAGAGAGAGAGAGAGAGAGAGAGAGAGAGAGAGAGAAAGGGGGGAGGAGCAGTAAGCATCAACTCCCATATGTGCCTTGACCAGACAAGTGCAGGGTTTTGAACCGGCAACCTCAGCATTCCAGGTCGATGCTTTATCCACTGCGCCACCACAGGTCAGGCCTATGAATGTATTTTAATATGTAAAATGACATCACCATTGTGTTACCTTGAAAGTTTTAACGTTTTTTAAATCTCCTACACAAATGTTATAAGTTTTTAAATGATTGTGTCATACTGTCATACCCCCCCCCCAACCTGTATGTGGTCAAAGGGTATATAGCCAGCCTCTGAGATACATTTGGTGCTACACGATTTGGGTCAGATATGCCCCGTGTTAGTCATATGTGGCCGGAATATTAATTAATCTCCTCCTTTTAATAAAACCCTTTAAAATTCATCTGAACTGGCCTGACCTGTGGTGGCGCAGTGGATAAAGTGTCGACCTGGGAACACTGAGGTCGCCAGTTCAAAACCCTGCACTGGTCTGGTCAAGGCACATATGGGAGTTGATGCTTCCAGCTCCTCCCCCCTTTCTCTCTTTCTCTCTCTCTCTCTCTCACTTTGTATCTCCTCTCTAAAATGAATAAAATAAAAATTAAAAAAAATATTTAAAAAATTCATCTGGACTTTGTGTCTCTATGTAAACCTGCAGAAGTGAGGAAGTGAGGTACGGTACTTTACAATATTTGGGGGCTCATCTGGGATCTGGTGTTCCGCGTCACCGGGTAGAGACACCTGAATCGACTGGTCTCTCTGGGGGACTGCTCGACCCCACTGGAATCTCGAGAGGCGCCACCTGAGACATTTTTAGGACTCCCCGTTTTCCTGTAGGGTTTGGACAGTTCTTCAGTAGACACCCCTCGACTCCCAAATTCGATGACTTGGACAATTTGACAGAGAAATTGAGGAGTTAGGTAAAGCAACCCTTGCTTTACTGAATTTTAGCTTTCCTCTAAATTCTTGCTTTTCTGTTTTGGACTAGTCAATTCAGACTACCACATGAGGATTGGATGCAATCTTACTCATGCAGTAGGCTCGCCAAGACCGAGATGTCGGTAGGGAGTTTTTAGGTCCTGCCTCGGGCTTTGCTGGGAGACGTCTTGTTGTACTTTGGAAGGACAATTAATGGGGATTAGGTCCTGTCTCAGACTCCCAGGGACATCTGTTCGTACCCTAGGAGGGCATTAGTTGGGACTGAGTTAACCAGGTTGGCCAGTCCTGCCTCGGACCTCTAGGAACATCTGTTGTGCTCTAGGAAGACATTAATGGAGACCCGGTCCCGCCTTGGACTTCCAGAGGCATTTAGTTGTGCTTTCAGAAAAAGACATTAGTGGGGACTTCCTTCGTGCTCTAAGAAGGCATAGTGGGAATTGGATTAGCCAGGATTAATCAGTCTTGCATTGCACTGCATCCGTGGAGACTGAGTTAACCAGGTTGATTGATCTTGCCTCAGACTTCCAGAAACATCTTTGTGTTTGTCAGATCTCGTTCTTTGTTTTTAATGTTTCTGTCTAAACCCCCTGAGTGATTAGTGTGTGAGTGGGAATCTCTGGTGCCTGAGCCTAAGCCCCCCCTGCTGGGATGCGACTGAGCAGGCACCTGAGAGGCCCCTAATGGGGAAACCCCTTTCTTTGTCTATTAAGCTGTGTGCGTAAACAGTAAGTGATCTGTTTTGTCTCTGTCAGGAAAATCTCTGGTATAATTTTAATTGGAATAAGTAAAGCACGCTCATTTAAATTTCTTAATTTGTGATTTGTGTGTGTGAAGTCCTTGTTGAATGTCTAAATGTGTCTGTTTTTAAAGGCCTGAATTAAGTTCTTGCATGCAAAAATTGGAAATTTCTGACTTAAAACCAGAGGACCAAAGTGGAAATAAATTTGTAAACTTCATACTGAATTAGTGGCTGTCCACTGGAACCCACAAATTATAAAAACTAGCAAAATTCATAGAAGTATTAAACATTCTTAAATGGTGAATTGTCTGTACTGTAGATTCTCTTTGTCCGAGAAATCTCTCATGACATTTTATGGTTTGGGCCTCTCTCCTCAGAACCACTACATCTCTTTTCTTGGATCCAAGTCCTCCAGCTTCAGGACACTCTGTCAGAGTTCTCCCCTGAAGAAATTATTCTCTTCTGTTGGCTCCTTCCTCTTGTCTTGTGTGATAATTAACACCTCTATAGTCAAACATCCTTTATTCTGAGTACTAGTTAATTGTCTGTCTTATCTTTCTTGCCTTTTATTAGTGTGCTAATTCCTGCATTCTCCTGGACAGTTTCAATTTTGTAAATCAGCACCCTAAACATTAAATATAGGTGGAAAAGGCTGAGGAATGTGCTCTGGGAAGTGTTTCTCCAGCCTCTGGGGGCAAAGGGCTGGCAAGTAAGTGGTTTGGGTGAGAGAAGAGCAAAAGGTAAGTCCGGGATGTGCTGTGTGTGGAATGGCGGGGGAAGCGCCTTAGAGTAAGGTGGCAGGGACAACTAGGGATGGGGTGACTGGAGGAACTATAAAATAGAAGCTAGTTTCAGATATTCAGATATCCACCTACTGACCAGAAGAGATTTTGCCCATTTGGAAAATACAGGATAGAAATAGTATTAAAATTAAAACTTTGCTTTAAGAAAATCTTAGAAAAAGAAAAAAAACAGGGCCAGGTAGAAATGTTTAGAAATTAACAAACCACAGGTGTGGACCTTGCTGGTTATCAGTTCCTTGAAATGAATTGCAATTCCAGAATGAGTGATGGGATCATGAGTAATAGGATTATAGTAGATGGAATTATCAGAGACAGGCCCCCCAGCTACCTCTCCCCTTCCCCTCCCTAGGACATGGGGGTTGCATGGGCCCTCCATGGATTGGGGGGGTGGCTTGTTGCCCTCCACTGGTGTGTAATAAATTATAGAAGGAAAAATAAGTATAAAGTGTACAAGACTAGCACTGGAAGAAGGGTTCCGACTCTCCTGCAGGGCTGAGAGGGGTGTTGGGTCCCCTCCAAGTTTCCCCTACCCTTCCTCAGTTCCTTCATGTGGCATGATTGTTTTCTGATGTGGGAGGCATGGGATTCATTGGGGAGACCCATTGCTTTAGCCATAATAGTACCCCCTTGGGCACCAATAATCCCAGGTACCCCAACCCTTATATTGACTTGATAATGTAAAGCACTGTAGGTCAAAAAGAGGGTTAGTATCTCTTTGCCAGCTGGGCAGTTATGAAATAATGAGTGCATTTTGACCATTCCTTATTTTTCTCAGTCAATCAATAATTCATTGGCGTAGTAGTTTACAATCCTTTTATTGTAAACTGTACTAAAATTGTACTAATAATAAGGCATATAGAACTGTATAGCTTGCCAAATTCAAAGACTTTCTTTTTGTACCAAGGATCCCTTGTTGTGTAAAAAATATTTTCCATGTTAGAGATGTATATGTTATTTCAAGAGACTTTTGTTAATTCTCCTTTTTATTTACTGTTTCATAGCACTGTGATGTTGAAATCTTGGTTTGGGTATTAGGGAATATGTATTGGTTATTAATAATGTCTTTTTATATGATGTTTAGTTTATTATCATTTTTGGAGCAGTATTGTTCAATGTTAGGTTACCAAACCTAGAGTAAAAAATATTACTGTTGATTAGCCTAGACAGTAAAATTACAGCATAAATAAGGTATGCTTTCTTAAAATGTAAAAGGAATTTGTGATTAAGTAAAATATAAAATTTATTGGTCATTCCAAATGGTGCTTGTAACTAAATCATTAGAATGTAAGACATAAATGTAATAGAGAATAATTTAAATCCTTTTTTCCAAGTGACCTCTAGAATTAGAAAACTCAGACTTCCCTTTATCAGGGAAGCCTCAAGCCCTAGCAGGACTATTAGAATCTGTAAAAGAATCAAGACCACCTCAAGAAAATGTTTCTAGTTGCCTAAGCCTAAGTAAGATTCTAGCTCCCAAGGAAGTGAGGAAGACTTAGACATTTTCCCTCAGTTTCTGTTAGCCAGAATCAGAAAAATATTGAGGCAATCAACTTAGCCTTTTACATAGTGTAAAGCCAGTATTCGCGGTCACCACAATAGCCACCTGGCTCATGCAGGTTCGCATTAGATTCAGACAGATGGTAATGAAACAATGGAGCCAAAAACCGGTGAACCATCAGCTTTAATTCTAGCTTGCTTCCAGAGGGCAAGCAAAAACACACAAGGGGCTCCAAAACCCACTCATTCAGTGCTCACAAAGCTACTGACTTATCCGAGTTTCCTAGAATCAAAGGTTTCTAGCTCACCAGAGTTATTCACCTGTTCCCCATCTCCTTCTCCAGCACAAACTCTGCTCAAACTGGCTTCTTCCTCAGCACTCTGCCATCTTGGCTGCTTCTCCTGGCCTCCACTTGGCCTTCATCTGCTCTCCTCTCTGATACTAATCTCAGGAACCGAGAGAGCAAGCTCCTGTTCTGCCCCACTTTATAGTGTAGATTCAAAGCCTTTAATCTAGTGGTTCTTAACTTGGGTTCTATCGAACCCTAGGGGTTCGATGAGTTGGTCTCAGGGGTTTGGAGAAGCCTCTGCTGCGGAGGCCAGAATAAAGTAATACCATAATTTGTTGTGTGTTCATGCACTTTGTTGGTTTTGTTCTTTGAGCAAGGTGATGTCCATGCACGGCTCATTTTGTGCACCAGTAAAAAAACATATACCTATGTCTTGAATTTGGAGAAAAAAATCATATTTTATTTATCACTAAAGAAGGGTTCGGTACCTCAAAAAAGGTTAAGAACCACTGCTTTAATTCAATCTACACACAAGGAACTCTGATACAAAGTCACTTATCTGAGGCATAATGGGAGGATTCCTCATGAGAGTGCACCACCCACATCATCCAATCAGTCAAGGGTGTGGGAAAAAGCTTACTCTTAAAACTTGCACATGGGCAGCGCCATCTTTAACAAAGTGAGCATAATATATTTCATCTGCCCAACACATAGCAATCAGCTCTAAAAATTAAAAAAATGTATTATAAATTTTGAAATGGTGGCATCATCAGCTGCTAAAAATAAGTGAATAAAAATAAGTATTTTGGAAGGGACATTTCTCCTCCCTCAATCACATAACTCTGTCTGGCTCCTAAAATGGCTGGTTAGTCAATGACGGGTAAGATCCCCAAAAGAAGGAATGACCTAAGACAGGCATAGTTGAAGGGGGGCCATAAAGAGAAAGCTTAAAAACTAGCAAAGGTGAGGCTCAAGCCCTCACCCCAACAATGCAAGAGCCTGCTCCCTTGAAATAGTGGCTTTCATCCACTGAACAGGACACCAAAAAAAGGGAGACTCCCTAAAAATTTAGGAAAAACCAGGCAGCTGAAGATGCTACCTAAAACCAGTGGGGCTTCTAGAAAATTTTAGTAACCTTACTAAAACCCTTATTGCTAAAGGTTTATTTGCAACCAATTAGAAAAAGATTTTGCCACCAAGAAGGAAATAAGTAAAATAAACCCTAATGAAATAATTGACAAATGAATAGAAGCTTTTCCTACTGGAAGTGGGGCCATAGTGACCGATGTTAGAAAGATGTTGTGTGGAATTCTTTCCAGATTTAGCTTGCCCATTCTAATGTTAGGCCTGCATTTGTGTCCAAAATCTCACAGCTAGTAGGAAGGGAACCCAATATTAATTAGAAACTAATTTGAAGTTATATTGTGCCCACAGGCCCCAAAGGTTCAGGTCAAATAAAACGCAGATATCAAATCATAAAGGAAACATAACCACTCCTTCCTTAAGTACTTGCAGGGTCTGCAAATTACTCAGCAGGCTGTTCAAAAGACTGTCCAAGAGGCACTTCCAGCACTGCCAGGAGATCTAGCACATCCTTTTCAGCCTGGGGACTCAGTCTGAGTAAAGAAGTACATCACCCAAGGACTGACCCCCATGTTGACGGATCCACACACCGTGATCCTGACCACTCCCACTGCTGCCAAGGTAGTAGGCATGCCCACCTGGGTCCACCATAGCTGGTTGAAGCCTATGGTCCCAGCAGAGACACCTTCGTGGACAGTGGAGACTGACCCCACCAACCCTTTTAAGTTAACCCTAAAAAGAACAACATGCCTAAGGTGACCAGATTTTAAAATTGGTAAAGCGGGACACCATTGATGGGGAGGGGAGTTCTTTTAAAGTTTATTTTATTTTTTTTTACAGGGACAGAGAGAGAGTCAGAGAGGGGGATAGATAGGGACAGACAGACAGGAATGGAGAGAGGTGAGAAGCATCAATCACTAGTTTTTCGTTGTCGTTGCAAGACCATAGTTGTTCATTGATTGCTTTCTCACACGTGCCTTGACCGCGGGCCTTCAGCAGACCGAGCAACCCCCTGCTGGAGCCAGCGACCTTGGGTCCAAGCTGGCGAGCTTTTGCTCAAGGCAGATGGGCCCACGCTCAAGCCGGCAAGCTCAGGGTCTCAAACCTGGGTCCTTCGCATTCCACTCCGATGCTCCATCCACTGCACCACCGCCTGGTCAGGCAAGGGAGGGAGTTCATGATTAAAAATTTGGTCTATATGGAGCAAAAAAAATTTTCATAGAATGCAAAAATAGTATTATATTTTTTAAAATTTCAACATAAGTACAACTTACAAATATAATACATTAAAAAATTATGTATAGTATTATTTTATTCTTTGGCATATTTCTCACTTGAGTGAATTTCTTTTAGTTGATTGCTGTCATTTAAAAGGTCATGAAATTTTTCACAAGAATTTGTTAAATTATATTTCACACATAAAATTGCTTTCAAAGTCTTAACACTTAATTGTGATTTTTCTGATGTTCACACTTTATTTACGGTAGAAATAAAGCGTTCAGTCACAGCATTAGTTGCTGGTAAAGACAGCGCGTATTCCACAATTTTTAGTGCATTATGGTATGGAACATGGTTTGTTTCCAAATGATGAAATATTTCTTTATAGTATTTTTATTTTTTTTTACAGGGACAGAGAGAAAGTCAGAGAGAGGGACAGATAGGGACAGACAGACAGGAATGGAGAGAGGTGAGAAGCATCAATCATTAGTTTTTCGTTGCCATCGCAACACCTAAGTTGTTCATTGATTGCTTTCTCACATGTGCCTTGACCGCAGGCCTTCAGCAGACTGAGCAACCCCTTGCTGAAGCCAGCGACCTTGGGTCCAAGCTGGTGAGCTTTTGCTCAAACCAGATGGGCCTGTGCTCAAGCTGGCGAGCTCGGGGTCTCAAACCTGGGTCTTCCGTAGCCCAGTCCGACACTCTATCCACTGCGCCACCGCCTGGTCAGGTGGAAATACTTTTGAAAGTTAAAAGAAGAAAGTAAATTGTTATAAAAGCCAGTTATTTCTAAATAATTAAGAAAATTTATAAAAATTAAGGATTGCCTCATTAACCTCTTAAAATGAGTCAAGAATTTGACTCAGGATATAAAACCAGTGGGGAATGTGGTAAGGTGCAAAAGAACTGTAAAACTTAGTATTGGCAATGCCATTTTAAAGAGGAAAAGTCACGTTTTCTGTCCCATCCTTTCTTTGGAAAATGGAGGGAAAAGAATATAGAAGTTTCCTGACTTACAAGAACAACTGGGTCATTTAGTTTTCTCGTTTTTTTAAATTTATTTATTTATTTATTCACTTTAGAGAGGAGAGAGAGAGAGAGAGAGAGAGAGAAAGGGGGAGGGACAGTAAGCATCAACTCCCATATGTGCCTTGACCAGACAAGTGCAGGGTTTTGAACTGGCAACCTCAGCATTCCAGGTTGAAGCTTTATCCACTGCGCCACCACAGGTCAGGCCTAGGTCATTTAGTTTTAGTTCTCTGAAGGGATTAAGGTTATCTGAAGAACTTCCTTTCCCTTTCAATAAGAAACAAAATTTACATACCACCCTATACTGATTTTGGCTTTCCCTCCCTTCCTGGAATCCTGAGATTAACATGTACTTCTAGGCAAAGGAGGAAAAATAGACACTGAAAGGTTTATGAATATATTTTTTGTAAAATGACATTACCATTGTGTTACCTTGAAAGTTTTCATGTTTTTCAAATCCCCTACACAAATGTTATAAGCTTGTTAATAATTGTCATGCTGTCATGCCCCCCCCCCCAACCTGTATGTGGTCAAAGTGTATATAACCAGCCTCTGAGATACATTTGGTGCTGCACGATTTGGGTCAGATATGCCCCGTGTTAGTCATATGTGGCCAGCATATTAATAAATCTCCTTCTTTTAATAAAAGCCTTTCAAAATTTATCTGGACTTGGTGTCTCTACGTAAACCTGCGGAAGTGAGGTATGGTACTTTACAACACTATCACCTCTCAGAATTCTCTTTAAATACCCACCTTTGTGATACCTGCATTTGGGTATCTAAATGGCAGCTTAGCTCTAATACGGCTCAAACCTATTTTGATGTCCCCCCTTCTCCCAAATTTGCTCCTTTCCCAGTCTTCCCCACCACAGGTGAAAATATTGCCATCCACACAGTTTCCTATTGTTTTTTTTTTTTAATTTTTATTTATTTATTTATTTATTTATTACAGGGACAGAGAGAGAGGGATAGATAGGGACAGACAGACAGGAACGAAGAGAGGTGAGAAGCATCAATCATTAGTTTTTCGTTGCCGTCGCAACACCTTAGTTGTTCATTGATTGATTGCTTTCTCACATGTGCCTTGACCGCGGGCCTTCAGCCGACTGAGCCACCCCTTGCTGGAGCCAGCGACCTTGGGTCCAAGCTGGCGAGCTTTTGCTCAAGCCAGATGGGCTCGCGCTCAAGCTATGGTGAGCTCGGGGTCTCGAACCGGGTTCTTCCGCATCCCAGTCCGACGCTCTAGCCACTGCGCCACCGCCTGGTTAGGCCAGTTTCCTATTCTTGAAGCTTCTTTTTCCCCTCACCTCTTATCCCCACCCCTCATCCCCCAATGCATCAGCAAATCCAGTCACTTCTATCTTCAATTAGTGGAGTAGTTCTTAACCTTTTCTGAGGTACCAAACCCACCAGTTTCATATGCGCATTCACCGAACCCTTCTTTAGTGATAAATAAAATATGATTTTTTTTCTCCAAATTCAAGACATAGGTATATGTTTTTATACTGGTGCACAAAATGAGCCATGCATGAACATCACCTTGCTCAAAGAACAAAACCAACAAAGTGCATGAACTCACAACAAATTATGGTATTACTTTATTCTGGCCTCCGCAGCACAGGCTTCTCCGAACCCCTGAGACCAACTCATCAAACCCCTAGGGTTTGATAGAACCCAGGTTAAGAACCACTGAATTAGTGCCTGAATCTCACTCACCTCTTCTCACCAACTGGCTTCACTCTGGCTCTGCTCTGATCAAGCTCTCACTTGGGCAGCCTGATGTCCCAGAAAAGTATCTCCAGGGCTTTGATCCATTGTTTCAGTCTTTCCACACCTTTCATTTATTGATTTTAGAGAGAGAGAGATAGAAGCAGTGACTTGTTGTTTCACTTATTTATGCATTCATTGGTTGATTCTAGTAAGTGTCTTGATAGGGGATTGAACCTGCAACCTCTTGGCATATCAGGAGGATGCTCTAAGGAAATGAGTTATTCTGCAAGGTCTTTCCATGCTTTTTCCTGTTTTTATCTCCTTTATCTTCATCTCCACTCCTATCAACGTCATCTCCACTCCTTAACATTTTAATCTACCCAGCTTTAAAATAAAGTTTTCTGAACCATGGGCTTTTCATCAAAACCCAGTGATTGTTTCAGGGGGTAAACTGGAACATGACTTGATGCCAGGGATTTGTTTCACAATAACAGGGAGGGACGGTGGTCGGAGGGGAGCGAAGGATAGAACGAACCAGACTGTTGTGAGATAATAATTATATTCAGGTGATGAGCACCTGGGGACTCATTTCACCACCGCGACTTTCGTTTTTGTTCAAAATTCTTCATATAAAATTAAACGCAATACCCAGGATTACCCACTCTTCTGTAACTGACTTTATGGACAGAACTCTTTTATCGGATTCTTAAGGTCATACCGATTAGGGTGATCTGCAGCAATGACAATTTCGTGAGCGCTTACGGTTATTAACAACTATTAGTGCGGCATTGAGAGCGAATCACTCCTGAGCTTCACCACAGCAAGGCCGAGGGACTTTTGTAGCAGGGTTCTCTGCCGCAGCTCCATCGCCCGGCACACCTTTGTGCAAGCGGGAGAGAACGCAGCTTCCCCAGTCAGAGCCCCGCCCCCGGCAGGGGCCCTGCACTTGCAGCCACCGAGACTCAGGCGCCTTCTTCCCCTGCCCCCAACGGAGGCAAGTGACTCGCCGCTCGGATGCGGATTAGCTCAGAGACTGCGGGCTGGCGAAGAGGATCAGTGAAAATTCAGTGTTGACATCTAGACAAAAGCCTGGGGTTTGGGTGGATAGGCTGAGGGGCTCTCGAGTTAAAGCCAAAACAAAGGTTAGACAGAGAAGAGCCCGAGGGCGGGGTGGGCTAGTCTGCCCCGGGGCTGGGAGGGCGGTGCCGCCTGGTTCCAGCACAGGGGACCTGGCTCCTCCCACCCTAGGGCGAAGGCGTGCCGGGCCCAGGTGTCTGGGTGTGGCCGGCCCGATCTGGCCCGGGCAGCCCCGATCTTCCTGGTCCGCGGAAGTTCCCTGGGCGCCGGCCGCGGGGCGGGGAAGACGCGCTGCGGAATGTCAGCACCGCCTCCCCGCGTCCAGACGTGCGCCTCTGTGCCCCCCGCCCCCCAAGGCGGCTGCCTTTGTGTCTCTGGGTCTGTGTAAGTGAAACCACTTCGGTTTTGTTTTTCTTTTTCCTCGGATCGAGTTCCCTTTTCAAGACCCACCAGGGCCTTTGGTTGGGCATACGCCCTTGGAGTCCGGAGAAAACACTTGTTTATTAAAAACAAACGCGTCCCAAGCTGAGCTGCGGTAGCGTCCTCCTTATGCACCACCTCCATAAATGGTGCCGGTGCCCTGACTCCAGCCAGGCCACGACCAGAAGACAAGTGTGACCGTGGGCCCAGACTGCAAAACTAAGGGGGGACCTAGTGTGTGCCAATGGTTTCCCCACCCACTGGCATTTCAGAGTTGGGTGCTGGGTGCAGCACTGGAAGGCAGGGGACTCAGGACGAGGTCAGGGTTAGGGTGGTAGTGACTACAGCAAGGAAACAAGCAAAGTAGAAGCCCAGGTAATGGGGACCCTGGGTGGATGGTTGAGTCGTTCATTCCTTTAAACCACAGAACCGATGAGCCTATCCCCACCTCAGTACTGTGGTACTGGGTAGAACGCACAAGGACAGAGTAGACAGTACACTGATTTAGGGGCAGGATCTGTGTGATCTCAGCAAATTGCCTCTCTTTATACCTCTGTTTCCTAGTCTGTGTAATGGGAATGGTAGTTTAAAATAGAGCGTTTGTGCTTGGCAACTGCAGTGCTCAGAAAAATATGTCCCTGGCTTCTTTACTCAGGGGAAAGCACTCCACAAACGTGCTATAACACACTTCAGTATGGGACAAACCCAGTCACACGGGTTTTCATTCCTTCCTCCTATGAAATACTCTAAGGCATCTGGCACCAGGCCATACTGGGCGGTGTGTGTGTGTGTGATGATGAAGGCAGCAGGCTGGGCCAGGAGAAGCCAATAAAAAACCTGATTCTTTCCTTTGGACTAGGAAGTAGGCCCTGGAAGCTGCTGGAAGCCAGCCGCCAGGGGCCCTGTCCTGCCCTGAACCCTTTTGGTGTGTATGTTTTTTTTAGTGCCCTGAGTCCTGTGTGTAGTGCCTGCACTTGGAATACTTGCTCCCTGACATGTTTTGTAAAAGGCTACATGGCTCCAATACTATTGGTACTTCTTTTTTTTTTTTTTTACAGGGACAGAGAGAGGGGGGGAGAGGGATAGATAGGGACAGACAGGAACAGAGAGAGATGAGAAGCATCAATCATTAGTTTTTCATTGCCGTTGTGACACCATAGTTGTTCGTTGATTGCTTTCTCACATGTGCCTTGACTGCAGGCCTTCAGCAGACCCAGCAACCCCTTGCTGGAGTAAGCGACCCTGGGTCCAAGCTGGCGAGCCCTTGCTCAAGCCAGATGGGCCTGCGCTCAAGTTGGCGAGCTCGGGGTCTTGAACCTGGGTCTTCCACATCCCAGTCCGACGCTCTATCCACTGCGCCACCGCCTGGTTAGGCTGGTGCTTCTTCTTAATGGTGGTGAGATACTCAGGTTGGACGCTGGGAAAACAAACCCTGACCCTTCTGCAGATACCTTTATTCTTGTCACCTCTTTATTGAAGAATTCTGAATGGAACCCTTTTCTTCCCAACTTTTTTAAGTCCTGTGGTGCTTCGTGCCTGATAGAGTTTCAACACTGTGGCTTAGTCGGTCCCATCTAGGGCCTGTCCCAGGTGTTTTCTGGGTGAATATTGAGGGATTGGGGGAAGTCTTCTTTTGTCTCCCTCTGAGTGTTCCCCATAGAATCATAACAAGTTAATAATCCTAGGTACCGTGTACTGCGTGCCTCTGCTTTGCCAGGTTCTATTCTAACTGCTAAATTCATGCTCTCACATAGGAGGAGACATAGCCTGTTCACTCAGGCAGTGCATCCAACCTGCACCCTGGTGTTGGATGATAGACTGAAAGCAATGGGCTTGCACAACTCCCAGTGCAGAGGCCAGAGTCAGTACACGAGGCCTTGACTATCATTCTAGAAGTTTGCAGGACCATCAGCTAAGCCAGGGTTTAGGTCCTACCAATTCTACTCCAAATGTCCTTCAAATCCATCCTGATCTCACCATTTGTCCCCAAATCACCACATAGAGCGTCCCCCAACCAACCCTAACTGCCAGTTCTCCCTTTTTAACTCATCCCTACCCTGCAACTTCAAAAAAAAACAAAAACAACAACCCAAATTACATCATTAAAACTCCTGGAGAATGGGACCTTTGACCTCTGAGTAAAATCCATACCCCTTTAGGCATCTCACAAGGCTCTGTGTCATATTTTTAGCCCATTTCTAGCTACCTCACTCACTGCAGGCATTAAGACACAGCAGAACCAAACAGTTCTCATTTCCTTGCCTTGCACAGCTGGGCTTCTACCTGGGGTGACCACTGGACCACATGCCTCCCCAAGCAGGGCCCAATGGACCGGATGCTGCCAGGTGGCAGTCACCTGTTTGCTATTCTGGTTCCTCTGCAAGGACTGTGAGCTCCTTGAAGGCAAAACTGTCTCATTATGCAGACTCCTTGTTGTCCAGCACAGCTTATATTGAGTGAGTAAAATGAATAAAAGAATAAATGAATGATGGAGTGCAGGTTGGATGAGCTCGTTCCTGTGGTTGGTCTCCAGTGGCTTTCCAAGATTCACCTCATTGAAATGTGGCTGCACTCCCACCCCACAGCAGCAGAGAAGACCGTGTGGTGGATATAGGGTGGAAGCTGTGGCGGCCACATGAGGCTGTGGGAAGTCCCTGGCCGGCCAGAGGGAGCTGCTGAAGCCCATGTGAGAACCACCTTCCTTCCCTTTCTCAGCTCAGGCCAGCTCTTCTTCGACCATCCCAGAAAACTGTCCTGCACCTTGTTGTGGCTTTGCCATGTAAAAACACCTCTGGGTTTCCTGTCTGGGTATGTGTCTGCAGTAATTTAATATTAGCTAACATTTGCCACATGTGCTAGAGGCTTTCTATGTATAATCTCATTTCATTCTCACATTTCCATTTTGCAGTTAAGGAAAATGAGACACAGAGACATTCAGTAACTTCTAAGTGCAGAAAGGGTCAGAGTTGGGATTGGAACGTAAGTGTCACACTTTACTCTGATTTGAACTTAGAATAAAAAATGAGACTTTTCTCGGCTCACTGGCTTTCAGGGGCCATGGGCCACCTGGTGATACACTGGCTTTCCCTCCTTCCCAGTGTAGTTTAGAGGCAGAGTCTGTGGGAACCTGCAAAAGCAGCTTTGTTACCATGGCAACAGCCTTGTCACTGCAAATGATTTTGCAGGTGGGCTATCAACCATACCTGCACATGCCTGGCCTCACAGGTTTAGGCATCCCCAAAGTGGCCACACTTACTCAGATTCCAGAGAGGTAATGGGGGGCCAGCTAAAGTGGCTGTCCCAGGGATGAGGGTCTGTTCAAACCTGGACCAGGCCCCTGTTACTTTCAGACTGAGGCAACTTCTAAAATACAAAATGTCAGAACAATGCTCATCATAGAGCAATTGCTCATCTATGCAAAATCCTTCAGTGGCTTCAAGTAATCTGCCACATGGCAAGAGTGTGGACTGGCCATAATGTGTTCTTTTCCCCTTAAGAACAAATATCTAAATTCAACCTCCACAATCCTCTCCTATCTGGACTCCATTCTCTCCTCCCCATCCCTCTTCCCCTGAAACTGATTATCACTCACCCAGAGCAGACCTACTTTCATTTGCACCTTGATCATGGTAATAACTTCTCCACTATTTTCCCACTACACACATCCATTTGCTCAACAAGTATTTCTTTAACCTCTTGTTCTTAGCTGGAGGCTAACTAAGGTGGGTATTCAACAAGGAGCAAAGCAGACCCTCTCCCCACCTCCCGGAGCTGGTGGTTTAGTAGGAAGGGAGCTACTTTCAAATCCAAAAATGCTAAGTGTAAAGATATGGGGAGCTCAGTGTCTCTGAAATGCTCAAAAGAACAAGATGTGCTTGGGGAGGGACCAGGTCAGGACAGAGAGATGAGAAAAAAGGGCTGAAGGCCAGGCAGGGCTGGAGCTTGGAGGGCGTCCTGTCCATTAGTCTACAGGCGATGAATGCAGAGCCGCTCAAGGTAACAGAAAAAGGCAAAAAAATGCATTTAAGTTCAAACCTGGCTACACTTCCATGGAGCTGATAAGGATAGCTCTGGGACCTGAGAGCACACTCCAGCCTTGGTCTGTCTCCTTTGCAAAAAGAGTACTGGGTGAGATAGTCTTTTAAGCCTTTGAACAATTTTAAACCCTAGAGAAAGATCAAATTTGCAATATAGAAAGCACCTCTGCTTTTCCTGGAGTTTAGATTCCACTGAAGCAGACAAAAAATGGGGGGAAAAAAACCAAATAGGAAAGAAATATATAGTGCTATGAAAGAAAAAAATTAGGCAGTGTGGGAAAGTGGCAGTTTGTGATAAGATGGTCAGGGAAATTCTTACTGAGAAGGGTAACATTTAAGACCTGAGGAGGTGTGGAACTGGGGAGCCACACAGCCATTTAAGGGAAGAGCGATCCAGGTCAGTGCAAAGTCCCCTACCTTCAAGGCATGGAGCCAAAGTGACTGAAGGAGGGTCAGAGAGGAGGGGAAGCAGTTGGGGAAGGAAGAGGGAGGCCTCAGAGATGGTAGACCATTGTAAGGCCTTAGGCTGTTTCACTGAGTAAGAGGGGAAAATTTAGCAGGGCTGTAGGCACAGAATGTACAGAACCTGATTTAAAGGAACCAGCATGCACTAAGAAGGACCTGGCCAGGCTGAGTGTGGAAGACAAAGGGTTGTCTTTCAGACTCTGAACCAGCCCCACAGGGGCTCCCAGGGCAGCGGGGTGACTCCCAACCAAATCATATTTGCATTGTAGAAGAGTCACTCCCACCATCACATGATTGGACTGGGACAATTTGCTGACCTGTATAATGTGTTCCGATAAAGATTTATTAAATATAAACGAGTAAGACAGTCAAGTTCCACTTCTAATATCTTCTTTCTCCTTCCCTGCTTGTCTTTCTTTCTTCCAGAAACATTTATTCAAAGTCTATTATACTAGCAACAGTACTGGATGATAACCCACATAATGAAATAGACACAAATCCATACAGATATAAATAAATAAATAGATGGGGGTAGGGAGAAAGGAACAGCTCTTTCTTACAGAAGGATTCCAATGAATGAATGCAGAGGGAGTGAGGGAAGTAGAAACTCACCACCGGAACACCATAATAATAATCATTGCAGGCAAGATCTGGCAATGGATGCCAAAATTAGTGAGCAAAGTTTGATAAAAAACAGAATATATGAATAATCTGAAAATATTTTTCTAAAATATTTATTATCTACAAATGGAAAAAAATAATAATTAAACAGTAGAGAAACCTGGCAGACACATCTGAACCAAGTGATTAATTTAGCAGCCTGGAATAAGACACAACAATGTCACGTACCCCTAATGCACAGGGAAGGGGGCACATCCGGGTTATTCTTCCCCAGAAGGCATGACCTCAGTTCAATCATGAGTAGATGTGAAATGAACCCAAACTGAAAGGCATTCATTCTACAAAACACCTAACCAGTACTCTTTAAATGTGTCAAGGTCATGAAAGATAAGGAAAGACTGAGGAACTGTTACAGATTCTAGGGGAGGAAGGAGACATGATAAGTAAATACAGTGTGAGAATCCTAGATTGGATACCAGAACAACACCTCCCCAAGAAAGAATATTAATGGAAACATTGGCGAACTCTGAATAAAGTCTGTAGCTTAGCAAATAGTACTTGGCCAATGTTATTTTCTTGGTTTTGATCATTTTACCATGTATGGTTATGTAAGAAGTTAACCTGAGAGGAAGCTGGGTAAGAGGATATACAAGAACTCTTCAGTGCTAGTTTTGCAACTTTTCTGTAAGTCTAAAATTATTTTAAAAAATAAAAGCCTGTTATAACGCTAGTACCCAGCTTTTGATCTCTAAATACCATTTCCCTCTAAAAGGAACCAGTGTTCCTTACAGAATGGCTGATTACAGGTCCAGGGAAGAACACAAAGGGAGTCTGGAACATCAGGAAACATCAGCTAGAAAGAGGCTGTCAAGACTAATAGAGTCTGGTCTGTGATAGTGCAATGGATAAAGCACTGACCTAGAATGCTGAAGTCTACAGTTCGAAACCCTGCGCTTGCCCTCATGAATTCAGGGATCTAAATATTGAATAACAATAGCCATTTATGTCACATCAAGAATGATAGCCAGACATTATTTGTCTTCTAATGAAATCACACAACACTGCCTATGAATTGGTCTTGTCAAAAAACTACCATATTTCCCCACGTATGGTAGTTTTTTGACAAGACCAATTCATAGGCAGTGTTGTGTGATTCTACTTCCCTGTTTTTGAAAAACTTGGGGTCTACAAACTGGGTGTGTCTTATACAGTAGTTGTAGAAGTGTGACATTTCAAATGCCATAGATAGAACTGAGGATGAGGCAATAATAGAAGACAGTAATTTGTCATCAGACACAGATGACTACAAGCTAATGGGTGGGAGTTTTGACAGTAATAGGAGTTGTATGAATTTTATGATGAATAAACCTTGAGTTCAGTAATGCTTTTTAAAAAATTTATGTAATGCTTTTTTAAAAATTTCGGGCTCCCAAGCCTGACCAGGCGGTGGTGCAGTGGATAGAGCGTCAGACTGGGATGCGGAAGACCCAGGTTCGAGACCTTAAGCCCACCAGCTTGAGTGTGGGCCCATCTGGCTTGAGCAAAAGTTCGCCAGCTTGGACCCAAGGTCGCTGGCTCCAGCAAGGGGTTGCTTGGTCTGCTGAAGGCCCGCGGTCAAGGCACATGTGAGAAAGCAATCAATGAACAACTATGGTGTCACAATGGCAATGAAAAACTAATGATTGATGCTTCTCACCTCTCTCCATTCCTGTCTGTCTGTCCCTATCTATCCCTCTCTCTGACTCTCTCTCTGTCCCTGTAAAAAAAAAAAAAAAAAAAAAAAATTTTTCGGGCCCCCAAATTAAGGTGCGTCTTATACATGGGAGTATCTTATACATGAGGAAATATAATATAATCTGAATGTAATCAGGCTTTAGATAAAACTCTCAGTTTAGCCTGACCTGTGGTGGCGCAGTGGATAAAGCGTCAACCTGGGAACACTGAGGTCGCCAGTTCAAAACCTTGCACTGGTCTGGTCAAGGCACATATGGGAGTTGATGCTTCCAGCTCCTCCCCCCTTTCTCTCTTTCTCTCTCTCTCTCTCACTCTGTGTCTCCTCTCTAAAATGAATAAAATTAAAAAAAAAAACTATCAGTTTATAAGAAACACAAAAGAGACTGACCAGGCGGTGGGACAGTGGGTAGAGCATCAGAATAGGACACAGAAGACCCAGGTTCGAAACACCAAGATCTCCAGCTTGAGCACGGGCTCATCTGATTTGACCAAGGCTCACCAGCTTGAGCCCAAGGTCACTGGCTTGAGTAATGGGTCACTCGCTCTGCTGTAGCCCCCAGGTCAAGGCATATATGAGAAAGCAATCAATGAACAACTAAGATGCTGCAACAAAGAATTGATGTTTCTCATCTCTCTTTCTTCCTGTCTGTCCCTATCTGTCTCTCTATCTCTGTCTCTGTCACAAAGATAAGTAAATAAATAAATAAAAAGATACAGAAGGAAAACCTACAGATAGAGACCTAAGAAACATATCAGCTAATTGCATAATGTGGTCCTTATTTTTATCCTGTTTTTCTTTTTAACTCTAAAATGAAATTTATGAGACTATTGCAACTTTGACTATTGACTGGCCATTTGATAATATTAAGGAATAGTTGTACACCTTTTAGTTGTAATGGTATTATGGATATATATATATATATTTAAAGGCTTTATTTTGAGAGATACACACTGCAATATTAAGAGAAGAAGTGGTTGATACATATAATTTACTGCCATAGAATGCATCATGGAGGTGTGGATGGGGCATGGCAGGCATGGGTTGATTAGGGAGCTGATGAAGACTCATTATCCTATTCAACCCAGCATGTGTAAGTCCTGGGTTCAATTCCTGGTCAGGGCACAGAGGAGAGGCGACCATCTGCTTCTCCCCGTTTCCCTCCCTTCTTTATTTCTTTCTCTTCATTTCCTGCAGCTATGGCTCTGATTTGACCATATCGGCCCCAGGCACTAAGGATGGCTCCCTTGAGCCTCTGCCTCAGGAGCTAAAAATAGCTCGGTTGCTAGCAGCCCCAGATGGGCAGAGCATTGACCCCAGACAGGGATTGCCAAGTGGATCCTGGTCGAGGCATGTGTGGAGTCTGTCTCTTTATCTCCCCCCTCCTCTCACTTAAAAATAAAATAATATAAAATAAATAAAAGCATTTGCAATCTGCAACTTAGAACAACTATTAACATTTTTAAAAAAATGTGTATGTGCCCATGTATTTTATAAAACTTAGATCATACAACATATATTCTTTTAGCAACCTGTTTCTATGTTACCTTACCAATAAATAGCCTGTAATTTTTAGAAGTCTTTCATGTCTTAGGTGCTGCAGATGTGGATTTAAGCCTGAGTTCCTACGTCTAAGGCAGCCTGCGGTCTAGGGTAGTGAGCAAACTTACCTCTGTGACTCAGTTTGCTCCTCTGTATAATACCTTTGGACCTCTCAGTGATACAGTTTCTAATTTGTTGTTAGTTCTTATTCTTTTTTTTTTTTTTTTTTACAGAGACAGAGAGAGGGATAGATATAGGGACAGACAGACAGGAAAGGAGAGAGATGAAAAGCATCAATTATTAATTTTTCGTTGTGGTGCTTCAGTTGTTCATTGATTGCTTTCCCACACGTGCCCTCACTGTGGGGCTACAGCAGACCAAGTAACTCCTTTCTCAAGCCAGCGACCTTGGGTCCAAGCTGGTGAGCTTTGCTCAAGCCAGATGAGCCCGCGCTCAAGCTGGCGACCTCGGGGTCTCGAACCTGGGTCTTCTGCATCCCAGTCCGACACTCTATCCACTGCGCCACTGCCTGGTCAGGCTGTTCTTATTCTTTTATTTTTATCTTCCAGCTATACAGTTTCAAGGACAGAATATTCACTCTGCTGCCCAGTCACCTCTGAAGGGCCTCTGAAGGGCCTCTGAAGGACAGTGTCACATATGTGTAGGCACTTAATAAGTTATATTAATGAACCTCACTTCAGAGCTTGGGCCTCATTTGATCATTATTTTGTAATTGTCATTTACACTTTCTTTGGGCAGTGTCCCTGCCTTCCAGGCTGCATTGCAGTCCTCTGGGGTCCCAGAGCCCCTGGCACCTCCCATAGCTGCAGTGTGGTTTCCAGGGGCCTTTCTAGCTTCTCCAGCAGTCCCCAAATGCCTCAGGCCTCCAGCGCCTGGCAAGGGAGGTGGGGCACAGAGGAAGCTTTCATAAATATGCGCAGATGAAATGAAACATGAAAGAAAAGCCACCCAGATTGCATGACCAACAGTATGTGCATTTAATCAAACCTCAAACCAAAATACCACCTCCGGCTCCTCAGCAACTTTGTTCAAAATCAAGTGCCAACACAGTTGAATTGTTCCCCTTTCCTTGGGAAATGCCGAGGTAAAGTGGGTGAATCGCAGCAAACTGTCAGGAAGGACAGCTTGCAGAGTTCTGGGCTGGAGGAAAGGGAGCTAGAGTATGGGGCCCTTTCTTTGGGGCTGGTGTCTGCCCCATTTGGCAATCCTGATTGCTTCAGACCTAGCACTCCCTCTCGCCCACACTTCCTCCTAATCTTCCCACCTCTCAGACTACACTTGCTCCTGTCTGGTTTGCCCAGGGCCTGTGCCCCAAACTACGGCCTCCTTCCTTGGGACTGTTGACCTAGAGAGCTGCAGGGTGCTGTGGGGGGTGCACCCTCAGCCTCATTCAGTCTGGGAGCCGGGTGTCACACCATGGAAGCTGTTTAGTTTCTGCTATAAATGAAGGACATCAGTTCAGATAGCCTCTCATTTAGTAGAGCTAATGAGGAGTTGCAGGAGAGCAGAGCCCCCTTATTTAAGTTTACGAAGCCGCCGGGGATACTGCTGCCCAGGCTGTGGGATCTGAGCGCCTCCTGGCAGGATCCATGACCCACTGATACCTGGGTCGTCAGTCTACAGTACAGGGCCTGGCATTTTGGTGAGAGAGGTGGAAGAAGCTTAGGAAATATTGAGTGAATGATTGAACACTGTTACATACAGCTGCAGTGACCATGGCGCAAAGTAGAAAGGAGCAAGAGTTCCAAAGCCCAACAGACAGACCTGGGTTTACATCCTTTCTGTGCTACATATTGTGTGACTTGGGCAAGTCACCGAAAAGGTTCTGAGTCTGTTTTCTCAATTGTAAAATGAAAGCAAAACGTTCTGCCTTGTTTATGAGATTTATGTGGAATCTTTGTAGAGAATGTGGCACATAATAGGCTTAATAAATGGTCATTATTGTTATTAGTATTGTTTACTAATTCAACAAATGTGCTTGAAGTGCCTACTATATGCCAGGCACATAGACCAGATCACTGAACAAAACAGACCAAGACCCTCTCCCTCATGGGGTTTACATTCAGGCAGAGGAGAGAGGTAATAAACAATAAATGAGTAAATGAGGTAGCACATTGGAAAGTGATAAATGCCACTTTGGGAGTGGAAGTGCAAGGCAATGGATTAGGCTGTTATTTTATTTTGATTTTTAAAAAGATTTTATTTGTTGATTTTACAGAGAGAGGAGGGATGGGGTAGGCAAGAAGTAGTTGCTTCACTCTAGCTGTTCATTGATTGCTTGTCGTATCTGCCTTGACTGAGCAAGGCCAGGGTTTCAAACCAGCGTCCTCAGCGCTCCAGGTCAGTGCTCTGTCCACTGTGCCACCACAGGCCAGGCAAGGCTATTATTGTAAATAGGGTAACAGAGGAGGCATTTATTGAGATTGTGGCATCTGAGCAAAGGCTCCAGGTGAGGGAGATAGACTTGCCAGAATCTGACAGAAGAGTATTTACACAGAAGGGACAGGCCTGTGTAACCAGCTCCCCAGGCAAAACATGTCTGGGGTGGCTGGAGCTGGAGAGAGGAAGTCAGAGGTAAGATGGCCATTGCGAACTTGGCTTTTAAGTCAATGAAGAGGGGCAACTGCAGGGTTCTAAGCAGGAGAACAACCCAATTTGACATTTTAAAAAGATAACCTTGGCTGCAGGGTTGAGCATGGACTATAACAGGTGAAGGATGAGGCCAGGAAAACAGATGCAGAAACCGTAGTGCTGGTGCCAAATGGTAGCAGTGGTGGGTGGGAAGTAGTGGGATTCTGGATCCATTATGGAGGTAGAATCAGCTTACTTTCCTGAAGGGTTGGCTGTAGAATGTGGAGAGACTGAACAAGTGGAAGGAAATCAGTTGCCATCTACAGAGATGGTCAAGGCTATAAGTGCAACAGGTCTGAAGAGATTAAGAGTTCAATTTTAGATGTATTCAAAACATACAGAGTAAGAGCAGAGCAGACTTTTCAGGTTTCGTTCTTTTTTCTTAAATTTTTTTTTTTTTTTTTGTGTGTGTGTGTGTGTGTGTGTGTGTGTGTGTGTGTGTGTGTGATGGGGGGGGGCAAATAGGGACCGACACACAGGAAGGGAGAGAGATGGGAAGCATCAGTTCTTCATTGCGGCACCTTAGTTGTTCATTGATGGTTTTCTCATATGTGCCTTGACTGGGGGGCTATAGCAGAGTGAGTGACCCCTTGCTCAAGCCACCAATCTTGGATTCAAGCCAGCAACCTTGGGCTCAAGTCAGCGACCTTGGGGTCATGTCTGTGATCCCATGCTCAAGCCAGTGACCCCATGCTCAAGCTGGTGAACCCATGCTCAAGCTGGAGACCTCAGGGTTTTGAACCTGGGTCCTCTGCATCCCAATTCAACACCCTATCTACTGAGCAGACTTTTTGGACACCTTTGACAATCCAATATGGAGTCACTGTCAGCCATGACAGTTATGTCAGGTGCTATGCCAAGACTGAGGCCATGGAACACACTTAGGAGGGACCCAGAATGCCCAAAACCACAAGTCTGGACACTCAGATAAGGACTTTACCTGGACACCAATATGACCGGGACTTCTATCCCAGGTGGATTACAAGAACTCAGAGCTTCAACCACCCAATGCTTGAGCTTGGCTGTACCATGCTCACACTTGAGGAGCCCTGCTGGACTTCCACTCCACTGGATTTGTGCCACCACCGCAGCCACCTGGCTTCAGATTGACACCTGCCTTTCCACCTGAGGACACCACCAGTGACCGAGACTTTGTGTTGGACACTTGCTCTTCTCACTTCTATAGTGTAAGCATCCTCCTCAGTGTGTAACCTGTGTGTGACTGACTCTGTTGGCTAATTGGGGAGGTCTCCTATAATAAACCTCGCACTGTGGGAAAGATACAAATGTGTGTGACTCCTTTTATGATGGCACAGATCTAGATGTCAGGCATCCAGACAAAGATTCTAACAGGTTGCTGATGTAAATTTGGGTGTTGTTAGTACTAGTATGACGATTTTTTTCTTCACTCTCATACTTGACCCTCCCACCAGCCAGTGAGAATGACAGGGCAGAGATGACCCACCCAGCTTGACAACATGGAAATTCTATGACGAGTACAACACATGTAAGAGTTGAAAACATGTATTCAAACAAATACGTGCATATGAATGTTCATAGCAGCACTCTTCACAATAGTCAAAAGGTGGAGACAACTCAAATGTCCATCAACTAATAAATGGATATATAAAAGTGGCATATCTATACAATGGAATATTATTCAGCCACAAAAGGAAATGATAGATCAATACATGCTACAGGGTGGATGAACCTCGAAAAAATTATACTAAATGAAAGAAGTGCAAAAGGCCACATATTTTATGATTCCATTTGTACAAGATATGAAGAATAGATAACTCAATTGAGACAGAAAGCAAATTAGTGGTTGTCAGGGGCTGGGGGAGTGGGAAATGGGAGTGACTACTTAATGGGCACAGGGTCTCCTCTGGGGGTGATGAAAATATTTTGAAACTAAATAGTAGAGGTGGTGGTTGCACAACACTGAAAATGTACTGTCACTGAATTTCACATTTTCAAATATATATACATACATATATATATATTTTACAGGGACAGAGAGAGAGAGTCAGAGAGAGGGATAGATAGGGACAGACAGACAGGAACGAAGAGAGGTGAGAAGCATCAATTATCAATTTTTTGTTGCTGTTGCAACACCTTAGTTATTCATTGATTGCTCTCTCATATGTGCCTTGACTGCGGGCCTTCAGCCGACCGAGCCACCCCTTGCTGGAGCCAGTGACCTTGGGTCCAAGCTGGCGAGCTTTAGCTCAAGCCAGATGGACCCGCACTCAACCTGGGTCTTCCGCATCCCAGTCCGACGCTTTATCCACTGCGTCACCGCCTGGTCAAGCTGCATTTCACACTTTAAAATGGTTCACGTTTTGTTATGTGTATTTCACCTCAGTGAATCTTTGGACCGTCAGTGACTCTCATTGCTATTCTGCACAATGCTCAGCAGTCTGTGTGGCCTGTGAAGGACTTGTCCCCTGTGAGGAGAGTAGCTCAGAGAAGCAAAGTCCCCTGCAAGATCAGTTTAGGATAACTGGATTTCCCAAACTAGGAAATCTGGTCTGGCAAGCCCTACCCTGGAAAACTGTGGTTGGGGGTTGCTCTCCTCAGAGGGTTGCTCTTCATACTTCTGGGTTTGTTCTGGTTGGGAAGGAAGGAGCAGGAGCAGCCAACCTGGCTTCTAAGAGCTTCCATACTTAATCCTCGAGATCCAAGTCTCCCAGAGCTGGAAGGGACTTTAGAGATAATCTATAAGGAATTGGAAGCTCCAAGAAGATAAATATCTTTCTCCAAGTCACACAGCCTGTAAATGACTGAGCTGGACTAGAAAGAAGGGAACCAACATTTACTTAGCACTCCCTCTATGTCCTGGGGTACCTTACGGACATCTCAACCACCCTGCAAAACAGGTGTTAGTAGCTCCATTCTGCAGATGAGATTCAGAGAGGTTCAGTGACTTTGCTGTCATCACACAGCAATTAAAAGGCAGGGGTGGTGGTCTAACAGGTTGCTGATGTAATTTAGAATATAGGTCTAGCTGACTCTTTCTCTGAGGTCTTTATCTGCCTTGTTCACATATGTATCCCCAATGCTGAGAAAGAAAGAGTCTCACCAAACTTTCCACCCTACTGCACCTCCATACAGATTCTCCCCGTTCAAAGTTAGTAGACGCCCTGGGGCTCTCACATAGTTGCCATAGCAACTGAACTTATAGAACTTTTAGAAACAACAGCTGCAGGCAAATCAGGACAAAAACAGTGAATCCTTCTCTTGCTAAACTAGAACGTTAAGACTTAGAAAAGCCTTAACTTAACAGAAGTCAAAGCTGATAAGAGTTAACACAAAGCAGCAAAGAGCTAGAGAGAGATTTTTTAACACGTCTTTATCAGTATTGACCACAGTTACTAACCACAGACCCTTTGTTCGCCCCATCATTGTCACCTTACCATAGATTAGTGGTTTAAAAATGATACCTACCAAGGATATCTGCCTCCTAAGTGGTAACAATTGTAACTCCACTCTACCTTCAAAGCTTCAGATTAGCAGGAGATAACCACCATTACCCCACCCATTGGTAGCATTTTAGCTCAAAGGAGAAAACTTGACATTTTTCTAAGTAGTACAAGGTTGTAGGATTTGGACTTTTTGAAATATTGAAAATAGTTTCTTAAGACTGTTCCACACAGCCCTGGCTGGGTAGTTCAGTTGGTTAGAGTGTTGTTCTGGTTCACCAAGTTTGTGGGTTTGATCCCTGGTCCCACCACTTATAGAATCAATAGATGATGACATGAATAAGTGGAACAACAAATCCATGTTTCTCTCTCTCTTCCCCTTCTTCTCGCTCTCTAAAATCAATTAAAAAGTTAAAAAAAAATGATGAATAACAGTGCCATTCAAATGGTTCAAGATCGTAGAAATAATAATAATAATACCCTACTGTTGGGTAAACAAGTGTTTTTTAAATTTTTTTATTTTTAAGACTTTATTTATTCATTTTAGAGATGAGGAAAAGGAACAGAGAGAGAGAGAAAGGGGAAGAACAGGAAGCACCAACTCCCATATGTGCCTTGACCGGGCAAGCCCAGGGTTTTGAACTGGCGACCTCAGCATTCCAGGTTGACACTTTATCCACTGCGCCACCACAGGTCAGGCTGACAAGTGTTTTTTTTTTAAGTTTGTTGTTTATATGGAGGCAGCAAATGTGTGAATAGTCTATAGAAGGCTGCTGGTGCTTGTCCTCACGTCGGCAGATTGTAAATTGCAGATTCCCTTCCTGCTTGGGAGGGGAGATTGTTTGCTGGAAAAGGGAGTTTTGCCCCTACCCTGTTTTACTAAAGAGGAGAGAGAGAGAGAGAGTGTTGAGGGGTTTGGCAGCCCTGCTGAGGCTGGTGGGGGGGCCTATGCCTCTGGAAGAGTCCAGAGGGGGAAAGCTAAGCTGTCTTCCCTACCAGCTTTCTTGTCCGCTGTAACGAAACGTTAATAAATGGAATGGCCCACCATCCTCTGGCTCCACAGTTCTTTAACTGTCTGCCTGAATCCAATAAGAACCTGCATGGCCAGGGCGGCAGCCCCTGACCCTACCTACACCCACATTCATTGAGTCCCTACATGGCAGATGCACTTTTAAGTGTAAAATTAATTGTCACAATAATCCTATGAAGAATATAAATAATTGCCCATATTTTAGAGATTAAACTAACTCAGGCAAAAATAGTTAAATAACACTGGAAAACAATTTTTTTCATTTTCTGTTGCATGAGGTTTTAGAACTGTTTCTATATATATCTGCATTGCTAATTCCAAATCTGAAATCTGTTTTTCGGTGCATGCTCTTGTTTTTATTCAATTTTAATTTCTTTTTGTTACAGTTAATGGCATACATTCGTTTTTAAATTGGAGTTAAAGGGCCATGACTCTTGGACTGAACATAACCACAAGGCAATGAATGTTTTACAAACATCACCTTTACATAATTATAGTTGTTTTTAAATGTAAAAAATTATTGTCTGATAAAAACACCCTCTTATTTTGTTTTCAGATTGAATCATGGCTTCTTCGAGTAGGCGTAAATGTAATAGTCCTGACACCTTCTGTTATATATGTGGCTGTTACACACTTCAATGTCAAAGGCGCAATATTTCATCATTTGTGACACGTACATATATTGCCTATTTTCAAGTTCCCCTTGGCGATCAAGACAAGAATTGGGCTCCTCTTGCCTGACCTGTGGTGGCACAGTGGATAAAGCGTCGACCTGGTAACACTGAGGTCGCCAGTTCAAAACCCTGCACTGGTCTGGTCAAGGCACATATGGGAGTTGATGCTTCCAGTTCCTCCCCCATTCCTCTCTTTCTCTCTCTCTCTCTCTTGCTCTCTCTCTCTCTCTCTCTCTCTCACTCTGTCTCCTCTCTATAATGAATAAATATAAAGAAATTAAAAAAAAAAAGAATTGGGCTCCTCATATTGTGTGTCATAATTGTGAGGAAATGCTTCATGACTGGACAAAAGGAAAACATAAAGGAATGCTTTTTGGTATTCCCATGGTTTGGCGTGAACCTAAGGACCACAGCAGTGACTGTTATTTCTGTCTGATCCATACAAAGGGCATCGGCAGGAAAAAAATGGCATATGATCGCATATCCTAATATTCCTTCAGCAATACGACCTATCCCACACTCTGAGTGAGACACTCCCGGTTCCAGTTTGCAAATGGTTTTATTTCTTGTAAGGACGAAGAAAGTGAACATGGTGATCAAGTGTATTTTGATAAGATGCATGAGGAAATGGTTGTAGAATCTGAAGGGTCTTCTTCTGATACCAAGCAGTCATTAACCCCTCAGCAGTTTAGCCAACCCGAATTGAATGACTTAGTAAGAGATTTGGGCCTATCAAAGAAAGCAGCTGAGTTATTAGCCTCCAGGCTTCAAGAAAAGAATGTGCTTCACTGGTCAGCTAAGGCAGGGGTCCCCAAACTTTTTACACAGGGGGCCAGTTCACTGTCCCTCAGACGGTTGGAGGGCCGGACCATAAAAAAAAAAAAGAACAAATCCCTATGCACACTGCACATATCTTATTTTAAAGTAAAAAAAAAACAAAACGGAAACAAATACAATATTTAAAATAAAGAACAAGTAAATTTAAATCAACAAACTGACCAGTATTTCAATGGGAACTATGGGTGCGGATGCATCCTGTGCTCCTCTCACTGACCACCAATGAAAGAGGTGCCTCTTCCGGAAGTGCAGCAGGCACCGAATAAATGGCCTCAGGGCCCGTGGGCCGTAGTTTGGGGACCCCTGAGCTAAACTATCTCATTTCAGGAAGCGTGAACAAATTTTTGTGGACTTTTTTACTGAAGACAAACACTTTGTTTACTGTCATGATATCAGTAGTCTTCTCAGCTAGCTAGGTGTTACCACGTACAGTCCAACAGAATGGCAGCTATTTCTTGACAGCTCTAAATGGAGTCTGAAATGTGTTCTCCTACACAATGGTAATGTTTATGCAGGTGTTCCAATTGGTTATTCAACTCATCTGCGAGAAGATGATAATGACATAAAAATTGTCCTCGACTTTCTGAAGTATGTGGAGCATAACTGGATCACTTGTGTGGATCTTAAAATGGTAAATTTCCTGCTAGGACAACAGAGAGGTTTCACGAAGTATCCTTGCTTTCTGTGTTTGTGGGACAGCCGAGCGTGGAAGAAACACTGGACATAGAAGGAGTGGCAGAAACATGAAGCTCTGGAAGTAGGGATGCAAAATATTTGAATGAACCTGTAGTTAATTGAGACAGGATCATTTTCCCCCCACTTCACATCAAACTTGGCTTAATTAAGCAGTTTATTCAGGTTTTAAATAAAGAAAGTGAATGCTTTCAACATATTATTTCTGTTTTTCCTGCCTTGTCTTTTGAGAAGATAAAAGCAGGTGTATTCAATGGACCTCAAATTTGCACCCTCATACATGACGAAGAATTTGCTAGAAAGATGAATAAGGAGGAGAAAGCAGCATGGCAGTCTTTTGTGGCAGTTACAAAGAACCTCCTTGGCAACAAAAAAGCAGAAAACTGAACTTCTGGTTCAAAGGATGCTGTTGGCTTTCCATGACATTGGATGGAACATGAGCATTAAGATTCACTTCTTGAACAGTCACCTTGAAAAGTTTCCCGAAAATCTTGGAGCTATTAGTGATGAGCAGACTACTGCTGGAGCATCAAATGAGATTGTCCTCAACAAGTACACAAATGCAAGAGCTACAAATGCAAATTTTTGCATGAATAAAATTTAAATAAATTTTGCGCAAATTTTATGATTAAAATAAGTGTTTTAATATGTTCTATTTCAAAATTGTAGAGAAATTCTGATGCAATCATATCTTTTAGTGTATTAGTGTTTTTACTGCGTTATATAAATTATTATATTTTCACAAAGATGAAGCCCAAGAAGACATTCTACTTCATTATGTTAAACTAAATGTTGAAAAATTTACAATAAGATTAAAACCTAAAATCTTAAATTACAAAAAAAAACTGTAGCTTACAGAGGAAAACTAATGTCAGATTTGAGATCAGCACACTTGAATTAGGTAAGAACAAGTGTTTTTGTGGATGCAACAAAAATTTTGTTCCCCAGTGTAACTTGTCCAGGGCTATATATACAGGTAGTAAATGGCAGATCCAAATTCACCCTCTTAACCACTATTTCCGGCCAACTCTTCCAAATTCCTTTTATGAATTTCTTTTTTCTTTTCTTTCAAATATTTTATTTATTAATTTTAGAGAGGAGAGAGAGAGAAAGAAAGGGAGGTGGAGCAGGAAGTATCAACTCCCATATGTGCTTTGACAAGGGAAAGTAGTGTTTTTTTTTTAAATTATTTTTATTTATTCATTTTTGTAGAGAAGAGAGACAGGGAGATAGAGAGAAGGGGGGAAGGGGCAGGAAACATCATCTGCCATATGTGCCTTGACCAGGCAAGCCCAGGGTTTTGAACCAGCGACCTCAGCATTCCAGGTCGACGCTTGATCCACTTTGCCACCACAGGTCAGGCGGGAAAGTAGTGTTTTGAACAGGTGACCTCAGGGTTCCAGGTCGATGCTTTATTCACTGCACCACCACAGGTCTGGCCTTTTATGAATATTATATATTAATACCCAAATCTGTCAAAGATAGCACAAACTAATCTTATTTATGTGTAATAGCAAAAATTGTAAACCATGACCAGGCGATGGCGCAGTGGATAGAGTGTCGGACTGGGATGCAGAAGACCCAGGTTCGAGACCCCAGCTCGAGCATGGGCTCATCTGGCTTGAGCAAAAAAGCTCGCCAGCTTGGACCCAAGGTCACTGGCCCCAGCAAGGGGTTACTCAGTCTGCTGAAGGCCCGCAGTCAAGGCACATATGAGAAAGCAATCAATAAACAACTATGGTGTCACAACGAAAAACTGATGATTCTCATCTCTCTCCCTTCCTGTCTGTCTGTCCCTGTCTATCCCTCTCTCTGACTCTCTCTCTGTCCCTGTAAAAATATAAAAATAAAATAAAATTAAAAAAAAGAAAAAGAATTGTAAACCAAATATTAACAAATAAAATCCAGCAGCATATAAAAATTATATAAAACAGCCTGACTAGGCAGAGGCACAGTGAATAGAGCAGTGTTTCTTAACCTGGGTTCTATCGAACCCTAAGGGTTCGATGAGTCGGTCTCAGGGGTTCGGAGAAGCCTCTGCCGCGGAGGCCAGAATAAAGTAATACCGTAATTTGTTGTGAGTTCATGCACTTTGTTGGTTTTGTTCTCTGAGCAAGGTGATGTTCATGCACGGCTCATTTTGTGCACCAGTAAAAAAACATATACCTATGTCTTGAATTTGAAAAAAAAATCCTATTTTATTTATCACTAAAGAAAGGTTCAGTGAATGCACATATGAAACTGGTGGGTTCGGTACCTCAAAAAAGGTTAAGAACCACAGGAATAGAGCATCCTACTGGGACCCAGGGGACCCAAGTTCGAAACCCCGAGGTCACCGGCTTGAGCACGGGCTCACTTAACTTGAGCATGGGCTCACCAGCTTGAGTGCGGAGTCACGGGTCTGGGCGTGGGATCATAGACATGATCCCATGGTCACTGGTTTGAGCAACGGTTCACTCACTCTGCTGTAGCCCCCCACCCCCACCCCCACTCCCACCCCCACCCCCGTCAAGGCACATATGAGAAAGCAGTCAATGAACAACTAAGGAGATTAAGGAGCCACAATGAAAAATTGATGCTTCTCTTCTCTCTCCCTTCCTGTCTGTCTGTCCCTCTCTCTGTCTGTCTCTCTGTCTCTATCACAATATATATATGTATATATATATGAAACAACTAAGTAGGAGCATACCAGGAAGACAGGATGATTCAATAATGGAAATACCATTAATATTATTCATAAATCACTGGAGAAAAATTGTGTGATTATTACATAATGCTGAAAAAGTATTTGATAACATTCAAAAATCCATGACAGCCTGACCTGTGGTAGCGCAGTGGATAAAGTGTCGACCTGGGAACACTGAGGTCACCATTTCAAAACCCTGTACTGGTCTGGTCAAGGCACATATGGGAGTTGATGCTTCCAGCTCCTCCCCCCTCTCTCTCTCTCTCTCTCTCTCTCTCTCTCTCTCTCTCACTCTTTGTCTCCTCTCTAAAATGAATAAAAAAAAAAAATCCATGACAGATTAAAAAAAAATTTTGTGTGTGTGACAGAGACAGAGAGACAGAGAGAGGGTCAGATAGGGACAGACAGATAGGAAGGGAGATGAGAAGCATCAGTTCTTTGCTGCAGCTCTTTAGTTGTTCATTGATTGCTTTCTCTTATGTGCCTTGACAAGCGGGGGGGGAGTTAGAGCAGAGTGAGTGATCCCTTGCTCACCCCTTGCTCAAGCCAGCGACCTTGGGCTCAAGCCAGAGACCTTGGGCTTCAAGCCAGTGACCATGGGGTCATGTTTATGATCTCACACTCAAGCCAGCAACCCCTTGCTCAAGCTGGTGAGCCTGTGCTCAAGCTGGCTACCTCAGGGTCTTGAACCTGGGTCTTCTGAATCCTAGTCCAACACTCATTCCACTGCGCCACCAACTGGTCAGGCAAAAAGAATTCTTTAACAATAGAAAGAGAAGAATACAGGGGGTTCTTGGGTTATGATAATCTTGACATGTGTGACTTTTTGTGTTTGCAATGCTCAGTCTCATAATAACTTAAACTGAGATGTGAGTATTTTGGCTTATGTCTTTAGCGTTGTACTTACAGACTATAGGGGTGAAACAGTTTGGGTGCCTGCGGCAGAAAGATACGCAGTAACATGGCATATGAAGGAGTGTCCCTCAGTACACTTATCTATGCCATTTTGGACTGTTAAAAGCACAAGTATTCCATTTGTGTTGCTTTGTTTGGTGACTTTTTGGCCCTTATCACGGCTCCTAAATGAAAGTCAGAGTCTTCAGATGGTAGTGCTTCAAAGAAGAGGAAAGCCTTCATGATGGATGTCACAAAGCTACTGGCATCACATGGAGAGGAACTGTTTGCTGAAGACCTCATTCAGCTGGAGAAACAGCTGATTAAAGAGGAAGTGATAGAAACCCCAGAACCCAAGAGATTTACTACCAAGGGTTTGGAAGGTTTTTCTATGGTAGAGGATGGGTTGGTAAAATTTTAGGTTGAAGACCTCAGATTCAGATGACAGATTCAGTAAGGTCTACAGAGCTATTATGGATGTCTTGCAATGCTATAGGCATATTTTGGGAGAGACGAAGTCATTAACCTTCCAGACAAGCCTGGAACAATTCTTTAAAAAGGTAGAGCCTGACCTGTGGTGGCGCAGTGGATAAAGCGTCGACCTGGGAACACTGAGGTCGCCAGTTCAAAACCCTGCACTGGTCTGGTCAAGGCACATATGGGAGTTGATGCTTCCAGCTCCTCCCCCCTTTCTCTCTTTCTCTCTCTCTCTCACTCTGTGTCTCCTCTCTAAAATGAATAAAATAAAAAAAATTTTTTTAAAAATAAATAAAAAGGTAGAGAGTCCTGAAACAGATTCTGTACCCTCTATATCAGCTACTTCTTGATATGAAACACCTGTAGTACAGGTAGAATCATCTCCAGCATCTCATGCATGTACCTTAGGCAATCCTGATTCACCTGACCCAGTACCTCCAGCACCTTCTGCAGGTTCTCCTGCGTCACTAGCTTCCTCCCTCCAATAGGTCACTCTCTCCCACCTTGTAATGCCCCTTCCAGTATGCAAGCCAACCACAGGAAAAAAGGTAAGGAATATTTTTATACTCATTTTTTGTCATTTTTTTATGTTGCTACAGTACAGTGTACAGTACAATATATTTATGTCCTTTTCCTTTTTCTGTGGCTTAGTTGTGTTTCTATGTTCTAGATTATGATTTTACAACTATTAGGATAGGTAAGTGACTTAGGCTAGAGTGTGTTTCGACTTACACTGAAATTTGGGTTACATCACTATTGTAGAAACGGAACTATATCATAACAAGAAGATCTCCTGTACAGCCTTATAATACAATTATTTACACATACACACATGAATGCAGACATACATAGATATAACTCAAGTCAAAAAGCCAATGTGTAAGAATAAAATACAAAAATAGTTAAAGCATTCTCATTAAAGTCAGTACAAAACAAAGATATCCACTACCATCACTTTTTATTTAAAATTGTTCCAAGGCATTTACCAATGTCACACACACACACACACACACACACACACACACACACACACACACACATTGGTATAAAGAATAAAAAAGAGGAAATGTAACTATTATTTACAGATGATATGATACGATGGTATCTTAGAAAACCTAAGAAATTCAACTAAAAACAGTAACTCAAATAGAATTCAGTTAGATGTCTAACCACAGTCTTACTACATATACAAAAGGTTAGCTTTTGCCTGACCTGTGGTGGCGCAGTGGGTAAAGTGTCGACCTGGAGTGCTGAGGTTGCTGGTTCGAAACCCTGGGCTTTCCAGGTCAAGGCACATATAGGAGTGATGCTTTCTGCTCCTCTCCCCCGTCTCTCTCTCTGTCTCCTCTCTCTAAAATGAATAAATAAAATCTAAAAACAAAACAAAAAAAGAGTTAGCTTGAAAACATAAACAAAGATTTATGGTATGTTTTGATACAGAAATACCAGTTGTAGAATTTGTCTTTCTAGCATACTTGTATATTCATTCATTTATCCATGCATCTATTGAGCAATTATTACTAAATGCTTACTTATTCCATGTCAGATAGCTGAGTGTCGTGAATACTTTTTAAAAAGAAATAAAAAATTTTATTTATTTATTTTAGAGAAAGAGAGATAGAAAAGGGTGAAGGAGCAGGAAGTATCAACTTGCAGTAGTTGCTTCTTGACTTGTGCCTTAACCAGGCAAACCTGGGGTTTTAAACTGGCTACCTCAACATTCCAGGTATTCTCTATGCCACCATAGGCCAGGCACAAATACTAATGAGTAAACAAAGTATACAAAACCAAAATAAAACAAAAGCAAACAATAACAACAAACTTTTTACATTCCGAAAGTAAGAAACATGTAATAAACATAATATTTTTAAATTTTTAATTTAAATTTTTTTTCCTTTTTTATTTATTCATTTTAGAAAGGAGAGAGAATGAGAGAGAGAAAGAATGGGGGGCATGGGGGGAAGAAGCAGGAAGCATCAACTCCCATATGTGCCTTGACCAGACAAGTGCAGGGTTTTGAACTGGCGACCTCAGAGTTCCAGGTCAATGCTTTATCCACTGCGCCACCAAAGGTCAGGCCTTTCTTTTTTTTTTTAATAAACATAATTTAAAGGGTAAATCATAGCTTGACCAGGCAGTGGCACAGTGGCTAGAGCATTGAACTGGGATGCAGAGGACCCAGGTTCGAAACACAAGGTTGCTGGCTTGAGCAAAGGCTCACCTGCTTGAGCACAGGGTCGCTGGCTTGAGTGTGGGGTCACTTACCCTGGTGTAACCCCCCCAGTCAAGACATATATGAGAAAGCAATCAATAAGCAACTAAGGTGCCACAATAAAGAATTGATGCTTCTCATCTCTCTCCCTTCCTCCCTGTCTGTCCCAATCTGTTCTTCACCCTGTCTCTCTCTCTGTCTCTGTCAAAAAAAAAAAAGAGCAATTCATAAAGTATGTTAGAAGATGATGATTGCTATCAGAAAAAATTAATTGAGCAGGATAGGGAGATTGGAAAAGCTGGGTGGTCAGGATGGGCCTCCTGAAGGAGGAAGGAGGTAAATGAGTGAGTCATGTGAATATGGAGGGAACACAAAGTCCCTGAGGTGGGATTGAGTCTAGTGCAGGGGTCGGGTACCTATGGTTCACGAGCCCGATGTGGCTCTCTTAATGGCTGTATCTGGCTTGCAGACAAATCTTTAATAAAAAAACATAATAACGTTAAAAATATAAAACATTCTCATGTATTACAATACATTCATTTCCTACCGCTCATGTTCATGGTTGCAGGAAGCTGGAGCCAATCACAGCTGTCCTCCGAGACAACAACAAATTTTTATTGGATAATGCACAACACAGGCTGTTGTGAGGTCAGGAAGTAATCTTCACTCCTATTAATCAAGTAGTCAGCTAGCTAATTGCAGAAACCCTTTTGACGAAGAAGATGGCTAAAAGAAAAAAAGATGAGGAGTATCATACTTTTCAGCAGAAATGGACAGAGGAATTCGCCTTTGTGGAGAGAGCAGGTACTGCAGTGTGTCTAATATGCAATGATAAAATTGCATTGATGAAACGGTCAAATATAAAGTGGCACTTCGACACATGCCATACTACATTTGCATCGAAATATCCAGTGGGGGACAGCAGGAAGAAAGCATGTCAAGAGCTACTGTGCAGAGTGCAAGCTAGTCAGCAGCAACTCCATGTTTGGACCCAACAAGGTGATGGAAATTCGGCTAGCTTTGCTAGTGCTTTAGCAACTGTGAGAAACAGAAAGCCATTCACAGATGGGGAGTATGCCAAAACATTCATGCTTGATGTTGCCAATAAACTTTTTGATGACTTTTCAGATAAAGACAAGATAATCAGAAGAATAAAAGACATGCCTCTGTCGGCAAGAACTTTTCACAATCGTACCATCCTGATGGCAAATCAAATTGAGGTAACACAAGTGAAGAACATAAATGAGCAGCACTCTTTTTTCTCGCTTTGGATGAGTCAACAGACATAAGCCATTAATTCCAGTTCAGTGTGATTGCAAGGTATGCTGTCGTGGACAAACTATGTGAGGTAAGTCTTGCTGTTTTGCCTATGAAAGAGATAACAAGAGGGGAGGATTTATTCAAGTTTTTCACTGAGTTCGCTAAGGAAAACAATCTACTTATTTCGGTGTGTACTCATGGTGCTTCGTGCATGGTGGGGAAAAACAGGATTTGTAGCACTTCTTCGTGAACATGAAAAGGGACCCATACTAAGTTTTCACTGCATCCTACATCAGGAGGTGCTTTGTGCTCAGATGTATGATGAGCAGCTTGGTGAGGTGATGTCGCTGGTTATTCAGGTGGTCAACTTTACTGTTGCCTGAGCTTTAAATGATTGCCAGTTTAAAACACTGCTGGGTGAAGTTGGGAATAATTATCCTGGTCTGCTTCTTCACAGCAATGTGCATTGGTTGTCAAGAGGGAAGGTTCTCAGTCATTTCACGGCTTTTCTGAGCGAAATCCGGACTTTTCTTGAAATGAAAAACGTCGAGCATCTTGAGTTAGCTAATACTGAGTGGCTCCTGAAGTTCTACTATCTTGTGGACATCACTGAACATCTGAACCAGCTCAATGTGAAAGTGCAAGGCATTGGAAATACAGTCTTATTTCTTCAACAAACAGTGTTTGCATTTGAAAACAAGCTGGAACTCTTCATCGCCAACATTGAAACAGGTTGTTTAGTACACTTTGAAAAACTGGAAGAGTTTAAAGATGCATGCACAGAAAGTGACCCTGCTCAACATCTTGATCTCCAGCAGCTGGTGGGCTTCACATCTAATCTCCTGCAGTCATTCAAAATGCGCTTTGGAGAATTTCGTGAGTGCATTTGTCTTTTTAAGTTCATCACCCATCCACACAAGTGTGCAGTGCACAGCGCCAACCTGAGTTACATCCCCGGTGTCTCCATCAGTGCTTTTGAGCTACAAGCTGCTGACCTGAAGGTCTCAGACATGTGGGTGAATAAGTTCAAGTCACTGAATGAAGATTTGGAAAGACTTACACGTCAGCAAGCAGAGTTGGTGAGCAAACACGAGGGGGGAGAAATGAAAAAACTTCAACCCGCGGACCAGCTGAATGTCCAGAACTTGGAACACGCTTTCCATTACATACCACACACTACAGCACGTAAGTATTGCTGTACTGACACTATTTGGCTCTATGAATGCATGTGAGCAGTCTTTCTCACATCTAAAGAACTTTAAGACTAACCTACGATCACGTTTAACGGATGGAAGTCTCAATGCCTGCGTGAAGCTTAACCTCACCACGTATCAACCAGACTACAAAGCCATCAGCAAAACCATGCAGCACCAGAAGTCTGATTAATGGTAAGTACTTTATTCATTAATGGTAAGTACTTTATTCATCATGGTTAGCAACAGCATAATAACATTATTAAAAAGAATTCAGAGACATTCTACTTTAAAAGTGTTGATCTTACATAAAATGCACATGTTTAGTGTTAAACATATTGTATGGCTCTCATGGAATTACATTTTAAAATATGTGGCGTTCATGGCTCTCTCTGCCCAAAAGGTTCCCAACTCCTGGTCTGGTGTGTGCACCCAAAGTGAGTCATGTTTATAATAGAAAAGGATACAAAGAATGAGCATTCATCTACAGGGGATCAGTTAAACAGATGAGGGATGGCTACCAACGGGATACTATGCAGCATACAGAAGAATAAGGAAACTATGAAGTTAGATGGAAAAATCTCCAGGACATATTGGTTAGTGAAAAAAAAGCAAGAAGTGAAATAGCCTGACCAGGCGGTGGCACAGTGGATAGAGCATTGGACTGGGATGCAGAGGACCCAGGTTCGAGACCCCGAGGTCGCCAGCTTGAGCGTGGGCTCATCTGGTTTGAGCTAAAGCTCACCAGCTTGAGTCCAAGGTTGCTGCCTTGAGCAAGGTGTTACTCGGTCTGCTGGAGGCCTGCGGTCAAGGCACATATGAGAAAGCAATCAATGAACAACTAAGGTGTCGCAGCGAAAAACTGATGATTGATGCTTCTCATCTCTGTGTCTGTTCCTGTCTGTCTGTCCCTATCTATCCCTCTCTCTGACTCTCCCTCTATCCCTATAAAAAATAAAAAAAAGAAGTGATATAGATTATATAGTATCTCAGCTTTGTAAGAAAAGAAGGAAAATCATTATGTCAATTCTTCCTCAATTAATTTACAAATGTAATATCAGTTCCCCAAAAGAAACAGAAGAAAATACTTTTTAAGAGCTAAGAAAATTCTGGAAATGAAAAATAAGGAGGAGGCTAGTCCAAACGGACATTAAAACATATTGTAAAATTATGGTTTACAATTTGAAAGTACTTTTTGTTTGGAAACATGAATGAACAGATCAATGGGATGGGATGGGGTAGGATGGGATGGGATGGAATAGGAAAGAATAGGATAGAATAGAATAGAATAGAATAGAATAGAATAGAATAGAATAGAATAGAATAGAATAGAATGCAATACAATGCAGTACAATATCCAGAAACAAAACCAAATGCAGACAGGAAATAATAGATTATGCAATAAATTGTTTTAGGGAATATTGAGTAGACATTTGGAAACAAATGCTTTTGTATCTTTACTGTATTATTTACACTAAAATAAGCTTCAAATAGCTCAAGATATAAATCTAAAATACAAAAAATATCTAAAACATAAAGCTATAAAATTACCAAATTTAAAAAAATATTTATAATCTTGAAGTGGGATGGATTTCCTTAAGCATTACCCAAAATTAAGAAGTCATCAACTTTGACCACAATAAAAATATTTTTGATTTATTTATTTTTAGAGAGAGAAAGGAAGAAAGAGAGAGAGAAAAATATTGATTTGTTGTTCACTTATTTATGCATTCATTGGTTGACTTCTATATATGCCTTGACCGGACATCGAACCCACAACCTTAGCACATCAGGGCAACACTCTAACCGAGTTACCCAGCCAGGATCACAATAAATTTTCTTTCTTAATTTTCCATGGAGAAAAAAAAATCAATATATGACCAAACAATAATATATATGCAACACATATGAGAAACAAATTTCTGTAGCAAAGAAGCAACTCATATAAATCAAATTGCAAAAGACTAAAATCCTATAGAAAAACAGTCCTGGGAGCCCTGGCTGGATAGCTAGCTTGATTGGTTAGAACATTGTCCTATACACAAAGGTTGTGGGTTCAAACCCTGGTGAGGGCACATATAAGAACAGATTGATGTTTCTCTCTCTCCCCACTTCCTCTCTCTAAAATAAATGAATAAATAATTTAGGGAATAAAAACAGTACTGGGATATAAACAAAGAGTTCACAGAAAAGATAATTAACATGGCTCTTAAATATATTAAAAAGCTGTTTTACCACCTGACCAGGCAGTGGCGCAATGGATAGAGTGTTGGACTGGAGGACCCAGGTTCGAGACCCCGAGATCACCAGCTTGAGTGCAGGCTCATCGGATTTGACCAAGTCTCACCAGCTTGAGCCCAAGGTCTCTGGCTTGAGCAATGGTTCACTCAGTCTGCTGTAGCCCCCCTACCCCCAAGCCCCGATCAAGGCACATATGAAAAATCAATCAATGAACAACTAAGGAGCTGCAACAAAGAACTGATGTTTCTCATCTCTCTCCCTTCCTGTCTGTCTATCCCTCTCTCTGATTCTCTCTGTCTCTGCCACAAAAATAAAATAAAATAAAAAGCTGTTTTACCTTACTTAAATTAAAACCACAATGAGATACCATTTTTTAGACTCAATGATTGGCAAAGATAAATATAGTGTGATAATATATATGCTCATAATTTATTGATATTTTTATTAGACAGTGCTGAACTAGATTGCTACATTTTTCCCTTGAGCTGCTAACTGACTGAGCTACAGGACCCGGAGGCCTGGTCCTTCATATCCACCAGGACCACAGCGGGAGTTGCCTGGCCTCAGCCCTCATAGGCTCAGGCAAGGGTGCTCACCCTGCCATACCTGTAATCCGCCCTCACTGCTCAAAATACCAGCTCTCCTGGCCATATCTTTTCTCTACACTGCTCTGCAACTCTTCTTTTTAAAATAACCTCTTTCTTTACACCTTCCCAAATCTTTTTTTTTTTTTTTTTTTTTTTTTTACAGGGACAGAGCAAGAGTCAGAGAGAGGGATAGACAGACAGGAACAGAAAGAGATGAGAAGCATCAATCATCAGTTTTTCATTGTGACACCTTAGTTGTTCATTGATTGCTTTCTCATATGTGCCTTGACCGCAGGCCTCCAGCAGACAGAGTAACACCTTGCTCGAGGCAGCAACCTTGGACTCAAGCTGGTGAGCTTTTGCTCAAACCAGATGAGCCCACGCTCAAGCTGGCGTCCTCAGGGTCTCGAACCTGGGTCCTCTGCATCCCAGTCCAACGCTCTATCTACTGCGCAACTGCCTGGTCAGGCCCAAATCTTTTTATTTGGCCCTTTGGAAAGTTGGTTCTTGATTAAAATGTACCTACACTCACCTGACTGGTGGTGGTGTAGTGGATAGAGCATTGACCTGGTATGCTGAGGTCCCAAGTTCAAAACCCTGAGGTTGCTGGCTTGAGTGCAAGGTCATAGACATGATCCCATGACTGCTGGTTTGACTCCAAAAGCCACTAGCTTGAAGCCCAAGGTCACTGACTTGAGCAAGGGGTTATTGGTTTGGCTGGAGCCCCTTGGTCAAGGCACATATGAGAAAGCAATCAATGAACAACTAAAGTGATGCAACTATGAGTTGATGCTTCTCATATCTCTCTCACTCATGAAAAACAAAACTATATATATACACTCTTCCTCTTTCCAGAGACAGTCTAGGCTTTACTCTGGGGCCAGGCAGGTAAGAAAAACATATAAAGTGTGAGGGGCTAGTGGTAAGGGGTCAATGCCTGTGTCTGCACTGTGTGTGCTGAGAACTTGGCAAGGTGAAGAGCCCTGACCTCGCTCCACAGGGGAATGTGGACCAAGCATGGCCAGATCTTCAGGAGTTTCAGTAAAGACAAGAAACCCTCATACACTGCTGGTGGGAATGTAAAATGGTGCATCGCCTTGGAAACAGCTTGACAGTGATTCACAAGGTTAAACATAGAGTTAGCATACAACCCAGCAATTCCATTCTTAGGTATTTATCCGGGAGAATTGAAAAAAGTTCACACAAAAAGTTGTATATGAATGTGCATGGTAGCAGTGTTCATAATGTCCCCAAAGTGGAGACATCCTCAAAGTCCACCACACCAATGGATGTGTGTCTGCACAGGTGGATAGCCAGCCATACAGTATTATTCAGCTCTAAAAAGGAAGGAAGCGCTGCCACAGGCTGCCACACGTGTGGACCTTGGAAACATTATGCTAAGTGAGAGAAGTCAGTCACAAAAAGTCACTGATTTTATTATTTCTTTCAGGTGAAATGTCCAGAATAGGCAAGTCCATAGGGACAGAAAATAGATTAGTGGTTGCCAGGGGCTGGGGGAGAGAAATGTGGGGTGTCTGCTGATAGGTACAGGCTTTCTCTTTTGGATGATAAATGTTTTAGAATTAGATAATGATGATGGTTGTACAACTTTACGAATATACTAAAAAGCACTGAACTGTACATGTAAAAATGATAAATTTTATGGTAGAAGAATTATATCTTAGAAACAAACAAACAACCTGACCTGTGGTGGTGCAGTGGGTAAAATGTCGACCTGGAACCCCGAGGTTGCTCGTTGGAACCCCTGGGTTTGCCTGGTCAGGGCACATATGGGAGTTGATGCTTAATGCTCCCCCACACCTTCTCTCTCTTTCCTCTCTCTAAAATGAATAAACAAAATCTAAATATATATATATGATTTTATTAGAAAAAGAAAGAAATGAACAAATAAAGGCCAGCGATCTGGATCTTTGTGAGGAACTGTCAGATGTTTTTCATACTGACTCATTTTTTGAGCAAGCAAAGCAAACGAGGGTTTGGCCTGCAGGCCACCAGGTCTGAGTCTTTCAGCAGATATCCCACTCTTCTTCAAAGTCACCACTTCTCAGGCCCCCTCCCTCCTGGTGGCTATTTCTTTTTCTTCATTCCTTTCCCTCTTGCACCCACCCCAGTGATTCTTCCAGACCTTTATCCTTGGCAGTCTGTCAAACACCCTGTCTGCCTCCTCTGAAGTTCTTGCGTTTCAGATGCAAGAACATTCACTGGCACTGTTAGACCCAGACTTCCTACTCTGCTCTCCTGCCCAGTCCCTCCTTTGTTCTGCTGTCTTCATGTCCCTGTCTGTGGCCCATACAACAACCTGTTTGCTCAGCTTCTTGCCTTCCTTCTCCCTGAGTCCTGTCACCTCCCACCACCTCCACTGATATTCGCCCCGTGTTACCATGGCCTCTCCTTTCCAGCTGTTTGTTTGGTGCTTGCACTTCTTATCCTATGACCTCCAGCTGGTCTGCAATTCTGCCCCTCGTATAGCTTCATTTTCTTCCCTCTCCCACACGGATTCCACAGTTTCTCACCTTGGCCACTCTCTTGACAACACCTTCACTTCTCTTGACTTATCTCTCTGTGGCACCTGCCTGGAAACCCTAAGTTGGGTCAGCCTGCCTGTCTTCCCTCTTCTCGGTACACCTGGGGCCTGAGCTATGCTGGAGGAAATTATGTGGCCACAGAGTCTGGCACTATTCATTCACGGATGTCAACTGTAACTAGATCCACCAACACTGTGCACCCACTATGCTGCCTTCCTCATCAGCTCACCCTGTCATTCTCCACAGTGGCTATTCAGAATCCTCTCACTGCCCCCAGACCTCTGACTTCACCCTTGATTACATGCAGAAACCGGAAGCCTTTCAAAAGGAATGCTCCCATCAGCCTGTCTTCAAGGTGCCCACCTAATTGATTGAACCCACTTGTCACCTCCTGAAGGGAAGACATGTTCTTTATCCATTTGTTATGGTCTGAATATTTGTATATATAATATAAATATTAACAAATTCCCATGTTAAATCTTAATGCCAAGTGTGATGGTATCGGGAGGTGGGTCATTGGTAGCTGATTAGGGCATTAATGGTATTAGTGCCCTTCTATAAAAAAGGCCCCAGAGGATCCCTTACACTCTGTCATGTGGGACACTCTGCAGCCTGAATAGGGCCTTCAGCAGACACTGAAGCTGCCCTTGGACTTCCAGCTCCCAGAACTGTGAGAAATAAATGTTTGTGAGCCATCCAGTTTATGGTGCTTGGTTCTTGCAACCCAAACAGACTAAGAAACCATCTAAGGCCAATCCTGCTATGTTATATCCCATGACTAAAATTCTAGCTTTGGCTCCTAGATACTCTCTTAGGCTTCTGTGATCCCTCTACTGATTTTCCTGGCCAAGAGCAAACGAGAATCCTCACATGTCTGTCTACCTCTCTCCCTCCACCCTGTGACCTTTTCTAGTAACTAGCTTCTTCCCCTTTTCAGCCAAAGAACTGTTTGAAAGAGTTGTCCATACTGGCTGCCTCAGTTTCTGCATACTACTTGCTCTCCAAAGCAACCTGGTTTCTGCTCCCAGTTCCACTGAAACTTTTCTTTGAGACTACCACCAACTTCCTTATTGCCCAGTCTAATGACAATCTAAATCATTAGCTTGTTTATCTTCTCCACAGCAGCTAGTCTTGTAGACCTGCCCGGTGGCAGGTGATGCAATAGAGGTGTCTGTGGGAACTCATGGGAAAGACATTTCATCCAGCCTGGGGAGGCTCAGAGAGGGCTCCCTGGAGGAGATGACACCAGGGCAGAGCCTGAAAATATATGTATAAATTGGCCAAACAAAGAAGGGGAGCAAGGGCATTTTTGAAGGTGGGAGGACTCTTAGAATTTGTGAAACTGCCAGCAATTCAGTTTCTGGAATTGAAATAGGAGGCAGATTATGAAGAACCTTCAAGGTCATATTAAAGAGTTTGCCATTTGGATTTTATTTTGGAGGTAGTGCGGTACCTATATGACCTAAAGGAGAGGTCAGCAAAATTTTTATATTAAAGTCTACAAAACAGATGTTTAAGCCTGCTGCAACTTCTCATCTCTGACGGTGTAGCACAAAAAAAGCCACAGATAATACACGAACAAATAAGGGTGGCTGTGTTCCAATAAAACTACATTCACGGACACTGCAATTTAAATTTCATGTAATTTTTATATGTCATGAAATACTATTCTTCTTTTGACTTTTTACCAAAAAATTAAAAATGTAAAAACCCTTCAAAAAAAAACAACCCTTCTTAGCTCACTAGCTATACAAAAACAGGTAGTGGGTTAGGTTTGACCCACAGGCTGAAGTTTGCTAACCCTGATGGGAAGCAAGAGAGTGACATAATTGAAACTGGGTGTTGGGCAGATAAAATATATTATGCTCACTTTGTTAAAGATGGCACTGCCCACGTGCAAGTTTTATTTATTTTTTTATTTATATTAATTTTAATGGGGTGACATTGATAAATCAGGGCACATATGTTCAGAGAAAATATTTCCAGGTTATTTTATTATTTTTTTTACAGGGACAGAGAGAGAGTCTGAGAGAGAGAGATAGATAGGAACAGACAGACAGGAACGGAGAGAGGTGAGAAGCATCAATCATTAGTTTCTCGTTGCCGTTGCGATACCCTAGTTGTTCATCCACTGCTTTCTCACATGTGCCTTGACCGCAGGCCTTCAGCAGACCCAGCAACCCCTTGCTGGAGCCAGTGACCTTGGGTCCAGGCTGGTGAGCTTTTTGCTCAAGCCAGATGGGCCTGCACTCAAGCTGGCGAGCTCGAGGTCTCGAACCCGGCTCTTCTGCATCCCAGTCCGAAGCTCTATCCACTGCGCCACCGCCTGGTCAGGCTCCAGGTTATTTTGACATTTGATTATATTGTGTACCCATCACCCAAAGTCAAATTGTCCTCCGTTACCTTCTCTCTGGTTTTATTTGTGCCCCTCCCCTCGCCCTACCCCTTCCCTCACCTCCCCCTCCCCTCAGGTAGGCAGTACACTCTTGTCCATGTCTCTGAGTCTCATTTTTATGTCCCATCTATGTATGGACTCATATAGTCCTTAGTTTTTTCTAATTTACTTACTTCACTCAGTATAATGTTATCAAGGTCCATCCATGTTGTTACAAATGATCCGATGTCATCATTTCTTATGGCTGAGTAGTATCCCATAGTATATATGTACCAAAGCTTTTTAATCCACTCATCCTTGGACGGACACTTGGGCTGTTTCCAGATCTTTGCTATTGTGAACAATGCTGCCACAAACATGGGGACGCATTTCTTCTTTTCACATGCAAGTTTTTTTTTGTTTGTTTGTTTGTTTTTTGGGTTTTTTTTTTATTCATTTTAGAGAGGAGACACAGAGTGAGAGAGAGAGAGAGAGAGAGAGAGAGAGAGAGAGAGAGAAAGGGGGGGAGGAGCTGGAAGCATCAACTCCCATATGTGCCTTGACCAGACCAGTGCAGGGTTTTGAACTGGCGACCTCAGTGTTCCCAGGTCGACACTTTATCCACTGCGCCACCACAGGCCAGGCAAGTTTTTGTTTTTTTTAAGGTTTTATTTTATTTTTTTTCCAGGGACAGAGAGAGAGTCAGAGAGAGAGGGATAGATTGGGACAGACAGACAGGAACGAAGAGAGGTAAGAAGTATCAATCATTAGTTTTTCATTGCTGTTGCAACACCATAGTTGTTCACTGATTTCTTTCTCACATGTGCCTTGACCGCGGGCCTTCAGCAGACCAAGCCACTCCTTGCTGGAGCCAGCGACCTTGGGTCCAAGCTGGCGAGCTTTTGCTCAAGCCAGATGGGCTCGCGCTCAAGCTGGCAAGCTTGGGGTCTTGAACCTGGGTCTTCCGCATCCCAGTCCGACACTCTATCCACTACCTGGTCAGGCCATGTGCAAGTTTTAAGAGTAAGCTTTTCCCCACACCCTTGACTGATTGGATAATGTGGGGTGGTGCACTCTCATGAGGAATCCTCCCATTATGCCTCAGATAAGTGACTTTGTATCAGAGACTTCCTTGTTTGTAGATTGGATTAAAGATTTGAATTCTACACTATAAAGTGGGGCAGACTGGGAGCTTGCTCTCTCTCTTGGTGCCTTAGGTTAGCATTAGAGAGGAGAGCAGATAAAGGCCACGTGGAGGCCAGGAGAAGCAGCCAAGATGGTGGAGTGCTGAGGAAGAAGCCAGTTTGTGCAGAGTTTGTGCTGGAGAAGAAGATGGGGAACAGAGGTGAATAAGTCTGGTGAGCTAGAAACCTTTGATTCTAGGAAACTCGGATAAGTCAGTAGCTTTGTGAGCACTGAATGTGTGGGTTTTGGAGCCCAGTGTGTGTTTTTACTTGCCCACTAGGTGCAAGCTAGGATTAAAGCTGATGGCTCACCAGTTCTTGGCTCCATTGATTCATTACCAACTGTCCAAATCTAATGCAAACCTGCATGGGCCAGGCGGCCGTGATAATGGCCGCAACTACTGGCTTTACACTGGGTTTTAGAAAGATGGATCAGGGTGGGAACAAGTACACCAGCCAAAAAGACTGGTGAGCAAGCAGTCTGGGAGGGAGGATAAACAACCAGGTAAGTGGCAAAGAGGATGGAGCTAAGTGGGTGAGTTAAGGAGCCAGAGAGGATTTAGAAAGCTCCCCTAACAGCCTACTTAAAGGAAGAATTAAATAGGATTGGTACCTTTCCTCTCTACCTCACTCCCTGGGAAAAAGCATGATTCCTAAAAGTTAGGGTAATGGGCATAAATATCACCACTGTCTCCACAAAGGGGAATACTCTCAAGCTAGTTCTGGATAGATGCACCCCAAGAATAAATCCTGGGGGTTTCCACTGCCATGAGCCGTCTAGGTGTCCAGAGACTCTTTGCTTCTGAAAGTGCTTACATGTGTTGTAGGCAGTTGACAGTTTCACTGTTTACATAGAATACTTTGGATAAACTGAGCAAGACTTTGAGACAGAAGGTCATCACCAGCTGGGCAGCCACTGGGAACTCATGGGACTTGATGGTCCTGGTCAAGCAGGAAGCTGGGCATGGACGGTTCTCCTCTAAGGATAAGAATCACAGCACAGTCTTTCCTGACATAGGTGAAAGGTGGTATGCAGTGTTCACTAAATTGGTGAGAGTTTGATGTTCCCAGGACTTAGTTTAGCTCTCTGTAGAGTGCAGGCATCCAGAGAGGATTCTAGCCCTCTTCCCTTGAGTCAGGAAGATTCCACCAATCTCCTCCTGACTCTCTTTCTCCACCTGTATCCCCAGATATAATTTCCTCTCACCCCAGGTGAAGCTTAACTCTTTATTTCTTTTCTTTTCAAGCTACCACTGATGAATAAATACCATGTCATAGACCCCTTTATCATCTCAAAACCCAGCTTGCACAAATCAAATTCTGGCTCTCTGCCTCAGTCCATCCCACAGTAGAATGAATGGGTAGGCATCCCGTAGATCTCCTTGCCCCCAACAGTGTCCCTTCTTCTTTCAGAGAAAATACCTAAACAACTAGTGCCAAAGAGGAGGCTATTTTTAGTACTGTTACTGTTCTACCTCTAAAAGAGGTGAGAGAAGAAATGGACCAGCATTTTGGGTGAGAGTTGGCTTGCTGAGTAGCATGAAAGCCCTACTTGTATTTAGTGTGATAAAGTCAAAATGTGAACCTTCAGCATGATTGAATATTTTCTCCCCAGCCACATTCAGCTGTTCAGCAAAGGATAGATCAAAATGCTGGATCACAAATATACTATGGGTAAGAAGGAATGTGAAGACAGAAAAGATGGTGATGACCAGTTAAAAGATGGAGGGCCAGTGGTTTAGGGATCTCAAATGTGAGTGAAAATTATCATATCAGAATAAAAGAAAGAACTAGAAATATAGTTGGAGGTAGAAGTCCAAGACTGGGATGTTTGACATGGAAATTCTGGGAATGGTACTGTTCTTGTTATGACAAGTTTCAGGGTATGACAAGAGTAGCAGATGGCCTTGGCAGCAAAGAGGTGAAGGAACCCAGAGCCTAGGGTTTGGATGAACTGTCTACATGGATGCAGAATCCATGAAGAAGAAAGGTAGGAAAAAGTAGAGGTGGAGAGGCAGTGGGCTCTTGGGATGAGGTACAGTGTCCAAGAGGAGGCAGGTGACTTGCATTTGGGATGATCATTTAAGGGCCTATGCACCACAGATGTTGAGTGGTTTGAGAAAAGAGAGAGGAATAAAGGGCAGGAAGAGGCAATTAGGAGCATGGAAAGGGCTACACCTACCACCAGCTCTTTGGTACATAGATTTTGGAAGATAAAAGTCCCCATTTAAGGACTGAAAGAAAGTAGTGTGCTTAGGAGAGTCAGGTTAGCAGAAAAGAGGTTGGGAATAGAGTTCTGTCGAGGGCAGGCTATGGGTCCCAAGATAGGATGGAAACATTTGGCAGGTTAGGAGTGAGACTGGGCAGATTAGGGATGTTCAGAGTCATATGGAGTTGGGGTTCAGGTGATGAGAGGTGACCTGGGGGCCATGTGCTTTGGGCAGTGTGGAGCATGATAGGGTCATGTCCTCTACATGTTCCTTAGACCCCTTCTTTTCTATATTGAAACACACCATGGGCACTCTCTGCCAGTGAGCCCCAGTTACAGCTTCAACTCCAGCCTATGCACAGAGCTCTGATATGCTCATGTGATCACCTGCTAAATATCTCCAACTGGGTATTTAAAAGACCTTTCAAACTGGAAGGTGTGAACCTTCAAATCTGCTCTTCTCCACAAGCAAATGGCACTGCCATTTGCCCTGTTGTTTAGGACAAAATCTTAGAAGTCACCTTAGAAACCTCTTTTTCCTTTACCATCCTCTATCTAACCCATCACTAAGTGCTAAAAACCCTAGCTTCAAAATCCACCCAACACCCCTAGCATCTCATGGCCTTCACCACTGGTATTGTAATCCTTGCTGCAGTCATTTCTCACCTGGTCACTGATGCCACACTTGCCCTCCTACAGTCTATTTTCATGGAGCAGCCAGAGTGAATTTTCCAAAACATATATCAAAACAAGGGACTTCTCTCCTCTAATGTCCCTAAGTCCTTGCAATCGAACTTCAGGTCCCTGTCCAGGTCCTGCGGGATCTAGCTACTATGCCCCTCACTGTCACCACGCTCACTCTTGTTCACTCCATCCCAGCCGCACTGGCCCCCTTGCCCTTCTCAGACATTGGGGCTGCCCCCACCTGGGGCCTTTGCCTGGAATGCTCATTCCTCACTACCTTCAGAGATCTGCTCTGATGCCACCTTCTCAGAGAGGCCTTCCCTGTCTGTCCTGCCCCAAATAGTTGCTCTCCACTCTGTCCCTTATTCTGCTTTGTTTTTCTTCATATACACCAATATACTTCATAGAACTCCATGCAATACTTATTATTTGATTATTTTCTGTCTCCCTGGAGTGGGTTCTTGGAGGGCATCCCCCTTTTTTCTTTGTTGTATTTCCATACTATGCTTCAAACTGCTCCCAGCTCATAGTGAGGTTGTAATAATTATTTATTGAATAAATGTATAAGCTAAAAAAAATCTATTTTGCACCTGACCAATGGTGGCACTCTGGATTGAGCCTCGGCCCTGGATGCTGAGGACCCAGGTTCAAACCCAGAGGTTGGTGAGCTAGAGCACAGATCCTGGGCTTGAGCTTGGGGTCATCGACATGATCCCAAGGTGGCTGGCTTGAGCCCAAAGGTCATTGGTTTGAAGCCCAAGGTGGCTGGCTTGAAGCCCAAAGGTCTCTGGCTTGAACCCAAGGTCACTGACTTGAGCAAGGGGTCACTGGCTCAGCTTTAGCCCCTCCCCCCATCAAATCACATATGAGAAGCAATCAATAAAAAACAGTTAAAGCAAAGCAACTATGAATTGATGCTTCTTACTCTGTCTCCTCCCTCTCCTCCCCTTCTTGTCTCTCTCTCTTTCTCTGGAAAAAATAAAAGAAAGAAGGCTATTTTATGTGATATGAGTGTCAAGACCTCATTGTGAATGTCAAAAGCTGAATTCTGGCAGTTTTGTTGTATGCAGTCCTGCCTTAGCAGTTCTAAGCTTCCTCAGAGGTAATTAATCTTCTGTATTGGGTGGAGAGTCAGGGAGGGACAGCAATAAAGAGCTTGTCAATGAATATCTTCTTTTTTAATTAAAAAATTGGATTTATTGATTTGAGAGAGAGAGAAAAGGAGAGAGAGAAACATTGATTGGTTGTTCCACTTATTTAAACAAATCATTGGTTGATTCTTTTTTTATTTTAGTGAGAGGAGGAGAGGCAGAGAGACAGACTCCCGCATGCACCTCACTAGGATCCACCTGGCAAGCCCCCTATGGGACAATGCTCTGTCCATCTGGGGCCCTTGCTCCGTTGCAACCAGAGTAATCTTTTAGTGTCTGAGGTGGAGGCCATGGAGCCATCTTCAGTGCCTGAGGCCAACTTTCTTGAGCTAATCAAGCCATGGCTGCAGAATGAGAGAGAAGGGGGAGGGGTGGAGAAGCAAATGGTCATTTCTTCTGTGTGCCCTGACCTGAAATTGAACCTAGAACATCCACATGCCGGCCACCACTCTACCACTGAGCCAATCGCTCAAGGCCTCATTGTTTGATTCTTGTAGGTGCCTGACCGGGGATCAAACCCACAATCTAGGTTTATTAGGACGATGCTCTAATCACCTAAGCTACCCAACTGGAGCCAAATATTTTCTTTATTTTGTTAATACCAGGTTTGAACAGAGCAGAAAAAGAACATGTGTTTTTCAGCATAATAGCAAACATGTCCTTTTCCTAAGGGTCAGGTTAACTTTCTGCCTTCTGTGGCAGTAGCATCTGTAACCTCTGAAGGGAGAAAGGAAGCGGACTTGGAGTACCCACCTTACCTCCTGCATTTTGGAATCCAGGAGCTAGGGCACATCAGTGTTCATCTAGCTGAACCGTGATGGGGGTGGGGAGATTCTATCTGAACTTGAGATTGGGGGAGAAAATGAAATATGTTATCTTAAAGAAGAGGGGTGGGGGCCTGACCTGTGGTGGCACAGTCGAAAAAGCGTCGACCTGGAACACTGAGGTCGCTGATTCGAAACCCTGGGCTTGCCTGGTCAATGTACATATGAAACGAGTTGATGCTTCCTGCTCCTTCCCCCATCTTTTTCTCCCTCCTCTCTAAAATGAATAAATAAAAATTTAAAAGTAAATAAATGAAAAGAAGAGACATGGAGATGGAAGCTTTCAAGAGGGAAGGAACCAAAACTGAAAAGGCCTCCAGGAAATAGGAGAAAGGAGGATTGGCTATGAAGGTTGATGTTTCTGGAGAGCTGTGGAAAGTATATCATGAGGGAGAAAGTGGCTCTGGCCTGGCCAGACAGGGCCCTGTGGAACATAAGAATGATTTTAAACTCGATTCTCAGTGCAAGAAAAAGCCCTTGCAAGATGTGACAAGATCAGTTTGAATTAAAACAGATCCTGGTATTGATTGGAGCCGGCAGAGAAGATGCAGTGATACCAGGGCATCTGTTGGCAAGTGTCTAAATGAGAGACGATGGTGCCTTAGACCAGTGAGAGAGATGGAAAGAAATGCAGACTTGACAGGTATTTGAGAGGTTAAATGATGGAGCTTAGTGATAAGTCAGATGCAGAGAATGAGGAAGAAGGAAGATCAAGGAGACGCCCGTGTTTCTTGCTGGATCATACATGGATGTGGTGCCATTTATGAGACTGGGAAGACTCCAGGTGAAGAGGCAGAGGAGGAAGGACAGACACTAAACCAGAGAAGCAGGAGGGTTACCTGTGGAGTTTCGTGTCGCAGAAGTCAAGCGCAGGCTCCAAAACCAAAGTTAAAGCATGTGTAATGGGCTGAGAGCAAACCTTTACCATGTATATAATAACTACTTCATTATGAAAAAATAGAGAGGCTAGTGAAAGAAATAGGAAAATGACAAATAACTCGACAGAAAACTAGGCAACTGATATGGAAGAATGATTTGCAGAAGGAAGGATCCAAATTTCCAGTAGACATGAAAAGATGTCCAATGTCCCTAGAATATACAGGAATGCAAATGTTATGGGTTGAATTGTGTCTTCCTCAAAAAAAGTATGTTGATCACTTCTTGGCCGTTTGGCTAAGATCAAGTGTAGTATCTGTTCTTATCAGTTTAATATCTGATACATCCTCTATCTGAAGTCAATATATTAAATGGATTTTTGGAACTAGGAGATGGAATAGGAGCTTGCTCCATCCACTCCATGCATCGACTTGGTGTTGCAGGACTTCCAGGAACTGTGCACCTCCTTCGGGTTGGGGGTGGGGGAGGTATGTTCAAGTCCTAACCCCAAAACCTCAAAATGTGGCCTTATTCGGAAATAAGGTTGTCACAGATGTTAGTAATTCAGTGAGGTCATACTTGAGTAGGCTGGGCCCCTAATTCAAAATGAGTGGTGTCCTCCTTATAAAGTGAAGGCCATGAGACGACAGAGACACAGGGAGGACAGACACCATGTGAGGACAGAGAATTGGAATGATGCACCAAACACTGACAGCACCACAGCAATTAGGAAGAGGGAAGGGAGAATCCCTCACCCCCTTGAGATTTCAGAGGGAGCACAGACTTGGAAACCTGGATTTTGGACTTCTAGCCTCCAGAACTGTGAGACAATAAATAGCTATTGTTGTTTTTTTAAAGCCACGAGTTGGTGGTACTTGGTTACAACAGCCCTAGAAACCAATACAGTAAATTAAAACAACATTAAAATGCCTTTTTATTTCTCTCATCAGCTTGGTAAAAATACAAAAAAAGATTATTATAATATCCAAAGCAGGTGAGGATGTGAGAAAATTTCTGCCAACACAGCTGGTTGGTGTGGGATTTAGTGACACCTATTTGAAGGGCAATTTGGAAATACACCACTAAATTGAAGTAAAAAAGCCCATGACCCAGAACTCGGCAATTCCTGTTCTTTTTATTGTGGAGAACTACATGTGTTCACAGAAGAGTTTTGTATACCTTTGAATTCTCAGGAGGGGTTCTAGAAATTTCTCTGTGTAACTTTGTATTATTTTTTTTAAAGAATTTGCCTCCAGCCTGACCAGACAGTGGCGCAGTGGATAGAGCATCGGACTGGGATGCGGAAGACCCAGGTTCGAGACCCCGAGCTCGCCAGCTTGAGCGCGAGCCCATCTGGCTTGAGCAAAAAGCTCGTCAGCTTGGACCCAAGGTTGCTGGCTCCAGAAAGGGGTGGCTCAGTCTGCTGAAGGCCCGCGGTCAAGGCACATGTGAGAAAGCAATCAATGAACAACTAAGGAGTTACGACGGCAACGAAAAACTAATGATTGATATTTCTCACCTCTCTCCGTTCCTGTCTGTCTGTTTCTATCTATCCCTCTCTCTGACTCTCTCTCTGTCCCTGTAAAAAAAAATAAAAGAATTTGCCTCCAAATGTGTATGTGTCAGGCTTCATAAAACTTGAATGTGTCCCTTTACATTATATAATACATGCTGATAGTTTTGTTTGTTTGTTTTAGTTAAGAGAAGGAGAGATAGTGAGGCAAACTCCTACATGCACCATGACTGGGATCAACCCAGCAACCCCATCTGGGGCTGATGCTCCAACCAATCGAGTGATTGGCAGCTGGAGGGGAAAAACGGGGGAGAGGGAGTGGAAGAGAAGCAGACGGTCACTTGTCTTATGTGTCCTGACCGCAAATTGAACCTAGGACGTCCATACTCTGGGCTGATGCTCTATCCACTGAGCCACTGGTCAGGGCTCTGACAGTTTAAAAAGAAATGAGACAGATAATTAGAGAGGGGAAGGTTTCACCAAGCTTCTGAATTCTCACAGAGGACTGAAAATTAGTTTGTCATTCAAAAGTTCCTGGTGACTTTAGTGGGCACTTTCAGTGGGATGGTGGGTAAGAAATGGCAGACTACTGGAAGGGATGATGACAATTGGGGACTGTGAGTATGGATATCCCTTTCAAGTAAACTGGCAGTGATGGGCGATGAGCGGCAGGAGAAAGTCTTATGAGGGAGGGTGTTCTAATAAAAAAGAAGCTTTAACCTGACCAGCAGTGGTATAGTGGATAAAGCGACGGCCTGGAGTGCTAAGGTTGAGGGTTTGAAGCCCCGGGCTTTCCTGGTCAAGGCACACATGGGAGTTGATGCTTCCTGCTCCTCTCCCCCCTTCTCTCTCTCTCTCTCTCCTCGCTAAAAAAACACAAAAAACAAACAAACAAACAAACAAAACACAAAAAACTAACAAAAAAGAAAGAAACTTTAGCCTCTGTGTCGAGCAAAGAACCAGGCAGTACCCAGCGTTGAGGTCAAGTAACAGCAATACTGAAAATATTTGTCATTTTTACAGCTCAGCCTCCAAACATTCTTCCAATTTGAGGAATTATTTTAGGCCCTAATTTCCCATTACAGAAACCAAACATCACCTTCTTCCACCCACCAGGTAGCCAGCATGGCCATATGACCCAGGGTGAGCCTGTGCCAGGCTCCCACGTAGAAGGTGGAGTGCCCAGAGTGTCTGTGCCAGCTGACCATTTCTGTGGTATGGTCTTGGCTGCCCTTTGCCCTCTTGGTTCAGACCTATTTTCTAAGACACTTCTCTAGCCTTGTTGCTATTCCATGATCTACTGCACATTCTACCAATAAGTTCCTTTCCTGCACAAGCCAGCCTGCTAATTTCAACCCTCTGCCACCAGGAACAGGACTGGTACAAGCAGCTTTCCCCCATTTCTCAGGAATATTGAAGGAGATGAATAGAATCTTTCTCAATCTCATGCTTTTTTCCTGCAAAATTTTCTGGAATCTTTGATGTCTGCTACCACTTGCTTCAACTAGAATTTCATAAAGGGTGATATTTGACCTGGCACAAAAAGTATGGTTTTATTTATTGTGGGTATAATACTAACCTTGCTCTTGTGCTCTGCCATCCAGGAACCTAGGATCCTGGAAGGCTGAGATCCCTTCCCATTATGAGATAACCTGCCAAATAGGAAGATTCTTACAACTCTCTGCATTTGGAGCTTTTGTTCCTTGTGTAAGAGGTAAAATGATTGTGAGGAGAGAGCATGAAGTTTACTGTTGGGATACTGTGCACAGGTCCAAGCCTGCCTTTAACTAAGTGAGTGCCCTTTGCAAGACTCTGAAGGGCTTTGAGCCCCAGTCTCTTCATTTGTAAAGGGGAATAGCTATACTCCTATCAGCGAGTAATCTGGAAAACCCTGGATGCTGTCACATGGCAGCCCCTACTAAAGAAAGAGTCAGAAACAGTCCATGTGCAAAAGTTGTTATGCTTTGTTTCTCGGACCTCAGGAACCCGGACCCAGGGAGGATCAGAGCTTGGGTGTCAAGGGCAGTCAGCTTTGGAGGTCAGTGGTCCAGGAACCCATGAGCCAGGCTAGTGTGAAGACCTTGCCCAGTCAAAGTGATGACTCAATAGGACGGGTTAAAGGCAAAACTTACACAGGGACTTGGGCAGCAGAGAAACACAAAGAACAAAGCTCAGAGTAGGAGTCGGTGCAGTGGGAGGTCTGAGGAGGCCGGAGTCATGACAGAGGTGCAAGGGTAGAGCAGCTGCCGCTGGTGCCCTGCCCTTATCCCTTTGGTCCTTCTTTCTTCCACCTGCAGCTGCAAAAGACAGGTCCCTGTATTTGGACAGATTTCACCTCCAGTACCCTCATGGTTCTGCTTCTCAGCCTAAGAATTTTTTTTCTGGAGCTGTGGGAGCTTGCTCAGCCCATTGTCCAAGGCAGCTCAGAAGGGCCAGAGATTTCAAACCTCCAGGGCCGTAGGAGTCAGTGGATAAATCCCCACAGTGCTGCAGTGTGCTTTGTGTGGCCCCTCAGCTGGCGCCCAGAGGGACTGAGCCCCACAGAGGTAGCCCATCTTTTGTCTTTCCTACTTCCCTGTCTCACTTTCCCTCTCCTTCACTGTGCTTCCTGGAATCTCTTTCAAAATAAACTACCAAGTTCTTATCTCAGGATCTTTGGGGGAATCTGAATTTAGACAGGAGAACTAGAAGAGAGAAGCAGAAATGGAATATCTACTTCAGGTGCTGAGAAGCAGTGGACACTTGCTCAGGGACACGGGATGAGGGCCTGTTGCCTCCTGAGTAACACTCCATTCTCCACAGGCCAACTGTGCAGATGGGGAGAATTTCCCATTAGCCGAACTTCCCAGCGTACCTGAGGGAAGCTGAGCGTGTCTCTGCTCCTTTCAACCTGAAGGCACCTAACCAGACTCTTCATGAGGATGCCTGCCATTTGTTAAGCACCTACTATGTGCTAGGTCCTGTGCCAGGCACTTCATTATCTCTCATCCTCATGGCAGCTTGCAAAGAAGATAATAGCCTTTCTTACAAGCAAAACAGTATGGTAGATCAATGGATTAGAACAGAGAGCTAGAAAGAAACCTTCACATGTATGGTCAATTGGTTTTGGAGGAAAAGAACAGTCTTTTTAACAAATGGTATTGGGAAACCTGGATGTCCACATGCAAAAGAATAATGTTGTACTTTACCTCATCCCACATACAAAATTTAACTCAACATAGATCAAAGAACTAATTCTAAGAGTTAAAACTAAACTCTTAGAAGAAAACATAAGGGCAAATAGTCATGTTGTTGGATTTTTCAATGGTTTCTTAAATATGAACCAAAAGCAAAAAAAAAAAAATAGATATATTGAACTTAATCAAAATTATAAACATTTGTGCAACAAGGGACATTATTATTTTATTTTATTTATATTATTTTTCTGAAGTGAGAAACAGGGAGGCAGAGAAACAGACTTACACATGTGCCAGACCAGGATCCACCTCACAAGCCCATTAGGGGGCGATGCCCATCTGGGGTATTGCTCGGTTGCAACAGGAGCCATTCTAATGCCTGAGGCAGAAGCCATGGAGCCGTCCTCAGTGCCCGGGCCAACTTTGCTCCAATGGAGCCTTGGCTGTGGGAGAGGAAGAGAGAGATAGAGAGAAAAGAGAGGGGGAAGGGTGGAGAAGTAGATGGGTGCTTCTATTGTGTGCCCTACCGGGAATTAAACCCAGAACATCCACACACCAGGCTGACACTCTACCACTGAGCTAACCAGCCAGGGCAACAAGTGACATTATTAAGAGAGTGAAAAGACAACCACAGAATGGGAACAAATTTTTGCAAATCACTTATTCTGATTAGAACTTAATTAATATTCAGTTTATATGAAAAACTCCTACAAATCATCACCAAACAACCCAATTTAAAAATAGGCAAGAAACATAAACAGACATTTCAACAAAGAAGATATAAAATAAAAATAGCCAATAAGCACATGAAAGATACTCAACACCATTAGTCATTAGGGAAATGTAAATCAAAACTACAATAAGCCAGACCTGTGTTGGCACCGTAAATAAAGTGTCAACCTTGGAACACTAAGGCTGCTGGTTTGAAGCCCTGGACTTGCCTGGTCAAGGCACGTGTGGGAGTTGATGCTTCCTGCTCCTCTCCCCCTTCTCTCTTTCCTCTCCAATCTCTAAAATGAATAAATAAAATCTTTAAAACCAAAAAACTACAATGAGATATCACTTCATACTTCTAGGATGGTTATTATTTTTAAAATGGAAAATAACGTGTTGACAAGAATGTTGCTATAATTGTGTCCCCTTCCTACCCTCCATATTTATATGTTGAAGCCTAGCTCAATGTGACTGTATTTGGATACAGTATAGGCTCTTTAAGAGATAATTACGGTTAAATGAGGTCATAAGGGTGGGGCCTTAAGCCAATAAGATTGGTGTCCTTACAAGAAGAGGAAGAGGGGCAAAAACTCTTCTTCTCTTTCTTTCCTGAGACCATGTGAGGGCATAGCTAGAAACAAGTATCCATAAGTCAGGAAAAGAGCTCTTACAAGAAACCAAATTTGCCAGCACCTTGATCTTGGACTTCGCAGTCTCCAGAACTATAAGAAATAAATTTTTGTTGTCTAAGCCATAAAATGTAAAAATAGTCCTCCACATTTGGCAGTTCCTCAAAAAGCTAAATATAGAATTTACCCTACAATTCAGCAAGTCCACTTCTAGGTATACAAAATAGAAAGCAGGATCTCAAAGAGAAATTTGTTTATATATGTTCATTGCAGAAGTATTCATGATAGATGAAAGGTGGAAAAAACCCAAGCATCTATCAAAAGATGAATGCACCAACAAAATGTGATATATACATAAAATAGAATACCACTCAGCCTAAAAAAGGAATAAAATTCTGACACATAATACATGTATGAATCCTAAGACACTGTGATAAGTGAGGGAAATTAGATACAAAAGAATATTGTATGATTTAACTTATATGAAGTCCCTAGAATAGGAAAATTCCATGGAGACAGAAAGAATAGAGGTTAACAGGGGTTGAGGGTGGGAAATGAGTAATTATTGTCTAATGGGCAGAGAGTATCAGTTCATGATACTGAAAAAGAGCTGGAAACAGTAATGGATATATAACATTTTAAATGTAATACTTAATGCCACTGATTATACACTAAAAATGGTGAATTTTATGTTATGTATATTTTTTATCACCATTAAAATAAAAACTTGTAATAACCAAAAACAAACAACAGAAATAGATGCAAAACATAGGAAGCAGCCCAAATGTCCTCCAACAGATGAATGGATAAGCAACTTGTGGTGCACCCATATGATGGAATAAAATGTAACAAACTGTTCATACACATGAGCACTTGGATTAATCACAAAGGCATTATGTTGAGTGAAAGAAGTCAACCTCAAAAGGTGATATATTGTATGGCTCCATAATATGACATTCTTGAAAAGACAACACCATAGGAATGGAGAACAGATCAGGGGTCATCAGGGGTTAGGGGTGGGGAAAGTGTGTTTATAAAGAGATAGCATGAGCCTGACCAAGTGTTGGCACACAATGGATAGAGCATCAGACTGGGACACAGAGGACCCAGGTCCAAAACCCCAAGGTCACCGGCAGGAGCATGGGCTCACCAGCTTGACCGTGGGGTCGCTGGCTTGAGCACAGGATCATAGACATGACTCCATGGTTACTAGCTTGGGCCCAAAAGTCGCTGGCCTGAAGCCCAAGGTCGCTGGCTTGAGCTCAAAGTCGCTGGCTTGAGCTCAAAGTCACTGGCTTGAGCAAGGGGTCACTTGCTTTGCTGTAGTCCTCCAATCAAGGCACATATGAGAAAGCAATCAGTGAACAACTATGGCAGTGGTTCTCAAAGTGTGCGCCAGGGCACACTGGTGCATTCTAGAAGATTTCCAGGTGCGCTCTATGGTATTCCAGAGAGATATGTGCCTGTTGGGGATCAAGAAACCAACAAGGTTTTTGGAGTTTAAATTTTGGGGGGACAGAGGTGTGGGGAATTGGCTGTAAACTGACAGTCTGCCCAACCCCCCACCTCACTTGCCTGACTAGGTTGCAAAAGGCTGTTAAACTGTGGTGCTGGATTGTTTACACTATCCGCCCTGTTCCCGGGAAGACTGGAGGCAAGTTTCTTCTATCCTTTGTTTGGTGTAAAGTTAAGATGATATGTATGGTGGGGGTTTGGGATTGATGATTAAACATAAGGAATTATCTCTTGAAGCCTTTTGGATTTCTATAAAAGAAGAATATGTGGCAATATCTAAAAAAGCTTTGAATATTTTACTACAATTTTCATCATGCTATCTATGTGAATTAGGATTTTCTACCCTCAACACAATTAAGAGTAAAAAGAGAGGAATTCTTCAATGTATTGATGAGGAAATAAGAGTTTGCCTTTCAAATATATGCCCAAACATTGATGAAATCGCTAGAACACATCAGGCTCATGTTACTCATAAACGCAAGAATGAAAAAACTTAACACATTCGCGCCGGTATCTGCCGAATTTACTAAATCTTACTAAGAATGTATCTATATATATAAAAAGATAACTTTTTGTCATTTTTTAATTTTTTAACCCCTCTTTTTTATGAATTCTAAAAAGCATAACTCAAAAAATGTAACATAAAAATGTTTTTTAATGTCAGAATAAATTTAATTTTGTCATATTTATTTTGTTTAATTACCATCAAAGCATGCTTGGACTTTATATATTTTTTCTTTAATTTTTGACTTAATTATTATAACATATTCCTCAGAAATTTGTATATAGTGCACCTACAATTATCTGTAGTATTTTAAATGTGCCCTGACTTCAAAAAGTTTGAGAACCATGCAACAAAGACTTGATGCTTCTCATCTCTCTCCCTTCCTCTCTGTCTGTCCCTATCTGTTCCTCTCTCTATCTCTCTCTCTGTCTCTGTTGCAAACAAAAAAAAAAAGAAGAGATAGATAGCATGAGGGAGGTATTTTGGGAGACCTGCTCTATACTCTGATTGTGGTGGTGATTATACTAATCTGTACATACATATGTTAAAATTCATAGAACAATTCACCAATATTTTTTTTAAGTCAAGTTGATTGCGTGGTAATTTAAAATAGAAAATAAATGAGAGACTCAGATTGAGTGACCTGCTCAAGGTCACACAGCTCCATAGTGGTGGGTTGGGATGTGGATCCAGGTCTCTCTCCTTCTAAGAGGGCCTCCTCTTCACCACGCTGCCTCACAGAGGGCTAGTGTGAGGGGAAAATAAGAGAAGACAGTGAAAGCCTTTTTAAATAGTTAAGGGCTATATAAATGTTAGGAATCCTTATTAATCAGGAAATCTGGCTGTTCCTCCAGCCTCAATTTAATGAAAAGCAATATTATTATTGATTTGAACATTCAACTCTGACCTTTAATATATTAAGAACTAGGATTCTAAAAAAAACAAAACAAAGCAAACAAACAAATAACAAAATCAATAGGTGATGTTTTTGCTCCTTCTTCCTTAAAGTTCATGTCTTTTGTTTTTGTTTTTTTAATTTTTATTTTATTCATTTTAGAGAAAAGACACAGAGAGAGAGAGAGATAGGGGGGGGAGGAGCTGGAAGCATCAACTCCCATATGTGCCTTGACCAGACCAGTGCAGGGTTTTGAACTGGCAACCTCAGTGTTCCCAGGTCAACGCTTTATCCACTGCGCCAACACAGGTCAGGCTAAAGTTCATGTCTTTTGAAAAGAGCTAAAAATGGAATATCTGGCCACAGTTTAACATAAAATGATTGCCTACTCATGGGTGATGGCATTGCAGGTTGGGCAGGCCTCTGCAAGGGGTGGGGTGGGGTGGAGTCATTATCACCAAAGACCAAGAGAGGGTGAGCCAAATTCTCTGGGTGGGGAGGAGAAAGGGCCTGGTGTCAACCTTGTGCTCAGAGAGGAGCAAGAGTCAGACTGACCATGATTCAAAAAATGTCTTCCTCACCTGGCATGGGAGATACCATGATCACAAAAAAGTGTCTCTACCATTCCCTACAATGAGAATTTACTGTAATTCAAGCTCTCTGAGCATCAGTTTCCTGATCTGTAACATGGGGCAGTAACAGCAATCATCTCATAGATTCTATTTTGGTGAAGATTAAGTTAACGGTAAAGTTCCGATCAGTGGTTGACACATCACTGAGAGTCAATGAAATAGAGACAATTATGCTAATAATAAACATCAACAATACTGTATTTCCCCATGTATTAGACGCATATTTTTTTTAAAAAAATTTGGGGTCTATGCCTGACCTGTGGTGGCGCAGTGGATAAAGCGTCGACCTGGGAACACTGAGGTCGCCAGTATAAAACCCTGCACTGGTCTGGTCAAGGCACATATGAGAGTTGATGCTTCCAACTCCTCCCCCCTTTCTCTCTCTCTCTCTCTCTCTCTCTCTCTCTCTCTCTCTCTCTGTGTCTTCTCTCTAAAATGAATTTAAAAAAATGGGGGTTTAAAAACTGGATGTGTCTTGTACAGTGGTTGTGGCATTTCAAATGCCATAGATGGAACTGAGGACGAGGCAATATATGAAAACAGTGATTCGCATCAGACATAGATGAGGACAAGCTAATTAATGAATGGGAGTTTTGACAGTGATGAGGAGTTGTATGAATTTTATGATGAATAAAACTTAAGTTCAATAACTTTACGTAATACATTTTTTTCAAATTTCAGACCCCAAAATTAAGGTGCGTCTTATACATGGGGGGAAATGGTAATTACCAAGCTTGTAGGTTCATATGACAAAAAATAACTTCTAAGTGAACCACAACAATTACAGAGATCAGAAAGAATACTCACATCTACACCATCAGTTTACTACTCTTTTCCAGTGAACTACCCACTCCTGATCAGGTAGTTAGTTGGCTTGGTAGGCATGAATGAAATAAAAGCAAGGGCAGTTCATTGGTTCATTCCTTTCTTTATCCAATGGAGGCACAATGATAGGTACTAAAAGATTCAGGGGCAAACAGGACAGATGAAGTTTCTGTGTTCTTGGAACTTCAGGATCAGAAGGGTAGACAGACTATAAGCTAGTAATCACATTAGTGACCAAGACAGTTTAGACAGCACTAACTGCTTTGTAGACAATAAAATGAACTGACATGGCAGCGTAAACTGGATGGCCATTTCCACAGGGTGATAAGGAAGTCCTCCTTGAGGAGATGACAGCTGAGATGTGTTCTGAGACATTTATTTATATATTTTTTAGCACACAGTGAGAGACAGAGCAAGACAAGGGAGAGAGATGAGAAGCATCAAATTTTCATTGTGGCCTGACCTGTGGTGGCGCAGTAGATAAAGCGTCGACCTGGGAACACTGAGGTCGCCAGTTCAAAACCCTGCACTGGTCTGGTCAAGGCACATATGGGAGTTGATGCTTCCAGCTCCTCCCCCCTTTCTCTCTTTCTCTCTCTCTCACTCTGTGTCTTCTCTCTAAAATGAATAAAATAAAAATAAAATAAATTTTAAAAAAATTTTCATTGTGGCATCTAAGTTGTTCATTGATTGCTTTCTCATATGTGCCTTGACCAAGGGGCACCAGCCAAGCAAGTGACCCTTGCTCAAGCCAGCGACCCTTACTCAAGCCAGCGACATTGGGCTTTAAGCCAGGGACCTTTGGGCTCAAGCCAGCAACCTATGGACTCAAGCTGGCGAACTTTGGGATCCTGTTGACTATACCCTTCTCAAGCTGATGAGCAACATTGGGGTTTCAATCTGGCGACCTCAGCATTTTGGGTCAATGCATTATCTACTGCACCAGTCAGGTGAGAATGACATTCTCAGAGAAAATCAAGATGAAGGCAGGGGTCAGCTCACCTTGAGGTAAGTTGGCCTGAGTGAGAAGTTTCCATTTTAAGTTAAAGAAGAAGGCAGGGGTGGGTTCTTTAAAATTATTTAGGTGATGCAAATATTTAAGGTTATCAGGCCAAAATTTCCAAACTGAGGTTAGCTTTGCCAGCGGGCTGGGACTCATGCAAAGCTGGAAAGACATGGACAGAAATCGAGGTATGCTGTGACATTACAGGCTGTGTGAGGTTCTGCAGACCATGGGGTAAGAATCCAGTTCAGAGGGCAGGCAGTGAGCTCCAGAGCTGTCTGATTATCTATCTGTCTGCCTATCTATCTATCTATTTTTAGAGAGATAGGAAGGGCAATTGAGAGAAAGAGAGAGAGAGAGAGAGAGAGAGAGAGAGAGAGAGAGAAACACATCAGTTTGTTGTTCTACCTATTTATGTATTTACTGGTTGATTCCTGTATGTGTTCCAGCTGGAGATTGAACTTGCAAACTTGGTGTATTGGGACAATGTTTCAACCAAGGTACCTGGCCAGGGCCAGAGCTGGCTGATTTTTATAGCAGAATAGATACTAAAAGGAATTTGGAGAGCTCTCAGCAGCACTTGGGGTGCTGGAGAATTGGGCTCAAAAAACGGGCACCACTGGAACCTCAGCCAAAACAATGCCACGAAACTAGTCTGGGAAAGTATTAGCTGTTGACACTGTTAAACACTAGATGTCATAACTAATTTTGCCACCTGCACTGGCCCTTGGGTGCTGCCAGTGCTGCTGCCTATGGTCATAATAGATGGCAGAGTGAGTGTTCCTGATTGATGGAGGTTAAGTAATCCACCTTACTGCAGCTGCAAGGAAGTTGGAGAGCCAGGATTAGCATGTTCATAATCTATGAACTCTGCTTCCATCAAGGTGGGGGATTTCTCAACCAGGGGAAGAAGCATCCAACCAAATTAAAGGTTCAGGTTATAGCAAGGAGACTAATGACAGAGTTGTCAGTCAGGGAACTTCAACCTTCTTCAAAGGAATGAAGAAGGTTGGACTCGGTCATTGGCAGTGGGAATGGAGAGGAGGATACAGATTTTAGTGAGAGTACAATGGAAGTTAATGATAAATTAGATGCAGAGCAGAAGGCGATAAGAGTATCTAAAATGCCTCATGAATGCCTCTAGCTTCAGGAATTGGATGAATGAGAATGTCATTAACTAGGCTGGTCCATCCAGTGGGTTATGTTTTGGGAAAAAGATCATAGGTCACTTACACTGGGAAACAATTTTGTTTTTCATTTTCTGTTGTATGAGGTTTTAGAACTATTTCTATATATTTCTGCATCGCTGATTCCAAATCTGAAATCTGTTCTTCTGTGCATGCTCTAATTTTTATGCAATTTTAATTTCTTTTTGTTACAGATAATGGCATGCATTCGATTTTAAATTGGAGTTAAAGGGCAACGACTCTTGGATTGAACATAACCACAAGGCAATGAATGTTTAACAAACATCACTTTTACATAATTGTAGTTGTTTTTAAATGTAAAAAGTTATTATCTGATAAAAACACCCTCTTATTTTATTTTAAGACTGAATCATGGCTTTTCGAGTAGGCGTAAATGTAAGAATAGTCCTGACACCTTTTGTTATATATGTGGCTGTTACACGCTTCAACGTCAAAGGCGCAATACTTCATTTGTGATACGTGCATATATTGCCTATTTTCAAGTTCCCCTTGGTGATCAAGACAAGAATTGGACTTATCATATTGTGTGTCATAATTGTGAGGAAATGCTTCATGATTGGACAAATGGAAAACACAAAGGAATGCCTTTCAGTAATCCCAGGGTTTGGCATTGAACCTAAGGACCACAGCAGTGACTGTTATTTCTGTCTGATCCGTACAAAGGGCATTGGCAAGAAAAAACGGCATATGATTGCATATCCTAATATTCCTTCAGCAATACGACCTATCCCACACTCTGAGACTCTCCCGGTTCCAGTTTTCAATGGTTTTATTACTTCTAAAGATGAAGAAAGTGAACATGGTGATCAAGTATATTTTGATAAGATGCATGAGGAAATGGTTTTAGAATCAGAAGGGTCTTCTTCTGATACCAAGCAGTCATTAACCTCTCAGCAGTTTAGCCAACCCGAATTGAATGCCTTAGTAGGAGATTTGGGACTATCAAATAAAGCAGCTGAGTTATTAGCTTCCAGGCTTCAAGAAAAGAATGTACTTCACCGGTCAGCTAAAGTATCCCATTTCAGAAAGCGTGAACAAATTTTTGTGGACTTTTTCTCCAAAGACAAACACTTTGTTTACTGTCATGATATCAGTAGTCTTCTCAGCCAGCTAGGTGTTACCACTTACCGTCCAACAGAATGGTGGCTATTTCTTGACAGCTCTAAACGGAGTCTGAAATGTGTTCTCCTACACAATGGTAATATTTATGCAGCCATTCCAATTGGTTATTCAACTCATTTGTGAGAAGATTATAATGACATATAAATTGTCCTTGACTTTCTGAAGTATGAAGAGCATAACTGGATCATTTGTGTGGATCTTCAAATGGTAAATTTCCTGCTAGGACAACAGAGAGGTTTCACAAAGTATCCTTGCTTTCTGTGTTTGTGGGACAGCTGAGCTTGGGAGAAACACTGGACACAAAAGGAGTGGCCAAAACATGAAACTCTGAAAGTAGGGATGCAAAATATTGTGAATGAACTTGTAGTTAATCGAGACAGGATCATTTTTCCCCCACTTCACAGCAAACTTGGCTTAATAAAGCAGTTTGTTCAGGCTTTGAATAGAAAAAGTGAATGCTTTCAACATTTTATTTCTGCTTTTCCTGCCTTGTCTTTCGAGAAGATAAAAGCAGGGTTATTTGATGGACCTCAAATTTGAACCCTCATACGTGACGAAGAATTTGCTAGGAAGATGAATAAGGAGGAGAAAGCAGCATGGAAGTCTTTTGTGGCAGTTACAAAGAACTTCCTTGGCAACAAAAAAGCAGAAAACTATGAACTTCTGGTTCAAAGGATGCTGTTGGCTTTCCACTACATTGGATGAAACATGAGCGTTAAGATTCACTTCCTGAAAAGTCACCTTGATAAGTTTCCAGAAAATCTTGGAGCTGTTAGTGATGAGCAGACTGCTGCTGGAACATCAAATGAAGTTGTCTTCAACAAGTGTACAAATGCAAATTTTTGCCTGAATAGAATTTAAATAAGTTCTGCGCAAATTTTATGATTAAAATAAGTCTTTTAATATGTTCTATTTCAAAATTGTAGACAAATTCTGATGCAATCATATCTTTTAGTGTATTAGTGTTTTCACTGCATTATATAAATTATTATATTTTCACAAAGATGATGCCCAAGAAGACATTCTACTTCATTATGTTAAACTAAATGTTGAAAATTTTACAATAAGATGAAAACATAAAATCTTGAATTGCAAAAAACCTGTAGCTTACAGAGAAAAACTAATGTCAGATTTGAGATCAGCACATTCAAATTAGGTAAGAACAAATGTTTTTGTGGATCCACAAAAATTTTGTTCCCCAGTGTTATTCTTGACATGCTGAGTTTGAGTATCTGAGACACACCACCAGAGATAGACAATGGGCACAACTGTGCAGTGGTGTGCTAGTAAACGACTAACAACTGGCTCTCTAGGGAAAAGACATTCTGATATGTAGCATTTCCCAGTTTCTATAGTGTAAATACACTTGCCAGCTACCAACCTGAGGTTACTAAAAGTGAATATGGGAAGAGGCACACAATAGGCTGTCAGGGGCTCAGCCGAGGGTCCAGTATACTGTTTGGCTATATGTGAGGACAGAGCAAAACCGAGACCAGAACTTTTAGGGGCAGATTGAAGATGAGGAGTTCTTACAGGGAACAGCTGTCAGAAGGAAAACCAAGAGGGAATGGACACTTTAAGATCAAGCCCAGTCAGGGTTGTCAAGCTCTCCAGAATTAGCTTCAGTCGTTCATTCATTTATTCATTCATTCTCTTAGCAATCTCTTCCTAGACAGTGAGCTCTTTGAGGGCAAAGACTTTGTATAACTCAGCACTGTCGTCTAGGTATAACATAGAGTAGGCACTCAGCAAATAATTCCACTAATATCTCGGGGAAGATTTATGTCCACCAGTTTCACGAGGCAATACAAAAATAACTGGATATATGTTACAAGGAGACATTTTGGCTCAACGCAAGACAAACCTTCCCAGCAAGTCTTTCTGTAAACAGACACCTCTTGTTTAGTCTGTCCCACACCATTCCAGTTCTTCTGGGAATTGTTGCCCTGCGTTCTAACTACAAGGGTCTCAAGGCAGTCACTCTTTTCTACATGATTCTACGCATTAATCCAGTTGTGGGCACCTGACCCAGCTGAGATTTTTGGAATCAGAACTTAAAGTAAGTTCCTCTCATGTGGTAGGAGTTGTGGGAGAAGAGGTGGCAAAGGTGTCAGCATCCAGAGGTTTCCTTCTGTCACTGAAGTTAGCCTCTGTGAAAGAGTCACATTGAAAATACCAGCAGTGTTTCCCTGGTTCCGTGTAGTCTTAGGTCCATCTGTATCCCTAGCCCTTCCTTCTGTGCCATTACATAGCCCAAGCAGGAACCACTTTTCTGTACTCAGCAACCAAGGATCCTCATAAATACCTGAGAACTTACCAAATATGTAATGACTGTAAGGTAGTCAGCAATGGGGAAAGGTCACGTGAGAAACCAGACCTGGGACCTTTGGCTAGAGCCACCCACATTCATGCGCGCCAAAAGAAATTTCTCAGGAGTCCTTGGGAAAAGAGCGACTGTCAGCCAGCCAGTGAGATTTCACCACATCATATTAGCTCAACCATCCTAGATGGGACCCTTTAAATATCTCCCACATGGATCACCCTATGCGACTTTCCTGGCCTCTGTCCCCAGGGACAGGGAACATTGTCTGGGCAGCACAGTACTAAATAAAACCTTTACTATTCCACACTTTGTGGGTACAGCCCCTTCCTTCTTCCTGGGGTGGGGGTGGGGGAATACCTTACATTTTGGTGCCGAAACCCGGGAGGAGTCAGAAGTCCGCAAGGACCGTTCCTCTACCCTTCCCCTCCAAGAAAGAATCAGGACTTCCGACCTTCTACCCACTTTAGCACATGGTGCGGTAAGTCCCCTTCCTCCAGCCTCTCCTCAGTTCTTTCCTTCGAGACTCCCTGTCCGAAACCACAGCTGCATCAGGGACCTCTTTTCCGTTCCATTCCGAGTGTGTGTGTGCCCGTGGAGACGTCCCGAGCACATCCACTTTACCTATCTGTCCAGCGGCCAGAGCTTGAGTTTTGGGATGCCAATTTTCATCTCTGACCACTCCAAGGAGTGAGGGAGGCCGTGGGGGCACAGAAATGTAAACCTAATCCAAAAAAACCAGGAGTTGCCTTATTAGAAATCTCTCCCTCCCTAAAGAAGAAAAAACTGTTCTTCTCCACTGTGGCCAGGCCACAGAACCCACTGGATAATCGGACCAGGTTTTAACACCCTCATGAATTTTTTTTAATTTTATTTATTCATTTTAGAGAGGGAAGAGAGAGAGAAAGAGAAGAGGAGAGGAGCAGGAAGCATCAACTCCCACATGTGCCTTGACCAGGCAAGCCCTGGGTTTTGAACTGGCGACCTTGGCATTCCAGTCCGACGCTCTATCCACTGCACCACCACAGGTCAGGCAACACCCTCATGAATTTAATAATCGCCAAAAGAACTGGGAACTGGTTGGAGATCCCTTACATTCAGGACTTCTAGTTATTTGTGCTCCCGTCCTAATCTTTGTGCTGCCTATTCTACGCCCAGGCCCGTTTTTGGCCAGAGAAACCTCACCGATAACCTCCACCCCTAATCTTTCCTTCTCTGCCAAACCCCAACTCTCTCCCACTCCTGCCTGGCCCCCCAGGGGCACCCCTTTCTTGGGACCCCTCTCTGGTCCCTCTGCAGACCTCTTCTGCTCGGGTCTCTTTCTTCCAAGAGTCCCTCCTCCCCTCCCTTCACGGATCCTGTTTCTCATTCACCTGCAAATACCATTCTCTCTTTCTCCTCCCCTGCTAGCCAGGGGCCCCTACCTTCTCCACTGTGTTCTTAAACCCCTCCCCCGTCAGGCCATTCTCAGCCTTCCATTGGCTCTTACACCAGTTTGCAGGACGCCCAACCCTAATGTTTTTTTATTTACTTATTTATTTATTTTTTTCACAGGGACAGAGAGTCAGAGAGAGGGATAGATAGGGACAGACAGACAGGAACGGAGAGAGATGAGAAGCATCAATCATTAGTTTTTCATTGCTGTTAGACACCTCAGTTGTTCATTGATTGCTTTCTCACATGTGCCTTGACCATGGGCCTTCAGCAGACCGAGCAACCCCTTGCTGGAGCCAGCAACCTTGGATCCAAGCTGGCGAGCTTTTTGCTCAAGCCAGATGGGCCTGCACTCAAGCTGGCGAGCTCAGGGTCTCGAACCTGGGTCTTCCACATCCCAGTCCGACGCTCTATCCACTGCGCCACTGCCTGGTCAGTCCCAACCCTGATCGTTTTGCAGAAAGTTCTGGCCCTGTCCTGCCTCTGGCTCCAGTGTTTCCAGCTGGATCTGGGTGCTGGGCTCCCCAGGAGTCCCCCTCCTCCTCTTATTCTCAACCCCCAATCCCCTATCCGAGACCTGTGAACATGGCATTTAAAGTTTTAATGGTCACGGCTAGTAGGAACAGGCCAAGGCTGTTTGCCAGGCCTGCATGCAGCAGAAGGTAACACTCCAAACCCAGGTTCTTATGGCAACCCTGAGGCCAGCAGAGCAACAGGGGCAAAGCACAGGAAGTGCACGGTCCAAGTCCAGGCCGCAAAGAGGAAATCCATAACTGGTCCTGGCAGGGCCCCTGCCGGCAGCTTTCCACTGAGCCCCTGTCCCAACTAAAAGCAGCCTGGTCACTGGTGGAGCGACTGCCCCTTTGGGCAACAGGCTTTTCCTCAGCACCTCTACGTGGAGGACAAGCCGCCCGAATGGGAGGTCAATCCAGCTAGGCGGGCCCACTGTTCAGACTCCTAGACCTCATGGAAGACTAACACGGCCTGGATTCAGAGACCCCCATCATCCTCACCCACGCTGAACCCAGGGTAATGCTGCAGGAACGGGTAAGTCCATCTTATTTCTTGTGGACACGGGAGCTGCCTTCGCTGTTTTGCCATCACATTCTGGACCTCTAGTTCACTCAAAGGTCTCGGTTATGGGAGTGGATGGGACCCCTTCCTTTCCCCTTCCTACACCATTCCTGACATCTAGTTTTTCCTCAAGCTTGCCCCCATACAGGTCTGCTGGCAGTCGAAACCACTGGACCCTAACCATCTCCAGCTCACCAAAAGACTGGACTCTGCAAATCCCCCTATTACTTCTATTTTTTTTTAAAATTTCCACATCCACGAAATTTCTCAAGTTACAGTTTAACAGATGTCCCTCGTGACTCCCCTCAAAACCATCAACTTCCGATGTCCCCTCCCCGCCCCCACACCCCTAATCAGCAGGAAGTAGCCAGACCAATAAGCGGCCCCCCTAATTAACACAAAACGTCAGAATGTAAGGTGGTCAGCAATGGGGAAAGGTCACGTGAGAAACCAGACCGGGACCTTTGGCTAGAGCCACCCACACCCAGGCTCGCCAAAAGAAACTTCCCCGGAGTCCTTGGGAAAAGAGCGACAGTCTGCCAGCCAGTGAGATTTCGCCACGTAATATTAGCTCGTCCACCCTAGACGGGACCCTTTAAATATCTCCCACAGGATCACCCCATGCGACTTCCCTGACCTCTGTCCCCGGGGACAGGGAACATGGTCCATACGGGCAGTGCGGTACTAAATAAAGCCTTTACTATTCCACACTTTGTGGCTACAGCCCCTTCCTTCTTCCTCGGCGGGGAAAAATACCTTACAATGACATCCATGCAAAGTAACGTGGTTTTCATTACTGAAAGTACTCATGCGGTTTAAATGACTACGTGAAAGGGGTTTAAAAGAGGGGATTTCTGCCATGGGTGGAAGCCCTAAAATAACAGCAACCTCCATGTAAATGCTTGCCGTGTGCCAAGTGTGTACTGTAGCTAGGTGGGGAGGCTGGGTTTGATGCAGGTTTAGTAAGACAAAGTTCTTAATTATGAAGCTAGAGCTTCTCAAACTTTTTAGTTCAGGATCCTTTTATGATCTTAAAAACTGGAAGACCTTAAAGAATTTTTGTGTGTATGGGTTATATCTATAGTTACCATAATGGAAATAAAAATTGAGAAATTTAAAAGATTTCTAAAGAACAAATACTTTTATTACAAATAACTATTTTTCAAAAATATCTGACTTAATGGAAGACAGCTGTATTCTCCTGCCTGCTTCTTCATTCAATACATTGCTTTGAATATATAAAGAAAAGCTACCCTCATAGAGGTAGGCAGTTGGAAAAAGAACTTCATGAACCTCCTGAAAGGGTTTCAAGTGCCCCCAGGAGTCTCAGACCACTTTGAGAACCACTGCAGTAACTAGACTGCTTCTTAGTTAAAGACTATGCAGCCATTGAAGATTATAGCTGGCATGTCCACTATGGCCAATACATTTTAAACAAATTTAAAAAGGTAGTGGTGGTGAAGAAAACTTGAATTCTCTTGTGTTGGGTAAACAAGTGTTTAGATTTGTTCACTTATTTTGTATTGGTACCGGGTGGCGCCCTGTGTATATAGTCTATGGAGGGCTGTGGGTTCTTGCGCTCAGGGCGGCAGATTGCAAATCGCAGTTAGCCTTCTAGCTGGGGAGGGGCGATTATTTGCTATTGTTTGCTGGAGGTTTTGTTACCCTCCATCCTGTTCTGGCTAGGGAGCCTAGAGAAAGAGTGCTGAGGGGCATAGGAGCCTTGAGATTTCAGGGGCCTGTTTGGCTGGGGAATGCTGAGGCTAGTGGGGGCCTGTGAGGGGCTTGGGAGCCCTGAGTGAGAGGGAAGAGGTCTTCCCTATTTGCTATCCTGTTAGGAGGCTCTAATAAATGGAATGGCCCGCCATCAGAGGTGGATCAAGGTCCGTTGAGGCCCGGGGCGCAGAAGAAAATATTGGGTCCCTTACATTAGAAAAAAGTGTCAAGTTGGGATTTTGTGGGGCCCTTCAGAAGTCGGGGCCCAGGGCGTGTGCTCAGTGCACCCGCTGTTTACTCTGCCTCTACCCACCATCTTCTGGCTCCACAGTTCTTTTACCGTCTGCCCGAATCCAACGGGAACCTGCATGGTCATGGCGGCAGCTACTGGCCTCACATCTTGTTAATTCAACTTGAAGTGACACCATTTATTGGAGGGAGGTGTAGGGGGAAAGAGGGGCAGGAAAGAGAGGAGAGGCGGAGTAGGGAGAAGGGGTTGGAGGACAGAGAAGAGGAGAGAGATGAGAAGCATCAACTCATAGTTGTGTTAGTTTAGCTGTTCTCTGATTGCTTCTCATATATGCCTTGATGGAAGGGCTCAAGCCGAGCCAGTGACCACTTGCTCAAGCCAGTGACCATGGGATCATGATAATGATCCGCATTCAAGCTGGACAAGCCCGTACCCAAGCCGGCAACCCTCAGGGTTTTGACCCTGGGACCTCAAAGTCCCAGGTAGATAGATGTTCTATCCACTGCATCACCACTGGTCAGGCTAAGTGACAACAACTTTTTTTTTCAAACTCATTCATGATATTTATTAAAATAACACATTTAGGGGGGAAAATCAATATAATGTATACATCATTACTGAAAACTGTATACCATCATACAAAAAAAGATTTTATTTTGGGAAAGTGATTCCTAATTTATGGCAAGTTTTACTCTTAGAAATTAGACCACAAAACACAATATAACTCAATCTTAAACGCTGGCATGCCGAGCAAGGAATATTCTTATTCTTTGTAGAAGCTCCTTCTTTACACAGTAATGTGTTCTAGTGAATTTTCTTTAATGATCTTCTTTACTGTGTGCCTTCCAGGCACATTCAATAAATGTAGCTCTCTGTAACTCGAGGTGTTCTTTCTCCGGTTTCTATAAACTTCTGGTTAATAGCTGCTCTCATCTGATCATCTTGTTCACCTTGCTTCCACGAGGGCCATTCCTTCTCAGAGAGGAAATGACCCTCGCGCTGATGTCCATTACGTACCACACTCTTTGGCTGCCCGAATTTAGACCCTCAGTAGCTCAGGCAAGGAAGCACACAGAAAGCGTGAACACACATTTCCAGGGCAGGGTCTCCAGTGACATCAATTTTTAACTTGAGTTCTTATTCTTCTGCCAACCAAGACTACATACTAGATTTTTTCAAGTTTACTCTTCTAAACTAAGAACAGAAAGCAACCTGTCATATACAAAATTAACATTTGTATGGTGCTTTTACAGTTTACAAAGCCTCTTTCTGTGTCCACATGACGCCACTGAGTTCTTAGAAGTCACCATATAGAGGAGGAAATCTTAGAGCAGAGGCGCCTTGCCCAAGATTGTCATCAGTAACCAGGCTATAGACAGAAGCCTTGTGACTAAGAGATGTGCTCACAGGACACCTCTGCTCTGACTCTAATGTACAAACATCTCATTTTCACAAGCTGCCTTTCCAACCTAGGAAGAGGGAACCCTTTATTTATGTTCACTTTTATCACATACACAAGAGACAGCATCTTTTCTAGAATCCAACCGGATTTTATTTGACACAACACAATAGAACTTCAGGAACAACAAACAGAAAAGACAAAGAAGACACGGCTCTATCTAATTTACAAATAAGTAACAGGAGGGCAAGTCATTAAATGAGTAACAAAACAGTTGAGCTTGATGGAAGAATATTCTTTTTTCTAGTGCCCATATCTGAAAGACAAAGTAAAGTATTTCACTAATTCCTTAGTAATTTCCACTTTTGAGACTGTAAAACCGGCTTAAACATATGAGCAAATTTGATTAAAACTTTGAAAAGATGTAAGTATGCTACAAGATTGGGTTATGACACTTTTCTCTGCTCTTTCATCTTATCATCCTCTATAATAGCCTACTTATTACCCTCAACTGCTCTCAGTGAAGGAACTCAACCATACTCACCTGACCTTCCTTCTCGTCAGCAAACAGATGCTGGGCAGTATTAGAAAGGTGAGAGAGTCTGACTAGGCAGTGGCACAGTGGATAGATTATCGGACGGGGACGCGGGGGACCCAGGTTTGAGACCCCGGGGTCGCCAGCTTGAGCGCGGGCTCATCAGCTTTGAGCAAGGTTCACCAACTTGAGCCCAAAATAGCTGGTTCAAGCAAGGGGTCACTCAGTCTGCTGTAGCCCCACGGTCAAGGCATATATGACAGAGGAATAAATGAACACCTAATGCAACGAAGAATTGATGCTTCTTATCTCTCTCCCTTCCTGTCTGTCTGTCCCTCTCTCTGAACTCTCTCCGTCTCTGTCACACACACATACACACAAAATAAAAAAGGTGAGAGAAAAAGTCAGTGCTGCTGGTTGCTCAGTCAGTGGCTCAAACAGTTTAAGATCTTGACATTGCTGCCACCTCGCCCATGGATGGCAGCTTTTTTTCACCTCCACTCCAGTACAAAGGCAGGTTTGGGGTAAAGCAGTATAGAGAATAGTAATAGAACAGCCTTCATTTCCAAAATCTATAACCAGTGGCCATTAGAGTTCTGACTGCATTCAGCACTACAGAAAGTGGAATAACTAAGCATGGATTTCAAGTGGTTTCTGATTTCCTAAGAAGCCAAAATTTGGTTCTGCCACGATTATAAAAGTAAACAAGCCTGAGCTGGTGGTGGTGCAGTGGATGGAGTGTTGGACTGGGACACAGAGGACCCAGGTTCGAGACCCCGAGGTCACTAGCTTGAGTGTGGGATCATCTGGTTTGAGCAAGGCTCACCAGCTTGAGCCCAAGGTCGCTGGCTCGAGCAAGGGGTCCCTCAGTCTGCTGTAGTCTCCCTATCAGGGCACATCAGGGAAAGCAGTCGATGAACAACTTGAGTGCCGCAGCGAGGAATTGATGCTTCTCATCTCTCTCTCTTCCTGTCTGTCCCTATCTGTCCCTCTCTCTGACTCTCTGTCTCTGTCACACACACACACAAAAAAAGTAAACAAGGCCAGGAAATTTCTTCCACATATAAATGGATTTCTTGAACACAAAATTCATTATCTTACTTAATCGTCTGTCCTGGTGGTTCTTTTGGGGCAGTTAGCCTCTGATTAAAATACTTTGTAAAAAAATATATGTATGGCCTGACCAGGCGGTGGTGCAGGGACAGAGCATCAGACTGGGACACGGAGGTCCCAGGTTCGAAACCCCAAGATCGCAGCTTGAGCGCAGGATCATCTGGTTTGAGCAAGGGGTAATTCGGTCTGCTGTAGCCCCCCGGTCAAGGCACATATGAGAAAGCAATCAATGAGAAACTAAGGTGCCGCAATGAAGAACTGATGCTTCCTATTTCTCTCCCTTCCTGTCTGTCTGCTCCTCTGTCTCTGTCACACACAAAAAATATATAATTATAAATATATAAATGGACAAAAACCAGGATAATGAACTCTGGATCACTGTTTTAATCTTCCTGAGACTATTAGATCCTTAAAGTACTTTTCATAAGAAATCAACTTGAATATTGTCTAAAAAGCAGTTATGCTAGACTCCACAGAGGGTAGATATTAGTGTTTGTTAGTGGGCTGGAGAACCTAGAAATTGCCTATCAGATTAAAGAATGCTCTAATTTGTCCCTTATCAATTTGTTTTCCCAGTGCACTAAAAACCACTGTCAGGCTGTCACTGGCTGAATATAGTGGCAGTGTCAAAGCCCAACACTAGGAATTCTTCACACTCCCTACTTCTTAGGTTCGGCTCTGGGCATATATAATGGGCAACATGAGACAGTTTTGGTCCAAAACAGAATCCTGAGCCTGTTCTAGTGAAGAGCAAGTCACAAAGGCCTCTTGAGAACTCAGAAAAGTTCTTCTGCCTTGACATGTATTACTGTCATGATTCTACTCAGAATGTAAGCTCTCTAAGAACAGGGAAGGACTGTCTCATACATTTTCATATCTTACATATTACTTAGCATACACTTTGCTGAATAGAGTGCAACGGTATGAGTTAGAGACTATTTGGTAGGTATCTTTAAGATGAACATGCATTTGAATTTGATATGACTTACAAAACTCCTTACCTAAATAAATAACCAAGTCCAAAAGTAAAATAATTGTACAATAAGGGCTTTCTAAACACTTAACACATGGAGGAATCTTATATTTTTTTGTAATCAAAAGAGAGAGACAGAGACAGGAAGGGAAACAGATGAGAAGCATCAATTCTTCGTTGTGGCACCTTAGTTGTGCATTGATTGCTTTCTCATATGTGCCTTGATGGGGGGCGGGGCTACAGAAGAGTAAGTGACCCCTTGCTCAAGCCAGCGACTTTGGCCTCAAGTTGGTAAGCTCACACCCAAACTGTATGAGCCAGTGCTTAAGCCGGTGACCTCGGGGTTTCAAACCTGGGTCCTCCACATCCTAGGTCAATGCTTTATCCACTGTATTTAGGCTAAAGAACTCTATTTTTTTTTTATTTCAAAACTAATTACATTCTGCCCTGGCTGGATGACTCCAATGGTTAGAGCACTGTTGCAAACTGCAGAGACTGCTGATTTGATCCCTGGTCAGAGCACATACAGGAACATCAATGTTCCTGTCTCTGTCTCTTCTCCCTTCTTCTCTAAAGTTAATTTAAAAATTAAAAACTAATTACATTCTACTAATCAAAACTCATATCTAAATAAACATCCCCTTTCTCATAAAAGATTTGATAAAGAAAATGACCAATAATTCAACAGAAAAAAAGGGCACTTCACAGAAAAACATGAGGCATAAAAACATAAGTAGACCAACCTCACTCAAAATTCTAAAAATGCAATTGAATACTAATTTGCAACTATTAGAGTAGCTAAGAGGGAAAATGAGTCTTTCACCTTAGTATTTTAATCTCACTCAGTAAGAGTTTCTTAGCTTTCCTGGCTATCTCTATACAGGGGTTTATCAGGTTACAACAGTCTGGACATTACGATGTTTTGAGTTTACGATGCTCACTCCCATAAAAACTTTAAAAAATTGAGACTTCAGTGTTTCGGCTTATGCTGTTAGCATCATACTTATGGACTACATGGGCAAACAAGTTTGGCTGCGTGTGGTGAAAGAATACATAGTAACGTGACATGAGTGAAAGAGTTGGCATCCCGCAGTACGCTTACCTATGCCATTTTGGACTGTTAAAAGCGCAAGTGTTCTGTTTATGTTAGGATAGGGTGTGTTTTGACTTACACCAAAATTCAGGTTACATCACTGTCATAGGAATGAAACTGTGTTGTAACCCGAGGACCCCTTATATATGTACTTGTATGTGTATGGGTGTATATGCACTGTAAATTAGTACATATTCTCAGGAAGGAAAAACCTGACACTATCAAAAATAAAAAAATATATACTCCTTACCCAGAAATTCCTCTTCTAAGAATTATTGCTTGAGATATACACTACTTGCACATATACACAAAGATTCATATACAAGGATGTTTATCCCTACACATTATTTTTAACAGTGAAAAACTAAAAACCTAAATGTCTATCAAAAGGAACTGATTAAATAAACTAGGGTATATCAACATAAAAACATACTCTGCAACCATCAGAAAGGAGGTATTTTGATATGTGTGGATATGAAAAATCTCCAAAACGAAATGGAAATGCAAGGTAAATTACTATATAAGATGCTTGTAGCTATGTTAAAGAAAAAATTATGTATGTATAGCCCCCATATACATACAAGTAAATATACGTAAATAGGAGAGCTAAGAAGCTCTTGTTGATGGTTGTCTCCAGGAACAAGATTAGAAAGCTAAGGTGAAGACTAATTTTATTTTTTAACTTCCTTTCTTTCTTTTTTAAAAAATGTTTATTGTTTTGATTTTAGAGAGAGAAGAAGGGGGGGAAAGAGAGAGAGAGAGAAAGAGATAGACAGGAACATCAATCTGTTCTTGTATGTGCTCTGACCGGGGATCAAATAAACTCTGTTCTTCCAGATGATGCTCTAATCAACCAAGCTATCTGGCCAGGGCATGAAAGACTAATCTTTGTGGTCCATCCTTTTGAGCATTTAAATTTTTTTTTCTTTCTTTTTTTTGCAACAGAGACAGAGGGACAGATAGGGACAGACAGGAAGGGAGAGAGATGAGACGCATCAATTCTTCATTGTGGCAGCTTAGTTGTTCACTGATTGCTTTCTCATATGTGCCTTGATGGGGGGGGAGGGGCTACAGCAGAGCAAGTGACTCCTTGCTCAAGCCAGTGACCTCTGGGCTCAAGCCAGCGATGATAGGGTAGTGTCTATAATCCCATATTCAAGCCAGCGACCTCGGGATTTCGAACCTGGGTCCTTCGTGTCCCAGTCCAATGCTCTATCCACTGTGCCACCACATGGTCAGACTTGAGCATTGAAATTTTAAAAATTTTATCATACTATGTTTTACTTACATAATAATTTAGTTGAAATAGTCATAAATGCTATAGCAGAATTAATCAACATAAGACAAACCAAAGAAAAAAGATAGGTGGATATGATTCTGCCTAAAACAAAGATACCTGGGATTAGTTAGCTCCTACAGCCTTATTATAAATATGATTTTGAAAATATTTAATAGTTTGCAGATTCTCATATTTTCCCACTTTCATAGACCCCTCGACAGTTGAGAACTCTAGGCTGCAAACTTCTAATGTTGGCCGTACCTTTGTACACTTTCCATACAGATGAGTCTTTAATTAACCAAAAGGTACAAGTTATATTCCATGGCTCCATGTTTTAAGACTATGCACCCTTCAGCCTGACGTGAGGCAAAGAACGACAGTGACCACAAATCCCGGTCTTTCAACATCAAAACAGTCAGAGATACTTACTTTTGGAATTCCCACTCTCTGTTATCCAGGGGACACACCTGCCGTGTTTTGAGCCAGCGAGAGATGCAGTGGAAGTGAAAAGCATGCTGGAAGAAAAGACACATTTTATTAAAAATAACTGTAAAAAATAAATAAATAAAAAATAACTGTAGACTAAACCATCTACTGACAATATGTCTCAGAAGCAGTGGAGTTGTTACACACTGGCGGCTGGAGAATACTGGGAGACAAGAAACAATGAGAGGCACAATGACATAACCTGTGCACTTTGGTTAGGTACAAGGTTATTTCCGATGAAACATTTTGCTAGAAGTGTCATTACTACTAAAGGAGGAAACTATTTAGGAAGAACGGTGAGTTCTCTTCCTTTCTCTTAAGATGAAAAGTGGCTCTCTGGTACTATCTGGTCTGTAAGGGGATGCATCTACAGTCCTCAGACACATTCAAGGAGGCCCTTGATCACATGAAGATTTTAAACTTCCCCATTCTTTTTACTTTTTTATTTATTGATTTCAGCAAGAGAGGAAGAGGGGGAAGGAGGAGGGAGAGAGAGAAACAGCAACATCGAGCTGCTCTTTTAGATGCCCTGAACGGGGATGGAACCGGCAACCTCTGTGCCCTGGGATGATGCTGTAACTGAGCTATCTGGTCAGGGCAAACCTTAACCCCCCACCCCCTTTTTTTTAAGTGAGAGGAGGGGAGATAGAGACAGAATCCTGGATGCGTCCTGACTGGGATCCACCCGGCAACCCCCATCTGGGGCTGAAACTTGAATCAACTGATCTATTGTCAGCACCTGGGCCAACACTTGAACCAACCGAGTGGCTATGGAAGGGGAAAGAAAGAGAAGTGGGAGAGGGAGGAAAGAGAAGCAACTGGTTGCTTCTCAAGTGTGCTCTCACTAGGGATTGAACCTGGGATGTCCATAGGCTGGGCCGACATTCTATCTGCTGGGCCACTGGCCAGGGCCTCAAACTTCCCCATTCTTGATCCCCAGCTGTACCCCCCTCTCCTTGGAGTATAGGAACCCCAGGAAAAGGGCATTCTCGGCCCCTGGTAGTGTACTGACACTGCCACCCACCCAGAGTGGAGATGGATGTTCCTCAACCTTCCCACACCCAGGTCAATTCTATTTGGAGGATTTTATTTCCATATGTGTTCATAGACATAGTGCTATTATAAGAGCTCGGTGCTCAATAAACCTTTAATGGGTGACGGGCTTTGTCTTAAAAGGGAATGAGATAAAAAATTAGGAAAGAAGGAAATACTATGAGCAAACTTCCCACAAGCAATAAAATGAGCATCAATGGGCTTACTTCAGGATCAAGATAGAAACAAGACAAGAGTACCACAAATACTGGTAACTGACAGAGAGCTAGTGGTTGACTTTCAGATTTAGGGAAAAGGAAAGCATGTGTGCCATAATGATCTGCAGATACTAACCACAACACCTCTGCCATGGCCATTTATTCCCCTCACCCTGCTCATATGCATAGATCATTGGTGCTCATTGATCGCGCAGGAAGTGTGGGTAGATCGTATGACATTAAAAAGACATTTGTCTTTTGATTGGCATACAGGGTAGCCAATCTGACGTCTGAACTTTTGACACCCTACGCATGCGCGTTAAACCACGCTAACTTGTTCAGTTACATTGCTGCATAGTTAGCCTTCAATTTATTTAAACTAAATACAACAAAGGGTATAAAAATGAGTGCCGTAGCTGGTCCGAGTAAGAAGCCTAAAACCTACCACTTTCATACAGAATGGGAGGGGATTTTTTTCACTATGTCATATTCTAAGTGCGTTTGACTCATCTGTCTGTGTGTCATTGCTATTCCAAAGAAGGGAAATGTGGAGCGGCTTTTTCGGACTGTTCATAAAAACTATGACATTGACTTTCCTCTGAAAAGAGAGCTGAGAAGGAGAAAGGTGAAAGAATACACAATATTAAATAGTAATAATAGTAACTTAAATAATGATAATATAGAAGAAATAAATTTATGTTTTGCATTTTTATTGTAGGTAGATCATTTTGACTTGGTCATCTTATAAGTAGCTTGCAAGCTGAAAAAGTGTGGGCACCCCTGGCGTAGAGTATTAAGACAGAAGTGGCAAGTGTTCCTCCTCATCTAATCTATCCTGGATAGGTCAGCTGAGATGGGGACAGGGGAAAATGCTGACACCCAACAAAATAATGAAAGCTTTTGCAGGCTTGATTTAATAACAGCCTGGAAATCTGGTCAAAGAAGAATAAATTAATTATCTTGTGAACTATCTTTTGACAAAGACAAAACAGAATTAGTAATTAAGAGTGGGATCCATAGCTAGTACACTTACGGATATTCAACAGGACAAATACTCTCCCAGACTGACAGCTTTTGGAAGATCCCTTTCCTGTTGACTTCCATACAGCAAAAATTTCTAAAAGGTGCCCTGGCCAGATAGCTCAGTTGGTTGGAGCCTTATCCCAAAACACAGGGGGTGCTGGTTCCATCCCTGGTCAGGGCATATACAAAAACAGATCAAGATTTCTGTGTGTCTCACTTCCTTCCTTCCTTCCTCTCTAAAATCAGTAAAATAAAAATAAATAATTTCTAAAAGCAGACATCTGAGGCACTTTTCTTTATCACAAGGACAGGCTCACCTAATGGGACCTGTGACACCCTTTTCCACCTGCCACTTCCCCCATGAGGCACTCTGCAACAGCACAGGGTCCTTAGACCCCCAGCTACCACAGGAAAAAGGGAAAGAGGGAATGCAAATGAGGTTGCATGGCAGGTGGCAGCGTCCCTGAATATTCCCAATCCCAACTTTTTTCCTATTAATAATCTAAGATATATTATGGGTATGCTGAGTTGTCTCAAAGTACACTGACCAGTGCTTTATACTTTACAAAAGATGTTAACATATATTTGAGCACTATAGCGACCCTGGCAAGCAAGCATGGCAGGTATTATCATCTTCATTTTATAGACAGAAAACTGAAACCCAGACAAGTAAAGTGCCCTGCCTATTTCACAGAACTGGTCAGTAAAGACCCAGAACCAGAACCCAAGACTAAACCAAAGGCTTCTGCCACACCACACTGGCTCCTTGTTATAGCAGTCTCTCTGGGTAAGTCTCTCCTTAGGCAAATTAGGGGAAGCTCACTCCCTTTTCCTTCCATCACAGAGTAACATAATTCTTAGTATATGTCTGAATGCCAGGGAGGGCAAAGAGCCCAATATATTTTATTTCTTTATCCCAATGAACAACAAATGATGTCCCTTAGCCAATACAGGCTTCTGTGAAACAGCCCAGAGGACCCTGACAGAATTAAGATGGTCATAACATGGAGTGGGTGAGCCTCAAGTACTGATATCTATTATCTCTTCAGAAGCAACCACTACTCCAAATTTGTATTTCTTTAGCAAACATGTAAGCTTATTATGTGCCAGGAGGTGTTCCAAGCACTTTGAACATAAAATTATTTCATTCTGAGTAAACTCTATTCAGGCTACCGTTAGCCCTATTTTACATGAGGGAACCCAGGCTGACATATGTCTAATACCTGCCCAAGCCACAGATTAAGTCCCACAGACAGGGAATGGTGGTCTGACCCCACACTTCTTAAGCCTGTGTCATATAAGGGGCTGTGGGTCCTCAGTCCCCTAGGCACAGGAGGTCCAGACAGGACAATTTTAGCTTATGTGACTGGAACTATATGGCTATAAGGATGGATTTTTAACACATGCTAGAAATAACATATTTGATGTTTGTTATCCTTCACAGCTGTCATACCCTGGAAGGCTGCACATTCAGTCTAACGCTGCTGCACAAAACATTTCTGGCATGAGCCATATTAAAAAAAAAAAATTCTTAACTTAGTTCATTTGCCACACTTAAAATGCACTTTGAGTGAACACGCGCACACACACACTTGAACAGTCAAATTTATTCACCAAATTTAGTTCTGTAAGACACCTTCCCTTAACAAAAAAAAATCTGTTAAGGTAAAGATTTCCATAAACAGGAGAATATTCCAAAACCTGTGCCATAGACTTTGAAAGCAATTTGTGAGGATGAATCTCTAAACTGTTGCTAATAAATGTGGGCCAACTCTGTAATTGACATGAACTAGTGCCTCTGCAATAACTCATAATTTTTACCCTGTAACAGGTGAATAGTACAAAGATTTGAAATCTTTTTTTACTATTTGTATACCTTTTAAAAGAAAGGTGGGTTAGTTATATTTTTCATAGTTATTTTTAAGAAGGGCAAATAGGAAAAAGTGTTAATATGTTTACAAGCCATGCTGACAGGGAAAGATGTTTCCTTACATTGCAGACTCCCCATGCGACAGTGCACTCTTCAGAAGTGGCAGATGCCTGGTTAGCCTGACATTCTATGCCTGTGGGAACAAGAGCAACAAGATCACAGACCACAGGAGCAACAACCTTTCCATCTACAGCAGTCCTACCTACACAATTACACAATGACATGATTGGGGGTAGGCTGGGGAAAAACGTGGTACAAACCTGAACAAAATCTCCAGTTAATTAATTAGTCATAATTGTTTTTTTAATGAATGTCAAAAAGGATGAAGAACAGATAAGGCAGAGATGTGACTTAACAGTATGCTTTGCAATGAATTCCTACCATTGATCAAGAACAGACTAACAAAGGAAAAGGCTCTTTCTAATTCTGACCATAGCCTGACTTGTCCAAATGAAAGTAATTCCTCCTAATTTTGTAAATTTCACAAAGTCACCCATAACTTTAATGTTCTGATAACTGGCATCTTTTCCCTACTCTTGGTGGATGCTTCCTTGTAGGCTCTCAGAACACCCAGGCTTGCCCACTTAAAGCTCCACAGCCTAAGAGAATCAGGCAGAAACACATGAACTGGGACAAAAGCAAGATAAAAGGGGGTAAACAGGCCTGCAGCAAAATGTACGGTATGCTCTGCAAGAAGACATCAAATATCAAGTCTTTAGCCTGACCAGGCGGTGGCACAGTGGATAGAGCATCGGACTGGGATGCGGAAGACCCAGGTTCGAGACCCCGAGCTCGCCAGCTTGAGCGCGGGCCCATCTGGCTTGAGCAAAAAGCTTGTCAGCTTGGACCCAAGGTCGCTGGCTCCAGCAAGGGGTTGCTCGGTCTGCTGAAGGCCCGCGGTCAAGGCACATGTGAGAAAGCAATCAATGAACTATTGTCGCAAGGGCAACGAGAAATTAATGATTGATGCTTCTCACCTCTCTCTGTTCCTGTCTGTCTGTCCCTATCTATCCCTCTGTCTGACTCTCTCTCTGTCCCTGTGTATAAAGAAAATTAAAAAAATAAAATCAAGTCTTTAACACTGTCAACAGCCTGACCAGGCAGTGGCACAGTGGATAGTGTCGAACTGGGACGCAGAGGACCCAGGTTTGAGACCCTGAGGTCGCCAGCTTGAGCGTGGGCCCATCTGGTTTGAGCAAAAGCTCGTCAGCTTGGACCCAAGGTCGCTGGCTCCAGCAAGGGATTGCTCGGTCTGCTGAAGGCTCATGGTCAAGGCACATGTGAGAAAGCAATCAATGAACTCTTGTCGCAAGGGCAACGAGAAATTAATGATTGATGCTTCTCACCTCTCTCTGTTCCTGTCTGTCTGTCCCTATCTATCCCTCTCTCTGACTCTCTCTCTCTGTCCTTGGAAAAAAAAAAATTACTAATGTATAATTTGCTTTCTCTGAAAGTAGTAACTAAATGGAATCTCCCTTCTGAAGAAGAAAAAGCTTCAGGAAAGACTATTTAATAAAAAACAATTCAAACTTCTATAGATAAAAAATAATAAAACTGTAAGAAAATAATGCTGAGATGTTAACGGTCTTAGAGGAAGAGATAAATCATTTATGGGTTTCCCCACCGACCTTTGGAAATATGAAAGGCAAAGAATCTGAAATCTTGGAACTTGCTTTTGCTACACAGATTCACATGACAGAGAGGATACCTGGGTTTTCTTTCTAATAAAAGTGGAGATTCAGGGTCTACACAGTATATTCAAGAATGTATTAGGGCTGTGTCTATGCTATGCTACCATATAAAGGGATGGCTGAGAAAATAAAATCTGATGTTTTTCAAGTTGAATCCTCTCACTTACATGAGGACTATGTATTATGAAATTAGCTATAAAGGCACAATGATTAATAACAAAATTTTTTTGTGTGTGTGGCAGAGACAGAGAGAGTCAGAGAGAGGGACAGACAGACAGGGATGGAGAGAGATGAGAAACATCAATTCTTCATTGAGGTTCCTTAGTTGTTCATTAATTGATTTTTCACATGTGCCTTGACCAGGGAGCTACTGCAGACCAAGTGACCCCTTGCTCGAGCCAGCGACTTTGGACTTAAGCTGGTGAGCCCTGCTCAAACCAGATGAGCCTGCGCTCAAGCTGGCGACCTTGGGGTCTCGAACCTGGGTCCTCCACGTCCCAGTCTGGCACTCTATCCACTGCGCCACCACCTGGTCAGGCACAAAACTGTTTTAAGGTACTTTTATCTTGCTTATATTTTTCTACGTCTAGGTAATTTTTAAGGGGCTTTGTCTTTCTACACCAAATGCAAAGTAGGTTCTTAATATCTGAATAGGCAAACAAAAACCACTTCCATAAACAAAGAATGGGGGACAAATATATTTATTTCTTACCAGAAAATCCCTAATAAAGTTAAAGAATAAAAATATATAGGCAGAACAGGATAGCCATCTAGAATGCCAGATAAAATGGCATGAAAAATTACTAAATACAAGTGTAAAATATTCCCAAATAAAATGTCTTCAAGCTTTTGGTGCAGAGAGTAAATTGTTAGTTTAAACAGGGGAAAGATCAGGGGAACAGACAACCTAGACCAGACAGATAAACAGAACGTAACAGGTTCCTATCAAACCCTTGGCAAAGGCAGCTTATTGCGTGTGATATACAAAGCTTAGGGACTCTTAAACTTCAATACTGCTAAGGAAGCAATGGCTTCATCTCAGAAGTGAACAGATTCACTCTTTCAAAACACTGATGGGACTATGTGGTTTTAGGAAGAGATTGGACAAAGCCTGGGTCTAAGCCTCTCCGGATGCCTTCTTCATCTGGAACTAGATTACCCGAGGTAATGGAGAAAATAACACCTAGTAGATTGTGTATTTCAGCATCTCTGTAAAACACCAATAAATGGAGCAATATAAAATAAATACAAAGCTACAGTATCAATTAAATAAATACAGGCATGTAATATCAATTTGGACTCAAAAAAGGAAGTCTTCAGACCAAGAATGCTTTGTGGAAGAGTCCAACTGGGGCATAGCAATAATCACTCTTATTTACACCTATGTATATCATTATTTACTTAATGCCAGACCAGAATTTATTTAAAAATGGCCATTGCTAAACCAAGTTTCTTATTTTCATCTTTAACAAAAAGTCTTTTTCAAGAATCATAGTCCACTTGCCCAGCTGTGGCAATCAGATTTCTCTTTAGTGTCTGTATTAAACAAAAGGGTATGTTTCTTAAGGACAAAGACTTGATCTGTCATTGTTTTATTGGGCCTAGCAAAATGGCCGAGGATATTTATTGAATGGATAAGATTCTTCAAAATATTTTCATAATTTTTTGTTATAGAAGTGCAATGTTCTACTACTTCATTTGACATTTAAAATACATGATACGGCAGGTGTCTAGTTGAAGCCCATGTTGATCCCTTAAACCAGTGATGGGCAATCTTATGAGCTTGGTGTGTCAAAATTCACCAAAAAACCGAGCATAACTCGGGTGGTGTGTCACTTCGAGATAAACGGCCTAACTGGAAGTCCCAGAACTAGACGCTCTGTTCCAGGGTTCTATTGTTTTGGCTTACAGACCTCCAGCAGAGTGTCTACACTATAGCAAATGCTTTATCCTCGGCTACTGTACCTGGCCCTGCAGGAGCCGAGGATGAAACATCCTTCTTGGCATGCGGCCCCATACTTCTCTGGTATGCAGCCATATGCGACCGCGTGCCATTGAAAATGGCTACGCTGTCAGTGGTGACACGCGTGCCATAGGTTCACCATCACGGCCTTAAGCAGTCAACTCTTTCTAAGAGAAGACGGACTATCAATACTCTTTGTCTGTCATGGTCTTTCCAAAAAGTGCATTCTCTCCCATCCAGAGAGACACACAACTTAAATGGAGTTTTAAAAAAATAAGCCTGACCAAGCAGTGGCACAGTGGATAGAGCGTCGAACTGGGATGCAGAGGACCCAGGTTTGAAACAGTGAGGTCACCAGTTTGAGAGCGGGCTGACTGGCTTGAGCGTGGGATCATAGACATGACCCCATGGTATTGGCTTGAGCAAGGGGTCACTCGCTCTACTATAGCCCTCCCCTCAGTCAAGGCACATGAGATAGCAATCAATGAACTAATGTGTGCAAAGAATGGATGCTCCTCATCCCTCTCCTTCCTGTCTGTCTCTCTCTGTCACATACACAAAAAATCAGGGTTATATAAAATCATTAACTATTTACAAAAGAGAGCCCCAAGAAAGTAAAATTTTCACTGGCACAACTCCTTGTGAAAACACATGGCAAAGAAATTGGCAAGCATGTAATCAAATACCCCACCCAAACACATTTAAAAACATGCACGTGTTTTTCTGTGATGAGTTCCTTCTATCTATATTAAACATCATGGTAGCTACTTATCTGCTCTGACTGCTGTATGAAAAGGTAAGCAGGGTCAAAACTCAGAAACCAAGGGCAATAATCTACCAACACCTGCCATGTTTTGTGCTTTCCAAATTGCAACAATCACAAACTGTTCCCCAATTTTGTGTTTTTATATTCACTGTGCAAATATTTAGTGAGAACCTATAATGTACTAGACAGTATGCTAGATGTTGAGAATATAGCAGTAAATAACATGGATAGAGGACCAATGAAACTAAATGGTTGCTACCTCTTAACTGTTTGGGAAAACACAGAAAATCTTTACTTCTTTATTTATTTTTATTTATTTATTTAACAGAAACAGATAGAGAATCAGAAAAAGGGACAGACAATAGGAAGGGAGAGAGACAAGAAGCATCAATTCTTCGTTGCAGCTCCTTAGTTGTTCATTGATTGCTTTCTCATATGTGCCTTGACGAGGGGATTACAGCAGAGTGACCACCTGCTCAAGCCAGCAACCTAGGGTTATGTCTATGATCCCAAGCTCAAGCCAGTGATCCTGTGCTCAAGGTGGTGACTTTGGGGTTGCAGAACCTGGGTCCTCTGCGTCCCAGTCCAATGCTCTATCCAGGGCACCACTGCCTAGTCAGGCAAATCTTTACTTCTTAAACTTCTTTTACTTATAAATCTTGCCCAGCAAAAACTAGCTCTGACAGGATATTTAGCTCAAAGTTTACTATCTTCCTTTTACCTCTGCCTTTGAGTCTGTGTACAAGATGAAAAATATAGAGGACAACAGTGCCTCTGGGTCCACAATTCATTCGAAATGTGGTCTTCTCATCTTTAGACTGAGATTTACTCTGAGATGAGTATGCCTCCAGAACATCATTAAAAAGTACTATTTCAAACATACCAATGCACTAGATGCAGAAGAGCCCAAGTGCTCTGATTATGCTTTATATTTCATTGTGAATAATAAAATTGGTCACATCAGGATTGCCACAATCTTTGTAACCTTCTCAATTTCCTCCCATCCTCCTCCAATTACTTACAAAGATCCATAATGTGGTTCCTGCAGATGGCACAGTTATCAACCACAATATCCCAGGCCCAGAGGGCTACTGCATTCCACTGCAAAGAGAAAAAGGGGGGAACAAAGTACTCTCCTTGTAATACACATACATACACTCTAGAATTTCATGCTGCAGCTGCAGTGTTCATCTCTTTGGCCACAGGGACAACCAAACAATAGTTTCTGGATGTTACTTCATTCTTATATCATATGGCAGCATTAACCTACATGTATGCTTACCCATTTTCCAAACAGCTGAGTATATGAACACAGAAATTAATGAATCATCTTTTTTTTTCTACAGTTTCAAATAATTTGGTAAGCTTTCGATGTAAACAAATCAGGAATAATTTTAAGTGCTTGTTTCAGGTTTAATAACCACAGAGTTGAATTACTGTGCAGGTTCCCCTGGCAGTTGCAGAAAAGCTTAATTTCTGCCTAAATATCTGCTCTTCCAGGCAGCTTTGGATGCATGAGTGGGGAGATGAAAGCTAGGAACAGAATGAACTAAGATGATGGGTGGGATAAGCTGGATAACTAATTACCCAGTGTCAGTACACAGAACAATGTCATCACTTAAATCTTACAAGATCACTTCATAACAAACTCTAAAATTCACTAGAATTTTGTTTAGCTCCTACCACCAAATAACCTGAAGTTCTCAACTTTTCATACTCAGACTCATATTTAATTAATTCCAGTAAGAGTTTATCTAAAAATTGCATTTAAGTAATTCAACCTCCTGGCTTCTGCAACTATAAATATTCCCAACCTCCCTTTCCATCCCCTAATTTGAGGCCATTTTCCTAATTGTCATCTCTTCCAACCCAAGTGTCAGTGTCTAGGTACTTCTTCAGCACTTTTCATCTGACATATTCAACTTGGAAGAACAATATCCTACTTCTATTATTCTTCAATATGGCTGCTGGTTGTAACGGAGCATGCAGTGCCCACAATGAAACATCAAAAAGCAACTTGGAGGGGACTGTGGTTACCTAGATGTTCCCGGAATAACACCTTTCCTGTTTCAGAATTTTCATTTTGAATAGATTTTATCACTGGTGGGAAACGGCACTTTTCTCCCAAACTGTTAGCAAACCACTACAAGGCATCATGCAAAAAGAACGTTCCACATTTTTTGCTTTACCACTTTTAGCAGGTCTTTCGCAACTCGTATGCAACCCTTCCTTAAAAGACACAAGATCTAGGCTCGCATTTTGTTTTTAACAAATTCCACCATGCTTTTTGGGGGTTGGGGGGGATTCTGGATATGATATGACAGGCGCGGCTTGTAACAAACCAACAGACCTCTCAAAAGCGCCAAGAGTTACACTCAAGACACTTACACGGCGCAGCCTGGGGCAGAGAAGGGGCTACTGGTAACGGACGCCTCGAAGCGGCGAGGACCGGGTAAGGGTCAGAGGGACCCCGAGCTTCGGAAAAGGGAGGGGCAGGGAGATCAGCCCGGTTCCTCAGAGGCCTCCAATGCGGTAGGACTTCAGGTTCCCAGCTTTCGCTGTACTGCCCCATCCTCCACCCTCCGCAACGCTCAGTCCCCCCCCCCTTCTACCCACTCCATCTTATCCTTCCCCCTCGCCACCCCCACCATTCTAGTGACAGCTAAATCGCTTGGCTCCCGTAGTCAAGTCGCAACCCTGCGTATCTCAATAAGCACCTTCGTGATTGGCGCCTACCCTCCTAGCGAAACTAATATTGCCATTGATAGTGGACCGCAGTCATGCCGATCAAGCCTAAGATCCGCCCCTCAGCTTCCTTCCGTGGTACCCGGTCCCAGGAACGCCCTGAAATGAAGCCCTTTCCCCCGCGTCTCGGTCATCCTCGGGCCTGCCAGCCAGATCCGCGCCACTCTAAGTTCCCTGAAGAAGGCGCTGGCGAGACCCAACCTTTTTCACTTCAAAGCGCTTCTTGCCCGCGCCGCTGTTGGTGCCGCTCGGGGTATCCACATCCATCGCCGCCGCCATTTTGGAAACACACGGTCCGCCGTTCGGCCACTGCGCCTGCGCACCAGGGCAGCTCTCGCTCCCCCTCCCGTTCCGGCACCTCCTCCTATGCCCCGCCCCTTACTGGTGCGCGAGGGGCAGGTGGGGGCGGAGCACGTGGCCACGCCTCTTAAAGGCGCTGGCGGAGGTTTTCCCCTTCCTATGTCGGCTGAAGAGGAGGCGGTGGCCCAAGCGGCTGGGGCTGAACCTGGACTGGGCGGGGCCGGGCAGACGTGACGGAGCCGGGTGGAAAAGCTCGAAAGAACTCGCTCTCCTCTCCCTCGGGAAGGCCCTGGCCACACTGTCTCAGCTGGGGCGGCGGCTGCTTCCTCCGTCCTAGCCGCGACCTGCGGCCCCGACCCCGCCCCGCCTTCCTGGCCGCTGTGTCTCTAGCGTGCCCGCGGGTTTTTCGCCGCGTTCAGTCCGGGAGGGTTGAAGGTGGGCGCTGTCTTTCTTGGTGCTGAAACTCGAGTCCTGTTCTCTGGCCGTTCGCAAGCCCTGACCGGCTTCTGAGCCAGGCCAGAGATGCAGCCTCTCTGGGAGGCATGAGGCCGGGGAGAGCTGGGGCCCAGGCATCATTTGTTTTCCTGAGTCCAATTCGGGAAATGCTTAGGATTCGGCGCGGAGAAAGGAGCTTCCCAAAAGTCCTTCCCAGAGCCAAACTGAGCAGGCACCTCCGCCTTCACCTGCCCACTTGAAATAACTGGAGGACGGGAACCTGGGAGATGCCCTCTCCAGCCCGCCCAAAATACCATTCTGCCTTAGAATGGCCTTTGGTTAAGGAACACGATTTCAACTTCATGCACTTGGGCTCATGTTTCTCATTCCTCAGTTGGTCCTCTGTAGGGTTCTTTCTCCCTGATTTCAGACTTCTTTACGCTACTTTAGCCATAGCGATATTTTAGGTAGCAGTACTTGAATTTGTGTGAGGCATTCAGCTATTTATTCTTACTTGTTATTCCTTCTCAGCCAAAGCACCTGCTCATTATGTCACCCTCACTCAGACCAGGCCCCCTTTTGCATTTCTAACCATGTAAAGGTTTAACAGCTAGATTACTCCTAAATCTTGTGTTGGCTTATTTTAAATCTCTTTTTCTCTCTCTCTTAAAATTGGAGAGCAATGGCGTGTGCTAACTCCATTGCTAAACCGCAATAATTGCGATTTGTTCCCCGTCTTAGTCATAAACAGGAACAACAAATCTGTGGACACATGGCTATAACAAGACTTAAGACTTATTTGAACCCTTAAAGCGTTCTAAGACCCTACAAAGTTTTTCTTAACTCAAGTTTTCTTTTTTCTTTATTGAATTTTAGAGAAAGGAGAAGGGTAGAAGAATAGGAAGTATCAACTGGTAGTAGTTGCTTCTCCTATGTGCCTTGACTAGTATTTCCAACTGGCAACCTCAGCATTCCAGGCCTATGCTTTATCTGCTGCACCACCACAAGTCAGGCTTAACTCAAGTTTTCTTAACGATATTATGTTAAGATTACTGTCATCTATTTATTGTGCCCCTACAGGCCCCTATATGAAGATTAGAAACCCTTAGTAAATTAAGATATAGAAGGTTCATATATCATTCATTCAACAGATTCATTGAATATTTTCCAGATTCTGTTACAAACAGAAGAGAGACAGTGATTAAGGCTATGGTGGCGAATCTATGACGCGTGTCAGCACTGACACGCATAGCCATTTTCGAAGACAAGCGGCCGCATATCCAGAGAAGTATGGGGCTGTATGCCAAGAAGGACGTTTCATCCTCGGCTCCTGCACAGCCAGCTGCAGTAGCTGAGGATAAAACATTTGCTGTAGTGTAGACACTGTGCGGGAGGTCTGTAGGCCAAAACAACAGAACTCCGGCACAGAGCGTCTAGTCCTGGGACTTCCGGTTAGGCTGGTTTTCTCTAAATGACACACCATCCGAGTTATGCTCTGTTTTTTAGCGAATTTTGACACACCAAGCTCAAAAGATTGCTCATCACTGGATTAAGGAGTCAAATTCCTAGTAGGGAAACAATGATAGAAGTCAACAAATAAATATACCAGAAAACCTCTGTTATCATATATGACTGCTGTGAAGAAGACAGAACAAGGTCATGAGATTGAAGGGAGATGGAAGCAACATTAAATTAGATAATTAGGTCTCTATGAGAAGTGACATTTAAGCAAAAGTTCTTACAATGGATTAAAATAAGGTGACCAACTTTTTTACAATGAAATGGAGGACAAAAATAAATTGAAGAAAACAATATTGTAAATAAACATTCATTGCAACAATAATACACTAATATGATAAATGCATAATAAAAACATTTGTAATATTTTATATTGTAATTATGCTTACATGCCTATTAATTTTTTTTTATTTTATTCATTTTAGAGAGGAGACACAGAGAGAGAGAAAGAAAGAGAGAGAGAGAGAGAGAGAGAAAGAGAGAAAGGGGGGAGGAGCTGGAAGCATCAACTCCCATATGTGCCTTGACCAGACCAGTCATGCCTATTAATTTTTAATAATAATTGTAAGAAAAAAGTACTACTCATTTAGATACCTAAATGAGTACTCATAATCACGTCGCACTGCACTATACTGATCCTTGAGTAATTGTCATGTCAAATACAAATACATCACATTACACGCAATGGATCAACTCTGTATCGATTGAATACGGACATTTACAGATTAGTCTTTCAATATCAAAAAGGAGGACATGTAGAAGGACACTTTTCGAGGGAGGACAGAACTTACAAAAGAAGGACTGTCCTCCCTAAAGGAGGACGACTGGTCACCTTACTTAAAAGGCCCTGAATAATCTACCCATTAGTTTCACAATGCTTTTTTTTTTTTTGTAAATGCTACATGTACCTTCTAACAATTTTTTTCACTTAATCATTTATTAGGTTTAATTTTTTGTGTGTGTCCTTACCAAGATAGGATATTGATTGCTTGTTTATTGGTAACCAAAAATCTTTTTTTTTTTTAATGGAAGACAGAGACAGAGAGAGGAACAGAAGGAAGAGAGATGAGAAGCATCAGTTCTTTGTTGCTGCTCCTTAATTGTTCTTTGATTGCTTTTTTTTTATGTGCCTTGATGAGGGGAGGGGTCCAGCCAAGACAATGATCCCTTGCTCAACTCAGCAACCTTGAGCTTCCAGCCAGCAACCATGGGGTCATGTCTGTGATTCCACACTCAAGCCAGTGACCCTGCGCTGAAGCCAGATGAACCCACATTCAAGCTGAAGACCTCGGGATTTCGAACCTGGGTCCTTCGTGTCCCAGGCCAAAGCTCAGTCCACTGCGCCATTGTCTGGTCAGGCTATTGGTAACCAAAAATTCTGGAACAGTGCCTGGTATGTTGTAGATGCTCCGTATGTGTTGAATCAATAAATTTGAAGCTTATTGAGTCAAGAGAGTATGGTAAGAGATGTCACACATGTAGGCAGGGGCCAATCAGGAAAGACATTGAAGGAGTACATTGGGGGAGGGGGCTAACAGTGACATAATCTTAAATATTTCTTAAATTTTTTAAAGCTTTGTGAAGAAGGGATTGTAGGGACACAAGAGAATAAGTGGCAACAATTTCCAAGTTGTTTGGTTTGTACAGAGCAGGGGTCAGGAACCTATGGCTCGCGATCCAGATGTGGCTCTTTTGATGGCTGCATCTGGCTCGCAGACAAATCTTTAATAAAAAAAATAATAACATTAAAAATATAAAACATTCTCATGTATTACAATCCATTCATTTCCTACCGCTCATGTTCCTTATTGCCGTGGCTGGAGCCAATCACAGCTGTCCTCTGGAACAACACCAAATTTTTATTGGGTAATGCGTAATGTACACGGGTCATTGTGAGGTCAGGAAGTAAACTTCCCTTCTTTTAATCAAGTAGTCAGCTAGCTAATTGCAGAAACCCTTTTGATGAAGAAGATGGTTAAAAGAAAAAAAGATGAGGAGTCTCGTACTATTCAGCAGGAATGGAATTCGCCTTTGTGGAGAGAGAAGGTTCTGCAGTGTGTCTAATATGCAATGATAAAATTGCACCGATAAAATGGTCAAATATAAAGCAGCACTTCGACACACACCATACTACATTTGCATCGAAATATCCAGCAGGGGACAGCAGGAAGAAAGCATGTCAAGAGCTACTGTGCAGAGTGCAAGCTAGTCAGCAGCAACTCCATGTTTGGACCCAACAAGGTGACGGAAATTCGGCTAGCTTTGCTGGTGCTTTAGCAATTGTGAGAAACAGAAAACCATTCACAGATGGAGAGTATTCCAAAACGTTCATGCTTGATGTTGCCAATGAACTTTTTGACGACTTTTCGGATAAAGACAAGATAATCAAAAGAATAAAAGACATGCCTCTGTCGGCAAAAACTGTTCATGATCGTACCATCATGATGGCAAATCAAATTGAGGCTACACAAGTGAAGGACAAATACAGCACCATTCATTTCTCTCGCTTTGGATGAGTCAACAGAAGTAAGCCATTTATCCCAGTTCAGTGTGATTGCAAGGTATGCTATTGGTGACACACTGCATGAGGAAAGTCTTGCTGTTTTGCCTATGAAAGAGACAACAAGAGGGGAGGATTTATTCAAGTCTTTCACTGAGTTCACTAAAGAAAATAATCTACCAATGGATAAACTTATTTTGGTGTGTAGTGATGATGCTCTGTGCATGGTGGGGAAAAACAAAGGATTTGTAGCACTTCCTCATGAACATGAAAAGAAACCCATCCTAAGTTTTCACTGCATCCTACAACAGGAGGCGCTTTGTGCTCAGATGTGTGGTGAGCAGCTTGGTGAGGTGACGTTGCAGGTTATTCGGGTGTTCAACTTTATTGTTACCCGAGCTTTAAATGATCACCAGTTTAAAACCCTGCTGGATGAAGTTGGGAATAATTATCCTGGTCTACTTCGGCACAGCAATGTGCATTGGTTGTCAAGAGGGAAAGTGCTCAGCCATTTTGCGGCTTGTCTGAGCAAAATCCGGACTTTTCTTGAAATGAAAAATGTCGAGCATCCTAAGTTAGCTAATACTGAGTGGCTCCTGAAGTTCTACTATCTTGTGGACATGACTGAACATCTGAACCAGCTCAATGTGAAAATGCAAGGTGTTGGAAATACAGTCTTATCCCTTCAACAAGCAGTGTTTGCATTTGGAAATAAGCTGGAACTCTTCATCCCCAACATTGAAATAGTATTATAAAGAATTTTACTACACTTTGAAAAACTGGGAGAGTTTAAAGATGCATGCATAGCAAGTGACCCTGCTCAACATCTTGATCTCCAGCAGCTAGCGGGCTTCACATCTAATCTCTTGCAGTCATTCAAAGTACACTTTGGAGAATTCCATGAGTGCACTCATCATTTAAGTTCATCACCCATCCACACAAGTGTGCAGTGGACAGCGCCAACCTTAGTTACTTCCCCGGTGTCTCTGTCAGAGCTTTTGAGCTACAAGCTGCTGACCTGAAGGCCTCAGACATGTGGGTGAATAAGTTGAAGTCACTGAATGAAGATTTGGAAAGACTTGCACGACAGCAAACAGAGTTGGGGTGAGCAAACACGAGTGGGGAGAAATGAAAAAACTTCAACCCGTGAACCAGCTGATTGTCAAAATTTGGAACGTGCTTCCCGCCGCATACCACACACTGCAGCGTATGAGTATTGCTGTACTGACAATGTTTGGCTCTACATATGCATGTGTGCAGTCTTTCTCACATCTAAAGAATGTTAAGACCAACCTATGATCATGTTTAATGGATAGAAGTCTCAACGCCTGCATGAAGCTTAACCTCACCACGTATCAACCAGACTACAAAGCCATTAGCAAAACCATGCAGCACCAGAAGTCACATTAATGGTAAGAAGTACTTTATTCATCATTGGTTAGCAACAGCATAACAATAGTATTATAAAGAATTCAGAGACTTATTTTACTTTAAAAGTGTTGATCTTACATAAAATGCACACAGTTACTTGAATTTAGTGTTAAACATATTGTGTGGCTCTCACGGAATTACATTTTAAAATATGTGGCATTCATGGCTCTCTCAGCCAAAAAGGTTCCCGCCCCCTGGTATAGAGCTACAGAGGGGAGATGAATGATTTTAGGGGTGGTTCCATTGAACTCTGAAAACCTCATATGTTATCTCTTTTGGAGATTTGTCTTTCTGTGTTGATTGGCCATGGCATTCAGTGCTATAGATCCTGAAGCATAAACCTAAGAAAACGTATGGTAGGTTTCATTACAGATTCTTCTTTTTTTCTCTATTGATTCTAGAGAGAGAGGAAGGTGAGGGAGGGAGAGAGAGAAACACTGACTTGTTGCTCTACACAATCATGCATTTATTGGTTGGATTCCTGTATGTGCCCCAAGCAGGGATTGACTGGGGACTGAATCGGCAACAAAGTGGAAATGTATGCACATTGGAAGGATGCTCCAACAACTGAGTCATCTGGTCTGGGCTTGTAGAGATTCTTATCTTTCTTCATAATTTCACTCAGGTTACAATGCAATAGGTTATAATTTTACTTTAGTTCTATTTCTTTCATGATTCATCCATTCAACAAATATTTCTAAAATATCTACAGAACCTGCTGTGTGCTAACTACATCATGCTGATCTAGATAAAAAAGGCTTTAAGTATTTGCAGAAGGCTCCTTTCATCATTCAATTTAGGGTGTAGTGGCAGAGGAGCAAGTCAATTGCTGACAATCCCAATGAATTTTAGGAAAAGGAAGTGCAGCGTGCTTTGAAGTAGAAAGTAAATCCAGAATGGAGGAAGTCCTCTTAGAGGAAATGATTTAAGATTGAAAGATGAGCCAGACAAAAAGGAGTGGATGCAGTAGTATGCTGATAAATGTTTAAAAACAAGCTCTAAAAAAAAGGCTTTGTAGCTTTAGTACAGTGGTTCTTAACCTTTTTTGAGGTACCGAACCCACCAGTTTCATATGCGCATTCACCGAACCCTTCTGTAGTGATAAATAAAACATGATTTTTTTTCCAAATTCAAGACATAGGTATATGTTTTTTTAGTTGTGCACAAAATGAGCCGTGCATGAACATCACCTTGCTCAAAGAACAAAACCAACAAAGTGCATGAACTCACAACAAATTACGGTATTACTTTATTCTGGCCTCCGCGGCAGAGGCTTCTCCAAACCCCTGAGACCGACTCATCGAACCCCTAGGGTTCAATAGAACCCAGGTTAAGAACCACTGCTTTAGTAGCCAGATTTCAAAATTCCTGAAAGTTTAACAGTTGCTTGTGTGAGCTGACACAACTTGGCTCCAGCGGTCACACACACTGTGAGATGTGAAAGAAGGTGGCATTCCAGGTAGAGCCTACTGTGTAGAAGGGGCTGGAAGCTGGAGAATGTCTAGTGCACTGGTAAAGAAGCTTGGAATACCTGGAGCATAAAGACAAAGAGAGTGATAGAAATGAGTCAGCAATGATATACAGCAGTCAATTGTTAGCATCTCTTCCATATTCAGCAACGTCATGTTGGTGGCTTGTAACTGGCCATAATAGTAGCATTTACACCATGGAAATCAGCAAACACTGCAAATCAGGGTTTTCCCTCCCTCCTCTACCTCAAGTTGGTTGTTAAACATTTACCATTGGTAGGGGACCAAGTTATGCAGGACTGTTCAGAAGAGCCATGCAAAGGGTTTTGGTCTTGATCCTTACAGATTGGAAGGCACTGAAGGGTTTTAACCATTGAGTCACATGGTTAGATATACCTTTCTAAAAATACTAGGCAGGACTTGTACTTTTGTGAAGATGAAATAGATATATTTTTCTCTAGTCTTCCCTCTAGGTAAAACTGTACAGAATATATTAAAAGTAAATTAGTCTGAACAGGTGGTGGCACAGTGGATGGAACATTGGACTGGGATGCAGAGGAACCAGGTTCGAAACCCCAAGGTCCCTGGCTTGAGCATGGTATCTTAGACATGACCCCATCGTTGCTGACCTGATACCCAAGGTCGCTGGCTTGAGTCCAACATCATTGGCTTGAGCAAGGGGTCATTTGCTCTGCTGTAGCCCCCCCCCCACCCCAGTCAAGACACATAGGAGAAAAAAAGCAATGAACAGCTAAGGAACCACAACAAATAATTGATGCTTCTCATCTCTCTCCCTTTCTGTCTGTCCCTATCTGTCCCTCTCTCTGACTCTCTCTCTGTCTCTGTCAAAAAATAAAATAAAAGTAAATTAATAAGAATACTGTGAGAGATAGAGACAAGAAGTCAGACTGGTTAGGGACCTCTGGACTTAAGGAGCGATGTAGTAGTGAGTTAGTTCCCTGGGTTTTTTTTTTATCTTCTACACCCCAGACTTGGAGCTGAAGAAGCTGGCAACCCCAATGAGTGCAGACAAAAAAAAAAAGTCCCAATAAAAGGATGCTTTCTCTAGCAAACAGAAAACTTTTAAACAATAACTGACCTACTCCATCTAAACAATACAGAAAAATATGTGGCCCCACACTCATCAATGCTGGTAAAGCTGAGTGGGGAGCCTAGTCTGTATAGCTAACAAATCTGTAACCAGGTGTCCCAACACCCATGCCAGGGTGGTATAGGCCAATCAGGGAGTTGTAACTTTTATCCCTCTGGCTGATAATAAACTCCCCTACCCCTGTGGTATAAGAGGGGAGCCCCCAAAGGGGTCTGGACTTTCACTCCCACCTGGCAGTAATGGGGCAACCTTTCTTTTACCCTCCTTGCTGGGGTGGTTTTGGAGGAGACCTAGTGGAGAGTCAGGACTGTCACCATCACTCATGAGCCACAACCACTGTAGCATCAGTCGAGACCATGTAGGAAGGTGGACCTCCTCCCCGTGCCCAACAGTAATGAGAAGCACTCCCACACTTGGGTGTTAATGCGGACAAAGTGGGGAACCTGGACTTCTACCTTTCCTTTCCCCTATTGGAGCAGTGTCAAAAAAAAAAAAAAGAAAGAAAGCCAATTTAAACAGAAGGTTTAAATAAGATCCAGAGTCCCATAATAATATCCAATTTCAGTTGAAAGTCACCCTGTTTATCAAGAAGGATGAGATCTCAAGGTGAATGAAAAAAAGACTATCAATAGTTGCCAACACCAAAATGAAAGATATGTTAGAATAATCTGACAAAGACTTAAAAATAGCAATGATAAAAATGTTTCAATGAGCAATTACATATAAGCTTGAAATATGATAAAATAGCCTCAGCAAAGAAATAGATGTAGAGAAGACCCAAGGTAAAATTTTAGAACAGTAAAATGCAATAACTGGAATAAATATCTCAGTGGATGGGCTAAACAACAAACAACAGAATGGAAGTGACAGAGGGGAAATAAATCACTGAACTGGAAGATAGAACAATAGAAATTACCCAGTTTGAACAAGAGAAAGAGAATATATAGAAAAAACAAAACCAAAAAACCTCTCTAGGACCTCAGAAACCTAAGGACAATAACAAAAAAAGTCTAACATTTGTGTCATCAGAGTCCCACAAGGAAAGGACAAGAGTGCCAAACTGAAAAGGTAAATGATGCCATAATGGCTGAATATGTCTCAAATTTGTCAAGAAACAGGCACTTGTGGATTCAATAAATTGAATTAACTCTAAACAAGATAAACCCAAAGTAATTAATGGTAAGACACATCACAATTAAATTTTGGAAAATTAAAGACAAAGAAAAAATCTTGAAAGCAGCCAGAGAGAATGACACCTTACCTACTGAAGAAAAATAATTTGAATGACAGCATATTTCTCATTAGAAACCATGAAGCCCAGAAAGAAGTGCAAAAGATTATTGTTGTTGTTGTTATTTCCAATGCAGGAAAATACAAAAACTGTCAACCCAGAATTCTGTACCCAGTGAAAATACCCTTCAGCAAAGAAGAAGTAATCAAAACAATCTCAGATAAAAGAGAGCTAAGAGAATTTGTCATTGGCAGACCTACCAAAAAATATGGCTAAAGAAAGTGCTTTAAACAGAAAGGAAACAAACAAGGACTCTTGAAACATCAAGAAGAAAGAACACGACAAACAAAAACATGGATAAATACAATAGGCTTTCCTTCTCTTGAGTTTCCTAAATCATGTTTGATAGTTGAATTAAAAAGTATATAGCACTGTCTTATCAGGTTCCAAATAAATGTGGAGGAACTATTTTATTATTATTATTTAAGTGAGAAGAAGGGAGATAGAAAGACAGACTCCTGCATGTGCCCTGACCAGGATTCATTTGACAACCTTTGTCTGGGAATGATGCTCTGCCCATCAGGGGCCATGCTTGCAACTGAGCTATATTTAGCGCCTTAGGCAGAGGTTCCATGGAGTTATCCTCAGCACCTGGATCCAATGCTTGAACCAGTTGAGACATGGCTGCAGGAGGAGAGGAGAAAGGGGATGGGGAGGGGAAGAAAAGCAGATGGTCACTTCTCCTGTGTGCCCTGACTGGGAATTGAACCCGGGACCACATACCTGGACAATGCTCTACCACTGAGGCAACTGGCCAGAGCCAAGGAGGAACTATTTAAGAAAATTGTATATTTAATTAGAGAGGATAAATGTACATAGAGGGAAGTATGGTATCTATACTTCATTTAAAACTGATGAGATGATGACATGAGTAGACTGTCATAAGTTATGTATATATACTATAATACCAGAACAACCACTTTAAAATATAAAGAGAGATTGCTACTCATTGTCGAATGCACTTGGGTTCTTTTCTTTCTTTTCCTTTTTCCTTTTTATAGCAAAAGAGAGAGACAAGAAGGGAGAGAGATGGAAAGCATCAACTCGTAATTGTGGCACTTTGGTTGTTCATCGATTGCTCTATCCATTGGGCCACCACTGGTCAGGCTGGGAAATTCTATAATGCTAAAAATGTCAATTCACCAAAAAGACATAGGAATCCTAAATATATACATACCAAAAAACTGTGCTGTAAAACATGTGAAATAGGCCTTGGCCGGTTTGCTCAGTGGTAGAGCATTGGTCCAGTGTGTGGATGTCCTGGGTTCAATTCTTGGTCGGGGCACACAGGAAAAGTGCCCATCTGTTTCTCCATTCCTCTCCTTTTTCTTCTTCTTCTTCTTTTTGTTTTGACAGAGACAGAGAGAGTCAGAGAAAGGGACAGATAGGAACAGACATACAGGAAGGGAGAGAGATTAGAAGCATCAGTCTTCCTTGCAGCTCCTTAATTGTTCATTGATTGCTTTCTCATATGTGCCTTGACCCGGGGGCTACAGCAGAGTGAGTGACCCCTTGTTCAAGCCAGCAACCTTGGACTTCAAGTCAGTGACCTTTGGGCTCAAGCCAGCAACCATGGGGTCATGTCTATGATCCCATGCTCAAACCAGTGACCCCTTGCTCAAGCTGATGAGCCCATGCTCAAGCCAGATGAGCCTGTGTTGAAGCTGGCGACCTCGGGGTTTTAAACCTGGGTCCTCCACGTCCCTGTTCAATGCTTTATCCACTGCACCACTGCCTGGTCCAGCCACCCCCCACCCCGCTTTTTTCTCTTTCTCTCTCTCTCTCTGTCTCTCTTCTCCTCCCACAGCCATAACTTGATTGATTTGAGCACGTTAGCCCTGGGTGCAGCGGATGGCTCCAGGGAACCTCCACCTCAGGTGCTGAAAATAGTTTGGTTGTAAGCATAGCCCCAGATGGGCAGAGCATCAGCCCCAAATGGGGGTTGCCAGGTGGATCCCCAGTCCAGGCACATATAGGAGTCTCTATCTCTCTCCCCTCCTCTCACTTGGGAAAGAAAAAAAAAAGTGAAACAAAAACTGATAGACCTGAGAGTAGAAATAGAAAGTAGAAATTCACTATTGCCTTGACCAGGTAAGCCCAGGGTTTTGAATCAGCGACCTCAGCATTCCAGGTCAGCTCTATCCACTGTGCCACCACAGGCCAGGCAAGAAAAATTTTAGAAAATTTTTAATAAATAGACATATTGTGTTCATGGAGTAAAAGATTCATTATACTAAAGATATCAGATTTCACCAAATTAAGATAGTTTAACACAATTCCTCTCAAAATTCCAGAAAGTTTTTTTGTAATTACAGATAAAATCATTATTTTCTAAAATAAATTTTTATTGATTGATTTCAGAGAGGGAGGAAGAGAGAGGGAGAATGACAGAAACATAAGTCTGTTCCTGTATGTGCCCTGACTGGGGATCAAACCCACAACCTTTGCATATTGGGATGATGCTCCAACCAATAGAGCTTTCTGGCCAGGGCAAAATTATTCTAAAATTTATATGGAAAGGCAAAAGAACTACATTAGCTAGAACAATTTTGAAAAGGAAGAATCATTTTGAATAGGAGTCACATTACCTGCTTTCAAAATTTATGCAGCTACAGTAATCAAGACTGTTATTGGTGGAAGAACAGTCATATAGAGGAATGGAACAGAACAGAAAAACCAGGAAAAGACCCACCAAAATATTCCTAACTAAATTATAACAAATATGGAAAAGCAATTCAATGGAAGAAAGATAGCATTTTACTTATTTTTTTAAATTTATTATTGATTTTAGAGAGGAAGGGAAAAAAGGACAGAAATATCTGTTTCTGTATGTGCCATGTCCAGGGGTAGAACCTGCAACCTTCATGTTTCAGGATGACTCTTTAAACAACTTACCTATCCGGCCAGGGCAAGATTGCATTTTCGCCTGACCTGTGGTGGCGCAGTGGGTAAAGCGTCGACCTGGGAACACTGAGGTCGCCAGTTCAAAACCCTGCACTGGTCTGGTCAAAGCACATACGGGAGTTGATGCTTCCAGCTCCTTCCCCTTTCTCTCTTTCTCTCTCTCTCTCTCCTCTCTAAAATGAATAAAATTTTAAAAAAAGAAATTAAAAAAAAAAAAAGATTGCATTTTCAACAAATGATTCTGGAACAATCGGACATCCATGGGCAAAGGAAACAAAACAAAGCCATGGACCTATTCTCACATCTTTTTTTTTCTTTTAAAGAATTTATTTTTATTTTATTCATTTTAGAGAGGAGACACAGAGTGAGAGAGAGAGAGAGAGAGAGAGAGAGAGAGAGAGAGAAAGGGGGGAGGAGCTAGAAGCATCAACTCCCATATGTGCCTTGACCAGACCAGTGTAGGGTTTTGAACTGGCGGCCTCAGGGTTCCCAGGTCGATGCTTTATCCACTGCGCCACCACAGGTCAGGCTATTCTCACATCTTAAACGGAAATTAGCTCTTCATGTATCATGAACTTAAATGTAAAACTATAAAACTATTGGAATAAAACATAGAGGGAAGTTTGCAGGATTTAGGACCAGAGTTCTTAGACTTGGTATGAGAAATATGATCCATAAAAGGAACAATTGATAAACTGGACCTCATCAGAATTAAAGACTTTTGCTCTGTGAAAGACTGTTAACAGGATGAAAAGACAAGTCACAGAATGGGAGAAAGCATTTGTAAGCCACATATCTGACAAAACACTAATATCTGGAATATGGAAAAAACTCTCTTAAAGTTAACAGTCAAAAATTAAATGATATAATTAGGAAATGGGCAAAAGACAAAGAGCTGTTTCATCAAAGAGAATATACAAATGGCAAATAAACACAGGAAGAGATGTTCAACATAATTAGCCATTAGAGAAATGCAAATTAAAGCCACAATTAGATATCACTACACACAATTAGAATGGTTAAAAAAAAACCGTGACAACATCAATGTTGGTGAGAATGCAGAGAAACTGGATCTCTCACATATTGCAGGTGGAATGCAAAAAGGTACAGCCACCCTGGAAAACAATTTGGCAGTACCTTTAAAAGGAAAACATACAGCTCCTATCAGAAATTGTACTCCTGGGCATCTATCCCAAAGAAATAAAAACTTCTATTCACATAAAAATCCATACATGGATTTTTAAAAATTATTTTAGAGAGAGAGACAGGGATATTGAGCTGCTCCTAAATGTACCCTGACTGGGGAATCGAACTGGCAACTTCTGTTCTCCGGGACGACACTCCAACCAACTAAGCTCTCCAGCCAAGGCTTAATTTTTTTCTTATTTATTGATTTTGAGAGAGAAAAAGAGAGAGCGAGGAGAGGGGAAAGGAAAGCATTCATTTGTTTTTCCACTGAGTCATGCATTCATTGGTTGGTTCCTGTGTGTGCCCTGACCAGGGATCGAACCTGCAACCTTGTCATTTAGGGACGACACTCTTTTGGTGACAGAGAGACAGAGAGAGGGACAGATAGGGACAGACAGACAGGAAGGGAGAGTGGTGAGAAGAATCAGTTCTTCTTTGTGGCTCCTTAGTTGTTCATTACTTTCTTTCTCATATGTGCCTTGACGGGGTCTACAACAGAGCGAGTGACCCTTTGCTCAAGCCAATGACCTTGGTCTCAAGCCATTTACCTTGGGCTTCAAGCCAGTGACCTTTGGGTTCAAGCCAGCGACCATGGGTCATGTCTATGATCCCACACACAAGCCACCAACCCTGCTCTCAAGCCAAATGAACCTACACTCAAACCGGTGACCTCAGGGTTTCGAACCTGGGTCCTCTGCATCCTAGTCAGACACTTCATCCACTGCATCATTGCTTGGTCAGGCAAGGGACTACACTCTTAACTGATTGAGCTAACTGGCAAGGGCTCATACATGAATTTTAGCAGCTTTATCTATAATAGCCCCAAACTAGAAACATCCAGAAGTCCTCCAATGGGTGAATGGTTAAATTGTGGTGCATCTATACCACTTGGTCATAAAAAGGAATGAACTCTTGTAACATGCAACTGATGACTTTCTAGAGAATTATGCTGAGTGAAAAGAGCCAATCCCACAAGGCTACATACTATATGAGTCCATTTATGTAACATTATGTGTGTGTGTGTGTGTGTGTGTGTGTGTGTGTGTGTGTGTGTGTGACAGAGACAGAGGGAGGGACAGTTAGGGACTGACAGATAGGAATGGAGAGCAATGAGAAGCATCAATTCTTTGTTGCAGCACCTTAGTTGTTCATTGATTGCTTTCTCATATATGCCTTGACTGGGGGATACAACAGAGTGAGTGTTCCCTTGCTCAAGCCAGCGACCTTTGGGCTCAAGGCAGTGACCATGGGGTCATATCTATGATCCCATGCTCAAGCTTGTGAGCCCACGCTCATGCCAATGACCTAGGGGTGTCGAATCTGGGTCCTCTGGGTCCCAGCCTTATGCTCCATCCACTGCGCCACTGCCTGATCAGGCTTTTTAAAACAAACCTTATCAGGCCTGACCTGTGGTGGCGCAGTGGATAAAGTGTCAAACTGGAATGCTGAGGTCGCCTGTTTGAAACCCTGGGCTTGTCCTGTCAAGGCACATAGAGGAAGCAACTACTACGAGTTGATGCTTCCCACTCTTCCACCCTCCTCTCTCTGCCCTCTATCTAAAAATCAGTAAATAAAATTAAACAGAAAACACCTCACCAGGTATTTTATTTATTTATTATTTTAATATTAATTTTATTAATTTTAGAGGGAGAGGTAGGAAAGGGAAGAGAGAGAGACAGGAACATCAATCTGTTCCTGTATGTGCCCTAACCGGGGATAGAACTGGTGACCTCTGTGCCTCAGGATGATGCCCTAAGCAACTGAGCTATCCGGCCAGGACTGTAACATTAAAAAAAATTTTTTTTTAATTGATTTTAGAGGGAGAGAGAAATTTCAATTTGTTGTTCCACTTATGCATTTGTTGGTTGAGTCATGTATGTGTCCTGACGTAGGATCAAACCTACAACCTTGGCATATCCTGACAAAACTTTACCCACTGAGCTACCCAATCAGGGCTATATAACATTCTTGAAATGATGAAATTGTAGAAATGGAGAACAGATCAGTGCTTTCCAGGAGTAGGGTAAGGAGGTGAGAGGCAAGTGGGTATGTTTCTAGAAGGGCAACATGAGGGATGTCTGTAATGATGGCCATGTTATATCATTATCATATCTGTTAATATACTGGTTGTGATATTGTGCTTTAGTTTTGCAATTTGCTAGCATTGGAGAAAATTGAGTACAACGTATGCAGGATCAAATTATATTATTTCTTACCACTGCATGTAAAATCTACAATTATCTCAAAATAATAAACAATTAAAACATGCCTGACCAGGCTGTGGTGCAGTGGATAGAATGTCATCTGGGGATACTGAGGACTCAGGTTTGAAACCCTGAGGTTGCCAGCTTGAGCACAGGCTCATCTGGCTTGAGTGTGGGCTCACCAGCTTGAGCACAGGGGCGCTGGCTTGATTGTGGTATCATAGACATGACCCCATGGTCACTGGTTTGAGCCCAAAGGTTGCTCGCTTGAAGCCCAAGGTTGCTGGCTTGAACCCAAGGTCACTGGCTTGAGCAAGGGGTCACTGGTTCAGCTGGAGCCCCCCAGTCAAAGCACTTTGAGAAAGCAATCAGTGAACAACTAAAGTGCCGCAACTATGAGTTGATGCATCTCATCTGTCTTTCTTCCTGTCTGTCTGTCCCTGTCTGTGTCTTTCTCTTGCTAAACAAACAAACAAACAAACAGAAACAATTAAAAGAAAATGTTAGGCACCATTTTAAGCTACAGAGAGCACTGAATAAGGAATTATCTCTGCCTTAAAGGAGCTCAGAGTCTATTTCATGAGGAGTTGGACACCTAGACACAATATAGACACAGTATTACCACTTTTGGAATACTTCTAGCATTTCCTGACTTTGTTTTGGTAGAAAACTTCCTCCTGTTCCCCTTTTTCCTCCCTCAGGACCCCTTGGGTTTGATCAGGACCAGCTGTATAATTTGGAGCACGCTGTGTAAAATGAAAATGCAGGGGTCCTTGTTCAAAAATCACTAAGAATTTCAAGACAGTAACAGCAGAGCGTTACCAATGTACAGGGCCCTTCTGAGTCAGGAGCCTTGTGTGACTGACCAGGCTACACTTGTGATGCTGGCCCTACTTGTGATTCTGGTAGAGTTGCCAATCTCCATCTCACCATCCTTGTCAGGAGAGATCCCAAATTACCCAGAGATGGTCATTCATAATACCTCACTACCCTGGGTATGTCTACCAGAACTCTTCCAGGGAAGTCATATATAATGAAGCAGGGAGAGAGAGAACTCTTTTTCCTCCAGGATGAGTTGTTTATCAAACAGATATTTATTGGGTACCCACCATGTGCTGCATATAGGAGTTACAATGGAGATCAAGACATATATACATAGTCTTATCCCGTATGTAGCTATGTCCTACAGATAAAGGCCGACAATAGTAATGATCACAAATGGGTTAAATGCAATCACTGTCAATCAAGGAATAAGTGGAGATGCTGTAAGCAAAAACTGGGTGGCCAGATATGTACAATTACTTTTTTTTTTCTTACAGAGACAGAGAGAGAGAGTCAGAGAGAGGGATAGATAGGGACAGACAGACAGGAACGGAGAGAGGTGAGAAGCATCAATCATTAGTTTTTCGTTGCCGTTGCAACACCTTAGTTCAGGGGTACCCAGATTTTTTCAGCTTACGAGCTACTTATAAGATGATCAAGTCAAAATGATCTACCTACAATAAAAATGCAAAACATAAATTTATTTCTTCTATATTATCATTATTTAAGTTACTATTATTACTATTTAATATTACTATTTAATATTGTGTATTCTTCTTTCACCTTTCTCCTTCTCAGCTCTCTTTTCAGAGGAAAGTCAATGTTATAGTTTTTATGAACGGTCCGAAAAAGCCACTCCACATTTCCCTTCTTTGGAATAGCAATGGCACACAGACAGATGAGGCAAACGCACTTAGAATATGACATAGTGAAAAAAATTCCCTCCCATTCTGTATGAAAGTGGTAGGTTTTAGGCTTCTTACTCGGACCAGCTACGGCACTCATTTTTATACCCTTTGTTGTATTTAGTTTAAATAAATTGAAGGCTAACTATGCAGCAATGTAACTGAACAAGTTAGCGTGGTTTAACGTGCATGCGTAGGGTGTCAAAAGTTCAGACGTCAGATTGGCTACCCTGTATGCCAATCAAAAGACAAATGTCTTTTTTTAAATATTTTTTTAATTTTTATTTTATTCATTTTAGAGAGGAGACACAGAGTGAGAGAGAGAGTGAGAGACAGAGAGAGAGAAAGGGGGGAGGAGCTGGAAGCTCAACTCCCATATGTGCCTTGACCAGACCAGTGCAGGGTTTTGAACTGGTGACCTCAGTGTTCCCAGGTCGACGCTTTATCCACTGCGCCACCACATGTCAGGTGACAAATGTCTTTTTAATGTCCTGTGATCTACCCACACTTCCTTCACGATTGACCAGTAGATCGCGATCAAAGTATTGAGCACCCCTGCCTTAGTTGTTCATTGATTGCTTTCTCACATGTGCCTTGACCGCGGACCTTCAACAGACTGAGCCATCCCTTGCTGGAGCCAGCGACCTTGGGTCCAAGCTGGTGAGCTCTTTGCTCAAGCCAGATGGGCTCGCGCTCAAGCTGGCAACCTCGGGGTCTCGAACCTGGGTCTTCTGCATCCCAGTCCGATGCTCTATCCACTGCACCACCTCCTGATCAGGCACAATTACTATTTTATAAGTGAGAAAAATGAAGGTGAGAGAAGATTAACCTAGGTGTGTCTAGCACCAGCAGCACCGTGTCAGGTGGGATCATTGAAAGATGAAGTGGCCCTGTTTGGGTGGCTCAGTCATCCTGGTGCACGAACGTGGCAGATTTGATCCCCTGTCCGGGCATAAACGAGAAGCAATCAGTGAGTACACAACTAGATGGACCGACTAAGTAGAACAGTGATTTATTTATTTATTTTTACCGGGACAGAGAGAGAGTCAGAGAGAGGGACAGATAGGGACAGACAGACAGGAACGGAGAGAGGTGAGAAGCATCAATCATTAGTTTTACGTTGTTGTTGTGACACCTTAGTTGTTCATTGATTGCTTTCTCACATGTGCCTTGACCACGGGGTTTCAGCAGGCTGAGCAACCCCTTGCTGGAGCCAGCGACCTTGAGTCCAAGCTGGCGAGCTTTTGCTCAAGCCAAATGGGCCCGCGCTCAAGCCAAATGGGCCCGCGCTCAAGCTGGTGAGCTCGGGGTCTCAAACCTGGGTCTTCCACATCCCAGTCTGACGCTCTATCCACTGCGCCACTGCCTGGTCAGACTAGACCAGTGATTTGATGCTTCTCTTTCTCTCTCTCTTCCTCCCTACCCCCCATATCAATGGAAAAATTAAGAAAGGAATATAAACCTTGCAGAAGGATGGGAAGCAGCATAATGCAGTAGAGTTGTTAAGAGCTCAGGTTCTGAGTCATAGTTCAATTCAAATCCGGGCTTGCCTGACCAGGCGGTGGTGCAGTGGATAGAGCATCGGACGGGGCGCGGGGGGGCGGGGTGTGTGTGTGTGTGTGTGTGGAAGACCCAGGTTTGAAATCCCAAGATCGCCAGCTTGAACACGGGCTCATCTGGTTTGAGCAAGGCTCACCAGCTTGAGCCCAAGGTCCCTGGCTTGAGCAAGGGGTCACTTGGTCTGTTGTGTCCCCACCCCCTGTCAAGGCATATATGAGAAAGCAATTAATGAACAACTAAGGCAGTGGTTCTCAAACTTTTTGAAGTCGCGTGCATTTAAAACTCTACAAATAATTGTAGGCACACTATATACAGATTTCTGAGAAATATGTTATAATAATTAAATCAAATATTAAAGAAAAAAATAAAAAGTCCAAGCATGTTTTAAGGTAATTAAATGAATAAATATGACAAAATTAAATTTATTCTGACATTAAAAAACATTTTCATGTTACATTTTTTGAGTTATGCTTTGTAGAATTCGTAAAAAAGAGAGGTTAAAAATAAAAAACCACAAAAAAGTTATCTTTTTATATATATAGATACATTCTTAGTAAGATTTAGTAAATTCGGCAGGTCCCAGTCTGAATGTGTTAAGTTTTTTCATTCTTGTGTTTATGAGAAACATGAGCCTGGTGTGTCCTTGCGATTTCTTCAATGTTTGGAAGTATATTTGAAGGGCAAACTCTCATTTCCTCGTCAATACATTGAAGAATTCCTCTCTTTTTACTCTTAATTGTGTTGAGGGTTAGAAAATCCTAATTCACATAAATAGTATGTTGAAAATTGTAGTCAAATGTTCGAAGCTTTTTAGATATTGCCACATATTTTTCTTTTATAGAAATTCAAAAGACTTCAAGAGACAATTCCTTGTGTTTAATCATCAATCCAAAACCCCCACCATACATGTCATCTTAACTTTACACCAAACAAAGGATAGAAGAAACTTGCCTCCAGTCTTCCTAGGGAAAATGGAGGGTAGTGTAAACAATCCAGCACCACAGCTTAACAGCCTTTTGCAACCTAATCAGGCAAGTGGGTTGGGCAGACTGTCAGCTTAGAACCAATTCCCCACACCTCTGTCCCCCAAAAATCTAAACTCCAAAAACCCTGGTTTTTGGTCCCCAACAGGCACATATTTCTCTGGAATACCATAGGGCGTATCTGGAAATCTTCTAGGACGCACCAGTGAGCCCTGGCGCACACTTTGAGAACCACTGAACTAAGGTGCAGCAATGAAACACATGCTTCTCATTTCTCTCCCTTCCTGTCTGTCTCTATATGTCCCTCTCTTTGTCTCTGTCTCTGTCACACACACACACACACACACACACACACACACAAATAAAAAAGTAATCCTGGCTTAGACAAGTTACTTCAACTTCTGAAAGTCTTGCTTTTCTCATTTATAAAATGAGGAGTGATAGGAATTGTTGCTGCAGAGATTAAATGAGATAATGCATAGAGACTGCATAGTAAAAGCTCAGTGAGTGTTAGGGTTAGGGTTACAAATCATAGTTTCAAGCTCAAAGAACTGAATTCCATCCAGATCTTCTAATTACCCTATGATGTTGGGTGAGTCACAACCTCAGGGAAAGCCTATCGTATTTCCCCATGTATAAGACACACCTTAATTTGGGGGCCCAAAACTTGAAAAAAAATGAATTACATAAAGTTACTGAACTCAAGTTTTACTCATCATAAAATTCATACAACTCCTCATCACTGTCAAAACTCCCATCCATTAGCTTGTCATCATCTGTGTCTGATAACGAATCACTGTCTTCATATATTGCCTCGTCTCAGTTCCAATTATGGCATTTGAAATATCACAACCACTGTATAAGGCGCACCCAGTTTTTAGACCCCCAATTTTTTTGAAAATGGTGCGCCGTATACATGGGGAAATACGGTATTTTCCTTGTCTGTAAAATGAGGTTAGTGACTTGGCTCACAGTCTCCTCATAAGCATACTTGAGGTAATAATATAAGTGAAAATGCTGTCCAAATGTGCCAATTTTATTATAAAACTTATGGGGTATCTTCTCTGATGAGTGGGCTTGACTCCCTTAGTAAATACAGCTCATCCTTCCTTCATTCTGCCATCCCTATAGCTATCATGACATGACACTAGTCTGTAATTATTTATAAGCCACTGTCTCTTAGCAGACTAAGAGCTCTTGGAAGGCAGAAACTGTGTGTGTTTCCTATTCACCTTTGAACACCTAGTGTCAAGCTCAGTCTCATGCAACTCAGTAAATGTTGAGGGACTTGACGATGAGTATGGGCCCCGGCCCTGGGTCTTTGGGCATAGGGTACTCGGGGTGCTCCTCAGAGCTTCCTGTGGCTGCAGTCAGTCCTGAGCTGCCCTCACATGTTTCACCCACAGTGAAGTCCCAATTGCTTGTAGGCTTCTTACTGTTGTCCAAGACTAAACATCTGTACTGCCTCTCTCTTTTGCCAGTTGTTTCTAGAGAATATGAAACCACATTTGTTATTTAAAAAGAAAATTTCTGCCTGATCAGGCAGTGGCGCAGTGGATAGTGTCGGACTGGGACACAGAGTATCCAGGTTTGAAACCCCAAGGTTTCTGGATTGCGTGCGGGTTCACCAGCTTGAGCGCGGAATCATAGGCATGACCCCCAAGGTCGTTGGCTTGAAGCCCAAGGTTGCTGGCTTGAGCTCAAGGTCACTGGTTTGAGCAAGGGGTCACTCACTCTGCTGTAGCCCCCCCTCCCCGGGTCAAGGCACATATGAGAAAGCAATCAATGAACAACTAAGGAGCCACAATTAAGAATTGATGCTTCTCATCACTCTTTCTTCCTGTCTGTTCCTATCTCTCTCTGTCTTTGTCACACACACACACACAAAAGTTCACAGGATACTATGTTGGCCCTTTCTGTATTTATTTTTCACTGAGTTGTTTATTTGGGATACATTTTTGTATTAATCATTGCATTTTGTAGTCATGTTGTGCTTATCTGTGTTATTAGAGTCTCCGGACTAAGATTTATTGTAGAGGTATCTGTGTTATTAGAGTCTCCAGACTGAGATTTATTGTAGACCTCATTATTTTGGAAAGAGAGGGAGGCCATTCAGACCTCTCAGAGAAGGAAAGAGAGAGAGTTCCCAATGAGTTGGTATTTTCCTTCAAAGTAGAGGGGAACATGTTTAGCTGTTTGAGAAGGTAATGTACTGAAATCTTGAAGAAAGTGCACAAGGTTTGGAAAGGTCTGTGGGAATCAGCATGTTGTTGAGAAAGCGCCCTGATCTTGGAGGTAGGAGGCCTCCTTGTAGAGACCCTACTGTAATAAATAGCTGTGTGATCTAATACAAGTCACCCATATTTCGACTCCTCTGTAAGGGGTTGAACAAAGTCCTTAACATCCCTTTTTCTTCTACAATTTTGACTCTATGTGAGTGCTAGCTTCCACCCACCAGTTCTGGTTCTGCCTAATAGAGTAGCATAAAATAAGATTTTCTACATGACAGCTTTTGCAATATTCGGAGACAGTCATCATGTTTCTCACTACCTTTCTCTTCTCTACCCAAAATAGCCTGTCCTCTTTGAACCACATTTTTTTTTTTTTTTACAGGGACAGAGAGAGAGAGGGGGATAGATAGGGACAGACAGACAGGAACAGAGAGAGATGAGAAGCATCAATCATCAGTTTTTCATTGCGACACTTTAGTTGTTCATTGATTGCTTTCTCATATATGCCTTGACCGTGGGCCTTCAGCAGACCTAGTAACCCCTTGCTCAAGCCAGCGACCTTGGGTTCAAGCTGGCGAGCTTTTGCTCAAGCCAGATGGGCCCGCGCTCAAGCTGGCGACCTTGAGGTCTTGTACCTGGGTCTTCCGCATCCCAGTCTGACGCTCTATCCACTGCGCCACCGCCTGGTCAGGCTGAACCGTTTTATAACACTTTCCTGTTAACTCTCCAGGGCATATATTTTAAAAAATATGTACCCCCAAATATATGACATATCAGACATAGTCTGATTATTGCAGGGACCATGAGATTACAAACTCCTGTTACTTGGTGATACTGATTTAGCATTTTATTAGTTCTTACTTTAAATACTTAAATGCTGTGAACCTTAATCTGCCTTTAGCCCTCCTATTCCCCTTGCCCACATGCTCATACAGTTAAAATTTTTTATTGTGGTAAAATATACTTAATATTTATCATTTTAATAATTTTAAGTGTCTAGTTCAGTAGTAGTAAGTACATTCACACGGTTGTGCACCTATCACAATCATCCATCTCCTAAACTTGATCATCTTTCCCAACTAACACTCTGTCTCCATTAGACACTAGTCCCCCATCCCCTTCTCCACAGCCCCAGCAACCACCATTCTACTTTCTATTCTGTCTCTATGAATTTGAATACTCTAAGCACCTCATAAAAGTGGAATTATATTGATTGGTTCCTTTTGTATCTGGCTTATTTCACTTAACATAATGCCTTAAAAGTTTATCTATGTTGTAGCATATACCAGAAGTTCATTTCTTCTTAGAGTTGAATACTATTTCATTGTGTGGATGTATACACTTTGTTTATTCATTCATCCACGATGGACATTTGGGTTGGTTCTATCTTTCAGCGATTGTGAATAGTGCTGCTTTCAATTCTTTTGAGTATATGCTTAGAAGTGGTGTTGCTGAATCAAATGGTAATTCTGTTAATTTTTTGAGGAATCATCATACTCATAAATAATTTTGTCATGGTAGACTCTTTCAGGCTTCTGCAGATGGACTCTGTGCCTGCTGTAGTTATTTTATATAACTTCTTTATGCAATGTCAAGTACAATTTATTACATATAATGATCTTTATGGTAAATAATTATCTACATATAATGTATATGTAGATTATAATGAGTGCAGGGATTGGCTTGAGTTTATTAGAGATTTTAATCTCTATAAAATGCAGAGAAACATAACCAAATGCCAAGCAATGAAATATTGAATAACATTTTTCACGATTACTTTTTTCGTTGATTTTTAAAAATGATTTTATTTATTCATTTTTGAAAGAAGAGAAAGATAAAGAGAGAAGGGGGAGGAGCAGGAAGCATCAGTTCCCATATGTGCCTTGACCAGGCAAGCCCAGGGCCTCGCTCTGGAGACCTCAGCGTTCCAGGTCTATGCTTTATACACTGCGCCACCAGAGGTCCAGCTTTTTTCATTGATTTTTAAGAGACAGAGAGGAAGAGAGAGAGAGAAGCATTCGTTGTTCCACTTAGTTGTGCATTCACTGGTTGCATCCTTTGTGTACCCTAAGGGTTGAACCCCTAAACTTGGCATTTTAGGATGATACTCTGATTGAGCTAACCAGCCAGGGCCTCAGGATGACTACTTTTATAAAATTAAACAATTTTTTAAATTGATTGACTTAGGGAGAGAGAGAGAGAGAGAAAGAGAGAGAAACATTGATTTGTTGTTCCACTTATTTATGCATTCATTGGTTGATTCTTTTTTTTTTTTTCTTTTGTGGGAAAGACAGAGAGAGTCAGAAAGAGGGATAGGGACAGACAGGAAGGGAAAGAGAGAAGAAACATCAATTCTTTGTTGCGGTTCCCCAGTTGCTCATCGGTTGATCTCCCACATGTGCCCTGACCAGGGGGATACAGCAGACTGAGCAACCCCTTGCTCGAGCCAGCGACCCTGGACTCAAGCTGGTGAGCCCCGTTCAAACCAGATGAGCTCATGCCCAAGCTGGCGACCTCGGGTTCTCAAACCTGGGTCTTCTGCATCCCAGTCAGACGCTCCATCCACTGCGCCACCGCCTGGTCAGGTGGTTGATTCTTTTTTGTGCCCTAACCAGGAATCAAACCCACAACCTTGATGTGTTCGGATGACATTTTAATCAACTGAGCTACCCAGCCATACATTAAAAAAAATTTTTTTAATTTATTTATTTTAGTGAGAGAGACAGGAACATTGATCTGTTGCTGTATGTGCTGTGACCAGGAATCAAATTGGCAACCATTGCACTTCAGGAAGATGCTCTAACCAACCAAGTTATCCAGCCATGGCTAAACATTTTTGATATATGATTGTAGGCTTCCCAGTCCCAACTTTCCTAGGAAAAGAAAGATGGCATTTAGTGGCAATTATCCAGACCATTGCGCTTTAAAAACTGGTAGAAATCTGGATCAGTATTTACATAGTGTCACAAATTTTTATGTCCAAAATAAGCTCTAGTCATCATAATTCTAGATTTTATTATACTAAATCCCCTAAGCAATGTGTCTTGAAATTAGTATGCTAGAAGATATGGATCCACTTTGTCCTCAGGATGGCCAGATAGATGGAGCTTAAAGCAGCCAGAGCTCCCTTACTTGCCATCTTATCACCATGAGCTCTGAACTCACTTAAGTATGGCCAAGGAGGGGCACTACCACCTGGTTGTCCACTTCAGTTACAGCTGTTGAGTACACTGTTGATCAAAACAAGGAGGCCATGTTGGTGTTTCAGGTACTTGAGGTCATGTGATGGGCCTGAAGACTGGGCCAGGACTCCTTGTAGGTGGAACTCCAGAAAGCCCAGCTTTCTGCTTCACATACACCGGGTACTTCTGGCCTTTGTAGTCAAAGCTATAGGCAGGGTGGCTATTCTAAAAATATGTGTACAACCCGAGCCAGTTGGCTCAGCAGTAGAGCGTTGGCCTGGTTATGTTGAAGTCCTGGGTTCAGTTCCCAGTCAGGGCACACAGGAGAAGCGACCAACTGCTTCTCCACCCTTTCCACTCTTCCTTCTTTCTTTTCCTTCTGCAGCCATGGCTCAAATGGTTTGAGGAAGTTGGCCCTGGCACTGAGGATGGCTCCATGGCCTTGCCTCAGGCACTGAGATGGCTTGGTTGCTGAGCAACAGAGCAGTGGCCCCAGATGGGCAGAGCATCCTCAGGTAGGGGGCTTTCCTGGTGGATCCTGGTTGGGGCACATGTGGGAGTCTGTCTCTCTCCCTCTCTGCCTCTCACTTCACTAAAACATAAAAAATTAAAAAAAATAAAAATACATGTACATTCTGCAAATCATAGCTTCATTATCTTGAAATATGTGATGTAAATGATTTCAACTTGATTGGAAATGTACATTATAATAAATTTCATATGACATTTTGTCAGTGAAAGTAAGTTATTACATTCCTTTAATATCAATCGTAAATATTTAATTCAGATACTGTAAAATCCCCTCTAATAGTATATAATTCAATGGTTTTTAGTATATTAACAGTTTGTGAAGCTATCAGCACTAATTCCAGACCATTTTCATCATCTAAAAAAGAAACGTACCTATTATCATTCACTCTCCATTTCCCCCTACTCTGAGCCCGACAGCCACTGATCTATGTTCTATCTCCACAGATTTGCCTATTCTGGACATTTAAAAATTTTATTTATTGAGAGAGAGAGGAAAAAAAACATCAATCTGTTCCTGTATGTGCCTTGACCGGCAATCAAAACTGCAACCTTTGTATAATTGGACAACACTCTAACCAACCAAGTTATCCGGACAGGGCTATTCTGGACATTTTATATAAATGGAATCATATAACATGTACCTCTTGTATATGGCTTCTTTTACTAGACATAATGGGTTTTTTTTACAGTATCCCATGTGAGAGTCAGAGAGAGGGATAGATAGGGACAGACAGACAGGAATGGAGAGCGATGAGAAGCATCAATCATTAGTTTTTCATTGCCGTTGAGACACCATAGTTGTTCATTGATTGCTTTCTCACATGTGCCTTTACTGCGGGCCTTCAGCAGACCTAGCCACCCCTTGCTGGAGCCAGCGACCTTGGGTTCAAGCTGGTGAGCTTTTGCTCAAGCCAGATTGGTCCGCATTCAAGCTGGCGACCTCGGGGTCTTGAACCTGGGTCTTCCGCATCCCAGTCCGATGCTCTATCCACTGCGCTACTGCCTGGTCAGGCAAATTTCTTATTTTTTTTTAGCGAGAGTGGGGTGGGAACAGACAGGAAGGAGAAACATGAGAAGTTGAGGCACTTTAGTTGTTCACTGATTGCTTTCTCATATGTGCCTTGATGTGGGGAACTCAAGTTGAGCCAGTCAACCCTTGCTCAAGCCAGCAACCTTTGGGTTCAATCCAGTGACCATGTTGTCATGTCTATGATCCCACGCTCAAGCTGGTAACCCTATGCTCAAGCTGGTGAGCCCTCACCTAAGTTGGTGAGCCCTTGCTCATGCCAGATGAGCCCGCACTCAAGCTGGATGAACCAACACTCAAGCCAGCAATGAACCTGGGTCCTCAGTGTCCTAGGCCAATTCTCTATCCACTGTGCCACCACCTCAATCAGGCTCAATTATAAATTCTTGAATGATCATAAAAATTTTAAGTTTTTTGTCACCTACTTTGCAAATGAGTTTTATTGTAGATGGTTTTTATGAAGAACTGAAGACATTATTACTAAAAGTCTAGATCAGGAATTGTGTATAAGCATTTCAGCTTATTATCAGAAAAGTCATGCTCTCAAAAGTCAACGTTTTAAATGTTAATTTTGGAAGTGTTATACAAATTAAAATTTCTGTATAAAACATTATACATTTTTTCTTATAATTATATATGTAATACATTTTTAATCTATGTCACATGTATAGTCCTAAGTCTCCAAGTTTATCCCATTATGCCATGAAAACTTTCTTCCTTCCGTACTTCCCTCCCTCCCTCCCTCCCTTTCTTCCTTCCCTCCAGGACTTACTGATTTTAGAGAGAGGATAGGATTGGGGGTGGGTGAAAGGAGCGAAAGCATCAATTCTGTTAGTTGCTTCTAATATGTGCCTTGACCAGTCAAGCCTGGGGTTTCGAACCAGTGGATCTCAGCATTCCAGGTTGAGACTTTATCCACTGTGCCACCATAGTCAGGTGACAGTGTCTTTTTATGTGTGACAGAAGTGAAAAATTTTGGAAAGCACACCTTAGAGAAAACCTCAGGTTTTGTTTTTTCTAAGTGAGAAAAAGAGAGAAGGAGGGGACAGACAGACAGGAAGGGAAAGAGATGAGAAGCATCACCTCATAGTTACAGCACCTTAGTTGTTCATTGCTTTCTCATATGTGCCTTGACTGAGAGTGGGGCTCCAGCTGAGCCAGTGACCTCTTGCTCAAGCCAGTGACCTTGGGCTTAGCTACCTTTGGGCTCAAGCCAGCAACCACTGGGTCATGTCTACGATCCCACACTCAAGCCAGCAACCCCATGCTTTCGAACCTGGGTTCTCAGTGTCTCAGGTCAATGCTCTATCCACTGTGCCACTGCTTGGTCAGGCATAGTCTCAGATTTTAAAGAGGATTCCTACCTAACTGCTCACAAAAACTGGGGTATATTTTATTGCTTCATATTCATTTTGAAATATCCCCTAATATTTGTGAGCAGTATAATAGGGATGTCAACACATAGAATTTGTTATATGGCTCACTGAGAAAGTTCATTACAATTTTGTAATGGAACTACATTAACAATTTTGCAAATTGATCCTACGCTCAAGCTGGCGAGCTCGGGGTCTCGAACCTGGGTCTTCCGGTATTCCCTTCGATGCTCTATCCACTGCGCCACCGCCTGGTCAGACACTATCATTTTTTGACAGCAGTTAATACTCTGTAAAATATTTTGTAAATAAAAATGTTCTCAGAGTTAAAACTGTAAGTTCTACATCTGAAAATAACACACATGTGCCATACGATTTCTTTTATAATTTATTTTTAAAATGACAGTAACAAATGCTTTTCCCTTGTTGGGGAATGACCTAACTATTATCAGTAGAAAGGGCCTTAAAAGTAACAGCGTTTTGTCCAAATCAAATTGATATAATTGCACAAAAGTCATACAAAGCATTAAGAAATTCCAACAAGACTACAGTTCTCAGATCCTCATGAAAACACTCCAAGAAGCCTTGATTTCATAAGGATCCCTGATGTAAACAACACTGATGGTCACAAGCTCCTCAGTAACACAGAGGCAGAGGTCAGAAAAGCAGTCAGAAGACCCATACACTTTGTGACCTGCTCTAACATTAGGGTTTCATGATATAGTCACCTTCTCATTATACTAGGAGCACTAGACACTTTTTCTTTTTAAAGAATTATTGATTTTAGAGAAAGGAGAGAGAGATGGTGGGGGAGGAGCAGAAAGCATCAACTCAGTTGTTGCTTCTCATATGCGCCTTGACCAGGGAAGCCCAGGGTTTCGAACCAGCGACCTCACTATTTATTCAAGGTCAGTGTTTTATCCACTGCACCACCACAGGTCAGGCACATTAAACACTTTTGCTTGAAGTGTATTTGCCCACACTTAAAACTTAACCCTAACAGCTTAAGTTTTAAAAATTAATCAAACCAAAAAAACCATAAAAACCTTTTCCAAGCATGGTCCTTTATGCTGCCACCATCCCGGGCCTCACATCGTTTCTAATATATACACACAAGTTACATTATTATATGCCAGTTGAGGGACAGCAGATAGAGTCTAACTCTAATTCCAACTGTTTTATTGGTAGCAATTGTCAGAAACACTGTGTTACACAGGACTGAGGTCATAACTGGACTGATGGGACAGTCTCTATACTTTACTCGTGATCTCTGACATGGGCACAGGTGAGTGAGAGGCATATTCCATGCATCATATTTGCAATCATTCTTTAAGAAAGCTGAAGAGAATATTGGTTATGTATGTTTTTAAAAATATAACAAAGCCCAATTTTTCTAATCAGTTACAATGTCTTTATCTGAGGATTTAACTTGTTTTATGGATCTTAATCTCAATTAAGATACATGTCTATGAAGACTTTTCTCTTTCTGACCTTATGAAAATTAATGAGAAAATAATGTTTTGAAAGAAGACCCACACAGAGACATTGAAGTCAGAAGTACCTCCTTCCTTGGATATTATGTCTTTGGGAAGAAGAGAGCTTTTACTTCACAGTTCCACTTTCCCGATTATGGGGGGAAATGGCAATTCCTTAAATAAACACATAAACGTAGGCAGCACAAGCTACCTAGATATGCCACTTCTTTCATCTAGATGGTATGGTGAATGATTTGACTTCATCAATTCAGGGAGAAAAATTCCAGTGGAACATTTTAAAGCCTTTTTTTAAATTAAGGTTTTCATCATAGGAGAGCCTGGTATTTACATGAAGTATGTATATACTCAGACATGGATGGAAATGTGGAGCATGTTGGTGATTTGGTGAAGAATGTATGTGATTCCTGCACTGTGCACGATTATTTGCTCACAAATCCTGGATATATCAGACAGCCCCTACGACATTGCTCTGAGATGTTCATTATGTCATCTCGTGATGGTCCTGATAATGATTTAGATGTTTAGCTGTGGTGGTTAATCTGGGATCAAGACAATATAACTGGATTGGGGACTAAAAACCACAAGAACTCCACAACAGTCATTCTAATTCCTACTCGTAGCACCTATACAACTTGACTAGAATCTAACTAGAAGGAATCCATTTTATGTCCAAGTATGCTGCTATACATAAAAGCTGCCCAAGCATTTAGCTAAAGCATTGAAGACCACAGAAAAATGATTTTTAGGAAGAAAAGAAAATGTCTTATTTCAGGATTGTGAATGAACAACAACAAAAACCCAAGCCAAGGGTTATTAGGGCCACAGAGACTCAGCCATGAGAAGCCTGAGTGGTAGGTTTACTTTCAGTTCCCTTGTTTTGGAAAGTAGCATAGGACCCGAGAAGTTGGGAGGGCAGCACGAGGATGATGACTCCAGCTGTGCAGCTGCTTCAAAGGTTAGCAAAGCCAAGCATTTGTGGGTGAACAATGTCAGGATGTGATTTGTATCACTAGCTTATAACATTATCTTTTTTTTCTTTTTTGAGAGAGAGAGGCAGGGAGAGAGAGACAGGAACAGTGAGCTGCTCCTATGTGTGCCCTGACCAGGGAATCGAACTATCTTTGTCTTCTGATGAAGTCACTGCCTGTTGCCTTAGGTTCTGTACCTTGGGTTTTCCCGATATGCTGGGCAAGCCTCTAGCACGGCAGTATTAATTCCCTAGAGAGTGTTAATTCTTTGGCCTAAGCTTTGCTAATACAAATATTTTCTTAAAAACCCTCAAATTTATGCTCCAACAATCAATATGTTTTGTACATCTTGAGTTCATACCTAGGTTTAAAAGAAGGGAACTCACTAGTTCTTCAAGCTTCCCTTTTTGCCAGAAGTTCCCAAATAAACCATCTGCAGTAATTTGTCCCTGTTCACTTTGGAAACTGAGTTCCTGTATAATTGCGCCCAATGCTGTGTTGAGAGAAACATGACTCTTCCAGGGCTAACATCAGAGAAAGGAAAGGATCGTAGGCTGTTTATAGGCACTTGGTGGGTTTCCTATTTTGTTTTTGTTAGCACTAGAGGAAATCACAAAATGATAACAGAGGTATCTCTCTGAAAACTGGGTGCCATTCCTCACTTAACTGGGTAGGTAGAGGATCTGCCCTTGGTCAGGGCAGCAGCTTCAGGGGTGTGCTATGAGGAACACTGCATTAGAAATCCATCATGGAAACATAGACATCTGGGGAAGGAATCATCTTTAGGTTGAGAACAGATGGATGGAGGTCTGGATTTGTAGCAGACACCTATATACTTTTTCTCCATGTCCTTCCTCATCAAGAATCTAAACACTTTGCAGGCCCTAGGAAACCAGGTAGCAAGAACAGCTCAAAACCTGTTTTGTTTGATAGCTAGTGTTGCTGGAATCTGGTCGTGGTTGAATGGTGGGACTGAGGACACCAGTGCCTACGAGGGCTCACATGACAACAGTAGATGTGCAGTCCCTGAAATAGGTTGGTACCAGACAAAGGCATGTATCAGCCACATACAGTCACTAATGGGTGGCTTTAGTGTAAGCAGAGACGTTGGTGACTTGCTCAAAACATAAGCATCATACAAAATACTTTATGGTATCAGGATGACCTCAGCAAAAGTACTAAAAGGAAAAGACGAGGAGAGAATTTTCTGTACATTTAAACGTGTTAACTGGAATGCATGAACATATGTAACCAATATCTATCTTTTTTTAAAAATTAAACTTGCCTAAGTCATTAATTCTATAAAATTAATGTTACTAAAATTGCAGTAACATATAGTTCAAAAATTCAATTTTCCAGGTTTCTAGTTACTTACAACAAACAAAAAGACCACACTCACAATTACATACAGTTCCCACACTCCCAAATGAAACACATGTAAACATACATACACACACAGCCCTCAGAAAGCTCCTGTACACAGATGCCAGTGCACAGCCTATGACCCTGAGATGCATGTCGGCTGCAGTGAGGGTCAAGAGGCCCTGCTGCAGATCTGTTCGATATCATTTATCTCTTTGGGACAATCTGCAGAAAGGATGAGAGGTAAGTCTTGAGTCACCACTACATCATCCTCAATCCGTACACCAAGACCACGAAACTTCTCTGGGGCATCTCTGTCATCCTCTGGAATATAAATGCCTAAGAAGTAGAAAAAAGAATGGGCTGTTCATCAATGGCAATAACTGGGTGATTTGGGGCAAGAAAGTTAACTCCTTTATGTTACAATTCATCTCTAAAACAGGGATATTAACAGTATCTACCTAGAGCAGTGATGGGCAATCTTTTGAGCTAGGTGTGTCAACATTTGCCAAAAAACCGAGCATAACTCGGGTGGTGTGTCACTTCGAGAAAAACGGCCTAACCGCAAGTCCCTGAACTAAACTAGATGCTCTGTGCCAGAGTTCTGTTGTTTTGGCCTACAGACCTCTGGCACAGTGTCTACACCACAGCAAATGTTATATCCTCGGCTACTGCACCTGGCCGTGCAGGAGCCAAGGATGAAATGTCCTTCTCGGCATGCGACCCCATACTTCTCTGGTATGCGGCTGCGTGTCATCGAAAATGGCTATGCGTCAGTGCTGACACGCGTGTCATAGGTTTGCCATCACGGACCTAGAGTCATGGAGATTAACTGAGATAATACATATAAAAGTGTTTTTAATAGCATTTTTAGAAATTTATTAAATAAAAATAAGTTTTTTAATTGATTTTTGAGAGAGGAAGGGAGACAGAAAAAGAAAAACCTTGATTTGCTGTTCCACTTATTCATGTCATCTTTGGTTAATTTTTCTTTTTTTTAAAGGAAGAAAGACTTTTTTTTATATAGGGAATAGAGAGTCAGAGAGAGGGATAGATAGGGACAGACAGACAGGAACGGAGAGAGATGAGAAGCATCAATCATTAGTTTTTCGTTGATTGCTTTCTCACATGTGCCTTGACCGCAGGCCTTCAGCAGACCAAGCAACCCCTTGCTAGAGCCAGAGACCTTGGGTCCAAGCTGGTGAGCTTTTGCTCAAGCCAGATGGACCCAAACTCAATCTGGCGACTTCGGGGTCTTGAACCTGGGTCTTCCGCATACCAGTCTGACGCTCCATCCACTGCCACTGCCTGGTCAGGCATCCTTGGTTGATTTTTGTATATGCCCTGGTAGGGGATTGAACCTGCAACCCAGATATGTAGGAACAATGCTCTAACCAACTGAGCTACCAGGCCAGGGCCTTTATTTATTAATTTTAAAGAGCCAGGGAGAGAGGGAAAATGAGAGAAATATCAATTTGTTGTTCCAGTTATTTATGCATTCATTGGTTGATCCTTGTATGTGCCCTGACCAGGGATGGAACCTGCAACCCTGGCATACTGGAAAAATGCTCTAACCAACTGAGCTAACTGTCTATGGCTAAAAGTATTGTACATGATGGTCAATGAATGTTTACCATCATTAACAGAACTATTATTATAGTTATTTGATATATTAGACTATAGGCTCCATACAACTGGTAATGTTGATCACGATTCTGTCATATTCTAGTGGTTCAAGCAGGCCACTAAAACTATTTAACCTAAGAATGTGTCAGTATATGCTGGGAGCCAGTAGAGTATATTTAAAAATGTATTTAACCTGAACTGGCAGTGGCACAGTGGATAGAGGTACTGGACTGGGACGTGGAGGACCCAGGTTTGAAACACCGAGGTCACTGGCTTGAGTACAGGTTCATCTACTTGAGTGCGGGCTCACTAGCTTGAGCGTGGGATCACAGATGTGACCCCGTGGTCGCTGGCTTGAGCCCAAAGGTTGCTGGCTTGAAGCCCAAGGTCGCTGACTTGATCTTAAGGTTGCTGGTTTGAGCAAGGGGTCACTCGCTCTGCTGTAGCCCTCCAGTCAAGGCACATATGAAAAAGCAATCAATGAACAACTAAGGAGCTGCAATGAAGAAGTGATGCTTCTCATCTCTCTCCCTTCCTGTCTGTCCCTATCTGTCCCCCTCTCTGACTTTCTCTCTGTCTCTGTCAAAAAATAAAATAAAAATTTTAAAAATACCCATTTAGAGATTATTGGCCCGAACAATCAGAAGCTATAGAAATACTCAAATAAGCCATAAATGTAACCGGTGTACATGATGTATAGCAAGAGAAACAGGAAGACTTTAATGAATAATTGGAAAATTCTAAGAGCCCAAGGTATCCTTTCTAATCATGAAGTCAGATAGACAATAGTCTTTTCATATTAAAGGAACTATAAACTTCCCTACCTATACTCACAGTTGCTGCTCTGTGGAAAAAAGAAAAGATCAGCAAAGGAAAATGTAGTCAAAGTCTAAGGAAGCACACATGTATTGACTAGATTAGACTAAATGGTATATAAGGCCACAGAGAGCAACGTATGACTGGGTTGAAAAGGTGGTATGAAGGATGTGTCCCAGCTATAATTACATGTACAATATTAGTGATGAAAACACTTAAAATCTAAGAATGAAATCTGTCTTCATGACAAAAACATCAGTATTTGAAAACTGACTTTTGTAATATCAATCTTCACACTCTGCCATGGCCACCACTTCTCTCTTGAAATCTGCTCAATGCCTAGCATCATGTAAACCAGGAACCATTAAATTGCCAGCTTAGAAGAAAGAATCTGGATACTAAGAAGGAAGGTAATATGGACAGTTCAAAGCAGTTTGTCAAGGAGTTGCAACTAAGAACGTTTATAAGTGTCTTTCTACAGGAAAGCACTGGGGCCTTTCATAGTGCAAGTAGCCTACCACTACTACCCGGAGACTAGTACAAATGGCTCTGGCAAAGGCAGGGTTAATAAAGTTTTATTTCTTAATATCTACTTATAGAGAATAGCCCCTTCTGTTGTTTACTGCAGAAGGCAAACAAATCGTGCGATGTTAAATAAGAAAGTTCAAGAGAAATCTAAAATAAAGTTCCCTTCTATACTGGATTCATTCTCTGCCTCTACTCCTCATTTAATTATGTTGGTTCAGGCAAAAATAAGTGATGTTTATCTTTCTATCTGACACTACTATTATGTGTCCAAAAAGGTCAGAGGCTGCTGACACCCTCACTCCCTTACCTGGCTCCACTGTGATCACCATGCCAGGCTGTAGAGGGAGGGAACGGGGCATGTCTGGAGTGTCATGGACATCCATCCCGAGGTAATGGCCAACATGATGAGGGCAGTATTTTCGAGCAGCCTGGAAAAAGTAATTGCCACAGTGACCCTTTAAGGGGAAAGTTGGCATGTATAAATCAGTGAGATATGTGTTAACACCTCCCCCATGGTTCTGTCACTTCTGTTTAGCCTGTCCTTGGGCTATGTTTGAGGCCTAATTAACTGGCTCTCCCCTTCTACCTCTCCTTTTCAAAATCACCACAAAAGAACTAAGAGTTAACCTCTCCTCCCTTTTGTGTCCTTTTCCACCCTGTCTGCAGCAGACTTCATTTAATGTCTTCTGACGACTAAGCTAGTTACACGGGTGAACCAGAAATTACTGCCATCTTCTGGGAGAAGTAAGTACTGACTTCCTTTGTTGTAATCCACATACAATCTAAATCCCCCTTACAGATGAAGATTCACAAAGACCTTTCTAAATCTGCTTAGCTTTACATATAAACCCAGCAGAATGTAAGTTGTTCTTGAGAAGTGGAGTCAAAAGAAATGAGGTACCCTGAAGGTATTATTTTCCTTAATGTTCTTCACGATTCCCAACTCTTTAAGCTTCTGTCCTATTAGGGTCAGCATCATGCTGTAGATGTTTTCCAAGCTTGTTCCAGGGGAGCAGAGGGTAAGACAATCTCTCTGGATCTCTAGAACAGCTTCATAGAGTTCTGCCTGAGGTGCTGTAAACCTGGGGACAGGAAAACCAAAGAACTTGAATTTGGAATTAACTGATATTGTAGGACATTTGTAACAAGAGAAAAATCCCAAGATGTTATAAATTTCAGCACTTGGAGAGTTAGAGAAAGGCACAGGAATAGTAAACCAGTTAATAGCTTTGTGCCAACTAACAAGAAACTGCTGATATTTAAATATATGTTGGAGCTTTAAATCAACTTCTGTGTCTACAAACCGACCATGAGTCACCACTGCATCCAGCATGAGCATAAACTTTCAGGACTGATGCCTGTAACCAGTCAAAAGTAGTAAATATTTCTTCCTCCAGACTGTGCTCCTATCCTAGAACTGCATCCTGCTTTACCTTTTCCCACCCCACCCCTTACATGTAGTCAATTTAAGTTCTTTCAAAACAACTTACATCTTTCTTCCCCAAAACATAACGTATAAAAATGCCCGTTAACTCTAGGATGGTGAACATATTGCATTCGTTACCAAACCCTAGACCTGGTCCTTTAGATTTCATGCCCCAGGACCTGGTCCTTTGCTGGATAGCACTATGGCCCAATAAACCCTTTCTTAAAAAAATAAACAAAACAAATCCCTGGCTGACTGGCTCAGTGGATAGCCTCAGCTCAGCGTGAGGATGTCCCAGGTTCAATCCCGGGTCAGGGCACATATGAGAAGCAACCATCTGATTCTCTTCCCTTCCCTCTCCTCCTTCTCTCCCTTCCCCTTTCACAGCCAGTGGCTTGACTGTTCGAGGATAGCTTGATTGGTTCAAGCTTCGGCCCCATATGGGGGTTGCCAGGTGGAAATTGGTCAGGGCTCATGCGGGAGTCTGCCTTACTATCTCCCCTCCTTTCACTTAAAAAACAAAAACAAAATAAAAACTTTCAGCTGTGGAATTATGTTTGTTTAACATTTGTTTCTAAGTTTGATTAGAAAAACACCAAGGCAATGATGAAGGGGCAGTGTACAGTATGTCCGTAAAGTCATGGTGCACTTTTGACCAGTCACAGGAAAGCAACAAAAGATGACAGAAATGTGAAATCTGCACCAAATAAAAGGAAAAACCTCCCAGTTCTGTAGGATAATGTGGCAGTGTGTGCGCATGCGCAGATGATGACGTAACACCGTGTATACAGCGGAGCAGCCCATGGCCATGCCAGTCGAGATGTGGACGGTATAGAGGAAAGTTCAGTGTGTTCTGTGGCTCGCTAAATTCGAATCCGTGACCAGAGTGCAACGTGAATATTGGCACGTTTATTACGAAGCGCCACCACATAGGAATAACATTACTCGGTGGGATAAGCAGTTGAAGGAAACCGGCAGTTTGGTGGAGAAACCCCGTTCTGGTAGGCCATCAGTCAGTGATGAGGCTATACAAAATAGCTACCGAAGGAGCCCTAAAAAATCCGTGCGTGCGTGTGCTCGACAATTACACCTAAGCAAGACTCTAGTTCATAAGGTGTTAAAGAAACGCCTCTGTTTTATGGGGTACAAATTGCGGCTGTTGCTTGCTATCAAACCAGCGGATAGACCCACACGATGCGCATTTGCTACAGATATGCTTAATGAGATCAACAATGATGCAAGATTTTTGCAGAAGACTGTGTTTAGCAATGATACGACCTTCCATATCTGTGGACATGTTCATCGCCATAACGTCCGAATATGGGCTGCTGAACATCCTCATGCCTACTTTGAGTATGAACGTAAGTAACACCCCTAAAGTGAACATCTGGTATGGCCTGATGCATGATAAGGTGATAGGCCCTTTTTTTTTTTCTCGGAGCATTCTGTGATGGCAAACACCTATCTTGACATGTTGGAATTGTATGTAGTGCCACAATTTCCAGAAGGTGTCATCTTTCAACAGGACGACGCTCCTCCACACTACGCCACCATTGTTCGTGAATTTCTGGATAGAACATTCCCCCGGCGGTGGATAGGCAGGGGTTCTGTCAAGCCATGGCCACCAGGATCCCCAGATCTGATGCCCTTAGACTGTTTTTTTGGGGAGGTAATGTGAAGCAACATGTGTACATTGAATATATCAACGACATTAATCACTTAAAACAGAGAATCACAGACATTATTCACTGTTACACCAGACGTCCTTACCCGTGTGTGGCAAGAACTTCACTATTGTTTGGATGTGTATAGGACAACAAATGGAGCCCACATCGAACTGCACTGAATAGGTATGAAACTGGGAGAGTTTTCCTTTTATGTGATGCAGATTTCATATTTCTATCTTTTGTTACTTTCCTGTGACCGGTCAAAAGTGCACCATGACTTTACGGACACACTGTAGATATTTAATCAGTACCAACATATCATTACTGACAGGACCTTAATCATAACCTAGATAGATACTCAACAGGAAGAGCAATATAACCCTTCAAACAGTCAGCAGATATGCATGAGTTGAGGCTAGATGATGCACCCCACCATGAATGCAGTCAGAGGGCCAGATCAGGACACTCTTGAACCTTTCCATATTTTACCATTAAAAAAAAAAAAGCTTAGGGATTGATCCACTTCTTATAGGCAAAGCAGGTGTCATGGGATAAACTAGGAGCTACTTTGGCTACTCGTAACTTACTAGTCTCTAGGTGTCCTTAGAATAATAATTTCTTTAGCAATCATAGGGGAAAATTGAGAAAAAAATTAAATTGGGTTGGTATATGCACTGTTGATGGGAGGGTAAATTAGTATAGCCAATTAAATTAAAGGCCTTCAAAGATACTAATAAAATATGAGCTTGTAATGCTGTTCTAAGAATACATCCTAAGAAAGTATTTGAAATTCAAAAAGAGCTGAGTGTATAAAAATGTTCACTGTTATGTTTTTATAATTTTTTTTTTTTTGGTGACAGAGACAGAGAGAGAGAGAGGAACAGATGGGGACAGACAGATAGGAAAAGAGAGAGATGAGAAGCATCAATTCTTTGTTGCAGCTACTTAGCTGTTCATTGATTGCTTTCTCATATGTGCCTTGATCAGGGGCTATAGCAGAGCGAGTGATGCCATGCTCAAGCCAGCGACCTTGGGCTCAAGCCAGCGAAACCACGCTCAAGCCAGAGACCTCGGGGTTTTGAACTCGGGTCCTTCATGTCCAAGTCCAACGCTCTATCCACTGCGCCACTGCCTGGTCAAGCCCACTAAATAGATTTTTTATTTTAATTTTTATTATTATTATTTTTTAAATTTAAAAATATATATATATTTTTTTAGTGAGACAGACAAGAGAGAGAGAAAGAGAGAGAGACTGAGACAGACAGGAAGAGAGAGAGATGAGAAACATGAACTGATAGTTGCAGCACCTTAGTTGTTCATTGTTTTGCTTTCTCTTCACATGCCTTGACCAAGGGACTTCAGCCAAGCCAGTGACCCCCTTGCTCAAACCAGTGACCTTGGGTTCAAGCCAGTGTCCTTTGGGCTCAAGCCAGCAACTATGGGGTCATGTCTGTGATCCCACGCTCAAGCCAATGACCCGGCACTAAAGCTGGTAATCCTGCGCTCAAACTAGGTGAAAAGTATCCTATGCTTAATGAATTAAAATGCCAGAATTGCCTTGCTATACTGGAGAAAGAATTATGCCTCAAGACTGAAACATCAACTTCTGCATGAGTTTCTAGCCTGCCCTACAAATGGATGAGTCGACTCCTTTTAATGAATCAATCATTGACAATAAATCAATCTACCTACATAAATATACATATATGTGTGTATGTGAATGTTAATGAGGTGTTTCTAGGTGCCTGATCATATGACATGATGAATAAAACAGTTTTAGAAAATAATCAGAAGCTTTGAAAAGACAGTTAACCTGAGCTAAAGGGGGCCTGTCTATCTCTTTAGCTATTTGTTCCAAATGTAACCATACTCCAAAAAAGCAGTGAGATCTGTAGAAGCCTTACTTGCCATTGACAGGCCAGGTACGGGTGATGTCACTCACATAGCAAGAAGATTCACAGCCTCCATCTAGTAGCACCATTTCCCCATCCTGGAATAAAAATAAGGTAAAGTAGGTGACCTCTGAATTGTCAGCTGCTGCTTCTTTTAATTTAAGCCTTTGTGGCTTTCATGTTATATATATTTAAAAAGCTCTAATTTAAAGGGTAGTAATTGTCTCTGGTTCCTTATTAAAAGAAAAAGCAACTAAATTTTTCAAGTGAATTTATACTGGCTTAAGAAAGTGGTTAAATGCATTGGCTCTGAAGCCAGAGTGCTTGGGTTTGAATTACTAGGTGTAAATACCAGCACATCATAAATGTTACCACTCTCACTACATAAGAATTTTATCTAGATCCTTATTCAAATACAACTACTCTTAACCATTTAACTTTAGAATACCACTTCCCTTTCTGCCTCCATCAAAATGCATGCAGGGGAAGGAGAAAACTTTGGGTATAGCTCTATTTTATCACTTGTCCTGTTATATATATATATATACACACACACACACACACACAATTATTATTATTTTTTGACAGAGATAGAGAGAGTCAGAGAGAGGGACAGACAGGGACAGACAGACAGGAAGGGAGAGAGATGAAAGCATTAACTCTTCGTTGCGGCATCTTAGTTGCTCATTGATTGCTTTCTCATATGTGCCTTGACCAGGGGGCTACAGCAGAGCGAGTGACCCCTTGCTCAAGCCAGCAACCTTGGGCTCAAGCCAGCAACCTTTGGGTTCAAGCAACCGTGGGGTCATGTCTATGATCCCACACTCAAGCCAGAAACTCTGTGTGCAAGCTGATGAGCCTGCACTCATGCCGGATGAGCCCTCACTCAAGCCAGTGACCTCGGGGTTTCAAACCTGGGTCCTCCGCATCCCAGTCTGACACTATCCACTGTGCCACTGCCTGGTCATGCTTGTCCTGTTATATTGAAATGACCCATATATGCCCTTGAAGACAGGGTACATCTTATTTGTGTCTAAATAAGCACAGGTTCCCTGGCTGAGTAGCTCAATTGGTTAGAGCATCATCCCAAACACCAAGGTTGAAGGTTCGATCCTCAGTCAGGGAACATACAAGAATTAACCAATGAATGCATAAATAAGTAGAACAACAAACTGATAAAAGAACAAACACACACACAGAACTTCGCACATTAAAGAGTAAGAGTGAATGTGATCATATGTAGTAACAGTAACTTTGAAGAGTAAATATGGTTTTTGTTTCCAGCAAAATGATATAAATTTCCTATTGGAAAACAATATTATCATACGCCTTGACCGCGGGCCTTCAGCAGACCAAGGCAACTCCTTGCTGGAGCCAGCAACCTTGGGTCCAAGCTGGCGAGCCTTCGCTCAAACCAGATGGGCCCGTGCTCAAGCTGGCGAGCTCGGGGTCTCGAACCGGGGTCCTCCGCATCCCAGTCCGACGCTCTATCCACTGCGCCACCGCCTGGTCAGGTGACACAATTCTTTTTTAAAAAAAGATTTTATTTACTGGTTTTAGAGAGGGGGTTAGGGGGGTGAGGAGTAGGAAGCATCAAATGGTAGTAGTTGCTTTTTCTATCTGTCTTGACCGGGCAAGCCTGGGGTTTCAAACTGGCAACCTCACATTCCAAGTTGACACTTGATCACTGTGCCACCACAGGCCAGGCGGGAATACACAATTCTTTACTTGTATAGTCACTTGGGGAGAAAACAATAAAAGATAAAATTCTTGCCTTACATGGGTGTCACAGTGGATAGAGTGTCAACCTGGAATGTTGAGGTCACCAGTTTGAAACCCTGCGCTTACCCAGTCAAGGCACATATAAGAAGCAATCAATGAACAACTACAGTGATGGAACTATAAATTGATGCTTCTCTCCCTCTCTCGCTCTCCCCCGCTCTCTCTAAAATCAATATAAAGCCGTGGCTGCTTGCCTCAGTGGACAGAGTGTTGGCCCAGCATGCAGAAGTCTGGGAATTGATCCCTGGTCAGGGCACACATGAGAAGCGACCATCTGCTTCTCTCCCCCCCTTCCTCTCCCTCTTCTCTCTCTCTTTTCCTCTCACAGCCAGTGGCTCAACTAGTTAGAGCATTGGCCCTATGTGCTGAGGATAGTTCAGTTGAGTCAAGCATTGGCCTCAAACAGGGGTTGCAGGATGGATACTGGTCAGGGCACATGCGGGGCTCTGTCTTACTATCTCCCTTCCTTTCACTTAAAAGAAAAAAAGATGTATTCTCTTCGAGCTAATCAGGTATTCTTAAATTCTGTCTGCTCCTATATGCTTGGCCCACCATAGCTACCAGTTCTTAGAAAAGGAATGTTACCAAAGAAAATGAGTAGAGGATTTAGGGTAGAATTCTTGCTTCTGCACTACTATGTTGCCTAATTCCTTAAAGTTTCTTTTCTTCAACTATCAAACAGGTAGGTTAATAATGCTTCTATCTCACAGTGCTAACATGAGGATCAAATGAGATAATGGCTATAAAAGCATTTTATAAACCATAAAGACTTTATAGAAATGGCAATTCCTTTATGAGAGCTGAAAAGCTTGTGAACCCTGAAGTTAGTTTTCTACTAGGGCGTCTGAACCCAGAGGAAGCAGCTCTGATGGGCATTTCATGTACCTTGATAAGTTGATTATTCTTCACATAGTGCAAAGTGTTTGACCGATTTCCTCCGGCAACCACAGGTGGGTAGGCTAAGATGTCTGCTCCCCGGGCCCGACATTCAAATTCAAACTGAAAAACAACAGAAAAGTGTTGAATACAAGTATAACTGAAGAAAGGATTTCTTTAGGGCTGTCTCAGCAGGCTCTCCTCAACAACCCATATCTCCATTTAAGTATTCTTACCTTACTTAAGTCATTACTGGAAAACTATTCATCATATCTAACAAAACTCTCTATGCTGTAATTTCAGGCCACTTTTAAAAATAACTTTACTTATTTAATTAATTAATTTATTTAATTTATTGATTTGAGAGATTGATTTGAAACATTGATTTGTTGTTCCACCCCTTCGTGAATATATACATTGGTTGATTCTTACATATGCTTTGACCAGGGATAGAACCCACAACCTTGTCATATTGGAATGATGCTCTGACCAACTGAGTACCCAGCCAGGGCTCAGGACCACTTCTTTTATTCTCGTCCTAATCAATCCTGACCTGACCTGTGGTGATGCAGTGGATAAAGCATCAACCTAGAATGCTGAGGTCACCGGTTTGAAACCCTGAGCAGCTTGCCCAGTCAAGGCACATAGGGGAAGCAACTACTACAGAGTTGATGCTTCCCACTTCTCATCCCTCCTTCTCTCTAAAAAAAAAAAAAAAAAAAATCCAACCAATCCTATTATCAAATCTCTTTTCTTCTGAGTACTCTAAATTTTCTTTGATTTTCAAATTAAGTCCAGAAGAGGACACAGAAAACCCATGACAAGACTGAGTAAAAAGGTATAGTCATGTAAAGTTAGTTTGTTTATTTTTACTTAAACACTGGAATACGGCTTACCTTTTTAAAAACAGCTCTAAATGACTAATATAAACCTTTCAAATGGCAACCAAATTACATGCTCTGGAAAATTAAAAAAAAGAAAAAGCTAGGCAAATGGTAAATTCTACAAATTTCACTATGTCCTAAGATGGAGCTCGAGACTGGTAACCATCTGCTGTCTGCAGCTTGGCCTCAGACTCTCTTCCTTGACATTTCAACAGTATTAGTCTTCTCATCTCATATTTGTGTAAACCTTTCTTCTTCAATGGTTCTACTTTGTAATTTTCTTCATTTAACTGTAGCTCTGCATATTTCAGACTCATCTAATAAATTACCAGTGACATTTAAGAATCAAATCTTCTCCACAGATATCCTGGTTACTTCTATGAAAGCCAACTGGATGCTATCTGCAAATCAATGAAATTACATCTGCCTCCACCAAGAGCTTTCAAATTTTAAAATCTTACCTTTGCATAAAGGAAGCTCTCCTCCACAGGGGCTTTACTGGCAAACATGGTCTCTATGAAAGCCTGAAAAGAGAATGGAGGATGAAAAAAAAAGTCTCATTTTAACCATGTTGCCTACTCAAACATTCAAAATATTGTAGTTCACAAAATGAAAAGTACCCTTTCCCCCAATTTTGTGAACCTGAAGTTGTGACACTGTCAGCATAATATAAATTCTGAAGGGGAAAATACTGCTTTCAGAAATGTATGACTGATGATAGATTTAGTGGAAGTGACCCAACCTTCCTAGTCAGAATATATAGTGTATGCTAGAATAACTTACATGAAAATGTATTTGTCATTTATGTAACAAAAGGTTCTGTAGTTCTGGAATGTATAAAACTATGGATTGAACATACAATAGTCCAATCTCAGCACTACTGACATTTTGGGCTAAATAATCTTTTTCTTTTAATTGATTGACTTTAGATAGAGAGAGGAAGAAGAGAGGATAAAAGAGAAAGAAGGGAGCAGGAGAAAGCAAGAAAGGAAAGCATTCATTTGTTATTCCATTTAGTTGTGCATTCATTGGTCACTTCCTGTATGTGCCCTGACAAGGGATTGACCCTACAACCTTGATGTTTCTGGACAATGCGACAATGCTCTAACTGACTGAGCTAACTGGTCAGGGCTTTAAAAAATTTTTTTTGATTGGATTTTAGAGAGGGAGGAAGGGCATGAGAGAGCAAGAAAAAACATCAATTTGTTCCATTTATATATGCATTCATTAGTTGATTCTTTTATGTGCATTGACTGGGATAGATGTTGCAACCTTAGTGTATAGGAATGATATTCTAACCAACTGAGCTACCTAGCCATGGCCAGCCTATATATAATTCCTGGTGATAATTAGATATTGCCAAATGTCTCCTGGCAATTAATCCTCAGTAATAGCAGAGTACAAGTTTAGATAATTACAGAAAATTCAAGTAGAGATGTCCAGGAGGCAGGATATATGTTCAGCCATAGGAGAGATCTGGCCTGGACAAGGTCTGATTCCCACCCTACTTTTACTTCTGCCTATATATTCTATCAGCTTTCCTCTCTGTAAAGGTTACTTAACTCCAAAGGCAAGAAAGATCATTTACTTACTTTAAACCAAATCAGACTATAAGAAAATCAAATTGATCAGTATCACATAGGCATAAATTATGTTTGGTTTACCCCCCCAAAAAGAAAAACTTTCATTTGGGCTGAAAAACACAAATATAGCATAATTTTTCTTTTTTTAAAAATTGAGTTTATTGGCCCTGGCCAGCTGGCTCAGTGGTAGAGGGTTGGCCCGGAGTGTGGAAGTCTTGGGTTTGATTCCTGGTCAGGGCACACAGAAGAAGTGACCATCTGCTTCTCCCTCCCCTTCTCTCTCTCTTTCTTTCCCTTCCACAACCATGGCTCTACTGATTCCAGTGCATTGGCTCCAGGAACTAAGGATGGCTCTGTAGAGCCTTTATCTCAGGTGCTAAAAATAGCTCTGTTGCCCGAGGCCCCAGAAGGGCAGAGCATCTGGCCCCAGATGGGGGTTGCCAGGTGGATCCCACTCAGGGCTCATGCTGGAGTCTGTCTCTGTATCTCCCCTACTCTCACTAAAACAAAAAAAGAAAAATAATTGAATTTATTGGGGTGACATTGGTTAATATATAGGTTTCAGGTATAAAATTCTATAGTACTTCATCTGTATATTGTATTGTGTATTCATCACCTCAAATCAAGTCTCCTTCATAATTATTTCTTAAAGAAACTATTTTGCCTAAATATACAAAAATCTTACAGAGTAATTCTAGACCAAAATTGGGAATACTGCCTGGCCTGTGGTGGCACAGTGGATAGAATGTCGACCTGGAATGCTGAGTTCACCAGTTCAAAACCCTGAGCTTGCACAGTCAAGGCATATACAACAATGAACAAATAAAGTTAAATGACTGTGTGTTGATACTTCTCATTCTCCCTTCCCCTCCTTTCTCTCTAAAATCAATAAAGAAAAAAAGAATTGATAATACTTAAAGAATATGATCACTGGTAGAAGTTGTTGATTAAGAAAAATAAGACCAGGTTCTGGCTGGGTGGCTCAGTGGATAAAGCATTGTCCTGGCATGCCAAGGGTTGTGGGTTTGACCCCTGGTCAGGGTATGCATGAGAAGCAATCAATGAGTACACAACTAAATGGAACAACTAAGTGAAACAAGCTAATGCTCCTCTTGCTGTCTCTCTCTCCCCTCCCTCTTCCCCCTCTCAAATTCAATTGAAGAATTTTTTTAAAAAGTTAGAAAAAAAAAAAAGAAAGAAAAATAAGGCCAAACTCCATTTTCCTGTTTGATGTCTTTACTAGATTGGTAGATAAGGGTAATACCTGAGCCTTAATACTTTTCTAAATTTTAGCACAATACTTAAAATAGTCTCCCTGGACAACAGTATGAACAAGAGACAGAGTGTGGATCAGAATACACCTAGGTAGATTTATAACTGATTTTATATCTGACCATTGGACTAATATCAATTTCTCTGAAGCCCTAAACATTATCCCACAGATTTAGTCTTAGCTTTTCTTCTTCCTTATTTTAAAAAATCAATGATTTTATTTTATTTTATTTATTCATTTTTAGAGAGAGGGGAGAGAGAGAGAAGGAAGGAGGAGCAGGAAACATCAACTCCCACATGGTGCCTTGACCAGGCAAGCCCAGTGTTTTGAGCCGGTGACCTCAGAAAAATCAATGATTTCAAGAAAAACAAAGACATATCCTTATCACATTTGCAATTAGTTGTAAGTAGTCTTTGTTGGTCTGGCCATAGCTAGAACACTGGACAGTGTACCTGAAAGAAGGACCCTGACAAACTAGAGCATATACTGAGGAGGATTACAAAAGGAGGGAAAATATAATAGATAAGGGAATAGTTAAGGAAAACAATGTTTAACTTTGGGAAGACTATAGGTAGAAGTCATAAAAGTAGTCTTCAAATGTTTGTGTGCTATTACGCTATGAGGTTAATTCCAGCAGGCCTGGAACTAAATTAAAGTTCCTACATGGAACTGATCCTGGTCAAGGCCTCAAACATACTGATTAACAGTGTTAAGAGAAGTTTCAGAGCAGTTTGTGTTAGTTTGTTAGTATTGTGAGGTTAATGGTTTGTACATGGTTTCTGTGAAAACTCTAAAGGGCTTCACGGTTACATAGCAGGAAGTCTGCCAATATGACCAAAACCAAAAATCACTAGCTGAGATTACATTTTGGGCTCCCTGGTTTCCAGGTGTTCCATGCATGCATCTGTGGTTCCTGATCCAGGAGAGAAAATGCATCCTGCACTCTTACTGAGGGAGGACAACAGGAGCCTGCATCTGGCTTCTCTGCCTTGGCTGTGAGATAGCCATTGGATGTGACAGGTGTTCTTATGTTAATAGTGTTGCTATACTGTATCCTTTTCCTGTAATTGCAGATTTGTAAGTATTGTCATTTTGGGTCCCATGAGTCTTTTTTAACCATCAAACTGTTTAACTGCCACTATTACTGTAGTTATTATAAGGAAAGGAAATAAAATTATGTTGTTTCAAGGAGAAACAACTAAGATAATAGATAAAAGATTTAAGGCAGATTTATTTTGCCTTGCAAGGTACTGAGCAAGTTTCTAGACATGTTCACTAAATATCAAAGTAGAAGCTAGATGTTCATCTACCATAAAATTACCACATTAAGTACACAACCTCAAGGTGTCCACTGAACCCTAAGTGCTTAGATTATTTCATTTGAAAACAGCTTTTCTAGTAAGAACCACACCTGTGATGTCAGCTTCCCGGCAATCTGCATTCGTTCAATTTCAGCAGGAGATTTGATCAGCCGGAGGCGCTGTACCAGCCGCTGGACAGCTTGAACCTTGTTCTTGCTCCTGGCTTTGACCTCAGTCAGATGCTGCATACAGTCCGAGTGAAGCTGTGCATGAGCAGGCCTCATCCAGTCGTACCAAAGTGTGTTAGTCTCAGCTTAAGATGGAATGCCAAAAAATAAATTTAAAATAAAACTAACAGCAACAACAAATACCAACTGTTATAATGACTTAAACAAGAGTCAAACTATAAAACCTATAGTGTGAAACTCTAAAGGGTTGAACACAAACTTTCTCAGAACTAAAGTAACTGAAAGGTTTGATCATAAATCACTGGAAAGGCCATTCCCTGAAAATGGCAAGATATTCTACGACTGAACAGATAGCTTTTCTGCCCCCAAACTTCAGTGTTCTTTATAAAGACAGGTATTGGAACTACCTAGATGGAATTAAACCTTTATTCCAGCTTTGATTTTATTAATTTTTATTAATTGTTCAAGAACAATTATAACACTTGTTCTCCACACCACTATTGAGCTAGAGGCACTGTTGAATAATTGAACACAAAGGAAAGAAAAATGTACTCAGATCATGACTTTATGGTTAAAAGCACTCCATCCCTTCAACAACAATCTCAGTATTGGGGAAGTTCTTCTCTTAGCAATTATTCACAGCCAGAGACACTATAGTTGATAGTATGTGCTAATCCACCCTTATCCAGGAAATCTTTCCTTCCCCATCTGCTATGCATTCTCTTTACAAACAAGCAATGTTCACCTTTAACTATAGAGATCCAAGGAAATGACCTACAATGGCCTGAGATATAAAATAAGTAGGCTCATTATACAAATGAGTTCCACTTACACAAAGCCTCCATTTCCTTTCATTTTTTTGACAGTAGCCAATGGACAGTAATCCCAACAATCTAAGTCAGAAGGGTTGTACATTTTATACGAAGCAATTTTGTGACAGCAACTAATTCAAGAAATCAAGAAGCTACAGAGAAAATGATTCTGTGCCCTACATTCATGACGACTCTGAAAATTAAGAAAGTTCCACTAGTACCCCACTAGGTGGTGGCACAGTGGATAGAGCGTTGGCCTGGGACTGAGGAGCCAGGTTCAAAACCCCAATATCTCTGGCTTGAGCGTGAGATCATAGACATGACTCCACGGTTGCTAGGTTGAAGTCCAAGGTTGCTGGCTTGAGCTCAAGGTCACTAACTTGAGCAACGGGTCAGCTTAGCTCCCGGGTCAAGGCACATATGAGAAAGCAATGAATGAACTAAGGTATTGCAACTATGAGTTGATGCTTCTCATCTCTCTCCCTTCCAGTCCGTTCCTCTCTCTTTTCTCATCTCTCTCTTTCATACACACACACAAAAAGTAACACTAGTTTAGTTGGGTAATTATCTCTGTAAACTAGAAAATATTTTATCTTTAAGAAAATATTTTATAAAGTAATCAAAAAATTCAAACACATTAGAATATACATATTCAAATAAGTGTTTTTTACAAAGGAATCATTGTAGGAAACAAGTCCATTAAATTCCATGATTGTTGGGAACAATTTTGGAATTGTTTTAGAAAATGACTTCAGAAATGGTTTATAAACCACACAAGAAAAATCAGACTAAACTTTAACAATCCTACATTATTTTGTCTGAAATCAGTATTTCTAACTTGATTATCTATCTTATTTAACACATTTGGCTATATGTGACTTTCGGATACTTTAAAAAATAAAATGCTGGCCTTGGCTGGTTAGCTCAGTGGTAGAGTGTCGGCCCGGCATGTGGAAGTCCCGGGTTCAATTCCCAGTCAGGGCACACAGGAGAAGTGCCCATCTGCTTCTCCACCCTTGCCCCTCTCCTTCCTCTCTGTCTCTCTCTTCTCCTCCTGCAGCCCGGGGTCCAGTGGAGCAAATCTGGCCCGGTGCTGAGGATGGCTCCATGGCCTCCACCTCAGGCACTAGAATGGCTCCAATTGCAGCGGACCAACACTCTAGATGAGCAGAGCATCACCCCCTGGAAGGCATGCCAGGTGGATCCCAGTCAGGCACATCGGGAGTCTGTCTGCATCTCCCCCCAACCCCCCAAACCCACTTCTAACTTTGGAAAAAATACAAAAATAAAATAAAATAAAATAAAATGCTTCCAGAGATACAGAATTATAAGAATAACTAAGAATAGTTTATAATGTAGTACAGGTTCTGCAAAGTTCCAGAAAAGGAAACCCAAAACATTCTAAGCGATCATAATTTCACCAGAATTAATACAGAGAAAGTGACTATTTGTAGGGTTATAAACTGTGTATATCAATCACATAAGAATCTTGTTAAAATGCAGATTCTGATTTAGTTGGTATGGAGTGGGAGCCTAACATTGTACATTCCCACTATCTATGATGCATTTGTAATTATAATATGCATCACCAGGTGGTTCTGATGCTGGTGATGCATGGATCATTCTTTGACAATATTGCCTCCTTTTGAAGAGCTGGAAAAAGCAGTAAGAAGGGGTTAAAGGTCAATAGACTGGTCAGTAATCTTGAAGAGTGGCTTGTGCCCATCCTCAACTTTAGAAAGTTTCTCTTTGGGATTTCAAACTAGAACAGTTAAGAGTCTATATGAATGAATAATATTTAGCAAATGAACAAATGAAGTCTCTAAAGGAGCTCAGTCTTGTGGAAAAAGTTTATGTTCCTTTCTTTTTGCTCATGGGAAACACTGCTATGGATAATCATTTTAGGACATAAAGAACTTTGTCTAAATAGGCAAGGAAGGTCTTACTCCCAATCTGGCCTATGATTTAACTTTTGCTCCCATCTGTTACCTTTCAGTTTTGGTATTAGATGTTGAAATTCTTCCAGCGTATAGGCTTCGTCCACGCCAGTTAGAGCTATTGCTCCATCAGTGCCAGATCGTGGGCCATCCCAAAGTTCTCGATTGGGGTCTCTCCGAGGCACAAAAAGCATGGCCTTATGTGCTGGTAACTGCTTGCCAGGGAGGCTTTGAAGAACCAGAATGCTATCGGGCTCTTGGAATCCACACAGGTACAGGAAATTGTTGTCTTGGTGGAAAGTATAGGGGATATCATTGCTCATGTAGTAGGTAGGGCTGGACAGCAGCACCACTGTATGGTCTGTCTCACTCTGCCCTTGTGCTTCCTTGTGGATCAGAGACATCAATTTGTGTCTGCGAAGTGCATATTCCATTTGGGATAGTCCTGGAGTCACCTCCCCTAGAAATGACAAACAACAGTGATGCTTTGCATTTCTGTAGTGCTCAAAATACTTAAAGTAACAATATTAGATGGAGACACCCAAATTCATTTCTTCAATTTATGTCAAATCTCTTCATAGCACATGAAGAATTATGGAGATAACCTAGGCTTAAAATTTCTATTCATTGTAAAAATTTGATTATTGTGACAGTTAAGTCACTTTTTTTTTTTTTTACAGGGACAGAGAGAGTCAGAGAGAGGGAAAGATAGGGACGGGCAGACAGGAACAGAGAGAGATGAGAAGCATCAATCATCAGTTTTTTGTTGTGACACCTTAGTTGTTCATTGATTGATTTCTCATATGTGCCTTGACTGCAGGCCTTCAGGAGACTGAGTAACCCCTTGCTCGAGCCAGCGACCTTGGGTCCAAGCTGGTGAGCTTTTTGCTCAAGCCAGATGAGCCCGCGCTCAAGCTGGCGACCTCGGGGTCTCAAACCTGGGTCCTCAGCATCCCAGTCCGATGCTCTATCCAGTGCACCACCGCCTGGTCAGGTCCTTGTAAAAATTTGAAAAAAATGCTAAACGTGGTTCTGCCTGAAAACTGAGATCATGATACCTTTAGATCTCTTCCAGCTTTTCGGTTCATTCTCTTACTCATTCAGTCAAATGTTTATTGAGTATTACTATGTGGAAGGCATAATTAGGCTTATAAGCAAAGTTGCCCTGCCCTGGCCAGTTAGCTCAGTTTAGAGCATCATCCCAAAACAACAGATCTAACTGGTGATGGTGCAGTGGACAGAGTGCTGACCTAGGATGCTGATGTTCCAGGTTCAAAACCCCAAGGTCACTGACTCGAGCGCAGGAACATCAACATGATCCTAACGTAGGTGGCTTGAGACCCCAGCTCAAGGCATGTACAAGAAGCAATCAGTGAACAACTAAAGTGAAGCAACTATGAGTTGATGCTTTCCATTCTCTTTCCTCCCTCCCTCTCTCTCAAAACCAATTTAAAAAATAAAAATAGATCAAAAGTTGTCCTGAAGTTTCAATATATTAGGTGAGGAGAAGCATCACATTGTGACCGACTTACTCAAAAGAAGGTAAGCTTCATCATGAGTACATAAGATTTTTGTCTGTTTGTTCAATGTTATATTCACAAGGGCTAGAATAACAACTGGAATACAATGGACATTTGATATAGATTTGTTAAATGATCTACAGTTGTTAACATAGATTTAAGGCCAAAAAGCTTTCCCTGATTGAAGAGCTAAAAATAAACTTCTTCTGAATTCTCAAAGCATAACAGCAGCTCTCTAATAGGACTTTTCATTCTCTATCTATACCAGGGGTGCTCAATAGTCCACCGCGATCTACTGGTCGATCGCGAAGGAAGTGTGGGTAGATCCCATGACATTAAAAAGACATTTGTCTTTTGATTGGCATACAGGGTAGCCAATCTGACGTCTAAACTTTTGACAATCTACGCATGCGCGTTAAACTGCTAACTTGTTCAATTACATTGCTGCGTAGTTAGCCTTCAATTTATTTAAACTAAATACAACAAAGGGTATAAAAATGAGTGCGGTAGCTGGTCCGAGTAAGAAGCCTAAAACCTACCACTTTCATACAGAATGGGAGGGAATTTTTTTCACTTTGTCATATTCTAAGTGCGTTTGCCTCATCCGTCTGTGTGCCATTGCTATTCCAAAGAAGGGAAATGTGGAGCGGCTTTTTCGGATTGTTCATAAAAACTATGACATTGACTTTCCTCCGAAAAGAGAGCTGAGAAGGAGAAAGGTGAAAGAAGAATACGCAATATTAAATAGTAATAATAGTAACTTAAATAATGATAATATAGAAGAAATAAATTTATGTTTTGCATTTTTATTGTAGGTAGATCATTTTGACTTGGTCATCTTATAAGTAGCTCACAAGCTGAAAAAGTGTGGGCACCCCTGATCTATACTAACAATGAGCTGGATATACATAAACTCCCTGAGGGTCAGGGCCACCTTTGTATTCTCAAAACCCTGCAACATTCTCTACCTCTTGGGTTTGTCATGAGAATCAAATCTGGTAGAGCATGTGGTTCTTCATGATTAAAGACTCCCTGAAGAATCTTTGAAAAGTCACGGATTAATTCTGTTTACTGAACTGCGTAGGCACATACAAACTTTTGACATACAATTTCAAGAGGCTCAGATTCCCTTACACTCACCCCCAAAACCTACATTAACAACCTCTGTTATGAAGTGTTATTCCTACTGTTAGTACTATCATTATCTCACCTGGCTGCTAGCCCAGTGATGACTGAATAAATGCTTCCCTTTTGAAATGGAAATGACAACTGCTTCCACTTTATGTTCCAAACAGAAAGAACTGCTAAAACAATCACAAAAGATGTCTCTCTCAACCTACATTTGGCCATAATACTAAAACAACACCTAATGCTCATCGAATGCTACTGTGTCTGGGACTATTCTCATTATTTACATGTTTCAACTCATTTAATCTTTTTTCCCCTCATTAATCTTTACAATGACTCTGTAATATGGGTTATTATTCCCTGTGGTGATATTATTATTCCCTGTGGTATCTAGTAGCCATATGCAAGTGTGGAAAGATAGCCATGAAACACTGCTATATGAAAAGGTTTCAGAACAAGGTGGATGATATATCCCATTATGTTAAAAAAAAAAAGGGAGAAAACAATATAGAATAGAATCACAACTTTTATAGTGGTGATCTATGAGGAGAGACCTAAGACTGAAAATTTCTATTGACATGCTTTCTTACGTTATTTGAATTTTGTTTTAATGAGTATATACTTTTATAATTAAAATCTCAATAAAGAGAAAAATGAGGATAAAAAAAGAAAGTCCACTCCATACTCATAAACCTATCATAACTCTCTGTAGTCCATTATATCAAATTCCAGCTCTTAAGCCTGGATGTTCAAGTACCCTACCAGGTGACTCCAATTTATCTGGCCAAGTATTTTTTTTAAGAGCTTTATTGAAACATAATTTAAATACCATATGATTCTCTCACTTAAAATGTACAATTAAATGGTTTCTGGAATAGTCACAGAATTGTACAGTCATCACTTCAATCAATTTTTGAGTATGTCATCACTGCCAAAAGAAACCCCATGCCATTTCTTCCCCATTTCCTCCCCACCTCCGCCAGCCCTTGGTAACCACTAATCTATTTGTCTCTATGGATTTGTCCACTGTAGAGATTTCATATAAATGAAATTAGAATATGTGATCTTTGGTGACTTGGCCCAATTTTTTCTGATCATTTCCCCAATTATTCTGAACTTATATCCCTTTTTTTTAGATCTTATTTATTCATTTTTTAGAGGAGGGAGGGAGAGAGAGAGAGAGAGAGAGAGAGAGAGGAGGGGAGGAGCAGGAAGCATCAACTCTCATGTGCCTTGACCAGGCAAGCCCAAGGTTTTGAACCTGTGACCTCAGCATTCCAGGTCAACACTTTATTTACTGCACCACCACAGGTTAGGCTCCTTCTCATGTCTTAAATAAGTCCAACGTGTTCTTTCCCTATTACCTTGCTTACAATGTGTTCTTTCTGAAATGTCTTATCCCCCCATAACAATTCTACTCCAGGATCTGAGACTCAATATATATTTGATTTTAGATTCTATTCATTCAAAAGGCTTTCCCGATTAGCTCAAATTGCATTAATTTGTCCCTTTGAAATTTTTAAAAAATTATTTCATGTCCTTATATATACGCACCTCAAGTTGTAGATAAATATGACACTATACCAAACCTTTTTAATAGTTAAACATTTCCCCTCCTTTTCTTTGACTCCACTCCCTTTCCTCATTCTACATTAGTACCATATCCACATTGGTCATCTTGTATCCTTCCTTCCTCCCTCCCTCCCTCTTTTTCTCCTTCCTTCCTTCCTTCCCTCCCTCTTTTCCTCCCTCCTTCCTTCCTTTCTTCCTCCCATACTCCCACCCTCCTCTCCCCTCTCCTTCCTTCCTTTCTTCATTTTAGAGAAGACGGAGAGTGAGAAAGAGAGAGAGAGAGAGAAGAGGGGGAGAAGCAGGAAGAGTCAACTCCCACACGTGACAGAATTTTGTCATCTCCCATGTTTATTCTACTGAATATTTTACAAGTTACTGTTGCTGCAGGAAACTTGGGTAGGTATGGCCAAGAGAAATCAGCTCCCAAAAATTCTGAAGGAAATGACACAGTGATTTCACTTTTAAGAATTTATTTTAAGAAAATAATTGATCACTATACAGAATGTACACTTACACAAATTTTTTATATAAAATATAAGTCTAGAAATGTATATATACAAAAATCTCAATAGTGGTTTTCTCTGAGTGGTGGGATTCTGAGTAATATTTTAAAAATGTATGCTTATCTGTAGCCTCTAATTTTCCTACAATATATACAAAACTTGTATAATAATTAAGAAAAGGATTGAGGTAGTTTTCAAAAGTTTTAAGTACCAGCAAGTACAGGGAAAATCACCGGAACATGAAACCTTTTGGAGAAAACCAAGAATAGACAACACAATTTTATACCTCAAAGTAAAAAACTGACATCGGCTATGTAAATGAAATAAAAAAAATTATATGCCTTTTAATTTTTCTTAATAATTTACTCTTCCTTCATCCCACATTTTGTCATTTACATACTTTTTAAATCTCTACAATGAAGACAAAATATTAATACTTTGAATACTTATATAGTTCTTCCCTCCAAAAACTATACATCTGACAGCTTCTTTAACACTTTTAATGTTTATTTTATTGATTTTAGAGAGAGGAAGGAAGGGAGGGATGGGGGAGAGGACCATTGATCTGTTTCCGTATGTGCCCTGACCCAGGATTAAACCAGCAACCTCTGTGCTTGGGGATAATGCTCTAACCAACCGAACGTCCAGCCAGTGCTGTTTTAAAATTTCATCTTCTTTTCTCCCTTCTCACTTACCCTAATGTCCATTGCTATGCCCAGGAAAGTAAAAATTAGGACCAACATCTCTTTTCCCCTTAGCTAATCTGAACACAAGTATGTGTATGAACATGTATGTGTGTATACTTATTTACATTCATTTTTTATATTATTAACATGTACACGACATACACAGCAAACAGTGTAGGTACAGAGGCCATCACTTTGACAATGCAATGACTAGTTTCGAGGCCTGGAAAATGCAGCTCACCATGTAGAAGTATTTCACCACAAGAAATCAGTAATATTCAAAGCTGGTAAAACTTAATATCAATCTACTTTAAAAAAAAAAAAAGATCGAAGCTACAGGTAAGCTGACAGGGTAGAGAAATATTTAAATTTATATCAACTGGATTGCTATTAAGCTTACCTTAAAGCTTTGAAAAACTTTGCTTTCTTGTGTGTTTCAGTGGTGAGCTGCATTTCCTGAGTCTCAGCCGACTTTCCAGCGGGAATTCCAGTCTGATGAAGTATCAGCAAAAGGAAGCCCTCACTGAGAGACCCACTGGTATCAGTCACTGAGTGGAAACAGTGCAAGAGTAATGTATTTCTAAAGGCAGTTTAGATTACTAATATATATGTTTACATAGAGAATACAGATTTTGGCAAAAGCAACAGTTCATTTCCCTTGAAAACTGGCTGCTTTCTCTACAAAGCATTTGGTTTTATGCTACCTATCTCTTTGGGATGATACTCATTCATCATAGTTCATCCCTTAACTGCCTTTTTAATAAAACAAAAACCTTCAGGCATGAATTTGAATGACAGTAATGACACATCTTCTAGTAGCAACATTGGAGTCATATAGCAGAAAAAAATGCTAGTGAGGTAAACTATTATCAAGTATAAAATTAGTGAAGTAAATAAACATCAATTTTGGCATCACCTTTATGATTGCTATCACCTTCCAAAGCTGTGACAATGAGATCCATAAATCCTGCATAATCTATATAGAAATAGTCTTGTTAAACAAAATTTTGAAATGAGTAACACTTCCAAGAAAAACATGTTCTCTAAAATGTCTTTAACACAGTAGTTCACTAGCGATCAATAGTCAGAACACAACTGGAGAAACTATGTCTTAGAAAGTAATAAAACTTTTCTTTAAGGAAACCCTAAATATATAACTTTCACTGATAATTCTAAGTTGTAAGACTTAGTGTTTATGGCTTTACATCAGTGGTTCTTAACCTTTTTTGAGGTACTGAACCCACCAATTTCATATGCGCATTCACTGAACCCTTCTTTAGTGATAAATAAAATATGGTTTTTTTTCCAAATTCAAGACATTAGGTATATGTTTTTTTACTGGTGCACAAAAATCACCTTGCTCAAAGAACAAAACCAACAAAGTGCATGAACTCACAACAAATTACGGTATTACTTTATTCTGGCCTCCGCGGCAGAGGCTTCTCCGAACCCCTGAGACCGACTCATCAAACCCCTAGGATTCGATAGAACCCAGGTTAAGCACCACTGCTCTAGATGGTGCTGTCAGTAGCCACACGTAGTTATTTAAGTTTAAACTTAAATCATTTAAAATAAAATTTAAAAATTTAGTTCCTTAGTTGCACTAGGAACAAGAGCTACCTGTGACTAGTGGCTCCTGTATTAAATAGCACAGATCTAGAACATTTCCATTGCTGCAAAAAACCCTATTGGAGAGCACAGCTCTAGATAAAGCACATAAAGAGACAGGCAGTAATTATAGTTAAAAAGCCTTACCTGGTCTGAGGAGGTGTGGGTGTGTAAAGGGGCTGGGCTGGCCCAAGTATCGGTTTGGAATCCTCCTCTCTGGGACAGGCTGGAGGGAGTACCTTCGCCGAGAACAGGATACGCATCCTGAAGAAAAAGTAAAGAGGATGAAATGGAACAAGGAATCTAGAAGGTTCTCACAGTATATATATATATTTATCCATCTCCAGCATTTGGATGTTTTAGAAAAAGCCAAATTAGTATCTCCTTTGACATTTATATGGCCCACCCATTGTGCCAGCTAGAACTTGCGTTGGGCCCTAGGAATACAGGAACAATCTCATCTTTACCCTTAGCAACTTTAGTCTATTACAGTATAATAGAAGTACACAGTATGACTAAGGTATGAATAAGGAGCTATAGGAACAGAAGGAATAAAACAAACAAAAGCAGAGGAGTTAAAAAGTATTTCATAGAGGTATGAATTTATGTCCTATGGCTTAATTTTTTTTTTTTTTTACAGGGACAGAGAGAGAGTCAGAGAGAGGGATAGATAGGGACAGACAGACAGGAACGGAGAGAGGTGAGAAGCATCAATCATTAGTTTTGTATTGCCGTTGCAACACCTTAGTTGTTCATTGATTGCTTTCTCACATGTGCCTTGAACGCGGGCCTTCAGCTGACCGAGCAACCCCTTGCTGGAGCCAGCGACCTTGGGTCCAAGCTGGAGAGGTCTTGCTCAAGCCAGATGGGCTCGCGCTCAAGCTGGCGACCTCAGGGTCTCGAACCTGGGTCTTCAGTATCTCAGTCCAACGCTCTATCCACTGCACCACCATATGGTCAGGCTATGTCCTATGCTTTAAAAAAAGAACGCTTCTATTGAGAATTGTCAAGTAGGAGAAAATATGCATAAGCTATCTCATTAAATCTTGGAAACTTAGAACTAGATGTAAAAACATATGAAAAATACTTATATTTATTGAGCATTTGATTGGTAAGAAGACGTGCTAGGAAAGACACCGAATATGTGCTCTGGTCTTCAAAGAATATATAAAACGCCTTGTTTTATTGTGCTTTGCTTTACTTTGTAGATACATTTTTTTCTTATTTAACAAGTTGAAGGTTTATGGCAATCCTGCATTGAGCACTTGCACCATTTTTCCAACAGCATTTGCTCACTGTGTCTCTGTCTCACTTTGTTAATTCTCGCAATATTTAAAACTTTTAAATTATTATTATATTTTTTTATGATCTGTGATCATGATTTTTTTGTGTGTGTGATCATGATTTTTAATGTTATTATTATAATTGTTTTGGGGAGCCATAAAGAGTGTCCCTATAATGGATGTTATGTGTTCTGTTTCACCAACTGACTGTTCCCTCTTCTCTCTCTCCCCCCTCAGTCCTCCCTTTTCCCTGAAACTCAACAATAGTGAAAGTAGGCCAGTTAATAAACCTACATGACCTCTTATTTGAGAGAGAGAAGAAGCCAAAAGAGAAGGAAGCAATGTGACCAACGAGACACATTGGAGTGATACGGCTACAACCATCAGAAACTGGAAGAGGTAAAAGAATGGATTCTCTCTTAGAGCCTTTGGAAGGAGTGAAGCTGTGCTGACACTATTTTTGACTTCTGGCCTTCAGAACTGTGAGAGAATATATTTCTGTCATTTTAAGCCATCATATTTGTGGTAATTTATTATGTTGACCTCAGGGAACTAATATAATGACCAATTAAGATAACAATTACTGGATTTGGCAATGCAGAAGTCACTAGAGACTCTGACAGAATAGTTCTAGTGAAGTATAGAATAATGAAACTCAAAAAGGTGAAGGTGCTCAAAAGGTACAAATTTCCAATTATAAATCCTGGGGATGCAATGTACTGTATGGTATGGTGACTACAGTTACTGACTCTGAATTGTACATTTAAAAGTTGTAACGAGTGGGCCTGACCAGGCGGTGGCGCAGTGGATAGAGCGTCAAACTGGGATGCGGAGGACTCAAGTTCGAGACCCTGAGGTCGTCAGCTTGAGCGCGGGGCCCATCTAGTTCGAGCAAAAGCTCCTTCTTCTGAAGGCCCATGGTCAGGGCACGTGTGAGAGAGCAATCAATGAACTAAGGTGTCGCAACAAAAAACTGGTGATTGATGCTTCTCATCTCTCTCCATTCCCGTCTGTCTGTCCCTATCTATCCCTCTCTCTGACTAATGCACTTTAAAAGTTGTTACGAGTGGATCCTTTTAGCGAGAGAGACAGACAGACAGGGTTAGACAGGAAGGAAGAGAGATGAGGAAGGAGCATAAACTCATACTTATGACACCTTAGTTGTTTGTTGATTGCTTTCTCATACGTGCCTTGATAGGGGGGCTTTAGCCAAGCCAGTGACCCTTTGCTCAAGCAAGTGATTTTGGGTTTAAACCAGTGGCCTTTGGGCTTCAAGCCAGCAACCCCACTCTCAAACAGGTGAGCCCGTGCTCAAGCTGGTGACCTTGGGGTTTCAAACCTGGGTCCTCAGCATCCCAAGCTGATGCTCTATCCACTGTGCCACTGCCTTGTCAGGCAAGAGAGTACACTTTTTTTCTTTTAGATTTTATTGATTTTTAGAGAGGAGAGAGTGTATGGGAGAAAAAGAGAGAGGAACAGGGGGAAGAAGTTGGCAGCATCAACTCACAGTAGTTGCTTCATGTATGTTTCGAACTGGCAACCTCAGCGTTCCAGGTTGATACTTTATTCACTGTGCCACCACAGGTCAGGCAAGAGAGTAGATTTTTTTTTTTAACAGGGACACAGAGAGAGTCAGAGAGAGGGACAGACAGGAACAGAGAGAGATGAGCATCAATCATGAGTTTTTCATTGTGACACCTTAGTTGTTCATTGATTGCTTTCTCATATGTGCCTTGACCGCGGGCCTTCAGCAGACCAAGCAACCCCTTGCTAGAGGCAGTGACCTTGGGTCCAAGCTGGCGAGCTTTTGCTCAAGCCAGATAGGCCCGCGCTCAAGCTGGTTACCTCAGGGTCTCGAACCTGGTTCCTCCGAGTCCCAGTCCGATGCTCTATCCACTGCGCCTCCGCCTGGTCAGGCAAGAGAGTAGATCTTAAAAGTCTTCTCACAAGAAAATAATTTTGCCCTTGCTGGGTAGTTCAGTTGGTTAGAGTGTCCAACATGCAAAGGTTACAGGTTTAATCCCCCATCAGGACACACACAAGAATCAACCAATAGGTAGATGAATGAGTGGAACAAATTGATGATTCTCTCTCTCTTTCTCTCTCTCCCCCTTCCTATCTCTCTATAAAAATTAATTTTAGGCCCTGGCTGGTTGGTTCAATGGTAGAGCATCAACCTGGCATGTGGATGTCCCATGTTCAATTCCTAGTCAGGGCACACAGAAAAAGCAACCATCTGCTTTTCCACCCCCCCCCCTCCTCCTCCTCTCACTCCTTCTCCTCTTGCAGCCATGGCTTGACTGGTTTGAGTGCATCCGCCCCAGGCTCTGAGGATGGCTCTGTGGAGACTCCCCCTCAGGTGCTAAAAATAACTCTGTTGTGAGTACAGCCCCAGAAGGGCAGAGCATGGGCCCCAGACAGGGGTTGCCGGGATCTCGGGGAACATGCAGGAGTCAATCTCCCCTTCTCTTACTTGGAAAAGAAGAAAAAATATATTTTTAAATTGTGTCCTGGCCAGGTAGCTCAGTTGGTTAGAGCATCATCCTGACATGCCAAGGTTGCAGGTTCAAGCCCCAGTCAGAGCACATACAAGAATGTCTCTCCCTAAAATCAATCAATAAATAAAAATTTCAAAGACTCTATTATCATTCTTCACTACATTGTCATTTATCTATTTTTTATTACCCTGGCTAGACTATGAGCAATTCCAGAGAAGTAAAGATTCAATAACCTTTGAGTTAGTAGTCATAGTAACTCAATAAAAAGTTCCAAACGGACTCTACTAAGCCAGAGTAAGACGTAGCGGTATAACAGAAAAAGGACTACGTGGCAATTCAATTAAAGTTCCTGACTTGCTACCTGTGATCCATCCTGTTAGTTTTACTTCCCCATGAGTAAAATGAGGCTATCTGCCCTAACTTATTGGACCTGTGATGATCCAAGTAGATTTATTTATTCAAAATACCTATGTAGCCTGAGCTGTGGTGGCGCAGTGGATAAAGCGTCGACCTGGGAACACTGAGGTCGCCAGTTCAAAACCCTGCACTGGTCTGGTCAAGGCACATATGGGAGTTGATGCTTCCAGCTCCTCCTCCCTTTCTCTCTCTCTCTCTCTCTGTGTCTCCTCTCTAAAATGAATAAAATAATAAGAAACTTAAAAAAAAAAGCTAAAAAAAATACCTATGTGTACGATATATAAAATGATCATGTAAGAAGCAGTTAAGTTTACTTATTGCACCGAGGCAAGATGAAGCATAATGAATATTTTTTTCAAAGATCTTGGTGTGAGCCTGACCTGGGGTGGCGCAGTGGAGGAAGCGTCGACCTGCAATGCTTGAGGTTGCTGGTTCAAGACCCTGCACTTGTCTGGTCAAGGCACATATGGGAGTTGATGCTTCCTGCTCCTTCCCCCCTTTCTCTCTCTCTCTGTTACTCTCTCTCCTCTCTAAAAAATGAATAAATAAATTAATTAATTAAAAAAAAAGATCTTGGTGTGAATGATACTGTATCTAGTCCTAAACCTTGATTAATCCAGTATTACACAAAGCCTTAACAAACCCAAAAAAAGTCACAAGCTAATAATGGTCCAGCTCCAAATTATAAGTTGTGGCCTTTGTAATTAAGACTGACTAATTGCGCCTAATCTGTGGTGGCACAATGGATAGTGTCCACCTAGAGGTCGCCGGTTTGAAACACCGGACTTGCCTGGTCAAGGCACATATGGGAGTTGATTCTTCCTGCTCCTCCCCAGTTCTCTCTCTCTCTTCCTCTCTAAAATGAATAAAATCTTTAAAAAAAGATTGTGACTTGGGATGGTGAACACACAATGCAACATGCACATGATGTATTATAAAATTGCACTCGTGAAACCTATATAATTTTGTTAACCAATGTCACCTCAATAAATTCAATGAAAAATAAAAGACTGACTTATTGCACACCTAATCACCAACTTCCATGGGGAAGGAGAGCTTTCTGCAAAAGAGTAAAGCCTATGCACTGGACAATGACAACCCTATTTTCTTTTTCAGAGTAAGTCTTGATTTAATTATCATTCCATTTTTTCAATAAATTCATCTATACCAACATAAAAAACATACCAAGACATAGCTTTGATGTAAAATATCATATGCTCTGGTTCCCTCATTGTTCACACATCACTCAAAGACTGAAATATAATCCAATGGCAGATCCACTTGCAAGGTAGATGATTCACCTTTCACTGACCAAGTTTTATGTTCATAAGATCAATTGCTTGCAATACAGTACACCCTAAAAAAATGGGCTCCGTTATTCCTGGACTCCTACATCTTATCTTTACAAACAGAGCTTTCAGACATAAAAAGAGTGTTTCCAAACACTACTTCTTCTGAGAGAAACTGCTCAAAGGATTTGTTACTAAACATGTTTCTTGCGCATTCTGGACCCCGTTCTCAAGTCAACTCTTAAAATCACGAAAACAGGGTTTTAGGTTAATCTAACAGAAGCACGAGCTACTTGATGTGGTACACTTCGTCACCCAAGCAAATGTGGTAACTGACACAACGTCTATGAGTCCAAGTAACTGCGAAGACAGCCTTTGCAGGGGATGGTTACACTTTTCTCTCTGCGGTCATTTCAGTTTCCCAGAATACCTCAACGGAAGAGAGAACACAGGGCCCACCCTCATCCAGAAGCAGCTGATAAAGAAGAAATCCGAGGAGCACAAAGAGGGTTTAGCCGTGGAGGTCCAGCAGAAGGGTCCGCCGAACCAGCGATCGCCTGAGACCAACTTGGATTCCTCTGGGGCGTCTCAGGCTTTTCAGAAAGCAAACCCTGGAAGAGGACAGAGGGGGAGGTCAGTCTAACCTGAGAGGCCGCGGGCGCTTGCTATAGCGGGAACCAGCTTAGTTGCTGAGAGTAACCAGAGCATGCCGGCCTCGCACACGCGTCAGGAAGGAAAGGAAGAAAACTGCCAGAGGAGCAGCGGCTTGCAGGGATGCGTCGCCAGGAAACCGAGCCAAGCGCTCCTCCCCTTCCGGCCGCACTGCTCACCGGGCTTTTCTCCCACGGCGGCGCAGGTGTGACGTCATGCCAGGTTGGTGGGTGACCACCGCTCTGGCCAGATGGCCCTATTGGCGTCGTGACGTCATGCTCTACTTAATTCTCACATTCACAGAATGTCCGATTCTAAATGACTCCCTGTAGGGGCTGATAATCTCCCGCCTCCTTGAAAGCACCACGTGGCTGGTTGACCCATCCAGAGAACTGGTTCTTAGTTGAGAATGTAAGAAAGTGCGTACAGAGGCAGGCAACAGCACAAACAGCCACAGTTCTGGAAGATTCTAAGCAGCGCTGGGAGCAGAGGTGAAGAGAGTAGAAAGAACAGGCGAAGGACCCGGGGTCACGAGATCGTTGGTGGGAGGAGCCAGCGGCTGGGGAGGTTCTAGTCTGTTCTGTCTGGCGGCAGCCGCCCCCTTCTACACGGTCACGCCGAGTTCTTGGGTCTGGATTCCTGCCACAACTTTAGCCAAGCCTGCCGCCTCCCGACATTTGCCGACCATGGATCCCCGCAAAGTGAGCGAGCTTCGGGCGTTCGTGAAAATGTGTAAGCAGGATCCGAGCATTCTGCACTCCGAGGAAATGCGTTTCCTGAGGGAGTGGGTGGAGAGGTGAGACCCGGGTGTGAGGGCCGTTGGGGGTGGGAAGAGGGGAGACTGGAGGGGGAGCTGGGCCGGAACTGGTGCGAAGTGGCGGAGCGGGCAGCTCCGCGACGAGGGCCACCGGAGTCGCCGCCACTTTGTGGTTTGCTCCCTAGCCAGGAAAGAGGGGCGACTTCCTTGGGTTAGCGGAGAGTCAGGTAGCTTAGTACAGAAGCGGGGAAGGACGAGGGAGAGCCGGGTCCCTGCACTCTGAAGTCACCAGGGGTGCCTTGGGCGAAATATAAACGCAGACGATTGCGGGGACTCGGGCACTAGGACGCTAAGGGGAGGAGTGAGAGCTGCAAGACTTCGCTTTCGCGTGGAGTTGTTTTTCTTGAAGTCTCTGGTGTACTGTTTAGGTTGCAGTGTCACACAGCAGTTTATTTATGGACAGTGCGTTTAAATAGTGTAATAATGATTGTTTATTAAGTTGTAAAAATGGTAGTTGTATTTAGTTATCTTTAAAACTGCAAAAATTTTAACTGCGTAGAATTTCTTTTTTGGAATCACTTCTACCTCCGTAGTAGCGGTCCCATCACTACAAACACTAAAAACAATGATTTTTTTTTTCAAGGATCAGTGTGTTTCCTTGATCCGTTCTTCAGAGTACTTCGCTACGTGCATGAAATTAATTGAACAGGCAATGTACCAGCTGTTAGGAAACAGTATTAAGTACAGTCTAGGAGTACAGAAAATCGTTTTGATATTTATCAGGTAATAAAGATTAGTATTCTACACATTGAAGGGGAGTTGAAGGGAGAAAGCAACTCTTCCCTGAAATGATTTTTAGAAAGTCACTATTACTGGTAGGGAATTTAAAAGAGATGACATAACAGTGCATGACCTGCGGTGGTGCAGTGTACTGAGCATGGACCTGAGGTCCCAGGCTGGAGATTTCGAGGTTGCTGGCTTGAAGTAAAATTACCCACACTATCCTGTGGTCGTTGGCTTGAGCCCAAGGGTCGCTGGCTTGAGGTGGGATCCCCGGCACAGCTGGAGGGCACACCCCCATCCCTGCATCCCGGGCAAGGCGTTTATGAGAAGCAATCAATGAACAACTAAAGTGATGCAACTATGAGTTGATGCTTCTCATTTCTCCTATCTGTGTGCGGTAAGTCTGCCTACCTCTCTAAACAAACAAAAGATGACACACAAATTGTATCTATGGTGGTAAATGGGGACGAGTGCAAAGCAATGTGACATCTGAGGTAGGTAATACCTTAAACATTGATCTGTTTATTGCTTTATTTAAGTGAGGGGAGGAAAGGTAGACTCCTGCATGCGCCCTGATTGGGATCTACCCTGCAACCCCTGTCTGCTCAGGTCAGCTAAGCTGTCCTCAGCACCTGGCCAGATTCCTGTGAGAGGGGAAGGGAAGCAGATGATCTGTTCTCATGTGTACCCTGTCTGGGGTTCGAACCCGGACATCTGCACGCAGGGCCAACACTCAATTCACTGAGGCAACCAGCCAGGGCCAATCTGTTTATTTTAGTAATTTTTTTAAAGGGGAAGATGAGCACATGATTAACAAATATTAAAAGAATATTTCTTCCAACAAGTTTGTTCTCAGGAAGAAACTTAAGTTAAAAATCCATCAATGTTGTCAATAAGGGTATAATCTTTTTCCTGTAATAAGTTCTCAGTCCTTATTTTCCTCATCAGTTTTCTAGCTATACTGTAAGATATTTGCTAATGTTGTATATGTAAAATTGAGAACACTTAAAATTACTGTAGTGTTACTTAAGATACTTGTATGCTTTTGTCCTCTTACATCTACTTGTTAGAGGAATTGTTTCTAAAATTCTAGGTAAAGCAGACATATACCACAGGAAGAAATACCTTGCACCAGGAGTGAACATTATTTATACTGAGTAGATATAATGTTTTGTTTCGCTCCTAGAGAGAAAAAAGGGACACAAGAAAATGTTAAAACAGTTATAAGAACAATGTTGTAACTTGTGCTGGAGTGATTATGGCTACGTAGAGAGTTCCATTTTCAGTTCTAGAAAATTTGTCAGGCATAATTTCCCAAAATTAGCCTTTTTTTAATTTTAATGTTTTTCATAGGTAATTACAATTTTTTTTTCTGGTTAGATTTATATTTTTCTTGTCTCATCCTAGATTGACGGTTTAAGTTGGAATGAAGCATCTTGGTATGTGTCGTAGGGACCTTATCTGTACTTAATTTGAAATATTAACAGATGCTTTTGCTGTTTCAAGCTAAATTAAAATTTCTGTATTCTCTAAGGATTTTGCTTGAGATGTATCAGTTCCTCTCTTGTCTGCTTTTATATATCAGTCTTGTTGAAACAGTCCAAGATTACTGGAAATTTGGCTGAATATGAGACTTCTCGGTTCAGGAATATTCCTAGGCCTAATCCCACTATTAGGGTTCCTCAAGTAGAAACCATTTCAGAGTTCTTTCTATACTAAATTAGCCATAGATATTTGGGCTTAGACAGCAAAAAACACTTGCTTATTTGCCATGATTTCTACCATTGTTTAGAGCTTAAAATTTTATTTGATGTTGAGAATTTATTAGTTTAACAGCCTGTTAAATTGGACAAAAAGAAATACAAAGAAAAATTATTTGGCTCAAATAGACTGTGGGGATCCTGGGAAGCTACATTCTCTTCAACAAATATGTTTTGGGATGTTTTTGTTTTTCTAGAGGAAGAAGCAGTGTCTGGCATTATTTTCTACCATTCAACAACTTTGTCTACTTTGTATTTTGTATGTGTTTTTCAGTACATATTTTAAATGAAGTGCATAGAAAGCCTGTCTACCCTCAATAAATTTAGAATATAGCATTCAGTTTTTTCTACATGTGCGTAAGTTAACTATAGCACAAAGTAGATTGAATATTATCCTATTAAAAGAATTATGAGTGGTCTGATTCCATATGAGGAAGGTTTCTCTGTACATGCTCTACTTGATAGCATAAAAACCTGTACTGGCAAAGTTCAGTTTGGAAGGTTTGGCAGTGAACTAACTAGTTTTAATTTTTAGGCGCTGGCCAGCTGTCTCAGCAGTAGAGCATCAGCCCGGCATGTGGAATTTTCGGGTTCGATTACTGGTCAGAACACACAGGAGAAGCGACCGTCTGCTTCTCCACCCCTTCTCCTTTTCTCTCTCTCTTTCTCTCTTTCTTCGTTCCTGCAGCCATGGCTCAATTCGAGCAAATTGGCCCCAGTTGTTGAGGATGACTCCATGGCCTCACCTCAGGAGCTGAAGGAGCAGTGGCTCCAGATGGGTAGATAGTTGCCCCACAGGGGGCTTGCCCGGTGGATCCCAGTTGGGGGACACACGGGAGTCTGTCTCTTTGCCTCCCTGCCTCTTAAATAAAAAAAATTGTTTTGAAATCTTGGTTGCATTAAATAAAATTATGTGCCTATAAATTGGTGCTACCTTCTAGTAGTTAACTAGAATTTAGAATGTGAGAAACTCTAAATCTAGTTTATGAACAAACTCTCTTGTGTTTTCCTCTCAAGTTTTAAATAATCTTCCTTCTTCTTTCTTCTTTTTTTTTTAATTTATTTTATTCATTTTAGAGAGGAGATACAGATTGAGAGAGAGAGAGAGAAAGGGGGAGGAGCTGGAAGCATCAACTCCCATATGTGCCTTGACCAGACCAGTGCAGGGTTTTGAACTGGCCACCTCAGTGTTCCCAGGTCGACGCTTTATCCACTGCGCCACCACAGGTCAGGCTTTCTTCTTTCTTTTTTAAGTGAGAGGTTGAGAGGAGGGGAGGCAGAGACAGACTCCTACATGCGCCGGGACAGGGAACCACCTGGCAAGCCCACAAGGCAGCGATGCTCTGCCCATCTGGGGCCCTTGCTCCATTGCAACTGGAGGAGCCATTTTTTTAGTGCCTGAGGTGGAAGCCATGGAGCCATCCTCGGTGCTAAGGACCAACTCGCTCCAATGGAGCCCTGGTTGCAAGAAGGGAGGAGAAGTGAGAGAGGGAGGGGTGGAGAAGTAGATGGTCGCTTCTGTGTGCCCTTTCTGGGAATCAAACCCAGAACCTCCACATGCCGGGCTGATGCTCTACCACTGAGTTAACCAGCCAGGACCTAAATTTTTTTTTTCTTTTTTTTTTGAAACAATTTATAGCTTGCAGAAAAATTGGAAGCGCCCCACACCACTGAGTATGAATATGTATTTCCTCAAAAATACAACCATTAAGCTAATGACATGAATACTGATGCATTGATACTATCTAATCCTCCTAAATATTTATTGCATTTCATTTTCTGTTTCTTAATCATCTTCATTCTGAAACCTGTTCTTCAGTTTTTCCTTGATTTTCATGACCATGGCAGTTTAGAATATTACTGAACAGTTTTTTTTTTGTAGAATTTCCCTCAGCTTGGATGTGTCTGGTCTTTCCTTAGGACTAGACTTAGCTTAATACATTTCTTGACAGGATTATTGCTTCCTGAAGCTTTAATATGTTAGACTGTTGTGACTGTGTGTGGATGTCACTCTAAATACATTCCTCGATGTTGAATTTTGAAACTTAGGGAAAACATAGCTTACAAATCCTGAAGTTTTTATTAAAATTTAACTGGGAAGAACTAGTATTTGATTGCTGTATTCTTTTTTTCTTTTTCTGGTTTTTTTTTTTTTTTTTTACAGGGACAGAGAGAGAGTCAGAGAGAGGGATAGATAGGGACAGACAGGAACGGAGAGAGAGGTGAGAAGCATCAATCAATTAGTTTTTCATTGCCTTTATGACACCTTAGTTGTTATTGATTGCTTTCTCACATGTGCCTTGACTGTGGGACTTCAGCAGACCGAGCAACCCCTTGCTGGAGCCAGCGACCTTGGGTCCAACCTGGTGAGCTTTAGCTCAAGCCAGATGGGCCCGCACTCAAGCTGGCGAGCTCGGTGTCTTGAACCTGGGTCTTCCGCATCCCAGTCCAACGCTCTATCCACTGCGCCACCGCCTGGTCAGACATGATTGCTGTATTCTTTTGACAAGTTTTTCTGTAGAACAGGATTTATTTTGTAAGAACAAAATTTAAAAGATTTTTGTCATGCTTATATGCCTGTTCCTTATTAAATTATTTTCCTTTGCTCAGTACAAGCTAATATGTTTTGGATCATGTGATGATTCATTTGCTGGCATCTGGGAGTCATTTTTCTTTATTAAGAGCACTACATTACTGAATTTTTTTTTTTTTTGTAACTATTAAAAATAATGGAGGCAGCCTGACATGTGGTGGCGCAGTGGATAAAGCATCGACCTGGGAACACTGAGGTGGCCAGTTCAAAACCCTGCACTGGTCTGGTCAAGGCACATATGGGAGTTGAGCTTCCAGCTCCTCCCCCCTTTCTCTCTCTCTCACTCTGTGTCTCCTCTCTAAAATGAATAAAATAAAAATAAAATAAAATATTAAAAAAATAATAATAATGGAGGCTGACCAGGCAGTGGCATAGTTGATAGTGCGTAGGACTGGGACATGGCTTGAGCTTGGGGTCACACGCTCTGCTGTAAATCCCCCCTTCGCCCATCAAGGCACATGTGAGAAAGTAATTAGTGAACAACTAAGGTACTGCAGTGAAGAATTGACGCTTCTCATCTCTCTCCCTTTGTAGCTGTCTCTCTGTTCCTATCTGTCCCTTTCTCTGACTCTCTCTCTGTCAAAAGAGAAAAAACTGCAAAAGTGCGTATTTTCCATGATTGCATGGTGTTTATAAGAAATTTTAAATTTTGTTGTGTTTTTTGTTTGTTTTTTTGTTTTGTTTTTTTTTATAGGGACAGAGAGAGAGTCAGAGAGAGGGATAGACAGGAGTGGAGAGAGGTGAGAAGCATCAATCATCAGTTTTTCGTTGCCGTCACAACACCTTAGTTGTTCATTGATTGCTCTCCCACATGTGCCTTGACCACTGGCCTCCAGCAGTTCAAGCAACCCCTTGCTAGAGCCAGCTACCTTGGGTCCAAGCTGGCGAGCTTTTGCTCAAGCCAGATGGGCCCGCGCTCAAGCTGGTGAGCTTGGGGTCTCGAACCTGGGTCTTCCGCATCCCAGTCCGATGCTCTATCCACTGCGCCACCGCCTGGTCAGGCTAAATTTTGTTTTTTATTACATTTGTTTTTTTATACTTTGTGTTGTCTTCATCAAAGATAACATTGAGAGTAAAAGCAAGTTACAGGTGAGAGAAGGTACTTGCAATGTGTAAAACTGACAGGGCTGGTATGCTGATACACAAAGAGCAATTACAAATAAATATGATAGACAGCCTAGTAGAAGGCTGGGTGAGAGTTGAACTTGACAAAAAGGTCTATTCAGATGGCCAGTAAATACATGAGAAGGGACTCAAACTACTGTGAGATACCAGTACACACCTATCAAAATGGCTACAAATTTAAAAGTTGGGTAATAGCTAAGAGTTACCCAATGTGTGGAACAACTGAAATTCTCACATACTGCTAAGATAAGTGTAAATTCATTAAAGAATTTAGGAAAACCAATACACTGGGGAACAAAATTTTTGTTGCATCCACAAAAACACTTGTTCTTACCTAATTTGAGTGTGCTGACCTCAAATCTGACATTAGTTTTTCAATTTAAGCTATAGATTTTTTGGAACTCAAGATTTTAGGTTTTCATCTTATTGTAAAATTCTCAACATTTAGTTTAACATAATGAAGTAGAATGTCTTCTTGGGCATCATCTTTGTGAAAATATAATTTATGTAATGCAATAAATACACTAATACAGTAAAAGATATGATTGCATCAGAATTTGTCTGCAGTTTCAAAATAGAACATATTAAAACACTTATTTTAATCTTAAAATTTGCGCAGAATGGCCTGACCTGTGGTGGCGTAGTGGATAAAGCGTCGACCTGGGAACACTGAGGTCGCCATTCAAAACCCTGCACTGGTCTGGTCAAGGCACATATGGGAGTTGATGCTTCCAGCTCCTCCCCCCTTTCTCTCTCTCTCTCTCTCTCTCACTCTGTGTCTCCTCTCTAAAATGAATAAAATTAAAAAAAAATTTGCACAGAACTTATTTAAATTCTATCCAGGAAAAATTTGCGTTTCTGTACTTGTTTAGGACAATCTCGTTTGATGCTCCAGAAGTAGTCTGCTCATCACTAACAGCTCCAAGATTTTCGGGAAACTTATCAAGGTGACTGTTCAGGAACTGAATCTTAACTCTCATGTTACATCCAATGTTGTGGAAAGCCAACGGCATCCTTTGAACTGGAAGTTCATAGTTTTCTGCTTTTTTGTTGCCAAGAAAGTTCTTTGTAACTGCCATAAAAGACTGCCATGCTGCTTTCTCCTTCTTATTCATCTTCCTGGCAAATTCTTCGTCACGTATGAGGGTTCAAATTTGAGGTCCATCGAATAACCCTGCTTTTATCTTCTTGAAAGACAAGGCAGGAAAAGCAGAAATAAAATGTTGAAAGCATTCACTTTCTCTATTCAAAGCCTGAACAAACTGCTTCATGAAGCCAAGTTTGCTGTGAAGTGGGGGGAAAATGATCCTGTCTTGATTAACTATAGGTTCATTCATAATATTTTGCTTCACTACTTCCAGAACTTCATATTTCGACCACTCCTTCTGTGTCCAGTGTTTTTCCCGAGCTCAGCTGTCCCACAAACACAGAAAGCAAGGATACTCTCTGTTGCCTTAGTAGATAATTTACCATTTGAAGATCCACACAAATGATCCAGTTATGCTCCTCATACTTCAGAAAGTTGAGGACAGTTTTTATGTCATTATTATCTTCTTGCAGATGAGTTGAATAACCAACTGGAACAGCTGCGTAAACATTACCATCGTGTAGAACACATTTCAGGCTTTGTTTAGAGCAGTGGTTCTTAACTTGGGTTCTATCGAACCCTTATCGATGAGTCGGTCTCGGGTTCGGAGAAGCCTCTGCCCCAGAGGCCAGAATAAAGTAATACCGTAATTTCTTGTGAGTTCATGCACTTTGTTGATTTTGTTCTTTGAGCAAGGTGATGTTCATACACGGCTCATTTTGTGCACCAGTAAAAAAACATATACCTATGTCTTGAATTTGGGAAAAAAAATCATATTTTATTTATCACTAAAGAAGGGTTTGGTGAATGTGCATATGAAACTGGTGGGTTTGATACCTCAAAAAAGGTTAAGAACCACTGGTTTAGAGCTGTCAAGAAATAGCCGCCATTCTGTTGGACTATAAGCGGTAACACCTAGCTGGCTGAAAAGACTGATATCATGTCTTTGGAAAAAAGTCCACAAAAATTTGTTCACACTTCCTGAAATGGGATACAATGGCTGACCGAGAAGTACATTCTTTTCTTAAAGCCTGGAGGCTAATAACTCAGCTGCTTTCCTTGATAGGCCCAAATCTCTTAGTCATTCAATTCGGGTTGGCTAAACTGCTGAGGGGTTAATGACTGCTTGTCATCAGAAGAAGTCCCTTCAAATTCTACAACCATTTCCTCATGCATCTTATCAAAATACACTAGATCACCATGTTCACTTTCTTCGTCCTTAGAAGAAAGAAAACCATTGAAAACTGGAACCAAGATTGTCTCAGAGTGTGGGACAGGTCGTATTGCTGAAGGAATATTAGGATATGCAATCATATGCCGTTTTTTCTTGACAATGCCCTTTGTGTGGATCAGACAGAAATAACAGTCACTGCTGTGGTCCTTAGGTTTATGCCAAACCCTGGAAATACCAAAAGCATTCCTTTGCATTTTCCTTTTGTCCGGTTACGAAGCATTTCCTCACAATTATGACACACAATATGAGGAGCCCAAGTCTTGTCTTGGTCGCCAAGGGGAACTTGAAAATAGGCAATATATGCACGTGTTACAAATGGTGAAATATTGCGCCTTTTTTTTTTTTTTTTTTTTTTTTTTACAGGGACAGAGAGAGAGTCAGAGAGAGGGATAGACAGACAGGAACGGAGAGAGGTGAGAAGCATCAATCATTAGTTTTTCGTTGCCGTTGCGACACCTTAGTTGTTCATTGACTGCTTTCTCACATGTGCCTTGACAGTGGGCCTTTAGCAGACCGAGCAACCCCTTGCTGGAGTTAGCGATCTTGGGTCCAAGCTGGCGAGCTTTTGCTCAAGCTTGATGGACCTGCACTCAAGCTGGCGAGCTCGGGGTCTTGAACCTGGGTCTTCCACATCCCAGTCCGATGCTCTATCCACTGCTCCACCGCCTGGTCAGGCTGAAATGTTGTGCCTTTGACTTTGAAGTGTGTAACAGCCACATATGTAACAGAAGGTGTCAGGACTATTCTTACATTTACGCCTACTCGAAGAAGCCATGATTCAATCTGAAAACAAAGTAAGAGGGTGTTTTTATCAGATAATAAGTTTTTACATTTAAAACAACTACAATTATGTAAAAGTGATGTTTGTAAAACATTCGTTGCCTTGTGGTCATGTTCAGTCCAAGAGTTGTTGCCCTTTAACTCCAATTTAAAAACCAATGAGTGCCATTAACTGTAACAAAAAGAAATTAAAATTGCATAAAAACTAGAGCATGCACAAAAAAACGGATTTCAGATTTGGAATCAGCGATGCAGAAATATATAGTAACAGTTCTAAAACTTCATGCAGCAGAAAATAAAATATAATTGTTCCCCAGTGATACTCATTTAAATCCAACATACATAAACTGTGTCCAGAAATCCCACCCAAATGTAAGTGTAGCTATAATTCTAGTTACAGAGAATCAACATGTAAGGGCATTTTGGAGTTGGTTTCTTTCTATTTTTTAAGTTAATATCTCTCCTTTTTTCACATAGAAGTTAGTGGCTTTTTTAAGGCAAATTTTAGTTAAGTCTTTGTGACCTCTACCTTCCAATATTGTGGAGTGTCCTTAATCTACTGTACATTTTAGTCATTGCACTGTTGCCATTTAGGCCATATTCCTTAGACCAGGGGTCCCCAAACTTTTACACAGGGGGTCAGTTCACTGTCCCTCAGACCGTTGTACGGCCGGACTATAAAAAAAGCTATGAACAAATCCCTGTGCACACTGCACATATCTTATTTTAAAGTAAGAAAACAAAATGGGAACAAATACAATATTTAAAATAAAGAACAAGTAAATTTAAATCAACAAACTGACTAGTATTTCAGTGGGAACTATGGGTGCAGATGCATCCTGTGCTCCTCTCACTGACCACCAATGAAAGAAGTGCCTGTCAGGAAGTTCGGCGGGGGCTGGATAAATGGCCTCAAGGGACCGCATGCGGCCTGCGGGCTGTAGTTTGGGGACCCCTGCCTTAGACTCTGGCCCAAAAGGAGCATATAGCTCTATTTTTTTTCTTTTCCAAGTGAGAAGAGGGGAGATAGACTCCTGCATGCGTCCCAACTAGTATCTACCTGGCAACCTTATCTGGGGCTGATGCTGTGCCTATGTATGGCCATGCTTGCAGCCAAACTATTTTTAGTGCCTGAGATGGAAGTTCCACTGGAGCCATCCTCAGTCCCTGGGGCCAATGCTCTCAAACTAGTTAAGCCATGGAGGCAGAGGGAGAGAAGAGAGAGAGTGGAGGGGCAGGGGTAGAGAACAAATGATCACCTCTCCTGTGTGCCCTGACCGGAAATTGAACCCAGAACATCCACATGCCTGGCCAATGCTCTACCACTGAGCCAACCAGCCAGGGCCACTAATTTTTTGTAATCATTTTTCCTCTTGTTTTAAAGCTATTTGAAGTAAATTCTCACCTAATTTTGTTGATAGGTTCTGCAACTATAAGTAGAACGACATGTAATGAACAAAGTTTACTATAGGCTAATTGATACAAACAAGAGTTAAGTTGCTGTGACATCTCATCAACGTCATAATGTTATGTGAAGACCTGCTATATGTAATTCATGGTGTTGCCCTGTAATATTTTGGGTGAAAAGGGCTTGTCAACGCCAAGAGGAAATACTGATGGGTGAAGTTTAGAGGGAATGAGAAAATCTGTAATGTAAGGGACATGTGAATATAAGCCAGAAGAATTCTTATGGGTCCTAGTCAAGGGAAACAAACATTTTTAATTATTATACAATGACTTCATAATTTCTTAAATTGCCTTTTTTTTTTTTTAAATTTTTTATTTATTTTAGTGAGGAGAGGGGGGGGGAGAGAAGCAGGAAGTGTCAACTCCCATACATGCCTTGACCAGGCAAGCCCAGGGTTTCAAACCGGCGACCTCAACATTCCAGGTCAAGGCTTTATCCACTGCGCCAGCACTGGTCAGGCTTAAATTGCCTTTTTAAATTCAATTGAATCTTACTAGATTTTAATATATCTGCTGAATTCTAAACCAACAACTTTTGCAAATGATTTTGTTATTGAATGTTTCTCTGCCCTTTTTTTCTCCTCTGAAAATGGGCACAGAGAAACTGTATAATTATGTGTAGTAGGCCTATTGAGGTAAGAAATGGGTAATTTTCATTAACCAGCATGTTAAATAATAAATAAAATTCTAAGTTGAAAACACTTAGAATAATACTGAATTATTCAAATTAATTTAAGATTTGAAAAGGTAATCATCTAAATATCTTTTTGTTCAGCATAAGTAAATGTTTGGCATAGTGAATTTTACTTTTCTAAACAAATGTCTTTTTTTCTCCTCTTATTCAAGCATGGGAGGTAAGATACCACCTGCTACTCATAAAACTAAATCAGAGGACAATATCAAGGTAAGTCATAAATCTTGTATATTCAGTTAAGTACTATAAGGTTTCTTAGGGATATTTTTCAAGTTGCTGCTCTCAAATTACCACTCCTGATTTCCCCAAGATCACGTGGAAAAAAGACTTTTGTAAAATTTCTAGTTACACTCCAAATCCCTGGAAACTAATTTAAAACTGAGAATTTGGAGTTGAATATTCACTGTGTTTTAGAATAAATGAGAATAAATACTTTTTATGCATGATCTGTAAGTGGCAAGCTCTGTGAGTATGTGAATTTGTAGTCTTCATCATTGTATCTCTAGCATCTAGCACAGTGTTTTATCCGTTGTAGATAACTTATTAATATTTGCAAAGTAAACAATGAAGTAGCCCAAATCAGCATTTCTCATTTTTTTTCTGCCCTACCACCAGGAGTACATTTTGAGTATGATTCTTGCTGTTACTGTTTTATTTAGAATCTTAAACAAGGTTTATGTATTTGGCTGTGAAACTAAAAGTTACATCTTTGAACAAGTGAAATAAAAGAAGTTAAAGTAAGAGCCTCAGAAGTAGTTATTTTCTCAGATGTGCTGCCAGTTGTCAGAGTTTGGTAGTTTCTGAGCCCTACGTAGGATATTTTACTGTGTGTTAAACATGTATTAAAGACAAAATTATATTCAATCTATATCTCTGCTAAAAATACTTTATAATAAAACCATTTTGATTTAGAAATTATGACTGGCCTGTTTCTTCCACATGGTAGGGACTCAACAAGGGGATATATAGTACAAACCACACTGGTTACTTAGAGGATGGGAACGAAATTTGGGTGTACTCTTTAAATTCTTTAAATTTACAGTTCCATAGTTTCTTATTGGAACTCCAAAACTCAAAAATTCTTGAAAGTGTAAAACTTGTTAGTAGATTTGTTTGGCAATAAAACATCTGAGCAAGAATGAGGCTATTTATAGTTTTAATTCCACTTATTATGAATGCTCAAAACTTATTTTGCAGAAGTAGTGTGATTATGGAGAGTTAAGGACTTCAATGTTCATTGAAGTTGTTAGATAGTATGATATATACATTGTAAGATCCAAAATATTTTAAATCCTAAAACTCATGTTCTGAAAGGTTTGGATAAGGTACTGGAACTCTATTTAACTTAAAAAAAAAAAGGAAAACAAAATTATAACTTTTAGCAAAACAGAAAAGGATACATGCCTGAAATGTAATGTATGTGAATAGTTTATACACAAAATTGTATAAATTAGTATAGATATTGGGTATGTTATTAAATACTGATGGTATTGCTTGCCTTCCCTTTGCTAGGAGGAAAAAACAGATGGTAAGAAGGTGGAGGAAGATATAAAGGCAGATGAACTGTCAAGTGAGGAAAGTGATCTTGGTGAGGAGATGGTAGTTTGTACTTGATAACCAGTATTGATTTTTTTGCTAATGTGACTAAATCAGTATTATCTATTAGAAATATGATGGAGCTCCATATGAAACTTAAAATTTTCTAATAGCCACATTTAAAAAATTAAACATGAAATTAACTCAATATACTGTACTTAAACTGATATACCTGTAATTAACATTTTAACATGTATTCCATATGGAAAAATTGAGATATTTATCCTTTTTTATGTGTGTGTGTGTGACAGAGATAGAGAGAGGGACAGGCAGATAGGAAGGGAGAGAGATGAGAAGCATCAGTTCTTTGTTGCAGCACTTTAGTTGTTCATTGATTGTTTTCTCATATGTTCCTTGGCCGGTGGGCTACAGCAGAGCGAGTGACCCCTTGCTCAAGACAGCGACCTTTGGGTTCAAGCTGGTGAGCTGTGCTCCAAACCAGATGAACCCACACTCAAGCTGGCGACCTTGGGGTTTTGAACCTGTGTCCTCTGCGTCCCAGTCCAACACTATCCACTGCGCCACTGCCTGGTCAGGCAAAATATTTATCCTTTTTTCATATTAAGTCTTCAAGCTGCTCTTGAGCGTGTTTTAGACTTCTAGCATAACTTAATGTAGGTGTTAAATTTTTGTTGGAAGTACCTGATTTATATTCAAACTTCATGGAGCTTGTAGTTGAAAGTTGGTTCATGAACCCAAGTTCTAAATATACGTAAACGTTTTCCAATAATGGCCTTACTGGTGGTGGCGCAGTGGATAGAGTGTTGACCCAGGGACCTTCTGCAGCTTGAAACCCCAAGGTTGTCAGCTTCAGCATGGGCTTGCCAGCTTAAGCATGGGGTTACTGGGTTGAGCACAGGATCATCAACATGATCCCATGGTCACTGGCTTGCAGCTCAAAGTCACTGGCTCAGCTGGAGTACTCCAGTCAACGCATGTAGGGGAAGCAGTCAGTGAACAACTAAAGTGAAGCAACTATGAGTTGATGATGCTTCTCATCTCTGTCATTCTCCTCTTGCCCTTTGTCTATCTCTCTGCAGTTAAAAACATTTTTTCCAGTAATGACATTGAGAACCAAAAAATTATTTTCCTTTACTGTTTGTATGCATGTTGATAAAACTCTCATTTTAGAAGAGTTATTATCTATGCCATGAGTTTGGTGGGGTTTTGGGGTTTTTTTAAGACTGAAAAACTGGCCTGACTGGTACCAGTTGTGGTGCAGTGAATAGAATGTCAACTGGAATGCTGAAGTCCCCAGTTTGAAACCCTGAGGTTGCTGGCTTGAGTGAGTTGTCAACTTGAGCACAGGGTCACTGGCTTGAGCATGGGATACTCGACATGACCCCAAGGTTGCCAGCTTGAGCACAACGGTTGTTGGCCTAAAGCCCGAGGTTGCTGGCTTGAGCAAGGGGTTACTGGCTTGGCTGGAACCTTCCAGTCAAGGCATGTATGAGAAGCAATCAATGAGCCCTGGCCAATTGGCTCAGTAGTAGAGCATTAGCCTGGTGTGTGGATGTCCCAGTTTCAATTCCCAGTCAGGGCACACAGGAGAAGCAACCATCTGTTTCTCCAGTCCTCCCCCTCTCCTCTCCCCCCCCTTCTTTCCTTCCCCCTTTCTCTCCCTCCCCTTTTCTCTCCCTCCCTCCCTTCCTCCTTTCCCCTCCCTTCCTCCTCTCTCCTCCTTTCTTCCTTTCCCCTCCCTCCCACAGCTCCCCTTCTTAGTTGGAGCAAGTTGGCCCCAGGCGCTGAGGATGGCTCCATCGCCTTACCTCAGGTGCTAAAATAGTTTGGTTGCTCACAAGGGTCCCAGATGGGCAGGGCATTGCCCCCTAGTGGGCTTGCCAGGTGGATCCCGGTCAGGGTGCATGCGGGAGTTTCCTTCTCTTGCCTCCCCACTTCTCACTTAAGAAAATAAAAAAGCTATCAGTGAACAACTAAAGTGATGCAACTATGAGTTGATACTTTTCCTCAATCTTTCTCTCTCTAAAAAAAGAACAAAACATTGGAATACATTGGTGTGTAAAACAAGACATTTGAACTGAATCAGTTTGTTGAAACTGACTAAATTGGGGGTGTCAATATGTAATAACTGGAAACTATATGCCATTGCAAACATTTCTACTACAATACAATGATAAATACCTTACATAGTGCAAAAGTTAAAATGAAATGTGGTGTTACCAAAACACTGAAGTTATGTTTAATAAAGAAATATTTTATGCCTGACCAAGTGGTGGCACAGTGGATAGAGTGTCGGACTCGGATGCGGAAGACCCAGGTTCAAGACCCCCGAGCTTGCCAGCTTGAGCATGGGCCCATCTGCCTTGAGCAAAAGCTTGTCAACTTGGACCCAAGGTCACTGACTCCAGCAAGGGGTTGCTTGGTCTGCTGAAGGCCCGCGGTCAAGGCACATATGAGAGAGCAATCAATGAACAACTAAGGTGTTGCGATGGCAACGAAAAACTAATGATTGATGCTTCTCACCTCTCCCTGTTCCTGTCTGTCTGTTCCTATCTATCCCTCTCTCTCTCTCTCTCTGTTCCTGTAAAAAAAAAAAAATTATAATGCATTGGTTTAAATAAAATTAACAAAGTAAATATTTAAATTAGAGTAAAATATTTAGTTAATTAATTGAGTTCATAATTCATTAGTTTTTAATAGCTTCGTGTGTCTTTTTATTCTTTGGCAGAAATTGACAACGAGGGTGTGATTGAACCAGACACTGATGCCCCTCAAGAAATGGGAGATGAAAATGTAGAGGTAAGTTTGATGGCTTAATTTGTGCTTGTAAGGCATATGAAGGTGCCACTTATTGCAGTGATTTAATGACATAAATCTTCCAGGAGAAGTTCTTTGAAACTTCACCAGTGGAAACTTTTTGAGGCCTGGGTAGAAGACATGTTCCTCTAAAGAGAGCTTCTATTTAGACTCTCGAGTTGGCATTTCCAGCTCAAGAATCCTTTTAAGCTCTGAGTGTATTTTTTTTGTTTACATAAGCAATGTGAATTCTGCTGGAAAGGCTGGCTTGTGATAAATTTACAGAGGTGATATTCTCTACTTGGCTGTCTTTTTCTTTGGAACAGGTTTATTTTTGGTTGATCATTATGCTTATAGGCATTTGGGGTTCTAGATTTATTTTGGAGGGTGTCTGATTGTACAACATACATTCTCTTCACCTGAATCTAAACTTTGTTTCCTATGTCCTGCATTTTTTTCTTTCTTTTCTTCTTTCTTTTTTTTGTATTTTGTTTAAGTGAGAAGTGGGGAGGCAGAGCGACAGACTCCCACATGCGCCCAACCGGGATCCGCTCGGCAAGCCCACCAGGGGGCAAGGCTCTGCCCATCTGGGGCTGTTGCTCTGTTGGAACCAGAGCCATTTCATCATCCGAGGCAGAGGCCGTGGAGCCATCCTCACTGCCCGGGCCAACTTTGCTCCAGTGGAACTTTTGCTGCCAGAGGGGGAAAAGAGAGAGAGATAAAGGAGAGGGGGGAAAGGTGGAGAAGCATATGGGCTTTGTGCCCTGTGTGCCCTGGCCGGGATTGAGCCTGCGATTTCCACACACTGGGCCGACGCTCTGCCACCGAGCCAGCCAGCCAGGGCCTGCCCTGCAGTTCTTTCAAAAACAGAATTGCATGGTCACCAGGTTTGATGCCTGCCACGTGTGTGAAAGCAGATGGAACAGTTGGCTATCTCATTGGATTTTTAAGCCTACATTTAATCTCGTTTCTTGAGGATCTCTACATTTTTATGTCAAAATGGCTTTTAAAAGGTGGTTTTTAGACTTGCTCAGAATATCATGTACACCATATTGCCATAAACTGAAGTTTCACTGTTTTTTCTTTTTTAATTACTCTGAATTTGGCCAGAGAGCTCGGTTGGTTGCATTGTCCCTATATTGGTGGTTGCCAGTTCAGTTCCCGGTCAGGGAACACACAGAAACAGGTCCGTGTTTCTGTCTATCTTTCTCTCTCTCCCCTTTCCTCTCTCCCTAAAAATACATAAGTAAATTTTGAATTACCCTTTCTTTGTAGGCTGTCTTACTATTTGGTAAAGTGTTTATTCCTTTGTTTATGTGTATTTGTTTTTATTTTTGTTTTTTGTGACAGAGGAACAGGAAGGGGTAGGCAGTCAGGAAGGAGAGAGATGAGAAACATCAATTATTTATTGTAGTACCTTAGTTGTTCATTGATTGCTTTCTCATATGTGCCTTGACTGGGGGGCTACAGCAGAGCGAGTGACCCCTTGCTCAAGCTAGTGACCCCACACTCAAGCTGGTGAGCTGGCGCTGAAGCCAGCGACTTTGAGTGTTTAAAACCTGGGTCCTCTGCATTCCAGTTTGACACTGTATCCACTGCCTCACCACCTGGTCAGGCTATGTGTGTGTGTTTTTAATAATTTCTTATTTTTCTATTACAGTTGATGCATAGTATTTTATTAGTTCAGGTGTACAATCCAGTGATTAGACATTATGTAACTTACTAAATGATGTGGTAAGTCTTATACCCATCTGACATCAAACATAGTTATTACAATATTACCGACTATATTTCCTGTGTTGTACTTTACATCCCCATGACTATTCTGGAATAATCAATTTGTACCTCCTAATCCCTTCACCTTTTTCACCCGTCACCCCAACTCCCCTCCCATCTGGCCTCCATCAAAATGTTTTCTGTATCTATGAGTCTGTTTCTGTACTGCTTATTTATTTTCTTTTTGGTTTTTAGATGCAATTGATAGATATTTACTGCCATTTTATTTATATTTTTTATCCTTTTTAAAAATTGTATTTATTGATTATAGACAGAGGAACAAAGAGAGAAAGAAAGAGAAACAGATATATCAATATGTTCCTGTATGTGGCCTGACCCAGGAATCAAACTGGCAACCTCTGTGGATTGGGATGATGCTCTATCTGGCTGAGGTTTTTTCTTCTTCTTAAAGAAGACCCTTTAAGCCTGACCTTTGCGCAATGGTTAGAGCATCAATCTGAAATGCTTGCTGAAGTCGCTGGTTCAAAACTTTGGGGTTATGTGGTCAAGGCACATACAAGAAGCAACTGCTACGAGTTGATGCTTCCTGTTCCTCCCTGCAATCCCCCAACATCTCTCTTCTCTCTCTAAAATCAATAAGTAAAATCTTTTATAAAAAAGAAGACCCTTGCCTGACCTGTGGTGGCGCAGTGGATAAAGTGTTGACCTGGAATGCTGAGGTTGCAGGTTCAAAGCCCCGGGCTTACCTAGTCAAGGCACATATGGGAGTTGATGCTTCCTGCTCCTCCCCACCTTCTCTCTCTCTCTCTCTCCCCCTTTCTCTAAAATGAATAAATAAAATTTAAAAAAAAAAAAAAAAGACCCTTTAACATTTCATGTATTACTGGTTTGGAGGTGGTGAAGTTGTTTAACTTTTTATTGTCTGGGAAGCTCTTTATCTTTCCTACAATTCTAAATAATAGCTTTGCTGGGCAATCTGTTGTGGGCCCTTGCTTTTCATCACCGAATATGTCTTGCCACTCCCTTCTGGCTTGCAAAGTTTCTGTGGAGAAATCAACTGGAAATCTAATGGGAGCTTCCTTGTAGGTAGCTAACTTGTTTCTCTTGCTGCTTTTAAGATTCCTCTTGTCTTTAACCTTTTGCATTTTAATTACAGTGTGTCTTGTGGGTCTCTTTTGGTTCATCTTGTTAGGGACTCTGCACTTTCTGATTTGTATGTCTATGTCCTCCAGGTTAGGGAAGTTTTCTGTCATTTTTTCAGAAAGGTTTTAGGTGTCCTGCTCTCTCTTCACCTTCTGGCACCACCATGATGCAAATGTTAGTATGCTTGATGTTGTCCCAAAGGCTTCTTCATTTCTTTGGATTCTTTTTTCTTTTTGCTGTTCTTGATATTTCAACTCTGAATCAGCTCTCAGTTTTATATATTCTATTGTTGATTTCTGTAAATTATTCTTCATGTCAGCATGTGTATTCTTCATTTCTAACTGGTTCTTTTTATTCTTTTTATGGTGTCTATGGCCTAAGTTCCCTGAGCATTCTTTTTTTTCTTTTTTTTTTACAGAGACAGAGAGAGGGATAGATAGGGACAGACAGAAATGGAGAGAGATGAGAAGCATCAATCATCAGTTTTTCATTGCCATTGCGACACCATAGCTGTTCATTGATTGCTTTCTCACACGTGCCTTGACCACGGGCCTTCAGCAGACCGAGCCACCCCTTGCTGGAACCAGCGACCTTGGGTCCAAGCTGGCGAGCTTTTGCTCAAGCCAGATGGACCCGCGCTCAAGCTGGTGACCTTGGAGTCTCGAACCTGGGTCTTCCTCATCCGAGTCCGACACTTTATCCACTGCGCCACTGCCTGGTCAGGCTCCCTGAGCATTTTTATAACCATTATTTTGAACTCTATCTGATAATATGCCTTCATTTCGTTTAGTTCTTTTTCTAGGAATTTCTTCTGTTCTTTCATTTGGGACATGTTTCTTTGTCTCCACATTATGACTGCTTCTTTATGTTTGGTTATATGTATGACGTGGAACTGCTACGTCTCCTAGACTTAATAGAGTGGCCTTGTGTAGTAGTTGTCCTGAAGGGCACAGTGACACAACCTCCTCAGTCACCTGAGCTGGGTGCTCCAAGTATACCCCTGTGTGGTCTGTGTGTCCTGTTGTAGTTGAACCTTGATTGCTGTTGGTGTCACTGACGGATTGACCCCCAGGCCGATTGGCTTTGAAGACTGGCTACACCTACAGCAGGGAGCTGCTGTGTAGGAGTAGACCCTACAGAGCAGGACTTGCTTCAGTAGGGCTTTGATTCTCACCAAGTTTGCCCCTTGCTTGTGTCGCTCATAGAGGTGATAGGGTTGTAATCTAGTGTGGTCTGAAGCTGTCCACTAGGTGTAATGGCTCTGGACCACCCAGAAGGTACAAGCTCAGATACCACCTATGCCCAGCCTGGAGCCAGCCAGCTTGAGCTACAGAGCAATGTGCAGATGGCTGCTACTTGTGTTGGCTTGGAGGTGCCCAGGAGAGGTGAAATTGTGAACCAAGGCTGACTATTGCTAGTGCCAGGCCTGGAGCCACTTAGCAAGAGGTACAGAGTACACAGAGACCAGATGCTGCTTGTTTGAGAGGTTTTAGGAAAGTCCCAAGCATGAGATAAAAGCCATTTGTGTGGAAAAGCTGCTGTTAAGGGGGCTTGGGTGGGCCTAAAAGTTGGTTAGGGCAGAGTCTCAGGGAATCACCTGGAGGAATGAACAGTGTGAACCAAGTTGATAAAAACTCAGATATGGTGCCCATCTGCTGGCTCTCTGTGGGGAGGGCTCAGAGAAGGAACAGTGGCCTCTGCCAGCACTTTTATCTGGCAGAAAGTACCCCCTCCCCCAGTTCTTGCCTTGATGCTGGACAATCTAGTTCCTCCCTGTGTTTTCATTTTCTTTCAAGCTGCTGCCCCAGTACTAGAGCTCAGAGGATGTGAGTAGTCCAACTAAGTCCGATTTGTGGGCCCTTTAAGAGAAGGTGCTTGGGTCTCCCTAAGCCTCAATTCCCACTGGTTTTCACAGCCACAATATAAGGGGACTTCCCTTCTTGGCAGTGAAACCATGGACTGGAGGGCATGTTGTATGGACTGGGGCCCCCTCACTCCTATTGGAGGATCTCTGCAGCCAAAGTATCCCTCCCTCCCCGATTTTAAACCGCCACACGTGGGTGCAGGACCAGCTCTTTCCGTATCTCCACCCCTCCTGCCAGTTTCTATGTGGCTTCTTGAAATCCCTACTTGTAGAACTTCCATTCAGCTAGATTTCAAGTGATTCTGAATGATGGTTGTTTTGTAATGTACTTGTAATTTTGATGTGGCTGTGGGATGATTTGTGTACCATGTTGACTTACGTCACCATCTTGACTGGAAGTCTCTTCTTTTGATTTTTCATAAAATAATTTTAAGTTTGTCTAAAACTTATAGGAGTTCTTTTGAAATTGCTTTGAATTCATTGAGTAACTTGGAGATAAGTTGAAATAGTCAAAGTACTCTTTCCATGAACATGGTATAAAATCTGGTGTCCTTTGATAGAACTTTATGTTTCCCCCCACCATGAAAATTGTATATGATCGTAGAATGGTATCTTGTTCTGTTGTTTTATAATTGATTTTACTGATGTGAAGGAACTCTGGGTTTGTTTGTTTATTTTGCTCTTCTTTCTAAGTACTTTATTGAATGACCTTAATAGATCTAATAACTTGTCACTTGCGTTTGGTTTTCCAGTTAAATATAAATTAACTGGGTACTTTTGATTCATAAACCATCAAATCATTGTCTTAACGATTTAACCAGATCCTCTAGTGATATTTTACAAAGTGGTGGTGATAGAGTGGTGTTTTTTGTTTGCTTTTGTGTTTTTTGTGGGTTGTTATTTTTTGTATTTTTCTGAAGTGAAAAGCAGGGAGGCAGAGAGACAGATTCCCTCATGCACCCCCGACTGGGATCCACCAGGCAAGCCTGCTGGGGGGTGATGCTCTACCCATCTGGGCCATTGCTCCATTGCAACCGAAGCTATTCCAGTGCCTGAGGCAGAAGGCACGGAGCCATCCTCAGCCCAGGGCCAGCTTTGCTCCAATGGAGCCTTGACTGCCAGAGGGGAAGAGACAGAGAGAGAGAGAGAGAGAGAGAAGAGGGGGAAGGGTGGAGAAGCAGATGAGTGCCTCTCCTTTGTGTCCTGGCCGGGAATCGAACCCGGGCCAACACTCTACCGCTGAGCCAACTGGCCAGGGCCTAGAGTGATTTTTTATCCTTTTGTTAAACTGCTTATATTTCCATTTTAGGTGGTATGTTTGTGGTAAGTTTTTGTTATAATAATCATTTACTGTTGGCATCTTTTACAGTGTTTGTTCTTTCTAGGATAGTTATTCAGTAGATGTTTGTTAAAACAAATTTTGAGATTTTTTTTTTCCATGAAAATGTAAGCCTAAAAGGAATAGCACTTCTTGTAGGGAGATTGGAGTTTTAGTATTTGTGAACAACTAGATAGGAGTTGGTAAGACAAGGACCGAACAACCTGCTTTGGTTGGGATGGAGGGAACAAAGGTAACATGAAAGGCAGAGCATAGGGAGGAAATTCTGTTGTTTCATGTAAATGACTAAAATTCATCCTGTACAGCCTTGGCCAGGTGGCTCAGTGGATATAGCATTGTGTCTGTGTGTCCCAGGTTGTGGGTTTGTGTTTCCCAGGTAGTGGGTTTGATCCCAGTCAGGGCACATATGGGAAGCAACCAATGAGTTTACAACTAAATCTAACAACTAAGTAGAACAACAAACTATACTTCTCCCCCTCCCCTCCCTCCTTCTCTTTCTCTCTCTATCTCTCCTCTCTTAAATCAATGGAAAATTTAAAAAAAAAGAAAAAGATAAACTCACCCTGGCCAGATAGCTGGGTTGGTTAGAGCCATCATTCCAAAGCACACAGGTTGCTGGTTCAGTCCCCAGTAAGGGCACATACAGGAACAGATCAGTGTTCCTCTCTCTCTTTCTCCCATCCTCTCTTGCTAAAAATCAGTAAACGTTTTAAAAAAAAAAAACCCTCATCCTGTATAATTTCTTACTCTCTAGTTACAATAATTATTCTGTTGTCTCCCTGGAGACTAGAGAAGAATGAATAAAAATGGGGTCTGTGACTGCCTCATTTCTAAAAAGTCCAAACTGCTTTCTTCTGTTTGCTCTCTGGATTCTAAGTCTGCTTTCAATTTTTCTGTAGATAACTGAGGAGATGATGGACCAGGCAAATGAGAAAAAAGTGGCTGCCATTGATGCCCTAAATGATGGTGAGTGAGTTTTTTTTTTAAACTACTACATTTCTGTGATGTCTGGATGTTCTATTCTTTACTGTAGTAACTGTTAAATAGTGGAAACAAGAAAGAGGAACTAGCCTGACCTGTGGTGGCGCAGTGGATAAAGCGTCGACCTGGGAACACTGAGGTCGCCAGTTCAAAACCCTGCACTGGTCTGGTCAAGGCACATATGGGAGTTGAGCTTCCAGCTCCTCCCCCCTTTCTCTCTTTCTCTCTCTCTCTCACTCTGTGTCTCCTCTCTAAAATGAATAAAATAAAAATTAAAAAAAAAAAGAAAGAAAGAGGAACTTGGCCTGACCAGGCGGTGGCGCAGTGGATAGAGCGTCGGTCTGGGATGCGGAAGACCCAGGTTTGAGACCCCGAGGTCGCCAGCTTGGACCCAAAGTCGCTGGCTCCAGCAAGGGGTTGCTCGGTCTGCTGAAGGCCCGCGGTCAAGTCACGTGTGAGAAAGCAATCAGTGAACAACTAAGGTGTCGCAACAGCAACGAAAAACTAATGATTGATTCTTCTCACCTCTCTTCGTTCCTGTCTGTCTGTCCCTATCTCTCCAACTCTCTCTCTGTCCCTGTAAAAAAAAAAGAAAGAGGAACTTAAAATTATTGAATATCCTATACTGGAGATGTGTCCTGTTTCTACCTAATCCTTCTCCTTTGATAAAGAGGTTGAAATCACTTAGGTATCAATTACCTTACCTCCAGGCACAGACAGATCCTGATGTGACTCAAACTCAAAATATTTCTGCACTAAGTTTTAATAAGGTAAAAGGCTCTCAAGAAAAGAGGTATTAGAACAGTGGCCCTCAACTTTTTACATAGTAAAACCCTTGACAAATGATGTTCCCAGGCATAACGCTCTTATAGTAGTCTGCATGTCAGATCCTCTTCAAAAAAAACCTATCAGAGTTGGAGAGTGCTGATAGTATTCAGTGTATTGTTAATCAGTTATAATTTATTAAAAAAATCATTTATTAACTTGGGTGTTATGCACACCCCTTCATAGCAGTGTGGTAGTGTTTCACAATGACTACTATGAATAAATGCTTTTGTGTATTTGGACTTCATCTATAGACTTGGGAGATGGCTAGTTTTATTTTCTAAAGAGTTTAGTATTAATTGCTGTTTTAAGTTAGCAAACAGATTTGTTTCCATCTTTTTTGTCATCCCACTACCTTAGTTTATGTTCTTATCATATATTTATACTATTGCAATTGCCTTAATAGTTGGCCTACCTGAAATGTCTCTTTCCTTTATTGCTTTCTGTTTACTTTCCCTAGATTATTATTTATTAGAACTGTTTTTTTTGTTTTTTTTTTAAATTTCTTTTTATTTTATTCATTTTAGAGAGGGGAGAGAGAGAGAGAAAGAAAGGGGGGAGGAACTGGAAGCATTAACTCCCATATGTGCCTTGACCAGACCAGTGCAGGGGTTTGAACTGGTGACCTCCGTGTTCCCAGGTCGACACTTTATCCACTGCGCCACCACAGGTCAGGCTAGAACTGTTTTTTATGTTAAACATATTCCCTTATAACCCATGATTAGTTTTTTGTGTTTTTTTTTTTAACAGAGACAGTGAGAGTCAAGAGAGAGGGACAGATAGGGACAGACAGACAGGAATGGAGAGAGGTGAGAAGCATCAATCATTAGTTTTTCGTTGCTGTTGCAACACCTTAGTTGTTCATTGATTGCTTTCTCACATGTGCCTTGACCGCGGGCCTTCAGCGAACCAAAGCAACCCCTTGCTGGAGCCAGTGACCTTGGGTCCAAGCTGGCAAGCCTTCGCTCAAGCCAGATGGGCCCGTGCTCAAGCTGGCGAGCTTGGGATCTCGAACTGGGGTCCTCCGCATCCCAGTCCAACGCTCTATCCACTGCGCCACCACCTGGTCAGGCTGATTAGTTTTTTGAATATATTCTGAAAATCATCATAGCAATAGACTTACTTGTAGGAGTCAGATTTCATATATTGCCTTCCTTGCCATGTTATTTTTTAAATTTTAACCCTCCATTCTAGCCAGACCTTACTGTCAAATTTTTTATTCATTTGTACTCTCCTGTTTCTCTGTAAAGCTCTTTACCTGTTTCAATCTTTTTTTTTTCCCCTGAAGTGAGAAGTGGGGAGGTAGAGAGACAGACTCCCACATGTGCCCGACTGGGGTCCACCGGCAAGCCCAGTAGGGAGCAATGCTCTGACCCTGTGGGGTGTAGCTCCATTGCCACCAGAGCCATTTTTTTTAGCGCCTGAGGTGGAGGCCTTGGAGGCATCCTCAGTGCCTGGGCCAACTTTGCTCCAATGGAGCCTTGGCTGCAGGAGGGGAAGAGAGAGATAGAAAGGAGAGGGGAAAGGGTGGAGAAGCAGATGGGCACTTCTTCTATGTGCCCTGGCTGGAAATCGAACCCGGGACTTCTACACGCTGGGCAGACGCTCTATCGCTGAGTCAGCCAGCCAGGGCCTCTTTCAACTTTTAATACCCATCAATGGATCCCAGCCACTTCTTTTCCTGACCATTTCTTTTCCACATTATAATTTAAAAAAAATACTCCCTACCACATCAGATTTCTATGTATTCAACATTTATTTTGTGCTTTCCACATACCTGGCAGTGTGAATTTTATTTTTTTCTTTTTAGTTCAGTGAGAGGAGGGTGGACAGAGACAGACTCCCACATAGTCCTGACCCAGATCCACCAGCAAGCGCACTAGGGGCAATGCTCTGCCCATCTCGGGCATTGCTCTGTTTGTTGCTCAGCAACTGAGCTCTTCTTAATGCCCAAGGTTGAGGCCATGGAGCCATCCTCACTCTAGTCAAGCCATGGCTGTGGAGGAGGGGGGATTGTAAGGAGGTGGAATGGAGAAGCAGGTGGGTGCTTCTCCTGTGTGCCCTGACCAGGAATCAAAACCAGGACATTCACTTGCCAGGGTGATACTCTACCACTGAGCCTACCAGCCAGGGCCTGATTATGTTTTAATGTGTATTATTTCATTAAAATCTCATACTAGCCTGACCAGGTGGTAGCGCAGTGGATAGAGTGTCGGACTGGGATGCGGAAGACCCAGGTTCGAGACCCCGATCTCGTCAGCTTAAGCGCGGGCCCATCTGGCTTGAGCAAAAGCTCGCCAGCTTGGACCCAAGGTCGCTGGCTCCAGCAAGAGGTTGCTCGGTTTGCTGAAGGCCCGTGGTCAAGGCACATGTGAGAAAGCAATCAATGAACAACTAAGGTGTCGCAACAACAACGTAAAACTAATGATTGATGCTTATCACCTCTCTCCGTTCCTGTCTGTCTGTCCCTATCTGTCCCTCTCTCTGACTCTCTCTCTGTCTCTGAAAAAAATAAAATAAAATAAAAATTAAAAAAAAAAGACAAATGAAAATCTCATACTACTCCCATTTTATAGATTAATCAGTAACTTTAGGGCTCAGAGTGGTTTTGACTTGTCCAGGATCTTAGTATACATAATTTATTTTGGCATACTGTCTATATTTTAAGAATTCATTTTCTTACTGACTAGCAATGTTTAATAAAAGGAAAAAGTCACCACCTAAAGTCATGTTCTTATTTTTCCATATTTCTTTTCGAGCTATGTCCGTGTGTAAATTTAACTTAGAATATGTACAATTTTATACTGTATCCCCAAGGCATAAAATACCTAGTATTCTACATCAGGAATTGTAGGTTTAAGCCTGTCTGGATTTAGAGAAGCAGGAATATAGTTAAACACTGGACTTAGCGTTTGAATCCCAGCTTTGGCACTTACTAGCTAGGTGAACTTAGAGAAGTTAGCCTTTGCCTGTTTCTTTCTTCTCATTTGTAAAGAAGGATAAGAGTACTTACCTAGTAATCATGAGGAATAAATTAGTAAAGATGTGTCATATACTTAGAATAGTACCATGTAAGCTTAATTTTTAAGTCATACTTTAGTATTTCGAGCTGTTACATTATTAGTATTTTAGTGTTTTTTTAATTTAATATATTCAACAAATACCTATTGAAGGCTTACATGCTCCAAGCAGTATTTTAACTGCTGGATGTACAGTGGGAGATAAAACAGACCCAAGTTCTTTACTTTGTGGACCCTCACATATTACTGGGGTACAAAAAGTAACAACTTTATGTCAGATGATAATAAGTCCAGTGAAGAAAAACAACTGTGTGAAAGGATAGTCAGTGATGGAAGTTATGTTTTATATAGGGTGTCTCGCATAGTGAAGAGAGCAAACCACATGAAGAAGGGCTTTTGAGACAGTCGAGCAAGTACAGAGGCTAACTGGAAGAGCACATGAGATGATTACATACTCAAGGAATAGCAGAAAGGCCATTGTAGCTGGAGTGTTGTGAGTGAAGGGATAAGAGTGATAGAATTAAGGTCAGAGAGTTGGCTGAGAGAGGGAAATGGGTGTTGGAAAGACAGTGAGGATGATGGGAAAGACACTAGAGATCTTTGTAGGTCATGCTATGTACTAAGGGTTTTCTCCCTAGGAATGATAGGGAAGCCTTTTAAGGTTTTTTGACTTAAGAGAGTTTTAGAGTGACAGATATTGCTTGTCTTATTTTTTACTTTTATTTTACTCTTTTTTCTTTTTTTAGAGAGACAGGAAGTGAGAGAGATGAGAAGCATCAATTCATAGTTGCTGTCACTTTAATTGTGCATTGATTGCTTCTTGTATGTGCCTTGACTGGGACTGACATAGTGTCCGCTTGCTCAAGCTAGTGACCTTTGGGCTCAAGCTGGCTAGCTTTTGGGATCTTATGGGTGATTTCGCTCTCAGGCCAGCAAACCTGGGCTGAGGAGCCTGCACTCAGAACCAGCAACCTCAGGGCTTCAAACTGGTGACCTCAGCATTCCAGGTCCACACTTTATCCACTGCACCACCACCACTCAGGCTCCTTTTTGTTGTTATTTTATATAATTCCTGTGAATTTAGTAGGAACACTATTTTCATAAAAGAAAATTTAGGCCTGACCTGTAGTGACACAGTAGATAAAGCATCGACCTGGAATGCTGAGGTCACCAGTTTAAGATCCTGGGCTTGCCCAATCAAGGCACTTACGGGAAGCAAGGTGATGTTTCCTGTTCCCCACCCCCCACCGCCCGCCATCCTTCCTCTCTCTCCTTCTCCTCTCTCTAAAATCAGTAAATGAAATCTTAAAGAAGAGCCTGACCAGGCAGTGGCACAGAAGATAGAATGTCGGACTGGGACGCAGAGGATCCAGGTTTGAAACCCTGAGGTCACTGGCTTGAGCAGTGGGTCACTCGCTCTGCTGTAGCCCCCTGGTCAAAGCACATATGAGAAAGCAATCAGTGAACAACTAAGGAACTGCAACGAAGAATTGATGCTTCTCATCTCTCTCCCTTCCTGTCTGTGTCTCCTTATCTGTTCCTCTCTCTGTCTCTGTCACAAAAAAATAAAAGAAAGAAAATTTGCATGACCAGGCGGTGGCGCAGTGGATAGAGCATCAGACTGGGATGCAGAAGACCCAGGTTTGAAACCCTGAGGTCTCCAGCTTGAGACCTGGCTTATCTAGCTTAAGCATGGCATCACTGACTTGAACCCAAAGGTTGCTGGTTTGAAACCCAAGGTTGTTGACTTGAGCAAGGGGTCACTTGCTCTGCTGTAGCGCCCCCCCCCCCCATCAAGGCACATATGAGAAAGCAATCAGTGAACAACTAAGGTACTGCAAGGAAGATTTAATGCTTCTTCTCATCACTCTCCCTTCCTGCCTGTCTGTCTCTATCTAGACCTCTCTCTGTCTCTCAAACAAAAAAGAAAGAAAATTTAATGGAATAAAAGTGATTTATTCTTCAATTTTTAAAAAAATTTTTTTTAAAGTAAGAGAGATAGGGACAGACAGGAAGTGGGAGAGATGAGAAGCATCAACTTACTTGTGGTGTAATAGTTGCTCATTGATTGCTTTCTCATGTGCCATTATTGGGATGGGGGGGCTCCAGCCAAGCCAGCGACCATGGGGTCATATCTGTGATCACACACTCAATCTGGCAACCTGGAACTCAAGCTTGTGAGCCTGCATTAAAGCCAGCAACCTTGGGATTTCAAACCTGGGTACTCTGTATCCCAGGCAAACACTCTATATACAGTGGGAGATAGTCCACCACCTGGTCAGGCTATTCTTCAACTTTTATCCATTTACTGTTTTTTTTTTTTCACACAAGAGGGAGAGAGATGAGAAACATCAACTCATAGTTGCATCGCTTTAGTTGGTCATTGATTGCTTTCTCATACGTACCTTGACGGGGGGGGGGGGGGGGAGGGTAACCGAGCCAGTGATCCTTTTCTCAAGCCAGCAACCTCCCTCACTTTTTTTTTTTTTTAAACAGGGACAGAGAGAGAGCCAGAGAGAGGGATAGATAGGGACAGACAGACAGGAACGGAGAGAGATGAGAAATATCAGTTTTTCATTGCGGCACCTTTAGTTGTTCATTGATTGCTTTCTCATATGTGCCTTGACCGCGGGCCCTCAGCAGACTGAGTAACCCCTTGCTCGAGCCAGCGACCTTGGGTCCAAGCGGGCAAGTTTTTGCTCAAGCCAGATGGGCCCGCGCTCAAGCTGGCAACTTCAGGGTCTCGAACCTGGGTCCTCTGTGTCCCAGTCTGACGTTCTTTTCACTGCGCCACCGTGTGGTCAGGCTCCTTCACTATTTCTTTACTTCCCTCCCAGTTTCCCTTTCTCTCTCTAAAATCAATAAATAAAATTAAAATTAAAAATGTGAAAGACAGGAGATCAACAATTTTTCTTAATGTTTTTTATTCTCTGGCTATTTCTCAACTTTTGTTTTATTTTAGGTGAACTACAGAAAGCCATTGACTTGTTCACTGATGCTATCAAGCTGAATCCTCGCTTGGCCATTCTTTACGCCAAGAGAGCCAGGTGAGAACTCTAAACAAAATAGCATCTCCTGGTGAATAATTTCTTACTATTTATTTAAAAAGACTTGCGTCTATAGCAGTTCCAAAGGTGTTATTATTTTAAATGAGTACTTTTTAATATCACACTTATTTTTCAGTGTCTTCATCAAATTACAGAAGCCAAATGCTGCCATTCGAGACTGTGACAGAGCTATTGAAATAAATCCTGACTCAGCACAGCCATACAAGTGGCGAGGGAAGGCACACAGGTAAGCAATGGAATTTATTTTCAGAACTCTTTTAAACCTGATGCTTTCATTAAATTTTATTAAAAAACAAATATTGCCTAAGAATTTAATTTAAAAGTAACACATATGTATTTAATATGAAGAATTGAGAGAATATCGTAAGGAACAAATAAAGAAAAATTCTTTTCATGCCGCCTCTTTTTTCCCTAAAGCAGTGGTTCTTACCCTTTTTTGAGGTACCGAACCCACCAGTTTCATATGCGCTATTCACTGAACCCTTCTTTAGTGATAAATAAAATATGATTTTTTCCCCCAAATTCAAGACATAGGTATATGTTTTTTTACTGGTGCACAAAATGAGCTGTGCATGAACATCACCTTGCTCAAAGAACAAAACCAACAAAGTGCATGAACTCACAACAAATTATGGTATTACTTTATTCTGGCCTCCGCGGTAGAGGCTTCTCCGAACCCCTGAGACCTACTCATCGAACCCCTAGGGTTCGATAGAACCCAGGTTAAAAACCACTGCCCTAAAGAAAATCACTGTTAACAGTTTTTGACCACTTATAACCAAAATTAAGGTACGAATTTTTCTCAAAATTATCTCTTAATGAAAGAGAGTAGCCTTTGTCAACGAAACAGAGTCAGAACTTTGTCTAGAAATAAACGACCAAGATCTATCTATTCACGGATCTTAGTGGGTTGGCAAACCAGAAATACAACTAAGTAATACCCAGAGTGTTTTAAAGAAAAAAGGAAAGCTGAGGGTTCTTATAGTAAAAAGAAGTACATTCTTGAGAAGAACAAGTTCTGTATAATTAGCTGCCAGGTTGGTCCAACAGGGTAATCATCAGATGTCCTATGGTCTAACAGAACATTTTCTTCTTGAGGTCATTCTGAATGTTTTTGGGGTTTTTTGTTTGTTTTTAGTTTTTTGCACCTTCAGTGGGGAGGTGGGGACAGACAGACACAGACAGGAAGGCAAAGAGATGAGAAGCATCAAGTCTTAGTTGTGGCACCTTTATTGCCAGTTGATTGCTTTCTTATATGTGCCTTGACCAGGGAGCTTCAGTCGTGCCAGTGACCCCTTGCTCAAGTCAGTGACCTTGGGCTTCAAGCCAGCAACTTTTGGGCTCAAAGCAGCAATCACAGAGTCATGTCTATGATCCTGCACTCAAGCCAGATGAGCCCACGCTTAAGCAGGCGACCTCAGGGCTTCAAACCTGGGTCCTCAGCATCTCTGGCTGATGTTCCATCCACTGCACCACCGCCTGGTCAGGCTGAAGGTTTGATATATGTCCAGACATTGATGCACAATGCATTGATGTACAACCAGGTAATGACATGGGACTGGAAAGTTAAGAAATTTAAGTTTCTACCTGACCAGGTGGTGGCGCAGTGGATAGAGCGTTGAACTTGGACACAGAGGACCCAGGTTCGAAACCCTGAGGTCGCTGGCTTGAGCATGGGCTCTCCACCATGAGCCTGGGGTCACTGGCTTGAGTGTGGGATCATAGTCATGCCTCCATGGTCACTGGCTTGAGCAAGGGGTCACATGCTCTGCTGTAGCCCTCTGGTCAAGTCATGTAGGAGAAAGCAGTCAATGAACAACTAAGGAGCCACAACTAAGAATTGATGGCTTCTCATCTCACTTCCTGTCTGTCTGTTCCTGTTTGTCCCTCTCTGTCACCAAAAAAAAAATTTAAGTTCCTGGAGTCAGTTAAAATAATTCCTTTCTTATGCCTCAGACACTTGCAGCTAATAATTTACAAGCTTGACCATAGTGAGTTCATTTTATTTCTTCACTCTGTTCCTCACCTTATGTCAGTGTCCTTATAAGTTTTCTCTTGTTTTCAGACTTTTTCTTTGCAGCTTAACATTAAACAACCAATATGTCATAGAAGAAGGAATTCACTAGTCTCCAACTATTTCAGTCAATGCTAAGTCACCTGAAAAGTCAGAAAAAGGGGCAAGAAAGGGTGAATTTAACCCAGAATAGTAATCATTCCTGGAAGCAAAATAGTGGTATTCAAATGGGTGTTTTGTTTGGGGGTGAACTGTCCAATAACATTGACATCTTAAAATGGATAAAAAAAGTGCTGTACTGCCTGACCAGGCAGTGGCCCAATGGATAGAGCAGGTGTCAGGAACTTTTTTGGCTGAGAGAGCCATGAATGCCACATAAAATGTAATTCCTTGAGAGCCATACAACAACCTGTGTATGTTATGCATTATCCAGTAAAAATTTGGTGTTGTCCCGGAGGACAGCTGTGATTGGCTCCAGCCACCCACAACCATGAACATTAGTGGTAGGAAATAAATGGATTGTAATACATGAGAATGTTTTATATTTTTAGCGTTATTTTTTTTACTAAAGATTTGTCTGCGAGCCAGATGCAGCCATCAAAAGAGCCACATCTGGCTCGCGGGCCATAAGTTCCCGACCCCTGGGATAGTGTCAGCCTGGGATGCAGGGGACACGGGTTCAAAAACCCCGAGGTTGCTGGCTTGAGTGCGGGCTCATTCCACTTGAGCATGGGCTCACCAGCTTGAGTGCGGTGTCGCTGGCTTGAGCGTGGGATCATACATGTGACGCCATGTTTGCTGGCTTGAAGCCCAAGGTCGCCCCTCGGTCAAAGCACATATGAGAAAGCAATCAATGAACAACTAAGGAGACAAAAGAACCACAACAAAGGATTGATGCCTCTCATCTCTCCCCTTTCCTGTCTCTCTCAACACACACACACACACACAAAGTGCTGTACTTCAAGTTTGGGTAGAGATGAAGATAGATATTCTTGGGGCACTGTATTTAGGTACCTGACTCAAAAAAGTAGCTGTACTGATTATGAACACACATGTCAAAGATATAGGTAAAAGGTTGTAGTAAAATTTATTAATGCTCCATCAGTATAGGAAAGGTAGAGCATTGGCCCAGCTTGTGGAAGTCCCGGGTTCGCTTCCCAGCTAGGGCATGCACGAGAAGTGCCCATCTTCTCCACCTTTCCCCTTCTGCAGCTAAGGCTCCATTGGAGCAAAGTTGGCCTGGGTGTTGAGGACAGCTACATGACCTCTGCCTCAGGCACTAGAATGGCTCCGGCTGCAACAAAGCAACGGCCAAAATGGGCAGAGCATTGCCCCCTAGTGGGTTTGCCAAGTGGATCCCGGTTGGGCGTATGTGGGAGTCTGTCTGCCATCCCTGCTTTTCACTTCAGAAAGATACAAAAAATAAAAAAGGAAGCTTGTGCATTGCCATTGATCCTCCTGAGACCCCAGTAATATTCGAGCATTTTCTTACCTTATGGTAAAGTATAGCATTTCCCAGACTTGAAATAAACAATTTTTTCCAGGAAACCATAGTTTATTTTAGGGGGGATTATATGTATAGCAACTTAAGTTTGGCCACTAGATATGTTTATTGCAGATGTGTTCATTGTTTCTGGGATATTCTTTTGTCATTTCAATGGACAGAGTTAGAAAAAACATAATGGTTTTAAGGAAGAAAGTTATGAAATTTTGAGTTTATATTGATTTTTTAATTAAAATTCAACATTATATGTATTTTGTTTTTCGGTGGGTTTTTTTTTGTATTTTTTCCAAAGTTAGAAGTGGGGAGGCAGTCAGACAGACTCCCTTATGCACCTGACCGGGATCCACCCAGCATGCCCACCAGGGGGCAATGCTCTGCCCATCTGGGGCCTTGCTCCATTGCAGTTGGAGCCATTCTAGCGCCTGAGGCGGAGGCCATGGAGCCATCCTCAATGCCTGGGCCAACTTTGCTCCAGTGGAGCCTTGGCTGCAGGAAGGGAAGAGAGAGATAGAGAGGAAGGAGAGGGGGAAGGGTGGAGAAGCAGATAGGCACTTCTCTTGTGTGCTCTGACTGGGAATCAAACCCAGGACTTCCACATGCCAGGCCAATGTTCTACCGCTGAGCTAACTGGCCAAGGCCTATGCATTTTGTATTTTTGACAGTTATCTTAAAGTCAAAATCTTTCTCCCTAATATATTGACCTACTTGTGGGCTATCCTGCCATATACATAAAATTGTTTCAAAATCATACCTTAGAGATACTTTCTAAGTAAAGTTTAAATTTTTTTTTGTTGCACTTCTTAATTGTATTCCACTGAAGATATACTGTTAAAATACTGTTTTAAATTAAATTTATTTTTTCTAGGTGATTTATGTTGTCAATACGATAAACAGTCAGCTTTTTATTTCTGTCTGTAATTGGGTTTAGGAAATGTTCTATTTCCATCCTTTCTTATTTAATATTCTTATTTGAGTATGTAAAGCATTTTCTTTTTTTTTCTCTTTGACAGAGACAGAGTCAGAAAGAGGGACAGATAGGCAGAAAGGGAGATGAGAAGCATCAATTCTTTGTTGTGGCATCTTAGTTGTTCATTGATTACTTTCTCATATGTGCCTTGACGGCGGGGGGTGGGGGGGCTACAGCAGAGTGAGTGACTCCTTGCTCAAGCCAGTGACCTTGGACTCAAGCCAGCGACCTTTGGGTTCAAGTCAATGACCCCACTCTCAAGCTGGTGAGCCCACACTCAAGCCAGTGACCTCAGGATTTTGAACCTGGGTCCTCTGCGTCCCAGTCTGACGCTCTTGCCACTGTGCCACCACCTGGTCAGGCTAAAGCATTTTCATTTTTAAAGAGACAAAACGATGCCTGACCTGTGGTGGCACAGTGGATAAAGCGTCGACCTGGGAACACTGAGGTCGCCAGTTCAAAACCCTGCACTGGTTCGGTCAAGGCACACATGGGAGTTGATGCTTCCAGCTCCTCCCCCCTTTCTCTCTCTCTCTCCTTCTCTCTCTCACTCTGTGTCTCCTCTCTAAAATGAATAAAATAAAAAGAAATTAAAAAAAAAAAATTTAAAGAGCCTGACCTGTGGTGGCGCAGTGGATAAAGCGTCGACCTGGGAACACTGAGGTCGCCAGTTCAAAACCCTGCACTGGTCTGGTCAAGGCACATATGGGAGTTGATGCTTCCAGCTCCTCCTCTCTCTCTCTCCCCCCCCCCCCCCCCCCGTATCTCCTCTCTAAAATGAATAAAATAAAAAAAAAATTTAAAGAGACAAAACGAGTTTGAGTTAACAGATATTCCCAACGAAGTCACATTTTCATTGCTATCCCCTTTCTTTATTCTTACCCATTCCCCCCAATCTTTAGTTTCTGATATCTTTTCTCCTTTTTCAATAAAATGTGCACGCATATATTGATTTCTGTCTTTTTAAAAATATTTTAGAAGAGGTTTAAAGTACAACAGAATAATTGAATTGGTTTATGAAAATTTATAGTTTCGTATTTAACTTAAACCTCTTTTGTAACAATCCTTTTTTATCATAAGAAAGACACCTTGCTATGTAAGTGAATATGTATAAAAGACTCCTAAAATGAGTTTAAATCTGTTCCAGGCTTCTGGGCCATTGGGAAGAAGCAGCCCATGATCTTGCCCTTGCGTGTAAATTGGATTATGATGATGATGCTAGTGCAATGCTGAAAGAAGTTCAACCGAGGGTATGTTCAAGTAGATGGAAAGTTGTTACTGTAATGCTCCGTGGCTCTGTTACGTATTAGAGGCAGCAGCTTATCTGCAAAGCACATGCACAGACATTGGAAGTTATCATCTGTCATCGCTCAAGTTTGTGCTCGACTCAGGAATCTCAATAGATTTTTTTTTTTTTTTACAGGGACAGAGAGAGGGATAGACAGACAGGAACAGAGAGAGATGAGAAGCAGTGATGGGCAATCTTTTGAGCTTGGTGTGTCAAAATTTGCCAAAAAACCGAGCATAACTCGGGTGGTGTGTCACTTTGAGAAAAACGGCCTAACCAGAAGTCCCAGAACTAGACACTGTGCCGGAGTTCTGTTGTTTTGGCCTACAGACCTCCGGCACAGAGTGTCTACACTACAGCAAATGTTTTATCCTCTGCTACAGCACCTGGCCGTGCAGGAGCCAAGAATGAAATGTCCTTCTTGGCATGCGGCCCCATACTTTTCTGGTATGCGGCCACGTGTCATGCGCGTCATAGGTTCGCCATCATGGAGTTAGTTGTTCATTGATTGCTTTCTCATATGTGCCTTGACCGCGGGCCTTCAGCAGATTGAGTAACCCCCTGCTCGAGCCAGCAACCTTGGGTCCAAGCTGATGAGTTTATTGCTCAAGCCAGATGATCCTGTGCTTAAGCTGGCAACCTTGGGGTCTCGAACCTGGCTCTTCCACATCCCAGTCCGACACTATCCATTGCGCCACCGCCTGGTCAGGCTGGACATCTCAATAGATTTTCATGCAGTACTATAGCAAGTTCTATTGCTTTGTTTGCAAGACTACAATAGAATTATAACCAAAAAGAAATTAAAAGGAGGGGGGAATAAATCCATAAAATGTGAGCCAAGGTTGAGTTTAGTCTGTTCTTAATTGTGAGTATATATAGCCTTGGTATAAACCATGAGTAAGTATGCTGTGGTAGTTAACAAGTTTCAACCTTTTAAAAATTATAATATTGAATTCAAAAGCTTGAATATTCTGTTTTAAGATGATTTCTGTCTTAATTAGTTAATTTTAATGTATTCACATGCTAAATCCTTTAGCATTGTGGGAAGTTGCACTACCAAGAAGGTTTTGTCAAAGGTTTTAAGGTAATGCAGACTTTATTTAACTTAGCCACTACTATTAGAGACTGTTTTTTGTTTGTTTTTCTTAAACAGGGCTAACTCAACTCAGCAAGGTTATTGTGTGAGATATTTTAGGACATGAAGTTCTTAAAACATAAACAAGCTAAAGTAATGGTCATGTATGAATCTATCATATTTACTTTAGTCTCTGAATAAATAATGGAGTCCAGATATTTGATATTTGTCATGGACATTGTACCTAGTGCCTGGTGCATCTATTTTCTCTCTTAATTATTATAGCATTTTTATAAGACTTACATGTTTGTCCTTCCCTACCCTTTACTTGATGGATGAAGAAAGTTAAGTATAGTTAGAACGGCAAATAATTGGTATATGTGTTTACAGTCTTTGCTTTTCCATGGCAGGTATCAGATAAAAATTGTCTTGAAATGTGAAACCTACTTGTCTTCTAGCCCTGGTTAATTGAGATTTATAACACTTCCAACTTCAAATCCTAGCCCCTTTTCTCTATTTCAGTGGACTTGTTAAAGTCTGAATTATGGCAGGTCTTTTACTCTCAGGTAAATCTGTCATTATTCAGAACTAAGTCTTAGCTCCGGCTGGGTAGCTCAGTTGGTTAGAGCGTTTTTCATATATGTCAAGGTTGTGGGTTCAGTCCCCGGTCAGGGCACATACAAGAATCAACCAGTGAGCCTGACCAGGCGGTGGCACAGTAGATAGAGCGTCGGACTGGGATGCGGAAGACTCAGGTTCGAGACCCCGAGCTCACCAGCTTGAGCGCGGGCCCATCTGGCTTGAGCAAAAGCTCGCCAGCTTGAACCCAAGGTCGCTGGCTCCAGCAAGGGGTTGCTTGGTCTGCTGAAGGCCTGCGGTCAAGGCACATGTGAGAAAGCAATCAATGAACAACTAAGGTGTCACAATGGCAACGAGAAACTAATGATTGATGCTTCTCACCTCTCTCCATTCCTGTCTGTCTGTCCCTATCTATCCCTCTCTCTGACTCTCTCTCTGTCCCTGTAAAAAAAAAAAAAAAGAATCAACCAGTGAATGCATAAATAAATGGAACAACAAATCAATATCTGTCTCCCTGCCACAACTGACCCCCCTCTCCCTTTCTCTCTCAAAAAAAGAAAAAGTACCTGACCTATGGTGGTGCCATGGATCAAGTGTTGACCTGTAATGCTGAGGTCACTGGTTCGAAACCCCAGGATTGCCTGATCACAGCACATATAGGAGTTGATACTTCCTGTACCCTTCTCTTTTTCTCTCTCCCTCTCTCCCCCACCCCCAAAATGCATAAATAAATAATCGAATTAAAGGAAGAAAAGAAAGAACTGTCTTATATTAAACACCACTCCACAAAGAAAAGTAATTCTTTAACAAAACTGTAGATATATGTTTACATTTTTCAATTTCTAGAACATTTTTTTGTCGCTCTTTTTTCCTAGGCCCAGAAAATTGCAGAACATCGAAGAAAGTATGAACGGAAACGTGAAGAGCGAGAGATCAAAGAAAGAATGGAAAGGGTTAAGAAGGCTCGGGAAGAACATGAGAAAGCCCAGAGGGTAAAGTTTCTATCTAAACCATTAAAGGGAAATACAGTAGATTAGAACTGTTTGGACATTATTCTAATTACTGGCTCTTTCTTAATGCTGCCTATAGTCTGTATGCAAGTTTTTTTTTCTTTATTCAAATTGTGGGGGAGAGGGGCTCTTAACAGTTTTTAAATTCTTTTTTTTTTTTTTTTTTTTTTTATATTTCTTTTATTTTATTCATTATAGAGAGGAGACACAGAGTGAGAGAGAGAGAGAAAGAGAGAAAGGGGGGAGGAGCTGGAAGCATCAACTCCCATATGTGCCTTGACCAGACCAGTGCAGGGTTTTGAACTGGCGACCTCAGTGTTCCCAGGTCGACACTCCATCCACTGCGCCACCACAGGTCAGGCTAGTTTTTAAATTCTTAAGTGAGCCTGGCCAGGCAGTGGCGCAGTAGATAGAGCATCGGACTGGGATGCGGAAGACCCAGGTTCGAGACCCCAAGGTTGCCAGGTTGAGCGCGGGCCCATATGGCTTGAGCAAAAGCTTGCCAGCTTGGACCCAAGGTCACTGGTTCCAGCAAGTGGTTGCTCAGTCTGTTGAAGGCCTGCGGTCAAGGCACGTGTGAAAAAGCAATCAATGAACAACTATGGTGTCGTAATGGCAACGAAAAACTAATGATTGGTGCTTCTCATCTCTCTCTTTTCCTGTCTGTCTGTCCCTATCTATTCCTCTTTCTGACTCTCTCTGTCCCTGTAAAAACAAAATATTCTTAAGTGAGTATATATTTTATCAATTTATATTCTTGCATTCTCCCAGAATTGGGGTTTTTTTTCCCTGATCAAGTAATGAAAACTTGGCAGTATTATTTGTATTCTTGAAGCTGCTCACCCAGATTGTTAAATTTTGTGATTCCTCCTATTCCAGGATTTTAGTCATGGCTATTTAAAATTGACTAGCTATTTGTTTTTAGTAACAAATTTATATAAAACTTAGAAAAATGGAAAAGTTATCCCATAATTTACCTACAATACAAGTGGGACAAGAATAGATTTGCAGTTATATGTGAAATAGTTTATTCTAGTATTATTATTGATTTATTATTCTTTCCATACGAGCAACTGTAAACCTACCTTTGTCCCATCCTGTATTGCTGCTGCTTTTGTAAAGCCTCTCCTATCTTTTTTCCTATGTTAGCCTTTTGCATTGATGCTATCAGTTTTCATCCACTTAACATTGTTGAATAAAAGGACATAAAGCTGTATTATAATGATAAAACATTATATCCTACATTTTTTAAATTTAATATTTTTATTCATTATATTTGATTGCAGGAATTATAGTGTATAATCTTCAAAAGTAATTTTTACATTTATATATTGCCTTAGTGACTTTATAAACTGGTTATGAGGAAATTTTATATATATTTGCTTTTACTTGTGTTTAAGAAAACAGCAAAATCATCCTGACCAGGCAGTGGCACAATACATAGAGCAGCAGACTGGGACACAGAGGACCCAGGTTCGAAACCCCGAGGTCGCTGGCTTGAGTGCAGGCTCACTAGCTTTAGCTTGGGGTTGCTGGCTTGAACCCAAATGTCGCTGGTTTGAGAAAGGGGTCACTAGGTCTGCTGTAGCCCCCTGGTCAAGGCACATATGAGAAAGCAGTCAATGAACAACTGAGCATATGCAGCAAAGAACTGATGCTTCTCATCGCTCTCCTTTCCTTCCTATCTGTCCATCTCTCTGTCTCTGTCACATACAAAAAAGAAAAGAAAAGAAAAACAAATCAGGAAATTTCTAGTTGTATATGTGGTTGAGTTATGTATGGATAATATGGTAAAAATAAACTTGGGAAACAAAAGTCATGGCAGTTTTAGTAATCTAACCGTATGCTTTTATTTTGGAACTTAAAAAATAATAACTTAGTTTTTATAGGCATGAGAAGGCATATCAGTATTGTAAATTACTTTCCAGGTATTTTTTTCTCCTTAAATAAAACTATAACACTGCCTGACCAGGCGGTGGCACAGTGGATAGAGCGTCGGACTGGGATGCGGAGGACCCAGGTTCGAGACCCCGAGCTCGCCAGCTTGTTCCCAAGGTCGCTGGCTCCAGCAAGGGGTTACTCGGTCTGCTGAAGGCCCGCGGTCAAGGCACATGTGAGAAGGCAGTCAGTGAACAACTAAGGTGCTGAAACGGCAACGAAAAACTATTGATGCTTCTCACCTCTCTCTGTCCCTATCTATCCCTCTCTCTGACTCTCTCTCTGTCCCTGTAAAAAACAAACAAAAACTATAACACTATTTGGAATTATCAAAAGTAATGCTCATTGAGAATCCAGTTGGAAATTTGGGGTGAGGGTGTGTGTTGTGATGTCGATATCCTTTAATCCATTATTTCCATTTGAAATTTGTCATTTTTATTAAGTCCTATAACTATCTCATTTTACCTTTTTATTTTTATGATTTTGCATAAGGTAGGGCTGGACAGCAGAACTTTTCCCCTCCCAATTACGTAATTTATTTACTTTTTGTATTAAAGGAGGAAGAAGCCAGACGACAATCAGGAGCGCAGTATGGCTCTTTTCCAGGTATTTTTAAAACTGATTTGTATTGTAAGGAATTGGAGAATATTCTGATTTGGGGGCCCTTATATGTTTATTATGTTTAATATTATTAGTTTCTCGGACACTGAAGAATCTTTAGAATGTTAGCCTGTAGAGAGTTTTATTCTAGCACTGGCTGGATAGCTTTGTTGGTTAGGCTGTCATTCCAAAGCACAGATGTTGCTGGTTCGATCCCTGGTCAGGGTGCATATAGGAGCAGCTTAATGTGTGTCTTTCTCTCTGTTCCTCTCTCGATAAAATCAGTAAATAAAAATTTAAAAAAAGAGAGTAAAGTAAGTTTCCTTCTAATAAAAATTTTATGATAGTGGAAATACAGTATATTATTTTCCTCACACTTTGAACAGTATACTTTTTAAAAAGAGCTGACATTTATTTAGACCCAAGCATTGTACTTCATTAAAAGACTATAGCCCTGGCTGGTGTTTGCTCAGTGATAAAGCGTCAGTCCAGCATGTGGATGTCCCGGGTTTGACTCCTAGTCAGGGCACACAGGAGAAGAGACCATTTGCTTCTCCACCCCTCCTTTTCCTCCTCCCCTTTCTTTCCCTCCCTCTCTCTCTCTTTCTCTCCCACAGCCATGATTCAATTGGTTAAAGCACATTGACCCCGAGCACTAAGGATGGCTCCATGGATCCTCCACCTCAGGCACTAAAAATATCTCAGTTATGACCATAGCCCCAGATGGGGTTGCCTGGTGGATCCCGGTTGGGGTGCATGTGGGAGTCTCTCTTATCTCCCCCGCTCTCACTTGGAGAAAGAAGAAAAAAATAATAATAAAAACAAAAGACTGTTAACAGCCTGACCAGGCGGTGTTGCCATAGATAGAGTGTTGGCCTGGGGTGCTGAGGACCCAGGTTTGAAATCCTGAGGTCACTGGTTTGAAAAAGGGGTCACTGGCTTGGCTAGAGCCACCCGGTCAAGACATAAGAGAAAGCAATCAATGAACAACTAAGTGCTGCAATTTTGAGTTATTGCTTCTCATCTCTCTCCCTTCCTGTCTGTCTGTCCTTCTCTCTGTCTTAAAAAAAATTTTAATGTGATGAATTCAAAGTATTTCTAAATAGATAAAATGGAATTTATTCCATTGATATTCATGAGATACAGTAGATAAAAGCACCGAGTGGAATTATTAGGCACAAAAAAATGTTTTAAGTCCAGTGTAAAAATAATAGACACTTTTTCCTTTCTTGTAAATGTCAAGTAATCAGAAATTACTAGCAAGGCAAAACCTTGAATGATATCATAGTCCTATATAATAGGTAGAAGTTCTATATAATACACATAAGAGCAGTAATAAGGACACTCAGTGAATGAATACTTCCCAAATGAGGCAGTGTGAAATTTATATAAAAACCAGGAAGAGATTTTTTTAAGTTCATAATTCTAATGGAGAATCACCTGTTTAGTAGTAACCAGCTTTCTTTTAAGGGGGGTTTATTGAGGCAGATAAACACACTTATGCTTATATGCCATTGGCTAAAAAGGTAGCCTCTATTCTGAGAGGTCATGTGTCAAGCAGTTAAAAACAAAGAGCTCGTATTGGGATGATTTGCAGTTTGAAGAAAAGGTAAGAAAAGTTTTTGCTCATAGCTTATTCCTGTTTAAAATATAAATGATCTTATGCCAGATACCTTTGTTTTAGAAAATGACTACTAATATGGACTAATACTGGAGATAAATTTTTGTTAAGTAGTTTTCCTAGATTTGACAAGCGGACTGGTTAATTATTGTATTGGGCCAGTAACTTTTATGGGTAGAAAGTAGTTTTTCAGAGTTAGTAGGAGCAGCAAGAGAAGCTAGATGTTTTCAGACCCCTTAGATCTTATCTGTGATTGTTAATTTTTATTTATTTTTTATTTCTCTTTTTTCAAGTAAGAGAAGGTGAGATAGACTACTGCATATGCTCCAACCGGGATCCACCCTGCAACCCCCATCTGGGGCCCATGCTCTGTCCATTTGAGGCCATGCTCACCGAACTATTTAACGAACTATTTAACGCCTGACGTGGAGGTTCCATGGAGCCATCCTCAGTGCCCTGGGGCCAGCATGCTTGAATAAATCGAACCATGGCTACAGGAGGGGAAGAGGGTAGAGGGTGGAGAAGCATATGGTCACTTCTACTCACTGGGCCGACACACTACCACTGAGCCAACCAGCCAGGGCCTGTGATTGTTAATTTATGGGCATGTTTAAATTATTGAGCCAGGTGGTAATAACTTTTTAATTCATGTTTCTGCTTCTAAGTGACTTGGTTGTGGTGATTCTTGATCTGTAGAATACATTAATGCTACCTGTATTTCCCTTTAGATATCCCTATATTAGTATAATTGTTATTTCAGAGTACTTCCAGTGGACATTAAAAGTAGTGAAAAACTGAGTAGAAAATAATTTGGGTGTATAGTCTTAGAAGGATTATGGGAAAATGAAATCCTTTTTGCTCGAGGATTGTTCTCAGTGTAAAGAAGAAACTCTGGGAGTGCTAGTTAAAAATATAGACTTTCGGCCCTGGCTGGGTGACTCAGTGGATCAAGTGTTATCTCAGCACACTGAGGTTGTGGATCAGGGCACATAGGAGAAGCAATGGATTAATGCACAGATAAATGGAACAACTAAGTGAAAGGAGTTAAAACTTCTCTCTCCCTCTCTTCCTCCTCTCTCTCTCCCCTTCCCTTCCCTTCTCTTACCTTCCCTCTCTCCCTCTTCTTTATCTCATCTCCCTTCCCCTCTCCTCTCTGCCTCTCCCCCCTTTTCTTCTTCCCTTCTCTTTTCCTCTACCACCACTTTCTCTCTCCTTTCTCTTTCAAATCAGTGGAAACTTTTTTTTTTTTAATTTGTATTTTTCTGAAGAAGTGAGAAGTGGGAGGCAGACAGACAGACTCCTGCATGCACCTGACCAGGATCCACTCAGCATGCCGGCTAGGAGGCAATGCTCTGCCCATCTGGGGGTGTTGCTCCATTGCAACTGGAGCCATTCTAGCACCTGAATTGGAGGCCATGGAGCTATCCTCAGTGTCTGGGCCAACTTTGCTCCAGTTGAGCCTTGGCTGCCAGAGGGGAAGAAAGATAAAGAGAGAAAGGATAGGGGGAAGGGTGGAGAAGCAGATGGGCGCTTCTCCTGTGTGTCCTGGCTGGGAATTGAACCCAGGACTTCCAAACTCAGGGCAAACACTCTACCACTGAGCCAGCCTGCCAGGGCCTGGAAACATTTTTTAAATGCAGATTTTCAGTTTTACTTTTAAAATATTTTTATTATGTCTGGTGAGATAAAAGCCCTTGACTTTTTATAACAAGCATTTCATGTAGCTCTTAAAGGAATAACTGCTTTGAAGGAATATAGTTTTTTGTTTGTTTTGTGTATTTTAGAACACCTCAACTCTTACGAATTTATTTTATTTTTTTAGATGAGAAGTATTAACTTGTAGTTGCTTTTATTTTACTTGTTTATTGATTGCTTCTTGTATGTGCTTTGACCTGGTAGGCTTAAGCTGAGCCAGTAACCCCTTGCTCAAGCCAGAGACCTTTTCCCATATTCAAGATGGCATGCCTACGCTCAGGCTGATGAGCCCACGCTTTTGCTGGTGACCTTGGGGTTTCCAAGCTGGGCCCTCAGCATCCCAGGTTGATGTTCCATCTACTGTGCCACCACCAGTCAGGCTCTGAATTAACTTTAAATTGAACCAAATAATATACTGCTCACAAAAATTAGAGGATATTTCGAAATGAATATGAATTTATAAAATATCCCCTAATTTTTGTGAGCAGTGTATTAAAGAAATTTTGTAATTCCAAGGGACTGTTTGCTCTCTTTATTTTAAGGTAAGATTAGTTTTCTTTTTTTTTTATATATATATATATTTTATTATTATTAATTCTAATGGGGTGACACCAATAAATCAGGGTACATATGTACAATGAAAACATCTCCAGGTTATCTTATCATTCAACTGTGTTGCATACCCATCACCAAAAGTCAAATTGTCCTCTGTCACCTTCAATCTGGTTTTCCCTGTGTCCCTCCCCTCCTCCCTATCCCACTCTTCCCTCCCTCCCCCCATCCCATAACCACCACTCTCTTGTCCATGTCTCATATTCTCACTTTTATGTCCCACCTATGTATGAAATCATGCTGTTCTCAGTTTTTCTTTTTTTCTGATTTACTTATTTCACTCCGTATAATGTTATCAAGGTACATCCATTTTGTTATAAATGATCCGATGTCATCGTTTCTTATGGCTGAGTAGTATTCCATAGTATATATGTACCATAGCTTTTTAATCCACTCGTCTTCTGACGGACACTTGGGCTGGTTCCAGATCTTCGCTATTGTGAACAACGCTGCCACGAACATGGGGGCGCATTTCTTCTTTTCGAACAGTGCTATGGTGTTCTTAGGGTATATTCCTAAAAGTGGGATAGCTGGGTCAAAAGGCAGTTTGATTTTTAATTTTCTGAGGAATCTCCAAACTGTTTTCCACAGTGGCTGCACCAGTCTGCATTCCCACCAGCAGTGCAGGAGGGTTCCCTTTTCTCCACATCCTCGCCAGCACTTATTCTGTGTTGTTTTGCTGATAAGTGCCATTCTGACTGGTGTGAGGTGATATCTCATTGTGGTTTTAATTTGCATTTCTCTAATGATTAGTGATGTTGAGCATTTTTTCATATGCCTACTGGCCATCTGTATGTCCTCTTTGGAGAAATTTCTATTCATTTCTTTTGCCCATTTTTTGATTGGGTTGTTTGTCTTCCTGGTGTTGAGTTTTATAAGTTCTTTATAAATTTTAGTTATTAACCCCTTATCAGATGTGCTGTCGAATATGTTCTCCCATTGTGTGGTTTGTCTTTTTATTCTGTTCTTATTGTCTTTAGCTGTGCAAAAACTTTTTAGTTTTATATAGTCCCATTTGTTTATCTTGCCTTTTATTTCAGTTGCCAGTGGAGATAAATCGGCAAATATACTGCTGCTACAGATGTCGGAGAGCTTGCTGCCTATGTTTTCTTCTAAGATGCTTATGATTTCACGGCTTACATTTAAGTCTTTTATCCATTTTGAGTTTGTTTTTGTGAATGGTGTAAGTTGATGGTCTAGTTTCATTTTTTTGCAGGTAGATGTCCAATTTTCCCAACACCATTTGTTAAGGAGGCTGTCTTTACTCCATTGTATGTTCTTTCCTCCTTTGTCAAATATCAGTTGTCCATAAAGCTGTGGGTTTATTTCTGGGTCCTCTGCTCCATTCCATTGATCTATGTGCCTGTTCTTATGCCAGTACCAGGCTGTCTTGAGTATTATGGCCTTATAGTAAACCTTGATATCGGGAAGAGTGATACCTCCTGCTTTATTTTTTCTTTTCAGGATTGCTGAGGATATTCGTGTTCTTTTTTGGTTGCATATAAATTTTTGGAATATGTGTTCTATATCTTTGAAGTATGTCATTGGTATTTTAATTGGTATTGCATTGAATTTATAAATTGCTTTGGGTAATATAGACATTTTAATGATGTTTATTCTTCCTAGCCATGAGCACAGTATATGCTTCCACTTGTTTGTATCTTCCTTGATTTCTTTTATCAATGTTCTGTAATTTTCCGAGTATAAGTCCTTAACCTCCTTGGTTAAATTTACTCCTAGGTACTTTATTTTATTGGCTGCAGTAGTGAAGGGGATTGTTTCCTTAATTTCTTTTGCTGATATTTCATTGTTGGTGTATAGAAATGCCTCTGATTTCTGAGTATTAATTTTATATCCTGACACCTTGCTGAATTCATTTATAAGGTCCAGTAGTTTTTTGACTGAGACTTTAGGGTTTTCTATATACAATATATCATCTGCAAATAGTGACAGTTTTACTTCTTCTTTTCCAATTTGGATGCCTTTTATTTCTTCTTCTTGTCTGATTGTTGTAGCTAGGACTTCCAGAACTATGTTGAATAAGAGTGGTGAAAGTGGGCAACCCTGCCTGGTTCCTGATCTTAAGGGGATTGCTTTTAATCTTTGTCCATTTAGAATGATGTTTGCTGTCGGTTTATCGTAGATGGCCTTTATCATGTTAAGGAATGATCCCTGTATTCCCACTTTACTGAGAGTTTTGAGCATGAATGGGTGCTGGATATTATCAAATGCCTTTTTTGCATCTATTGAAATTATCATGTGATTTTTGTCCTTCCTTTTGTTTATGTGATGAATCACATTGATTGATTTGCGAATATTGAACCAGCCTTGCCTCTCCAGAACAAATCCCACTTGATCGTGGTGTATGATTTTTTTCATATATTGCTGGATCCGGTTGGCTAATATTTTGTTGAGAATTTTAGCGTCTAAATTCATCAGGGATATAGGCCTATAATTTTCTTTCTTTGTGTTGTCTTTGCCCGGTTTTGGGATCAGAATTATGCTCGCCTCATAAAAGGAGTTTGGAAGTCTTCCTTCCTCTTGAATTTTTTGAAATAGCTTGAGAAGGATAGGAGTTAGTTCTTCTTTGAATTTTTGATAGAATTCACTTGTAAAGCCATCAGGCCCAGGACTTTTCTTTTTTGGGAGTTTTTTGATAACGGTTTCGATCTCATTTGTTGTAATTGGTCTGTTTAGGTGTTCTGATTCTTCCAGATTGATTTTTGGAAGGTTATATGATTCAAGAAATTTGTCCATTTCACCAAGATTGTCTAATTTTTTGGCATATAGTTCTTCATAGTATTTTCTTACAATGCTTTGTATTTCTGTTGTGTCAGTTGTTATTTCTCCACTCTCATTTCTAATTTTATTTGAGTCCTCTCTCTTTTTTTCTTGGTGAGTCTAGTTAAAGGTTCATCAATCTTGTTTACCTTTTCAAAGAACCAGCTTCTGGTTTCATTGATCCTCTGTATTGTTTCCTTAGCCTCTATGTCATTTATTTCTGCTCTGATCTTTATTATTTCCTTCCTTCTACTTGTCTTGGGTTTTATTTGTTGTTGTTTTTCTAGTTCTTTTAGATGCAGGGTCAGGTTGCTTATTTGAGCTTTTTCTAGCTTCTTATGATATGCCTGTAGTGAAATAAACTTCCCGCTCAGAACTGCTTTTGCTTTGTCCCATAAATTTTGAGTTGATGTATGCTAATTATCATTTGTTTCTAGAAACTTTTTTATTTCTTCTTTGATCTCATTGTTAATGCATTCATTATTTAATAACATGCTATTTAGTTTCCAAGTGTTTGAGTATTTTTCAGTTTTTCTTTTGTGGTTAATTTCTAGTTTCATGGCATTGTGATCAGAGAAAATGCTTGATATGATTTCAATCTTCTTAAATTTATTGAGACCATTTTTGTGTCCTAACATGTGGTCTATCCTAGAAAACGTACCATGAGCGCTTGAGAAGAATGTATATTCTACTGCTTTAGGGTGAAAAGTTCTGAAGATATCTATTAAATCAAGTTGATCCAGTGTCTCCTTTAAGTCTGCTGTTTCTTTATTAATTTTCTTTCTTGAGGATCTATCCAGTGTTGTTAGAGGGGTATTGAAATCCCCTACTATGATAGTATTGCTGTTAATCTCGCCCTTTATATCCATCAAAGTCTGCTTTATGTATGTCGGGGCTCGTATATTTGGTGCATAGATATTTATAATGGTTATATCTTCCTGTTGAATTGTTCCCTTTATCATTATGTAGTGTCCTTCTTTATCTCTTACTACAGCCTTTGTTTTAAAGTCCATTTTGTCAGATATAAGTACTGCTACCCGGCTTTTTTTTCATTTCCATTTGCATGAAATATTTTTTTCCATCCTTTTAACTTCAGTCTATGAGCATCTTTTGTTTTAAGGTGTGTCTCTTGTAGACAGCATATGTATGGGTCCTGTTTCTTTATCCATGCAGCTACCCTATGTCTTTTGATTGGATCATTTAATCCATTTACATTTAAGGTTATTATTGATATGTAGTTGTTTATTGCCATTTTATTCTTTAAAGCTGTATTCTTCTTTTGCTCTATTCATTCCTCCCTTTAAACTGTTCACAAGAGGCCCCTTAGTATCTCTTGCAGAATTGGTTTGGTTTTTATGAATTCCTTGAGGCTTTCTTTTTCTGGGAAGCTCTTTATTTCTCCTTCAATTTTAAACGTTAGCCTTGCTGGATAGAGTAGTCTTGGTTGTAGGTTCTTGTTCTGCATTACTTTGATTATATCTTGCCATTCCCTTCTGGCCTCAAGTGTTTCTGTTGAGAAGTCCGATGTCATCCTTATGGGGGCTCCTTTGTAGGTGATAGTCTTTTTTTCTCTAGCAGCTTTTAAAATTTTTTCTTTATCCATTAGCTTTGGTATTTTAACTATGATGTGTCTTGGTGTAGATCTTTTTGGGTTTCTCTTTAATGGAGTTCTGTGTGCTTCTTGAACGTGTGGGGTGTTTCCCAGCCTTAATTTAGGAAAGTTTTCTGCTATGATTTGATTGAACAAAGTTTCCATTTCCTGTCCTCTCTCCTCTTCTTCAGGCATCCCTATGATGCGAATGTTGTTTCTCTTCAGGTTGTCACAGAGCTCTCTTAGAGTTTCCTCACATTTTTTAAGTCTCTTTTCCTTTTTCTTCTCTGCTTCTGTGCCTTTGTTTATTGTGTCCTCTAACTTGCTTTTTCGATCCTCAGCGTGATTCATCCTGCTTTTAATTCCTTCCATTGTGGTCTTCAGTTCTGATACTGTATTTGTCATTTCTGTCTGATTCTTTTTTATTATTTCAATTTTATTTTTTATACTTGTTATCTCTTTATTTAGGTGTTCATAATGACTATCCATTGTTGCTCTCATTTCTTTGAACATCCTAACGATCGTTATTCTAAATTCTGCTTCTGTTAATTTGGTTATATCTGGTTCATTCAGGTCCTTCTCTGGGGATTTCTCCTGATTCATTTGGTTTGCATTCCTCTGCCTGCCCTTTTTTTCTGTGTATAAGCAAGTTGTGGCCACTGGAGTCCAGTAGGTGTTGCCTTTGTGTTCTCTAGGTGTGGTCTATCTGCAGGCCCCCCACCCCCTCTGCCGGTGCCTAGGGTGGTTGGGTATGAGCGTTACCAGCGCCGGCCCACTGTGGCTTTTGCTGTGATTTCTGCCTCTCCTCCGTGGGAGGGGCTGTCACTGAAGCCACAAGACTTAGCACCAAGGGTAGAGGTGAGCACCTTTGCTCAGCTGCAGACCAGCCTATTTCCGGACTTCCGCCCAGAACCAGCAGTCGGAGCCTGCTCGCTACAGTTCCGCTGGTTAGGCGGGGCTTTTGACGTGCTCTCAGCTGTAAGCTTTTGCCCGTCAGGAGCTTTAGCCCCGCCCTTGATGCCAGGGCCCTTCTGCGCAGGGTCGGAAACCAAGGTTTATTGGGGCGGGCGTGTTTGCTGGCTTCCGCTCAGCTGCGTACTTCCGCTCCTCCCGGACTCTACCCCACCCCTGCGTTCGGAGCCCGCTCGTGCCCGTATGAATGCTATCCGTGGTTTCTCCGGCCGGGCGGGGATAGTAGCGTGAGCTCAGCTGCGAGCTTCCACTTGTCTCAGGGACTACCCCGTTCCCGCGCTTGTTCCCGCGCTCGGAGCCCGCTCGCGCACGTGGGGGGGGGGGGCTGGTAGTGTGAGTCAGCCGCAAGCCCCTGCCCATCCCTGGTCCTAGCCTGGTCCGCGCGGTCAGGGCCGGCTTGCGCAGGGCCTGCCCGTTCCTGGCCTCCCGCTTTGTCCCCGTAAGTGGGATTAAAGGCGGGCCCGCAGCTTCCGGACCGCTTTCGCGCGTCCCCTCCGACCTTCTGAGCTAGACTGATCTCCCACAGGCTTGGCCTCTGCCCACGCCGACAGAACCGCATTTCAGCGTCCTGTCACCCCAAACCCTTAAGCAGCCCTCAGCAGAGTACGAAGGGACCTAATACTCCACACTGTAGGCCTGGGAGCTCCCTCACTTGTTTCACAGCTCAAAACTGTCCAAACGCCTCTTCTAGGCTCTAGGACTACAGGCTGGGGCTTGGTTCCTGGGACCCAGGTCTCTCCCTCTTCGCCAAACTTTCCTCCCGCCCCGCGGGTCTCTCCGGGCTGCCATTTGCTCCGGGGAGCTGGGCAGCCCTCTTCGCGTTTTCGCTATTCCTACCAGTCTCAATGTGGCTTCTTCTGTGTTCCTTGGTTGAAGAGTCCACTTAGTTTAGTTCATAGTTGGTTTATCCAGATGATGGTTCTTTAAATTGAGTTATAATCCACTTTGCTTCTGGGTGTTGGAAGTTGGTACGTCCGCCTACTCCGTCGCCATCTTGCTTCCAGTTTTCTTCTTTTTTAAGTGTTTTATTGCTTGGGGGAGAAAAATAAGTCCCGACAATAGCAAAGTTTGATTTACAGCCTTATTTTTAAGAGAAAATTTGAAGGTACAAACTGTATCTTGTTACGTCCAGTTTGAATGTTCAGACTACTTTGTGTTTAGTAGCACCCTTTTTCTGTCTGTGTGTTTGTGTGTTACATTAATTGGTAGTATTGACTTAAGAAATGTCCAAACCTGTAGAGAACTTTTTGTACAAGTTTATCTGAGCCAAAACTGACAACAGTTGCCAGGAAGCAAAATCTCAGATGCTCCAGATAGTGAGTTTTGCAGTTTCTTTTATGAATTTGAAATTAAGAGGGGACTGTAAGGAACATTACATGAAGTTGAGAGAAAGCAAGTTGGATTTACAGAAGAATTTACAAGATGTATGCTGTTTTGAAAATGGTTACTAATTTCTAAGGTGTGTTAACCTAGATGCACAAAAACAATGGACAGGGCTGGCAAAAATGAACCTTTTACTATAGAAGTTACGTGCCTTGCTAACTACCCACTGAGGCCTACCCATTTAGGAATTCATGATCTAATCATTCTGCGAAGTTATTTTCTATGAAACCCCTTTTTTTTGTCCACAGTAGAAAATAGTATCCCATTAGGTTGCTGTCTATACAGTGTTTTGTTTTTTTATTTTGCAGGTGGCTTTCCTGGGGGAATGCCTGGTAATTTTCCTGGAGGAATGCCAGGAATGGGAGGGGGAATGCCTGGAATGGCAGGAATGCCTGGGCTCAATGAAATTCTTAGTGATCCAGAGGTTCTTGCAGCTATGCAGGTAAGACTTAGAAAAACAGAGTGTAACTTGGTAACACTCAGGCATTTCTTTCATAATTCAGTGTGGGGACAAAGGTTACTCTGTTAGCCAAGTATTAATTGCTCTTAATTACCAAATAGGTAACTGTACTTGTGACATTCATTTTCTTTCAGAATGAGTAGCTAAAATTTTTAAAAATTGATTTATAGGAAATACTTTGTAATACTTGGTAATTATATCTAGTTGTCTTTGTATCAAAATTGTGTATGCTTTTTTTCATTAAAGTGACATAATTGAGTTTAACTTGGAAGTACACATTAATAATATTTATACTTGAGGGCCTTGTTCAAACCCTAAATAACTTGGCCGTGACAGAATTATGGGACTAATTAATAATAAATTTGTTGACTCATAGCATTTAAAAATATTTTTTAAAAAGATAAAACACCTTTTTTTCAGGATCCAGAAGTTATGGTGGCCTTCCAGGATGTGGCTCAGAATCCAGCAAATATGTCAAAATATCAGAGCAATCCAAAGGTTATGAATCTCATCAGTAAATTATCAGCCAAATTTGGAGGTCAGGCATAAAACCCTTCTGACAGAACCTTTGCTGAAGGAAAAGCAACTTGAATCACCTGATGGATGTCGCAATAACACACACCAATGTACCTCTGACCTTCTCACGAAGGAAGCTGGGGTGCTTTGAAGAGAATCCCTACCCCTCTGCCCCAAGTGCAGCTGTAACATTTTACAGTGATTTGCCATTAGGGTATTCATTCAGATAATGTTTTCCTATTAGGAATTATAAAGTTTAAACACTTAAAATATTTTAAAACTAAGGGGTGTCTTAAACCCTACATTTTTCTTTACTAATCATTTTGGTGTTTTCCTTTGAATTAATTGGGCAAAAAATACTTCAGTATGGGAGAGTTATTTGTCAGTTTGAGTGAAATAAAGATTTATTAGTGGGAGACAAATATAACATTTAAATAAAGTTAGAGTTGGAGATATGGTTATTGAGGCATTTGATTTCTCTTTTTAAATGCTTTATTTTTTTTAAAAAATGAGTTATTTGAATAAAACTACTTGGGACCACCAGTCTAGCAGTAGTACCTGGGTAGGGACTGGAAGTACCTGGCAGGGTAGCAGCGATCTTACTACATTTTATATAACATGTACCCTTGTGCACATGCATTTAAATCTTACACTGTGGTGAAGGGATAATTTTTATAATGCTGCAGTAGAGTTGGATTACTTAGCTCTGTTCTTGTCTGATATATAAAATAAATGTTCATATTTTCCACATGGAATTAAGAGAATACTTTTCTTTTTATATTTCTATGTTTAAAATTATCTTCTCTGGTCAGAGAATTACCCAACCCTTTGTCAGCTATTGATGTGTTTTCCCCCCTTACTCTTAGACTAAAGCTAGTCCTTTTTCACTGGCATCATCACTGCTATCATTCACAATATAAGTGCAAGCATATTTAATGCTGGGTTTAATTATATGTGTAATACATACAGTGACTATGTCAGATAATACCCAGTAACAGTTGTAGTTTCCTACTTGGCCAAGAGATTTCATATTTAAGTGTTAGATTTATACTTCGGTGAAGTCTTATGATATCAAAAGATATTGGAAGGAGGGACTCCCTTTGGTATTTGGTATGGTCTTCTACTTAGGAAATGCCGATATTTTCTTTGTATTTTGGAGAGTATGAGGTTTCACTTAATTGAGATACATACAGCGAAACCTAAGTTTTTGATCCAGTATGAATTATAAAGTTGATGAGATCCATGATTCTTTATTGTAGACTATTGGTACTATAAAAGATTTATTGTTGTCCTATTCAGCTCTTAAATACTGCAGCTATATTTGCACCTCTCTTTTTCTCTCCAAGAATAAAGAAAATGATAAATTTTCTGTTCCTGTATTAAATATTCAATTCTTGTATTAAATAAGACTGAGTCTAGGCACTGTACCAGGAACAGGTTTCTACCTGTTTTTCTATTAAAATGCTGTTTAAAATTAGTTTCAAGGAATGAGGCCTTCTGTACTTTATTTGAAGAATAATGATAGATGCAGTGACTAAATTCCATGGAACACATTTTGAAATAGCACATACCGGAAATGATAAGTTGATTCGGAGTCTAACCCTTTACTGTATACAGCAGATAGAAAAGCACCTGTTGTAGAAGTGAGAAAAGTTGTACACTAATTGAACTTGCTTTTTAAACCCTTTAAAAATATTCAACATGTAAACTTGCATTTGAGCTTGCCTGTGTTCTTTCTGTTAATGTGTGTTCGCCTTTTTAAAAATTTCCAGTGTATGCTGTGAATAATTCAAGATAATTTGCTTTTGAATTCCTTATCTGATTTGAATTACTTAACTTCCTATTACCTAAGTACATTCTAACATTGCAAATATTACCATAAATAGGTAAAAGTAAAATTGATCTTCTGAAAATGAGTTCTGTGCTTTTTTAGACTTTTAAGTTCCATAAATACAAAGAAACTCAGTACCACTTATAAAGAGAAATGTTCTTTTCTTGTGCTAATAATGCTGTAAGAAGGAAAAGTAAAGGACTTTTTTCTGCTTAAAAATATATAGTGATTGGGTATTTCTAGCTACATTAAAAATAAAGTATGATTTCAAACTGGATATTGACTCTCCCGCCCCCATTTTTCCCCAGCATATGTTCTATTTTTTTTGTCTGTAGCACTCATTTATTGGGTATAGTAGGCTTCAGATTATAAAGTGCTGTTAACAAGGTCCCTAAAATACATTAGCCTAAGAAAAACACTTTGTTTTCTTTCAGGTGGTAGTCCAGAGGTAAGTATAGTGTGTCCGTAAAGTCATGGTGCACTTTGACCCGTCGACCAGTCAAAAGTGCACCATGACTTTACGGACGCACTGTAGTTATACCATACTCAGGTAGTGTCCATTTCTGGGTCCAATGGTGCTTGCTCTGCTGCACATCTTCTATCTTGAGAAACAGGAGAGGGCTCCAGGGAAGTATATGCCAAAATACTGAGGCCAATACATGGAATTAGCATTTTATTCTCATATTCTATTAATCAGCTTTTTTTAAAATTGAGTTTTTTATAAATATGATTAACATGTATTTTTATTTTTCTTGTCTTTTTTTTTTAATTTCTTTTTATTTTATTCATTTTAGAGAGGAGACAGAAAGGGTGGGAGAGAGAGAGAAAGAGAAAGAGAGAAAGGGGGGAGGAGCTGGAAGCATCAACTCCCATATGTGCCTTGACTAGACCATGCAGGGTTTTGAACTGGCGACCTCAGTGTTCCCAGGTCGACGCTTTATCCACTGCGCCACCACAGGTCAGGCCTAAAATTGATTTTTATAGAGGGGAAAGGAGAGATCAGGAAAGAGGAACATCTTGCTGCTGTATGTGCTCTGACCAGGGATCGAACTGGCAACCTCTGTGCTTTGGGTCAATACTTTAATTGGCCAAGCTATCTGGCCAAGGTGGTCAGCTTTTTTTTTGTCTTGAGACCATATTTAGCTGCAAGGTAAACTAGGAAATAATGGTCTATAGCTGTGTGGTCACATGCCCAACAAAATTATTACCACAGAAGAAATGAAGACCTAGAGTTACATCTAGCAGTTTGCCACACTAGGAAATACAAGCCTAATGGGATATAGGAGAAACAACATAGAGATTTTATTGTACCTGAAAGTAATGCATCCAAATAGTCTCATGTACCAAGTAGTACTAAGTCTGTGCCAAGCACTTTGTAATCAGTTCGCAACTATTGACTCTATTCTGATAATGACCGTAAGTTAAGTTCTTATATCTCCATTTTATATAAATGAGGAGACTGAAGCACTTAATTGCCCAGAATAACACCCCTAATTATTTGTAGAGCTGAGAATTTTACCAAGCTTGTGGTTTCAAAGGTCTTCCTCTTTATCCTATACATACTCTGCTGCCCCTTTCTGTATGAGGTTGCTTCTTGCAAAATTGTTCATTACTCAAGAAATTCTAAACAATTAAGATGTACATTTGAAAGGAGTATCACACATCATGGGGTGTGCTGGTAAACACATTCAACATGGTGTCTCCTAATAGGAATCTAACATAAATGAAGTGCTTGGTCTACTTGTAACAAACCCAATAATAGGGACAAGAAAAAAATAGTTTTAAAAATTATGATGTGACCCTGGCCAGTTGGTTCAGTGGTAGAGTGTCTGCCCAGCATGTGGATGTCTCAGGTTCAATTCCCAGTCAGGGCACACAGGAGAAACTACCATCTGCTTCTCCACCCCTTCCTACCCTCCTCCCTCCATTCTTTTTTTTTTTTTTTCTCTCTCTCTCTCCTCTCCTGCAGCCATGGCTTGAGTGGTTTGAGCAGTTGAGCCCTGGTGCTGAGAGTGGCTCCATGGCCTTGCCTCAGGTGCTGAAATAGCTTGGTTGCTGAACAACAGAGCAGTGACCCCAGATGGGCAGAGCATTGCCCTTTAGGAGGCTTTCTGGTGGATCCCTGGGGCGTAACCAGGTGTCTGCTTCCCTGCCTCTCACTTCTCAATTAAAAAGAAATTATGATACAGTAATTTTTAAAGTTTGTACCAATATGTTTAGAAATTTGTACCAATATTAACCAACATTGCATTATTAATACAGTTTGAGAAAGTCCTCGAAAGTAAATGTGCAAAAGTATAGTTAAGAATAGCTTGGAAAACTAAAAATGACAAATTTAAACAGTATGGCATATCAAGTTGACTAAAGTTTTAAATATACTGCCCACAGAAATTAGGGGATATTTCAAAATTAATATGAAGTGATAAACTATCTTCTAATTTTTGTGAGCAGTGTATGTTGGCAATTATTTAGTGAAACCTAATGTGTAGTGCTGATGGTAGTGGACGTTCATTATTTTCTATGAAGTCTAACAATGAAATGCTTGACATTCTTTTAAGGTAAGATCCAAATTTTAAAACTGGATTCTAAGGATTAGAGCAGAGTAGCAAGGGGGTAAATAATATAAACGGTGCTCTATAAAATCTATGTACAGGTATTGATCTACTTAGGAACTATGCAACTTAATGACCATTCGACTTTACGACCACAATCGCTAGCCACGACTGCTCCGCATCTGGCAGCACAAGCGTTGCCCAGCTGGGCGTACGACAGTGCGGACCAGCTTCCAGCAGCACTACCATCTCCATGTGCACCATTTCAACTGTTATCCCAGACTCTGTACAGCAATTGTGTTTTGTGTCTTGGATATTTTTCATCAAACCTCTCCCAAGATGTCTACCACGAGGAAATTGTCTTTGTCTTTGACTTAAAGATTTTTATAACATCATTTCACAGTACTGTACATATAGCCTACTCACTACCAAATCACGTTACGACTGGTCTGTCAGAACCAATCGTGGTCGTAAGCCGAGAACTAGCTGTATATGGTATATCAATTAGGATGTCCTTAAATTCACTCACTCAGATCACTAGGACATTGTAGTATAGAGACCATTTAACCAATGGTAATTAAAAGACTTTCTGCAGCCTGACCAAGTGATGGTGCAATGGATAGAGCGTCGGACTGGGACGCAGAAGGCCCAGGTTCAAAACCCCAAGGTCACTAGCTTGAGCCCATCAGGTTTGAGCAAGGCTCACCAGTTTGAGCCCAAGGTCGCTTTCTTGAGCAAAGGGTCACTTTGTTTGCTGTAGCCCCCGGTCAAGGTACATGTGAGAAGTAATGAACAACTGAGGTATTGCAACAAAGAATTGATGCTTCTCATCTCTCCCTGTCCATCTGTCCCTATCTGTCCCTCTCTCTGTTTCTATCACACACAAACACACACATATATATATATATTTTTCTTTCTGTGCAAACTTTGTGAAAACATGACCAGATCAAAGCCACATACATGAAATCAGTTCTGGCTAGTTTTTTTTCATTTTGGTGAGAGGAGGAAAGGCAAAGAGACAATCCTGCCTGTGCCCCACCAGGATCCACTGGGTAAGCCCACTAGGGGGCAATGCTCTGCTCATCTGGGGCTGTTTCTCTTTGCAACAGGAGCCCTTTTTTTTTACTAGCTCCTGAGACAGAGTCCATGGAGCCATCCTCAGTGCCAGGGCCAGATCACTTGGCTGTTCGAGCCATGGCTGCAGGAGGGAGGAAGGGAGAGACCAAAAGAGACAGCGGGGGTGGGAGGGGAGAGTGAGGGGTCAGCAGATGTTCGCTTCTCCTGTGTGCCCTGACTGGAAATTGAACCCAGGACATTCACACAGGCTGCTGCTCTAAAACTGAGCAAACCACCCAGGACCCTGGCTAGGTTCTTTTAACTTATTTTGTACTAATGGTATGGGTGTGAACAGGATGATGCTGAATTTTTTATGTTTATGTTTATATAACTTAGGGAACCTTCTGAGGAAAATAGGTAATTGTGAATACTCAATTAGATGTAAAAATGTTTAAAACAAGCAAAAAAAAGTCATGATTTCTAAACATTGGAAATAAATACATCTGCCCGAAGAAGCAATGGCTAGAGTGTCAGCCTAGGACACTGAGGAGCCATGTTCAAAACCCTGAGGTTGGGACTCACCAGCTTGAGCACGGGGTTGCTGGCTTGAGTGTGGGATCATAGACATGACCCCATGGTCGCTAGCTTGAGCCCAAAGGTCTCAGGCTCGAATCCCGAGGTCGCTGACCTGGCTGAAGCCCTCGGGTCAAGGCACATATGAGAAAGCAATCAATGAACAACTAAGGTGCCTCAACTGAGTTGATGACTTTTCATCTCTCTCTTTTCCTGTCTGTCTCTGTGTGTCTTTCTCTTGCAAAACAATTAAAAAGATGCCTGACCTGTGGTGGCGCAGTGGATAAAGCGTCGACCTGGGAACACTGAGGTCGCCAGTTCAAAACCCTGTACTGGTCTGGTCAAGGCACATATGGGAGTTGAGCTTCCAGCTCCTCCCCCCTTTCTCTCTTTCTCTATCTCTCTCTCTCACTCTGTGTCTCCTTTCTAAAAAAAAAATGAGCCTGACCTGTGGTGGCGCAGTGGATAAAGCGTCAACCTGGAAACACTGAGGTCGCCAGTTCAAAACCCTGCACTGGTCTGGTCAAGGCACATATGGGAGTTGATGCTTCCAGCTCCTCCCCTCTCTCTCTCTCTCACTCTGTATCTCCTCTCTAAAATGAATAAATAAAATAAAAAATAAATAAAAATTAATTAAAAAGAGCCTGACCAGGCGGTGGCGCAGTGGATAAAGTGTCGACCTGGGAACACTGAGGTCGCCAGTTCAAAACCCTGCACTGGTCTGGTCAAGGCACATATGGGAGTTGAGCTTCCAGCTCCTCCCCCCTTTCTCTCTTTCTCTCTCTCTCTCTGACTCTGTGTCTCCTCTCTAAAATGAATAAAATAAAAATTAAAAAAATTAAAAAGAAAATACAACTAGAGTTCCATTTAATAAATGATGTACCTACATCAGAACTACAGAGTTCCATTTAGTACATTATGCACCTATATAAATGCTACATTTTTCACTGCATACTCATTATATGACACTTTTGTAGTGTTTTCAGTACAATAGAAAACAATTCTATAATATTTTCAAAACTTTTATTGATTGATTTTAATGAGAAAGGAAGGCTTAGTTCATTGATTGCTTTCCCACATGTGCCTTGACCACAGGCCTTCAGCAGACCGAGTAACCCCTTGCTGCAGCCAGCAACTTTGGGTCCAAGCTGACGAGCTTTTGCTCAAGCCAGATGGGCCTGCGCTCAAGCTGGCGAGCTTGGGGTCTCGAACCTGGGTCTTCCACATCCCAGTCTGAGACTCTATCCACTGCACCATTGCCTGGTCAGGCTGTTTTTTTACTTTAAAATAAGATATGTGCAGTGTGCATAGGGATTTGTTCATAGTTTTTTTTTATAGTCCCGTCCTCCAACGGTCTGAGGGACAGTGAACTGGCCCCCTATGTAAAAAGTTTGGGGACCCCTGCTCTAACCACTGACTGAGCTACCCAGCCAGGGCAAAGATAATTTTATCTTGATCAAAATATTTTTTGACCCTGGACATGCTTTCTGCTCTAGATTCATGCTCTACAAATGGCAATTTGGAAAAAAGCATTCTGTTTCCATCAAAATGGAAAAGTGCCCATAAGTGTCTATAAATCTGCATCCACATAATCCAGTATACAGGGTTGGGCAAAAGTAGGTTTACACTTGTGAGTACCGGAAGAGTATTTTCCAGGCTGTAAACCTACTTTTGCTCCACCCTGTATTTTTTTAAAATTTATTGATTTTAGTAAAGGAAGGGTAGAGAGATACCATATTTTTCGCTCCATAAGATACACCTGGGGTTTTAAGGAGGAAAATAAGAAAAAAATATTCTGAACCAAATGGTGTGTTAAAATATTTACTAAAATGCCGTATTTTTCCCTCCATAAGACACATGGGCATTTCCCCCTCCACCTTGGGAGTGTGGGGCGGAGTGCATCTTATAGAGCGAAAAATACATACATCAATCTGCCCTGACCAAGGATCGAACCAGCAACCTTTGCATTTGGGACGATGCTCTTAACTAACCGAGATATGCAGCCAGGATGAAAAAATATTTTTTTCCCCTACCCTGTATTCTTGAAAGTTTGAGTGGGAGTCAATTAGAACTTGTCCTGTGCTTAACTTTTATAACAGACCAGCTTGTCTGTTCCAGTGCAAGAATTTTATCTTCATTGGCCTTTTGGGTCTGTGCCTGGATGTCATCACCCAAAAGAGTGCTGGAATTATTCCTGAAAGCCAGTCTTATAAAAGGTGTCTATGAGTAACAACCATACATATAGATACCAGTAAATCCAACTACCATATGTGTTTCCTCAACTAACCTTTTACTTACTTAGCTTGCAGTTGGTATAGCACCACCCTAAATGAAGAGTATCTTAAATGCAAAGAGATCTTAACCAATGGCAAAATATTTTCTAAAAATTTTGTGAAAACATGACCAGGTTGTGCTGGCTGGGGTAGCTCAGTTGGTTAGAGCAAGGTTGAGGCTTTGATCTCTGGTCAGGGCACATACAGGAATCAACCAATGAATGCGTAAATAACTGGAATAACAAATCAATGCTTCTCTTTTCCCTTCCCTCCTTTCTTCCCTCTAAAATCATTCATCCAATCAATAAAGAAGAAAATATATGACCAGTTAAATTCCTGAGAAGTAAATGTGATAAGGGCATCAAGCCCTGACCCTGGTATGTAGTAAACACTAAAAAATTATCAGTGAGGGTATTACAAAACTTGCTGGTACTGAAACTGATAGAGACAATTGACATTTGTACCCTAGTGAGGAAGTGAAATTGGAGTCTTGAAACATTGTGTCTCACAATACAGTGTTAGGGGCCTGGTCTGTGGTGGTGCAGTGAATAGAGGGTCACCTGGAATGCTTAAGTCGACAGTTCGAAACCCTTGGCTTGCCTGGTCAAGGCACATATAGAAGTTGATGCTTCCTGTTCACCCCTTCTCTCTTTCTCCTATCTAAAATGAATAAATAAAATCTAAAAAATATACAGTGTTAGGTTAGAAATAAGGCATCTGTAGTTCTGTTTAATTTGACTCTTCACTTTGCAACACGGAAAAATCTTTTTGAAGTATTTTATAAAGTACACCTACATAAATTAACTTTTTTATAATCTTCACAGCAAGTCATTAGTTTTTGTATTAACACTTATTTCATAAAGAAGGAAACCAAGAGGTTAAAGACTTTCCTACTTGCCAACAAGTATGTTCCTGCATGTGATCATTATGACTTTCAGAAACTTAAGTTCTCTTCCCACCACACCCCGGGTTTTTCAGAGGAGAGAGAATCTTATATCCAATCAACATTTTATTTCTTCTTGCCAAAATGTTATTTTCAAAATATAATAGCAAGAAAAATGCTAATTAAGCCACAGAGAAACAGGAAGACTTGAGTTCCCCATCTTGCTTGTAGTGGAAGAAAGTGGAGAAAAAGGAGGCCGTCTAGACTTTCTGAAGTCCCCAGCGTCATGTTAGCAAGTGTGAAGCCTGAGTAACCAGGTCTCCTCAACCTAGAGTACCCAACCGCTTCTCGTCAGGAAGTCAGCACTGCGCTGCTCCGCCCCGTACGCTCCGCGAGCCAATCAGAGCTATGGGGGCGTTCCTAGGCTTACCTTTCTATTACCCGGCCCGGCAGCCTCTAGCTGCGAGACGGGGCGCCCTACGACCCGGAAGTAGTAGGAGGTGAGGCTAAGAGGGTGGAGTTTGTGACGCTTCGCACTGGGCTCCCGCTCTTCTCACTCGGCTGGCTGTGGCTCCTGTGGGAAAAGTGTGGGCCGGACTGAGGGGAACCGCACCAATGGCTTCCGTGTTGTCCTACGAAAGCTTGGTCCACGCTGTGGCCGGAGCTGTGGTGAGGAGGGGTCTTCACGCCAGGGCGGCTGCGGGGTGTGAGGTTTCTCTGAGGTTACTTCCCGGGATATGTCTGGGGGATGGGGATGAGAGAGATCGTGTGGGGTTGGGTCTAAAAGTGGGCGGTTTTTATAAAAAGGTTGACTACCCCTGGTCTAGGGTCTCCTGTTGTGGCTGTGGGACGGAAAGGAAGGGGGCGTAGGCGGGAAGTCGCTGTAAGAATTTGGTGTGAGGGCCGACACTCACTCTTCGCTCCTGGCGACAGCTCTGGCCTCCTGGAGACTATCTGGGATATAGACGGCGGTGGTCCCACATACTCACAGGGAGTCGGGCAGAAGATAATTGCTGTTTTATTTGCTTTGTGAAAGTTAAGACCTCTCTTCCTCCTACCACACCTTCACCGCACCACAAACTCATCTCACTTGGGCCAGGGATAAACCAAGTGTGATGCTGTGTTGCTCAATCATGTGCTTAACTACAACCGATTTTCTCACATTTGCTGCAGGCACATGGAAGTGCCTTCCTAATAGGATATCTCTGACAAAAATTTTTTTTTTTTAAGTCAAGGCCAGAGTTGCTGTCTACCACAGGTGTGGTTTACTGTGAGGTATATGCAGGGTTCTTGGGCTTCTGGATGTCTCAGTTCCATTTGACATCCCTCCTTTATCCTTAAAACGTTCCATTCTTGACTTGGGGTAGCTCACCTTCCTGGTTCTCATCTTATTTCTTTATCATATCCTTCTCTAGCTGTCAACACATGCCTGTAACAGTTCGAATCTGTAACTTCAGAGGAGTATCACTGATTCCTCTCCTTTTAGCTCCCCAAACTCCTAGAGAACATACATTCTGTGCAGACTCATCAGGGCTGAACCCCAACTCCATTATTTGTTAGATAGGTGGCCTGTAAACCACACTTTCCCAATCTGTAAATTGGGTATATTGATAGTTACCTCACAGAGTTATGAGAATTAGGTGACACAGTAGTAGTTCATGGGAGGGAGTACCTGATTCAGGAATCTTAGTTTGTTTATTAAACCAAAAGAGCCTTTCAGCCATTGTATAGAGGCTGAGTGGGAAGGTTGCTTGACATGCTTTAGGATGGGCATGGAGTCCTATGTTCCTGGTGAGAAGGAAACAAAAAGGCAAATAGGTTACAGGGGGCCAAATTGTGTGATTTGTCTTGTGAGTGGGAAAGAGAGCTAGCTAGCTATTGGAGGCTTAGAGCATGTAGCAGCTTGCTCATTTACGTTTTAAACATAATCACCGTGGCTTCTCTGTTGAGAGTGGGCTATAAGCGAGCAAGGGTGCAAGCAAGGATGGTAGCAGTGGAGGTGGTAAAAAGTGATCATTAACCTGTTATATATATATATTTTTTTTTTTTTTTAAATTTTTATTTATTGATTTTAGAGAAGAAGAGAGAAAGGAACATTGATCTGTTCTTGTATGTGCCCTGACTGGGGATCGAACCAGTAACCTCTGCAGTCTCTGCTTTGGGACAAAGCTTTAATTAACTGAGCTTTCGGGCCAGGGCAACCTGGAATAAGGTGGTGACTTCAGAGTTTGATGGTGAATTGGATATGGGGTTTAACAGAATGAGGGTTGGTTGACTCCCAAAAGTTTTTGTCTTCAGCAACTGGAAGGATGATATTCCCACTTACTGAGCTGGTAAAGATCATGACAGAGCAAGTTTGGGGGAAAATATGAATTGCGTTTTGGTTTTGGACTAGTTATATTTGAAATGCCTAAGAGTAGTCATGATTTTAGATGACTTCACCAAGAAAATGGATGTAGACTGAGAGAAAAGTCTCAGAAACCGAGCCTTGGAACATGAACAGTAAGAGGTTAGGGAAGTGAGAGAACACCAGCAAAGGAGACAAAGGAAGTAGGGTAGGAGGAAAACTAAAATAATATGATGTTCTGAAAGTCACATGGAGAGGGTATAGACCACCTTAGTCAGATGCTACTGATGGATTAAATAAGATGACTGAGAATTTGTGTGTGTGTGTGTGTGTGTGTGTGTGTGTAAGTGTGTAACAGAGAGAGGGACAGATAGGGACAGACAGGAAGGGGGAGAGATGAGAAGCATCAGTTCTTTATTGCAACACCTTAGTTGTTCATTGATTGTTTTCTCATATGTGCCTTGACAGGGGGGGCTACAGCAGACCGAGTGACCCCTTGCTCAAGCCAGCAACCTTGGGCTTAAGCTGGTGAGCCTTGCTCAAACCAGATGAGCCTGCGCTCAAGCCAGCAACCTCGGGGCTTTGAACCTGGGCCCTCCACGTCCCAGTCCGACTCTCCATCGACTGTGCCACTGCCTGGTCAAGCAAATAACTAAGAATTAATCACTGGATAATCAGCATGTTCATCAACATGAAAAATCCAATGGTTACTTGAGAAGACCATTTCGGTGCTCACTTTGATAGCACATCTACTAAAGATTGGAACGAGAAGACCCATTTCGATAGAATGGTAGGGTGAAGAGTTGGGAGTACATTTAAGAGAGAATGGGAAATCTTTGTTGTTGTTTTTCTCTCAATAAATGTCATTTATTTAACACCTTTATTGAGTGCTTTCAATGTTCTAGGTGCTAGATATAAAGTGGGGAACAAAGAGTTTTTCTTCATGAAGTTTGCATTCCACTGGGGGAGTCAGACTATAGTTGAGTAAACAAACAAAACCCAATAATTTTAGATAGTGTTAAGTGTTATAAAAGAAATAAGTTGGCAAACTTTCTGTAAGGAAGCAGGTAGTAAATATTTTACACTTCATGTAAAGTCTCTGATGCCACTACTCAGTCCGCCATGATAGTGTGAACTCAGCCATTCATAACAGTGACTAACTGAATGGGCAGAACTGTGTTCCAAGAAAATCCTATTTACCAAACCAAGCACTGGATTAGATTTTGGCCATAGTTTTCTACCCTTGCTTCAGACAGTGACTGGAGTGAGAGATGATGTATTTCTATTTGACCTACAGAGGAATTGCCATATTTTTCTCTTTTTATTGCCTATTTTTCTTTTGTTAAAAGTTCTGCTTGAAATTATTTACCCTGAATTTGCTACAGTTTTTCTTTCTAGCTATGTTAGAATATCCAGAACATAGTCTTGTGAGAATAATTTTTTCCTCCTGCTTCCCCTTGCGGCAGTACTGTTTCTAGCACATATCTGAGTGAGAATTTGCATTGTATTTTGTTATTCATGCTCAAAAATGGTTCTCATCTCTTTTTGCAGTCCTCTGTATTAAGTAAGGTTAAACCACACAACATGGGCCCTATTTTCTTCTGGTTGCCACGAAAAGAAAAATTCACTACGAAAATGTTACTACAGTTGACAAGAGTGACATTACTTTTTTTTTTTTTATTAAATTCATTTTTATTTTATTTATTTTAGAGAGGAGACACAGAGTGAGAGAGAAAGAGAGAAAGGGGGGAGGAGCTGGAAGCATCAACTCCAATATGTGCCTTGACCAGGCCAGTACAGGGTTTTGAACTGGCGACCTCAGTGTTCCCAGGTCGACGCTTTATCCACTGCGCCACCACAGGTCAGGCAAGAGTGGCATTACTTTTAACGATATAGTATTGTGGTGATGGTTCATGTTTACTTAAGTGTCCTAAGCATGATGTTCAACTAAAGCTTTGAGATGATTGAGTCAGTTTAGCATAGTGGTTAAGAGTACTTGAGCTAGGCAGCATGGGTTGTAATTGTGACTGTGCCCATTCTCCTCAACTATGTGACTTTCGCATAATAAACTCTAGGGCTGCCTGATTTAGATGCTTCTTCTCCCCAAAGGATTGTTGGATCATTGTTTAGGTGTTGACTTACAACTTTTTAGAGTTAATGTTTTATATTGGCTTTTTTACTTCTTTCCAAGTTCAACACTCTCACATCAAGTATGCTGTCATGCACACGCACACATACACACACATTTAAAAAATTAAAATAGCCTGACCAGGCAGTGGCGCAGTGGATAGAGCATCGGACTGGGATGTGGAAGACCCAGGAAGACCCAGGTTCAAGTCCCCAAGCTCGCCAGCTTGAGCGCGGGCCCATCTGGCTTGAGCAAAAAGCTTGCCAGCTTGGACCCAAGGTCGCTGGCTCCAGCAAGGGGTTGCTCGGTCTGCTGAAGGCCCGTGGTCAAGGCACATGTGAGAAAGCAATCAATGAACAACTAAGGTGTTGCAATGGCAATGAAGAACTAATGATTGATGTTTCTCACCTCTCTCCATTCCTGTCTGTCTGTCCCTATCTATCCCTCTCTCTGAACCTCTCTCAGTCCCTGTAAAAAAAAAAAAAAAAAAAAAATTAAAATTAACGAGTGATTTTGAGTGTTTTCTGGCACAACATGGAATAATTGCAATCCCGAATACTTTATTTAAAAACCAAAATTGTACTGTTTCAGGGTAATACTATATTTCTAATTGATGACTTCTATATGTGGTACAGTTAATGGCCTCATGTAAATAATCTACTATATCATATCATTAAAAAGACTTCCAAAATCAATTCTAAAGATTTTATGCAGTCTTTTTTATAGCTTTCATTTATTTTTTATGACTTTATTGGCCTACGTTGGTTAATAATATTATATAGGTGAGAAGCGTTCAATTCTGTGATACATCATCTATATATTATAGTGTGTACCCATCATCCTAAGTCCAATTATGCAATCTTTATTATAATTATTTTTCTAACTTTATAAAATGGGGATAGTAACACCTTACTGGGTTCTCCTGAGAAGTAAATGTGGTAACACTTGTAAAGCACCTAGTACAATGCTTGGAATAGTGTAGTAAGGCCATAATTAATAATTTCTTTTTCAGATATATTCTTTTTAATAATTTTTAAAATTTTGTTTATTGATTTTAGAGAGAGAGGGAGAGGGAAAGAAATAAATATCAATGTGTTGTTCCACTTCTTGTGCATTCATTGGTTGATTCTCTTATGTGCCCTGACCAGGGATCAAACCCGCAATCTTGTCATATCCAATGGAATTGAAGTTTTCTGTCATCTCATATGGCCAACTGTACCTATTCCCTTCACTTGTAGCAGATCTCACCTTTTACTTCGTAGATAAAATAGGGCTACATGAGATGAGCTTTCTCACTTATTTTTTCTTATTACAGAATCAATTGCAGTTGTACTCATATTCGCACATTCTGCTTGTTTTAGCAAAACAGAGATGCATCTATCTCTGCTGCCTTTGATCTCTGTCTTCACCCATGACCCCAAACCCAATTACCTTTTGAGACTTTGCACCATTAATTTTCACTTTTTATTAAAGATTTTATTTATTGATTTTAAAGAGAGAAAGGCGGAGGGAGGAACGGGAAGCATCAGTTTATAGTAATTGCTTCTCGTATTTGGCTAGCCGGACAACCTTGTGTTTTCGAACTGATGACCTCAGCATTCCAGGTCAACACTATCTGCTGTGCCACCACAGGTCAGGCCACCTCTTTCTTATAGCTTTAATCTTTCTTCAGGACTTCCTTTCAACTTTTAATCATGCTCAGCCCGCCTTGTAACAAAACCATACCAGTCTGGTCTAGAGACTGCTTTTCTCCTTAGCTGCTGCTCATTACCTTTCCCTTTATGCTAACTTTATTTAAAGAATATTCTGGCCTGATCAGGCAGTAGCGCAGTGGATAGACCGTCAGATTGGGACCCAGATTTGAAACCCTGAAGTTGCTGGCTTGAGAATGGGATTATAGATAAGACCCCATGGTCGCTGGCTTGAACCCGAAGGTCGCTGGCTTGAGCAAGGGGTCACTTGCTCTGCTGTAGCCCCCCAGTCAAGGCACATATGAGAAAGCAATCAATGAACAACTAAGAGGATGCAACAAAGAATTGATGCTTCTCATCTGTCTCCCTTCCTGTCTGACCCTATCCCTCTCTCTGCCTCTCTTACAGTTTGTCAAAAAAAAAAAATACTGTATAAATTTTTTTTTAAAAAATAACTTATTTTAAAAAAATTATTAAAAGCATCAATAAGGTGACAAGAACATAAGGAACTCTCAGAATGGAGAATGAGTAAAGGCAGGACCCAGGATCAAGGATAGCAGTTATTGCCCTGCAGAAATTGTTTAATCAGATAAACATGAGCTTTAGATTTGTAGCTTATAGAGATACAGAACAGAAGGGAAAGAGCCTTGTCTGTCCAAGATGAGAAGTCCAGTAAGGGATTAACCAATAAATCTGGAGCCCCAAAGTGCCTAGCGGATGTACTTTCTGGAGGTACTTATCTTTGTGAGGTCTGAAAGAATGCCCCAAAATAAAATCCTAAGGAAATGAGTAACTCAATCCAACTAACTAAACTCACAGAGAAACAAGGCATTGTGAACAAGAAGTGTAGACAACAGCAAGGATCAGGAAATGGACCAGATTGGTGGTAGTATTGTGAATAGAGCATTGACCTGGGATGCTGAAGAACTGGGTTCAAAACCCCAAGGTTACCTGCTTGAGTGTGAGATCATCTGGCTTGATCATGGGTTCACTGGCTTGATCACACGGTCACCAACTTGAGTATGAAATCATAGACATGACCCCATGATTACTGGCTTGAGTCCAAAGGTTTGGCTTCAAGCCCAAGGTCACTGGCTTGAGCAAGGAGTCACTGGCTCAGCTGGAGCCCCCCAGTGTGCCCTGACCAAGGATCAAACCAGCAAACTTTATCCTTTCTGGACAATGTTCTTAACTTACTGAGCTAACTGGCCAGGGTCTAAAACTTGATCTTCTGCCTGAGAATATGTACCATCAGTGGGCTCGCATCTGGATTGAGAACCATAAACCCATGAGAGATTTCATGTGTATAATTTCATCCCTAACTATATGCTTGTTGTTTTTATTCGTAGGGTCTTGTCAATGGAAAGACTAGTTGTTGGCTTCTTTTCTTTTCTTGGTAATTTTTGTCATTGTGCTACCTTAGATGAGTTATTTATAGAACTTTTAGCAGAGAGAGTGCCTGTATTTTATTTAAAACACAGCAAACAAAACCATTATATAGAACAATATGATTCTTACACTTCTACTTTGTGGTGAATATTTTGATTAAGCACAGAGACTAGAAGTATATATCTGATTATTGCATATTTTGGATTCAGAGCGTAGAACAACTGAGCTCAGGAAGGTTAACAATCCATTTACCTGCTATCTTTGACATGTGACCTAGGTCGCAAACACCTAAAATTGTCATTTCCAGGGACCCAGCAGATTCTTTTTTCAATATCAGAGAGATAGAACAGTATTTCTTCTAGAAAATTTAATGCTTCTGTTTAAGTACGTAACTACAGAAGTTTGAACAATAACAATCTCAATAGGTTAAAATATTGTATGCGTTCGCTGAAAACCTGATGTGACTCATCATTAATAGTGAACTTTTGTTTCTTTAAAAGTTTTGGCTCATTGTCTTGTGATGTGTAATGACTAACGGCTTTTCAAATCTTCCAGGGCAGCGTGACTGCAATGACAGTGTTTTTTCCTTTAGATACAGCTCGACTTCGACTTCAAGGTTAGTATCTTTTGTAGTCACTGTATTCCTGTTTTTATATATATATATATATATATAATTAATTTTAATGGGGTGACACCAATAAATCAGGGTACATATGTACAATGAAAACATCTCCAGGTTATCTTATCATTCAATTGTGTTGCATACCCGTCACCCAAAGTCAAATTGTCCTCTGTCACCCTCTATCTGGTTTTCCCTGTGTCCCTCTCCTCCTCCCTATCCCACCCTTCCCTCCCTCCCCCTACCCCGTAACAACCACTCTCTTGTCCATGTCTCATAGTCTCACTTTTATGTCCCACCTATGTATGAAATCATGCTGTTCTCAGTTTTTCTTTTTTTCTGATTTACTTATTTCACTCCGTATAATGTTATCAAGGTACATCCATTTTGTTATAAATGATCCGATGTCATCATTTCTTATGGCTGAGTAGTATTCCATAGTATATATGTACCATAGCTTTTTAATCCACTCGTCCTCTGACGGACACTTGGGCTGGTTCCAGATCTTCGCTATTGTGAACAACGCTGCCACGAACATGGGGGTGCATTTCTTCTTTTCGAACAGTGCTATGGTGTTCTTAGGGTATATTCCTAAAAGTGGGATAGCTGGGTCAAAGGTATTAATTTTATATCCTGCCATCTTGCTGAATTCATTTATCAGGTTCAGTATTTTTTTGACTGAGACTTTAGGGTTTTCAATATACAATATCATATCATCTGCAAATAGTGACAGTTTTACTTCTTCTTTTCCAATTTGGATGCCTTTATTTCTTCTTCTTGTCTGATTGCTGTAGCTAGGACTTCCAGAACTATGTTGAATAAGAGTGGTGAAAGGGGGCATCCCCACCGGGTTCCTGATCTTAAGGGGATTGCTTTTAATTTTTGTCCATTTAGTATGATGTTTGCTGTGGGTTTGTCGTAGATGGCCTTTATCATGTTAAGGAATGATCCCTGTATTCCCACTTTACTGAGAGTTTTGAGCATGAATGGGTGCTGGATTTTATCAAATGCCTTTTCTGCATCTATTGAAATTATCATGTAATTTTTGTCCTTCCTTTTGTTTATGTGATGAATCACATTGATTGATTTGCGAATATTGAACCAGCCTTGCCTCTCCAGAATAAATCCAGAATTGATCATGGTGTATGATTTTTTTCATATATTGCTGGATCCGGTTGGCTAATATTTTCTTGAGAATTTTAGCATCTAAATTCATCAGGGATATAGGCCTATAATTTTCTTTCTTTGTGTTGTCTTTGCCCAGTTTTGGGATCAGAATTATGCTCGCCTCATAAAAGGAGTTTGGAAGTCTTCCTTCCTCTTGAATTTTTTGAAATAGCTTGAGGAGGATAGGAGTTAGTTCTTCTTTGAATTTTTGATAGATTTCACTTGTGAAGCCATCAGATCCAGGACTTTTCTTTTTTTTTTTACTTTTTAATTTTTTTTATTTTATTTTATTCATTTTAGAGAGGAGACACAGAGTGTGAGAGAGAGAGAAAGAGAGAGAAAGGGGGGAGGAGCTGGAAGCTCAACTCCCATATGTGCCTTGACCAGACCAGTGCAGGGTTTTGAACTGGCGACCTCAGTGTTCCCAGGTCGACGCTTTATCCACTGCACCACCACAGGTCAGGCAGGACTTTACTTTTTTGGGAGTTTTTTGATAACTGTTTTGATCTCATTTGTTGTAATTGGTCTGTTTAGGTGTTCTGATTCTTCCAGATTGATTTTTGGAAGGTTATATGTTTCAAGAAATTTGTCCATTTCACCAAGATTGTCTAATTTTTTGGCATATAGTTCTTCATAGTATTTTCTTACAATGCTTTGTATTTCTGTTGTGTCAGTTGTTATTTCTCCACTCTCATTTCTAATTTTATTTGAGTCCTCTCTCTTTTTTTCTTGGTGAGTCTAGTTAAAGGTTCATCAATCTTGTTTACCTTTTCAAAGAACCAGCTTCTGGTTTCATTGATCCTCTGTATTGTTTCCTTAGCCTCTATGTCATTTATTTCTGCTCTGATCTTTATTATTTCCTTCCTTCTACTTGTCTTGGGTTTTATTTGTTGTTGTTTTTCTAGTTCTTTTAGATGCAGGGTCAGGTTGCTTATTTGAGCTTTTTCTAGCTTCTTATGATATGCCTGTAGTGCAATAAACTTTCCTCTCAGAACTGCTTTTGCTTTGTCCCATAAATTTTGAGTTGATGTATGCTGATTATCATTTGTTTCTAGAAACTTTTTTATTTCTTCTTTGATCTCATTGTTAATGCATTCATTATTTAATAACATGCTATTTAGTTTCCAAGTGTTTGAGTATTTTTCAGTTTTTCTTTTGTGGTTAATTTCTAGTTTCATGGCATTGTGATCAGAGAAACTGCTTGATATGATTTCAATCTTCTTAAATTTATTGAGATCATTTTTGTGTCCTAACATGTGGTCTATCCTAGAAAACGTACCATGAGCGCTTGAGAAGAATGTGTATTCTACTGCTTTAGGGTGAAAAGTTCTGAAGATATCTATTAAATCAAGTTTTCTAGTGTCTCCTTTAAGTCTGCTGTTTCTTTATTAATTTTCTTTCTTGAGGATCTATCCAGTGTTGTTAGAGGGGTATTGAAATCCCCTACTATGATAGTACTGCTGTTAATCTCGCCCTTTATATCCATCAAAGTCTGCTTTATGTATGTCGGGCTCATATATTTGGTGCATAGATATTTATAATAGTTATATCTTCCTGTTGAATTGTTCCCTTTATCATTATGTAGTGTCCTTCTTTATCTCTTACTACAGCCTTTGTTTTAAAGTCCATTTTGTCAGATATAAGTACTGCTACCCGGCTTTTTTTTCATTTCCATTTGCATGAAATATTTTTTTCCATCCTTTTACCTTCAGTCTATGTGCATCTTTTGTTTTAAAGTGTGTCTCTTGTAGACAGCATATGTATGGGTCCTGTTTCTTTATCCATGCAGCTACCCTATGTCTTTTGATTGGATCATTTAATCCATTTACATTTAAGGTTATTATTGATATGTAGTTGTTTATTGCCATTTTATTCTTTAAAGCTGTATTCTTCTTTTGCTCTATTCATTCCTCCCTTTAAACTGTTCACAAGAGGCCCCTTAGTATCTCTTGCAGAATTGGTTTGGTTTTTATGAATTCCTTGAGGCTTTCTTTTTCTGGGAAGGTCTTTATTTCTCCTTCAATTTTAAACGTTAGCCTTGCTGGATAGAGTAGTCTTGGTTGTAGGTTCTTGTTCTGCATTACTTTGATTATATCTTGCCATTCCCTTCTGGCCTCAAGTGTTTCTGTTGAGAAGTCCGATGTCATCCTTATGGGGGCTCCTTTGTAGGTGATAGCCTTTTTTTCTCTAGCAGTTTTAAAATTTTTTCTTTATCCATTAGCTTTGGTATTTTAACTATGATGTGTCTTGGTGTAGATCTTTTTGGGTTTCTCTTTAATGGAGTTCTGTGTGCTTCTTGAATGTGTGGGGTGTTTCCCAGCCTTAATTTAGGGAAGTTTTCTGCTATGATTTGATTGAACAAAGTTTCCATTTCCTGTCCTCTCTCCTCTTCTTCAGGCACCCCTATGATGCGAATGTTGTTTCTCTTCAGGTTGTCACAGAGCTCCCTTAGAGTTTCTTCACATTTTTTGAGTCTCTTTTCCTTTATCTTCTCTGCTTCTGTGCCTTTGTTTATTGTGTCCTCTAACTCGCTGATTCGATCCTCAGCGTGATTCATCCTGCTTTTAATTCCTTCCATTGTGGTCTTCAGTTCTGATACTGTGTTTGTCATTTCTGTCTGATTCTTTCTTTATTATTTCAATTTCGTTTTTTATACTTGTTATCTCTTTATTTAGGTGTTCATAATGACTATCCATTGTTGCTCTAATTTTTTGAACATCCTAACGATCATTATTCTAAATTCTGCTTCTGTTAATTTGGTTATATCTGGTTCATTCAGGTCCTTCTCTGGGGATTTCTCTTGATTCATTTGGTTTGCATTTCTTTGCCTGCCCATTTTGTCTGTGTATAAGCAAGTTGTGGCCACTGGATTCCAGTAGGTATTGCCTTTGTGTTCTCTAGGTGTGGTCTGTCTGCAGGACCGCCACCCCCTCTGCCGGTGCCTAGCGCGGCCCACTGTGGCTTTTGCTGTGATTTCTGCCTCTCCTCCGCGGGAGGGGCTGTCACTCAAGCCACAAGTCTCAGCACCAAGGGTAGAGGTGACCACCTTTGCTCAGCCTCAGACCCAGCCTGTTTCCGGACTTCCGCCCAGAACCCTCATTCAGAGCCTGCTCGCCACAGTTTCGCGGGTTGCACGGGGGGCTTTTGACGTTCTCTCAGCTGTGAGCCTTTGCTTGTCGGGAGCTTTAGCCCCGCTCTCGAGGCCAGGGCCCTTCTGCGCAGGGTCACAAATCAAGGTTATTGGGCCGGGAGTGTTTGCTGGCTTCCGCTCAGCTGCGAGCTTCCGCTCGTCCCGGACTCTACCCCTCGCCCGTGCTCGGAGCCCGCTCGTGCACGTAGAATGGCAAACTGCGGTTTCTCCTGCCAAGCGGGGCTGGTAGCGTGAGCTCAGCTGCGAGCCCACCCACCCGTCCCTGGTCCTAGCGCCGTCCCCGTGGTCAGGGCCAGCTTGCGCAGGGTTGCAGAGCAGATCTCTGCCCGTTCCTGGCCTCCCGCTTTGTCCCCGCAGGTGGGATTACAGGGTGGCCCGCAGCTTCCGGACCGCTTTCTCGCGTCCCCTCCGACCCTGCTGGGCTAGACCGAGCTCACACCGGCTAGGCCTCCACCCACGCCGACAGAACTGCGTTTCAGCGTCCTTCTGCCACCATACCCTTCAGCAACCCTCAACAGAGTAGGAAGGGCCCTAATACTCCACACTGTAGTCCTGGGAGCTCCCTCACTTGTTTCACAGCTCAAAACTGTCCAAACCTCTCTTCTAGGCTCTGGGACTGTATGCTGGGGCTTGGTTCCTGGGACCCAGGTCCCTCCCTCTCCGCCAAACTCTCCTCCCGCCACACGGGTCTCTCTGGGCTGCCGTTTGCTCCGGGGAGCTGGGCAGCTTTCTTTGCGTTTTCGCTATTCCTACCAGTCTCAAAGTGGCTTCTTCTGTGTTCCTTGGTTGAAGAGTCCACTTAGTTTAGTTCAAAGTTCGTTTATCCAGATGATGGTTCTTAAAATTGAGTTATAATTCACTTTGGTTCTGGGAGTTGGAAGTTGGTACATCCACCTACTCCATCGCCATCTTGCTCCTATATATCTGTATTCCTGGTTTTTTTGGTGTCAGGAAGCAAACGTATTTCTCTAGTAAGTTCTAAATTAAAAATTAACAAGGAGCCTAATTGTGGTGGCGCAGTGGATTAAAAAAAAAAAAGCGTTGACCTGGGAACATTGAGGTCGCCAGTTCAAAACCCTGCACTGGTCTGGTCAAGGCATATATGGAAGTTGATGCTCTCAGCTCCTCCCCCCTTTCTCTCTTTCTCTCTTTCACTCTGTGTCTCCTCTCTAAAATGAATAAAATAAAAAAAAATTAACAAGGATATTCTGTTTCGTTAGAGATCTGTTGTCCATTTTCACTGACTTGAATTACTCAGCAGCATTGCTATTTCCTTATTAACAGAGGGGCACTCATGGATGAGTCATAGCCTTAGCCACTTTCTATTTCAAGATAACTGAGTGGGCTTGCACTAGTAGTTTTGAATGATTGCGATTTTTTCTAACAAATATTATGACTTTTTTTTTTTTTTTTTAGCAAGAGAAAAAGAGCAAGAGAGACAGGAAAGGAAAGAGATGAGAAGCAGCACCTCCTAGGTGCAGCACTTTAGTTATCCGTTGATTGCTTCTTATATGTACCTTGCGGGAGGGTTCCAGCCGAGCCAGAGACCCTTTGCTCAAGCCAGTGACCATGGGATCATGTTGATGATCAAGCTGGTGAGCCGGCACTCAAGGTGGATGAACCTGTGCTCAAGCCAGCGACCTTGGAGTTTTGAACACTGGGACCTCAGCGTCCCAGGTCAACACTTTATTTACCGTGCCACTAACTATCAAGTCTAGTTTACCTCTTTTGCTTTATAGGACTGTGCAACTCTCTATAACTACTGCTTGTTTTGTTTTGTGTCTGTATCTTTCATCTATAAACCTGTGGCCCTGCCTGGGTGATTTAGTGAAAAATGCATTGACCCTGTGCGCTAGAGGTCACGTGTTCCACCCCTGGTCAGTGCACATATGAGAAACAATGAGTATACAACTAAATGGAACAACTAAGTGAAACGAGTTTGTGGTTTTCCCTCCCTCTCTCTTCCTTCTTTCCTCTCTCTCTTTCTCTCTCTCTCTCTCTCTCTCTCTCTCAGATCAATGGAAACATTAAAAAAAAGAAATTATACACCTATGCCAAAATGTACATGAAGAGATAAGAGTAAGATGAGCTTTGAGTAAACTAATTTCTATGTTAAAACCCTTCATGACTACTATTTTAAATTAATTTTAGAGTTTTAGGATAAGTAATAATTTTCTTTGACTCAACTCAAAAGCAAAATATATAAAAATATATACAGTACAAGGAAAAATCTCACTCTAGTCTGCCCCTTTTTCCCTTTACTCTTCCCTGCAGATAATGCCCTTATGAGGTTTTCAAGTAGCTTTGCAGTCTGTGTGATGTAATAAGCAAATAAGAATGCATATTTTTTTCTCCCTTACACAAAAAGCATACTATTCACATTGTTCTGTACCTTGCAGTTTTCACTTAACATCTTATTTTAAATGCCTTCCAAATCAGTGCACTGGAAGCCTCTTCCTCCTTCCTCCTAGCTTAGAATGTTCCATGGTGTGAAGGCACCTGTTTGCCCTCCCCCATTGGGGATTGTTGGGTTGTTTCTTCTCTTTTGTAGAACAGACTTGTTTATACGCTATTTTCTTTCTGTAAGTTCTATAGGGTAAATTCCAAGAAAAGGGATTGCTGGATCAAAGGGTAAATAATGTTTGTAATTGTGATAGATATTGCCAGGTTTCCTTCTATATAAGTTTCCTAATTTTGCCATCCTACAAGCCATAAAGGTACCAATTTAATTCTTAAGTTGGTTCATTTCCACATTTTTATGTTTTTTTCTCTTTTTAATTTCTTTTTATTTATTTTTTAGAGAGGAGACACAGAGTGAGAGAGAGAGAGAGAGAGAGTGAGAGAAAGGGGGGAGGAGCTAGAAGCATCAACTCCCATATGTGCCTTGACCAGACCAGTGCAGGTTTTGAACTGGCGACCTCAGTGTTCCCAGGTCGACGCTTTATCACTGCACCACCACAGGTCAGGCTCCACATTTTTATGTTTTTAAAAGTTTCTTCAAATGTGGCTTTGAAATTAGAAGTTAATTGAGGTAGGTTTTGTTTTTAGTAAGAATATCCAGAGTAGAATTCTCGGGGTTTTTTTGTTTGTTTCTTTCTTTCTACCTCAAGTGTTTCTGCCAGTGCAGTTTTTTTTTTTTTAATTTCTTTTTATTTTTTTATTTTATTCATTTTAGAGAGGAGACAGAGAGAGAGAAAGGGGGGAGGAGCTGGAAGCATCAACTCCCATATGTGCCTTGACCAGACCAGTGCAGGGTTTTGAACTGGCGACCTCAGTGTTCCCAGGTCGACGCTTTATCCACTGCACCACCACAGGTCAGGCAGAACTCTCATTTTTTGAGTCCTTTTATTTGTTAAATTAGGAAAAGCACAAGACTAAAACTTTGGAAACTTGAGTTTTAATCCTGACTTCAGTGCCAACTACATGTCCTCACTGCTTTTGTGTCTGTAGCCGCTTCTCTAAAAGGAAAATAGTAGGCCTGACCAGGCGGTGGTTCAGTGGATAGAGCACCAGCCTGGGATGCTGAGGTCCCAGGTTCAAAACTCTGGAGTCACCAGCTTGAACATGGGCTCATCTGGCTTGAGCCTGGGATCATAGACGTGACCCCATGGTTGCTAGCTTGAGTGCAAAGGTCACTGGCTTGAGCAAGGGGTCATTGGCTCAGCTGGATCCCCCTGGTCAAAGCACATAAGTGAAAGCAATCAATGAACAACTGAAATGCTGCAGGTATGAGTTGATTCTTCTCATCTCTTTCCCTTCCTGTCTGTCCCTCTCTCTATCTCTCTCTCTCAAATTAAAAATAAATAAATAACTAAAGGGGAGATAGTAGTTTACTTCCTCTCTACTTTATATAAGATGTTAAGATAAAAATGAGAATATATAACTTGGGGGAAAAGACGAGAGCCTTACGAATATAAGAAATAAATTTCTCATTACATATTTTACTTTGGATATAGTGGTACCTTGAGATACGAATTTAATTCGTTCTGTAACTGAGCTTGTAAGTCAGTCAGCTCGTATATCAAACTGCTGATACCAGACCTGTGCATCAACGCACCAGCTAGAGGCAGCTTCCCAAATCACGACTCATATCTCGAATTTTGCTTGGATCTCAAACAAAAATACAGACCGAGTCGCAGGTCATATCTTAAAAAATTCATGTGTTGGTCTGTTCCTATCTCAAGGTACCACTGTATTGGATATTGAATTAAAATGCTGTGGCTCATGAATAATGAATAGTCTTTTGTCTTGTAGTTGATGAGAAAAGGAAGTCCAAAACCACACACATGGTGCTTCTGGAGATCATTAAAGAAGAAGGCATGTGAGTACTACCACCTTCATCTTTGATGAATAATCTCCATACTAGATTCACGGGCCTACAGTTTTTCTGTCCATTCTCATAGCCTTATAGTGTTATGAATTTGTAATTGCCAACTTGTAAGAACATAATTATTTTCATTTCCTTCAAGTTCTGTGGTTCACCATTCTTGATGGTAGAGTCTTTCATGAAATCAGTATTTTGTTTTATCTACAGTAAACCAAGGAAGGTAATAGTTGTTTAGTTCATTCCTATCAGATACATTCAGACATATTATGTGCTTCTTTTATTTTTAACTCTTTAATATGAGTAAATGCTTTAAAACCCAGATTCACCTATTGTTAACATTTTTTTTCATTAATTTTGCCACTTGCTCAGGCATTCATCATTCCTTCCCTTTTCCCTCCCTTTCTCTCTTTATTATACACACACACACACACCACATGCCACTTACAGATTATTTCCAGATTATTTGAGAATAAGTTTGATACCATATATCAAAGTCCTTTACTCCTATGACATTGACATTTTTAAAGAATATAGTCGGTTCTCCTCCCCCTTTTTAAAAAATAAAATGCTTCTCATTTTAAGTTTGCCTCATGTTTCTTTATGATTAGATTAAGACTGTGCATTCTGGGCCAGAATAATGCCTGGGTGATACTGTGTGCTTTTCAGGGTGTCACATCTGGAGACATATATTGTCCAATGGATCTTCCTTGGTTAGTGATGATTTTTTTAGATTTGATATAGCCACTGAATTTTATTTTTTCTCTATTGCTACTATAAGACTCAGTCTATGAGGAGATTCTGTATTTAGTATCAGTATCAGCTCAAAAATTTCTGTTTCATCATTAATTTACAACTGGTTACTATACTTTATTATTTTGGTGCTTAGATTGTTCCAGTTTTGGCCAGTGGGAACCTCTTAGTCTGGTTCCTGTGCCCTTACAATATGCCTCCATCACTTTCTTTGCACATATTTTTTATATTTACTTCATTTTGAATGTTTTTCCCTGTAATAAAATGTGAATAATGCTGTATTAATTAATAGCCATGAGGTAATTGTCTTTAATTTTACATGATAATTAATAAAGGAAAGCAGTAAATCAGCCATTGAATGTGTTTCTTTGGCATCATTAGTGCTGGAAAGGATTTCTTGGTTTGGGAGTCCTTCAGAATGTAAGATGTGTAGATAGTTTGGAATTCCTTGTAGTGCAGGAGTGAACTTGACAATATGTGAATGATGATCAGCCTTTCCTAGGACTTTGCCCATTTCTATGGCTATTGTCCAACATCTTTACTTTGCTTATTGTGTTTTTTCCCTAGCCTGGCCCCATATCGAGGGTGGTTTCCGGTTATCTCCAGTCTCTGCTGCTCCAATTTTGTCTATTTCTACACTTTTAATAGCCTCAAAACAGTCTGGGTCAAAGGTCAACGTTCTACTACTGGAAAAGATCTGGTAGTTGGATTTGTTGCAGGTAACAAGGTTTTCTGAGTATAAAATATTTTTATATTTTAACATTTGTCTTGTCCAAATATCCTCTAAGAGGTTATTTTAGCACAAAGTTATGCTACAAAGAATATAATTAGTTTTCTGACGTGTGTATGTGTTAAAAGCATATAACAAAATTTACCATCTTAAAATTTTTTAAGTGTATACTTCAATAGTTTATGCACCTTAGTGTGAAACAGATCTCGAGAACATTGTCATCTTATAAGTGCAAAACATTAGACCCATTAAAAACTTCCCTTTCTCCTTATCCCCGGTAACCACCATTCTACTTTTTGTTTCTATGAATTCAACTACTTCAGATGCCTCATATAAGTGGAATCATGCAGTGTTTGTGTTTTTGTGGCCAGCTTATTTCACTCTGTATAATGTCCTCAAGGTTCATTTATTTTGTAGGATATAACAGCATTTCCTTCTGTTTTAAGGCTGCTAATAGTATTTTATTGTACATATATACCACATTTTGTTTATCCATTCCTCTATTGATGGATATTTAGATTGTTTCTACCTCTTGGCTACTGTGAATAGTTGCTGATATGAACATGGATTGTGCAAATATCTCTGAGTCTCTGCTTTCAATTATTTTGTATATATACCCAGAAGTGAGATTGCTGGGTCACATGATCCTTTTTAAATTTTTGGGAGGAACCGCTATACTGTTTTCTACAGCAGAAATGCCATTTTATAATCCCTCCAGCAGTGCATAGGGGTTCAAGTTTCTTCACATCCTCATCACTTGTTATTTTCTGGGTTTGTTTTCTTTTATAATAGCCATTCATCCAAATGAATGTAAAGCAGCATTTCACTGTGGTTTTGATTTGCATTTCTCTGATGATTAGTGATGTTGAGAATCATTTGCTTGTTGACCTTTTATAAATCGAGTTATTTGTGTTTCTTTGTTTTTTAGCAAGAGAGACAGAGAGGGGGCCAGATAGGGACATACAGGAAGGGAGAGAAAGAAGTATCAACTCATAGTTGTGGCACTTTAGTTGTTCATTGACTGCTTCTCATATGTGCCTTGACTGGGGGCTCCAGCAGAGGCAGTAACCCCTTCACTCAAGCCAGCGACCATGGGGTTTTGAACTTGGGTCTTCAACATCCCAGGCCAACGCTCTACCCACTGCACCACCACCTGGTCAGGCATCTTTACCTTTTACTAGACAGTGAACTGCTTCAAGGCAGAGATTACATTTTTGTAATTTCTGCATCCCCGGTGCCTAATACATGTAAGTTCCTGATTAATTATTGAATGAATGAATGAAATTTAAAGGATTTCTGTAATTTGCATTTTACTAAGTGGCAACTGTAGTCTTCTAGTTGCCCTACTAAAAATCTTGAATTTATCCCTTTTTTCTCTGATCCCATCCCAAATCTATGAGCAAATCCTTTTGTCTCTTCATATGCTTTCTAGCATGTCACCACTACAGCCTGAGTTTAAACACCATAAAAATCTTGACTGGATTATCTTCAGAGACTCCTGACTGATGTCCTGTTTTATTGTTTGTTCCCTTCAGTCTATATTCAACACAACAGCCATGTGATCGTGTTAAAACAATAAGCAGGATCATATTATTTCTCTGTTCAAAGCTCTTTAGTTGTTTTTCATCTTGCACAGAGTAAAGCTAAAGTCCTTACTTTGTCCTCCAAAGCTCTTTTAGGACCTGGCCCTCCTAGTGTTCTCTACTCACACCACTGCAGCCACACTGGTCTAGACTCCCTGAACACTCCTGGCATGCTTCTGCCTCAGGGCCTATGCACCTGCTGTTTCATCTTCCTGGTAACTGCCTGGCCCATTCCATCACCTTTAAGGTCTTTTCCCTAAATGGCCACAATGTCTGAAATAGACATCTTACACATTTTATTTCTTTATCTTGTCTCATTACACCATTAGAATGTAAGCTTCATGAGGTTAGCTATTTTATTTTTATTTACTGCTATATTATCAGCACCTAAACAGGGTTGGCTCCATAGATACTAGACACAATATATATTTGACAGAGCCAATCATGAATGAAGGTCTTGCAGAAAAGGGACTGTGCTTGTTTATAGTCACCAAAGGAATTGGGTCAGGGTCACAATACACATAAAGTCATTTCAGAATTGCAAATTCATGCCTTAAGTAAAAATCTCTCTTGCCTGACCAGGCAGTGGCGCAGTGGATAGAGCGTCAGACTGGGATGCGGAAGACCCAGGTTCGAGACCCCAAGGTCGCCAGCTTGAGCGTGGGCCCATCTGGTTTGAGCAAAAGCTCACCAGCTTGGACCCAAGGGTGCTGGCTCAAGCAAGGGGTTTCTTGGTCTACTGAAGGCCCGCAGTCAAGGCACATATGAGAAAGCAATCAGTGAACAACTAAGGTGTCACAACAAAAAACTGATGATTGATCCTTCTCATCTATCTCTGTTCCCGTCTCTCTGTCCCTATCTATCCCTCTCTCTGACTCTATCTCTGTAAAAAAAAAAAAAAAAAAAAAAAAAGTCTCTCTTAAGTAAGAGATATTCATATATGTTTCTAGTTGTTTAAGAAGATAAATTTAGCCTGACCAGGCGGTGGCGCAGTGGATAGAGCATCGGACTGGGATGCTTCTCATCTCTCTTCGTTCCTGTCTGTCTGTCCCTATCTATCCCTCTCTCTGACTCTCTCTCTGTCTCTGTAAAAAAAAAAAAGAAGAAGATAGATTTGATATCAATAAAAATAAAATTTCTAACAGCTCTTGTAAAAAATAGATCATTGAGATCATTGGGCCTGACTGGGCGGTGGCGCAGTAGATAGAGTGTTAGACTGGGATATGGAGGACCCAGGTTCGAGACCCTGAGGTTGCCAGCTTGGGTGCAGGCTCATCTGGTTTGAGCAAGGCTCACCAGCTTGAGCCTAAGGTCGCTGGCTCCAGCAAGGGGTCACTTGGTCAGCTGTAGCCCCCCGGTCAAGGCACATTTGAGAAATCAATCACTGAACAACTAAGGAGCCGCAATGAACAATTGACGTTTCTCATCTCTCTCCCTTCCTATCTGTCTGTCCCTATCTGTCCCTCTCTCTGACTCTCTCTGTCTCTGTCACACACACAAAATATAGATCATTGGGGTGAGTGAATTTCTGTCTTTAGAAACTTTCAAACATAAGGTGAATAATCACTTGGTGATTAGATTAGAACAGTGGCTCTCAAATGAGGCTGATTTGACTCACAGGGAACCATATGGCAAATATCTGGAGATATTTTTCGGTTGTCACAACTAGCGTGTGGTACTGGCATCTAGTGGGTAGAAGCCAGGGATACTACTAACTAACCTATACCATAGCACCCCTCACACATACCCAAATAAAGGATTATCTAACCCAGGGGTAGTCAACCTTTTTATACCTACTGCCCACTTTTATATTTCTGTTAGTAGTAAAATTTTCTAGCTGCCCACCGGTTCTACAGTAATGGTGATTTATAAAGTAGGGAAGTAACTACTTTATAAAATTTATAAAGCAGAGTTACAGCAAGTTAAAGCATATAATAATAATTACTTACCAAGTACTTTATGTTGGATTTTCTCTAAGTTTGGCAGAATAAATCTTTATAAAACAACTTACTATAGTTAAATCTTTTTATTTATACTTTGCATACATAGAAATTAATTAGTTAATTGAATTATTAGTGGGATCCCTGTGGCTGATGCTGGGAAACTAAATATTGAATATCCAGGTTCAATTTTTCTGAGGAGCAAACGAAGGTCTCCCCTTTCGGAAATATTCAGACGGTTTCTTTCTTTCATCATAATATGATTAACAGCACTAAATCCTGATTCCACAAGATATAAGGTAGGGAAAGGTATCAATAAACTTAATACCATTTTCCACATATTTGGATATAAGACCAGCATTTTTTTATTTTCATATCTACCACTGTCAAATTTATGTTTACTTTCTTCATCATATTTAATTTCTAACAGTTCTTCTTGGCAAGTTGTATCAGCCTCTTCAATATTTGCAGTAAAAGGCTTTTTCATCCAGTCATATACCTTCAATTTCAAAATATCTTCAAATCGTTTTTCCATGTCCAATTTAAGTTCTTTGAGATGGCTACTAAATCTGTCAATATCCTCTGAAATTATATCATCTTTTATAGATGATAATTGAGGAAACTGATGAAATTCTCTCTTCAATAGATTATGACGAAGTAGTTCAAGTTTGTCAATAAATAATAGCACAATACTTTGGCAACCCATAAGAGTTTTATTAGCTCTCTTTTTTTTTTTTTACTTTTTTAAAATTTTTTATTTTATTCATTTTAGAGAGGAGACACAGAGTGAGAGAGAGAGAGAGAGAGAAAGGGGGGAGGAGCTGGAAGCATCAACTCCCATATGTGCCTTGACCAGACCAGTGCAGGGTTTTGAACAGGCGACCTCAGTGTTCCCAGGTCGACGCTTTATCCACTGCGCCACCACAGGTCAGGCTATTAGCTCTTTGAAGCTGCAAATTGACATCATTAAATCTCTTGAAAATATCTGCCAAGTAAAAGGCATCATTTTTTACTGTTTTTAACTGTTGACACAGATTGGTCTCATTATTACTTTCAAAAAATTGTATGACACTATCATATAATGCTACAAATCTAGCCAAAGATGTATCCTTTGACAGCCACTGAACTTCTTCTGTGTGCAAAAGTAACTTAATAAAATCTTCATTATTGTCCTGGCAAAGCTGCCAAGACATTTTATCATTCTTTGCATTGGATTTGATCTTGTTTATGATTCGAATTATTACAGTTAATGATGAATGGAGACTTGTACTTAGATGTTTTCCTACAAGATGTCTGTGCACCACACAATGAATACATAAAACATTTGGCACTTCCTGCTTCAAATAAGCAACAAATCTATGATAGCGACCTACCATTGATGGTGCTCCATTAGTAGCGCATGCAACAATATTATTCAAAGGAATATTATTTTTTGTAAAGTATGTTCTCACAGTATTAAATATAGAAATCCTTTTGTATCTCTGATGAGATTTATTGTGAATAGCATTTCTTCTAATATATTGTTTTCATCAAAAAAGCATACATATGCCATCAATAAAGCATCATTATCTGCAATGGTAGATTCGTCCAATTGCATGGAAAATGAAGAGTTTTGGAGAATACTTATAAATTTGTTTTCAACATTAACTGCCATTTCATCAATTCGTCGCTTTACTGTGCTATCGCTTACATGCAACGTTTTTAAAATTTGATGCATTACTGTTGAGCTAAATTATTTTATAGAGGGTATTATTACAATTTTTCCAATCTTATTGCTTTTACCACTTTTTGAAATTATTTGTGAAATGCGGTAAGTGTCAATTAATCCATCTTCGTTTGTTGTATGTTGTTTCTTAAATGATGCAACGATAGTTGAATGATTTTGAAATGTTTTATATATTTCCTGAAAATATTCAATGGGCTTGTTCTTGTCATTTGGATGCTTTGTAGAAAGATGTTCTCGCAATCTACTTGGCTTCATTGCCTCATTGGATAATGTTTATGGCACAATAAACACATTGGATGTTGTTTATTTGCAACAGATTCTATGAAACCCATCTTCAGATACTCTGGCGAATAGCCGTGTGCGTATTTTTTTTTTTTTTTTGAGACATGGGCTCACGAGATTTCACAATATTTTGTTTGAAGCTGTAAGCACGTGCTTGCTCTCAGAAATCTAACTACGTACTGACTTTAGTTTCGATTATGTAACGATTTAGCTTCACTTATGTAACGTGAACAAAACTTATGCACTTGAAGTCTGTTGCGTGGTCGCGACATTACAAGTGGCATGGTTGAGTGAGAGTTTGTCGAGACGAGACAGTATCCGTGGTTGTGTGTTTCATAAAATTTTATGTAGTGGGTGTTAGCCAATGGCATCACTTCTTTGCGATCGGGGCAAAGTAGTGAGACATCGGCTAGTTTTGGCAGTCTAAGGGGCGGTTCCTAGAATGTCACCCTATTACCCTAAAATCCGGGAATCGAGACGAAAATATGAGTTAATTGGTGTCTCCATTGTCCGGCAGTTTCTGTCATAGAAAGAAGCATCGAACCATGGCGTTCTTTGTCTACGGGGTAATAAAACGACTAACTGCTAGTTTTTGGTAAACAATAGTGGTCATAAATTGCCTGCGGGGTTGGGGTGGACCCGAGGTCAGGTACTTGGCCGCTGGTGGATGCAGGCCAGGTGGTCGTGAAAGAGGTCAGGTGCGGTCCCAATACAAATGCCCTGTAACAGAGTCTGACCACTGTCCTGATCTTGACTGGTCTACAGTTAGTCGATTAGTATGTAATCTGGGCGCCGGTTGGTTGCTCCGCTACTGCCCACTATGAAAGCTGGAATGCCCACTAGTGGGCGGTAGGGACCAAGTTGACTACCGCTGATCTAGCCTAACATGTCAGTAGTGTCACAGTTGAGACCCTTGGTCAAATGAATTTCTGAAGGTAGGGAATTTCTTGGAAGTTATTTTTGTGAGTTTTAAACTTCTCTTAACATGTTTTTATATCTTAATACCTATGCATTCTTACAATAATTAGAATGGCCTTTTCTTCCTGCTGTGAACCCTGTCATTGTATTATAATCACTGTAGAAATAAGTTTCATTATTTCTAAGGGAAACTAGGAACAGTACAGGAGTGGGCAAAAATAGGTTTACGTTTGTGAGTACACAAAACAGAGTTCATTTTTGTGTTATTATAACTTGCTGTCTTTTTCCATAGGAACAACTGTAAACCTACTTTGCTCACCCTTGTATTGTTATTCAAATTCTGCCTGAAACGTAGGAAATTTAATTAATTAATTTTTACAAAAGAAAGACCATATAGCTTGATACTGTGGGGAAGAATTTGGGAGAAGAACCTAACAGATAACTTAAATGAATAAGATTCTGACCATTTTTATGAAATTGGGATTTTTACAAATAACTCTTTTGAATGCCACTGGAATTACTGATGTGACGGTTCGTATTCATTTCCTGTCCTCCAGCCTTAACTCTGGTAATGCAGATTTTGTTCCTTTTGTGTATCTAGTTGCATTCTTTCATAGGGAGACAAATGGTTAGATTTATGGCTTTGATCTGTTATTCTCTTATATCGTTGGTCATTGGGCACATTTCCCAGAAGTACATAGTTGATTACCATATGTATTTTTTGTTTTCTCTCCTTATGGAAGGAGACTTGCTGCTGATAAAACTATTTGTTTTGGCCTGACCAGGCGGTGGCGCAGTGGATAGAGCGTCGGACTGGGATGCGGAAGACCCAGGTTCAAGACCCCGAGCTCGCCAGCTTAAGCGTGGGCCCATCTGGCTTGAGCAAAAGCTCGCCAGCTTGGACCCAAGGTCACTGGCTCCAGCAAGGGGTTGCTTGGTCTGCTGAAGGCCTGCGGTCAAGGCGCGTGTGAGAAAGCAATCAATGAACAACTATGGTGTTGCAATGGCAATGAAAAACTAATGATTGATGCTTCTCATTTCTCTCTGTTCCTATCTGTCTGTCCCTATCTATCCCTCTCTCTGTCCCTGTAAAAAAATAAATAAATAAAGTCTAATTTATTCATAGTAATAAAAAAAACTATTTGTTTTGAAGATTTCAGAAGTAAATAAGAATGTTCTTATTATCCCTTGAGTCAGTGAATAATTTTAGTGAATAGGTCCATTACTGTTCATCTCTTAATTTTGATTCTGTCTTTCTGTAAATGATTTTTTACATAAAAAGAATCATTCAGATGAAAAGAAAATCAGTCTCCTATCATTAAGTTGGTGAAGTATTAGTATTCCCATCTTAGAGCTGAAGTAACTGCCACAGCTTGGAACTGCAAAAAGAATTTTCTGCACTGGCTCATAAATAAGCAAACACATTCTTTATCCTTCAGCCTTATCCACTGTGCATTAGTAAGAGTTGGAATTGTTCATCATGACCATTTATAGTTGTTTTTCCAACATGAAATATTGTCATTTGCTTGATAACATGGGTTGTAAGTTTCTAGCAAAGTTTTGGATTCTCAAGTATTTTGCATGTCTTTTCTCAGAACTCATAAAATTATAGTGTTTAAAAAATACCTCTCTATCTGTTTTGGCTTAGAGGATAAAAAGCTTTGAAATACAAAATGTTCTTACAAGGACTTGATATTCTCTTTAAATGATGTAGTGTATTTTTGTACTTGAAATTGTCCTTAATATCCTCTCAGTTTTCAACTCATGTTAATAAAGGGGATATGAAAGCAGAATTTTAAATAATGGTTAAATCTTTTTTTTTTCTTTTTTTTTCTTTACAGGGACAGAGAGAGAGTCAGAGATAGGGACAGACAGACAGGAATGGAGAGAGATGAGAAGCATCAATCATCAGTTTTTCATTGCGACACCTTAGTTGTTCATTGATTGCTTTCTCACATTTGCCTTGACCGCGGGCCTTCAGCAGACCGAGCCACCCCTTGCTGGAGCCAGCGACCTTCGGTCCAAGCTGGCTAGCTTTTGCTCAAGCCAGATGGGCCCGTGCTCAAGCTGGCAACCTCGGGGTCTCAAATCTGGGTCTTCCGCATCCCAGTCCAACACTCTATTCACTGCGCCACCGCCTAGTCAGGCAATAATGGTTAAATCTTAATATTGGCTGCATTCTCTGACATTTTTGTGTGTGTCTACCTCTTTAATAGAACATGAAGGATATTTGTTTCATTTTCTTTTTTTTTATGTTTATTTTATTGATTTTAGAGAGAGAGGAAGGAAGAGAGAGGAACATTGATCTGTTTCTGTATGTGCCCTGACTGGAGATCGAACTGTCAACACTTTTGCTTCAACACAATGCTCCAACCAACTGCACTATCCAGACAGGGCAGAAATTTGATTTCTAAAGATTTTTGTTTTGTTTTGTTTTGGTGAGAGGAGGGGAGATAGAGACAGACTCCCACATGCACCTAGACCAGGACCCACCTGGCAACCCCCGTTTGGTGCAGATGCTCGAATCAGCTGAGCTATCCTCAGCATCTGAGGCTGATGCTTGGACCAGCTGAGCTATATCCTCAGCACCCGTGGCTGACACTCGAACCAATCAAGCCACTGGCTGTGAGAAAGGAAGAGAGAGAGATGGGGGAGAGGGAGAGAAAGAGAAGCAGATGTTACTTATCTGTGTGCCCTGACCAAGGATCAAACCTGGAACATCCACGTGCCAGGTGACACTCTCTCCACTGAATCAACCAACCAGGGCTCTTTTAAAGACTTATTTTAATGGGCAATCTATTTCATTTGTTTAGATAGACTGTGCCTGTCTATCTAATCGATGGATGCTTGTGATCCATGGATGCTTGTGATCTCCAGTTCTGAGCTCTTCTGTCTTTATCATTTAAAAAAAATGTGGTCTGCTCAGTAACCCTTTGTAGTCTGGTTTTTCTGCCTGTTGATTTTTCTGTTAAGTGATGTATACCTTGCATTGAATCAGAATACATTATAAAATCTGGGCATATTGGCATGCAGTGATATTCTTCTATCTTGGCCTCTTGGGCATGAGTGCTTTTTAAAAATGAGGCCAGCAAGTATCTCTAGTTAAGACTTTCTCAGATTATGATCAATGCTTCAAGTGACAATGTATGAGTATGTTGAGTCATAACTAAAGATGACTCCTTGGCTTTATGTGTCTGTAAAAATGTGACAGATATGATTCCTAAAATTATTTGATAATGTCTTTTATTTTGAGAAATGCATTCTCATAACGCTTCTAAGAAAGAGGTAGCAAAACATTTTACTTTTGCACCTAACTGTAACAACTGTAACAAATGAAAACAATTTTAATCTTTTGGCTGTTGTATAGCTTATTCTTGATTAGACTGTGTTTTCTGTATAGTATGTTTTGAGGTTCCTTAAATCAAACCATTCTCCTATAGTGTTTAAATGACTTTTAGTAAAAGAGAATTCTCTTTTTTAGGATTGCACCTCTTGGTTCTTCACTAGCATGGCTAGATCCAGATAGCTCCATGTATGGTTGTTTGCTGAATTTGTTCCTTGGTATATTTGTTCAATATTTATTTAACAAATATTTATAAACTATATGCCATGTGTATCAGGCACTTTGTTACAATTCTTTCTGGTTCTTTTTTTTATTTTTAACTATTTCAGGACTGATGAGGAATATATTAATGTCTTCAAGATGGTGTTAAATTGGGATCATGTGTTTTCAAAAAAGAAGCACCTGGCTCATTGTATTGTTCCATTCTGAGGCAACTTTGTGGGGGCCAATATCCCCATCCTTAAGATTGTAAGGATCATGATGCTTGTGAAGTTGTTTCAGGTGTTTTGTTGACAGTTAATAACTACTGCTTGCTGCCTGCCTGTCCTAATCCCCTAAGTGATGAGTAACTCTTCTACAATCCTCTAGTCCCTGTTGAAGTACTTTCCAGTGTCACCACTTTCTCCCACTTTCTCTCACTCATTATACCAGATCCATACTCACTTGAAACCACATAAGCTACTTATGGGAGAGTTGTAAATTGTGTTTTATTGATGTTGTCATGGAATTAGCATGTGATCGATAATCTAGTTACTTTCTGTCTATTACAGTTTTTGAAAAATCATTTAAAACTATATCAAAATTGCTACTTTGGATGCTATATAATTAGACAAATAGATTGCCTCCAGTTACACAAATGAAGAAAATTATTACTCTCTTTATGTGGAAAGGTACTATTGCTAGCCATTTTACTATTAGCAAGGCATCTGAATTGCTTCTAACAGTATTGGCTTGTGTTGTACCTGGCACAAAGAGACACCTTGCCTTCGGTCTCCTAGTAGTAAGTCAGTGGCAGAAGTATAAGTGGAACATTTGTATGTAGCTCTAATATAATACAGCAATGCCTAAAAGGTTACATTTTGCTTTCCTTTGTCTCCCCTCTCCTTCTTTTTAAAGGAGTGGTGAATGTGTTGCTGACAACTCCACTCTGGGTGGTAAATACCAGACTGAAGCTGCAAGGGGCAAAATTTAGAAATGAAGACATTGTACCAACCAACTACAAAGGTATTATTGGTAAGTGTCTCTGGGTGAGTTTCTACTTAAGGGTTTACTTTTTTCATTGTATCTGGAATTTATTGCCAAGATAATTCTATATAAAAGATAATTTCAAATCTCAACACCCAGTAGTTAGCATTTGTTTCACTCCTGTGTCTGTGGACTGACAGGGATTTGACTCATCACAGCTGACTCCAGCCTGGGAGTCTCAGCTCCATGTGTCTCATCTCCCTAGGACCAGCTTGAGCATATTCTTCTCTTAGATGGCGATCCACAAGAGGGCACACTCAATCGTACAAGCATATTTCAAGCCCCTGTTTGCACCTTGTCTGCTGCCATCCTCTTAGCCAAAGCATATCACATGGCCAAGCCCAAGCCCAAGGACAAGGGCTAGAGAAGTAACTGCTATCATGGAGTGTGGGTAGGATTGGGTGAATATGTCTGAAGAATAATCTACTATACTTTTTTTTCTAGTGTTATCTTTGTGTAAAGACACCAGATTAATGTCTGGTATCTATGAACTCCTGCTTTTTGATAGTATCACTCTGTCAGGTTCTTTTTTTCCCATGTTTGTAATGAGAACAGTGATTTTCTTACAAGTTAATTCTATAAGATGGACTCCAAGAACTGTCTTATCTTTTGTTTTACTGGCCTTTATTGTAAAACACATGGACTATCACTTCACAATTCTTCATAATACAGATTTCCCAGTGGTGATGTGATTATTTAGGAAAACTTGACCTTCTAACCCCAGATTGTCAGCAGGAGTTCTTTATGATTAAAGTCTCTAAATAACTTAGTGACTGTCAGTGTCTGATAATTACCAAAAAATAGTTAACTGGTGCCCTGGCCAGGTAGCTCAGTTGGTTAGAGTGTCATCCAGTACACCAACATTGTGGATTCAATCCCCAGTCAGGTTACATACAAGACTCATCCAATGAATGCATGAATAAGTGGAACAACAAATCTATGTTTCTCTCTCCCTTCCTCTCTCTAAAAATCAATAAATAAAGAAAAGGTGGATACCTTTAAAAAAAAGTAGTTAACTGATAAACTTGCCTCTAAAATATCATTACAAGAAGGAAATCTTGATTGAACCTGTGTGGTTTCTATTCTGGGTACATTTGAACAGAACTCATCTTTTCTTTAGTTAAAAGATTGTCATCCAATGCCCTTGATTTCTTGTTTAGATGCTTTTCACCAGATCATTCGAGATGAAGGAATCTTGTCTTTATGGAACGGCACGTTTCCCTCCTTGTTGTTAGTCTTCAATCCGGCCATCCAATTTATGTTCTATGAAGGTTTAAAACGACAGCTTTTAAAGAAACGAATGAAGGTAATTCCTACTTTTTTTTTTTTTTTTGTCTTTTATTTTTATTTTATTCATTTTAGAGAGGAGACACAGAGTGAGAGAGACACACAGAGAGAGAAAGAGAGAAAGGGGGGAGGAGCTGGAAGCATCAACTCCCATATGTGCCTTGACCAGACCAGTGCAGGGTTTTGAACTGGCGACCTCAGTGTTCCCAGGTCGTCGCTTTATCCACTGCGCCACCACAGGTCAGGCGGTAATTCCTACTTTTGAAAGCAGCAAATAGTAGTCTTCTTGTTTGGATTGACACGATTCCTCTTTCTTTCCAGCTTTCCTCTTTGGATGTGTTCATCATTGGTGCAGTAGCCAAAGCAATTGCCACCACAGTCACCTATCCCATGCAGACAGTGCAATCAATTCTGAGGGTGAGTGCTGGGGTGCTTCTTGCATTTAGTCAAACAGCATTCTAAAATATGTGGTTTCTCTGTTTCAAGCATTGTTGATATTAATAATGCAATAGGGTAGTCATTTGGTAGGCCAGAGCATTCCTCATTCATTTTTCCGTTTGTGTTATATTCTGCTAACCAGGCTCACTCTCAGTTGATTTCTTATTTGGTTTGGAACAAAGTTTACATTTGCAATTTCTATTTATTTGTATTACTATGTTTTTAGTTTTCATGAACACACTGTTTTTATTTTAATTTTTCCATTGATTTGAGAGAGAGAGAAAGAAGAAGGGGTAGAAAGTGAAAGAGGGAAAAGGGAGAGAGATAGAGAAGAATGTACTCGTTTCACTTTGTTGTTCTATTTAGTTGTGCAGTCATCGGTTGCTTCTCCTATGTATCCTGACCAGGGATCAAACCCATGACCTCGGCACACTGGGACAGTGCTCTATCCACTGAGCCATCTGGCCAGGGTACATTTACAATTTCTTAGGTAACATAGTGTCTCAGAAAACCCAAATGTGGAGGAAATGTTTTTAAAGAACTCAGGAAAGTATAAGTTGGCTTCCTCTTCTTTCAAGTTGATTTGCTTGGTGTCCTAGAGCAGATTATCCTTTACAAAATCAGAGGTTGATTCCTTTAATTTATTCAAGAGGAATTAATGATTTTGCTTTTTTGAAACACTTTGAAATTTTTGGGTTATTCATTTAGTTATTCATTGAAATGTTTAAGTGCCCACTGTGTGAAGAGCTGGGTACACATGGTGAACAAAATAGTCATAATCCCAGAGGAGAGGATGAACAGTTAAATAAGAAAAATAAATGAGTAATAACAAATCAAGAAGAGAGCTACAAAGGAAGTAAGCAGCAAGTAGAGATGTGCATCATGGGGATCTTCTTAGATAGGATAATTGGGGATGGGCTCCTCTGAGGAAGCATATGTAAGTCAAGACTTAAAGGGAGATAAGGACCCAACTGTGCAAAGAGCATTCTAGGTAGAGGGAACATAATATGCTAAGAATTTGGTGAATCCTAGGAACCAAAAGAGGCCACTGTGGCTGGAGAGTGGCTCAGCCTGAGACTAAAAAGGTAGCAGGGAAGGTCTAGAGTTTATTCTTAAATTCATGGAAAGCCTTTGAAGGGTTTTACACTAGGAAGTAATTGCTTCTGATTTACAATTCTAAATTAGTGTGGCTATTGTGATATTAGTCAGGCTAAGAGAAAAGGTAGGGGTCAGGTAGGAGGCATTTCAGTAATACAGGTGAGAAGTGTGTTGGTGGCCTAAACTACAGTTGGTAGCAGTGGTGAGGAGAGATAAGACGGAGTCATGATCTGTTTTGGAGAATATAATTCAAAGGACTTACTGATGGATAAAATGGGTGTGGTAGTGAGAGTATTTCAGTTCAAAAAATTATTACCTTATGTTAAAAGTATTTTTATTAACATACTATTTAATAATTGGTACTTAAGCCCTGGCTGGATAGCTCAGTTGGTTAGAATATCATCCCAAAGTTCAGAGGTTGCTTGGTTTGATTCTCGGTCAGGGCATATACAGGAGCAGATTGAAGTTCCTGTCTTTTTCTCCCTCTCCCGTCTTCTCTCTCTCAAATCAATAAAAGAAACATGAACAAAAATAAATAAATAAAAATTGGTACTTAATATTAAGGAATTCAGTAGCATTCAAATAATGTATTTTGACACTTATAGTGTAAACATATAAAGTGAAGAGCTTAGACTGCAGTGGTTCTAAATGATTAATATTTATCTGAACTTCTTAAAGGACTAGAAGCTAAGCCATCATCAATATCTATATTGTGGGCATGCTTTTTTTCTGTCGAGGTAGAGTTTTCCCCATAATTCTCTGTAAAGTGAAAATTCTCATGCTTGCTTCATTGAGATATTTTTTATTTTCACTTATTTCATTGAAATTAAAAATTGGGGTAATTAATGAAATCTACATACTAATTGTATATTTTTATGACTGTATGATATAAACCACTCCCAACAGAAGTCACTTTGCAGGTAGAAATTAAGTATTAAAGAAAGCAGTACTAAACAGTCTTTTTGTTCTTCCCCAGTTTGGACGTCACAGGCTCAACCCAGAAAACAGAACACTGGGGAGTCTTCGCAATGTTCTCTATCTTCTTCACCAGCGAGTAAAGTGAGCTTGTCAATGCTTCACATTCTGTCCTCTCTTTCAGCAGTTCCTCTGCCAGGAGTGATGGGATTTGCTTAACCTGCACTACTGCCTACACAGTGGCAGCCTGGAAACCTCTCCCTTGGATACTGTGCCCAGACATTTCTCATTTTAGGGGCTTGGTACAATATGACAGCACTTTGGGAAATTAGGGAAAAGTGCAGGTCGTTACTCTTTATTAGTTACAAATACACAGAACTCTAGAATGGGAACCCTTCAAAAGCTAATATAGAGATTGTTCTGCCTGAGGGGTGCTTCTGTCAATGGCATATCCTGTGCTCTCTCTCTCATAGATAGAAATACGCAGATTATGGAGCAGTAGCCATAGCAAAGAAGGAAGGGGAAAGCAGGAAGAGTAATAACAGTTATCATAACAATGGTGACAGTAATGATGATGATAAGAGTGACTAACATTTTTGAGTGTTTGCTTTGTGGCAGACACTAAGCTCAATGCTTTATGTGGGTAATCTCACTTAATCCTGACACTAGTCCTATAAGGCATGTACTGTTATCATTTCTGTTTCATTTAAAGAAACATCCTTAGAGACATATCAAATAAGGCAGGGGCCTCCATTGAAGGCAAAACTGCTATATTGATGTTCCTAGATTTAAGATAATTTGAAGAAATAAAAATAGAACATGCTTGGAATAAAAACTAAAATCAAATTGGTATAAAGTAAAAAATTAAATGCTCACCATACCAAGTGTTGGCAAGAATATGGTGGAGCAGTAAGGACTTTCATACTGATAGTTGGTACACTCAGTTTTGTGGTGGCCTTTTCTTTTTTTCTTTTTAAATATATTTTTTATTTATTCATTTTAGAGAGGGAGAGAGAAAAGGGGGAGGAGCAGGAAGCATCAACTCCCATATGTGCCTTGACCAGGCAAACCCAGGGCTTCGAACCAGCGACCTCAGCGTTTCCAGGTCAACGCTTTATCCACTGCGCCACTACAGGTCAGGCGTGGTGGCCTTTTCTTAAAAAGTTAGATATACACTCCCCATAGGACCCAGCCATTCTACTTCAACGTGTTTGGTCAAGAGAAATGAAATTTGTAAGAGTCTAAAACTGGAAACAACTCAGATGCTCATCAGGTGAATAGATACATAAATTGTGATATCTCTATATAATGGAATATTACTGAGAAATGAAAAAAAGAAATTAACCTGGCCTGTGGTGGCACAGTGGGTGAAGTGCTGACCTGAAATGCTGAGGTTGCCAGTTTGAGACGCTGTGCTTGCCTGGTCAAGGCACATATGACAAGCAATCAACAAACAAAGTGAGGCAACTATGACTTGATACTTCTCCTCTCACCCTCACTCTCCTCTCTCTGTAAAATCAATAAATAAAATCTTTTTTAAAAATTTAAGGCATGACCTGCGGTGGCACAGCGGGTAAAAGCTTCGACCTGGAACGCTGAGGTCGCTGGTTCGAAACCCCGGGCTTGCCTGGTCAAGGCACATATGGGAGTTGATGCTTCCTGCTCCTCCCCCCCTTCTCTCTCACTCTCTCTCTCTAATAAATGAATAAAGTCTAAAAAACTAAAATAAAAATTAAAAAAATTTAAAAAGGAATTATTGCTTGACTGGTGGCGGTGCAATGTGCTGCCTGGGATGCTAAAGTCTCAGGTTTGAAACCCTGATTTGGCTGGCTTGAGTGTAGGCTCATTCAACTTGAATGCAGGCTCACCAGCTTGAGCACAGGGTCATTGGCTTGAGCGTGAAATCATCAACATGATCCCATGGCAACTGGCTTGAGTTGAAAGTCACTGGCTCTGCTGGAACCCCCCTGGTCAAGGCATGTATGAAAAACAATGAACAGCTAATGTTGTGCCACAACTATGAGTTGATGCTTCTCATCTCTCTCCCTTCCTGTCTGTTTATCTCTCTCTCTCAAAGAAAAAAAAAAGGAATTATATATGTTTTTTCCTTTTTCTTTTCCAAGTGAGAGGAAGGGAGATAGAAAGACAGACTCCTGAATGCGTCCCGACCAGGATCCACCCAGCAACCCCTGTCTGGGGCCAATGCTCTGCCCATCTTGTGCCCGCAACCAACTGGGGGCAATGCACTCGAACCAATCAAGCCATGCTGCAGGAGAAGAGAGAGAGAAAGAGAATGGGCAGGGGGAGGGATAGAGAAGCAGGTAGTTGCTTTTCCTGGGTGCCCTGACCAGGAACCGAACCTGGGACGTCCACATGCTGGGCCAACATTCTATCACAGAGCCAACTAGCCAGGGCCAGAAATGCAAATTCTTGAGTCCCATCTAGGCTTAATAAGTCAGAAACTGGTGATGTGACCCAGCAATCTGGTTTACCAAGCCGTTCAAGTGATTCTAATGTACGCTAAATTTGAGTACCACTGGGTTAGATCAAATGTATGGGAAGACTGAAAATTAGGTAGCTTTCATTTCTGTCACTCTGCTTAGTTTTGTTTAGGCTAAAACAGTGGTTCTTAACCTGGGTTCCATTGAACCCTAGGGGTTTGATGAGTCGGTCTCAGGGGTTCCGAGAAGCCTCTGCCGCTGAGGTAAAGACACAGTTGTGTAAAGTGATGATACACCCCGCTTGGCCATCACTTGCTGCAGAAGATCACATTACATTGCTTGGCCAACCAGTGCTGTGGGGAATTTAGTGCACGCAGTAGTCAACGGCTGTCGTAGTTGTACGTTGTGTGGTTTCTTTCTTAATATTTTAATCCATACTAAATATGTCGAGCATAAAAAAAGAAAGTGGTCGGACGAATATGTACAACATGGATTCTCATGTATCACAGAACGGGATGGGAGTCAGCGTCCTATCTGCATGATATGCAATGCCAAGTTGAGCAACTCTAGTGTCACACCGGCAAAACTAAATTTGGGAAAAAAATCATATTTTATTTATCACTAAAGAAGGGTTCGGTGAATGCGCATATGAAACTGGTGGGTTCGGTACCTCAAAAAAGGTTAAGAACCACTGGGCTAAAATGATTGAAACCAATTTGCAGCTTTCCTACCATTTAAGAACTAAGTTGAAATAATTGTTGGGGTAGTGTTAAAGATCTAAAAGTTCTTAGATCTCCAATCTTGGCATTAAGATTGTTTTAAGATATTGTCAGCATTTCGCTAGTTAATGTTGATCCTAAAGACAAAGGATTTGGTGGCTCATGAATGCTAAACTTTAATCTATCCTTAAATACTTTTAAAGATAATAAGTACTTTGACAACAGAAGTCTGTCATAATCTCAAATTTCCATTGCTTGTTTTGATTTTGAGGATAAACCTTTGCAAAGTAGCTGTTAAAGTAGCCTGTTTCTTTGATGCAGAAGTTGACTTTTATGAAGAAAACCTTTTATTTTATTCAAACTTCTTTCCTTTTAGGCGATTTGGGATAATTGGACTCTACAAAGGCCTCGAAGCCAAACTTCTGCAGACGGTCCTCACTGCTGCTCTCATGTTCCTTGTGTATGAGAAAATGACGGCTGCTACCTTCACAGTTATGGGACTGAAGAGTGCACACAAGCATTGAGACACCTTACCCTATAGAGTGAGGAAAGGTGCTCAAGAAAGGGGTTTCCTTTTGTGTGAAGAGAAGTGATTCTTTTTTTACTCTTGCTATTTCCACCATGAATTTTTACCCTCGTTGGCTTCAAAAGCATTTAAGGGTAAATATGGATGGAGTAGAGCCAGCTGAACCTGTCACCAACTTAATTTTTATGATGGTTGTTGAATTTTGTGGGGGAAGTTGGACTAATGGTCATATGAAAAGAAAGCATTATTGGAAACAAGATTGAAGGCTCATGTCCGTTAGTTAGGTATCTTAAGGAGAACAGACTGTTGTATTGCTCTCATGCAAAATCTTTTCCAGTTAAAAATCTTTCTTAAATTCACCAGCTGTTCTTTCTCTCAACCCTCCCCCAGGTTCTAGGATAAACTTAATACTATAAAATTTTCCTCATATGTTTTTAATGTCTTCATCTTGGTATTTTCCTCACTAAAAATAATATTACTATGCCATGAAAGCATGATTTTATTTTGTTAGGCTTTTTTTTTTTCTGCTTAAGGATAGGGGTCTTCTTCAGTTACATGAGCTATTTATTTTGTGGGAGAAATGAAAATCATTAATCCTAAATGATTCTCTTATAAACTATTTATAAACATCACTTATTCATTAGTACTTAACATAATTTTAAAATATTTATTTTGAATCAACTTTTTTATTACAAAAGGCTTGAGGTTTTATGTTTATCCAAGCAAGCCTCAATCAAATCTAACCCCAATAAATGGTCAGCTCCAAGGACATGCCTTTTATTAAGGTATCACAATTGGGTTTACAACTAGCTCATAAAAATCACAGAAAAGGGGAAGGGAGCAAATGTCTTGTTTAGGCTCTGGAATATTATCTTCCTTTGCGGACTCTTAGAAGAGGCAGTTTTTTGCTTTGCTTTTGTTTTGTTTTGACAGTAAACATTTCATTGAGGTTATTTCTGTTTGGAAACATTCCTTAGAGTCCTGCTAGTCCAAGTGTGGCACATCAAGTAGTAGCTTTGACATCACCTGGGATTTAGTTGGACATGAAGTCCCAGACCTGAATTGCATTCTGCTTTTTAACAACATCTACAGATGATCTGTAACTCACATCAAAGCCTGAGAGACATTAGTGCACCTGACCCAACAGAAGATATGATTGTTTTCAATTACAGAAACCAAGGCAAAGATTTTTCTCAAAGGAAAGATGGACTAATGTATTAAAACAACCTCTGAAAAAGAAAACAGGAATCCTATGTCATCATTTACTTTTCCCTCATAGCACTGGTTACAGCAGTAGGACTTGTATTATGTAACTAGGAGTGAATTTAGACCTCAAGCCACTGAAGAAACACACTTTTTTTTTTTTTTCATTGATGGGAGTGGGGAGTTAGGGGGTGAAGCATCAACTCATTGTTTCATTTAGTGTACATTCATTGGTTGCTTCTTGTTTGTGCCCTGCCCTGACTGGAATTCAAACCTCAGCATGCCAGGATGACACTCTGTTCACTAAACTACCTGGCCAAGGCAAGAACAAACTCTTGATATTAATAGAACAGCTGACTTAGTTTTTGTCTCTATAACCAAACTGACCATTTTTTATTTATAAATATAATTCAGTCAGAGTCAGAAGGAGTAATAACAAAGTGTCTATGGACTCCAGTATTTAGTTCCATATTGAGAATAGAAATTTATCTCTTATTTTCTCTCTGGTTACTGTGATGATTTCAAAATATGTGATGATCAAACTAGTAATGACTGAAAGATCATTGTGATGGTCTAGAAAACAAGAATTAGGAGTAGCTAATAATTGGGGGCTAGACTGAACGCTTATTCCCTATTTAAGACAGAATGGTAGGCAGAATTGGCCCATTTCTACTTTTTATTTTACTTTAAGGTTTTTTGTGTCTGTGGTGGGGCTTGAGTGGTAAGCACAAAACTGATTTTGACTTTTATACAGAAGAATGGTCATAAAGGTGCCATGTGTACTTTTGTTTCTGTTATAACTACTGTATATGGTTCTCTTTGGAACTTGGGTTTTGATTTCAGGGTATTAGGGGTCAGTAAATTTGAATAATTTCCAAGTCAAATTATATAGTTATAGTGTTTAGATGCAAGGATGTATTTGATGCTTTTTTTTCTAATTCTGTGAGGGAACAATTTAATATTGAGGTTTCATGTTCCCTATGGAAGCTCATAGACTCACTAATTGAAACTAGGTAATGACTCACCCAGTTTTATAACTTTTGATTAACAAATTAGAGAAAGCTAAAGAGTTTGGAAATTGAAATTTTTCTTTTTGATTCGTTATCTAGTTTCTCTAGAATGGGAGGACTAAGAATATTAGAAATTATATTAATATCATTGTAGTAGAAAATTTGATTTCTATAAGTATTTAATCTGTTTTGAAGTGGACACTGGTATTCCTACCCATGTCTATTTTACATTTAAGTTTGAAACACTGAAATAGGATTTACCATAAGAATGTAAGGAGTGGGAGTTAGAATCTTGGGTTTTATTCCCAGCCCTGCCACTGACTAGCAAATAACATCATCTTATGCTTCAGCTTTTTGATAAGTGGAGATAATAATACTCACTACCCACTTCAGAGGATGTTTTGTTTTTTTTTTTGTTTTTTTTTTTTTTTAATTTCTTTTTATTTATTCATTTTAGAGAGGAGACACAGAGTGAGAGATAGAGAAAGAGAGAAAGGGGGGAGGAGCTGGAAGCATCAACTCCCATATGTGCCTTGACCAGACCAGTGCAGGGTTTTGAACTGGCGACCTCAGTGTTCCCAGGTCGACGCTTTATCCACTGCGCCACCACAGGTCAGGCTCAGAGGATGTTTTGAGAGCTAATGGTGTCAGCTAAATCCCTTTATGATCGTGGGAAAGGGAAGATCTGAGTGAAACTTGTGACAATACCTAGATTTATGTAGCAATTTTTCTTTTAAAGCTTATAGACATTTTTATTTTATAATCCCAATATCTCTGTGAAATAGGTATGTACAAGTAACAATATCATTATTTAATTAACAAGGAAATTGAAACAGAACTATCAAATGACTTGCCTGGTTGGAGCCAAGACTAGAGTGAGTTTCCTGTAGTCTAATGTAGTGATTAAAAGAACAGGTTCTGGAATTACCTGGATTCAACACGTCCTATTCCTTACCAACTGTGGAAACAAAGCAATTACTGAACTTATATAAAACTCAGTTTTCTCAACTGTGAAGTGGAGGTCTTGATAAAATTACCTCACAGTGTGATTGTGAGGGTTAAATAAGATCATATACAGAAATTGTTTAGGACAGTGCTTGCCACATGAGAAGAGCAAGATAAATTTAGCTGCAACTATTTTAAAATATTACGGATGAGGGATACAGCTGATTGATATGGTTCAACGGAAAGCACTCTGCATCTTGAGTCAGACCTGGGTTCCGATTTTCATTCTTTCACTTAATAGTATCACAGCTACAGACAAGTCACTTCTTTACCTTTCTGAGTCTATATCCTCATCTGCCCAATAGTATGTCCTTAATCCTCAGAACAGCCTTGTGAGGTACTCTTTTCTATTAGATGAGGATATAAATGTGTGTGTGTGTGTGAGTGCACACACCTGGCACAGTACATGATACATAAATGCTGTTTTTCTTCATTGAGATATAATTGACATACAACATATTAGTTTCAGGTGTACAATATACTGATTTTATATATATATATATTGCAAAATGATCACCACAGTAAGTCTAGTTCACATCTATCACCAAAATATCCATCAGATAATACTTTTTGAACCAAGAAAATCCAATAGGTTTTTTGGGGGGGTAAGTGTTTTTCCATTTGTTTTTTATTTGTTTTGTTTTGTGTGTGTGTGTGTTTTGTTTTGTTGACAGAAAGAGAGGGACAGACAGGAAAGGAGAGAGATGTGAAACCTCAGTTCTTCCTTGCAGCTCCTTAGCTGTTCATTGATTGCATTCTCATATGTGCCTTGGCCCGGGGGCTACAACAAAGTGAGTGACCCCTTGCTCAAGCCAGCAACCTTGGGCTCAAGCCAGGGACCAGGGAGTCATGTCTATGCTCTCACGCTAAAGCCGGTAACCTCGGGGTTTTGAACCTGGGTCCTCTGTGTCCCAGTCCGACACTCTATCCACTGCACCACTGCCTGGTCAGGCTCTTTCCATTTGTTTTCATTTTGAACATTTCTGAGAGCCTTTTGGTGTATGTATGTCCTCAAAAGCCAAACCCAGTAATTTTAAGTTTTATTCAGTATTCCAATTAAGTCCCCCAAATATCTGTCAGTTAATCTAAAATACAACTGGTTCAATAGCAAAAAGTCACTGGCTGAACTACTGTCTCATTGTGGCTCTAGAAAAACTAAAGAATAATGACTTCGTGGAGCCAAATGTGACATCTAACGATAGCTCTCCAACCACTAAAGACCTTTTCACTCCTAAAATAGTTCTATGTCTATCATTGTACCTACTACATCATATTTGAATTTCAGTGGTCTGTCTTATCTCTGTCTTCCCCTAGGTATCAAGTTTCTTTCAGGACAGGAAATGAGTCAAGTAGCAGAGTATCACACTCGTGGTAGATAGTCAATTGTTGCATGAGTGTTTTTAGCTTAAGAGAGTGCTGGCCTTTTACCAATTAAATCAATCTGTTAATGGTTTATATGTTTTGTCCTGGCTGGTGGCACAATGGACAAGGCAGAGCAGAAGGTCACTGGCTCAATCTCAGGATGCCCTGCTCAATCCCGAGGGTGCTAGCTCAACCCCAAGGTCTCTGGTTTGAGCCCAAGTCAGACAGAGCATGTAGAGAAGCAATCAGTGGGTGCACAGCTAACTGGAACAACGAATTGATGCTTCTCTCTCTCCCTCCCCCATTTATTCCTCCGTCTTTCAAGAAAAATAAAGTTTACATGTTTTTAGATTTTTCTTTTTTTTTTACAGGGACAGAGAGAGTCAGAGGGATAGATAGGGACAGACAGACAGGAACAGAGAGAGATGAGAAGCATCAATCATCAATTTTTCGTTGCGATACCTTAGTTGTTCATTGATTGCTTTCTCATATGTGCCTTGACCGAGGGCCTTCAGCAGACCGAGTAACCCCTTGCTCGAGCCAGTGACCTTGGGTCCAAGCTGGCGAGCTTTTTTTGCTAAAGCCAGATGAGCCGGCGCTCAAGCTGCTGACCTCGGGGTCTCAAACCTGGGTCCTCCACACCCCAGTCCGACGATCTATCCACTGCGCCACCGCCTGGTCAGACTGTTTTTAGAATTTTTATACTCGTTTTCTTGGTGGTGATCAGTTTTTCATATTTCTTTAAATTATTTCTCACTTCTTTGAAGTATACTATATTTTGCTAGTCACTTGGCTTTTTTAACCTCTAAAGATTCATTTTATTATTTAATTGTAGTCATCGAAATTATCTGCCTCAGTGATATCATTTATCTGATTTTTTCATGTGTACTTCATTCTTGTTTTGCTTTAGTTTCTGTTGAACCATTGACAGAGAGTAGATGGTCAGCCAAATAGGTGATTCCCTGTGTGCGTGTTGTATGAGGACCACATAAAATTACAAATTTCTGTTATAGGAATAACATTCTATTATCCAAGAAATCATTTTCAACACCTACCGCTATGCCAATTGCTGGGATTATCCAGAAGAATAATACTCAGTCTCTGCCCTAGTGTAGCTCATTGTTCAGCATGAGAGTCAAAAAACAGTTTGGAATTTTATCACTGATGAGGTCTGATGAGAAATGTAAACGTTCAAGGGTTGCTTTGGGGGATCATGGAGAGGCCGGGCCCAACACTGCTTTGGTCTGTGTGATCAGAAGGCAACATTTGAAAGGAACATACCACTAAGTGAGTAGAGAACCTCCTTAACAGCGGAAATAAATAGCATTTGCAAAGAAGAAGGAAGATAATACTTTCTTGTATGTACATTGGTTTGAATTTTCTGAGTTGAACACATGTTGGAATGGGGGATGGGGAAGAGCATCAGGCCATTGAGAGCCTGCATGCAACAAGGGAGAAGAGGTGGTCAGGACTCCATCCTAAACAGTTTTGTCTATGATTAGACTTGGGTATAAAGAAAGAAGATACAGGACCTTCAACAGGGCTTGTACCACCATGTTCTCTCGGGCGGGCGTCGTTGGGGTCTCGGCCTGGGCGGTGCAGCCGCAATGGATCCAAGTTCGAAATATGGCAACTTTGAAAGATATTACCAGGAGACTGAAGTCAATCAAAAATATCCAGAAAATTACCAAGTCTATGAAAATGGTAGCAGCAACAAAATATGCCCGAGCTGAGCGAGAGCTGAAACCAGCTCGAATATATGGAGTAGGATCCTTGGCTCTGTATGAAAAGGCTGATATTAAGGTGCCTGAAGACAAGAAGAAACACCTCCTAATTGGTGTGTCCTCAGATAGAGGGCTTTGTGGTGCTATCCATTCCTCGGTCGTTAAACAGATGAAAAATGAGGTGGCTACACTCAACAGAAGCTGGGAAAGAAGTTAAGATTGTTGGGATTGGTGATAAAATGAGGGGTATACTTCATAGGATGCATTCTGACCAGTTTTTGGTGACATTCAAAGAAGTGGGAAGAAAACCCCCTACTTTTGGAGATGCGTCAGTAATTGCCCTGGAATTACTAAATTCTGGATATGAATTTGATGAAGGATCCATCATCTTTAATCGATTTAGGTCTGTCATCTCTTACAAGACAGAAGAAAAGCCCATCTTTTCTCTTAATACTATTGCAAGTGTGGAGAGCATGAGTATCTATGATGACATTGATGCTGATGTGCTGCAGAATTACCAGGAATACAGCCTGGCCAACATCATCTACTATTCTCTGAAGGAATCCACCACAAGTGAGCAGAGTGCCAGGATGACGGCCATGGACAATGCGAGCAAGAATGCTTCTGAGATGATTGACAAATTGACTTTGACCTTCAACCGCACCCACCAAGCCGTCATCACAAAGGAGTTGATTGAAATCATCTCTGGTGCTGCAGCTCTGGATTAATGAAAATCAAGTTTCATCAGACAAGAGGTAAAGAAGGAAAATTCAGCCAGCTGATTTGTGTTTTAGCTTACTGCTGTCCTGGTGAGAAGAAATTATTGGTTCATTGTTTAAATTTCTAAGGACAGCAAGATATTTGTAAATTGTCTTACAATAAACAATTTATAATAAGTAAAAAAAAAAAAAAGAAAGAAGATACAGGGAGGGGCAGAAGTAGGTTTGCTGTTGTCAATATGTGAATCAGTTTATTCTTGTATTATTATTTATTAATTATTGTATTATTTTCCATTCAAGCAATTGTAAAGCTGCTTTTGCCAAACCCTGTATATTCTTTGTATTCTGAATTTAAAATATAAATTTTAAACATACTTTGAAAATTAGATATAACATGAATCATTTAGTTCTACCTCGAAGATTAGCCAGCAAGAGCAATTTAGGCTAACTGAATTGCTGTGACTGTCAGGGTCTGGACTTGCCCTTATCTAATCAATGTGAAAATGTTTACTTGAGAGTAATTTAGAACCTACTTGAGGTTAAAACACTGAGTACTTTATTATTTTTTTTAATTAAAATACAACTGACTACCATAAGTGTTCTACAGCAGGACAGAAATTAAAGATATGCCTGACCTGTGGTAGTGCAGTGGATAAAGCCTCAACCTAGAATGCTGAGGTCACTGGTTTGAAACCATGGGCTTGCCCAGTCAAGGTACATATGGGAAACAACTACTACAAGTTGATGTTTCCCATTTCTTCCTACCCCCCCCTTATCTATCTCTCTCTTTCCCTCTCTCTTTTTTTAAATTTTTTATTTTATTTTATTCATTTTAGAGAGGAGACACAGAGAGAGAGAGAGAGAGAGAGAAAGGGGGGAGGAGCTGGAAGCATCAACTCCCATGTGTGCCTTGACCAGACCAGTGCGGGGTTTTGAACCGGTGACCTCAGTGTTCCCAAGTCGACGCTTTATCCACTGCGCCACCACAGGTCAGGCCTCTCTCCCTCTCTTTTTCTCTCCTCTGTCTAACATGAATAAATTTTAAAAATCTAAAGAACAAAAAAAGAAATTAAAGATAAATATATACACATATCAGAGACTAAGCTTGAATAAGCAGAAATGACCCCTTAGCACTTTATCATGTATCTATTGCCAGGTTAAAAATTATAAAAGCAGCCTGACCAGGCGGTGGCACAGAGGATAGAGCGTCCGACTGGGACGCGGAAGACCCAGGTTTGAAACCCTGACTGAGGTTGCCAGCTTGAGCCCAAGGTCGCTGACTCGAGCAAGGGTTCACTCTGCTGTAGCCCCCCAGTCAAGGCACATATGAGAAAGCAATCAATGAACAACTACAGTGCTACAACGAATTGATGATTCTCATCTCTCCCCTTTCTGTCTGTCTGGCCCCTTCTGTTCCTCCTTTATCTGTCTCTGTCACACACACACAAAAAAAATTATAAAAGCAGTAGGAAAGGGCCCTGGCCGGTTAGCTCATTGAGTTAGAGCATCATCCCAATGCGCCAAGAATGTGTGTTTAATCCCCAGTCAGGGCACATACAAGAATCAACTAGTGAATGCTTAACTAAGTGGGACAGCAAATCAATTTCTCTCAATAAATTTTTATTTTTAATTTTAAGCAGTGGAAATAGGAGTTTAGAAATTGAGAAAGTCTGACCCTGCCCAGATGGCACAGTGAATAGAGAGTCATGCCAAGGTCACAACCAATGAGTGCACAACTAAATGGAACAACTAAGTAGAACAAGTTCATGATTCTCTCAAATCAATGGAATTTTTTTTTAACAGGGATAGAGAGAGAGAGAGAGAGGGATAGATAGGGACAGACAGACAGGAACGGAGAGAGGTGAGAAGCATCAATCATTAGTTTCTCCTTGCCGTTGTGACACCATAGTTTTTCATTGATTGCTTTCTCACATGTGCCTTGACCGCGGGCCTTCAGTAGACCGAGTAACCCTTTGCTGGAGCCAGCGACCTTGGGTCCAAGCTGGTGAGCTTTTGCTCAAGCCAGATGGGCCCGCGCTCAAGCTGGCGAGCTCAAGGGCTCAAACCTGGGTCTTCCGCATCCCAGTCTGACGCTCCATCCACTGCGCCACCGCCCAGAAAGTCCTCTTTATTTCTTTTTTAATTTGCAATTAGTTTATAGGTGTGACATTTACAGACTTTCTAGTGCATTTATTCTCATTTTATTCTCTACTGTGGGATTTATTTTAATAACTTATATTATATAGATAGGGAAATTGAGACACAAGTCTGGCTCGAGTCCCATAGCAAAGGATTGGGAGTCAAAAACAGGAAATAAGAATTCCCAATATTCTATTTAATAATCTTTCACTCATTTGTACTGCTTGGAGATAGCAGTGTTTTTTTAATTTCGGTTTAAAATTTTTCTTTTATAGGCCCTGGCTGGGTTGCACATTTGATTAGAGCACCGTCCTGACACTCCAAGGTTACAGGTTAAATCTTCAGTCAGTGCACATACAAGAATCAACCAATGAATACATAAATAGGTGGGACAACAAATTGGTGTTTCTCCCTTCCTCTCTCTAAAATAAATAAATAAATTTTAAAGCAAGTTTTTCTCATAGCTTTTGTTTTTTTTTATAATACACAGTCATTAAAACTTCAGAAAATCTAGAAAAGAATGAAGAGAATATAGATATATTTCTCTATATTTTTATAAATATATGCCTATATGTCTACTGCCTAGAAATCACTGCTAATATTTCAGTTTTCAGACTTGTTTAAATGTATATACATACACAAATATATTTATAGATAGGGTTTTTAATGAGATCAATCTATGCCTAGTTTTGTAAATTTTCATCTCAAATATAACTTAATGTCAATAAATATGTATCTCTTAATTTTAGTTGCTCTGTAGAATTGCACTGTGTGAGTGTATCATTTATACTCCTATTGATGGAGTTCTAGGTTGTTTCCAGTTTTTAGCTATTATAAAAATGATAAAACCCCTTGCCTGACCTGTGGTGGCGCAGTGGATAAAGCGTTGATCTGGGAACACTGAGGTCGCCAGTTCAAAACCCTGCACTGGTCTGGTCAAGGCACATATGGGAGTTGATGCTTCCAGCTCCTCCCCCCTTTCTCTCTTTCTCTCTCCCTCACTCTGTCTCCTCTCTAAAGTGAATAAAATAAAAAAGAAATTTAAAAAAATGATAAAACCCCTTAATATATGCAGTATTTTATACTTTTCTGATTATTTAAAAAGAATTTCATGAATCCAGTTACTGGGTCAAAGATAGGCTGTGACTTGTTAATAAATTAAAATGTCATTCTGTCCCTTGATGTTCATTGTCATTTTGAACTATATAAACACTTTATTTTTTTCTTCACCTCTGTTGGCAGGAAAAATTTCATTCTGGGTGTGATAAGGGGAAGCACTGTTGTATGCCAGGAGCTGTACTTTTTTTTTTTTTTTTTTTTTTTTTTATTCATTTTAGAGAGGAGACACAGAGTGAGAGAGAGAGAAAGAGAGAAAGGGGGGAGGAGCTGGAAGCATCAACTCCCATATGTGCCTTGACCAGACCAGTACAGGGTTTTGAACTGGCGACCTCAGGGTTCCTAGGTCGACACTTTATCCACTGCGCTACCACAGGTCAGGCAATTTTTTTTTAATTTAATTTTATTCATTTTAGAGAGGAGACACAGAGTGAGAGAGAGAGAGGAAGAGAGAAAGGGTGTACTTTTTAATTTAATTCTCACAATCATCCTATGAAATAGAGTTAAGAGAGGCATATCAAAAGTAAGTGTTATAGAAGTTTAGAGCTGAAAATGATCTCTCCCAGCAGGTAGCTCAGATAAATACTACATACTAAATAATAATAATAATAATGGCTACAATGTATTGAGCACTCACTTTGTATCAGTTGCCATACTAGATGCTTTACACACACACACACTCATGTTTGTTTTGGTGAGAGACAAAGAGAGGGACTGATAGGGACAGACAGGGAGAAAGATGAGAAGCATAAATTCTTCATTGTGGCTCCTTAGTTGTTCATTGATTGCTTTCTTATATGTGCCTTCATGGGGGGAAGGCTACAGCAGAGTGGGTGACCCCTTGCTCAAGTCAGCAACGTTGGACTCAAACTAGCAACCATAGGGTCGTGTCTATGATTCCACGCTCAAGCCAGTGACCCTGTGCTCAAGTCTGATGAGCCTGTGCTCAAGCCTGCGACCTTGGGGCTTTGAACCTGGGTTTTCTGTGTCCCAATCCAATGCTCTATCCCAGTGGTTCTTAATACTTTTTGAGGTACCGAACCCACCAGTTTCATATGTGCATTCACTGAACCCTTCTTTAGTGATAAATAAAATATGATTTTTTTTTCCAAATTTAGTTTTGCCGGTGCGAGACTAGAATTGCTCAACTTGGCATTGCACATCATGCAGATAGGACGCTGACTCCCATCCTGTTCCGTGATACATGTGAATCCTTGTTGTACATATTCGTCCGACCACTTTCTTTTTTTGCTCGACATATTTAGTATGGATTAAAATATTAAGAAAGAAACCACACAACGTACAATACGACAGCCGTTGACTACTGTGCGCACTAAATTCCCCGCAGCACTGGTTGGCCAAGCAATGTAACGTGATTCTCTGCAGCAAGTGATGACCAATCGGGGCGTGTCATCATGACTTTACACAACTGTGTCTTTACCTTCGCGGCAGAGGCTTCTCTGAACCCCTGAGAACGACTCATCGAACCCCTAGGGTTTGATAGAACCCAGGTTAAGAACCACTGCTCTATCTACTGAACCACCACCTCATCAGACTACATATATTCTTATTTAATTCTCCTACAAAGGCTCCAAAGCCCATGTGCTTTTCCCAGTTTTCCCCTTTGAGTTTTAGTTCCAAATCTGCATCCTAGTTCCTGTGCCTTGGTTAGATGGCAAAGTCCAGAGGGAAAGGACTTTTTAAATCATTTTTGAATCACCATGAATAAGGGGTTCCATTCGGCAAGTATCTCTGTATTATTTTGATGGTTATGAAAATTAAAGAAGGCATTTACAATTTATCTTTGCTTAATTTTGAATTTATAAATGAGTGTCTATTTGATAAAAATGGCTGGGTTTTATTTTGATTTTGCAGTTGCAGATATGAAGAAACCTTTAGGCCACCAGAGGGCATTGCAGTTGACCTTAGATCAAGGTTGCTCAATACATCGGTCGCGATCTACTTGGTCAATCGCGAAGGAAGTGTGGGTAGATCGCATAACATTAAAAAGACATTTGTCTTTTGATTGGCATACAGAGTAGCCAATCTGACGTCTGAACTTTTGACACCCTACGCATGCGCGTTAAACCGCGCTAAATTGTTCCCTTACATTGCTGCGTAGCCTTAATTTATTTAAACTAAATACAACAAAGGGTATAAAAATGAATGCCATAGCTGGTCTGAGTAAGAAGCCTAAAACCTACCACTTTCATACAGAATGGGAGGGGATTTTTTTCACTGTCATATTCTAAGTGCGTTTGCCTCGTCTGTCTGTGTGACATTGCTATTCCAAAAAGTCGTCTGTCTGTGTGCCATTGCTATTCCAAAGAAGGGAAATGTGGAGCAGCTTTTACGGACTGTTCATAAAAACCATGACATTGACATTCCTCCGAAAAGAGAGCTGAGGAGAAAGGTGAAAGAATACACAATATTAAATAGTAATAATAGTAACTTAAATAATGATAATATAGAAGAAATAAATTTATGTTTTGCATTTTTATTGTAGGTAGATTATTTTGACTTGGTCATCTTATAAGTAGCTCGCAAGCTGAAAATGTGTGGGCACCCCTGCCTTAGATCATCTTCATTATAAATCACTGCTGTGAAGTTTGTTCCCAGTTAAAAAGGCATTCTTAGGCCTGACCTGTGGTAGCGCAGTGGATAAAGCGTCGACCTGGGAACACTGAGGTCGCCGGTTCAAAACCCTGTACTGGTCTGGTCAAGGCACATATGGGAGTTGATGCTTCCAGCTCCTCCCCCCTTTCTCTCTCTCTCTCTCTCTCTCTCTCTCTCTCTCTCTCTCTCTTTCTCTCTCTGTCTCCTCTCTAAAATGAATAAATAAAAAAAAAAAAAAAAAAAAAGAAAAAAAAAAAAAAAAAAAAAAAAAAAAAAAAAAAAAAAAGGCATTCTTAGGCTCCATGAGCAATCTGAATAAGAACTAGGACCTTGAAGCACCCTTTTTACGTATAAAAGCAAAGTATTTGCTTTTTACATATAAAAGCAAATACTACAGTATTTTGCTGAAATTACATTTTTATTTTTGCCTTTCTCGAGTATATGCTTAGACTTTTAATTTGTCTAATTTATTTTTAAAATAAATTGTCATAATTTATTTCTATTTTTAAGATTTTATTTATTGCTTTTAGAGAGAGAGAGGCAGGGGGAGGAGCAAGAAGCATCGACTTGTAGTTGCTTCTCACATGTACCTTGACCAGGCAAGCCTGGGGTTTCAAACCGGGGACCTCAGCCTTCCAGGTCACCACTTTATCCACTGTGCACCACAGGTCAGGCTATCACCCATAATTTATAATCTCCCGACCAGATTATAAAGCCAGTAGCTCTCAATATCAACACAAATTACAGTCAGAGAAACAAGGACACAGTTCTTGGACAGCAGTATCCATCTCTTGTCTTTATTGACACTAATAAAAACTTGCAAAATTGAATGATGTACAGTTGAATAATTCCCTCATTTATGTTCACTACGTGGTAGAAGTGCCAGTAGGCAGAGCAGGAGGCAGAAGAGGTAAAAGGCGTTTTGATAATTCATGATTTATTCTTTTCTTTTTTAAAATTATAAGTGAAATTTTATCTAGAAAATCATAGAGATAGAATAAGTGAGTCGTGGAGGAAGTGAGCCAGCTGGACTGTGTGGGCTCAGGAAACAAGTTATAGTGACCAAAGAAGGGCCCTTAGAGTTTAAGACAGTGGTTCTTAACCTGGGTTCTATCGAACCCTAGGGGTTTGATGAGTCGGTCTCAGGGGTTCGGAGAAGCCTCTGCCATGGAGGCCAGAATAAAGTAATACCGTAATTTGTTGTGAGTTCATGCACTTTGTTGGTTGTTCTTTGAGAAAGGTGAAGTTCATGCAGGGCTCATTTTGTGTACCAGTAAAAAAACATATACCTATGTCTTGAATTTGGAAAAATAAATCATATTTTATTTATCACTAAAGAATGGTTCGGTGAATGTGCATATGAAACCGGTGGGTTTGGTACCTCAAAAAAGGTTAAGAACCAGTGGTTTAGGAGAATGAATGAGCAAGAATGTCTGCACCTGGGGGAAGGAGAAGGGGAAAGACTCAGGAGAGGTGGGGGAGGGGGAAAGGGAGGGCCACCACAACTCGCCAATTTAAAAATCAATTCAAAACCTTACTAAGCAAGTGGTTTTCATGTAAACAGGTAATTCTTTCCACATCATATTGAGGCTTCTAAATTGTACCCAACTAGAGCTCTCATTGATCTTTGCTCTAGGAGCAATTGAGATACTAATTTATTTCACAAATATGTATTGATTACATTCCTACCGGGCACTTTCTAAGCATTGGCATACAGGTATGAATAATAATTAATCTTTCTATATTGCTTTGTAGTTTATAAAACAATCTGGCATCTGTTATCTTACTTGGTACTTCATACCTCTTAGGTGACTCGGACAAATGATATCTCCACTGTATAAGTGTGGAGGCAGGTTCAGAAAGGTTAAATGAAATGACACATACACAGTTACACAGCCAATTGATAGAGGAGGACTCAGAGGTCTTCTGACCAAATTCTTTTCTTTCCCACACCATACCATGTTCTTAGAAATGATCCTATTACTCTCAAGGGAAGACTTGAGTGGTATAATATGGCAAAGGATCCAAGGTTAGAAATAGACATAGCCACTTGGTAATTTTGATTGTTTAGTTTAATAAGCAACTTAACAAATAAGTTCAAAAGCTTACTGGTACCGTTTCCCTTATTTCCAAAAATGGAACGTCAATTCAGTAAGTAGGCAATATTTTTTAAATGGATTATTATTTTTTTTACTACTTGGTTGACATATTTACTAGGAATTTAACTCTTTCAAGTCTATGAGTTCCCCCTGTCTTTTCCTAAGGTATGTATAAATTTATGCAGTAATGCCCATTGTAAGGTATTTTTCCCCACCGAGAAAGAAGGAAGGGGGGCCCAGGAGCCACAACGTGAAGAATAATAAGAGGCTTCATTAAGTACCGCACATCCCACCCAGGGACAGAGGCTATGGAAGTTGCGTGAATTAGACTGCGTGAGAGGTATTTAAAGGGGTCCTCTAGGGTGGGCAAGCAATTAGGACGTGGTGAAATCTCACTGGCTGACAGTCACTCTTCTCCCAAGGTCCTCCAGGAAGGTTCTTTATGGCGCGCAACAACGTGGGCAGTCCTAGCCAAAAGTTTGGGGTCTGAGTTCCTTAAGTGACCATCCTCATTATTAATGGACCTTACATTTCAGCCTTCTTTGTTAAATAGAAAAGGAGCACTGTTTATTCTTCTGGCTACTTCCTGCTGGTTAGGGGAATCGTGGGGAGAGGAGGTTGGCAGGTGGTGGCTTTGAGGGGAGTCAGGAGGAACATCTGTTTGGCCGTGAGTTGAGAAACTTCACAGATGCACTTCTGTAAGAATTTTAAAAAGAAACACATGATTTATACACTGATAATTAGAAGATTTAGGATAGCGGCAGCATAGGTGAGAATGGGTGGCTGCCATTAGGAGTTAAGCGGGTTGTAGGAGGAGAGATATTTGCTTAATTTTCCTTGCAGACAGTTGAGGAGATTAAAGCTTTTTTCATCAGACCAGTCCTAATGAACAGCATTGCTCCCTGCTTCAGCTCACTCTGGCGGCAGGTTCCTGGTGGGAGGGACAGGAGCAATAGGAGGGTTTGCAGGCTCCATCCTTTTTGTGAGCCGCAGACAAGTAGAACCCAGTCGTTCTGACTGCCAATGGTCCTGCATGGGAGCAAGCTTGAGGCAAGAGACATGGTTAGAAATGAGGGTAGCATTGATTATGGGGGAGCCCTTGGTAGTGAAGAATAGCAGGAGTAAGTGGGAAGATGCTGTCAGCTGGATAGTGGCTCTGAAACTGAAGAATGTCTCAACCCAGAAGGGATACAGGGCATGATGGCATAACTAAGGAGTGCAAAAAAGGAGATTCCATCCAAACTGCATGTCAGGGGTAGAGTGCTAAGGGGAAAAGAAGGGGTCCCATTCATTCCCATAATCAAGACCTGTAAGGGAACTAGATACATGGTTAGAAAGAGGTTCAGAGTGTGGTGGCAAAACAGGGAAGGTAGCTTCAGTGTCCACAACAAATGAGATGGACTTACCCAATAGTTGCAGCATACCCTGGGTTCTCCAAGTCCAGGCCGTGTCCTAGGAGTTTCAGCAATGGGCCCACCTGGCTGGATTGTCCTTCCATTTGGGCGGCTTGTCCTCCATGTAGAGATGTTGAGGATGAGCCTGCTGCCCAAAGGGGTAATTGCTCTGCCAGTGGCTGCTTGCAGTGGGCAGGGCTCAGTGGGAAGCCATGGGTAGGGGCCCTATCAGTCACAGTGGTCCTGCTTGCCACACTTAAAGCAAGCTGCTGATGGGATTCCTCTTTGAGGTCCAGACTTGGGCCGGGCACTTCCTGTGCCTGGGTTTGGAGGGGTACCTTCTGCTGTGTGTGGGCATGGTGAACAGCCTTGGCTGTTTCCTATTAGCCGCGACCATTGAAAACTTTAAATGCCATGTTCACAGGTCCCAGATAGAGGTTTGGGGGTGAGAATAAGAGTAGGAGGGCTCCTAGGGAGCCCGGCCCTCAGATCCAGCTGGAAATGCTGGATCCAGAGGAAGACAGGGTCAGAGCTTCCTGCAAGCAGGTTGGGGTTGGGCGTCCTGCAAACCGGTGTAAGAGCCAATGGTAGGCGGACAATCGCCTGACGGGGGAGGGTTTTAAGAATGCAGTGGAGAAGGGAGGGGCCCTGGCCAGCAGGGCAGGAGAAAGAGAGACTGGTATTTGCAAGTGAATGAGAAACAGGATTTAGCGAAGGGAACTCCTTCACGGGTCCCAGGTTTCGGCACCAAAATGTAAGGTATTTTTCCCCGCCAAGAAAGAAGGAAGAGGGGTCCCGGGAACCACAAAGTGTGGAATAATAAGAGGCTTTATTAAGTACCATGCATCCCACCTGACAATGTTTCCCAGCCCCGGGGACAGAGGCTATGGAAGTCATGTGAATTAGACTGCGTGAGAAGTATTTAAAGGGGTCCTCTAGAGTGGGCAAGCAATTATGACATGGTAAAATCTCACTGGCTGACAGTCACTCTTCTCCCAAGGTCCTCTGGGAAGGTTCTTTATGGAACGCAACAACATGGGCAGTCCTAGCCAAAAGTCCAGGTTCCTCAAGTGACCGTCCTCATTATTCACGGACCTTACACCATGTTAAAAAAAAAGAATAGGCCCATTGTGTTAGTGTCAAAACACAAGAGTTTCTGTGTGCATTTTGTTTCTTTAGTAGGTTTGGAGCATAATACCCTTAGTATAGTTCTATCGAGTATCTTCTGCACTGAATTTTGTTTAATTACCTCCCTCTCTCTGGAGATTAATAGCTCTGGATCCTAATTACTGTTACTGTTTCCTGGGCATTATTGTGAATACTCTCGTGTTTGTCCAATCAGCATATATAGAGAGGGAGATGGGATGGAGTGTTGAGTTTGGGTTTCTCTAAACCAGAGTACCTAGAGTTGCAATCCATCTGATAATATGTATCAAAAGTAAGTCGTGGCTTTTCTAAGATTTAGTACTTTAGTAATTTCACCACATTAAATACAATATGGTTCGTGTACTTCTACCTTACTCTGAACTGAATATAGAGTGAGATGTGTCTGGGTTGAAGGGAGCTGAGAAATAAATGCATAAGCTTAGGAACTTGTAAGCAGAAAAAATGCTATGTGATTAAAACAAGGATGTTTGTATCATATTACGTTGTTATTATTTGTTCCTCAGTCCCTCCTGGTCCTAAAATGCAGGTTTCATTTTTGTGTCTCTGGCATCTAACAGTGAGACTTAATAATGGTGCTTCATAAATATTGTTGCCTTGTGCCAAAGATATTCTGCTAATCAAGAAGTCAACAAATAATTTTTGAGCATCTGCCATGTGCCAGCCACTTTGCTCAACACTAAGGATATATTTTGAACAAAACAGACAAGGTCCCTGTTCCTGTGGGACTTACATTGGAATGGAGACTGACAATGATTGTTTTGGTTATTTAGCGCCCCTTATTGCTTCTATCACCTTGTCAGCTTGTTCAAAGAAACCAGCTGGGATTCTGATAGGGATTGTTTGCATCTGTAGATCAATTAGCTAAATATTTCCATATTAACAATATTAACTCTTGTGCCCATGAACATGATATGTCTTTTCCATTTATTTATGTCTTCTTTAATTTCTTTCAACAATGTTTTGTAGTTTTAAGAGTATAATGTTTGCAGGAACTGGCCAGTTGGCTCAGTGGTAGAGCATCGGCCCAGCATATGGATGTCTTGGGTTCGATTCCCGGCCAGGGCACACAGAAGTGCCCATCTGCTTCTCCACCCTTGCCCCTCTCCTTTCTTTTTCTCTTTCTCTCTTTTTCCTTCCCGCAGCCAAGGCTCCATTGGAGCAAAGTTGTCCTGGGCACTGAGGATGCCTCCATGGCCTCCACCTCAGGGGCTAGAATGGCTCTGGTTGCAATGGAGCAACACCCCAGATGGGCCGAGCATTGCCCCCTGGTGGGCATGCCAGGTGGATCCTGGTCGGGCGCATAAAAGAGTCTGTCTCTCTGCCTCCCCGCATCTAAATTCAGAAAAATACAAAAAAAAAAAAAAGAGTATATATAATGTTTGCACTTTTTTTAGAGAAAGAGAGAAGGACAGAGTCAGAGTGACAGGGACACGAAGGGAGAGAGATGAGAAGTATCAATGAATAGTTGTGTCACTTCAGTTGTTCATTGATTGCTTCTTATACGTGCATGCCTTGACTAGGAGGCTCAAGCCGAGCCAGTGATCCCTTGTTCAAGCCAGTGACCTTGAGCTTTAAGCCAATGACCTTTTGGCTCAAGCCAGTGACATGAAATCATGTTGATGAATCCACGCTCAAGCTGGCAACCTCAGGTTTTTAAACCTGGGACCTCAGCGTTCCAGGTCAACATCCTATCCACTGTACCACCACCAGAAGGCAATATTTGAACTTTTTTGTTAAATGTAGTCCTTAGTATTTTATTCTTTTGATGCTATTATAAGAGAAATTGTGTTCTTAACTTTATTTTTTTATTGTTTGTTACAAGTGAGTAGAAAGACAACTAACTTTTGTATATTGACTTTGCATCCTACAACTTTGCTGAACTCACTTATTAGTGATAACATTACTTTTTCCTTTCCAATCTGAATACCATATCTTTTCTTTCATTTTTATTTCCCCCTCTGGCTAGAACTTCTAGTGCAAGGTTGAATAGAAATGGTGAAAGCACACATCCTTGGTTTGTTTTTGATATTGGGGAGAAAGCATCCAGCCTTTCACCACTGAGTCTGATGTTAGCTATGGATTTTTATAGATTCCCTTCATTGTTTCTTTGCTCACAATCAGTCAGATAGCTTGGACTGAGCATCTACCCTGTCTTTGGCACTTTTAGCCATTCTGAGGAATAAGTAAAAACACACTAACCCACTGTTTTTCTAGTATCACTTACAATGCTACTTCTTTATGCATTAGAATGTTCTCATTTATTGCTTTAGCTATTTGTACAGAAATCTTTCCAAAATCTAAACATCCCTGGCCACTTTAAACATAATAGAATACATGTGATTCAACTACAGCTTTAAAACTTGGACATAATTGTGGTGTGTTACTGTGCTGGCTAATAATGTGGTGATTCCTTTGGGAGATTATTGGATAATTTAGCCCTTTAAAGAATTACTCTAAATGGCTTTGTTTTGCATTTCTATGTCTGCTTTTAACAAATACAGTTTGTCCTGTCCCTAGTTTGTTAATTGGCACTTATTCTGACCTTAATGTGCCTGCCTCTGAGAACATTTCTCTTAATAGAAAACTCCTGGTCTGCTGAGGTCCAGCCTGCCAGAAACCAAAGTATTTAGAAATTTTTGTAAAATAAACTGAGGAAAAAATTCTGCGAATAAAATGCATGAACTTTCTAATACCTTGTTTGGCCACTTAAATGCCTCTTGTTTCCTAGGTTCTTAACTCTGTTTTAAATGAATCACTGTCAGGTGTGAGGTATTACTATATTATAAATTATTTTTAAAGGCTTGTTCTAATCCCCTCCACCTCATTCCCATTCCTAGTCAGTATTTGAGTGAAGGGATAGTGCTTCACCATTTAAAAACCTTTCAGGGCTCCTGACCAGGCAGTGGCTCAATGGATAGAGCAGACGACTGGGACGCGGAGGACCCAGATTTGAAACCCCAAGGTTGCCAACTTGAGCGTGGGCTCACCAGCTTGAGCAAAGGGTCACTGGGTTGAGCATGGGATCATGGACATGACCCCGTGGTCGCTGGCTTGAGCCCAAAGGTTGCTGGCTTGAGGCCAAGGTCGCTGGCTTGAGCAAGGGGTCACTTGCTCTGGTGCAGCTCCTGCCCCCATCAAGGCTCATATGAGAAAGCAATAGATGAACAACTGAGGTGCTGCAAAGAATTGATGCTTCTCACCTCTCCCTTCCGGTTTGTCTGTCCCTCTCTCTTCTCTCTCTCTGTCTCCATCACAAACATAAACAAACAAACAAAAAACCTTCCAGGACTCCTTGTTTCCTGGAGCAGGGTTTCCTAGCCTCAGCACTATTGACATTGGGGCTAGCTAATTCTTGCTTAAGGGGAACTGTCCTGTGCATTGCAAGGTGTTTAGTAGTCCCTCTAGCTTCTACCCACTACATACATGTTGGTAGTACACGCCCTTAGTGACCATCAAAAATGGAACTATACATTGCCAAATGTTCCCTAAAGGGTAAAAACTATCCAGTTGAGAACTGCTGGCCTAGAGCAAGTCAGTCTCTAAATCAGATTCACTTAATCCCAAGTCTTATTATCAGAGGCTTATAGATTCAGAATCTCTTGGGCTTAGGTCTAAAGCAGTGGTTCTTAACCTTTTTTATTTATTTATTTATTTATTTATTTATTTCCAAGGACAGGGAGAGAGAGTCAGAGAGAGGGATAGATAGGGATAGACAGACAGGAACAGAGAGAGGTGAGAAGCATCAATCATTAGTTTCTCGTTGCCCTTGTGACACCATAGTTGTTCATTGATTGCTTTCTCACATGTGCCTTGACCATGGGCCTTCAGCAGACCGAGCAACCCCTTGCTGGAGCCGGCAACCTTGGGTCCAAGCTGGCGAGCTTTTGCTTAAGCCAGATGGGCCCGCGCTCAAGCTGGCGAGCTCGGGGTCTCGAACCTGGGTCTTCCGCATCCCAATCCAACGCTCTATCCTCTGTGCCACTGCCTGGTTAGGCAATTCTTAACCTTTTTTGAGGTACCGAAGCCACCAGTTTCATATGCGCATTCACCGAACCCTTCTTTAGTGATAAATAAAATATGATTTTTTTTCCAAATTCAAGACATAGGTATATGTTTTTTTACTGGTGCACAAAATGAGCCGTGCATGAACATCACCTTGCTCAAAGAACAAAACCAAAGTGCATGAACTCACAACAAATTACGGTATTACTTTATTCTGGCCTCCGCGGCAGAGGCTTCTCCGAACCCCTGAGACCGACTCATCGAACCCCTAGGATTCGATAGAACCCAGGTTAAGAACCACTGGTCTAAAGTGACTGGCCAGCAGGTAGAAGGCTTGGATAAATAGAAAGCCCTTTATTCTCTAGCCCCTCCCTGCCTTTTTAAGCATTGCTTCTTTATGCCACGGAACCTTCTGTTTCTGAGTCCCTCTCTCTGCATGTTGTTTCTGCCCTGAAGCAAAGACTGCTCAGTTGCTTACTAGTTGCTAATACCATTTTCTCTTTTTCATTAGTAACAGAGAACCCCCTGTATTGTTGAATGGTCACTATGTGCACAGGTAAATAGTAACACATTTCCCAACCTTCCTTACAGATGACAGTGACTTCTTCCCCTCCCTGCTCTCTTCCTCCTTCCCCCCACCCCTTGTTTTTGAGAAAGAGAGGAAGGGGGGGAGAGAGAGAAGCATCAACTCATTGTTCCACTAGTTGTGCACCCATTCATTGCTTCTTGTAGGTTCCCTGATTGTGGCTCAAACTGTTGCCCTCAGTTCAACCCCGCAATCCAGCTAGCAACCTTGCACTTCAGCCAGAGACTTCAGTGCTCCAGGATGGTGCTCTATCCACTGCGTCAGCAGCCAGGGCCCTTCCCCTTTCTTTATTGGCACAAATAATACATGAATACACTCTGTTTATACAGGCTTCAAACACTACCTGCCCTCCACCCAGAAATAACTACCATCAACAGTTTGGTATATAACCTAAAAATCCCCTTCTATGAATTTAAACTGGTTTATTTTGTATATAGTCATCCAAGTCTTTGATTCCTTATTTCTTAGATAATATTCATCTAGTCTTTTTTATTGAGGAATTTCAAGGCACGTTTTTTAAAACATTACTTCCTAAGGAAAAGAAATTCTGATATTTTAGGTTAGAAGGGTCTTGTAGAATATATTCCTCTTTAACTTCAGTCAGGTCTTTCTTGAGTTTGAGCTTTTGTTTTCCAGGGTGGTGAAAGTCTATTTTTCTCCCACAGCCCTTTAGTAGCCAGGTTAAAGTTGGGTCATCTTGATGGTACCATCTTCATAGAGGAAGCTCCTTCACCTTCCTTAGAATAAAGTCATCTACTGGAATTATAGATTCAGGAGTGACATATCATTTCCAGTCTGAAACATTTATCAAGTATAGAGCAAATTATTTTGGAAGATAACCAGCAATACAAGATTATTTACTTTAATGTACTTAAAAATTAGTATTTATAAATCTTTCTATATTGTTATTTCCTCATGTGTAAATATCTCATCAGTGCAGCCATGTTCTAAGTTCCATGAGAATGGAGATCGTATCCTATGTTTCACTGCACATTCCAACACGGAAGCCCTCAGTTTGGGTTAGGTGATACTGAGTTGTACAAATGATGGTGTTCCTGAGTTTAAGACTGTCTCTGCAGTAAACAAGGAGCTTATTTGGCAAAGAAATAGCATGAGGGGCCCTGAGATTTAACAAGAGGACTTGAACGCTCTGTCAGGAGGCATTATTGACATCAGTTGCAGAGTACAGATGCTGACTTGTTCTTCCTCTTCCCTTCCCTCTGGCTTCAGCCAAATGGGCAGAAAGGTGAAGAGGAAAACCCAGATTCAGCCGTGAAAGTTACAGATGTGCTCTGTCGGTAACTTGTATGAAGCCACCCTCTCTCAGCATGTTTAACTCTGAGTAGAAAAGAAGACCGGGGTTCCCTGGCTCATGTGGGATCGTGGTCAACACGACACCTGGCAACACCACCTACAATGGTAAAGTGCCATCCACTGAATGACAACATCATACACCCTCATGATGCTCTCCCCAAGCTAGCCCACCCATCTGATGCCATATTCCAGAACCAACCCTGTTACAGCAACCTGAACCTTAAATTTTTTTAGTTCACACTGCTTATTCCCAGGCAAGTTTTGCCAGAATTACTCCTATAATTTAAAATTGCACGTCTTCATTATACAAATCTCCTCCTTATGAAGAAACTGGGCCAGTTACATAAATAGATGAAGAAAAACATCACCCAGAGTTCTACCAGCCCAAACAACCATTGTTAAAATTTTGTATTTCTCATTTATTTGTGCATCTGTGTGTGTGTCTATGTGTGTGTGTGTGTGTGTAAAACTAAGATTGAGATGTATGTAATTATAATTTTAAATCATAGTGTAATGGGCAATGTTGCACCCCATTTTTGTCACTCTACATCAGATTAAGAGTTCCCTGTGTTATGACATGATTTGGGAAACAGAATGTTTAGTGGTCTACCCCATTGTTAATATAGCCCGATAAGTGCTGGGGACTGGCACTTCTCACATATCAGGAGCCAGTGGAGAGTGGGAAGGAAACCCAAAAGGCTTCTCTACAAATTGCTCCGCTCAGGAAGAAGAGTCAAAGGCATCTATCTATCTCTGACTCTGTCTCATGCTTAAGACCTAGACTGGCTGTGTGACCTCAGGCAAGCTGCTTGCCTTGGTTTTCCCATCCATAAAGTCAAGATGATAATAATTCCTTCATCCCCAGGTTTGGGGAGGATTAAATGAGTTAATATGCATAAAGTAAATAGAACAGTGTCTGGAGTATCCTCAGTGTTATAAGTGTTGGCTTATGGACAGATGTCCTACAGTGACATTAGGGGACTGTATATTTTTCTTTTGTCTGCCTCTACTGTGATTTAACAGTTTGTTTGCCTTTATATAAGGTCCTTTATTTTACTTAGGAACCAATGTGCTGCTTCAGTATGAATATTAGAATTTAATTTGGAAGGAAAGGAAATAGAGGCAGGGAAAAAAACCTTCTCATAAACAGCATATTTTTCACTCAAAAATGCCAAAAGCCTGATTCCTGTTGATAGATATGCCAGAGTTTTCCTAGGGCTCTGTGATACCAGCTTGTAAAAGTCTGTCATATGGCGCTCTCTGTGTGCTCTAGTATCACTGCCAGGAAATTTGCTTCTAGAAAATAATTTCATTTAAGTTGCTTTCCCAAGGATTCAGATAGGCAAGTGAGGTGTTTTTGTTTGTTTTTTGTGAGAGATAAAGACAGGATGGGAGAAAGATGAGAAGTATCAACTCGTAGTTGCAGCACTTTAGTTGTTCATTGATTGCTTCTCATATGTGCCTTGACCCAGGGGCTCCAGCTGAGCCAGTGACCCCTTGCTCCAGCCAGTGACCTTGGGCTTCAAACCAGCAGCCTCTGGGCTCAAGACCTATGCTCATCTTGGCAACCCACACTGAAGCTAGTGAGTGTGTGCTCAAGCAGGCAACCTTGGGGTTTCAAACCTGGGTCCTTGGCATTACAGGTTGACACTCTATCCACTGTGCCACCGCCTGGTCAGGAGAGTTTTTTGTTTTATTAAATCACAATTGGGTGCAGTAGCAAGCTCATTGAGCGTGGGACCAGGAGACCTGGATTCACGTGTTAGCTATTTCTTTAGTTCTTCCACTGATTGTCTGGGTGGCTTTGGGCAAATTGTCTGGATTTGTCTTCTATAAATGGGAATGGGTGTTGTACATAACAGTCTCAGAAGGATTGAATTCAAGAATACACAAGAGCCTGGCCAGGCGGTGGCGCAGTGGATAGAGCATCGGACTGGGATGCGGAAGACCCAGGTTCGAGACACTGAGGTCACCAGCTTGAGCACGGGCTCATCTGATTTGAGCACAGCTCACCATCTTGGACCCAAGGTCACTGGCTCCAGCAAGGGGTTACTCTGTCTGCTGAAGGCCCACGGTTAAGGTACATATGAGAAAGCAATCAATGAACAACTAAGGTGTCAAAACGAAAAACTGATGATTGAGGCTTCTCATCTCTCTCTGTTCCTGTCTGTGTGTCCCTCTCTCTGATTTTCTCTCTGTCTCTGGAAAAAAAAAAAAAAAAAGAATACACAAGAAAGTGTAGTAGAAATTAATAGGCACCATATGGGCGTGTCATTCTTATTATAAGATGGACTAACATAAACTTGTTGCTCTGATTTTTTGTTTTTTTATTCTCCAACATGTCCCCTGTGAGGACGCATGCCATGTCCAATAGCTGAACCAGTATCACAAGGAACATATAATTGCAGGGTCCAGCTTTGCATTTTCTCTTGGCTCCCCTCATGAATTAGCCTGTTTATATCTGTCTGAAGAAAACAGACCCATTATTTTTATTGTATCTTGTTCTGTCACATTCTTACTATTAAATGTCACTTCATTAATTATAAGTTCCAAGGAAAAACCTCTCTAGTTAGGCAGAGATCTGTATCTCATATGATCAGCCTGGCCTTTTCTTTTCCTGAAGTTGGACTTCAGGATTCATTACTTAAGTGCCACTGCCTGCTTGGTGAGCAATAGGAGGTCTAAGAATATATTGAGTGGGAGAGCCTGCGTGAGTCAAACATACACAAAAGGTTCAACACACAACCCTTTCGGGCTCTAACAATGACTTTGCATTCCTGTGCAAATCAATCTTCCAAGGCAATTTCCTGTTGTCAGGACAAAGCTGGCAACTTCTCAGTGCCCTGCTGATGCATTCCTCTCCCCGCTGGGCTCCAACAAAGGGGTGAGTGTTCAGCATTTCTTTTAACCGATGCTGTGACAGGTCCTTTTGCTGACATATTCTGGCATCAGTCTGCCATATTCAGGGCAGCACAGAGTCAACCTGAAATTGTCAGCTGTTTCCAGAATAATCAGTTTTCCTCCCGATCAGAGTCTCAAAGCCTGCTGGACTGATTTCACCCAGTCCAGGATGTGTGTAGGCTATTTCAATAGGCTGCCCCCCCATCACCACCACTGGAAGTTCTCCAAAACAAACCCATTGAAAAGACCTGCTTGACCTTTAGATTTTCTTTCCCTTTCACCTTGCAGAATCAGTCACCAATGCTTCTCAAATATTAAGGTGCAAACTAATTAACTAGAATCTTATTAAATGCAAATTAAGATTGTGGAATCTGGGTGAGGTCTCAGTGTAAGGTATTTTTACCCTCCGAGAAAGAAGGAAGGGGCAGCTGAGAGCCACAAAGTGTGGAATAATAAGAGGCTTTATTAAGTACTGCACATACCACCTGATGATGTTCCCTAGCCCTGGGGACAGAGGTTATGGAATTCGCACGAATTATACTGCGTGAGAGGTATTTAAAGGGGTCCTAGGGGTCTTTTAGGGTCGTCAAGCTAATATGATGTGATGAAATCTTACTGGCTGACGGACAGTCGCTCCTTTCCCAAAGATCTCTGGGAACTTTAGTTTTGGCGTGCTTGGTTGTGTGGGTGGCCCTAGTCAAAGTTCCCAGGCCTGGGTTCCCCATGTGACCAAAAAAGGCCACCCCACATTCCAGCCTTTTTTGTTAAATAGAAAAGTGGCACTGTTTAATCATCTGGCTACTTCCTGCTGATTAGGGGTGTCATGGGGAGGGGCGGTCAGCTGGTGGTGGCTTTGAGGGGTGTCAGGAGGAACATCTGTTTGGCCGTGAATTGAGAAACTTTGTGGATACGGTTCTGTAAGAATTTAAAAAAGAGAAGCAAATATGAGTTATACGCCAATAATTAGAAGATTTAGGATAGGGGCAGCCCAGGTAAGAATGGGTGGCTGCCATCAGGAGTTAAGCAGGTTGTAGGAGGAGAGATTCTTGCTTCGTTTCTCTCGCAGACGGTTGAGGAAATTGAAGCTTCTTTCATCAGGCCAGTCTTACTGAACAGCATTGCTCCCCACTTCAGCTCACTCTGGTGGCAGGTTCCTGGTGTGGAGGGACAGGATGCACAGTAGTAGGGCCTAGTGGTTTTGACTGCCAGCGATCCTGCATGGGAGCAAGCTTCAGGCGAGAGACATGGTTAGAAATGAGGGTAGCATTGATTATGGGGGAGCCCTTGGTAGTGAGGAATGGCAGGAGTAAGTGGGAAGATGCTGTCAGCTGGATAGTGGCTCCGAGACTGTGAAGAATGTCTCGACCCAGAAGGGGTACAGGGCACGATGGCATAACTAAGAAGGAGTGCAAAAAAGTGGATTCCATTTAAACTGCATGTCAGGCGTGATGTGTGAAGAGGAAAAGAAGGGGTCCCATCCATTCCCATAACTGAGACCTATGAGGGAATTAGAGGTCTAGAGTATGATGGTAAAACAGAGAAGGCAGCTCCCATGTCCACAAAAAATGAGATAGGGTTAGGGTTAGGGTTTAGGGTTTAGGGTTAGGGTTCGGGTTCGGGTTAGGGTTTAGGGTTAGGGTTAGGGTTAGGGATAGGGTTAGAAAAAAAAAATGAGATAGACATACCCGATAGTTGCAGCACACCCTGGGTTCTCCGAGTCCAGGCTATGTCCTAGGAGTTTGAGCAATGCACCCCCCGTGGCTGCTTTGTCCTCCACATAGAGGCATTGAGGATGAGCCTGCTGCCCAAAGGGGCAATCACTCCGCCAGTGACTGGGCTGCTTGCAGTCAGGGCAGGGCTCAGGGGGCAGCTGTGAGCAGGGACCCTGTTGAGCACAGTGGTCCTGCTTGCCACACTTAAAGCAAGCTTCTGGTGGCAGTCCAGACTTGGTCCTGGCACTTCTTCTGCCTGGGTTTGGAGCGGTACCTTCTGCTGCATGCAGGCCTACCAAACAGCCTTGGCCATTTCCTACTAGCCACGACCATTGAAAACTTTAAATACCATGTTCACAGGTCCTGGATAGGGTTTTGGGTGTTGAGAATAAAAAGAGGAGGAGGGCTCTTAGGGAGCCTGGCCCCCAGATTCAGCTGGAAATGCTGGATCCAGCAGCAGGACAGGGTCAGAACATCCTGCAAGCAGGTTGGGGTTTAAGAGCCAATGATAGGTGGAGAATGGACTGATGGAGGAGGGGTTTAAGAATGCAGTGGAGAAGGGAGGGGCCCATGGCCAGCAGGGGAAGAAAAAGAGATACTGGTATTTGCAAGTGAATGAGAAACAGGATTTAGCGAAGGGAGGGAGATGGGCTCTCTGGAGGGAAGAGACCAAAGCGAAAGAGGTCTGCAGAGGGACCAGAAAGTGGGGTACCCTCAGGAGTACTGCTGAGGGGTTACTGACTGTTTGTCATCAGAAGAAGACCCTTCAGATTCTACAACCATTTCCTCATGCATCTTATCAAAATACACTTGATCACCATGTTCACTTTCTTTATCTTTAGAAGAAATAAAACCACTGAAAACTGGAACCGGGAGTGTCTCAGAGTGTTGGATAGGTCGTATTCCTGAAGGAATATTAGGATATGCAATCATATGCCGTTTTTTCTTGCCAATGCCCTTTGTATGGATCAGACAGAAATACCAGTCACTGCTGTGGTCCTTAGGTTCTTTCTTTCTTTCTTTCTTTCTTTCTTTCTTTCTTTCTTTCTTTCTTTCTTTCTTTCTTTCTTAGGTTCATGCCAAACCATGGGAATACCAAAAGGCATTCCTTTGCATTTTCCTTTTGTCTGGTCACATAGCATTTCCTAACAATTATGACACACAATATGAGGAGTCCAAGTCTTATCTTGATCACCAAGGGGAATTTGAAAATAGGCAATATATGAACGTGTCACAAATCATGAAATATTGCGCCTTTGGCGTTGAAGTGTGTAACAGCCACATATATAACAGAAGGTGTCAGGACTATTCTTACATTTACACCTACTCGAAAAGCCATGATTCAATCTTAAAACAAAATAAGAGTGTGTTTTTTATCAGATAATAACTTTTTACATTTAAGAACAACTACAATTATGTAAAAGTGATGTTTTAAAACATTCATTGCCTTGTGGTTATGTTCAATCCAAGAGTCGTTGCCCTTTAACTCCAATTTAAAAACCAATGCGTGCCATTAACTGTAACAAAAAGATATTAAAATTGCACAAAAACTAGAGCATGCACCAAAAAACAGATTTCAGATTTGGAATCAGCTATGCAGAAATATATAGAAATAGTTCTAAAACTTATGCAACAGAAAATGAAAAAAAAAATTGTTCCCCAGTGTAATCAGGACAAGACATGATAATGTGTAAAGCAGAACAGAGGTGGTCGGGTTGGAGAGGAAAGGGAAAGGTTAGAAACATGCTAGAGGTGGAACAGATGGTCATGGTTAACGAAAAACTGATGATTCATGCTTCTCATCTCTCTCTGTCCCTGAAAAAAAAAAAAGAAAGAAAGAGTGATTTTTTTTTTCAGCCTGAAGACAGTTCTTTTATTTATTTATTTTTTTACAGGGACAGAGAGAGGGATATACAGGGACAGACAGACAGGAACGAAGAGAGGTGAGAAGCATCAATCATTAGTTTCTCGTTGCCCTTGCGACACCATAGTTGTTCATTGATTGCTTTCTCAAATGTGCCTTGACCGCGGACCTTCAGCAGACCGAGCAACCCCTTGCTGGAGCCAGTGACCTTGGGTCCAAGCTGGTGAGCTTTTTGCTCAAGCCAGATGGGCCTGCACTCAAGCTGGAGAGCTCAGGGTCTCGAACCAGGGTCTTCCGCATCCCAGTCCGACGCTCCATCCACTGCGCCACCGCCTGGTCAGGCAAGAAAGAAAGAAAGAGCCTGACCCGTGGTGGCGCAGTGGATAAAGCGTCGACCTGGAAACACTGAGGTCGCCGGTTCGAAACCCAGGTCTTGCCTGGTTGAGGCACATATGGGAGTTGATGCTTCCTGCTCCTCCCCCCTTTCTCTCTCTCTTCCCCTCTCCCTCTCTCTATTCTCTAAAATGAATAAAAAAAAAGAAAGAAAGAAAGAAAGAAAGAAAAAAAGAAAGAAAGAAAGAAAGAAAGAAAGAAAGAAAATGTTATCTTACCATCCTGGACTCCTATTTCTCTAACAGATCCCAAACAATAAACTACAGACTAAGATACGACACCTTAGTTGTTCATTGATTGCTCTTTCAAGTGTGCCTTGACCACGGGACTTCAGCAGATTGAGTAATGCCTTGCTGGAGCCAGCGACCTTGGGTCCAAGCTGGAGAGCTTTTGCTCAAGCCAGATGGGCCCGCACTCAAGCTGGCGAGCTCAGGGTCTTGAACCTGGGTCCTCTGCATCCCAGTTCGACGCTCTATCCACTGCGCCACTGCCTGGTCAGGCAAGATAACATTTTCTTAAAAAGAAAATAACTCTAAAAAGAAAAAGGAGTGTAGTGGTAGGGATACAAATTCCTGCTTAAAATAGTTTTCTCACTATTTTTGCTTTTTCCTTGGGCTGAGAATGGTGTCATGGAACAAGAGGTATTCACCATTTCATTTTTTCTCCCCAATTGATCTGAAAGAGAGAAAGAAGGGAGGGGGAAGGGGTGGGAAAAGAAAGAACCATCAATTCATTGTTCCATTTAGTTGTTCCATCTAGTTCTGCTCTCACTGATTGCCTCTTGTACGAGCTCTGACTGGGGAACGAATCCACGACCTCGGTGCCCTGGGATAGAGCTTTATCCACTAAACCACCTGGCCAGGGCTGCAGTCACCATTTCTTCAAAGGCTGAAGTCTGTAGTGAACATAAACAAATAGTTACTGATCTGTTACTTTCTACCTCTTCCTGGCCTGTAGACTGTCTGGTGGTATAGGTAGATGGAAGGCAGGTGCTATCTGAGGACTGTGTTTGGCTACACATAGTAGAAACCTAACCATGGTGGCTTTACCAAAAGGGAGATTTTGGGTTTTTTTATATACCAGTGGTTCTTAACCTTTTTTGAGGTACCGAACCCACCAGTTTCATATGCGCATTCACCGAACCCTTCTTTAGTGATAAATAAAATATAATTTTTTTCCCCAAATTCACGATATAGTTATATGTTTTTTTACTGGTGCACAAAATGAGCCGTGCATGAACATCACCTTGCTCAAAGAACAAAACCAACAAAGTGCATGAACTCACAACAAATTACGGTATTACTTTATTCTGGCCTCTGCGGCAGAGGCTTCCCTGAGACCGACTCATCAAACCCCTAGGGTTCGACAGAACCCAGGTTAAGAACCACTGTTATATACTAAATCTGAAAATAGCCCACAAATGGCATTTGGGTTTCCTATTGTCTATTTGACCATCCTTAGCCTGAGTTTCCCTCCACATGGTCATAAAGTGACTGCTGAACCTCCAAACATTGCATTCAAGTTCCTAGCAGGATGGCTTAGGGCAGAAGGTAAAAAAGAAGCATGTCAGCAGAGTTTATCCCTTTTCTAAAAGTTTTATATCTCATTGTCCAGAACTGAGTCATATTCCCATCCCTATGTGCAAGGCAGCTGCTACCTCAACAAACTTCGGGTTGTTAATAGGAAAAGAGGAGTATAGAATGTGAATAGGCAATTAGCAGTGCCTTTTACTAGGGGTCCCCAACCATGGACTTCCAGAGAGCTGTGAAGAGTGTCCATGGAAGCATTTGCACAAATGTATTGTGCACTTTTCTGTAAATTCTCAGCTTTATCTCTTCAAATATTTTCTCCATTCTCTTCTGTCTTTCTTTTCTTGAACTCTGTGTAGACATATAGTAGACTTTATTTGGTATATTTTTTGGTGGGGGGGACAGAGAGAGAGAGAGACAGAGAGAGGGACAGAAAGGGACAGACAGACAAAAAGGGAGAGAGATGAGAAGCATCAATTCTTTGTTGTGGCATCTTAATAGTTCATTGATTGCTTTCTCATATGTGCCTTGACAGGGGGGCTACAGCAGACCAAGTGACCCCTTGCTCGAGCCAGTGAACATGGGTCATGTCTATGATCCCACACTCAAGTCAGCGACCTTATGCTCAAGCTGGTGAGCCGTGAGCCCACGCTCAAGCTGGCACCCTCAGGGTTTCAAACTTGGGTCCTCCATGTCCCAGTTCGGCGCTCTATCAAGTGCGCCACCACCTGGTCAGATTCTCTTTGGTATTTTCTATCTTGTAATTTCTCTATGTTGTATACTGTATAATAGCCTCAGATTCAACTCATGAATTTTCTCTTCAAATTGTTTATAATCTGCTTAACCCATCTATACTTCTTCTAAAGTTCTAGTGTTTTTTAAATTGCATGCTCATTTTTTTTGAGAGAGAGAGAGACAGGAAGTGAGAGAGATGAGAAGCAGCAACTCGTAGTTGCATCACTTTAGTTGTTCATCAGTTGCTTCTCATACATGCCCTGACCAGGGGGCATGTATGAGAAGCCATTGACCCCTTGCTCAAGCCAGCGTCCTTAGGCTTAAGCCAGTGACTATGGGGTCATGTCTATGATCCCACACTCAAACTGGCAACCCCGCTGTCAAGCTGGTGAGCCCGCACTCAAGCCAGATGAGCCCACGCTCAAACCAGTGACCTTGGGGTTTCAGACCTGGGTTCTCAGCATCCTAGGCCAACACTATCCATTGCACCATCGCCTGGTCAGGCCAGAGGCCACTGCTTTTGAACATGAATGGGTGTCCTGGACACCACTCTGGAGTTGCAGGCTGCTGCCCTAGGGCCTGGGCTCCCTGTGATGAACCAACCAACGAGGCTACACGAGGTTTTTCTTATCAAAAACCCTGGGTGCTTTCACACACTAAGGGCTTCTGCTGCTTCTTTCCCACCTGCTTCCCACAGAGAGCTGCTTGCAGGAATCCTTTTCATTGAAGTCCATTCAGTGGTGAACCTTGTCCCTTCCTCATTCTTCCTGTGACACATTCTCTCCTCTCTTTGCTCTTCCCTCAGGTCACTGTTCCTGGCAGCATTCTGGGGAGCTAATTTTTTATCCTCCCACACCTGTCCAACCTAAGGGTCCTTCTCCATCAATACCTGCCCCTCCCAGTCTGTTAACCATTGATAGGGTTGCAGGCGGGGGCCATGACCCCCTCCTACCTTAAGTAGACAAAGGAACATTAAAAAACTGGACATTCCGTATTACCTTCCCTCAGACATCCAGATTGACTCACTAGGGTGTGGAAGGGCCCCTGGTTTACTGATGGGTTAATCCTCCCCCACCCTCGAATCCCCTATTTAACCCTCCCTGTTAGAGAACCGGTTACTTACCTCCACCTTAGGAGTCAGCCCGGCAGATGACCATCTAATAAACTTTTCTTGCCTGAACTCAGGTGTCCTCCTTTGGCGCAGTGGATAAAGCGTCGACCTGGAAACACTGAGGTCGCCGGTTCGAAACCCAGGTCTTGCCTGGTTGAGGCACATATGGGAGTTGATGCTTCCTGCTCCTCCCCCCTTTCTCTCTCTCTTCCCCTCTCCCTCTCTCTATTCTCTAAAATGAATAAATTAAAAAAAGAAAGAAAGAAAATGTTATCTTACCATCCTGGACTCCTATTTCTCTAACAGATCCCAAACAATAAACTACAGACTAAGATACGACACTGGAATTTGTTAAAGACTTATAGTTCTTTCTCCCTGATGTTTGATCATTTTCCCTTTCCTTCTCCCAGCCTCATCTTCATTCTCCCTTCCCCCTGCCCCTGCTCCCATGCTTTTACTCTGCCATCTGGATGTTGCTGAATCCAGGAGAAGGTATGGTTGACCTCTGAAACTGAGGCTTCTGGTGAGAAGGAGACGAGGCATTTCAAAGCCTTTCAGTGATGCATCTTGAAAAATTAGCCAACAATGGTCAGTCAGGTCAGGGAGAGAAGTCAGAATTTAACAAAGTCACAGAGCCATAAAACCACCTTTTCCAAAACGAGTGATTAAACTATTATACTGAATAAGAGCCTCCAGATATCATAACATCATAGTGCAACAAATTAGGTCTTCATTTTCAAACATGGCATTAATATCATGTTATGTGCAGCAGTAGTTGTTTTTTTTTTTTTTTTTTACAGGGACAGAGAGAGAGAGTCAGAGAGAGGAATAGATAGGGACAGACAGACAGGAACGGAGAGAGGTGAGAAGCATCAATCATTAGTTTTTCATTGCCGTTACGACACCTTAGTTGTTCATTGATTGCTTTCTCACATGTGCCTTGACCGTGGGCCTTCAGCAGACCGAGCAACCCTTTTGCTGGAGCCAGCGACCTTGGGTCCAAGCTGGCAAGCTTTTGCTCAAGCCAGATGGACCCGCACTCAAGCTGGCGAGCTCAGGGTCTCGAACCTCGGTCTTCCGCATCCCAGTCTGACACTCTATCCACTGCGCCACCGCCTGTAGCAATTTTTAAAATTCTCACTTGCTTCAAGAATTGTGGCCTTGGCCAGTTGGCTCAGTGATAGAGCGTCAGCACAGCGTGTGGATGTCCCAGGTTTGATTTCTGGACAGGGCATACAGGAGAAGCAACCATCTGCTTCTCTACTTCCCCCTCTCCCCTCCTCTCTCTCTCTTTCCCTCCTCCCCTCCTGAAGCCAGGGCTCAATTGGTTTGAGAGCGTATGGGCCCCAGACACTGAGAATGGTTCTGTGGAGCCCCCATCTCAGGCACTTAAAATAGCTCAGGTGCGAGCATGGCCCCAGATGGGTGGAGCATTGGTCCCAGACAAGGGTTGCTAGGTAGATCCTGGTAGGGGAACATACAGGAGTCTATCTCCCCTCCTCTCATCTGGAGAAAGAAAAAAATTTTTAATTAAGAATAGCCCATGAAGTTCTTAGATCTCCTCCCTCTTTTTGTCACATAAATCAAGGCTTCCAGCCATGCCGATGTGCACCATGAGACTCTCAATTCTGCAAATATGGTAAAAGATTCTGCATAGGTGGTAGATGTATCCATTCTTCTTTCCTTTCCCATTTATATGAAAGAAAAAGAACATAGTCCAATCTTAAAATAAGCAGTTCTTGTCGATGGGCAAAGAGGTAGGGACTTTCAGCTACTAAGGCAATGTGGCAGGAGGGCTCTGGAAGTCCAGCAGTATTTGAATTAGTAAACTAAACACGTTCTGAAACAGCCAGTGTCTGGATGAGAAACAATCATAAAAGTTGCTGTGCCATTCTGAGCTAAGTGATTTTTTAAGCTAAAACCTACCTTTAAATTGCTTTGAAGAAAGGGAGACAATGATTATTTTAAAAGCAAGTATTGTCTTTCAAATTTGGAAAATAGGAGTCAGAGTGTTCCTCAGACCTAGTAATCCTTCCTACTCCCAAGACCACAAACCAAACAAACAGAAGCACCTGTCAAAGCCAAGCCAATTATTCTGAAAATCAATTTAAGTATTTATTTATACTCTTTGAAATACGGGTGTCAAAGGAAGTCTAGAGATAGCTAGTCAATTAGAAGCCAAGGTATCCAACAGCTTATTAGTTAAATTGGGCTCTTTGTCTTTCTATTTCTATTCTCCTGGTCATGAACACTGGCTGTCAGTGAAATCACACTGGGCTGGGTTTGTTTACACTTTTCTGAGTGACAGTTCCCTCATTTTAATGCCTAAGAGCTTAATGAGGTAAAAGGATCGTAAGTAATAACAATTTTTTAAATGTTAGGAACAAAGCTGGTCTCACTACCAAAAAGAGGTAGCATTCTGACAGGGAAGGGAGATCACCCAAAAACAGGAGAGAAACATAATGACTACCACTTACTTGTACTGTTTACTGTGTGCCAGTCACAGTGCTGAGCACTTCCCTGTATGTACTCATTTAGTAAAAACATTCTACAGAAGAGGAAACTGAGGCACAGAGAGAGAGGTTAGGTAGTCAGCCTCGCTTGAGCCTGGACTGCCTCAGCTTCTCTAGGGAAGAAGAATGGGAAAGGCCTGGAAAGATGTCAAATACACATGAAGAAAGGACATTAATACTTTTCTTTTCTTTCTTTTTTTTTTTTACAGGGACAGAGAGAGAGTCAGAGAGAGGGAAAGATAGGGACAGACAGACAGGAACGGAGAGAGATGAGAAGCATCAATCATCTGTTTTTTGTTGCGGCACCTTAGTTCATTGATTGCTTTCTCACATGTGCCTTGACCGCGGACCTTCAGCAGACCGAGCAACCTCTTGCTGGAGCCAGCGACCTTGGGTCCAAGATGGCGAGCTTTTGCTCAAGCCAGATGGGCCTGCGCTCAAGCTGGCGACGTCGGGGTCTCAAACCTGGGTTCTCCGCATGCCAGTCCGACGCTCTATCCACTGCGCCACCGCCTGGTCAGGCAGGACATTAATGCTTTTAACTACACAGTAATTAGTGTGTTCGTTTCCTAGGGCTGCTGTAACACATAACGGTAGACTTGGTGGTTTAAAACAACAGACATTTATCCTCTGACGGTTCTGGAAGCCAGAGACAGCAGGGCTATGCTATCTCTGATGCCTCTAAAGGGAGAGTCCTTTCTTGCCCTTTTCGCTTCTTGTGGCTCCAGCCGTGTCTTAATTTATGGTAACATGACTCTAATCCAGTGGTTCTCAAACTTTTTGAAGTCGGGGCGCATTTAAAACCCTAAAAATAATTGTAGGCACACTATATACAAATTTCTGAGAAATATGTTATAGTAATTAAGTCAAATATTAAAGAAAAATATATAAAGTCCAAGCGTGCTTTTATGGTAATTAAATGAAATAAATATGACAAAATTAAATTTATTCTGATATTAAAAAAACATTTTTATGTTATATTTTTTGAGTTATGCTTTTTAGAATTCATAAAAAAGAGGGGTTAAAAAATAAAAAAACAACAAAAAAGTTATCTTTTTATATATATAGATACATTCTTAGTAAGATTTAGTAAATTCGGCACAAATGTGTTAAGTTTTTTCATTCTTGTGTTTATGAGAAACATGAGCCTGATGTGTCTTAGCGATTTCTTCAATGTTTGGCCATATATTTGAAAGGCAAACTCTCATTTCCTTGTCAATACATTGAAGAATTCCTCTTAATTGTGTTGAGGGTAGAAAATCCTAATTCATATAAATAGGACATTGAAAATTGTAGTAAAATATTCAAAGCTTTTTTAGATATTGCCACATATTCTTCTTTTATGGAAATTCAAAAGGCTTTAAGAGACAATTCCTTATGTTTAATTATCAATTCACGACCAGTTGATATAGCTGCCAGTTCTTCTTCTTTTAATGTTAAACCAAAATCACTTGAAGCTTCCATGAATGGGTTTCTAATCTAATCGTATTGTTCAGTGTTAAGTGATGGAAAATGTTATAAATTAAATTCTGCTCATCAGCCTTCAAATCCTATTTTATTTACACTTAACTTTTGCTCACTTCCAGAATCAGATTCTTCAATATTACACTTCTTTTTGAGAAATCTATCCATTTTATTTGGGTGTATTTATCTAAAAATAATATAATAATGTGTTAATAATAAATATAATAATGATATATTAAGAAAAAGAGCGGTATTTCCATAATGAAATGGTATAACAGAGTAACCATATATTTATATCTGGGCACATGCTGCGAACCAGTGCAGCTAGTAATTCCAGGTCCCGAGTGGGAACTGTGCGGAATTAAGAAAATACAGAGTCAGGAGGACCCTGTAATTGCTGCTGGCAAGAATAAAGTGTGCCCAAAAACCGTATCTTGCTTTATTTATAGAGCAAAGTGAGTCCATTAGCAAATCTTAACTTTACATCAAATAAAGGAGAGAAGAAACTGCCTCCAGTCTTTCTGGGGAACATCAGGGGTAGTGTAAACAATCCAGCACCACAGCTTAACAGTCTTTTGCAACCTAATCAGGCAAGTGAGGTGGGGGGTTGGCAGACTATCAGCTTACAGCCAATTCCCCACACCTCTGTCCCCCAAAAATCTAAACCCCAGAAACCCTGTTGGTTTTTTGGTCCCCAATAGGCACATATTTCTCTGGAATACCATAGGGCGCACCTGGAAATCTTCTAGGGCACATCAGTGTACCCTGGCGTACACTTTGAGAACCACTGCTCTAATCTGTTCACATTTTTACAGTGCCTTCCCTCTGTGTCTGTCCTTTGTGTGTCTCTTACAAGGACACTTGTCATTGGATTTAAGGTCCACCCAAATAATCCAGGAGGACTGTATCTCAAGATCTTTAACTTAATTAAATCTGCAAAGACCCTTTTCCCAAATAAGGTCACATTCACAGATTACAGGGGTTAAAATGTGAACTTGTCATTCTGGGGACCACCATTCAACCCACCACAGTTAATGAGGATTTATGATATTGTAAGAAACAGAAAACTTACCTCACCAGGTGGTGGTGCAGTGGATAGAGTATTGGACTGGGACACAGAGGACCCAGGTTCAAAACCCTGAGGTCGCCTGCTTAAGTGTGGGCTCGCTCACCAGCTTGAGCGTGTGGTCACTGGCTTGAGTGTGGGATCATATACATGATCCCATGGTCACTGGCTCGAGCCCAAAGGTTGCTGGTTTGAACCCCAAGGTCGTTGACTCGAGCTAGGGGTCACTCACTCTGCTGTAGCCCCCCAGTCAAGGCACATATGAGAAAGCAAGGAGCCACAACGAAGAATTGATGCTTCTCATCTATCTCTCTTCCCATCTGTCTGTCCCTAATTGTCCCTCTCTCTGTCTCTGTCACACACACACACACACACACACACACACACACACACACACACATACACACACACGAAACATAAAACTCATCCCAAACTGGCTGAAATAACAGCAGATCTACTGGCTCATTGAGCTGAGCAGTCCAGAGGAGCTCTAGCTTCAGGTGGGTCACTCAGGACTGGCTCCATTCTCAGGTAGGCTCTTCCTTTACCTCCAGACATTACATGTTTTCCTGTTCAAATCCACATGGATGAGACAATGTTTCCTTCCAGGAACCCCAAGCTATGTTTCTTTACCTCCCATCAACTCTGACTATGGTGCTAGCTAGATTCAGTCCCGGGAAGCATGGTTTGCCAACACCAAGAAGGGGTGATTTTTGTAAAACCACAGAACCTGTTTTTATAGAAGGAATTTAAAGGTTTTTCAGTTCATCCCTTTTCTTCATATAGGGATTCCCCTGACTTCAGGGCAGAAATTATGTTATTCATCTCTGTATTCTAAGCACTGCACAGGGTCTGTCCCCAGGGCTGGTGTTCAATCAGTGTCTGTCAAATAAATGAATGGGTGAAGAAATACATTTTTTCTAGTGCATACAAAATTGATCAGGTCCTTGGGGACTGAGAACGCTTTACACTAATCAAACTCACACAGCCAAAACTAAGAAATTGCTATAGAAAGCAGAATATAGAAAGCAGAAAGAGTCTGACCTATAGTGGTGCAGTGGATGAAGCATCAACCTGGAATGCTGAGGTCCTGGGTTTGAAACTCTGTGCTTGCCCGGTCAAGGCACATATGACAAACAATCAACAATGAACAACTATAGTGAAGCATCTATAAGTTGGTACTTGTCACTCACCCTCCACCCCTCTCTCCTAAAATCAATCTCTGTAAAATCAATCAATAAAATAATAATAATAATAAAAGAAAGTAGAAAGCATACTATTTTCCTTTGCATGAAGGAGGGGATGTGTTGTCAAGTAGGTCTCCAGATGATAAAATGTGGCAGCTAGTGAGAAGAGGCTGGGAAAGTGGTTGTAGTATTTTGGTTCATAACATTCTTGTGGGAGGATTCTGGGAAGATAGCATGATAGCAAGAACCAGGACTCTGATTCCCCACTTGGACAAAAATTGCATTGGCAGATCTGTCTCTTGTAACTGTTTCGTCTAGTGAAGGCTTGCAACTTCGAGAGGACAGTTTGGATGATAAACTGCAGTCCACAGAACAGGAGAAACTGCTTGCAAACCCTATATCTGGTAAGTGATATATGATTCATATCCAGAATATATAGAGCACCCTAAAATTCAACAAGAAAAAAAAACTGATTCAAAATGGGCTAAGGTCTTGAATGGGCTCTAAAGAACATATACCAATGGCTGATAAGCACACGAAAAGAGGTTCAACATTACGGATCATTAGGTAGTGTAAATCAAAACTTCAAGGAGATGTCAGTTCACACAGTAAGATGGCTGCTATAAAAAAAAATTTCCAGAAAATAATGAGTGTTGGTGGGAATGTAAAATGGTAGAGTCACTATAGAAAGTAAAATAGTGACAGTTCTGGAAAAAATTAAATGTAGAAATATCACATATGCTCCAGCAACGCTGCTTCTGGTTACACACTCAAAAGAATTAAAAGCAGGGTCTGGAAGAGATGTGTACATCCATGTTCATAGCAGCATTATTCACAATAGCTAAAAAGTGGAAGCAACCCAAGTGTGCAACAGATGAATGCATAAGCAAAAAATGTTGCCTGACCAGGCGGTGGCGCAGTGGATAGCACGTCGGACTGGATTGCGGAAGACCCAGGTTCGAGACCCTGACCTCGCCAGCTTGAGCACGGGCCCATCTGGCTTGAGCAAAAGCTCACTTGTACCCAAGGTCGCTGGCTCCAGCAAGGGGTGGCTCAGTCTGCTGAAGGCCCGTGGTCAAGGCACATGTGAGAAAGCAATCAACGAACAACTAAGGAGTCGCAAGGGCAACAAAAAAACTAATGATTGATGCTTCTCACCTCTCTCTGTTCCTGTCTGTCTGTCTCTATCTATCCCTCTCTCTGACTCTCTTTCTCTGTCCCTGTTAAAAAAAAAAATGTTATATACATATATTAGGACAGTGGTTCTTAACCTTTTTTGAGGTACCGAACCCACCAGTTTCATATGCGCGTTCACCGAACCCTTCTTTAGTGATAAATAAAATATGATTTTTTTCCCCAAATTCAAGACATAGGTATATGTTTTTTTACTGGTGCACAAAATGAGCCGTGCATGAACATCACCTTGCTCAAAGAACAAAACCAACAAAGTGCATAAACTCACAACAAATTACGGTATTACTTTATTCTGGCCTCCGCGGCAGAGGCTTCTCCGAATCCCTGAGACTGACTCATTGAACCCCTAGGGTTTGATAGAACCCAGGTTAAGAACCACTGTATTAGGATATTATTCAGCTTTAAAGAGAAGGAAATTCTTTTCTTTTTCTTTTTCTTTTTTTTTTTTAGTGAGAGGAGGGGAGGCAGAGACAGACTCCCGCGTGCACCCCAACAAGGATCCACCCGGCAAGCCCACTTGGGGGTGATGCTCTGCCCATCTAGGGCCCTTGCTCCTTTGCAACTACCCTTGACCTTCTACTGTGTGATACATGGTCCACAGTAGCACTTAATATATGTTTGCTGAATGAATGAATAAAATGACTATCTGCCCCTTTATGGCAGAATGTACTGCTCTAGATATTTTTTAGCGCCTGAGGCAGAGACCGTGGAGCCATCCCCAGCACCTGGGGCCAGCTTGCCCCAATGGAGCCCTGGCTGCAGGAAGGGATGAGAAGAGAGAGAGAGAGCGAGAGAGAGGTGAGAGAGGGAGGGGTGGAGAAACAGATGGGTGCTTCTCCTGTGTGCCCTGACCGTGAATTGAACCCAGGACTTCCACATGCTAGGCCGATGCTCTATCACTGAGCCAACCGGTCAGGGCCAAGAAGGCAATTCTAATACATGCTATAACATGGATGAACCTTGAAGACACTATGCTAAGTGAAATAAGTCAGTCACAAAAATACAAATACTGTGTGAATCCACTTATGTGAGGTCTCTAAAGTAGTCATATCGTAGAGACAGAAAGTAGAATGGTAATGGTGGTTGCCAGGGCCTGAGGGGAGGGAGGAATGGGGAGTTACTGTTTAATAGGTATAAAGTTTCCGTTTTCAGAGATGACAAGAGCAACAGAGATGGATGATCAGTACACAACATTATAAATGTATTTAAAACCACTGAACTCTACACTTAAAAAATAATTAAGATGTTAAATTTTATGTGATGTGAATTTTACCACAATAAAAATATTGGAAAAATACTTTTGGAGGTTATCTCTCTGGGCTAAGCCTGGACTGGAACATGGCCTGTTTCCCAAGGCACAGCAAAAATGGATGTCATAGAGCCAATTAAGAACACTGGGACCAAAACAAGTGTCTGTATTGTTCTTTTACCCTGGATTGCAGAAGTTACAAATACTTAAAAAAAAAAAAAGATGGGGGAGATGGGTTGGCAGTTGAGATCTCATTGTTGGCAGCACCTTCTTCCAATATAAATTACCCAGAGGGCTTGGTGCACCTGGAATGACATGCTCCTTAGGAAAGGGGAGGGGCTGTGCCTCTCTTCTCTAGGTACTAAGCACAATGAGCTCAGATAGTCTGTTTATTGCTCTTTCTACAGCACTCTGCTCCAGCCCCAGAGTGGGAAAGGTGAGAGCAGACTATCCTTGACCTTCTACTGTGTGATACATGGTCCACAGTAGCACTCAATATATGTTTGCTGAATGAATGAATAAAATGACTATCTTCCCCTTTATGGCAGAATGTACTGCTCTAGTGGCTACAATATTCCCATTCACAGATTTGGTGTCTCCTCTTCTTTAGCAAGTGCTGGGTAATTACTGCTAATTTCTTTCTTTTTTTGCTGCCCTTTTCCTTAGGTGTAAGTAGGGAAGCTCCTTCTAGACACATGGTTTTTCTTTAGCTCACCAGTATCATTTGTCAGAACTTGGCCTGTTTTCACATTGTTCTGTTTTACTGAGACAACACTGTTGTAACCATGATTAATTTCAGCAAAGTCCTGCTTTGCTTTAATTTAGAGAAGATGCTAGTCCCTGAAGAAGTGAGTCTAATCTCATTCCTATTAACTAATGCTTTTACTAGTTCAAGTGCTCACAGGGAAATGGGTCTTTCAGTCCCGGGGTGCCCTTGGAGGAACTGCATGCTCCTAAGAGGAGCTGGCACAGGGGAACACTATGAATGAGTGAGGGATGAGTTCTTCTTCACCTTCTTTCTCCCTAACTCAAATCCTGGCCAGCACAAGTGTCTGTTGCCTTCCTTGTACCTTTCTAGAGGAAATCTGTGAGAAACATATTTATACTGCAGTGATAGACAATATATTACAGCCTCTTAAAAAGAGGTATTGTGCCTGACCTATGGTGGCACAGTAGATAGAGCGTTGACTTGGAATGTTGAGGTCACCTGTTCAAAACTCTGGGCTTGCCTGGTCAAGGCACATGTGACAAGCAATCAATGAACAACTAGGGTGAAATAACTATGAGTTGATGCTTCTTGCTCCCCTCCTCCTCTCTGTAAAATCAAGAAATAAAAATCTTAAAAAAAAAAAAGAAGTGTTGTCCTTTTGCAAAACCTAACAAATTAATAGAGCCAGGCAATTACCATCAATGGCTGCTAACATCACAAACAGAGAAACAATCAGACCTGAGAGAAAAATAACACACTTAGTCTTGCAAAAAAAAAAAAAAAAAAAAAAAAAAATCAAACCTGACTGTGATCAGGCCTCTATATTCAAGAAACATTTTACAGAAAATACAGGGGACAGATGAACACTTTCAAGTGCTATCATGGGGATGCAGTCAGCACTGTCTGTGCTGGGGAAAATGCTATAGGACTAATGAGCCAGTTTCTGAAATAACAATGAGAGAGAATTAGACATATCAAACTATCACAATGTATGGGTCTTATTGATTCTGATTCAAATAATTTTTTTAAAATGTGAGACAAGTCTGACCAGGTGGTGGCACAGTGGATAAAACGTCAGACTGGGACACAGATGATCCAGGTTCGAAACCCTGAGGTCACCAGCTTAAATGTGGGCGCATCTGGTTTGAGAACAGCTCACCAGCTTGAGCCCCAGGTCACTGGCTTGAGCAAGGGGTCACTCGGTCTGCTGTAGCCCCCTTGTCAAGGCATATATAAGAAAGCAATCAATGAACAACTAAGGTGCCACAATGAAGAATTGATGCTTCTCATCTCTCTCCCTTTCTGTCTGTCTGTCTCTATCTGTTCCTCTCTCTGTTGCTGTCACAAAAAAAAAGAGAGAGAGACAATAATGATGGAAATTGAACACTGACCAGATATTTGATGATATTAGGGGATGATTATTCATTGAGGGAGGTAAAAATAGTATTGTGGTTATTTTTCTAAAAAGAATCCCTTTTTTTTAAAGATAAATGTTCTTTAATATCTGCATATGAAATGAGGCCTGAGATTTGTTTCAAAATAGTCAGGAGAGGGGGAATACCCACATCCAGTTAATCATTGAGTTCTATAGGTTTTAGCCTTCAAAATGTTTCTCAAATTTATATTTTCATTTCTCCTTGAGGCATCTTCTAACTGGGTTCCTTGCTTCTAATCTCAAAACCCTCAATCCCTCTTCCCTTAGCAACTGTTGCGACCTATCTAAAATGACCGTTTCATTCTCCTCTTCAAACCTTCCAGTAGTTTCCCACTGTCCATAGATGAAGCCAAGCTTCTTTATTATTATTATTATTAGCAAAGACAGAGAGAGTCAGAGAGAGGGACAGAGAGGGACAGACAGACAGGAAGGTAATGAGATGAGAAACATCAGTTCTTCGTTGTGGCTCCTTATTTGTTCATTGATTGATTTCACAATGTGCCTTGACGTGGTGGGGGGGAGGCTACAGCAGACCGAGTGACCCCTTGCTCGAGCCAGTGACCTTGGGTTCAAGCTGGCGAGCTCGGGGTCTTGAACCTGGGTCCTCCACGTCCCAGTCCAACGCTCTACCCACTGTGCCACCGCCTGGTCAGATGAAGCCAAGCTTCTTATACGTTCTGTCATCGGCTCATTTCCCCCTCAGTCTCATCTCTTGCTGCTCACTGTTCTACATACGCTGCTCACAAAAAGTATGAGATATTTTATCACTTCATATTCATTTAGAAATATCTTCTAATTCTTCTCACAAAAATTAGGGGATATTTTATAGCTTCCTATTCATTTTGAAATATCTCCTAATTTTAGTGAGCAGTATATTATACAGACAAACCTAAACTACTTACAGTTTCTACATACACTGTGTCTTTTGTCAGCCTTCCCCTCCCTCTCGTTAAGATCCAGTGTAGGTAGGTATTACCACCCTCAGGAAACATTCTTTGTCTCTTTCCTCTCACCCTTACCATCTACCCCAGGCTGGCCTGGGTACTCATCCTGTGTGTATTGCCACACTTTAACTTACTACATGATATTATAATTGTTTTTGTATCTTCCTACATCCTTTAGACTTTGAGCTCCTTAAGGTTAGGGACAATGTCTTATTCATCTTTTTATTCTCAATACCTAGTGTGGGGCCAGGTGCATAGTGGGTACTCAATAGGTACCTGGAACAGGCCAAGACTTAACACAGGTGAATCTGAGACATTAACATAAAGAACTGATAAGGGGATGTCTTCCTAGCATTCTTCAAAATCCACAGGCTGTCACCAACCATGTTCAAGTGTACAACCTGCCCTGTGGGCAAGCGCTAAATATCAGAGGTATCACTGTGATCAGGAGGCTCCAGGACTTAGCAGTAGGAGTTTTAGTAATAGGAGCAAGAATAGGAGAATAGGACCTTCTTTTAGAATTAGCTGAGAAAACAAACTCAACATCTATGAGAGTTTGAGGACTTCCTTAAGCAGGTATCACTAAGTAACAAATGGAGTTTACAATCTATTTTACTTTATGAAACTACTTATTAACCTATCTCCCTGCTTCCACCCCTCCCCCACATTCTATTTTCCATATTGGAAGCAGAATGACTCTTTTACATGGAAATCAGATCCTGAAAGGATATTTATTATTTACATCATCACAGAATCAAAGCACAGAGTACAATTATTATATATTTCATTATTTTGCCAATGTTCTTTGAATATATATATAATAAGTGGGTAAATAATTCAGAAGACCAGGTACCAGTCTCACCTATTACAATTACTTCTCTGCTGGATGACGTTGGATAGGAAACTTGGCCTCTCTGAGCCTTAGTTTTCCCAATAAAATGAAGGTAATGGTGATAGCCTTTAAGAGTATTTCCAAGTCTAAAAATGTAATATTTGATAGCTTTGATAAAAATCCAAAACTTTCAGAGTAGTAATTGGTGTGGTTCCAGTATGAATTCCCATGTGGTATGCAGTCATAAAATATGGAACTGGACAAGCACATCAACAATTTAATGCAGGGCTCTGAGGGGGAGGACAGAATATCAGGAAGGCTATCCAGAGAAGGTGACCTTTGAACTGAATTTGGATGGTGGGATGAAGAGTTATTCAAATGGAAAAGGTATGGAAGAGCATATCCCTCATGGGAGCAGCAGAGGCAAAAAAAGGACGTGGAGTGCATGCCAAGCAGGCAAGACCATGGCTTCGTGTCCCCACAGAGCTTTATTGCATCCCGACCAGCTGCTTCTTTAGCTCAATGTCTGCATTCCCCATGGAATCAGGAACACTCAGAGGCCACATCCCACTGATTTTTGTATTCCCAGCACTTAGCACATGCCTATCACATTGTTAGGATACTTAACAAATGTTGATCAAATAATGCTGGATTTAAGTTCAGATTTAGTCATAGTGTGGGTTCACCCCTGACCCCTGCCAACCTATGAGCAAATACTTGCAGCTCACAAGGAGGCCAGGCTTGAGAGGAGAGGGGTCACAACTACTCTCTCTTTACTATAAAACAACAACAACAACAAAAAAAAAACAAAAACCAAGTTATGTTACATGTTGGTGCAAAACAATGAGAGTAAAGAACAGAACCTGAAAACAGTTTTTGCAAATGTGGATGTTATAAATGTGTCCATATTCATCTAAAAAGCATTCATTCAATAAATGATTTTTGAACAACTGAATAACCATATTCTGATTCCCACTAGATACAGTTACTATGCTCAGTGCCATAGATTATTTGGGCACAAAAGTATCAAAATATGCAATCCTCTGTGTTCTATCTTCTTTAATTTTATTTATAATGAAGTACAAGAACAAAAGACTCAGAGGCCAGGGAAGCAAGCTCTCAGTAATCTTACAATGTCCCCTCGGGATTTACAACCACAGTGAAGAAGAGAAAAATCAACAAGTCTGCACCACCGCTGCCTTATTCATGGCCCGGATGAGGTTTTGGTTACTATGGCTACAAATCTGTCTCTCAGGGAACACACCACACCACACAGTAGGCTAACTTAAGTAATGAATCCCAGAGCAGATCTAAGCTTTCCTACGACAGGTAGGATGGAGAGGACAAAGGCTGTAACAATAGCCTTTCATACCCAAGGGAGCATGGCTGAGGGGAGCATCACCATTGGTTGGATATGTACCTTCACACAGCAGGCATCTTGGTGAAAATGGATGAACACCACTGTTGCTCAAATAAGTGTAAATATGATGTATATGTTTGCTCGCTTATAGTTTGCATTGGGGGCGAGGCAACGGCAGATATAGTGGTCTGTGAGGTTGCAGGTTGACTTCCTGATTGGGAGTGGTCATTGTCTTGCTAATGTTTACTGGGAGAGAGATTCCGTCCCCACCACCCAGAGGTACAAAAGGATTTCTTTTTTCTCTCCTCCCTGGTCCCTTACCTTTCATGGCTTTTCTTGGGGTTTGCCTGTCTTGATGAGACACCAATAAACGGAATGGCCCACCATCCTCCGACTCCACCATTTCTTTACCCTCTGCTCAAATTTAATGAGAACCTGCATATAAATGGCCACAATGGTGATGGCGGCCCCTGGCCTTACAACCACCCCACTCATTCCTCTCTCTAGCCATATCACTTTGCTATTCTTATTCCTACAGCTGAAACAGAGAGACATTATCTGACTTGGGTCTTCCCATAGCTAACAAATGGCAGAGATGGTTGGGGATACAGTTATGGGTTGAACTGTGTCCCGCAGAAATGATATGTTGAAGACTTAACACCCAATACTCCTGAATCTGGCCTTATTCAGAAATAGGTTTATTGCAGATGTGGTTAAGATGAGGTCCTATTGGAATAGGGTCAGCCAATTAATCTAATATGATTGGTGTCCTCATGAGAAGAGAAGAGATGCAAGAGAAGATAGCCATGTGATCATGGAGGCAGCCATATACTAGGATTGCTGTGTTGTAGGAGAGCAAAACCTCAGAGGATTGACACTCAACATTCAGACACTTATAAGAAGAAACAAAAGAATTTATTAATGTGAGATTGGTTGGCAATGGGGGAAGGTCACATGAGGAACCAGGCCCCGGAACTTTGGCTGGAACAACCCACACCCATGCCTGCCAAAAGAAACTTTCCAGGAGCCCTTTGAAAAAGAACAACTGTCAGCCAATGAAATTTCGCCACGTCATATCAACTCTTCATCACCCTACCGACCGTATAAATTACCCCCACGCAAGAGAATCCGCACAACTTCTCTGGCCTGTTTTGCAGACCATAGAACCTCGTCCGGATGCGCTCTACTAAATAAAGCTTTTGTTATTCCACACTTGGTAAATACGCCCTTCTTTCTTCCTCAGCGGGGAAAATACCTTACATTTGGTGCCAAAACCTGGGATCAAACCAGGGACCCCGCTTCCCCACTCATCAACTGAGGGGGCACATGCCAGGCCAGAATTGGCAAACTGACTTCACTCATATGCCCCCTCACAAAAGACTTTGTTATCTCTTAACTTTTGTTGGTACCTTTTCAGGTAGGATAGAAGCCTTTCCCACCTCTCAAGAGATGGCAGACACCGTTGCCTCAATTCTCGTTGAACATATCATCCTGCAATCTGGACTGCCGACTACCATCCAGTCAGACAACAGCCTGGCCTTCATTGCCCAAATGGTTCAGCAGGTTGCCACCTCTCTCAACATTACCTGGAGACTCCACATATCCTATCACCCTCAATCGTTGGGTAAGGTAGAAAGGGCCCATGGCATCCTGAAGGGTTAGCTTACCAAACTTTCTATCAAGACCAGACTCTCCTGGCCAAACCTCCTTCCCCTGGCACATACTAGAATCAGAGCAACCCCGTGAAACCCCACTGGACTCAGCCCCTTTGAGCTGGTTTACGGTAGACCTTTCCTAATCAATCACAACTTACCTGTCAATCCCCCTCTTCTTGCCACATATCTCCCCTTTCTGTCTTTACTCCTCCATCTTCTCAGGGAACACGCGACTGGACCCCTCCTCCCATAGGAGGTCCAGATGAAGCACACCCAATGGTCCCCCTCCAGCCAGGAGACAGGGTTCTTCTGAGGGAGCTCCAGTCTGGCTCCCTACAGCCCAAATGGACGGGACCCCATACGGTAATATTGACTACTCCTACTACAGCCAAGCCCCTAGGGCAAACACCTTGGTACCATGTCTCTCGCCTCAAGCTTGCCCCATGCAGGACTGCTGGCAGTCAGAACCACTGGGCCCCACCCATCTCCGGCTCACCAAAAGTTTGGGCCCTGCTGATCCCCCTATTGCTCCTGTCCCTCACATCAGGAACCTGCCACCAGAGTGAGTTAAAGCAGGGAGCAGTGCTGTTCAATGAGACTGGCCTGATAGAAGAAAACGTCAATGTTCTCAATCATGTGCAAGAGAAATTGCACAAGGATCTCTCCTCCTGCAATCCGCTTAACTCCTGATGGCAGTTACCCATCCTCACCTGGGATGCCCCTATCCTAGGTCCTCTTCTAATTATCAGCATATTTGCTCCTCTTTTTTAAATTCTTACAGAGCCGCATCTGTGAGTTTTCTCAAGTCACGGTCAACCAGATGTTCCTACACTCATATACACAACTCCCCTCAGAGCCACCACCTTCTGACCTCCCTTCCTCACGACGCCCCTAACCAGCAGGAAGTAGCCAGATGAATAGCGGCACACCTATCTAACATAAAAGGTCTAAATGTGAGGTTGGTTGGCAATGGGGAAAGGTCACGTGAGGAACCAGGTCCAGGAACTTTGGCTGGAACCGCCCACACCTATGCCGGCCAAAAAGAAATGACTGGGAGCCCTTTGAAAAAGAATGGCTGTCTGTCAGCCAATGAAAATTCGCCATGTTATATCAACTCACTATCACCCTACCAGCCCTATAAATTACCCCCCAGCGGAAGGATTCACACGCCTTCTCTGGCCCGTTTTGTGGACCAGAGAACCTTGTCCAGGATGCACTCTACTAAATAAAGCTTTTGCTATTCCACATTTGGAGGCTACACCCTTCTTTCTTACTCAGCTGGGGAAATACCTTACAATTAAGCCAGTGGAGCACACGAGGCTATAGCTCCAAAGACACATGTTCCCCAAAATTAGATTTCTTACATCTTATATACCCTTTATAGAACGTAAGTTCACATTCATGGGTCTTGTGATTCCTTTGTCATTAATTACATGATTTCAGAATGGGGGGCTTACAGGATGCCAGAGGATAATCATTTGTAAATCGCCCATTAAGGAGAAAGAAAGGGGAAGAAGAAAGGACTACTCAAGTCTCCCTTCCCCCTCCTATATTCCTGGCTGTTTACCTTCTTTCACCCAGGTGTATAGAAAGGAGGAGGGGGTCTAAACCTCCTTCCTCCTTCTATTCAAAACCTTCTAAGTATGAAAACTTCTTTATTTACATTATAACAGCCCATTCTAAGCAGGAATATGATCGGCCATCTTGAGATTTTGTAAATTACACAAAAAATCATATTTACAAACTCTCTCTCAACGCTTGGCCTAAATTATAAAATATCCTTGAAGCCTCTTATTTCAAGGAGGGTCTCCTTCCTCAGCTGGCAAACACCAGAAACTAGATGAAGAAAAGATTCTTTCCTACAAGTTTCAGAGGGAGCACACTCCTGTCAACACCTTGATTTGGGGCTTCTAGCCTCCAGAACTATAAGGCAACACATTTTTATTGCTTTAAGCCATGCAGTGTGTAGTACTTTGTCATGGCAATTCTGGGACAATAATATAAACGAGAGCATTGTTTTCCCATGACGTTACCCTGCAGATAGGATGCTCAGACTGATGGACTCCCCACACACGTGCCCACTCCAAACCCCTCCCATGCATATGTGAGATGGTTGCCACAGTGAAGAAGGGTCATTGCTGCTTGGAGGGCTTCCAAGGTAGAGTTGACAGTTGAAATGTGGAGGGCCCACTTCGTTCCCATGGGACCCTTTAAACCCACGATTTTATAAAGAGAGAAAGCAGGGGAGAGTGTTCTGGTCAGCCCTGGAGAAATAGAACCTGAGACTGGTCCTTGTGCTCAGGATTTATTGAGGGAGGGCTCTCAAGAGAAACTGTACAGGGAAGATGTTTGGGAGAAGTCTAGCCTTGGCCTAACCCCATGGGGAGCTCTGGAGCATAACTTGCCCCACACAGGCAATTGCTCCACAAAAGAAGAGGGGCTGTGGGTGGCCACAACATCCTAGGCATTTCTTTAGCCAAGAGTAATCCTTCAGAGTAGGGCACAGGTGTGAGCGTTAGTAGCCAGTGCCTGCAGTGGCTGGGGTTGGGGGCGACCTCAAGAAGCAGTTTAGGATTTTCTTGTAAGAGGAAGTTTGGCTTTGCCTCCCATTGGCCCTGCTCAGGCTCTTCCATGTCTGCACTATGTGTGTTCACATGACGGGAGGAGATGGAGCACTGGGGACAGGGAAAAGAAACTGACTAAAAATTAGTTAATTGGCCCTGGCTGATGGCTCAGTTGGATAGAGTACCTAAATTGCTCCTCTTTCTTCTTAACTGCTGTATAGTACTCCATTAGATGTTTATACCTTAATGAGTTTGATGGATGTGTAAGTTGTCTTCAATCTCTGGTATTACAAACAATGCAGAATGAATATTAGGATTACTCTGGAATGAAATTCCAGTGCTACAGCTCACACCTAGGAGCAGTATGAAAAATCATCATTGTGAGGTCAGTTGGCAATGGGGGAAGGTCAAATGAGAAACCAGGCCTGGGAACTTTGGCTGGAACTGCCTACACCCATGCCCGCCAAAAAGAAATGGTCTGAAGCCCTTTGAAAAAGAACGACTGTCTGTCAGCCAATGAAATTTCACCACGTCATATCAACTCGCCATCACCCTACCAATCCTATAAATTACCCCCCAGCGGGAGAATTCACACGCCTTCTCTGGCCTGTTTTGCGGACCAGAGAACCTCCTCCAGGATGCGCTGTACTAAATAAAGCTTTTGCTATTCCACATTTGGTGGCTACGCCCTTTTTTCTTCCTCTGCGAGGAAAATACATTACATTTGGTGCCGAAACCCGGGAGGAGCTTGAAGTCCGCAAGGGACCACTCCTTTCCCCTGCCCTTCCGAGGAAGAACCAGGACCTCCGACTTTCCACCTACTTTGGCACAAAGTGTGGTAAGTCCCCTGCCTCCAGCCTCCCCTCATTTCTTTCCGCCAAGACTCCCTGTCCATAATCGCAGCTGTGTCAGGAACCTCTTATCTGTTTCGAGTGCGTGTGTGCCTGTGGAGACGTCCCAGACACTCCCACTCTACCTAACCGTCCGGTGGCCAGAGCTTGAGTTGCAGGACGTCAATTCTCATCTCTGATCACTCTGAAGACTGAGGGCAGCCATAGAGGCACAGAAATCTAAACCTGATTCAAAAACACTCCTGGAGTGCCTTATCCAGAATCTCTTTCTCCCTAAAAAGAAGAAACTGATCTTCTCCAATGTGACCAGGCCACAGAACCCACTGGATAATCGAACCAGGTGGCCTCCTGAAGGGACTTTTGATTTTAACACCCTCACCAATTTAACTATTGCCAAAGAACTGGGAAATGGTTGGAGATCCCTTACATTCAGTATTTGTATTAGCTCCTGTCCTAATATCTGTGCCGCCTGCTCCACGGCGCAGGCCCTTTTTGGCCAGAGAAACCTCAACTAAACCCTCTGCTCCTGATCTTTCCTCCTTCACTGACTCCCAACTCCTCTCCCCCTCTTGCCCGACCCCAGGGGGCGTACCTCTCTCGGGACCCCACTCTGGTCCCTCTGCGGACCTCTTCCACTAGAGTCTCTTCCCTCCAAGAAGCCCCCTCCCCTGCCGGCCAGAAGCCCCTCCCTTCTCCACTGTGTTCTTAAGCCCCTCTCCCATCAGGTCCTCCTCTGCTGGCCATTGGCCTTCATGCAGGTTTGCAGGGCTCCTGACCCCATGGCTCAGCCCTGGTCTTCTTGAAGGAAGGCCTGGTCCTGTCCTGCCTCTGGCTCCAGCATTTCTGGCCAGATCTGGGTGCCGGGCTCCCCAGGAGCCACGCCCCCTTATTCTCAACCCCCAAATCCCCATTTGAGACCTGTGAACATGGCATTTAAAGTTTTTAGTGGTTGTGGCTAGTAGAAAAAGGCTGAGGCTGCTCACCTGGCCAGCATGCAGCAGAAGGTAACGCTCCAAACCCAGGCTCTTGTGGCAGCCCTGTGTCTGGCAGAGCAACGGGGCAAGGCATAGGAGGTACCTGACCCACGTCCTGGCCACAAAGAGGAACCCCACCAGAAGTTTGCTTTAAATGTGGCAAAGAGGGTCACTGGTCCCGGCAGTGCCCCTACCCAAGGCCGCCTACTAAGCCCTGCCCTGACTGCAAGCAGCCTGGTCACTGATGGAGCGATTGCCCCCTTTGAGCAACAGGCTCTTCCTCAGCGCCTCTACGTGGAGGATAAGTCACCCTAATGGGAGGCCAAGCCAGCCAGCCAGGCCCATCGCTCGAACTCCTAAGCCTCATAGACAACTGACGCGGCCCGGACTCGAAGATCCCCATCACCCTCGCCAAGTCCAGGGTAATACTGCAGGTAGCAGGTAAGTCCATCTCATTTCTTGTGGACACGGGGGCTACCTTCTCTATTTTGCCTCTCGTTCCCTCGCAGGTCTCAGTTATAGGAGTATATGGGACCCCTTCTTTTCCCTTTGCATGCCACCCTGGACATGCAGTTTGGACGGAATTCCCTTTTTCGCACTCCTTCAGATTCTTTCTTTCCTTGATCTAATAGGTTTCTTTCAACACTGAATTCCTAATTTTGCTCACTTAGCCAAACCTCCTCCCCTTGGCACTCACCAGAATCAGAGCAACCCGTGAAACTCCACTGGATTCAGCCCCTTTGAGCTGGTTTACGGTAGACCATTCCTAATCAATCACAACTTACCTACCTATCAACCTCCCTCTCTTGCCTCATACTTCCCCTTTCTGTATTTACTCCTCCATCTTCTCAGGGAACACACGGACCGGACCCTTCCTCCCATAGGGGGTCCAGATGAAGCACACCCAATGGTCCCCCTCCAGCCAGGAGACAGGGTTCTTCTTCTTCTTTTTTCTCTTTTTTTACAGGGACAGAGAGAGAGATAGATAGGGACAGACAGACAGGAATGGAGAGAGATGAGAAGCATCAATCATCAGTTTTTTCTTGCGACACCTTAGTTGTTCTTTGATTGCTTTCTCATATGTGCCTTGACCCTGGGCCTTCAGCAGACTGAGTAACCCCTTGCTCAAGCCAGGGACCCTGGGTCCAAGCTGGTGAACGTTTTGCTCAAGCCAGATGAGCCCATGCTCAAGCCAGTGACCTCAGGGTCTGCATCCCAGTTCATCGCTCTATCCACTTCACCACCATCTGTTCAGGTGAAAGGGTTCTTCTTAAGGAGCTCCAGCCTGACTTCCAACAACCCAGATGGATGGGACCCCATACGGTAATATTGACTACTCCTACTGCAGCCAAACTCCTAGTGCAAACACCTTGGTACCATGTCTCTCGCCTCAAGCTTGCCCCCATGCAGGACTGCTGGCAGTTGGAACCACTGGGTCCTACCCGTCTACAGCTCACTAAAAGTTTAGGCCCTGCAGACCCTTCTGTGGCTCCTGTCCCTCCCACCAGAAACCTGCATCCAGAATGAGTTAAAGCAAGAAGCAATGCTGTTCAATGAGATTGGCCCAATGGAAGAAAGCATTGGGGTCCTCAATCATCTACAAGAGAAATTGCACAAGGACCTCTCCTCCTACAACCCGCTTAACTCCTGGTGGCAGCCACCCATCCTCACCTGGGCTGCCCCTATCCTAGGTCCTCTTCTAATTATCAACATATTATTCATAGTTACTCCTCTTTTTTAAATCCTTACAGGACCGCATCCGCAAAGTTTCTCAAGTCACGGTCAAACAGATGCTCCTATACCCATATACGCGACCTCCTCAGAGCCACCACCTTCCGACCTCCCCTCCCCACGACGCCCCTAACCAGCAGGAAGTAGCCAGACAAATAGTGGCACCCCTATCTAACATAAAAAGTCGGAATGTGAGTTCGGTTGGCAATGGGGGAAGGTCACGTGAGGAACCAGGCCCCAGAACTTTGGCTGGAACTGCCCACATCCATGCCCACCAAAAAGAAGTGGCCTGGAACCCTTTGAAAAAGAACGACTGTCTGTCAGCCAATGAAATTTCACTATGCCATATCAGTTTGCCATCACCCTACCAATCCTATAAATTACCCCCCAGCAGAAGAATCCACGTGACTTTTCTGGCCCATTTTGCAGACCAGAGAACCTCGTGCGGGATATGCTCTACTAAATAAAACTTTTGCTATTCCACATTTGGTAGCTACGCCCTTTTTGCTTCCTCGGCAGGAAAATACCTAACAATCATTGTATCTATTGACAGGGTGCCACTGAGGGCACCTATCACCTTCTACATCTCAGAGTCATCTTCAGGTGGGCCAGTGGAGGAATTCCTCCCAAGTGTCAGTACCAAGGTTAAGGTGGTGCTTCTTAGAAGTTCTTGGTTTTATTCATTTTATGGACTCTGTGGTTCTTATATATTGCTCACAAAAATTAGGGGATATTTCAGTGCTTCATATTCATTTTGAAATATCTCCTAATTTTGGGGAGCAGGGTATTTGATTGTCTTTCACTGTCTAGTAGGGTAGTTGGAACCAAGTTCATGGCCTTAGTCACAACTGTATAGGACTATTTATTAGGCATTTATGAATGCTAATCTTACTCCTAGTTTTAGTATTTTCTGTTTTCCTTTCACTTTAATGCCCAAAGCTATTTGTTTTATTCCTTGATATTGCACACATTTTTATAAGTGGGTATAAAGAAACACACACATACATAAATACATCCATCAAATATAAGTAACAGACTTGACCTCTCCAAGTCTGTCTGCCCCTGTGGTCAAGGAACCTGCTTCCTGGTTACACCATCAAAATGTTCTCAGGCGATCCTGCCCCAGACAGAGGCTATGGAGAAAAATCTTATTCTGTGCAACCTGGAGTAAAGGCAGAGGCAAAGGGGAGGAAGAAAAGTGCAGAGGAGGAGAAGGGAGTTCTTCAGGGGGCCCTCACACTGCCCTGCGTCAGGGACCTGCTCTGGCATCTTGCTGCCTCGTGCCATCTTTCAGCTGCATGCGCTAGTCACTTCATCCCACACATCAGCAGTTTTTGCCTCAATGTGAGAAAGTAATTTGTATCCAACCAGCAGGATTAAGTAAGATAAATGGAAGTAACCTGCTTTCTCATCTGGAAACCCCTTTCATCTCACAGAGGCCTCTGTGCAGAAGGAGAGAGAGCAGTTTTGTTTTATTGTGGCCCCTGAGGGCTGAGTGATTGGTGATTCATCTGCCTTAGAGATGCAGGGTGAGTGAACAGCTGGGAATGCTGCAACGTGAGGACCAAACACACTTGAACCTTTCCATGTGGCTGTCCTCTAGCTCCTGCATGGGGTTGCTGTTAAAAGTCAGAGGGAAGGAGGTCCAGGTCTATTTTCAAAACCTGCAGTGAGTGTGTGGCACCTGACCTGGGTTCTGGGAAATGGGATTCAGGACTCTGAGATGCACCTGGAGTTCTGCTATTTTCAGGGATTCTCTGGGAGGGAAAGCAGAAAAGCCCAGCACCTAGGCCTTCTCCTGGGCTGAGTGTGTCTATCTGCACTCAGATAGCTTGTGATTGAGAATCTTTAGTGTCTATCTGCAAAGTGAGTATTTAGTATTACTGGGCTCACAGGGTTGTTGTGAGGATTAAATCATAATAGTTAGTGCTTTAATAGCTCTTACTATATGCTGGTCATCACTCTAAGAGCTTGACACACAGTAATTCATTTCATCCTTACAACATTCTTAGTTATTATTATCCCCATTTGTCAGAGGAGGAAACTGAGGCTCACAAAGCTAGTGTGTGACAGAGCTGAGATTTGAACCAAAGTAGTAATATGACCCCAGGGTCTGTACCCTTAAGAACAAGGGCTCTGAAAAAAAAAAAAAAAAAAGAACAAGGGCTCTGAGACTTGTCTGCAGAGATCTGGGCAGTGCTTGCCTAGCACGCAGAAGGCACTCATTCAAATAGAGATTATTGTTCTTGTGTCTGAGCTACTGAGCTGGTTTCCTGGCAGAGGTGATCTAGGTGACTCTGGCACTCTTAAGTGTGACCTCCATCGATGCTCTTAGCCTCTTGGGCTTGGGTTTCCATTCTCTATCTGCATCTGTCTTCCCTGCTCTCTGCCAGCAGCTGTTCTTTCCCATATGCCAGCACCTAACATAGTTCTTGACACATAACAGGTACTTAATGTTTACTTAAAGATTGTTTCTTGTTTGTTTGGCACTGGAACCATGAGATTCCCCAGAGAGGTGGGAAGCCCATCACTAGGTGACCTCCTCCTGGTGGCTAGGGCTAGACATATCTGTTTCTAATCTATTCTACTTTGTCTTCTGTCTCAAGCAAACTGTTTTGAAAGCCCTTCAAAAATATCTTTCTATGTGTTATTGTTTTTCATCAAAAAATGCAAATCATGCTTTTAAAAAGGAAATTTGAACATTGCAACAACTTTGAAAAATGAAAATTCTTCATAGCCTGCTATTCCAAGTGTGGTTCTGGTTTGGCATTACCTGGGAACTTGTCAGAAACGCTGCATCTCCCACCTTGACCTGCTGAATCCGCACTTGCATTTAACAGGATCCCACTGTGACTCACCCACAGCTACCTGGAAGTTCAAAGAGCTGACCACATCCCCATCCCTCCTCCTCAACCCCAGCTAAGACAACAAGTGTCACCAGTTTGGGGGGCAGGGCACGTGAGAGCCTTTTAAAAAGTGTACTCTTCTAATCTCTTTCAGTAATTCCCAGCAGTTTTCTAGCCTCATTTAAAATCAAAGTCATTCAGCAGGAAGCCAATAATGAGCTCATTATCTTGTCTGTCTGCTTCTACTCTTGCCCCTTCTCCAACCCGATCCCCTATCAGCAACCTGGTGATGGTCCTAAACATAAACCAAATCCAGTCACTCTCCCACCTAGAATCCTTGGGTGCCTTTCCATTGTTCTGGGAAAATGACCCGCCTCCTCTTCACTGTATCTGTCACCCACCCTCTCCCCTTCATGCTCCTCACTCTTGACACATGGACCTTTTCTCTTGTCCACCTCTGGGTCTTTGCAACCTCTGTTCCTGTGCCTGCGTCCCCTTTCCTCCCATTCCCCTTGTTGGTTCATATTCATCCTCAGCTCTCAGCTTAAATGTCACCTCTTTAGGGGCACAACAGGAAATAGGGAAGCAGGCCCTTGCCTGCCAGTTCTAGGCGTCTTTGACTTGCTGTGATTAGGACTGTCTCCTGAAGGAGTGCAAGCCCCATGAAGACAGGAACTACAGTGCCTCATCCACGCCTTTTTCTACCTCAAAGCCAGGTACAGTGCCTGTGTACGGCGGGTTAACACTCCATGTACGTCTGTTGAATGAATGCCTGCTTCCTGGAGATCAGACATATTAATATCATCACTCTGTTTTTATTAGCTTGTTGAAATTATAAAAATAACAGATGCTAATTATACTTTTAAAAATAAAAGTAACATTCTTTCTTTTCCCCTCAATTTCTTTCAACTGCAAAAATAACCACTGATAACAGCTGGTTTTGTCTCCTTCCAAAATTGTATAACCCTTAAAAACATACACACAGATAAGATCATGCTATAAGTACTGATTCTATTCTGCAACTTGCTTTACTTTAAAATGGTGGTAACTAGTGGACAAACCCTCCACCTGGAACGCTGGGGTCACCAGTTTGAAACCCTGGGCTTGCCTGGTCAAAGTACAGACAACAAGCAACCAATGAACAACTAAAGTGAAGCAACTGTAAGTTGCTGTGTACTCCCCTTTCTTTCTCTCTAAAACTAATAAATAAAATATATTTTTAATTGTGATAAAATGTGCATAATATAAAAGTTACCCCCTTAATCATTTTTAAGTATATAGTTCGGTAATGTTAAGTATATGCACACTGTTATACATTCAATCCTCAGAATTTTCTCCATCTTGCAAAACTGAAACTCTGTACCTGTTAAAAAACAACTCCCCAATTCTCCCTCTCCTGAGTCCCTGGCAACCACTATCCTACTTCCTATTTCTATAAATTTGAACAACTTGTTTATTATTATTATTATTGATTGGATTTTTAAAACAAGAAGAAGGGAAAGGAGGAGAGACAGAGAGAGAGAGAAATATCAATTTGTTGTTCCACTTCTTATGCATTCATTGGTTGTTTCTTGTATGGATCCTGACTGGGGATTGTTCCTGCAACTGTGGCTTATCGGGATGATGTTCTAACCAACTGAACTACTTGGCCAGGGCTGAACAACTTGGTTTTGAACTTTAAAATACATCTTTTCATATGGGCTCCTCCAATCTAACCCTTTATTCCACTAGCCACATGTGTCTCACAGTCGCTACAGCTGATATTTAACCCTATTAGTGATATGAAGATTGTTTCTCTTAGGTTTCATTTCTTTAACCCTGCCAGTAAGCCTCGTTTCAGGGCTCACAACAGATGACCAACCACAAGGAATGTCTAACATCACAAGCCCAGAAGTTCTGGCAAACTTCCATAAAAGACAATCTTTGGCCAGTAGCCAATTACATGATGCCCACGACCCTTCTCACCCCCCCCTCCAAAAAGACTCTTAAAGCCTTGTTTGACCCGATACCTGGCACGACTCCCTTTGCGAGCTAGCCCAGCAGGTTTTTTTCCTTTAAAGCCTGTATGCTGGTCTTTTCGGACTCCATGGATTCTAACAGTTTCCAGTGTTTTGCTGTTATAAATGATGCTACAATGCCAGGGTTAAATCCCTAGAACTGTAAAGTCAGAGAGTGGCCCTTCCATTTTGTCAAATTGCTGCTCAGAGAAGTACTAGTTAACCCTCCCACTCACAAACAATGAGAGGGCTCCTTTCTCTGCACATGACCAAATGTAAACCAAGTAAATCCCAGGCCAGAGACAGGTGGGACTGGCCTGGTCATTGATTCCCTTCTGAGCATGTTTCACTGGCAGAAGCCTAGGAGGTGAGCTGGTGGTGAGCTTGAGGAATCGAGCTGCTATATGGGTACACAGGAGGAAGTCACATTCAAAAGCTATATGATGGAGCTCGTTGCTGTGGCAACCTCATTCCCCGGCTGCCAAGAGCAGGCTTTATTCTTTCTTCTGTACCTGGCAGGAGCTTGTCTCTCCTCAACATTACTTGAGAATAAAAGATAGAGTTTGTCATTCTTTTATTGAGGTCAGTGCATGGTTTCTGACAGTGACCACCCTGTCACTGACACAATGTGATTCCCTCAGGAGCTGGCTGAGCCCCATCCAGGCAGCACACAGATGAATCTGGGTATCTCACCTAAAACACTGATGCAGTGGACCCCAACAACCTGTGCTGAGGTGCTAGGGGAGCCAAGTTCCCCAAGGAAACTGTTTGTTTCCTTCTCAAGAAAAGATTTTCTAGGCCTGACCTGTGGTGGCACAGTGGATAAAGCATCAACCTAGAACACTGAGATCACGGGTTCAAAACCCTGCACTTGTCTGTCAAGGCACATATGGGAGTTGATGCTTCCTGCTCTTCCCCCTTTCTCTCTCTCTGTCCTCTCTAAAATGAATTTTTAAAAAAGAAAAGGTTTTCTAGACTTTTGTGTTTTAGGAATGCCTTACGTCTGAGGGTTCGATCCTCGGTCAGGCACCTCCAGGAAGCAACCAATGAGTGCACAAATAAGTGGAACAACAAATGACTGCTTCTCTCTCTCTCTCTCTCTCTCTCTTCCTCTCACTTTCTCTCTCTCTTTCTCTCTAAAAATCAATCAATAAAAATAATTTTTTAAAAAAGAAGAAGAATGCCAAAGATCAAAGTCGGGGAGACTCTCTTGAGTGGGGTTCTTGAATCAGTCCCTGGTTCCTCCAGGGCATTTAACCCTGAAAATGCTAATTGTTAGAGCTGGGGGAGACACAGCAGATGAATGGGCAGAGTTAATTTTTTTTTTTTTTAGTGAGACAGAGAGAGACAGGAAGAAAGAGAGATGAGAAGCATCAACTCATAGTTATGGCAATTTAGTTGTTCTTTGATTGCTTCTCATACGTTCCTTGACTGGAGGGGGTGGGCTCCAGCTAAGCCAGTGACCACAGAATTATATTGATGATCCCACGCTCAAGCCGGTGACCCAATGCTCAAGCTGGCAACCTCGGGGTTTTGAACCTGGGACCTCAGTGTCCCAGGTTGAGGTTCTATCTGCTGTGCCACCACTGGTCAGGCACATTGAAAATTATTATCCCCATTGTTATAACAATAAAATCTGAGGTCTTGAAGCTTAACTGATTTGCCAAAGATCTCAGTGCAGGAATGTGAAGAGTGCTCTGCCTGGGTCCCAAGATTATGCTCCCCATCACCACCACCACCAGGAGATAATTTGGCGATGTGAACTAGACAAATGAGGGATAGTCCCTTCTCTTGGATGTGACGGCAACCAACTCTAAATCTCCCTCTAAGCAAAGAGGTCTGTGGGGACTTGACCCATCAGCATTACCTGGTCTCTTCACCTGACATCCTCTTCCTCCTGGACTTCCACCTGCCTCCTGTAATGAGGCAGAGGGCTGCAGGGAAAACACGGGATGTGCAAGGCTAAATCCATACTAGCTGTGGATCCTGACCTTGTCTGACCCACAGCCTCAAAACTGAACTATGGGAAACCGGTGCCCCCAGGTTTATTTCTTGTAAGAAAACCTAGCACTGTTGGTAGGATTAAGTGAACCCAGGGGAAGGATCCAGGACATGACCTTTTATTAAACTCAAACAGCCCAGCAGCTAGAGAGCCTTTTCCACTTTTTCTTACACAGACTATCCTTCTTGTGGGAAGGTACATCCCTTAGCCTCCGGAATATATGACAGGATTGATTTGTACCCTTGGATTTGATTTTTCTACCTCCTCTCTCAGAGGCAGCCATCCCTGGAGCCATTCCCAGGAGACTCTGGTCCCACTCTCAAATATTCAGTCTCCATATTCCAGACTCCCAGGAGCCTCTTTAGCAAGCCCACTGGCAGGCTTCAGGAAGGTATCCCTGGGAGCTCTGTGCTCCCCAGCCTTTGTGAGTACCGCCTGGGTAACAGTGGCATGAGCAGCAGGAGCACAGATTAACACTCAAGGAAAAATGCAAAGACATGTTGCTTCTCTTTTTCCTATGACTGGTCTGATAAACCCCAGACCCACTGTCAGGCAGTGGGAAAAAAACTTAATTTGCCTAGTCAAGGTACTATAGCATCTTCCAGGTTAAATGGCCTCTTAGAGTTAGTCTCTGTAGGGTAAATGCTCAGTCCTTTAGATTTTCTCTCCTTTCTACTGCCTCTCTCCTTGATGGCCAAGTCCACTGAGTGGTCACTCATGGGCTGCTGACACCTAGTGCTGGAACAATGCCCCAGGCATGAGGGCCCCACAGAGGGTGGTCTTTTTGCCTGACCTGAGGCCAAGGCCCTCCAGGCTCTTGGACTCCATGTCCCCTCTCCAGATCCCAGAGGAACTTCAGAATTCCCTGCCTGCAGCCACAGGGAGCAGGGCCATTTATCTAGCCATTCCCCCTCTTATTGCTGCGCATATGCCCCTCTGACTTATGAAGCAGAGTCTAGCCTGACATGAGGCTCCTACTAGGGATTCAAACAGGAAAGAAGGCCAAGGCTCCAGTGCTTCAGGCTGTCTCTTCCACCCTTCTCACACATTCCTCTCCCTCAGCCCCTGGTCTGGAGGAGGAGATGAAGACCACGTGTGGGATGACCTGTGTCCCCTGCCTCTGCCTTCCTTCATTGTTGTCCTGAAGGAAGGCATTGCATCATATCCTGAGTTCCTTCCACTGAAGGCTCATAACAAAATTTAGCGACCTAGTCCAGCAGGCCTGACTCTTGATAAGTTGATGTCTGTTTATATTATTTATTTATTTATTCCTTTTTGGGTTTTTTTAGAGAGAGAGAGAGAAGGGGAGAGGAGCAGGAAACATCAACTCCCATATGTGCCTTGACCAGGCAAGCTCAGGTTTTCGAACCAGCAACCTCAGCACTCCCAGTTGACACTTTATCCACTGTGCCACCAAAGGTTAGAATGTAGATGTGTGTTCTAATTATTTAGAAAATCCTTTTCTCTCCAGGCCAATACTGGCTTTCAAGGCAATTACCTTGTTTTACACAGAAAATATATATATTTTTGGATGTCCAAAGCTGAGCTGACCTTCTTTACTTTGCATTTCCAATCCTCTCCCAGGAAACAGTTGCCTCTGGCAGAAGAGGAGGGAGGTTACTCAAAAATGGAGTAAAAAAAAGCCTGACCTGTGGTGGCGCAGTGGATAAAGTGTCAACCTGGGAACACTGAGGTCGCCAGTTCAAAACCCTGCACTGGGCTGGTCAAGGCACATATGGGAGTTGATGCTTCTAGCTCCTCCCCCCTTTCTCTCTCTCTCTCTCTCTCTCTCTTACTCTGTGTCTCCTCTCTAAAATAAATAAATAAAAAGAAATAATAAACACGTTAAAAAAAACATTTTAAAAAAATGGAGTAAAAAGAGTAAAGCACATTAACTAGTTCAACACATATGCTCCCCAGTCTATGCACTTATGACTAGACATGTTTGAGGGTCCTCCCAGCTCTGAAATTCGGTGAATCTGTCCTTTCAATCTTGTCAGTGCAGGAGCTACTCTTTTATTTTATTTTATTTTATTTTATTTTTTACAGAGACAGAGAGAGAGAGTCAGAGAGAGGGATAGATAGGGATGGACAGACAGGAATGGAGAAAGATGAGAAGCATCAATCATCAGTTTTTCGTTGCAACACCTTAGTTCTGGGGTCCCCAAACTACGGCCCTCGGGCCGCATGTGGCCCCCCGAGGCCATTTATCTTGCCCTGCCGCACTTCCAGAAGTAGCACCTCTTTCATTGGTGGTCAGTGAGAGGAGCACAGGATGCATCCGCACTCATAGTTCCCATTGAAATACTTACTGGTCAGTTTGTTGATTTAAATTTACTTGTTCTTTATTTTAAATATTGTATTTGTTCCCGTGTTGTTTTTTTACTTTAAAATAAGATAGGTACAGTGTGCATAGGGATTTGTTCATAGTTTTTTTATAGTCCGGCCCTCCAATGGTCAGAGGGACAGTGAACTGGCCTCCTGTGTAAAAATTTTGGGGACCCCTGCCTTAGTTGTGAATTGATTGCTTTCTCACATGTGCCTTGACTGCGGGCCTTCAGCAGCCAGAGTAACCCCTTGCTCGAGCCAGCGACCTAGGGTCCAAGCTGGTAAGCTTTGCTCAAACCAGATGAGCCTGCGCTCAAGCTGGTGACCTTGGGGTCTTGAACCTGGGTCTTCCACATCACAGTCTGACGCTCTATCCACTGCACCACCACCTGGTCAGGCAGGAGGTACTCTTTTTATGAGCACTTTTATCTTGTTTTTAAAGATTTTTAAATTGATTGGAGAGTGCCCTGGCCTGATGGCTCAGTTGGTTAGAGAATTGTCCTGAAGTGCAGAGGTTGTCGGTTCAACCACTGGTCAGGGCACATAAAGGAACAGATCGATGTTCCTATCTCTCTCTCTCCCCCTCTCTCTCCCTTCCTCTCTCTCTAAAATCAATAAATAAAAGTAAAAAGAAATGATACGAGAGAGAAAGAGAAACATCAATTTGTTGTTCCATTTATTTATGCATTTACTGGGTGATCCTTGTATGTGCTCTGACCAGGGATGGAACCAGTACCATTGGTGTATCAGGTACGACACTCCAACCAACTGAGCTGCCCACCCAGGGCTAAAGACCTTTTCTTTAAATGCATTGTTTTAGTTACTGCCATAGCTCTCTTCCCTTTATAGTCAAGCTTCCTGGAAAAGATGCTCCTTAAGAAACCAATAGCCTCTTTATTTCTAAATCTAAGGCACCCTGTGTTAGTTTCCTAGGACTGCTATAACAAAGAACCACAAGCTTGGTAGCTTTTAACAACAACAACAACAACAAAAATTAAGAGAAACTTATTCTCTCATAGTTCTTTTGAAGGCCATATATCCAAAATTGGCTGTTTTTGCTCTGACAATGGTCATTGTGCCCAAACACTTGGTCATAGTCCTATAGGGTCTGATATCTGACTTTGCCTCCAGGTACCTGGATTCCACATCTCGGGAGTGCTCCATTACAATGGGTTCTTCCTCTGGCAACTGGGGAGGAGGTTATAAAACCTCCAAACTTATTTGCAGTATTTTATGTGCATAAACCAATGTGCATTTAGAATGGGGGGTTGTCCAGAGAGTTAATCAGATTTGAGGTTAAACGTTTTTTCCTGTGCAATCACTGGCTTAACAGCAAAATTCTTAACAGCAATCACTGGTTTCCTTGCTTTTGTCTAAATCTTCCTTGATCCTTCTTGCCTTCCCCTTTGCCCATTCTGTTTACCATGCCACCCTCTGTAATTGTTGAAACCTTACCTGGTAGGATATCATTGTTTTTCTCTGCCCATCATACTTCTCTCTACTTGTGGTAATATAAATTCTCTTCTTCTCTTAGGAACTCACACACACACACACACACACACACACACACACACACACACACACACTGCACACTGAGGCTGCTTAGGCCCCATTAGGATGAACAATGAACATTTGACCCATACTAGTCAATAAGAGTGTCTCATTTTCCTTGTTTTCATACTAGGCTAAGCTGGGTGGAAATGGGAAGGTATGTAACTCACACAGTTCCAATAAGAGGCTTTTTTGGGTTTTAAAAAAGATGGGCGGGGGGGAATGGCAGGATAGAAATCCTGGCTAATTCATAGAGCTGCCAGTGAGTACAATGCGATTTCACATACCTGCTGGTGGCCACTTTTGCTACCACGTGGGAGGACATCCCTTGAGAAGGAAGCCCACAGAGGGGAAAGCTGATCCAAGCAATGGAGAAAGAGAGAGTGTCCTGATGGCAGAGTTCGAGCCCTTGGATCCAATCATGACTTAAAGCCTTACCCAGCCCTGAGCTTTTCCACTTGATCGGCCAATACAGTCTCCTTTCTTGCTTAAATCTGTTGGAGTTGGATTTCTATTATTTACAACCACATAAAGCTTTTTAACAGTTGCCTCAGTCAACTCAGGCTGCTGTAACTAAACACTGTAAACAACAGACCTTCCTTCAGTGGTGTGTGCAGATAGAATGAGAAGCAAGCTCTCTGTTGTCTCTTCCTATAAGGCCACTAATCTCATCATGAGGGACCTCTCCTCATGATGTTATCTTTTTTTCGTCTGTTTTATTTTTTAAAAGATTTTATTTATTTTAGAGAGGGGAGAGAGAGAGAGAGAGAAAAGGTGGGGGGGAGGAGCAGAAAGCATCAACTCCCATATGTGCCTTGACCAGGCAAGCTCAGGGTTTTGAACCAGCGATCTCAGCATTCTAGGTTTATGCTTTATCCACTGCACCACCACAGGTCAGGATAACGATGTTATCTAACCCTAATAAACTCCCAAAGACTCTGTTTTCAAATACTATCATATTGAGGGTTAGGTCTGAGCTGACTCAACAGCACATAATAGCTGCATGGTTGAAAAAGCCTAAATGTCAGATGAATGGATAAACAAAAGGTAGTATATACATACAATGGAATATTATCCAGCTTTAGAAGGTAATGAAATTTGATACGTGCTACAGTGTGGATGATCCTTGAAGACATTATGCTAATTAAAATAAGCCAGATACAGAAGGACAAATACTGTATGATTCTACTTCTGTGAGGTTTCTAGGAGTAGTCAAATTCATAGAGACAAAAGTGGAATGGTGGTTATCAGGGGCTGGTAGGGAGTGGAGAATGAGGGGAGTTCATGTTTAATGATTGTAGAGTTTCAGTTTGGGGAGAGAGAAAAATTCTGGGGAGGAGTAGTGGTGATGGTTGCACAATAATGTGATTTACTTAATGCCACCGAATTGTATGATTGAAAATGGGTAAAATCATGTTTTATGTTATATGTATCTTTTTATTGTGGTAAAATACACATAATATAAAATTTACCACCCTGATTATTTTTAAGTGTATAGCTCAGTTGTTATGTATATTTTACCACAATAAAAAATGAATAAAATTTAAAATAATTTATTTATTGATTTTAGCAAGAAAAGAAGGAAGAGAGAGAGAGAGAGAGAGAGGAACATATATCTGTTCCTATATGTGCCCTGACCAGGCATTGAACTAGCAATCTCTGTACTTTGGGATAATGCTCCAGCCAACTGAGCTATCCAGCCAGGGCTAAAAAAGAATTAAAACCAATGATATAGGGAAAAAAATAAGCCAAAATATCACAGCTAGTCTCTTTACTCATCATTATTTCTCTAGTGACTATCAAGGCTTTCCATGCATTCACTTGTGAGATTGTAAGTCCCTCAGCTGTGGAATCCTTCTATAGTAGGGGATTTGAGGGACATAATCTTCACAGTTGGAGAGGAAATATTTTCTGGGAAGCAGATGAGGGAGAGGAAGCTGTATGTGAACACTCACTGGGTTTGGGTGATGATTTGAGGGGGCCTATGTGAGAGACAGTATTTGTCAGAGGAGGAAAGGGAGAAAGCAGAGATAAATTTCTTGGTGTTTGTTCCCTTCCTGCACTCTCTCTGGATCCCACAGCAGTTCCTCACAGTGCCCCAAAGTTCCCACTATCCAAACCCCCCTAATTGAGTGAGGACAGGAAAATTCCACTCATTCCTCAGACCCACCCACCAACCTGACACTCAGTTCTCCATTCCACCAACAATGTCAGGAAGATGGTCTACAAACCTACCAGCAACCCATCCCTCTCCTCTGTACACACTGCTTCTTATCCAGTGGCACCTCAAATGTGTTCAGGTTACTGTGGTATCAGGCTGGGACAGTTCTTCTACCCCCAGTATAGCCTCCTTGCCCCTCTTCTCCCTGACTTCTCCATCTCTCCTCTAATCTGCTCCCCTCTGCTCTGCTTACATCACCACCCCCTCCCTTTTCTGGCTCAGCCCACTTTGCTTTCATTTCAGGTTTCACAATGAAGTTGGGAGCTGAAAGAAGGGGTGTTCCCCTTCCTAGGAGTTGCGGGGCCTTCAACACTACTGTATGCTCACTCACCTACGGAGCTGTTGTCTTGGTCACTTCCATTTCTTGGGAGAAGCCACCTCACCAATTTCTCCTCCCAGATTCCTAGGGCTGGGGGTTGGGGATAGACCCCTGGTCAAGTCTTTCATAGGCAAACCAGATTCAGGAAAGACTCCAGTGGATAGGAGTTGCCTCAAAGTTTCCATAAGAATATTTTTTCTTTTGTTGGGTGTGCATCTAAAATGTATTTGGAGTTTACCTGTGGCAGCTAAAGACGCCACTGTTAGCGAGTAAGGAAAAGGAACCATCACTTCTTTTCTGGGTAGAGTGGAACCCAAGCTAAGCAATACTAATGATGATAAAAGAGCTCCCAGGACTCAAAATAGCTGCCCCAAAGTTTGCAGAACAGGCTACCTGCTGCAACTCTGCAAAAAATCAAATCAAATCAGTGGCAAGAAGAAGCCATGCAGCTACACCTGCTTTAAGGATACATTCGGACACGTTGGAGGCTCAGAGGTTCAAGATTATCTCATCAACATCTGCTGAGTGGTTCACTGAGAACTTCTGGCTCCCTGCCCCTTGCCCCTTTAGGTGAAACAGTTGAGAAGCAGCAGCCTTGGCTGCCGCCCAGCGGTTGTCTGTAATCTTCCTGCTCAACGTGGCTCACACCAGATTTTAGGAAACTGCAAGAGGCAGGCTCAGGCTGCCCCAGAAGCCAGCTCTGTGACCAGTGACTCAGCAGGGAGGTGGTGGTGGGACGTGGGGCCTGAGGGGCCAGCACTGGTGAAAACCTTGTGCTTTTGAGCAGCAGACAGAAAGCTGAGTTCTGAGAACAAACCCAGTAGCAGAATTGCAATCTAATGAATTATCAGTAATTTCATTGTCACTGAATCCTCCCTGTGGGTTTAGATAAGCAGATCCCCTGCTTTCTGTTTCCTAAAATGTAGCCTAGACCAAGGTCTAGATTCCAAAGCCAAGTGATCCCTTTTTCCTTTTTTGCCACCCTCCTTCACCCCCCACCCAAGCCCAAGAAGTTATACAAGAGCAACCAGAGAGATGTGGGTGGAGATTATCCTTTATTCGTTTTTATTTATGAAAGGAAGGGACACAACACAAAGATGGTGCCAACATACCAGGCATCAGAATGACCCCTGCACATGCAGGGCACTGATGGGTGTTCATGCTGGATCTGGTGATTAACAAATGTGCCCATGATGACAATGTGCCCATAGCTGCACAAACCCCCTTGTTTCTCCCTATTTTTTTTTAACTTCAAGACCCCACCCACCCCAGTTAGCTTTGTCATTCTCAGTTGGCTTTCCTAGCAAATTGGGCTTTTACTCCTGTAGGTTCAACCTCCCCCCGCCCCAAATAATAAACATGCATCCCCTAGAGAGGCAGGGAAATTGACACAAGATGCTGGAACAGGAAGAGACAGCATACTTAATTTCTCATCATCCTCCAGCTTGGGAGAAAGACTGCCTTTCACCCTACCAATGAGACGGAAAGGGCTTGGGGGCTGCACACCTCCCCCATCTCCCCAAGGCCCGTGTGATACTGTGTGGTCCCCTGCTCACACCCTGGTCCTGCCTGATTTTAAACAGACCTCTTCTCTTGAGAAAAAGACATTTGGGAGCTAGCTGATGCAGGAATCTACTGGACATTTAAATCAAAATTTTCTTTATGCTCAGTTTCTGTTCAACCCAAAGGTCCCATCCCACTCTCTCAATGGAGTTTCTGATGCTTGAAGACCCCCACCCGGCTTGGAGCCATCCCAGCAATCGTGGGCCCTGTGGCAGGTGTTTGGTGGCAGCAACCCCTCACCTCCCAGTCTCCCTGCATTCTTTCCAGAGAGGTCTTGGGTTTTTACCAACATCTCTCCCCATGGTCTGTTGTGGTGTCCTAACTTGGTGGTGCCCAGGGTGGCAGGGGAAGTGTCAGGTGCCCTTGCTTTCTGTCCTCTCCTCATTGTTGCTAACAGCCCGAAGCTGCCCCTGGGCCGCAGGCTTCACCGACAGGACCAAGCGTTTGCGGAAAGTCTCGCAGAGCACGATGTACACAAAGGGATTGAGGCAGCTGTTGGCATAGCCCAAGCTTATGGCCGCATTGTACAGGTAGACAAAGGTGAGCGTCGGGCGGCTGATGGACAACTGGGTCAGCTGTAGCACGTAGTAGGGTGCCCAGCACACAAAGAAGACGAGACAGATGGCAATGGCCGTGCGGGTCACCCTCTTTGTCCGCAGCCGGATGCTGCGTTGAGAGGCAGGAGCCACGGAGGATGTCATGCGCTGCAGGATCCTCACATACGCGACTGTGATGACCACAAAGGGCAAGGCAAAGGCCAGGAAAAACTGGTACAAGGTGAACCAGTAGAGGTCAGTGTCCGGGTTGGGCAGGCGGATGCCACAGCCCACGGTGCCCCCCTGGAAGGGGATGAGCCTGGCGTAGAGCCACACGGGGGTGATGCTGATGAAAGAGAGGGCCCACAGGAGGCAGATAACCAAGGTGGCCACAGAAGGCTTCCGGAACTTGGTGGAGGAGATGGGGTGGACAGTGGCCAGGTAGCGGTCTATAGCCATGGCAGTCAGAATGTAGGTGCTGGTGAACTGACTGTTGGCGTCCATGGCTGTGATGAGTGTGCACATGGTCTCTCCAAAGTGCCAGACACCATTGCCCATGAGCTGGTGGATCATGAAGGGCATGCCCAGAAGGAAGAGGAGGTCTACTACCGAGAGGTTGATGATGAAGATGTCTGGGACGTTGCTGCACCAGTGCAGCTTGGACTTCTTTACCACTGCGAAGATGACTGTGGAGTTCCCCACAATACCCAGGAGGCAGATGGTGCCAAACACTGAAGGCATGATGATGTTGATATAGGAGACATTCCCTGTGCGAGGAGGCAGCCCTGGGGACCAAAGGGGCAAGTGTTAATCACTAGACATGGACTCTGCTCTTAAAGGGCTGACATCCTACTGGCACTCTTGGCCTCCAGTGACACGCCAGCTTACCTCTTCATCCTCCCTGCTGTTCCAGCTCAGGGTCCACCATTCATCTGGAATTCTCTCCTACCATTCTCCCTCCCCATATTGCTAGCCCCTCCTGTCTTCTTGCCCTCCTCCACCAGTCCCCTGGTCAATCCCACTGGGTTCTAATGTAACACCTGGTAGTCGAAGGACCCAGTCCATTGCCTACTGCATTGTTTCAGAAGACACAGAGTCAACAAGCACAGCTGTCTGCAGAGAATTATTCTGTGGGCTTCACCAGGAAACCGCATTAAAATAGCCAGAAGGACATGAAAGTGTGTGTGTGTGTGTGTGTGTGTGTGTGTGTGTGTGTGTGTGTACATGTGGGCGCGTGCATGTACTTTCTCTTTTCTTATTTGCAGCCCTGATAATTTCATTTTAGAAATTGCTGGTTAGAGCTGTGCACTGATTTCTGGATGTCTCTGTGGGCAACTGTCTTATGGAAGCTTCTGCAGGTCAGGCCCGCAGCCCACCCTCTCCTATGTTCTTATCAGGATTTCCTTGGCCCAGGGCTGCTGAGCCCGGGATTCCCCAGGGAGCAGAAACTGAAGCTGTGTGTTGCAGCTCAGCCATCTGAGAATTTTCTTCATACAAACCTTTCCTCTTTTTCCTTCCTTCCCTTCTCCCTCAAAGCTAGAATTCCAAGTCGTCTCCGCTTTGGAAATGTCAGGTAGCTTCAGTCACCAGGAAAGTTAATCCCTGTGAATTACCCCTTCTCACAGCCTTTTCCAGAGTGAGGGGGGCAGTCAGGATGGTTCAGATCCCTGAACCGTAAGTAGTTGGAGTTAAAAACCAAGAGGGTTGGTGAATGAGGGAGCCTCCAGGTGCTTCCCCACATTCTATCCTCCAAGCATCTCTTGCTAGCTTTTCCAGCCTGCAATTTTTCCTGCAAAGCATATTTGGAACTCATTAGCAAGCCTTCACCTCCGCTGGCCACCATCCCTTGCCACTTCTGAACTGCCTTTACTCCAGCCCCTCCTGCCCTTCCTGCCCCTGCCTGCTCCACCCCCTTCTCCCCTTCCCCTCGGAGCAAAGCAGACTGCAGATCTTATCCTCCAAGAACTGTAATAAACTTTCCCAGGCAGTTTGACTCAGAGGTGAAATTCACATTTCCCACCCCCAGCGCTAAGGAAGGAGGCTCCACTCCAACACCCCTCACCCCACTCACCTGCCGAGGTGAGGTTATCCGGGCCATCCGAGGTGTTGCTGGCGTTAGGGCCAGTGGGCAGCTGCAAGGCGTCCAGGTCCATCCTGCCAGTGCCTGTCGCCTGCTGGCCCGCCCGCCCACGCAGGCTGCGGCAGCCTCCAGCGCGTGCCCGCCCTGTCCTGGAGCACAAGCCCTGCAGTCCGGAAGGGGGTCTTCCTGGGCAGCCGGGCAGCCTGGCAGCCTCTGCTGCCTCCAAGTCCCACTGCTCTTCCCACTCCCTCCTTCCCGGTTCCCACTGACATCACCTAGATACATTAACATTCAGAGGCAGATGAACATTAACCTCTTCAGTCCCGCGATGCAGCTCCCACTTCTGACTGTCTGCAGAGCCAGGGGTCCTGGAAAATCCTGAAGGGAATGGCTAAGGCAACTCCAGCAGGGAGGGGCTTCCTTCCCACTGGTTCAGGGCTGTGTCTGTTGTGCTCACAGTGGTGCTACTTGCTTCATGTGAGGTGTCTGCAAAGGCCAATGGGCTGCCTCCCACTGGAGGAAAGACAGAGCTGGGCCTGTCCCCTAACTCCAGGTGCAAGTGTCTGAGCCATCTGGAGTGGACAGTATGATTGTTCACAGAGCTTGGGAATGGAAGGCTTGGCTCAGAGGTGAAATTACACTTGCCCTACAGGCCCTCCGCATGCATCCACAGCCCCTTCTTAGAGCGCCCATGGATTCCAACAGTCCTGCTGGTGAGACTGTCAGTGTCCTTTGGAAGCTGAGGAGTTGCTGCCTGCTGAGTCTTTGGCTCTCAGAGGTGACTTAGGGTGCTCCATGCTGGTGATGGCCAGAATCTCAGGGACCAGAAGGGGATAAACTCCTGTCTGCACAAGATCTGCATGGACTAAACTCACAGCAGTTTTATTTTTCTAATGCTCTGAGTTCCTTGGGGTTCTTACCTGGAATTCCTTGAAACAAATTTCAAAGCATCGACCACCACAGAGATCATCAACTAGGAGCAGCCTTAGAGGGCAAAGCATGGAGTGAATTCTCTGCTGAGGCATCCAGTGGCCGGCCTCCAGGACCCCTTACAGCCAAGAGTTGCCACTACACTCACTGCCAGTCAGGAACTGGGGTTCATGGTAACCATGGTCAGATCTCCACACGTTTCTTCAGTCTTATTTATTTATTTGCTTTATCCAACAAATATTCATTTAGCACTTACTACTTGCCAAACACTGTTCTAGGTTCTGTAGTGAAAAAAAACAACAACAAAGTCCTGAAGGCCCCATCCTCATGGAGATTACATTCAAATTGGGGAGGAGACAGAAAACATGCCAAAATATGAAAAAGACAAATTATGGCCCTGGCCAGATGGTTAGAGCGACATCTGGATACGCAAAGGTTGCAAGTTTGATCGCCGGTCAGGGCCCATACAGGAACAGCTTGATGTCCCTGTGTCTCACTTTCTCTCTCTTTTTCCTTTCTCTCTAAAAACAATAAATAATTTTCTTTGAAAAAGACAAGTTATAATGTTGGTGATCAGTGTTATGAAAAACTTAAAGCAGAGTGAGGGACCCAGGAAATAGCCATGAGGTGGAGGTTGCTATTTTACATGGGAAGGCCTCTCTGAGAAGTGTTTTGTTTTGTTTTTAAGATTTTATTTATTCATTTTAGAAAGAGAGAGAGAGAGAGGTGGTGGGAAGCAGGAAGCATCAACGTCCATATGTCCCTTAACCAGGCAAGCCCAGAATTTAGAACCGCCAACCTCAGCATCCCAGGTTGGTGTTTTATCCACTGCGCCACCACAGGTCAGGCCCTGAGAGGTATTTTGAGAAGAATCCTGAAGGAAGTAAAGAGCATGTTTGGAAATATCTGGAGGAAGAATATTCTAGGTAATAGAATAAGCCAGGGCATAGTCCCTGAGGTAGGAGTGTGCTGGGTGTCTATGATGATAAACCAGTGTGGCTATAAGAGAGCAAAGAAAAAATTAACAAGAGATGACATCAGAAAGGAAATAGTGGGGAGGGTGGGTTCTGTCAGGCATTGCCAGTCATTGTAAGGACTGTGGCTTTTCCTCTAGGGGGAAATGGGAGTCACTGGAGGGTTTTCAGCTGAGGAGGTAAATGATCACATGTTTAAGATCAGTCTGCTTCCTGACAGCAATGAAAACAAATTGAAAAATGTACTTTTTAGCTTGGGTTCTTTTAAAAACAGAGGCTGAGACAAGAACTTATGTCCACATGGCTTTTCTGAGAGATGACACGAAGAACAGGCATGAGGGAGTGGAGACAGTGAGACAGCAAAGGAGAAAAGTCAACATAAAAGTTCATTGTCTGTGTTCCTGCTGTGGCCAGCAGGAGCTCGAGTTTACCAGATTCCTTAAAGAGCACAGACTATTCCCCAGAATCATTTCCTCAGTTACCCTATCCCCCAGTGGTTGAAGGTTGCCCCTGGGGTGTTAAGTTGGCACATCTGGGTGCCTGGGTAGAGCAGGCTTTGATCGGATTGCATCAAGATTCAATGGGGCCTGATCTGTGGTGGCGCAGTGGATAAAGCATTGACCTGGAATGCTGAGGTTGCCGGTTCAAAACCCTGGGTTTGCCCGGTCAAGGCACATATGGGAGTTGAAGCTTCCTGCTCCTCCCCCCCTTCTCTCTCTCTCTCTCTCTTTCCCTTTCCTCTAAAATGAATAAATAAATAAAAATTATTAAAAAAAAAAAAGATTCAATGGGAAGCTTACAAGTGAGGCAAGAGGCTGTCAGCAGCAGTGAATGTTGTGCTGGAGCTCAGAGGGCTCTGTCAGCTTTGAAATCCAGAGCAGAAGGCCAACACAAAATGCACACTTGAGGCAAAGACATGATTGACACAAGATCTTACCCACAGCCACCTGCTGCTCCTGGAGCTGAAGTAAGAGGTAGCTGAGGGAAATGTGACATGGGTTACCAGAAACATCCAGCATAGAAAACTATTGCAATTATCCAAATGAAAAATGATGGGAGGTGGGGCTGGGGAGAAATGGTGGGTTTCTATACATTATGTAGAGACCAGAGGATCTGCTGAAGAATTGGATGAGAAATATATGAGAGAAAAAGGCACCAGAGATGACTCCCAGGTTTTGGGCCCAAGCAACTGAAAGAATGGAGTAGTCACTTACTGAAATAGGGAAGTCTGTGGGAGGCAGAGATTTAGAAGAGAAATGAAGAGTTCTGAACACCTGAGTGGAAATGAGTAGTAGTTGGATATGAGTTAGAAGTTCAAAGAAGAGGTCATGCCTGGAGACATCAAGTTAAATTGATGACACTGGATGAGCTCACCTAGGGAGTGAGGGTGAATAAAGAAGACTTGTAAGGACTTAGACCAGGGCCATTCCAAAGTGAGCCTCATGGTCCACTATTTCCTCCTCATCCACCTGACATAGTCTTTTCATATCCAGCCAGCCAGCCATTCATTCATCCAGCCAGCCAGCTATCCTTTCAACAAGTCATTCTTGAACCCCTGCTATTTACCAGGCACTGTGCTTGGCACTATAGATATAGGGAATAAAAACAAGTGCTGGACATCAAGTAGCTTACACTAATATGGGGAGAGGTAGGTAATAACAAGCAAATTAATAAGTAAAGAAGATGTCCTATTTAAGGTTTAGAGCCAGACAAATCCAGGTAACTTAATCATGTAGGGATTTAGGTGTTTATGAAAGCACAGCTCCAGAATTATGCTACCCCTGCCATCATCTGCACTCTGCCTGAATGGAGGAATTTAAACCACAACAGTGAGTGCAACAAGGGAATCTGTGAAGGGTAGACTTTAGCTTTCCAACCTTTGCATGCTAGATGGGGGTGGGAGGGGTGACCACTGAGCCACATTGTCAACCACACAAGCTGATTACTTCTTAAGTGTCACCAAGGGAACCAATGAGGGGATGGGAGTGACTGGGGTCCTTTAGAGAGGACAGTTAAGATGTCCTCTTTGAGGAAGTGTTCAGATGGAATCCTCAGTGTCCATTTCACTACAGATGATTAATTTAAACCAATCACAGCAATCTCATTTCCCTTGCCAGTGACTGTTTTAGAGATGCCCATGTCTACTGAATGCCCACATACACATCTTCAAATCCTGTTGTTCTCACCTAGTTTATATTCCATCTTTTACTACAATGACCCATTGTACACAGTCCCCAACTGAGTTCAGATACACAGGCACAGTGCTGTGTCTCAGGCCTGCACCATGTGCCTTTTACGCTTTGTCCTGGGTCCTCTCCATTGCTGTCACAGCTTAGAATGTGGGAACCCACGAAATGTTCATATGTGAGCAACCTACAAGTGCAGGGTGAGTTAGCACTCCTTAGGGGAACCTTTGACCAATGAGGGATGAAGCCACAGAAAGATGCTTTTCCCTTTGTTCCTCAGGGCACTTCTCATATGACTTCTCAGTGGTCCCATGGAATAGAGCCATTGGTCATTGGCAGTGGTAGCCAACTCAAAATTATTACATTGTGCTCCCAGCTTCTCTGCTTTGCTCCTTTATCTTTATTTAGTGCTCTGCTTTGCACTAGAATGGATCCCGGTTAGGCTCATGAGGGAGTCTGTCTCTCTAATTCCCCGCTTCTCACTTCAGAAAAATACAAAAAAACAAAACAAAACAAAACAAAAAAACTTGCCTGGCCAGGCGGTGGCGCAGTGGACAAGAGCGTCGAACTGGGATGCGGAAGACCCAGGTTCGAGACCCCAAGGTCGCCAGCTTGAGCGCGGGCCCATCTGGCTTGAGCAAAAGTTCGCCAGCTTGGACCCAAGGTCGCTGGCTCTAGCAAGGGGTTGCTCAGTCTGCTGAAGGCCCGTGGTCAAGGCACATATGAGAAAGCAATCAATGAACAGCTAAGGTGTCGCAACGGCAACGAAAAACTAATGATTGATGCTTCTTCTCATCTCTCTCCAATCCTGTCTGTCTGTCCCTATCTGTCCCTCTCTCTGACTCTCTCTCTGTCCCTGTAAAAAAATAAATTAAAAAAACAAACAAACAATAAAAACTTATAAGGCCTTCAAAGAGGCAGAAGTGGTGACTTTTCTACCCCACTCTTAGTTTGGCTAGTGGAGAAGGCAGACAGGCCTGAGACAATGACAGTGGGTTACCATAAACTTCATTATGTGGTGATTCCAATAGCAGCCACTATTTTTTCTTTATTCCAAGAAGCAGAGGAGACTAGAAACCCCGAATGTATTTGTCAGGGTCATCAGTGTCCCTCACTATCTTGCATTAGGACTTGATTATCTCTTTTGACAGCTCTTTATTTCTTAAACTCGGAACACGACATCATTACACAAGCATTATGTTAGTGCACTAGGTTGATGACATCATGCTGCTAGGGCTTGGAGGGCTGAAAGGATTGGGTGCCTCAGGTATGATGTAAGTGTTGTGAAAATATAGGCCTGACATCTCAGGAAAGGCTTTGGGGTTCACTGTTCTGAACATGTCATCAGTTTCCCTCCAAAGAAAAGAACAGCTTACATGACATCTCCTACCACAAAAGAGGCACTCCCAGAGACACACAACTGAAGAGGGGAACAACAATTCCCCAGAAGAAGGGAAACAGTGTGGTGCTAGGATCTCAAAACCAAGGGGAGACCCTGACTGGGTAGCTTGGTTGGTTGGAGCATTGTCCCAATATGCCCATAAACTGAATGAATGAATATAGTATATCTATACAATGGAATATTTTTCAGCCATAAAAGGAAAAAGAAGTACTGATATATGCTACAACATGGATGAACCTGGAAATCATTAAGCTAAGTGAAAGAAGCCAGACATTCAAAGAACACATATCTTATGATTTTATCTATATGAAATGTTCAGAATAGGCAAATCTACAGAAGTACAAGGTAGATTGATTAGTGAATGCCCAGTTCTAGAAGGAAGGTGGGGGTGGGGTAAAGGTAGTGATTGCTAATGAGTGGGAGTTCTTTTATGGAGTGATGAAAATATTCTGACATTTATTTTGTGATAGTTTCACCACTCTATGAATATAATAATAATAATAATAAAAAACCAGCTCTGGCTGGATAGCTTGGTTGGTTAAAGCAGTGTCTGGAAGTGCAGAGGTTGCTGGTTAGATACCTGGTCAGGGCACATACAGGAATGACATTGATGTCCTTATCTCTCTTTCTCTCCTCCTTCCTCTCTTGCTGAAATTAATAAATAAAAAATTTAAAATGATACATTAAAAATTATTTAATTGTATACTTTAAAAGGCTATGCTTTTTGACATGTGGATTATAACTCAAAAAACCTGTTTTTAAAAGGTAGTGTGGGGAGATAGACATAGGAAGCATTGAGAAATGCAAAGTCTACTCTCCAGTCCTTCTAGTCTGCAAGGCACTCATCTTCCTTCTATCTTCCTTTTTGCCCTGCCTCCTGGGAAGCTCATCTAACTACATGTTGCCAACCATTTGCAGGACCTTGGGGCTGCCCATTGGGAGCCACCTGGAACACTCTTTGCTGAAAGGGACTTCCTGGAAATATCTCTGACAGCTGAACTGCAGTGTGAAGTTGTGTTTCTGCTGAGTTTGCTGATGATGTTGGCATCAGTAACATGGGTGAGTTTACACCTTGGCTCTGCTGCTGACTTGCTGTGTCATCCAGTACATCCCCCACCTGCTCGGTGCCCAGTGGTAACTGGAGTAAAATGAACCTTCTTTGGGGTTCTTATTATTTTTGTTTGTTTTTGAGGCACACTTATAGTAACTAACATTTGTTCAGACATTTTATACACATGCCTTATCTCAGCTGACCCCATGAGACAGATATGATCTGCAGTGACAGATGTGGAAACAGTGGCTAAGAGCGTGGGGTAACTTTTCCAGAGCCACTCAGCTGGCACAGTCAAGCTTTTCTGATGGCAAAGTCTGCATTCATCCCTCTCCGCAGGGTTTCCTTGTGATGACTCTTTCTACTTCCAAAATGCCCACTCAAGAAAACAAGTTTCAGTTGGTTAAAGCACCATCCTAATATGCCAAGGTTGTGGGTTCAACCCCTGGTCAGTTCATATACAAGAGTCAATCACTAGCCTGACCAGCTTGAATGCAGGCTCATCTGGCTTGAGCAAAAAAAAAAAAACAACAAAAGCTCACCAGCATGGACGCAAGGTCGCTGGCTTGAGCAAGGGGTTACTTGGTCTGCTGAAGGCCCGCGGTCAAGGCACATGTGAGAAAGCAATCAATGAACAACTAAGGTGTCGCAACAAAAAACTGATGATTGATGCTTCTCATCTCTCTCCGTTCCTGTCTGTCTGTCCCTATCTATCCCTCTCTCTGACTCTCTCTCTGTCCCTGTAAAAAAAAAAAAAAAAAAAAAAAAGAATCAATCACTGAATGGTCTCTCTCTCTCTTTCTAAAAATTACAAAATAAAAGTTTCTGATGGTCTCAACCCCTGTGTTTGCAGCCCTTGGAAACGGCCCCTCTCTGGCCATTCCTCTTTGGCCATTTACCTGCTGGTGGCCACTTCCCTGCTTCAGTTCTGCAGCATCTGGGTCCTGATTTCATCCAACCGCACAGGGCTGTGACAGTAGGTAAATGTTTGCAGAAAGAATTGGTGTGGGGCGGAATAAGAATCCAGTTCTTTTTAGAAGAACTTTAATCCCCTCCCCTTTTTTTTATTAAGGCACACAGGACTATTCATTATTTGGCCTCTCCCCACCACCCACTATGCCCACCCCATGCCCAGTATCATACTTAAATATCTTAACATGTCCAGAAAGCACTGCAAGCTTCTACAACTTTTATACTCAGTCACCCCTTGGGTTTTTCTTTGCTTGGCCACTTCTTAAGCTGATTTTCAAGATGCAGCAGAATGACACTCTCCTCCAGGAAGCTCCCCCTGCCTTCCCTTCTGATCCCTACTTTACCTTCCACCAAATACCCAGCATGGCACCCACTACAGCAGATGCTGTTGGCACCTGCCCGGTTGCTCTACCAGGTCGGTGTGCCCAGTTTCCAGGTGACTCACAGCAACCCCAATTGTCCCCTTGCATGGAGGATTGCCCTTGGCTGACAGGAACCTCCTTGCCAGGAAAGTTGTCATCCATGAGCCCTCAGCCAAAGCCTAAAACAGAAGTGGAAAAGGCCATCAGGGAAGCTGCTCTGGGGCGCAGCTGAGCTCCAGAGCCCAAAGACCCCCACCCTCTGGGCTAGGCTGAGGTGAGACTTGACCTGAGACCTCCTACTGGCAATTTCTCCTTAAGTGACTGGCTTCATTCTTCCCTCAGGAATACTTTCCACCTGGTCCCTGCAATCACATTGTATTGTAATTAAGGATTCCCTTACTGTCTCCCACACTAGATTCTCCAGGCAGGCATCATCACATCCTGTTTATTTTTGTGTCCACACCTCTCAGCTGGGATCCCAGTGGAGAGGAGGTGCTCTGTGTTGAATTCCATCCAGCTCCTGAGTGGTTGTGAAAAGCACCCCATGAGATTCTGCACCATCCATCCCCTTTCTCTTTCCATCTCCCTCATTTCCTCTCCTCTCCTTGCTGATCCCCTCCTAACTGGGCCTCCCTCCTCTGTTCCTCCCCTCTGCTCTCCTCCCCAGTGACAGAATCCCTGTTCTGCTGCTTGCAACTTACATTGGAAGGTGAAACATTGGCAGCGCTGGAATAAGGACTCAAAGAAATGGCTGAGCTGGCCACAGGGCAGACCTCACGGGCAGAGCTGGGGGCTGGGGGATGTGGCAGCTGTGAGCACACCCCCAGGGACTGGGCAGCATGGGACCTTCAGCAGAAAGCACCTACTGCCCTGATGGGCAGCCTTTTCCAATCACTGCTCTTATCTTTCCCTAACTGGTTCATTCGGTACATTCTAACTTCATAAATGCTTTAGGAGTCCCAGTGTTCCCACTCTTTCTCATTCAATCCCACCCACTCACAACCAACCCACGCCCCAGAAGGAACGTCTTGCTTCAAAGACTTATTAACTTTCTGGGCAGCATCCAGCTCACGTAGGAGCTGAGTCAGTGTCATCCCAGACAGCAGAGAGGCAGGTGCACAATGCTGACTCAGACAGAGCTGGGGCAACTTAGCAGAGGCCCCTCTCCGTCTGCATAGAGTAGGCAGAGGAACAGGAATCAAAGCTACCCTCCAAGAAGCTCACCCTGGGCCAGGCTGTGGGCTAATACTCCAAGGGCTGATCTCACTTAAATCCACACAGCCAGCCTGTATGTCACATCTATTGTTTTTGCTGCCCCATATCCAGTCTCCTCATTTTCCTAGGCTTCTAGCAAGATAATTAATTTAGAACTAGTGTCCAGGGGTGTCAGAGTCAACAAAAGCCACTGAAGCTCAGACTAAAAATTCTGGGACAAAGACCCTCATTCCTGTTTGCTGGACTTGAGAACAGAGAGGATATGTGGGTTAGAGCTGCTGGCTCCAGCTTATGACCATGTGAAACCTGAGACTAAAGCCATCCCTAGAGAAGAGAGACAAATGGCCAGAAACTAGTCCTGATTCTCTTCTGGGGTTCTGGATCCAGCCATACCTGAAGCTGGATAATACAAAGACTTTTGGATTTCTGTGGCTGAATATACCCATTTTGCTCCATCAGTCTGGGTTTTCTGTCACAGTTGAAGTAATTCTAATCAAACCAGCATTTGCTACCATATTTAACTAATCCTAAGATACACATTTTCCCCAGTTTTAACATCTCTGATGTTAGGGATATATGGAACCATGATGGAACCACAATTGTTTGAAAATTAAGCACAGCTGTTTATTGTCTTTAACGAAATTAGGTACCCTGTTGGTACTGCATGTATTGAATTTAGTGCTATTTAAAAGATCTTCATGCCTGACCAGGCGGTGGCGCAGTGGATAGAGCATCGAACTGGGATGAGGAAGACCCAGGTTCGAGACCCCGAGCTCACCAGCTTGAGCGCGGGCCCATCTGGCTTGAGTAAAAGCTCGTCAGCTTGGACCCAAGGTCACTGGCTCCAGCAAGGGGTTGCTTGGTCTGCTGAAGGCCCGCGGTCAAGGCACGTGAGAGAAAGCAATCAATGAACAACTATGGTGTTGCAATGGCAACGAAAAACTAATGATTGATGGTTCTCATCTCTCTCCGTTCCTGTCTGTCTGTCCCTATCTATCCCTCTCTCTGACTTTCTCTCTGTCCCTGGAAAAATGTTTAAAAAGTTAAATTAAATAAAAAAAAAAAGATCTTCAGGAAAATCATGTTGTGACTTATCTTTCAGATAAAAAGTGATAATGTAGAGAAAGGCAGGGAGACAGGAACCACAGGGAGTGAAATTAGTATTAGTCAAGCAAAGTTTTCTCTTTAGGCGAATGGCTGCGCTTTTCTTAAAAGCAACAGCAAGAGCAGAAGTTGTATTAGATTTTGTTCCTAAAATATGGGTAGAAAGATTATCATATGCCAAACAATGCAACTGAAGGCAGGAGAAACTGCAAATCTTATGAAGGGATGAGAGGAATTTCAAAGCAATGAGAACTGCTATGACTGGTTTACGGCTTGTCCAGGACTGTTGTTAAGAGGCATTGCCATAATGCAATTGTTGTATTGTCTTAGAAGTGCATTTTATGACCATGGGAATACATTGTCACTCTCATGTCGCAAATGTGCTCTTAATGTCACTTGCTCAAGGTTTCAGGGACAGAGAGAGAGTCAGAGAGAGGGATAGATAGGGACAGACAGACAGGAACGAAGAGAGGTGAGAAGCATCAATCATTAGTTTTTCGTTGCCGTCGCAACACCTTAGTTGTTCATTGATTGCTTTCTCACATGTGCCTTGACCGCGGGCCTTCAGCAGACTGAGCAACCCCTTGCTGGAGCCAGTGACCCCTTGCTCAAGCCAGTAACCATAAGGTCATGCCTATGATCCCATGCTCAAGCCAGCAACCCCGTGCTGAGGCTGGTGACCTCGGGGTTTTAAACTTGGGTCCTCTGTATTCCAGTTTGATGCTCTATCCACTGTGCCATGACCTTGTCAGGCTGTCATTGATTATCTCTTGTCTGTGCCCCGACTGAGGTCCCAACCCGCAACCTTAGCACATCAGGACGATGCTCCAACCAACTGAACTACCCAGGCTGACTTTTTTTAAATTGAATTTATTGAGGTACAGGTTCAGGTGTGAGATTCAATTAAACCTCTTCTGCACACTGTACAGTGTACAGATGGGTACACTGTAGCGTGTACCCATCACCCCAGGCAAAGTTTTCTTTGTCTCAGTTTCTTTCCCCTTTGTCTACCTCCACCTACCTCTCTCCCCCTAGCTATCACCAACTGTTGTCTGGATCTATGTGTTATATATATGTGGTGTTTTGGGTTTTTTTTGCTTAATCTCTTCACCTTCTACCATCCAGTCTCCAACCCGCCTTCCCTATGACAGCGGTGAGTCTGTTCCATATACCCATGTCTCTGTATCTGTGTTGTTCTTCAGTTCAATTTGTTCATTAGATTCCTTGGCACATTGGGACAATGCTCCAACCAACTGAACTACTTGGGCATGTGTTTATTTTTTGTTTTTTCTTTTTTAGCGAGTAAGAGACAGAGACAGACAGACAGGAAGGGAGAGAAAGAAGTATAATTGCGGCACTCTTAGTTCTTAATTGATTGCTTCTCATATGTGCCTTGACTAGGGGATTCCAGCTGAGTCAGGGACCCCTTGCTCAAGCAGTGACCTTAGGCTCAAGCTAGCGACCATGGGGGTCATGTCTATGAACCCATGCTCAAGCCTGTAATCCTGTGCTCAACCTGATGACCTTGGGGTTTCAGGGTTTCAAACCTGGGTCCTCAGCATCCCAGGTTGACGCTCTATATACTGAGCCACCACATAGTCAGGCAATTTTTGCATTAAAAACAAAATCTTGCCTGACCTGTGGTGGCGCAGTGGATAAAGCGTCGACCTGGGAACGCTGAGGTCCCCAGTTCAAAACCCTGCACTGGTCTGGTCAAGGCACATATGGGAGTTGATGCTTCCAGCTCCTCCCCCCTTTCTCTCTTTCTCTCACTCTGTGTCTCCTCTTTAAAATGAATAAAATAAAAAAAAAAAAACACAAAATCTTTATGCTTCCTGACATTTAAGAACTTTGCGTCAGGTTTCACTTCTCATGGATTACCAGTGTGTTGCCTATTGTCTAGTACAGTGGTTCTCAAAGTGTGTGCCAGGGAACACTGGTGCGCCCTAGAAGATTTCATGGCGCGCCCTATGGAATTCCAGAGAAATATGTGCCTGTTGGGGACCAAAAAACCAACAGGGTTTTTGGAGTTTAGATTTTTGGGGGACAGAGGTATGGGGAATTGGCTGTAAACTGACAGTCTGCCCAACCCCCCACCTCACTTGCCTGATTAGGTTGCAAAAGGCTGTTAAGCTGTGGTGCTGGATTATTTACCCCCCCATGTTCCCTGGAAAGACTGGAGGCAAGTTTCTTCTATCCGTTGTTTGGAGTAAAGTTAAGATGATATGTATGGCGGGGATTTTCTGCACTCAACACAATTAAGAGTAAAAAGAGAGGAATTCTTCAATGTATTGACGAGAAAATGAGAGTTTGCCTTTCAAATATATGCCCAAATATTGAGGAAATCGCTAAGACACATCAGGCTCATGTTTCTCATAAACACAAGAATGAAAAACTTAACACATTCATGCCGGGACCTGCCGAATTTACTAAATCTTACTAAGAATGTATCTATATATATAAAAAAGATAACTTTTTTGTGGTTTTTTAATTTTTTAACCCCTCTTTTTTTATGAATTCTAAAATGCATAACTCAAAAAAATGTAACATAAAAATGTTTTTTAACGTCAGAAGAAATTTAATTTTGTCATATTTATTTTGTTTACCATAGAAGCACGCTTGGACTTTATATTTTTTCTTTAATATTTGACTTAATTATTATAACATATTTCTCAGAAATTTGTATATAGTGCGCCTACAATTATTTGTAGGACTTTAAATGCGCCCTGACTTCAAAAAGTTTGAGAGCCATTGGTCTTCTAGTCTGAGTAAAGAAGGGGTTACATACCTCAACCACGAGGGGGCGCCAAAGAACACGTTATAATAGCAGAACTCTTGAGTAATGGTGTCCTCTAGGAAAGACATTCCTCAGTCTGGATTCCTTCTCTATGACAAAAACCCATCCATTTTGTGATTCTGTGTCTCTCTATACCTTCCAGTCTCAAGTAGGATCCAAGTACACGAGCCAAATTCAATATAGGAGTATACGTGGATTCCATCCCAAAAGTACCCAAATGAGATATTTATATTGGCTGATCAGAAAGCCAAAATAAACTCTTATGGGGGTTTGATTTGGTCAGACTTGTGTTTAACCCTGGCTTGTGTATTGTGGGGCAAGAGCTCTTGATAGAGTGACCAACCTTTTTGATTTGGGGCTGTTCTGGTTTTAGCACTGGAAGTCTATGCAAACTGGGACCATTGGTCTCCCTACTTGCTTGACCTTCAGTTTTTCTGATATGTAAAATGGAAATAGTGTCAGTACCATTGGGAGAATTAAATGAGACAGTGATATACATAGTAGCTGATGGATAAAAACTAGCTTAGTTTTTTTAAATTAATATCCTTTAAAATTTATTTATTCATTTTAGAGAAGAGAGAGAGAGAGAAGGGGGGAGGAGCAGGAAGCATCAACTCCCATATATGCCTTGACTAGGCAAGCCCAGGGTTTTGGAGACCTCAGTGTTCCGGATCAATGCTTTATTCACTGCGTCACCACAGGTCAGGATTAGTGTTCTAAAAATTAACTTAAAATGAATTTTAGCCTGACCAGGCGGTGGTGCAGTGCGCAGTGGATAGAGAGTCAGACTGGGATGTGGAAGACCCTGGTTGGAGACGCGGAGCTTGCCAGCTTGAGCAAAAGCTCGCCAGCTTGGACCCAAGGTCGCTGGCTCCAGCAAGGGGTTGCTTGGTCTACTGAAGGCCCGCGGTCAAGGCACATGTGAGAAAGCAATCAATGAACAACTATGGTGTTGCAACGGCAACAAAAAATTAATGATTGATGCTTCTCACCTCTCTCCATTCCTGTCTGTCTGTCCCTATCTATCCTTCTCTCTGACTCTCTCTGTCCCTGGAAAAAAAAAATTTTTTTTAATTATTTATATATATATATATACACACACACACACACATAAATACATGTATACATATGTGTGGTGTTTTTTTGTGTGTGTGTGTTTGTGTGTGTGTATATATATATATATAGAGAGAGAGAGAGAGAGAGAGGCATTTATTGTTATTTCACTTGGTTGTGAATTCATTGGTTGCTTCCTGCTTGCGCTCTGACCAAGGTTTGAACCCATAACACTGGAGAACAAAATTTTTGTTGCATCCACAAAAGCACTTGTTCTTACCTAATTCGAGTGTGCTGATCTCAAATATGACATTAGTTTTTCTATGTAAGCTACAGGTTTTTTTGAAATTCAAGATTTTAGGTTTTCACCTTACTGTAATATTTTCAACATTTAGTTTAACATAATGAAGTAGAATGCCTTCTTGGGCATCATCTTTGTGAAAATATAATAATTTATATAATGCAGTAAATACACTAATACACTAAAAGATATGATTGCATCAGAATTTGTTTACAATTTCAAAATAGAACATATTAAAATACCTATTTTATCATAAAATTTGCGCAAAATTTATTTAAATTCTATTCAGGCAAAAATTGTGTTTGTAGTTCTTGTGTTTGTGTACTTGTTGAGGACAATCTAGTTTGATGCTCCAGCAGTAGTCTGCTCATCACTAACAGCTCCAAGATTTTCAGGAAACTTATCAAGGTGATTGTTCAGGAAGTGAATCTTTTTTTTTTTTTAATTTATTTTTATTTTATTCATTTTAGAGAAGAGACACAGAGTGAGAGAGAGAGAGAGAGAGAGGGAGAGAGAGAGAAAGAGAAAGAGAGAAAGGGGGGGAGGAGCTGGAAAGATCAACTCCCATATGTGCCTTGACCAGGCCAGTGCAGGGTCTTGAACTGGCGACCTCAGTGTTCCCAGGTCGACACTTTATCCACTGCGCCCCCACAGGTCAGGCAGGAAGTGAATCTTAATGCTCATGTTCCATCCAATGTCGCGGAAAGCAAACAGCATCCTTTGAACCACAAGTTCATAGTTTTCTGCTTTTTTGTTGCCAAGGAAGTTCTTTGTAACTGCCACAAAAGACTGCCATGCTGCTTTCTCCTCCTTATTCATCTTCCTAGCAAATTCTTCATCATGTATGAGGGTTTGAATTTGAGGTCCATCGAATACATCTGTTTTTATCTTCTCGAAAGATAAGGCAGGAAAAGCAGAAATAATATGTTGAAAGCATTCACTTTTTCTATTCAAAGCCTGAACAAACTGCTTCATTAAGCCCAATTTGATGTGAAGTGGTGGAAAAGTGATCCTGTCTCAATTAACTACAGGTTCATTCACAATATTTTGCATCCCTACTTCCAGAGCTTCATGTTTTTGCCACTCCTTCTGTGTCCAGTGTTTCTTCTGAGCTTGACTGTCCCCAAAACACAGAAAACAAGGATACTTTGTGAAACCTCTCTGTCGTCTAGCAGGAAATTTACCATTTTATGATCCACACAAATGATCCAGTTATGCTCCTCATACTTCAGAAGGTGAGGACAATTTTTTTTTTTTAGAATCTTTTTATTTTTTTATTTTTGAGAGGAGACATGGAGTGAGAGAGAGAGAGCGAGAGAGAGAGAGAGAAAGAGAGAGAAAGGGGGGAGGAGCTAGAAGCATCAACTCCCATATGTGCCTTGACCAGACCAGTGCAGGGTTTTGAACTGGCGACCTCAGTGTTCCCAGGTCGACGCTTTATCCACTGCGCCACCACAGGTCAGGCAAGTCGAGGACAATTTTATGTCATTATAATCTTCTTGCAGATGAGTTGAATAACCAATTGGAACCGCTGCATAAACATTACTGTTGTGTAGAAGAACACATTTCAGACTCAGTTTAGAGCTGTCAAGAAATAGCCACCATTCTGTTAGACTATAAGTGGTAACACCTAGCTGGCTGAGAAGACTGATGATATCATGACAGTAAACAAAGTGTTTGTTTTTGGAATAAAAGCCCACAAAAATTTGTTCACGCTTCCTGAAATGGGATACTTTAGCTGACTAGTGAAGTACATTCTTTTCTTGAAGCCTGGAGGCTAATAACTCAGCTGCTTTCTTTGATAGGCCCAAATCTCTTACTAAGACATTCAATTCGGGTTGGCTAAACTGCTGAGGGGCTTATGACTGCTTGGCATCAGAAGACCCTTCAAATTCTACAACCATTTCCTCATTCATCTTATCAAAATATACTTGATCACCGTGTTCACTTTCTTCATGCTTAGAAGAAATTAAAACCATTAAAATATGGAACCGGAGTGTCTCAGAGTGTGGGATAGGTCGTATTGCTGAAGGAATATTAGGATATGCAATCCTATGCCGTTTTTTCTTGCTGATGCCCGTTGTATGGATCAGACAGAAATAACAGTCACTGCTGTGGTCCTTAGGTTCACGCCAAACCATGGGACCAAAAGGCATTCCTTTGCATTTTTCATTTGTCCGCTCATGAAGCATTTCCTCACAATTATGACACACTATATTAGGAGCCCAATTCTTGTCTTGGTCGCCAAGGGGAACTTGAAAATAGGCAATATATGCATGTGTCACAAATGATGAAATATTGCACCTTTGATGTTGAAGTGTGTGACAGCCCCATATATAACAAGGTGTCAGGACTATTCTTACATTTATACCTACTCAAAGAAGCCATGATTCAATCTTAAAACAAAATAAGAGGGTGTTTTTATCAGATGATAATTTTTTTACATTTAAGAACAACTACAATTATGTAAAAGTGATGTTTGTAAAACATTAATTGCCTTGTGGTTATGTTTAATCCAAGAGTTGTTGCCCTTTAACTCCAATTTAAAAACCAATCCAGCCTGACCAGGCGGTGGTGCAGTGGATAGATCGTCAGACTGGGATGCAGAAGACCCAGGCTCGAGACCCCGAGCTCGCCAGCTTGAGCGCGGGCCCATCTGGCTTCAGCAAAAGCTCGTCAGCTTGGACCCAAGGTCGCTGGCTCCAGCAAGGGGTGGCTCGGTCTGCTGAAGGCCCGCGGTCAAGGCACATGTGAGAAAGCAATCAATGAACAACTATGGTGTTGCAACGGCAACAAAAAATTAATGATTGATGCTTCTCACCTCTCTCCATTCCTGTCTATCTATCCTTATCTATCCCTCTCTCTGACTCTCTCTCTGTCCCTGTAAAAAAATAAATAAATAAACCCCCCCCCAATTTATGCTATTAACTGTAACAAAAAGAAATTAAAATTGCATAAAAACTCGAGCATGCACCGAAAAACTGATTTTAGATTTGGAAGCATCAATGCAGAAGTATATAGAAAAAGTTCTAAAACCTCATGCAACAGAAAATGAAAAGAAAAATTGTTCCCCAGTGTAATCTTTGTGTTTTCGGTGGTTCTAACTGACTGGGATAAACAGCCAGGGCCAAAACCAGCTTAGTTTTGTTATCAAGTAACACTAAAGATGATTGCTGGTGTTAAAACTATTTTATTTTATTTTATTTTATTTTATTTTATTTTATTTTATTTTATTTTATTTTATTTTATTTTATTTTATTTTATTTTATTTTATTTTATGACAGAGACAGAGAGAGGAACAGACAGACTGGAAGGGAGAGAGATGAGAAGCATCAATTCTTTGTTGCAGCACCTTAGTTTCTTGACCGGGGGAGGGGGGGCTATAGCAGACCGAGTGACCCATTGCTCAAGCCAGCGACCTTGGGTTTAAGCTGGTGAGCTTTTGCTCAAACCAGATGAGCCCGGGCTCAAACTGGCGACCTTGGGGTTTCAAACCTGGGTCCTCCGCATCCCAGTTCAACGCTCTATCCACTGCGCCACTGCCGGTCAGGCTGTTAAAACTATTTTAAAAGAGTCCCAGCATTTTTATCTCCCTGATGATGCATTTTATTGAACTCCAAAAAATTTGCTGAATGATTATTATGTATCAAGAAATGATCACTTCTCAGTGATCATTTAGTTAATATCTGTTTTAGTGTAGATATCGTTCTTATCAGTTTAACATCTGATAGGTTCTCTTTCTGAGGACAACATATTAAATGGATTTTTGGAGCAGGGAGAAGAAATTAGTTTGTTCTGTCCACACCGCGCATTGACCTGATATTGTGGTACCTCCTGGGAATGGTGCATTTCCTTGGGGACAAAAATATAAAAAGATTGACACTTTTCAAGAATGTTATGATCTTTAGTGGACAGGAAGGACAAAGTGTTTCTAGAGCATAAGAAAATAAAGTAATTCAGGTTTATTGCCACTACTACCATAGGTCCTTATTTCCTATGGATGGATAACAGTAGTGATCTCCTAACTTATCCCCTTACTCCCATTTCAGGCTGCTATCCAATCAACTAACTACCAGGTAAATTTTGAGGGGAGTGGTGGTGGTGTTATTTTTCTGAAGTGAGAAGCAGGGAGGCAGAGAGACAGACTCCTGCATGCGCCCAACCGGTATCGACCTGGAATGTCCACCAGGAGGCGATGCAGTGCCCATCTGGGGTGTTGCTAAGTTGCAACCGGAGCCATTCTAGAGCCGGAGGTGGAGGCCATGGAGCCATCCTTTCAGCACCTGGGTCAACTTTGCTCCAATGAAGCTTTGGCCATGGGAGGGCAAGAGAGACCGAGAGAGAAAGGAGGGGGGAAAGGTAGAGAAGCAGACGGGCGCTTCTCCTGTGAGCCCTGGCTGGGAATCGAACCCAGGACTTCCACACGTTGGGCTGATGCTCTAACTCTGAGCCAAATGGCCAGAGCCTAAATCTTTTTTAAAATCTTTTTATTTTTATTTATTTATTTTTATTTTAGTTTTTTTACAGAGACAGAGAGAGAGAGAGAGAGTCAGAGAGAGGAATAGATAGGGACAGACAGACAGGGACGGAGAGAGATGAGGAGCATCAATCATCAGTTTTTCGTTGCAACACCTTAGTTGTTCTTTGATTGCTTTCTCATATGTGCCTTGACCGCGGGCCTTCAGCAGACCGAGTAACCCCTTGCTGGAGCCAGCGACCTTGGGTCCAAGCTTGTGAGCTTTTGCTCAAACTAGATGAGCCCGCGCTCAAGATGGCGACCTCAGGGTCTCGAACCTGGGTCCTTCCGCATCCCAGTTCCACGCTCTATCCACTGCGCCATCGCCTGGTCAGGCTTTTTTTTAATTATTTGAATTTATTGAGGTGACATTGATTAATAAAATTATATAGGTTTTAGGTGTGCAATTGTATAATACATCATCAGTATATTGTATTGTGTGTTCACTTCCTCAAGTCTCCCTCCATTACCATTTATCCCCTCATTTACCCTCTTTTACCTCCTCCTCCCCCCAGTAAATCTTCTTAACATACAGTTTGGATCATGTTTTCAAAAGCTCAATACCAACTTTGCCTTGACATTCTTTAGTTTTTACAACAGGGCCTCAACCAAACTTTCAACCTTATCTCTCAAACAAGCCAGATAACTCCCTTGTTCAAACATGTCCTATGTTTTCCTTCCTCCATATTACTCACAGTGTTCCTTAATTTGGAGTGCCCTACTTCATTCCTGCCTATAAAATATAAACTCTTCACGTGGCCTTACTGGGTTTCCCACCAGACATGAAATCTCCCTTCTCCTATTTCATTTCCAATGTCCTTACAGATTTTCATATTTTGTGACATTTATGGGCCCTGTTTTGGGTTGCGGGTAAGCATTATCTATTTCACTTTTTTATACTTCCTCTAGTTTAGTGGTTCTTAACCTTTTCTTGAGGTACCGAACCCACCAGTTTCATATGCTCATTCACCGAATCCTTCTTTAGTGATAAATAAAATATGATTTTTCCCCCAAATTCAAGACATAGGTATATGTTTTTTTTTTACTGGTGCACAAAATGAGCCGTGCATGAACATCACCTTGCTCAAAGAACAAAACCAACAAAGTGCATGAACTCACAACAAATTATGGTATTACTTTATTCTGGCCTCCGCGGCAGAGGCTTCTCCGAACCCCTGAGACTGACTCATCGAACCCCTAGGGTTCGATAGAACTCAGGTTAAGAACCACTGCCCTAGTTCCTTATGTGTAGCCTAAAAATATTTACTAGAATGCTTATTTTAGTGTCTATACCCTGGCTTTGCTAGTTTTTTATTTTTCTTCTTTTCTAAGTGATAGGAGGGGAGATAGAGAGACAGACTCCTGCATGTGCCCCAACCGGGATCCACCTGGCAACCCCCATCTGGGGCTGATGTTCTGCCCATCTGGGGTCATGCTCGCAACCAAGCTATTTTTGGTGCCTGTAAGCGCTCAGGGCCGATGAACTTGAACCAATTGAACCATGGAGGAGGAAGAGTGGTGGAGAAGCAGACGGTTGCTTCTCTTGTGTGCCCTGCCTGGGAATTGAACCTGGGACATCCACACACCAGGCTGACGCTCTACCACTGGGTCAACCATCCAGGGCTGGATTTGCTAGTTTTCAGCTGTGTTATTGGGTTATTTAATGAACCTTTTTTTAAATTTATTCATTTTAGAGAGAGAGAGAGAGAGACAGACAGAGAGAGTAGGGAGGGAGAAGCAGTAAACATCAACTCCCATATGTGCCTTGACCAGGGAAGCCCAGGGTTTTGAACTGGTGACCTCAGTATTCCAGGTTGATGCTTTTACCCACTGTGCGACCGCAGGTCAGGCTTAATGAACCTTTCTAAGTCTCAGTTTCCTCATCTGAAAAATGGGAATCATAACAGCCCCCACCTCAGGGTTTTCCACAAGAGTATGAAATAAGATGCTAAATTTAGGGTACTTAGTATTACTGTGTTTGGCACAGTAGGAGTTATGGATTGTCAGAGAAAGAAAAGATCTAGCCTGACCTGTGGTGGTGCAGTGGATGGGGCGTCGACCTGGGAACACTGAGGTCGCCAGTTCAAAACCCTGCACTGGTCTGGTCAAGGCACATATGGGAGTTGAGCTTCCAGCTCCTCCCCCCTTTCTCTCTTCCTCTCTCTCTCTCTCTCACTCTCTGTCTCCTCTCTAAAATGAATAAAATAAAAAAATAAAATTTAAAAAAAAAAAAAAGAAAAGATCTATTTCGGCAGGAGGAATAGTGGAGGAAGTGGGATATGAGATGAGATGTGAATAGATAAAAAAGACATTTAGGCAGAGGGATCAACCTGAACAAAGACATCAGAGGAAACAGAAAAGAGCAGAATTTGTTGGGGACAGAGGGAAAGAACAGGTGGAGGATGTTTTCCAGGAGTGTGGATTAGCAGGTTGGAGAGAGGGTAATCAGTCTACAGCAGTTTGCTGAAGGTTTCTGTCATTGGGTCTGCCCCTTTCAGCAATAGCAAGAAAATTAGAAGTGGTGGTCAGTTAGATGGGTGAAGGAATTAAATCAGCATGTTTATAGTAAGTTGCAGCAAACGATGGAAATGGATAAACTGACAACTAGTATTAGCAGCGTTAAACTTAAAACTTTGTACTTGTGTTAAATAATTTACTGAAGTTCATGAAAGAGTAAATTTGGCTTAGTATCAATTTGTGGGGTAAAAGCTCTAGAGGAAAGGGGTGCAAAGGATTGATTATAAAGTCAGTTTGAGCCCCTAAATTTGCTAATTCGATTGCCTAGTATAGTAATGGATGTACGGAAGGCCAAGGTCTCTTGTACTCTGTGGTGGTCAGATTGCATCTGAGTATTTTATAGACTCACATTTTGGTTGCAAGTAACAAGAACTCAACTGAAAAGAAGTATTGGTCCATTTGATCCATAGACTCAAAAGGTGCCCCTCCCAGTTTTCTTAAACAGGCCAGTACACCCATTCCCCAGCTGCTATGAGTATTAGCTGCTAGGTGCCTACAATTACAGAGAATTGCCCTCAGCTGAAGGGGGCAGCTGCCTTAACCCCCTCATGGCTCATAATAGCTGACTGCTACTGGGGTACGTATGGGGTATAAGTCTGTGGTGTGTGTGATTTGTGCCCCAGAGCTCTCCACTGTGGATCAGGGCACGGTAAAATCAAGCCACGCCTTGCTTGGCTCTTTCACTTTCCTTCTTTAACTGCTCAACTTCCTCCCTTACAGGTTTTTCCTCCCTCAGTAAATTGCATGTCTCTGTTTCTAAGACCCCTGACCTAGGACATCGACAAAGTCAAATAGCCAGAAGATAGCTAGATTCAGGTTCTCAAACAAAGTCATTACCTCTTGAGGCCTTTGTCTGTGTCTCAGCTCTGATAGTTTGAATTAATATTGCCTGTATCCTTTAGCTAGTTCTTTCCCATGACTCTCCCTGTAAATTCCAGGAGCACAGCTAGATAGTTCAGCAGCCCCAGAGCAAAGAGAACTTCTTTGTCCCAGTAGTGTCACCAAAGGTTCTAGGATTCATTCTGATTGGACTACTTTGGGTCACATACCTTTTCCTAAATCTCTCACTATAGATGTTGGTGATGGGGAGGAGGGAACAGTTGCTTGGTTGGTTAAGACTGGGCCAAATCCTTCCCAAAGGAAAAAGTGAGTAGTAAAGTCAGAGAGTGGGAAGGAGTGGTTCCCCAGAGAACATTAGGTTACCCTTATCAGCAGAAAAGGAACATTTGCTGGAAGGATAAAAATAACACATGTCCCTGGTAGATCCTAACAAACTGAAAGATGATCGATCACATGAAGTCATTATGACAGTGAGGCATATGGAAGCCATCACCTGAGAAATGGTGGCAAGAAAAAGGGACTTCATTCCTATTGATTTGAAAGATGGCTAGAGGATGTGTGAAAGGGGACATAATCATCATCTCCAAATATTTAGAATGTTGTCATGACGAAGTGGTATTAGATGTGTTCTGTGAAGCTTTAGGAGAAAACATTAGGATGTAGCATCAGAGATTAGTGAAAGGCAGGTCATCCATAAGAAATTATATATAAACACACACGTGTGTGTGTGTGTGTGTGTATATATATATATATATATATATGACATGTACATGTAAGTATGTAATTTAAATTGTCCCGCAAAAAGAAAAGGCCTATTTGAGAGGTGGTGAGTTTACCACATCTGGGAAGCTGTGAATGGGCATATTTTTCTTCCCATGACTAATAAAATATGCTTGTGCTTCCTTCTTTACCTTGGCTTTTTCACAAAGGCCATGTCTAGGTAGATCCTATTTGGGTTTTGTCTTGGGGAAATCTCCCCCACCAGCAGTACTTTCTCTGAGGCGTACCTCTGCGCCCTCTTGTTAGTGATGACACATGGGTTATGCCTGGCATTACATGCACCTCAGCATGTGCCTTAACTTCCCCCAGTTTCATAAAAGCGCCTCCAGGGCAGTGACTATCTCATCTTACCTCCTCTGTCTCTTACTCAAGAAATACTGAATAATGTTGAATAATTTTATTGGGACTTTTGTGGAAGGATTCTTGCCTTGGGGGAAGGTGTGTGACTGAAAGGCCACAAGAATCCTGCCCAACTTCTGTGATCACCCCCTGGTGCTGAACTTGAAGCTGATGTATAGATGAATAACTGGGAATACCCAGGGCCAGCTCGGCTTTTGCAGCTATTGGAGGGGGTAAGAAGGCACCCTCTCCCTCCTGTCTTTGGAGAATAGTGCCAATGGGCAGTCCCTGGAGACCTTTGGGGGACATCAGGGGATCTTAGTAAAATGGATCCTGGAATGTAAAATGAGTTGCCCTTTTTCAGTCTTTGTGCCTTCACAAGCTCCTCCCAAAACCTGGAAGAATGCCCTAGCCCCTTCTTCCTCTAGTTTCTGTTATTTCTCCCTTTCCCCTGCCTGGTAACTCCACTCCCAGGAAACCTTAGGAAAGCACTGCCTCCTCTTTTCCACCCCACTAAGTTGAAGTTATTTCTCATTGCTGGGGGAGGGGGAGCTAACGGCCTGCCTCCACCAAGGTACTTATCACTGCAAATCTTGCTTTACTTGTTTCTCTCTCCCAGTTAGCCTGAATTCTTTCTCCTTGTTGAAGTTATGAACCAGGTCCATGTGTGGGCTCTGTGCCTAAAGCAGTAGACTAGCGAGTGCGCTCATTCCCTCACCCCACCTTCGCTGCATGAGTGGGTGCCAGAAAGAACAGGATTCCAGCATTTTAGAATTTTAGAATTGCCAGAGTCGTCCGGAGTCATTTAGTGCAGCCCTCCGCTTTATAGATGCTCTTCCTTGTGGTATCCTCATACAAGCTTTTGGGTTCATGCAGTCCCTTTCCTTCTCTAAGCCCAAAACACTTTCTCTGTTGATGATCTCAACATTCCAGGCAGGTACGGAGGTGTAGGTAGGGTGTCAGTAGCCTCCCTTTTACTGTAGGGTACGCTGACTCAGGCGACGGGCCTCGGTAGGGCGAGAGCTGTAACGGGAATTTAGAGTTCCAAGCCAGAGCGAAATTTATTGTGTGTCCTTTTGGGAAATGTGAAAATGAAGTAATCGACTTATTAGCCTCAGGCGAACCCTTTAGCCCTCTATAAGGATCCAAATGGGGCCGGCAGGGTGAATGCAGTAGACCAGTGGCTGGTACTGACCCCTTGGCAACTTTGCGAGGTCCAGGCGCGTCCGCCAATCTTCCCCTTGACAGGACCGCCAATGGGCTGCGGTTTCTTTCAGGCCCCCGCGTTCCGCCCCTGGTTCTTCGCAGACCTTCTCCCACCTCCTCGCCCCAGCTCAACCAGTTCCAGACTTCCCTCGGCGATGAGGTCATCTCCTTGCTGCCCACTGGATGTGTCGGGCCGTCAATCACAGGAAGTCCCGCCGCCCTTTCTCATCACTTTAGTACCCCGCCTTTCCTCGCTCTTCCTTAGCCCGCCGGGCTCGGCTTCCATAAGGGCTCTGATTGGCCAGTGCTGCTATCACTCCTGCAGCGGCGGTGTAGAAGGCGGGAGCGGGTGTGGTGGGAGGATCCGCAGTTTCCGTGGCTGAGAAGAGCCGGTGGCGACCGTGTCTGTAGTGTCCGTGGTGGCGGCGAGAACGTCCCATCTTCTCCACCCCTTCGGCTCCGCTCGCCACACACCCTTCGTTCGCGCCAACTTCTCCGCAGCTCTTGTTGTCCTCGCTGGACGTTAAGCCTCGGGAGGAGACAGGCACGGAGAGAGCCGGAGTAAGGACCGACGCGGAGCTCAGGCCGGGAGGAGAGCGTGGCGGTGAGTGAGAGTCCGGCCAGGGACCCCTCCCCCACAGCGCCCCGCCCCGCCGGAGCATCCTTTCTCCTCACAGCGGGGCTGCGCGTACCCTCGGGGTTCGGGCAGGGTGGACCTCGCGCCCCGGCCCCCTGCGGGTTCCGGCGCCCCTACCGCTCCTCTTCACCCCTCTAGGCCCGGGCCGCTGAACCAGGGCGCGGTCGTGCACCTGTGCGCTGCCTGGCCAGGCTGCGCCGGTGGGGAGACACCGAGGTCCTTGTCTCTGTTGCGCCCCGGGAGTATTGTGACTACAGGAACTGAGTGTCAGGTGCTTTTCTCGAGATCTTGTGCAAACCTTCAGGGCCCATGTGCAACCTCAGGATTCCCAGGCAAGGGAGGCTCACCTGGAATTGTTGATGCCTGTGTAGCAGCGAATGCCTCCAGGTGTGAGGGCTCTGGCAGGTTGGAAACTTGACGGCGAAGAACTTGACTCTTTCAGAAAGTGTCCGCAGGGCGCTTTGATTACGGCCCCCACCCTGGCTGGTGCCATGAGGAAGCACTGATGCTGTGGTGGGGTCGGAGCTTTCCAGTCGGGTGCACACCTGCCATTTGCCATCTGTGCAGTCTTGGCCTCTGTTTCCTCATTGAAAAATGGGGATAATATCTATCACATGGGTTGTAATAAGTAGACAACGATTGGTAGACTAGTTTGTATTTAAGGACCGTTCTGATTTGACTTTGTCAGGATTTCTCCTTTTTCTCACTATTATGTGTCATAACTAAAAGGCAGTTGGTGGACGGTTAACTGCTTACCAGCCTGTACTTGGTATGAAGTGTGTGTATACATGAATGTGAAACACACCGCTTAAATGTAATATGAAATTACACCTAGCATTATGTGTTTTTCCATACACTTAAATCCATAAGATGTCTGAAATATCCCCAAGTTGCTAGTTTTTGAGATCTTTTTCAGATCTTTCCTACCTGAAGCCAGAGCCTGAAACATAACCTTTATTTTCGATAAGTCCGCATTTTAAAATCTATAAAAGCCCAAAGAAACCCCTCCAAATCTCACTGATTCAGTTTTACTGTTGAAAAGCAGCCATCTCCCAGGGGTGAGGTGGTATAGCCAGCTGGCCCATAGCCCCATGACTGCAGGGTGGGGAACTTTTGGCTGAAAGTTATTAAACTAAGTTTTGCCTAATGTTGTTTGCATTTTTCATAGTGAATCAAAGGGCTTTATGATACTCAGTTTTGTTTTTTTGTTTTACAGGGACAGAGAGAGAGAGGGACAGATAGGAACAGACAGGCAGAAACAGAGAGATGAGAAGCATCAATAATTAGTTTTTCGTTGCCATTGTGACAGACACCTTAGTTGTTCATTGACTGCTTTCTCACATGTGCCTTGACTGTGGGCCTTCAGCAGACCGAGCAACCCCTTGCTGGAGCCAGCGACCTTGGGTCCAAGCTGAGGAGCTTTTACTCAAGCCAGATGGGCCCGCGCTCAAGCTGGCGAGCCTGGGGTCTCGAACCTGGTCTTCCGCATCCCAGTCCGACTCGCTATCTAGTGCGCCACTGCCTGGTCAGGCAATACTCAATTTCTTAATGAAACAATTTAGAAAAAAACCATTACTGCTTTTTTTCAGAAACACATGCAAAGAAAAAACTGACTGTGGCTTAGTTCTATCATTTGCTTCAGTTCTTAACTATTAAAAACCCCTGTTTAAAAAGCATCCAAAAGTCCCATTCATTAGGTTAATTTATTTTTATTTTCATTTTCTTTTTTTAGAGAGAGAGGAAAGGAGAGAGATGAGAAGCATCAGCTCATAGTTGAAGCCCTTTAGTTGTTCATTGATTGCTTCTCATACGTGGCTTGACTGGGGGGCTCCCGCTGAGCCAGTGACCTTGGGCTTCAGGCCAGCAACTATGGGATCATGTTGATCCCATGCTCAAGCTTGTAAGCCTGTGCTTAAGCCACTGACCTCGGGGGTTTCAAACCTGGGACATAAGTGTCCCAGGTCGATGCTCTATCCATTGTGCCACCGCTAGTCAGGCTAGGATAATTTTTGAATTTAGAGTAAAATCGTGTGATGGAAGAGTATATGTATCTCATAATCCAAAAGTATTTATTGCAGACTTTCCATGTCCTTAGTACACTGTCAAGTGGTATGAGGAAGGGATTCAAAAGAAATATAAAATAGCACTTCAGTCCATAAAGGGCAAAAAAGTCTGGATGGGTCACCGAGTAGGAATTATGGGTACTCCTTAAGTAGTGACTTTATTCACTTATTCATTTATTTATTCAACAAATTTTTGTTCTATGCCTGTAATATACCAGGTGTTTTTTTTTTTAAAAGGATCTTTTTATTTATTCATTTTAGAGAGGAGACAGAGAGAGAGAGAGAGAGAGAGAAAGGGGAGAGGAGCTAGAAGCATCAACTCCCATATGTGCCTTGACCAGACCAGTGCAGGGTTTCGAACTGGCTACCTCAGTGTTCCCAGGTCGACACTTTATCCACTGCGCCACCACAGGTCAGGCTATACCAGGTGTTTTTTATAAAAACTGAGGTTATCAAGATAAATGGGATATGGTCCCTGCTCATGAGGAACTCACAGTCAAATGGGAGAAGCAGAAAGTGACAGATCATTGTAGCACACTGAAATACACTTTTGATACAAACCCAGAATTGTATGGGAGAGTCCAGGGAGCTTTTCTTTTGTATTTCAAAGAGAAGATCATGTTTGAGCTGAATCTTAACTTATTGATGAAGGAGGTAAAGACCATTCCAAATAGAAGTAACTGAGCTTGGAAAGATTTCATAACATTCTTCTGACCACAGGTATAAGTCCTAGGGAAGGGGAAGGTAAATGACATTTGTTGGTGCCCACTATGTATCAGGCATTAAGTTAGGTTTTTTAAAAAATTTTTCTTCTTGTTTTTCCAAGTGAGAGGAGGGGAGATAGAGTCCCACATGTGTCCCAGCTGGGATTCACCCGGCAGTCCCTGTCTGGGGCCAATGCTTTGCCCATCTGGGGCCATGCTTGCAACTGAGCTATTTTTAACACCTGAGATGGTGGCTCCACAGAGCCATCCTCAGTATCTGGGGCCAGTGCACTGGAATCAATTAAGCCATGGCTGCAGGAGGAGAATGGGGAGTAGGGTGGAGGAGGGGTGGAGAAGCAGAGGATTGCTTCTCCTGTGTGCTCTGACCTGGAATCAAACCTGGGACATCCATGCACTGGGCCAACACTCTACCACTGAGTCAACTGGCCAGGGCAAGTTAGGCTTCTAATGTATTATTACTTAATCCTCACAACAACTCTATGAGGTAGATTTTCTCTCCACTTTATAATAAGGAAACTGAGGCTCAGGATAGTTTAATTTGCCTAATGCTAGTGACAGAACCAGGACTTGAGTAGCTATCTTAAAAGTGTAGTATGCTCTTTTCCTTTTAACACTGTTTTATAGAAGTAAATATAAATGAGGTGAGAAAGTTCAACTTATGTGTCATTTTATTACATCTATTACAATTACTTTCTGTGGAATATTTATATTTGATTTAAAGTTGCTAAAGCTTGTATAATAAATAAAGGCTATCATTATCAAATGGCATTTATTTTATGCTTATAAATGTGGCATTTGCTAGAAAGTGTGGCCCATGGAAACATTCAGTAAAAATGGAAGGCACCGATTGATACATACAGATTCTATACGGAGACTTTACAAAATGGACTTTTCTTGAGCCTGCATCTTAAATATTAAAGTATACAAAGTTAAGGATATTAGACATATGACCAATTAAATCAGGGGTCCCCAAACTATAGATGCGGCCCCCTGAGGCCATTTATCCGGCCTCCGCCGCACTTTTAGAAGGGGCACCTCTTTCATTGGTGGTCAGTGAGAGGAGCACAGGATGCATCCTCACCCATAGTTCCCATTGAAATACTGGTCAGTTTGTTGATTTAAATTTACTTTTTCTTTATTTTAAATATTGTATTTGTTCCCGTTTTGTTTTTTTACTTTAAAATAAGAGATGTGCAGTGTGCATAGGGATTTGTTCATAGTTTTTTTTATAGTCCGGCCCTTCAACAGTCTGAGGGACAGGGAACTGGCCCCCTGTGTAAAAATTTTGGGGACCCCTGAATTAAATAGTGAAAGGAATAAAATATATAGTTTTGAATAATTATTTTTACAAAGGGGAAATTATAATTTTGAAGTTATATTAACAAAGATTATTGTATTATGTTTAGAGAGACTGCTATGGCAAGAGCATATACTAGACTGTAAACTCTGCAAGGGCAAGGATTTTTTTTAATTCCAAGCTTCACGAGCAGTTCTTGGGACATAAAAGATGCTCAGTAAATATTTGTTGAACAAAAGTTGAGTATGAACAAATATATATTTACAGTGAGTAGTGTATTTATGAGTATGAGTGCTAGGGTTGATATTTAGAATTGATTGATATTATATGGAATATTTTCTTGAATATTTTCATCTGCTGAGGGAAACTTTGTAAGGTTATATTTCAGAAGGTCTTTGAAAGGGAAAAGGGAAGAAAGGCATTTGATAGATTATAGATTATAGATATAGGTGTGGGGAGTAGTTTATAAATGGTTTCATTTAGGAAGAAAAGGAACATTGAACAAAGGGAATGGGCCACTGACAATTCAACAAATTTAGGGTATTTCTAAGGTCTTACTGGAATTTTGAGAATCAAGGAAACAGTCTTTGCTTTCAAGGAGCTTACAGTTTTGTAAAGTAGTGTGTTAACTAAGTTATTGTGTAACAACTTACCCCAAAAGTTAGTGTTTAAGGCAGTTAACATTATCTCTCACAATATTTTGGGAGTCAGCTGTTTGGAAGTAGCTTGGTTGGGTGTTTCAGGCTCAGTGTCTCAAAAGATGGCAGTAGTATGTCATCTAGGGTTACAGTCATCTGAAAACTTGACTAAGGATGGTGGATCATATTCCAGAGTGGCTGCTCAGTGGCTAGCAAGTTGTTACAGGCTGTTGGTGGGAGGTCTCAGTTCTCCATGTGGGCCTCTATAAAGAGCTACTTGAATGCCCTCATGGTAGGGCAGCTGGCTTCACTCAGAACAAATAATCCAAGAGACTGGGTTGCATTGTCTTTTATGACTTAGCTGTAGAAGTTACATACCATCTTTTCTCCAGTATTCTATTGTTCGCACATTGTGGGAAGGGCTTACACAGGGAAGTGAATACCAGGAGCATTAGGGGCTGTCTTGGAGACTGGCTATCACAGTGGGTAGCATAGAAAAATAAGTGTTGGAAGAAGGTACAAAGTGCAGGGACATTCGGGGGAAAGAATCAGGGGAAGGAAAGATTACTTTTGGGGAGATGAGAGAATTGAGAAGGATTTAATTTTTTTAACAGGTAATTTACATATACCTGTTATTTGCTGAGTGCTTCCTGTATGTGTGCCTTTCACATGGTCAGCTAATATGTGGACATGAACACTGAGTTAGGGTCATTTGAAGTGATTTGAATGTTGTAGGTTACCATTTAAACTAAGGGGAGATACATGATCTCGGTAAGATGAGAGTGGAGTAATTTTTCTGATATTGAAGAGAACAGTAATTTATCAGAATGATAGACAAGCAGTTGCAGAGTGCAAGAAGTGAAGAGCATAGGATAGATATTCTGGGTTCATATCCTACCTCTACCACTAGCTAGTTATGTGACCTTGAGTTTGTTGTGACTGTGTTACTCTTACTTTATCTTCTTAATGTCTTACTAATTGTAAAATGAGGATAATAATGTTGCTTGCTTTGTGTTGCTACTGTGAGGATCAGCTAAGTAAAATTATGCCACATCCTTGGAATAGCATACATGGTACATGCATCATCATCATCATCATCGTTATTAATTTTAGCAATATAATAAAACATGGGTGACTGAAGTTGGAGTCAGATGAATGAATGTAGAATGATGTGAGTATTCAGAAAGAGACATTGAAATGCTAATCATTGCTCCTTCAGTATCATTATTTTTAGTTCAAGTACCTATGTTTAATAATTTTTATTTCATAAGGTAGAGTGAACCAATGATTTTTTTTTACAGGGACAGAGAGAGAGTCAGAGAGAGGGATAGATAGGGACAGACAGGAACGGAGAGAGATGAGAAGCATCAATCATTAGTTTTTCGTTGCGACACCTTAGTTGTTCGTTGATTGCTTTCTCACATGTGCCTTGACCGCGGGCCTTCAGCAGACCGAGCCACCCCTTGCTGGAGCCAGCGACCTTGGGTCCAAGCTGGTGAGCTTTTACTCAAGCCAGATGGGCCCGCGCTCAAGCTGGCAAGCTCGGGGTCTCGAACCTGGGTCTTCCACATCCCAGTCCGACGCTGTATCCACTGTGCCACCGCCTGGTCAGGCAAACCAATGATTTTATTTAGCTGAACTTCATAATTAAAACAAGACCTCAGGAGGTGTACAGTTGCCTGTTAAGGGCATATCATACCCTCTTGTTGTCCTTCTTTACAATTACTGGGCCCTCTCTTTGCAGATTGGGTTTAGCCAGAAGCAGTACTTAAAGGTGCATATGCTTCAAAAAAGCTTAGAAGTAGAACTAGGACCCATAGTAAAAATACCTGGAATGAGGACATCTGTGACTATGTCATAAAATAAACTACAGAGATTCTTTATTTTAAAATTTAAAAAAAAAATTTAAATTTTTATTAAGTGAGAGGCGGGGAGGCAGAGACAGACTTCTGCATGTGCCCCAACTGGGATCCACCTGGCAAACCCCCTTCCTGGTGATGCTCTGCTGATCTGGGACCTCTGCTCCACTACTCAGCAACTAAGATTTTAGCACCTGAGGTGAGGCTAGGGAGCCATCCTCAGCGCCTGGGGCCAACTTGCTCAAACTGTTTGAGCTGTGGATGCAGAGAGAGAGAGAGGGGAGGGGTAGAGAAGCAGATGTCACTTCTGCTGTGTGCTCTGACTGGGAATCGAACTTGGGACTTCCTCACACTGGGCTGACGTTCTCCTGCTGGCCAATCGGCCAGGGCCCAGAGATTCTTAAAAGTACTGTTTCACTTCTACGAAGAGTCAAGATCATTGAATTCCATGTTGCTGCAGGTGTTAAAGCAGAAGTTGGGTGATCTACCAAAGTGCGTTGGGTGGAGCTAATTGCTTAATGTTTATTTTTCCATTTTTTGAGAGAGCGAAAGAGGGGAAAGGAGATCAACTTAGTTGACCCTCACTGTAGCAATACAACCCATTCTCCTTAGTTGTTCCATTTAGTTGTGCACTATTTGTTGCTTCTCTCTTTTTATTTTTTTATTTTAGAGAGAGGAGAGAGAGAAGGGTGGGAGAGTAGCAGGAAGCATCAACTCATAGTAGTTGCTTCTTGTATGTGCCTTGACTGGGCAAGCCTGGGGTTTTGAACTGGTGACCTCAGCATTTCAGGTCGCCACTTTATCCATCGTGTCACCACAGGTCAGGCATTGGTTGCTTCTCTTGCGTGCCCTGACTAGGGATTGGACCCACAACCTCAGTGTATAGGAAGCATGCTCTGTCAACTGAGGCATCAGACCAGGGTGTTATGTTTTCTTTAGTTCTGTGGTTTAGTGATTCAAATCCAATTTTCATTGTTTAGTTCAGTGGTTCTTAACCTTTTTGAGGTACCGAACCCACCAGTTTCATATGCGCATTCACTGAACCCTTCTTTAGTGATAAATAAAATATGATTTTTTTTTCCAAATTCAAGACATAGGTATATGTTTTTTACTGGTGCACAAAATGAGCCGTGCATGAACATCACCTTGCTCAAAGAACAAAACCAACAAAGTGCATGAACTCACAACAAATTATGGTATTAACTTTATTCTGGCCTCCATGGCAGAGGCTTCTCTGAACCCCTAGGGTTCGATAGAACCCAGGTTAAGAACCACTGGTTTAGTTGAACAGAGGCACTGAGAAATGAAATGGTTTGAGGTTCCACAACAGTCTAGTAGCTGAGCCTAGGTCAGGGCTGGCTCATGTAGCTATAATAGAATATCTGTAGATTCCTTCAAAGACTGAGTGCTGTGAAAAATTTTCTTTTCTGTGGATACCATATATATTATATATCTTAACCATTTATTTTATTGAGAAGAAGGGAGAGAGAAAGACGGGAATATCGAGCTGTTCTGTATGTGCCATACAGACTGGGGATTTAACTGGCAACCTCTGTTGGATACCACATTTTTACTTATTTTATTTTATTTTTTAAAAATTTATTCTTTTCAGAGAGGGGAAAGAGAAAGAGAGAGAGAGAGAGAGAGAGAGGGAGATGGAGAGGTGGGGAGAGGAGCAGGAGCATCAACTCCCATATGTGCCTTGACCAGACAAGTCCTGGGTTTTGAACCGGCGACTTCAGCATTCCAGGTCAATGCTTTATCTATTGTGCCACCACAGGTCAGGCCACATTTTTACTTTTGTGGTATATCTGATTCATTTGCTTCCCTATTCACTCTTGTTCATATGCATTTAGAATTCTCTCTGTATAAGTGAGTGCTAATAATGAGTATTTTGGATAGCTCATTTTGCAATCTGGAGTGTGTCCTCTGTTACTGAATTTGAAGATGGGGGGTTACCTATAGGTTTTTTACCTCTAAAATTGTGAGAATTATGGGTGACTCTGGTTCTTTATAAATAAAAACTTTAATTTATTGATTTTAGAGAGAGAGGGAAAGATAGAGAGAGAAACATAGATTTGTTGTTCCACTTACTTATGCAGTTGATTTTTGTATGTGTCCTGATGGGGGACCGAGCTATGGTGTATGGGAATGATACCCTAACCAACTGAGTTACCTGGCCAGAGCCTTTTTATAATTTTTTAAAATATCTTATTTCTTGATTTTACAGAGAGGGGGGAGGTGAGAAGCATCAACTCATAGTTGCTTCACTTTAGTTGTTCATTACTTGTTTGTAGCTTATCATATGTGCCTTGACTGGGCAAGGCCAGAGTTTCAAACTGGTGATTTTAGCATTCCAGATCAATGCTCTGTCTGTTGTGCCACAACAGGCTAGAGGCTATAAATTTTTTTATTTTAGTTGGTATACAGTATTACTTATATTAGTTTCAGGTGTACAATATAGTGATTTGACATTTTTATACCTTACAATGTGATCACCCCAGTAATTCTAGTAATCATTTGTCACCATCTAAACTTATCACACTATTATTTACTATGTGTGACTTTGGCATTTTTGAAAAACCTTTGTTCTGATATCAAAATTTAAAGTATAATAAATGTAATTTGAAAAACATTTCGAACTCCCTAGTACAAGAGAGTAAAATAACTAGTGAGGAAACGTATCAAGTTTAAGGGCATGAACAGTTAGGTTCTGACAATTATTAGCTGTATAACCATGGGCTCACTATTGAACCACCTCATGACTCAGTTTTCTTGTCTGTAAAATGGAGTTAATTCTTACAGCATGAGGTTGTTATAAGAATTATGGAGAAATGTAAGGGGAAGTAACAATGGCATCATCATGGTGCTACCTTGTTAATCTTCACTCGCTCTGTGAAATATGTAGTAGTACTGTTTTGCAGGTGAGGAAAGATAAGCTTGGAAAGACGAACTATTGGTAAGATCACACTCAAGATTTGAAGCCAGTCTGTCTTTGAATTAAAAGGTGCTGACTCCCTATATTAAAATGTATGAAGTGCTTAACTCTGCCTCTAGTAAATGTCTGTTCCTGTTCACTTTCTTTTGCATAGTTGGTGAGAAATGTCATATAATGAGAATTCTTTATGGTAGTAATCAAAATATTTGCAGTATTCTTTGTATGTAGCCTTTTTTTTTTGAGAGAGAGACACACACAGAGACAAAGAGACAGATAGGGACAGACAGACAGGAAGGGAGAGAGATGAAAAGCATTAGTTCTTTGTTGTAGCACCTTAATTGCTCATTGATTGCTTTCTCATATGTACCTTGACCAGGGGACTCCAGCTGAGCCAGTGACCTCCTTGCTCAAGCCAGCAACCTTGGGTTTCCAGCCAGCTACCGAGGGATCATGTGTTGATCCCACACTCAAGTGAATGACCCTGTGCTCAAGCTGGTGAGCCCGTGCTCAAGCCAGCAACCTCAGTGTTTCGAACTTGGGTCTTCTGCATCCCAGGCTGATGCTCTATCCACTGTGCCACTGCCTGGTCAGGCTCTTGTATGTACCTTGTTGCCATTCCTGAAATGGAAAGCTACAACAGTGACTTCATATTTTAAGTTGTTCAATGGGCATAGTATAATGTCTAAATTAAACTTTTTTTTTTTTTTTTTTTTTACAGGGACAGAGAGAGAGCCAGAGAGAGGGTCAGATAGGGACAGGCAGACAGGAACGAAGAGAGATGAGAAGCATCAGTCAGCCCTTCGTTGCCGTTGCGACACCTTAGTTGTTCATTGATTGCTCTCCCACACATGCCCCGACCGCGGGCCTTCAGCAGACCGAGCAACCCCCTGCTGGAGTCAAGAACCTTGGGTCCAAGCTGGCGAGCCTTTTTTGCTCAAGCCAGATGGGCCCGTGCCCAAGTTGGCGACCCCGGGGTCTCGAACCGGGGTCTTCCACATCTTAGTCTGATGCTCTATCCGCTACGCCACTGACCGGTCAGGCTAAATTGAACTTTTTAAATCATGTTTCAGTAACTGTAAATGGTGTAAGTGATGCCAAATCTCCTTTTTAAAAAAAAGTATTGATTTTAGAGACAGGAAGAAAAAGAGAGAGAAACGTTGATTTATTGTTTCACTTATTTATACATTCACTGGCTGGTTCTTTTTATTTAATTAATTTATTTTTAAAGATTTATTGATTTTAGAGAAAGAGGGGAGGGGCAGGAGGAAGCATCAACTTATAGTATTTCCTTTTCGTATGTGCCTTGACTGGGCAAACCTGGGGTTTTGAACTGGTGACCTCAACATTCCAGGTTGATGCCCTATCTGCTATGCCACCACAGGTCAGGCTCAATGGTTGATATTTTAAAAAATATAATTATTTTAAGTGAGAAGAGGGGAGATAGTGAGACAGATTCCTGCATGCGTCCTGACTGGGATCCACCTGGCAACCCCTGTCTGGGGCCGATGCTCAATCAACCGAGCTATTTATAGCACCTGAGGCTGACGTGCATGGACCAACCAAGCTATCCTCTGTGCCTGTGGCCACACTCAGACCTATTGGGCCACAGGTGGAGAGAGAAGAGAGAGAGAAAGGGGAGAGGAAGGAGAAGAGAAGCAGATGGTCACTTCTCATGTGTGTCCTGGCTGGGGATCGAACCTAGGATGTCCACATGTCAGGCTGACACTCTATTCACGGAGTAAACTGGCCAGGGCCAGGTTGATTCTTGTATGTGCGCTGACCAGGGATTGAATCGCAATGTTGATGTATCAGGATGACGCTCTTAAGCAACTGAGCCCTAGCCGGGGCCCAAGTCTTAATCGCGGTGAATTTGTACTTATTTTTACTACCACAAAATTTACAGGAACTTTGAGAGTTGTTCTCTTCTAATTCTTTAGGCTGTACCATGTCACATTTTGGTATGAGAGTGATGTTGTCACGGTTGTGAAACTGGCTTTATTGCTGATTTTATATTTTGTTATATAAGGGAGATATATCTATATATCTATCTATGTATATATATTAAATTGATTTTAGAGGGACAGAGAGAGGAAGGGGGAAAGAGAGTGCAAAGCATTCATTTGTTGTTCCACTTAGTTGTACATTCATTGGTCGCTTCCCATATGTACCCTGACTGGGGATTGAATGCTCAAACTTGGCATATCTGGACGATGCTCAAATCAACTGAGCTTCCTGGCCAGGGCTTGATTTACTTAATGAAAAATTACTTGAACTAAACCTTCATTTCAGGAGCCTTTCACTCTTTAATTCTAACATTCCAGGTTAATGCCTAAGATTGTGGCATTGAAGGCAAAGATGTAGTATTTTAAATTCGATTTTATAGATTTAGTGAATTATTTCACATTATCTTGTTAATGTTTCCTTTTGTTTAGATTTTATTTTTTCAAGAGGAATGGGAATTGGGAACTAAAAATATAATGAGATTATAGACTAATGATGATTTGAAATTAAATAAATTAAAATTTTTTTTTATTAGCCTGACCAGGCAGTGGCGCAGTGGATAGAGCGTCGGACTGGGATGCAGAAGACCCAGGTTCGAGACCCCAAGGTCGCCATCTTGAGCGCGGGCTCATCTTGTTGGAGCAAAGCTCACCAGCATGAACCCAAGGTCGCTGGCTTGAGCAAGGGATTACTCAGTCTGCTGAAGACCCGCAGTCAAGGCACATGTGAGAAAGCAATCAATGAACAATTAAGGTGTCACAATGAAAAACTGATGATTGATGCTTCTCATCTCTCTCCATACCCATCTGTCTGTCCCTATCTATCACTCTCTCTGACTCTTGTCTCTGTAAAAAAAAAAAAAATTTTTTTTACCCATCACAGAGGTCCCCAAACTACGGCCTGCGGGCCAAATTGCGGCCACCTGAGGCCATTTATCCGGCCCCCGCCGCACTTCCGGAAGGGGTACCTTATTTCATTGTTGGTCAGTGTATGGAGTACTGTATGTGGCGGTCCTCCAACGGTCTGAGGGACAGTGAATTGGCCCCCTGTGTAAAAAGTTTGGGGACTCCTGCATTAGAAGTTCATAGATGGTATGGTTCATTTGCGTGATATCTGTCATGAATCTATGTATATATTGAGTCAAACAGTTATTTAATCATTTTCTAAATCAGTTAACTGTGTAGCATGATTGTCCTGTTTTTAAAAATAATCTTTGTCTTTTACCTGAAAACTGATTCTGACGATGAACCTGGCAGAAACTGTGTTAAAACTGGGCATGATCTGTATAATTTGGACAAGTTATTCATGACATTTTATTTTCAATATGTTAATAACCTGTTGGGCGCCTAAATAAAACTGAGTTAATTATAGTGTAACCTTTTGTTCTATTTGGAAGTGTAAAGGGATTTTTGAGTACCCTCCAAAATTCACCTTCATCAAGTGAGTTTAAAAAACTCTTTTTAGCCTGACCAGGCGGTGGCGTAGTGGATAAAGCGTCGGACTGGGATGCGGGAGACCCAGGTTCGAAACCCTGAGCTCGCTAGCTTGAGCGCGGGCTCATCTGGTTTGAGCAAAAGCTTGCCAGCTTGGACCCAAGGTCGCTGGCTCCAGCAAGGGGTGGCTCAGTCTGCTGAAGGCCCGCGGTCAAGGCACATGTGAGGAAGCAATCAGTGAACAATTAAGGTGTCGCAACAGCAACAAAAAACTAATGATTGATGCTTCTCACTTCTCTTCATTCCTGTCTGTCTGTCTCTATCCCTCTCTCTGATTCTCTGTCCTTGTAAAAAAATAAATGAAAAAAAGAGAACAATTGAAAAAACTCTTTTTAGAACAAGGATCCTCAGAACTTGACTGTATGACCTCTTCTGACCACTGTTTTGTTTTGTTTTAAAAAAGCATAGTAGATTTCCCTACTGTATGGAGATATAGTGATGTGTTTTGGAGTTGAATGCACCTGTTTTCAGTCCTGGCTCTACTGTCACTGACTCTGTGATCTCTACAAGGGTATTAATCTTTCTGAATCTCTTATTTCCTTATATGATAGTTGTGAGATAAATACATAAAATTACATGTGAAGTATTTAGCACATAATAGGTATTCTATGCACATTCATTTCTTTTTTACTTTAGTTGTTCATTGTTTACTTCTCATGCCTGTTCATTTTCTATGTACCCAGAATTTTTCTTTTTCTTTTTTTTTTTTTTTTGGTGACAGAGACAGATAGGGATAGACAGACAGGAAGGGAGAGAGATGAGAAGCATTAATTCTTTGTTGTGGCACCCTCGTCCATTGATTGCTTTCCAATATGTGCCTTGACTGGGGGTCTACAGCGGACTGAGTGACCCCTCGCTCAAGCCAGCACCCTTGGGTTCAAGCTGGTGAGCTGTGCTCAAACCAGATGAGCCTGCACTCAAACTGCTGGTGACCTTGGGGTTTTGAGTGTGGGTCCTCTGCGTCCCAGTCCGATGCTCTATCCACTACGCCACCGCCTAGTCAGGCCAGAAATTTTCTTTTGTAGCTCTAGCTAAATTGCAGCTATATAATTGGGTAATTATTTTATGTTTTTCTTTTTGTAAGCTTCCTGAGGCCAGGGACCATGCCTGTCTCTCCGCTGCTATATTCCCAGTGTCTAGCATAATGATTGGCATGGCATGCCAATACTTGTTGAATAAGTGAAAGTGACCAACAACACTTCTGGAGCCATTGCTCTGTTGCTTGGCAACCGAGCTATTTTTCGCATCTGAGGCGAGGCCATGGAGCCATATTCAGGGCCTGAAGCCTGCTTGCTCCAACTGCCATGGCTGCAGAAAAGGAAGAGAGAGATAGAGATAAGGGAGAGCGGGAGGGCTGGAGAAGTAGATGGTTGCTTCTCTTCTGTGCCCTGACCAGAAATTGAACCCGGGACATCCACATGACAGGCTGATGCTCTACCATTGAGCCGACCAGCCAGTGCCTCTGCTGTTTGTTGATTTCTTATGATCTGCTATCCACATAAAGTAGATCTTGTGATTTGCTTTCTGGAGTCAATTGCATGGGCTGCCTCTCTCCCCCTTGCTTACTCCGCTGAAACCCCATTGGATTTCTTCCTGTTCTGGGTCACACCAGGTCTTTGTGTTTGCTGTTTCCTATGCCTGAAATACTCTCTTCCTGGATCTTCACATGGTTTACTTGTTTTTTTTGGTGACAGAGACAGAGAGAGGGACAGATAGGGAAAGACAGACATGAAAGGAGAGAGAAGAAAAGTATAATTTCTTTGTTGTAGCTCCTTAGTTATTCATTGACTACTTTCTCATATATGCCTTGAGGAGGGAGGGTGCTACAGCAGATCAAGTGACCCCTTGCTCAAGTCAGCAACCTTGGGTTTCAAGCCAGCGACCTTTGGGCTCAAGCCGCTACCATGGGGTCATGTCTATGATCCCACGCTTAAGCCAGCAATCCTGTGCTCAAGCTGGGGAGCCCACACTCAAGCCAGATGAGCCTGCACTCAAGCTGGTGACCTCGGGGTTTCAAACCTGGGTCCTCTGCATCCCAATTCGATGCTCTGTCCACTGCGCCACTGCCTGGTCAGGCCACATGGCTTACTTCTTTTTACTGATCATTGCTTAGATGTCTCCTTATTAGAGATACCATCATATATAAAAAAACCACCTTACTCCTCATTCCCAGGCATTTCCTTTTTCCTTTATCCTGCTTCATTTTCTCCACAGGACTTATCATCACTTGATGTGTATTTTTTATTTGTTTTCTTCCACTAGATGATGATCTTTACAAGGGGAAGAGACTTTGTTCATTGCTGTATCCTCAGCACCAAAAAGTACTTGGCATGTAGTAGGTTTTTTTAATTTAAATATTTTATGAAAAAATTTTTTTTGTTGATTTTAGCAAGAGGAAGAAAGAGAAAGAAAGAGACGGGAACATTGATCTGTTCCTGTATGTGCCCTGACAAGGCATTGAATTGGCAACCTCTGTACTACTTTGGAATGATATCACTGGGGAACAAAATTTTAGTTGCATCCACAAAAACACTTGTTCTTACCTAATTCGAGTGTGCTGATCTCAAATCTGATAATTAGTTTTTCTCTGTAAGCTACAGTTTTTTTGCATTTCAAGATTTTAGGTTTTCATCTTACAGTAAAATTTTCAACATTTAGTTTAACATAATGAAGTAGAATGTCTTCTTAGACATCATCTTTGCAAAAATATAATTTATATAATGCAGTAAATACACTAAAAGATATTGCATCAGAATTTGTTTACAATTTCAAAATAGAACATATTAAAACATTTATTTTAATCATAAAATTTGCGCAAACTTTTTTTTTTACAGGGACAGAGAGAGAGTAAGAGAGAGGGATAGATAGGGACAGACAGAGAACGGAGAGAGATGAGAAGCATCAATCATCAGTTTTTCGTTGAGACACCTTAGTTGTTCGTTGATTGCTTTCTCATATGTGCCTTAACCGCGGGCCTTCAACAGACTGAGCAACCCCTTGCTCAAGCCAGCGACCTTGGGTCCAAGCTGGTTAGCTTTCTGCTCAAGCCAGATGAGCCCGCACTCAAGCTGGTGACCTCAGGGTCTCGAACCTGGGTCCTCAGCATCCCAGTCCGATGCTCTATCCACTGTGCCACTGCCTGGTCAGGCTGCGCAAAACTTACTTAAATTCTATTCAGGCAAAAATTTGTGTTTGTAGCTCTTGCGTTTGTGTACTTGAGGACAATCTCGTTTGATGCTCCAGCAGTAGTCTGCTCATGACTAACAGCTCCAAGATTTTCAGGAAACTTATCAAGGTGACAGTTCAGGAAGTGAATCTTTTTTTTTTTTTTTTTACAGAACAGAGAGAGTCAGAGAGGGATAGATAGGGACACACAGACAGAAACATAGAGAGGTGAGAAGCATCAATCATTAGTTTTTCATTGCCATTGCTACACCTTAGTTGTTCATTGATTGCTTTCTCACATGTGCTTTGACCACGGGCCTTCAGCAGACCGAGCACCACCTTGCTGGAGCCAGTGACCTTGGGACCAAGCTGGTGAGCTTTTTGCTCAAGCCAGGTGGGCCCGCGCTCAAGCTGGTGAGCTTGGGGTCTCGAACCTGGATCTTCTGCATCCCAGTATGATGCTCTATCCACTGCGCCACTGCCTGGTCAGGCTCAGGAAGAAAATCTTAACGCTCATGTTACATCCAATGTTGCAGAAAGCCAACAGCATCCTTAGAACCAGAAGTTCATAGTTTTCTGCTTTTTTGTTGCCAAGGAAGTTCTTTGTAACTGCCACAAAAGGCTGCCGTGCTGTGTTCTCCTCCTTATTAATCTTCCTGGCAAATTCTTCATCACATATGAGGGTTTGAATTTGAGATCCATCGAATATATTTGCTTTTATCTTCTCGAAGGACAAGGCAGAAAAAGCAGAAATAATATGTTGAAAGCATTCACTTTCTCTATTCAAAGCCTGAACAAACTGCTTCATTAAGCCCAGTTTGATGTGAAATGGGGGGAAAAGTGATCCTGTCTCAACTAACTACAGGTTCATTCACAATATTTTGCATCCCTACTTTCAGAGCTTCATGTTTTGGCCACTCCTTCTGTGTTCAGTGTTTCTTCCGTGCTCGACTGTCCCACAAACACAGAAAGCAAGGATACTTCGTGAAACCTCTCTGTTGTCCTAGCAGAAAATTTACCATTTTACGATCCACACAAATGATCCAGTTATGCTCCTCATACTTCAGAAAATCAAGGACAATTTTTATATCTTATCTTCTCGCAGGTGAGTTGAATAACCAATTGGAACCGCTGCATAAACATTACTGTTGTGTAGAAGAACACATTTCAGACTTCGTTTAGAGCTGTCAAGAAATAGCCGTCATTCTGAGTTGGACTGTAAGTGGTAACACCTAGCTGGCTGAGAAGACTGATGATATCATGACAGTAAACAAAGTGTTTGTCTTTGGAAAAAAAGTCCACAAAAATTTGTTCACGCTTCCTGAAATGGGATACTTTAGCTGACTAGTGAAGTACATTCTTTTCTTGAAGCCTGGAGGCTAATAACTCAGCTGCTTTCTTTGATAGGCCCAAATCTCTTACTAAGACATTCAATTCGGGTTGGCTAAACTGCTGAGGGGTTACTGACTGTTTGTCATCAGAAGAAGACCCTTCAGATTCTACAACCATTTCCTCATGCATCTTATCAAAATACACTTGATCACCATGTTCACTTTCTTCATCCTTAAAAGAAATAAAACCATTGAAAACTGGAACTGGGAGTGTCTCAAAGTGTGGAATAGGTCGTATTGCTGAAGAAATATTAGGATATGTGATCATATGCCGTTTTTTCTTGTTGATGCCCTTTGTATGGATCAGACAGAAATAACAGTCACTGACTGCTGTGGTCCTTAGGTTCACGCCAAACCATGGGAATACCAAAAGGCATTCCTTTGCGTTTTCCTTTTGTCCAGTCACAAAGCATTTCCTCACAATTATGGCACACAATATGAGGAGCCCAATTCTTGTCTTGGTCGCCAAGGGGAACTTGAAAATAGGCAATATATGCACGTGTCACAAATGATGAAATATTGCGCCTTTGGCGTTGAAGTGTGTAACAGCCACATATATAATAGAAAGTGTCAGGACTATTCTTACATTTATGCCTACTCGAATAAGCAATAATTCAATCTTAAAATAAGAGGGTGTTTTTATCAGATGCTAATTTTTTTACGTTTAAGAACAACTATTATGTAAAAGTGATGTTTGTAAAACATCAAGTGCCTTGTGGTTATGTTTAATCCAAGAGTTGTTGCCCTTTAACTCCAATATAAAAACCAATGTATTTCATTAACTGTAACAAAAATAAATTAAAATTACATAAAAACTAGAGCATGCACCAAAAAACGGATTTTTGATTTGGAAGAAGCGTTGCAGAAATACATAGAAAATGTTTTAAAACCTCATGCCACAGAAAATAATAATAAAAAATTTCTGTTTCAGTGTATTCCAACCAGCTGAGCTATCTGGCCAGTGCTGTAGGTTCTTTCTTTTTTGAGACAGAGGCAGGCAGGCAGGAAGGAAGAGAGATGAGAAGCATCAGTTCTTTGTTGCAGCACTTTGGTTGTTCATTGATTGCTTTCTCATCTGTACCTTGACTGTGCTGCTTTAGCCAAGCCAGTGACCCCAGAGACCTTTGGGTTCAAGCCAATGAGCATGAAGTCATGTCTAGGATCCCATGCTCAAGTCAGTGACCCTGTGCTGAATCTGGATGAGCTCATGCTGAAGCCAGCAACTTGAGGGTTTCAAACCTGGGTCATCTGTGTCCCAGGCTGACGCTCTCTCTAGTGTGCCACTGCTTGGTCAGGCTGTAATAGGTCCTTTTTTTTTTTTTTTCTTTCAGGGACAGAGGACAGAGAAAGTGTCCGAGAGAGGGATAAATAGGGACAGACAGGAACGAAGAGAGGTAAGAAGCATCAATCATTAGTTTTTCGTTGCTGTTGTGGCACTTTAGTTGTTCATTGATTGCTTTCTCACATGTGCCTTGACCGTGGGCCTTCAGCAGACTGAGCAACCCCTTGCTCGAGCCAGTGACCTTGGGTCCAAACTGGTGAGCTTTTGCTCAAGCCAGATGGGCCCCAGCTCAAACTGGCAACCTTGGGGTCTCTAACCTGGGTCTTCCACATCCCAATGCGACGCTCTATCCACTGCGCCACTGCCTGGTCAGGCTGTAGTAGGTTCTTAATAAATATTTTTAATGGATTAATGACTGAAGGAATGGACATTTTCATTTTTCTTACTTTATCTCTCACATGATATTTAATATAATCACTTTTTTTCTTAAATGATTTTAAGGTTATTATTATTTTTTTTTTGAGGGAGACAGACAGGAAGAGAGAAAGATGAGAAGCATCAACTCATAGTTGCATCACTTTAGTTGTTCATTGATTGTTTTTTATACGTGCCTTGAATGGGGGGGCTGAGCCAGTGGACCTTTGCTCAAGCCAGTGACCGTGGGCAGAATCCAATGACTTTTGGGCTCAAGCCAGTGATCATAGGATCATGTCGATGATTCCACACTCAAGCCAGTGACCCCATGCTCAGGCTGGTGAGCCTGTGCTCAAACCAATGAGCCTGTGCTCAAGTTGGTGACCTTGGGGTTTGAACCTGGGACCTCAGCGTCCCTGGTTGACACTCTATCCATGGTGCTCCCACAGGTCAGGCATCTTGAACCATTTTATATTCTTAGTATGACATTATTCTCTTGAGTTTTTTCACCTAATACTTTGTCTATTCCTATTATATCTTTGCCATTCTGTACTTAGAAGTAGATTTAAGAAAGGTATATAAGACCTTTACACTGAAAATCAAAACAAATTGCTGAGAGAAGTTAAAAAAGACCTAAATAAGTAGAGATGTATATATATATACCATGTTCATGGTTTGAAAGACACAATAACGTTGAACTGTTCAATCTAACCAAGATAATCTGAAGATTCAGTGTGTTTACAATAAAAATTTTAGCACATTAAACTTTTTCGTGAAAATTGACATGCTGAATCTGAAATTTTCAAGGAGTGTGACTGGTGGTGGTGCAGTGGATAAAGTGTCAACCCAGAATGCTGAGGTTGCTGGCACTGAGCATGGGCTTGTCCATACAATTCTAAAGCTCATGAGCTGAGTCCCCCCAAAATATTGCTAGAATAAAAAGCCCAAAGTTGCTTGCTTGAGGAAGGGGGACATTGGCTTGGCCCCAGTCAAGTCACTTATGAGAAGCAATCAATGCATAACTAAAGTGAAAGCAACTATGAGTTGATGCTGTTCACTTTCTCTCTCCCTTCCTGTTTCTCTCACAAAACAAACAAACAAACAAAAACGGAACAATCTAAAATTTACATGGAAATTTAAAGGACCTAGAATACCTAAAACAGTTTAGAAGCAGAACAAATTTGGAAGAATTAAATTACTTGATTTTATTACTCCAAGATATTATTAAAACTAGAATAATCATGATAGTGTGGTATTGGTTTAAAAATAGTTATGGATCATTGAAATACAATGGAAAGTACTGAAATAGACACAAATATGGCCAATTGATTGTTCAATGAAGGTTCAAGTGTAATTCAGAAGGGGAGAGGATAGTCTTTTCAACAAATGTTGCTGGAACAGTTGACTTTATATGTAAAGAAATGAATCTCACCTGACCAGACAATGGTGCAATGTATAGAGCATCAGCCTGGGATGCTGAGGACCAGGTTTGACACCCTGAGGTGAGTACAGACTCAGTAGCTGAGTGCAGGGTCACTGACTTTAGCATGGGATCATACATATGACCCTATAGTCTCAATCTTGAGCCTAAAGTTGCTGGCTTGAACCCAAGGTTGCTGGCTTGAGCAAGGGGTCATTGGCTTAGCTGGAGCTCTCCTTGGTCAAGGCATATATTTGAGAAAGCAATCATAAGGTGCCGCAACTATGAGTTGATACTTCTCATCTCTCTCCCTTCCCATCTGTCTGTCTGTCTCTACCTCGCTAAAAAAAAAAAAAGACATGAGCCTCAATCCTTAATTCACACTATACAAAAAATTAATTTGAAGTGGCTCCTAGACCTAAACATACAGACTGAAACCATAAAAGTTGCACAAGAAATTGTAAGAGAAAATCTTTGCAACGTTGGGGTAGGCAAAGATTTTTTAAGATATAAAAAGCATTAACTATAGAAGAAAAAGTTGAAAAATTGAACCTTTTCAAAAGTAAAATATTCTTCAAAAGACACTAAGACCATGAAAACGTAAGCCACCAACTGGGAAGAAATATTTATATACACACTTTGCATATTAAAGGACTTATATTCAGAATATGTTAAAAATGTTGGAACTCAGTAATATGACAAATTGCACAGTTAAAAATGAACAAGATTTCAATAGACATTTTACAGAAGAAAATATATTTGAATGTCCAAAAGCATATGAGAACATGTTCAACCAGGAGAATTTCACATCCTCACCGATATTTAGAATTACCCATTTAAAAAATTTTAGATATTCTAATGGGAATGATTTCTTCCTTTACAGTTAGAGCCTCTGAGGGAAGAGTGGACAACTTAATTTGATTGCTAGAAGCAAATTGCTTCTTGGTCTTGTAGTCTATAGCTGTATTCTGTCTTCATTAGTCACCAGGGGAATACAACTTAAAACCACAATGAGATACTACTTCATTCCCACTAGAATACCTAACATTTTAAAAGTGGGTAATTCCAAGTATTGGTGAGGATGTGAAACAACCACTTTGAAAAACAATCGGTCAGTTTCTTACCAGCTTAAACACATACTTATCATGCAACCCAACAGTCCCACTCATTGGTATTTACTACCTAAGAGAAATGAAAGCATATATTCACAAGAAGACCACATTAGTGTTCATAGCAGCTTTATTCACAATAGCCAAAAAAATTGGAAACAACCCAAATGCCATTAACAGGTGAATAGATAGAAAAGTGTGGATAGACAAAACAATGAATTATCAACATGCAACAAGGTGAACAAACCTTAAAATGTTATGTTGAGTGAAAGAATGACATACACAAGAGAACTTTATAGTTTCATTTATATTGAAACTCTGTAACAGGCAAAACTAATTTATAGTAATAGAAATTAGATCAGTGTTGCCTGACCAGGTGGTGGCGCAGTGGATAGAGCGTTGAACTGGGATGCGGAAGACCCAGGTTCGAGACCCCAAGGTTGCCAGCTTGAGCGCAGGCCCATCTGGCTTGAGCAAAAGCTTGCCAGCTTGGACCCAAGGTCGCTGGCTCCAGCAAGGGGTGGCTTGGTCTGCTGACGGCCCGCAGTCAAGGCACATGTGAGAAAGCAATCAATGAACAACTATGGTGTCCCAATGGCAATGAGAAACTAATGATTGATGCTTCTCACCTCTCTCTGTTCCTGTCTGTCTGTCTCTATCTGTCCCTCTCTCTGACTCTCTCTCTGTCCCTGTAAAAAAAATAAAAATAAAAACATTAAAAAAAAAAGAAATTAGATCAGTGTTGCCTGAGGTAGGAATGGGTGGTGGAAATTGACTGTCAGAGGACATGAGGGGTAATGGGGATGTTTTTCTTGATTGGAAATAGTGACTACACAAGAATGTAGATTTGCTAAAAACTCATTGAATTCATTGAAAGTGTATACTTAAAATACTTGTATTTTATTGTAAGTAAATTATACCTCAAAGTTGACTAAAAAATACTGTGTGGGTCAACACTCTGTGGATTACACAAAACATATTTGCATGCCAACTTTGGTTGAGATAAGTTTCTAACACCTGATCTTTCCCTCATACATGTGCATACTATAGCAGCGCATGGCCCCATAACAACTCTTCAAATTTCTGTTGAATGTGTGAATCGATGTATGTATAATGTGTCCTCTTGCAGTTTCATTGCAAGAAAATAGCCCATCCTTCATCCTCCTGCATTTTTCTAACTTGTCATTTTATGGAGTTAATTTGTTTGGCGTTTCCTGGCAGTAGTGTCTTGAGTACAAATTGGCTCATTCATTCTTAAAAATAGTTGCTTAAGATCTGCCATATGTAAAACCCTGCCTAAATTAAGTACTTGCTAACTGTGAGGAATTACAGCAGTGGCAGTTGATTATATATATGAAATTTACATTTGACTTATAAAAGCAAAGAGTGGGTAATGGGTAAGTTCTTCTTATTTGTTTTTTGTGACAGAGACAGAGAGACAGAGAGCAGGACATGGGGACAGACAGGAAGGGAGAGAGATGAGAAGCATCAATTCTTTGTTGCGACACCTTAGTTGTTCTTTGATTGCTTTCTCATATATGCCTTGACCGGGGGGGCTACAGTGGACCAAGTGACCCCTTGCTCAAGCTGGTGAGCTGTCCTCAAATCAGATGAGCCCGCGCTCAAGCTGGCGACCTCAGGGTTTTGAACCTGGGTCCCCCGTGTCCCAGCCCGATGCTCTATCTACTGCACCACCGCCTGGTCAGGCTGGTTAAGCTCTTAGAATCTGTTTCAGCTACCATTTCTTTATCTTTGCTGTCTGAAAAAAATAGCATAGGCTTAATAACAGACTCTGTACATACTAACTTCTCTGATAAGAAGAAGCAAACATTTCAGAATATCGCCTGATATAGCTATAGAGATGGTAGATTTCTTCCTTTTCAGGTACAGTCTCTAAGGGATGAGTGGACTTACTTCATTTGGTTGCTAGAGGAAAATTGCTTCTTGGTCTTGAACTTAGTCTGTAGCTGTATGCTGTTTTCATTAAACCAGGTTATGGCTAATGGATACTTTTATAGGTCACCAAGCAGAATTACTACATTTTAATTTTTATCTTTCTGTATTGATAATTGTTACTTTTCTGACTTTTGATCAGGTTGCCTTGAATTCTCTGAACAGTCTTCTTCCTTTCCTTCTCCAAACTCTGTCCTTGCCTAATCTTTAAGTTAGCCCAAGGCTTACCTCCTTTATAGAATAACTCTCCTTCATTAATACAACCTCAAACTTGTTTTCATACTCTCCTCTCCTTGTAGTGCCATTTACTTAATTTTTTTTCATATTTTCTTCTTATAAACATATTCATTGGGGTACACTCAATATTAATTTCTCTATGTATCTAATATAAGATCTGTACCAAGGGGTTTAGTAAATAAAAGAAGATGGATGGTAATTCTAGCCTGAAGGTGAATAACATGCAATTCAGAGTCTATAATGGGTGAAAGTAGAAATACTTCAGATAACTGTGGACCTCTGTTTTTCTCCTCCACCTTTTCTTGGCACATGCACCTGAAAAGGAAGCCAGGGAGATTAAGAGCTGCTTCTATCTGATAATAGCTCAGAAATTTAAGAGGAGGCAGTTCCCACAGCAGCAATCTGAGTCCAGTAAGAGAGCTTAATGAAGTGCCTTTCCCTGTACATGGTCAGAATTTGCTTCTGTGCTGAGATATCGGAGGGCTGAGAGAAACTTAACAGGAATATGGGGACAAGGGAAAAAGAAGTGGGCATTGGAATTGTGTAGGTGTGTAATCTTTTTTTTTTTTTTTTTTTTTTTACAGGGACAGAGAGAGAGAGTCAGAGAAAGGGATAGATAGGGACAGACAGACAGGAACAGAGAGAGGTGAGAAGCATCAATCATTAGTTTTTCGTTGCCGTTGCAGCACCTTAGTTGTTCACTGACTGCTTTCTCACATGTGCCTTGACTGCGGGCCTTCAGCAGACTGAGCCACCCCTTGCTGGAGCCAGTGACCTTTTGCTCAAGCCAAATGGGCCCGCTCTCAAGCTGGCGACCTTGGGGTCTTGAACCGGGGTCTTCTGCATCCCAGTCTGACACTCTATCCACTGCGACACCGCCTGGTCAGGCGAGGTGTGTAATCTTGATGGTCCATTTTAATTTGGAAAGATCTATTATCCTTGTTGACAGGTTGCTCTGGTTGGAGCTGTTTCTACTTATGCTCACACTAGAATTAATATTATACTAAAGAAAGAAGACACTAGTTTTATCTGCCTTTCAGAATATACTTTTTCAAATACCTGTTATTGTTGATGGGTTCAGAATCTTGGTTAGTCATTTTCACTAAGGTTAAATTTTTTTTAAAAATTTTATTCATTTTAGAGAGGAGACAGAGAGAGAGAGAGAGAGGGAGAGAGAAAGAGAGAAAGGGGGGAGGAGCTGGAAGCATCAGCTCCCATATGTGCCTTGACCAGACCAGTGCAGGGTTTTGAACTGGCGACCTCAGTGTTCCTCGGTCAACACTTTACCCACTGCGCCACCACAGGTCAGGCAAGGTTAAATTTATAGTATGTACTTTCATTCTTCATTCTTACTAACAGTTCATAAGGGTTTCATTTTCTCCACATTCTTACCAGTGCTTTTTTTTTTTTAACTTGATTGATTTTAGAGAGAGAAGAAGGGAGAGAGAGAAAAAGAATCATTCATTTGTTGTTTCATTTAGTTGTGTATTCATTGGTCACCTCCCATATGTGTTCTGACCAGTTATCGAATCTGCAAGCTTGGTGTTTCAGGATGACACTCTGAGCTAACCAGACAGGGCCTTTGTTTATTTTTTTATATTTTTAAATAAATTTTTTTTTTTTTTTACTTTTCTAAAAAATTTTTTAAATTCATTTTAGAGAGGTGACACAGAGTGAGTGAGAGAGAGAGAGAGAGAGAGAGAGAGAGAGAGAGAAAGGGGGGAGGAGCTAGAAGCATCAACTCCCATATGTGCCTTGACCAGACCAGTGTAGGGTTTTGAACTGGCGACCTCAGTGTTCCTAGGTCGACGCTCTACCCACTGCGCCACCACAGGTCAGGCTAAATAATTCTTATCCTTTATTTTTATTTATTTTTATTTTTGTGATAGAGAGAGAGAGAGAGAGAGAGAGAGAGACGGATAGAGGGACAAATAGGGACAGACAGACAGGGAGGGAGAGAGATGAGAAGCATCAATCTTTGTTGTGGCTCCTTAGTCTCCTTAGTTGTTCATTGATTGCTCTCTCACACCTTCCCTGATGGGGGTGGGTGTGGGAGGGGAAGGGGCTGCAGCAGAGCAAGTGACGCCTTGCTCAAGCCAGTAACCTCGTTCTCAAGCTGGTAACCTCGGGCTTCGAACCTGGGTCCTCTGCATCCTAGTCCAGTGCTTTATCCACTGCGCCACTGCCTGGTCAGGCTATTTTCATTTTTTTAAAAAGATTTTATTTATTGACCTTACAGAGAAGAGAGGTGGGGGGAGTGGGAAGTATCAACTCATATTTGCTTCACTTTAGTTGTTGCTTGCTTGTCATATGTGCCTCGACCGGGCAAGCCCAGGGTTTTGAACCAGCGACCTCAGAGTTCTAGGTTGATGCTCTATCCACTGCACAACCACAGGCCAGGCTGTTTATTTATTTTTTGATGGTGGCCATCCCAGTTGGTGTGAGGTGGTAGTGTTTTATATTTTTAGTGTTTCATATAATATTGGTAGCATAATGTTGCCTCTGTAGTTATTATCACATTGCTGTTTTTCCTCCACAGTACATACCAAGTCATACCTGAAGTGCTTATTTTATTTATTTTTTATTTTTATTTTTATTTTTTTTTAGTAAAAGGCGAAAGATTTATTCGCTCTGAAGAGAAACCAGAGTATTGAAGTGCTTATTTTATTTTTTAACTTGTTACCATAAACTCCATAAGGGCAGAGACCTTGCCCATTACTAGTACCGTTATAACTGAGATAGTACTTGACTTGCTTAGCGAGTGTTTGATGAATGAATGAATGAATGGAAAGTAGAGAGGTATAGTGTAGGAGTTGAAACCAAGGACTTTGAAATCAGACAGACTTAGGTTTGAATTCTGATTTTCACATTTATAAAATGGGCTTGATAATGTGTTCCTTATAGGATTGGGTCAGATTAAATGATCATAAATATGTAATATCATTAGTACAGTACCTGGCATGTTTTAATTAACTGATTAAGTAGCAGCTATTATTAGGGGGAAATTAGCTGGTTAACAGGGCATTAGTAGGTTTGGGGCTTTAAAAACTTCATTCTGTTGCTAATGAGCTATATAATATTGAGCAAGTTTTCTAACCTCTTTGGTCTGAGATTTTTCCTCTATAAAATAAGAGCATTAAATTAGATGACTCCTATGGGCCATCCTATGATTTTCATTTGATCCTTAAGTTTTCACTATACTCATTCCAGCAATCATTGCCACTTCACACCATCTCAGTTTTAGTTACAGTAGATTGTTAATCCCAGAGTTTGAGTCTCAGAAACACCTAAATGATAGAACTGATTTCAAATAATTTTTTAATTATTTTTTTATTCATTTTAGAGAGAAGAGAGAAAGGCTGGGGGAAGCAGGAAACATCAGCTCCCATATGTGCCTTGACCAGGCAAGCCCAAGGTTTCAAAATGGCAACCTCACTGTTCCAGGCCGACACTTTATCCACTGCTCCATCACCAGCCAGGCCTCAAATAATTTTTTTTAAGTGAGAGGAGGGGCGATAGTGAGACAGACTCCCGCAATGCGCCCTGACTGGGATCTACTTGGCAACCCCGTTTGGGGCTGAAGCTCAAATCAGTTGAGCTATCCTCAGTGTTGGAGCTGATGCTTGAACCAGTCGAGTCACTGGCTGTGAGAGGGAGAGAGAGAGAAGTGGGGGAGAGAACAGATGGTCGCTTCTCATGTGTTCCCTGACCAGGGATTGAACCCAGGATGTCTGCATATTGGGCTGACGGTTTATCCACTGTATCAACTGGCCAAGGCTGATTTCAAATAATTTTTAAATACGAGATCATTTTATTTAAAAAAATTACTCTAGCCTGACCTGTGGTGGCGCAGTGGATAAAGTGTCGACCTGGGAACACTGAGGTCGCCAGTTCAAAACCCTGCACTAGTCTGGTCAAGGCACATATGGGAGTTGATGCTTCCAGCTCCTACCTCCTTTCTCTCTTTCTCTCTCTCTCTCTCTCACTCTGTGTCTCCTCTCTAAAATGAATAAAATAAAAATAAAATAAATTAAAAAAAAATTACTCTATTGAAATAGTTGAAGACTAATTTGCCATAACATGAGGTGTTAAGTAATGATTTAATATGGCAAGTTTTGTGTGACCACTCAAGAGATAATAGAAATGGAGGAATGCAAATTGTTATGTAGGTTGCAGTGATAGTTTGGTGGTTTTGCTGAGCTGTGTTGTACTCAGCTTTGGAGAGACTTGCTTTAAAGATACCTTTCTGTCTACTAGTTAGGCTGCTGATTGATGGAGGAAATGAAATGTTCCTTAAGAGAAGACTTCTGAGATGTGGCTGGTTGTATGTATCTCTGTTCTTAGCAAATGCAGAAATGCAATTTCAGTCTAACTGGGTTTTAGAGCTAGCATTTCATCAGTGTGCCCAACCAGTACAGTTATTTGTGTTTTGTACAGATAACTCAGAGTGGAGAGTAGAAGAACTATCTGTTTTGTGCTGGCCACTATTAGATGCTTTCATGTATGTGATCTTTATTTTTATTTTATTTTATTTTTTAGAGAGAGAGAGAGAGTCAGAGGGAGGGATAGATAGGGACAGACAGACAGGAACGGAGAGAGAGGCCACTTTGGTTGCATCAATCATCAGTTTTTTGTTGCGACACTTTAGTTGTTCATTGATTGCTTTCTTTTTTTTTTTTTTTTTTTTTTTTAATTTTTTTTTATTTTATTCATTTTAGAGAGGAGACAGAGAGAGAGAGAGAGAGAGAGAGAGAGAGAGAGAGAGAAAGGGGGGGAGGAGCTGGAAGCATCAACTCCCATATGTGCCTTGACCAGACCAGTGCAGGGTTTTGAACTGGTGACCTCAGTGTTTCCAGGTCGACGCTTTATCCACTGCGCCACCACAGGTCAGGCGCTTTCTTTTTTTTTAAATTTTTTTTAAACCTTTTTTTTTTAAATTCATTTTAGAGAGGAGACACAGAGTGGGAGAGAGAGAGAGAGAAAGGAGGGAGGAGCTGGAAGCATCAACTCCCATATGTGCCTTGACCAGACCAGTGCAGGGTTTTGAACTGGCGACTTCAGTGTTCCCAGGTCAACGCTTTACCCACTGTGCCACCACAGGTCAGGCGATTGATTGCTTTCTTATATGTTCCTTGACCATGGGGTTACAGCAGACCGAGTATCCCCTTGCTTAAGCCAGCGACCTTGGGTCCAAACTCGTGAGCTTTGCTCAAACCAGATGAGCTCGCACTCAAGCTGGCGACCTCAGGGTCTCGCTGGGTCCTCTACATCCCAGTCCAAAACTCTATCCACTGCACCACTGCCTGGTCATGCTGTATGTGATCTTATTTTATTTGTTGACAGAATACTTGTTTTTTGCATGTTTTTCTCAGTGTCACCACTCTAAATCATCGCAGTTTTTTCTGGACTTGAGCATGGTCCTTCCACGTATCTGCTAGGCTTCAAAAAGTATATACTGCCTTTAAGGAGAAGCTCCTTTGGCTTCACTAAGAGCAAATAACTAAACCGTTACTTTTCAGAGATGCCTTCTGATGGTCTTTCTCCAAGTAGAAATCCTAAACATTTTTCCCACTGAAAAATAATTAAACACACACACTCACGTGGATGTGTGTAAACATATTTATTAAATACATTGGTCATATGGAAGAATCGCTCTAATTTGGATTTTTATTTAAACATTTCTTTAGCAGAAAGAGGATGGGCCATCGAAGCTACTTAATTGTTGTGTGACCTTGAGCCAAATCAATTTCTCTGGCCTGTGCCCTCATCAGTAAAATGGGGATAGATTTATCATGTTGCCAGAATGAAGTAAAATAATGTATGTAAAGCTCATGGATATTTCACAGATGTTGGTATTGTTTCTTGTTCCTCATTCTATTCTGTTTTTCAAATAACTAAATAAAACTCTTTTGAGCATAACTTTCATAGTACCTAATTAAGATTTCTTTTCTTTGTTTAGAAATTAAATTTAACGGGGTGACATTGACCAGTGAGTACATAGGTATCTGGTGAACATCTCTATAGCATTTGAACTGTTGATTGTGTGTGTGCCCATCACCCAAGTCAGATCATTTTCTGTCACTATACATATATTGTCCCTCTTTACTGCCCCGCCACAGGTAATCACTTCACATTTATCTATGTCTGTGAGTCTCAGTTTTATATCCCACCTATGTGTGAAATCATGTAGTTCTTAGTTTTTTCTGATTTAATTATTTCACTTAATATAGTATTCTGAAGGTTCATTCATGTTGTCACAAATGGCAAGATGTCATCATTTCTTATGGCTGAGTAGTAGTATTCCATTGTATATATGTACCACATCTTCTTTTTTTTCCTTCTTTTCCAAGTGAGAGGAGGGGAGATAGACAGATTCCTGCATGAGCCCTGACTGGGACCCACCCAGCAACCCGTCTGGGGCTGATGCTCTGTCCATCTGAGGCCATGCTCACAACAGAGCTATTTTTAGGAACCATCCTTAGTGCCTCCAGGGAACCATCCTTAGTGCCTGGGGCTGATGCACTCAAACAAATCGAGCTGTGGCTGCAGGAGGAGGAGGAGGAAGAGGACAGAGAGAGAGAAAGAAAAGGGTGTGGAGAAGCAGATGGATGCTTCTCCTGTGTGCCCTGACTGGGAATTGAACCTGGGACATCCACATGCCAGACCATTGGTAGAGCCAGCAGGCCAGGGCCAGTATTATCACCTCTTATTTATCCAGTCCTCTATCAGGGTACACTTCGGTTGTTTCCATGTATTGGCCATCATGAATAATACTGCAGTGAACATGGGAGTGTATGCGTCTTTGTGTACCAGTCTTTTTGTGTTTTTTGAGTAGATACCCAGTAAAGGGATTGTTGGGCCATATGGTAATTCTATATTGTTTTTTCTTTTTTTTAGAGAGACAGGAAGGGAGAGAGATGAGAAGAATCAATTCATAGTTGTGGTATTTTAGTTGTTCATTGATTGCTTTCCCATATGTGCCTTGACCTGGGGCTCCAGCTGAGCCAGTGATTCCTTACTAAAGCCAGTGACCTTGGGCTCAAGCCAGCAACCATGGGGCATGTCCATGCTCAAGCTGGTAACCTCGGAGTTCAAACCTGGGTCCTCAGCATCCCAGGTTGACGTTCTATCCACTGCGCCACCACCTGGTCAGGCGGTTATTTTATTCTTAATTTTTTGAGGAACCAGCATTCTATATTTTATAATGGCTATACCAGTTGACATTCCCACCAGTAATGAATAAGAGTTCCATTTTCTCCACAGCCTCTCCAGCACTTGTTATTACTTGTCTTGTTGATAATAGCCAATTTAACAGGTGTGAGGTGGTATATTTTTTTCTTTTTTTTTACAGGGACAGAGAGAGAGAGTCAGAGAGAGGGATAGATAGGGATGGACAGACAGGAATGGAGAGAGATGAGAAGCATCAATCATTAGTTTTCGTTGCCGTTGCGATACCATAGTTGTTCATTGATTGCTTTCTCACATGTGCCTTGACCACGGGCCTTCAGCAGATTTAGCCACCCCTTGCTGGAGCCAGTGACCTTGGGTCCAAGCTGACGAGCCTTTTGCTCAAGCCAGATGGGCCCGCGTTCAAGCTGGCGAGCTCGGGGTCTTGAACCTGGGTCCTCCGCATCCCAGTTCGACGCTCTATCCACTGCGCCACTGCTTGGTCAGGCGAGGTGGTATCTTGTAGTTTTGATTTGCATTTCTCAAATAGCTAGCAAAGATGAGCATATTTTTATGTATCTGTTGGCCATTTGTACTGTTCTAGGGAGAAGTATGTTCAGGTCCTCTCCCCATTTTTTATTTTTTTATGCAAGAGAGGAGACATAGACAGGATTTTTGCATCTGTATTTATTAGAGATACTGGTCTGTAGTTTTCTTTTTTTGTGTTATCCTTACCAGGTTTTGGTATCAGGGTTATGTTGGCCTCATAGAATGTGTTAGGGAGTACTGCTTTTTCTTCTGATTTTTGGAAGGCTTTGAGAAGGATAGGTACCAAGTCTTATTTAAGTATTTGGTAGAATTCACTAGTGTAGCCATCTGGTCATGGACTTTTATTTTTGTGGAGGTTTTTGATAGTTGTTTCTGTTTCCTCACTATTGGTCTATTTAGGCTTTCCACTTCTTCATGACTCAGTCTAGGAAGATTATATAGTTCTAGGAACTTATCCATTTCTTTAGATTGTTGAATTTGGTGTCATATAATCTTTAATAGTATTCCAGTATGATCCTTTGTATATCTATGATGTCTGTGGTAATTTCTCATCTTTCATTTCAAATTTGTTTATGTGAGTCATCTCTTTTTTCCTTAGTGAGACTAGCCAGGGGTTTGTTAATTTAATTTATCTTTTCAAAGAACCAACATGTTCTTTGAATTAACTTTTTCTATAGATTTTTGGTTCTCTATTTTGTTTAGTTCTCTAATACTTACTATTTTCTTTCTTCTGACTTTGGGTTGCCTTTATTCTTCTTTTTCTAGTTCTTTTAAGATGTGGTGGTAGGTTGTTTACTTGGGATATCTCTTAATTTTTTTTCTTTTTTTGTATTTTTCCGAAGTGAGAGGTGGGGGAAGGAGGAGTCAGACAGACAAGATTCCCACATGCACCAGGCATGTCCACCTGGGGGTGATGCTTGACCCCTCTAAGGCATTGCTCCGCTGCAATCGGAGCCATTCTAGCGCCTGAGGAGAAGGCCATGGAGCCACCCTCAGTGTCCAGGCCAACTTTGCTCCAGTGGAGCCTCTGCTGTGGAATGGGAAGAGAGAGAGAGAGAGAGAAAGGAGAGGGGGAAGGGTGGAGAAGCAGATGGGCACTTCTCCTGTGTGCCCTGACCAGGAATCAAACACGGGACTTTCACACGCTGGGCTGACGCTCTAACGCTGAGCCAACCGGCCAAGGCTGGAATTTCTCTTATTTCTTGATATAAGCATCCCATAAAAGGAATGATATAAACTTCCCGCTTATGGGATGCTATGCTGCATCTCAGAAGTTTTGATATGTTGTGTTGTCATTGTCATTTGTTGTATATATCTTTTTCTTTTTTAAACAAGAGGAGGGGAACCTGAGCAGGCGGTGGCACAGTGGATAGAGCGTCGGACTGGGATGCGGAAGACCCAGGTTCGAGACGCTGAGCTTGCTAGCTTGAGCGCGGGCCCATCTGGCTTGAGCAAAAGCTCGCCAGCTTGGACCCAAGGTCGCTGGCTCCAGCAAGGGGTGGCTCGGTCTGCTGAAGGCCCATGGTCAAGGCACATGTGAGAAAGCAATCAATGAACAACTAAAGTGTCACAATGGCAATGAAAAACTAATGATTGATGCTTCTCACCTCTCTTCGTTCCTGTCTGTCTATCCCTATCTATCCCTCTCTCTGACTCTGACTCTCTCTGTTTCTGTAAAAAAAAAAAAAAAAAAAAAAGAGGAGGGGAGACAGAGAGACAGAGTCCTGCATGTATGTGCCCTGACAGGGATTGACCTGGCAATATTTGTCTGAGGCTGATGTGCTAATCATCTGAGCTGTCCTCAGTGCCTAGGGCCAACTCTCAAACCAATTGTGCCACTGGCTTCAAGAGGGGGAAGAGAGGAAAAGAGAAGCAGATGGTTACTTCTCATGTGTACCATAACTGAGGATCAAACCTGGGACGTCTGCACACTGGGTTGATGCTCTATTCACTGAGCCAGTCGTCCAGAGCCTGTATATATCTTTTGATCTTTGCTTTTATTTCTTCTTTGACCCAGTTGTTTTTCAGAAGTATGTTGTGTAATTTCCACATTTTTGTGGGTATCTTTACTTTTCACAGTTGAATTTCAGAGGCTTATGGTCAGAGAATATGCTTGGTGTAATTCAGTCTTCTTGATTTTGTTGAGGTTAGTGTTCTGGCCTAACGTATGGTCTGTCCATGAAAATGTTCCATGCACACTGGAAAAGAATGTGTAATATGATGTTCTGGGATGAAATGTTCTGTAAATGTCTATTATTTCTATTTCATCAAGTACGTCATTTAAGGCACAGAGAGGGAGCGAGGAAGAAAGGGATAGAGATGAGAAGCATCAGTTTGTAGTTGTGGCACTTTACTTGTTCATTGATTGGTTCTCATACATACATGCCTTGACTGGGGAGGTGGCTCCAGCCAAGGCAGTGACCATGGATCATGTTGATGATCCCATACTCAAACTGGTGACCCTACATTCAAGCCAATGATACCATGCTCAAGCTGGCGACCTCGAGGTTTTGAATTTGGGTCCTCAGCAGCTCAGGTCAACACTGTTCACTGTGCCACCGCTTGGACAGACCATTTTTTTTCCTTTTTTTTAAAAAAAATGTTTATTGGTTGTAGAGAGAGGAAGGGAGAAGGGAGAGAAAGAGAGCAAGAGAGAGAGACAGGAACACCAATCTATTCCTGTATGTGCCTTTACCGGGGATTGAACCTATAACCTCTACGTTTTGGAACAATGCTCTAACCATCTGAACTATCTGGCCGGGGCAGTTTTCTTTTCTTTTTTTAAATAATTATTTTTTGTTAAGATTTTTATTTATTGTTTATTAATTTTACAGAGAGAGGAGAGAGGGATGGGAGTAAGAAGTATCAATTCATAGTTGCTTCACTTTAGTTCATTGCTTTGAGTGATTGTTCTATGTGCCTTGACCAGGCAAGCCCAGGGTTTTGAACTGCCCTATCCACTGCACCACCATGGGTCTCATTTTTTTCTTTTTTAAATCATTATTTTTAATTTTTGTTTTTTTAGGTGAGAGGAGGGGAGATAGTCCCACATACTCTTTGACCAGGCTCTACCCGGCAACCCTGTCTGGGGTTGATGCTTGAGTACTGAGTTATTTCTAGCACCTGAGACTGATGCGCTTGGACCATCCGAGCTATCTTCAGTGCCCTGGGCCATGCTTGAATGAATCTAGCCACCAGCTGTGGGAGGGGAAGAAAGAGAGAAGGGGGAGAGGGGGAGGGAGAAAAGCAGATGGTCGCTTCTCCCGCGTGTCCTGACTGGGAATCAAACCTGGGACATCCATGTGCCAGGCTGACTCTCTATTCACTGAGCCACTTGCCAGGGCCCTGTTATTTTCTTTAGTTGATTTGATGTGCAGATCTTTCAGGTAAGCCTGTGGCCCCAGCTGGGGTTCCCTCACTGAGTTATAGCTGTTTCAATTTATTGAAATTATAAGGGTAGAGATCAAGGGTATCTCTCACACAGCCATTACCCTGACATTTTTAAAGTTAAGACTTCTTATTTACATGCCCCAGGGATTAACAATGGAATTTATTTTTCTTATCAATAACAAATGCTATTTAAAATTTATTCATGTTTCTGTTTTTGAATGAGGAAACTTTTTAAAAAGCAGAAATAAGTGGGTGTGATTTAGGCAGCTTTCTGGGATAATTTGGACAGGAAAATTAGAATTACCATACTTTCATAGTGGAATTCTTACCTGGTACATAGTTGGCAATGAGAAGAAAAGTTCCGCAATCACATTCCTTATCATATGTTCAGTAAAGTTTATTGTCTCTTGAAACACTTGGTTTCAGTTAGGACACTGTGGAATAGGAGATGAGTAAATGAAAATTAATCTGACTCTGGCAATTGGAGAATGAGAAGAATGCTAACCCCCAGGCATATGGGCTTGTTTTAACTTCCCAGAGACTCCTCAGAGGTGATGACCTACTTGTTGTAAACATTAAAAACAAAAAACAGAACAAAACTGTAGGTGAAGCTGGACTAAGCAGGCAATTTAAAAGATTTGGAGTGTTAATGGATGCAGAAATGATTTTCACTGGCCAAAATCGATTTTGGTGTTTGGTTTTACTCATCTAAAATTCCTCTTCGTAAAAATTATTATTTTCTTTCAATCCATTCCCTTCAGAGTAGCAGGAATGATCTTGAAAACATAAATAGAATCATGTCACTTCTCTGCTTAAAGCCCTCACTTCCAATGGTTTCCCAGCATTTAAAACCAAAATTTCTCCCAGGTTAGTTAGCTTAGTTGGTTAAAAAGCTTAGTTGGTTAAAAACCTTGTTGTCCTGAGACAACAAGGTTTGATCCCAGGTCAGGGCACACATGGGAAGCAACCAATGGATGCATGATTGAGTGGAACAACAAATGAATGCTTCCCTTCCCCTTCCGTCTTTCTTTCTTCCTCTCTGTGTTTAAAAAAAAAAAAAAAGCCTTGGCTGGATAGCTCAGTTGGTTGGAGTGTTGTCCAGGAGCGTGGAGATTCCAGTTCAATTTCCCTGTCAGGGCGCATACAGTAGCATCTCTGTGTTCTTGTCTCTCTTTCCCTGCCTCTCAAAAAACAAACAAAAAACTATCAAGATTTCTTTCCATAACCTACATTGTAAGCATGCTTTTATCTATGCAGATCTCACCTCCTGGTCTGGAATTCCTTTACCCTTCAGTAGTTACATTATTATCCTGTCATCCCTCCGCCTGCATTGGTTCAACTTTCCTTATCACTCTATCCAAAAAGTAGGTACTTTCTGCCCACAAAGTCCCTTCTTTATCTCCTAAAAGCTTGGAGAAGTTTAAAATTATTTTTTTCTTGATAGCTTGCTTATTTGTTTTTGTCTTCCTGTGGTCTGAGATTATAAAGTCCACTAGGGCAGACCATATTTTCTTTTTTGTCTAGCACATTCTGGTGCATGGTATTTAATAAATAACTGTTGAATGACAGTTTGATAATTTCAGCTTTATATAGAAATGGATACTTTAGTTGAGAAAGGGACAGGCATTTATTTACTTATTGATCTGTGAGATGATATAGGTGAATATGGACAAAAAAGAAATGATTCAGTTCTTTGGGTTGAATTTTTCAGAATTAACTTAGATGGTGCCTGGGAAGCTTTTCCTGACTAGGGAGAGTTATATTAGATCTCTCTCTTGTTTTGTCTATGACACCATGTGCTTGCTTTTTTCATAAAACTACTCAGTTACTTCAGGCAGATAGAATTTAGTTTATCATTGCATCTTCAGTACTTAGGTTGATGCCTGGCACATGGTTGTTGTGCTCAATAAATATTTGTTCAGGGAGAAATGTATTAGAATTGAGGTATGTCTTCAGAAATGAACAATTTTTTTAATTTTTAAAAAATATTTTAGTTATTGATTTTACAGAGAGAGGAGGTGGGGGGAATGAGAGGTATCAACTCTTAGTTGCTTCACTTTAGTTGTTGATTGACTTCTTGCTATATGTGCCTTGACCTGGCAACCTCAGGGTTTTGAACTGGTGATCTCAGCACTCCATGTTGATGCTTTTATCCATTGTGCCACCACAGGCCAGGCAAGAAATGAACAATTTTACTCCAGTGGATTATGGAGCTCATTGGTCCCAAGAATCATGTTGTTCTGCATTTGTTTTGCAAGTTAAAAAAAAAATCTTTATTATGGACTATTTCAAACACATATAAAAATAAAGAGATTAACAAAATGAACCACCAATATGGACCTGAGACCCAGCTTCAGTAATTATCAACACATAATCAATCTTGTTTAACCTTGTTTCTCCTTTCCTCCTCAATATTTTAAAACAATTCCCAGACGTTTTATCATTTCATCTGTAAATACTTCAGAAATGTATAATCAATTTAAGAACTGGTTAACTCTTGGAAAAACCTGATAAAAAATTCCATTTGTCTCCTTGAATCTAATTGGAGATGCCAGCTGGTGAATTTCCGTGTGCTAAACCACTTCCAAAGGCCTGACTCACTATTGAAAGCATGTACTCCATTGTAATTGCTGAAATAGCAGCAGTTTGCTGGAATATGTGATCATAGCAAAGTATGTTTTTATTAAAGGTTACTAATCAGTAAAAGGTCATGTCAGAGATAAATTTTTTGTTTTGGAGATGTACAAAGACAGTTGACACTTTAAAAATTTATATATGGCCTGACCTGTGGTGGCTCAGTGGATAAAGCATCGACCTGGGAACACTGAGGTCGCCAGTTCAAAACCCTGCACTGGCCTGGTCAAGGCACATATGGGAGTTGATGCTTCCAGCTCCTCCCCCCTTTCTCTCTCTCTCTGACTCTTTCACTCTGTGTCTCCTCTCTAAAATGAATAAATAAAAAAAAAAAGAAATTAAAAAAAATATTAAAAAAACCCCAATTTATATATGTATGTTTTTTTAGGTGACACTTTTTCATACTGTGCATTACAGGCCTTTCAGATTGTCTGGAAAATGAAAATGAAATACAGTTTGTGAATTAATAGAGTAGGTTCCTGTAGTGCTTTGTGGCTGAATTCCTGAGAGTCAGTAAAATTAGCAGCAAAATGAAAAGTTGAGTGCCAGGAGACTCAGAGCTAGAAAGACTCCTAACTAAGCCTTAGGAGGTGGAGAGTTTAGAACTTGGGCCAGAGGAAAAGTCAAATGGCATTGGAAGTGGTTGCAGTTAGTTTTACTGTAGAAGTTCAAGTTGTAACCTAGACCTCTGTAAGAGGCCTAGGATAAATAAAAGTTTCCTTAGGATGTGAAGATAAGACACTATTTTCTTCTTTTTCTACTTAGATACTGATATTTAAAGAGAGGAAAGGAGAGAGAGAAATATTGATTTCTTGTTCCATTTATTTATGCATTCATTGGCTGATTCTTTAAAAAAAATTTTTTTAATCGACTTTTTAGAGAGAGGATAGGAGAGAGTGAGAGAGAGATAGGAACATCGATCTGTTACTGTATGTGCCCTGACCAGGGATCTAACCCACAACCTAGGTGTATTGGGATGATGCTCTAACCAACTGAGTTAACTGTCTTGGGTAAGAAGGCACTGTTTTCTTCCAGCAAATATTATAAAGGATTAAGTACTGTTTCATAAAATGTGGAGAGATTGGTAATAAGAAAATAATGGTTGGATTAGAATGTTTTCTCATCCCAGTTGTTTTGTGGAAAAGAAAATAAAGAGGGATGGAAATAACCCCCGCTCTTTTCTTAAACCAAGTACATAAGAGAACAAGACCCTGTTTCTAAGAGGTTAGAAGCCCCAGCCCTACAAGAATTGCAACCTTTCTTTCTTCTTAGCCTGACTCACCACAGTCTTCTGCATGTAAGATTGATAGGAGGTGGTGCATGTGGTGATCCCAAGTTAATTCTTGGCAATTTATTTTGAAAATCTCTTTTATTTCCACCTTTATACTGTAACCCTTAGTTAATTCCTCTATTAAAGTACTTAGCACATAATGCCTTGAATAGGAATTTTGTCATAATCATCTATGTATTTGTAGCATTTAGCTCATAGTCACTTGGAAAATATTTTGTTGACACATGATCATTCCTTTCAAACTCTGAGATGATGTGATTTTGTGATTTCTCAAATGACCTTGATCCATAATGTGGGAATAGTGCTGGTCCTGGGTAGGCTCCTCTCTGTATTGTTGTTCTTCCTATATGTGTTTGTTCTCAGGCTATAGAGGCCTGATTTTTTGGGGACCTTACAGGGAACAGAAAGGTAGAGAAATTTGTGTTTAGTACAAGAGGAATATGTCAGACTGTAGTTGATAATGTTAGAACCAACCACTGGAATTCTTCAATTGCTGTTAATATGAAGAAACAGATGCCTGGAGCTCATTCTATTTCATTATTATTCTTCATTGACTGAGATTTGACCCCATACCTGTGACTGTGAGTGGAATGGATTTCAGTCTTGGTCTACAAGCTTAACAAGATATGGTCAGTCATTGGGAATTAATCAGCATCAAACAATTTAATGAGTAGCTTTTTTTGTGTATATTATAACTGCTGAAATTAATTTTTTATAAAACTAGCTTCTTGGATAAATAAAACCTATGGTTTATCATCTAAAATGGAAATGTTAAAAATCATTATTTCATCAACTTGGCCCCTATTTATCTGTTGGAAAAGTTGGAAAGCCAAATTATTTCAAACACCGTATAGGAAACAAAGTAAACGATTCATTTTCTCTAAACTTTTTTCCTCCCACCAGAAGCTTTCTTTGACTTACTTAATGACAACTATACTCTTTTAGTTGCTCTGGTCAAAATTTTGAACTCTTATCTTTCTCTTCTCATTCCTCATATCGAGTCTGCTAGGAAAACTTACTGGACCTGCCTTTAAAATATATCCAAAATCAACCAGTTCTCACCCATCCTTGCAGCTGCCACTGTGGTCTAAGCCACTGTACTCTCTTGCTTGGATTGTTGTTGTACCTCCTAACTAAATGCCCAGCTTCCACCCTTTCCTTTATTCTCAACACAGCAGTTTGAATAATTTTTTTTTTTAAGGGAGTGAGAGACAGGAAGGGAGGTGAGAAGCATCAACTTGTAGTTGCAGCACTTATAGTTGTTCACTGATTGCTTCTCATACATGCCTTGACTTGGGGGCTCAAACTGAGCTAGTGACCCCTTGCTCAAGCCATCAACAATGGTATCATGTCAATGATGCCACGCTCAAGCCAGCAACCCCTGAGCCTGCACTTAAGCTGGCGACCTAGGGGTTTCGAATCTGGGACCTTAGTGTCCCAGGTCAGTGTTGTATCCACTGTGCCACCAAAGGTCAGGCACTTTTCTTTGTTTTTTTATTTTTATTTTTTGCGGCAGAGACAGAGAAAGCGACAGATAGAGACGGACAGACAGGAAGGGAGAGAGATGAGAAGCATCAGGATCCTTAGTTCACTGATTGCGTTCTTATGTGCCTTGACCGGGAGTGGGAGGCTGGGGGTGGGGAGGATACAGCAGAGCGAGTGATACCTTGGGCTCAAGTCAGAAACCTTGAGCTTCAAGCCAGCGACCAATGGGCTTAAGCCAGTGACCATGGAGTCATGTTTATGTCTCATACTTAAGCTAGCAACCCTATGCTCAGGCTGGTAAGCCTATGCTCAAGCCAGCAACCTTGGGGTTTCAAACCTGGGTCCTCTGTGTCCCAGTCCAATGCTCTATCCACTGCGCCACCCACTGGTCAGGCCACTTTTCTTCGTTTTTAATTTCTAAAACATTTTCTGTCTTAATAAAAGGCAGTGTGTTTAGTAGTATGTTTTTTTCTTTTGTTCTTTTTTTTTTTTTTTTACAGGGACAGAGAGAGAGTCAGAGAGAGGGATAAATAGGGACAGACAGACAGGAACGGAGAGAAATGAGAAACATTAGTTTTTCATTGCGACACCTTAGTTGTTCATTGATTGCTTTCTCATATGTACCTTGACTGTGGGCCTTCAGCAGACCGAGTAACCCCTTGCTCGAGCCAGCGACCTTGGATCCAAGCTGGTGAGCTTTTTGCTCAAGCCAGATGGGCCTGCACTCAAGCTGGTGACCTCGGGTCTCGAACTTGGGTCCTCTGCATCCCAGTCCAACGCTCTATCCACTGCGCCACCGCCTGGTCAGGCAGTAGTATGTTGTAAAATAAGTACAACTCACTGGAATTTTTTTTTTTTTTAGAGAGAGGAAGGTGTAGAGAGAAAGAGAGAAGTATCAACTCACATTGTTCCACTTAGTTGTGCACCCTTTGATTGCTTCTTATGCATGCCCTAACTGCCCTTGAGGTGGCGCCCTTAGGGATTCTCCTGGAAACTTTGGTGCTCCAGGATGATGCTCTGTCCACTGTACCATCGGCCAGAGCAAGTCACTTAACCTTTTTGCTCTGGTTCCAAACTGAAAATGAAGTGATTGGGTGTGTTAACTTCTGAGATTTAGTTATAAAAATTTAGTCATTTCATATTTTATTGGCATTTCTCAAAAACCTAGTAAAATAAAAGATTAAAAGACTTTGCTTATTATTTTGTTTACATATAAATATACTTCATTTCAATATACAGTAAGTTAGACTTGGATTCTCAAGGTATTTACTTAGTGGATGAATAAAGCAACCTTTTTTTTTAGAGAGAGAGACAGACCATCAGGAAAGGAGACGAGAAGCATCTCTCAAAGTTGTGGCCCCTTAGTTGTTCATTGATTCCTTTCTCATATGTGCCTTGATAGGGGGGCTCCAGCTGAGCCAGTGATGCTTTGCTCAAGCCATTGACCTTGGGCTTCAAGCCAGTAACTTTTTGGCTTCAAGCCAGTGACCTTAGGCTTCAAGCCAGCAACCATGTCTGTGATCCTACAGACTTGAGCTCAAGCCAGCGATCTCGGGCTTTTAGCATCACAGGTCAATGCTCTATCCACTGTGCCACCGCACGATCAGGCTAAAACCCTTTTATAAGGTAGTCTCATGTAGAAAATTTTTGAAATTTTTAAAAATCAGTTTCAAAATACATTTTCTGACAACTTGGAACTAAATATTTAGGATCTCATTTTGAAATTAATAATTGTAATAAATGTGTCTTATTTCCATTTAGATATTTTTTAAAAGTAACTCATCACTATTTAGCAGTTGCCTTTTTCTGTTAAGGCTTTCATTAAAATACTATTGCTTTACTTATTCTCCCCTGAGTTCCTTTTCCTGAGAATAAAGGATTGAGCTCATACCTTTGCATAATGATCCAGAGAGTATTTTAAGCTTGGCATGTTCAAACCTGGCTGAGTGGATTAAATATGTGGACAGTCTTGCACATTAGAACATTTTTTAAGTTCCAACCCACAAATTATGCTTTAAATGAACATAGACAGGTATAAAATTAATACTAAACTTTGAATAGTACAGACATTGAAAATGCCTGTTGCCCTGGTGACTGATTTCCAGTGAGGCTCCTGCTTGCCCTGCACATTTCTTCCTCTGCTTTATACAGTGCCAAGAGCAGAGTTAGGAGAGGCTTTGCTCCCTTCACGCTCTGCTATCTTCTGCTTTCGGCAGGGAAAAGGCTGCTGTTTTACTTCTTAAAGTCCTACCGTATGGAAAGTTTCTATAAATAAACCTTGGATTTATGATTGGACTTCTAAATTTGTAATATTAACAATCCATGACTAAAGCCAATATAAATACCTATTTAACATGTATATTGTGCCTGACCAGTGGAGATGCAGTAGATAGAATGTCAACCTGGGACCTGGAGGTCGCCAACTTGAAGTGCAGGGTCATCAGCATGATCCCACGGTCGTTTGCTTGAGCCCAAATTTGTTGGCTTGAAGCCCAAGTTCACTGGCTTAGCTTGAACACTCCATCCCCCCCCCCCCGTCACATATGAGAGGCAATCAGTGAACAACTAAAGTGCTGCAACTGTGAGTTGATGCTTCTTATCTTTCTCCCTTCCTGTCCCCCCTTTCAAAACACGAAACAAAACAAAAACCCATATATATTGCGTACAGAACCCTGGCATTGTTTCAGTGAGAGGTCACCAGCACAGTACCTAAATGACCAATTCAATTAATTTCTTCTCTCAGTTGGTATGGATGAGGTTCTTGTTTTTTAATTTAAAGTTCTATTTGATTTTAGCAAGAGGAATGGGGAGAGACAGGAACACCAATCTGTTCCTATATGTGCGATGACCAGGGATCGAACTTCCAACCTTGGTTCTTCAGGACGATGCTCTAACTGGCCAGAGCAAAGAGGACCTTGTTTTGTTGTCAGGCAAAAACTAGTTAGCTCAGGGGTTGGGAACCTATGGCTCGCGAGCCAGATGTGGCTCTTTTGATGGCTGCATCTGGCTCACAGACAAATCTTTAATTAAAAAAATAATGTTAAAAATATAAAACATTCTCATGTATTACAACCCATTCATTTCCTACCGCTCATGTTCATGGTTGCGGGTGGGTGGAGCCAATCACAGCTGTCCTCCAGAACAACACCAAATTTTTATTGGATAATGCCTAATGCACACGGGTTGTTGTGAGGTCAGGAAGTAAACTTCCCTCCTTTTAAATCAAATAGTCAGCTAGCTAATTGCAGAAACCCTTTTGATGAAGAAGATGGCTAAAAGAAATAAAGAGGAGTATTGTACTTTTTAGCAGGAGTGGACGGAGAAACTTGCCTTTGTGGAGAGAGCAGGTTCTGCAGTGTGTCTAATATGCAGTGATAAAATTGCATCAATGAAACGGTCAAATATAAAGCAGCACTTCGACACACACCATACTACATTTGCATCGAAATATCCAGCAGGGGACAGCAGGAAGAAAGCATGTCAAGAGCTACTATGCAGAGTGCAAGCTAGTCAGCATCAACTCCGTGTTTGGACCCAACAAGGTAACTGGAATTGGGCTAGCTTTGCTGGTGCTTTAGCAATTATGAGAAACGCAAAGCCATTCACAGATGGGGAGTATGCCAAAATATTCATGCTTGAGCCTGACCTGTGGTGGCGCAGTGGATAAAGCGTCGACCTGGGAACACTGAGGTCGCCAGTTCAAAACCCTGCACTGGTCTGGTCAAGGCACATATGGGAGTTGATGCTTCCAGCTCCTCCCCCCTTTCTCTCTTTCTGTCTGTCTGTCTGTCTCTCTCTCTGTGTCTCCTCTCTAAAATGAATAAAATAAAAAGAAATTAAAAAAAATATTCATGCTTGATGTTGCCAGTAAGCTTTTTGACAGCTTTTCGGATAAAGATAAGGTAATCAAACAAATAAAAGACATGTCTCTGTTGGCAAGAACTGTTCACAATTGTACCATCCTGATGGCAAATCAAATTGAGGCAACACAAGTGAAGGGCATAAATGCAGCACCATTCTTTTCTCTTGCTTTGGATGAGTCAACAGACGTAAGCCATTTATCCCAGTTCAGCGTGATTGCAAGGTATGTTGTCAGTGACACACTATGTGAGAAAGTCTTGCTGTTATGCCTATGAAAGAGACAACAAGAGGGAAGGATTTATTCAAATCTTTCACGGAGTTCACTAAAGAAAAAAGTCTACCGGTGGAAAAACTTATTTCAGTGTGTACTGATGATGCTCCGTGCATGGTGGAGAAAAACAGAGGATTCGTAGCGCTTCTTCATGAACATGAAAAGAGACCCATCCTAAGTTTTCACTGCATCCTACATCAGGAGGCACTTTGTGCTCAGATGTGTGGTGAGCAGCTTGGTGAGGTGATGTTGCTGGTCATTTGGGTGGTCAACTTTATTGTTGCCCGAGCTTTAAATGATCGCCAGTTTAAAACACTGCTGGATGAAGTTGAGAATAATTATCCTAGTCTACTTCTGCACAGCAATGTGCATTGGTTGTCAAGAGGGAAGGTGCTCAGTAGTTTCTCGGCTTGTCTGAGCGAAATCCAGACTTTTATTGAAATGAAAAACATCGAGCATCCTGAGTTAGCTAACACTGAGTGGCTCCTGAAGTTCTGCTGTCTCATGGACATGACTCAAGATCTGAACCAGCTCAATGTGAAAATGCAAGGCGTTGGAAACACGGCCTTATTTCTTCAACAAGCAGTGTTTGCATTTGAAAACAAGCTGGAACTCTTCATTGCTGACATTGAAACAGGTCATTTACTACACTTTGAAAAACTGGGAGAGTTTAAAGATGCATGCACAGCAAGTGACCCTGCTCAACATCTAGATCTCCAGCAGCTAGCAGACTTCACATCTAATCTCCTGCAGTTATTCAAAGTGTGCTTTGGAGAATTTCATGAGCACACTCGTCTTTTTAAGTTCATCACCCATCCACACGAGTGTGCAATGGATAGCGCCGACCTGAGTTATATCCCGGTGTCTCTGTCAGAGATTTTGAGCTACAAGCTGCTGACCTGAAGTCCTCAGACATGTGGGTGAATAAGTTTAAGTCACTGAATAAAGATTTGGAAAGACTTGCACGACAGCAGAGTTGGTGAGCAAACAGAAGTGGGGAGAAATGAAAAAACTTCAACTCGCAGACCAACTGATTGTCAAAACTTGAAACTCGCTTCCTGTCACATACCACACACTGCAGCTTTTGAGTATTGCTGTACTGACAATTTTTGGCTCTACATATGCATGTGAGCAGTCTTCCTCACATCTAATAGAACGTTAAGACCAACCTACGATCACGTTTAACGGATGGAAGTTTCAATCCCTGCATAAAGCTTAACCTCACCACATATTGCTGTTATGCCTATGAAAGAGACAACAAGAGGGATCAGATTATGAAGGACCAGACTACAAAGCCATCAGCAAAACCATGCAGCACCAGAAGTTGCATAAATGGTAAGAAATACTTTATTCATCATTGGTTAGTAATAGCATAATATTATTAAAAAGAATTCAGAGATGTACTGTACCTTAAAAGTGTTGGTATTACATAAAATGCACACAGTTTTTTTGTATTTAGTGTTAAACATATTGTATGGCTCTCACCGAATTACATTTTAAAATATGTGACGTTCATGACTCTCTCAGCCAAAAAGGTTCTTGATCCCTGAGTTAGCTGGTAGTTTCTAGTGATTGCACTTTGACTTTTTTTGTGTATGAATTGTTGGTGTAATTATGTAGCAGATATTCATGAAAATGTATAAATGCATTAGATTTTGACAGACTGTGTTGTTTAAATATACAAAGGGAGCTGATTTTTTAGAAGAATCCTATCGTTAATTCATTTTGTAAATTTGAGTCAGTTGGGCCTTCAGTTAACAAGTATGTAATGGGTACCTATTATATGCCAGACATTGCTAGGTCCTGGGGCTGTATAGAAGATGTTTCCTGTTCAGACAAGTAAGAGAAAAATGGAAACCTGGGGACAATAAAATGTTTTACCACTGTAATGGAGAAATGGACAAATGCCATGTGATTATGGTGGAGAGGCACTGAATTGGAAAAGGTTTTAGAAAAATGTTTCAATTGGATTTTTTTTTTTTAGGTGAAAGGAGGGGAGGTAGTGTAGGAGGCAGACTCTCCGCATGTGATTCGACCAGGATCTACCTGGCAATCCTGTCTGGGGCTCATGCTTGAGTACTGAGCTGTTATTAGCACCAGACACTGACATGTCCAACCCAGTTTTCCTCAGTGCCTGGGGCCATGCTTGAACCGGTCTGAGCCACTGGCTGTGAGAAGGGAAGAGGGAGATGGAGAGTTTCGTGAGCGCACTTGTCTTTTTAAGGGCAGGGGGAAGAAGCAGATGGTTGCTTCTCCTGTGTACTCTGCCCAAGGATCGAACCTGGCATGTCCATATGCTGGGCCCATACTCTATCCAGTGAACTACTGGCCAGGGCCACAATAAAGTCTTAAATAATAATAACAGCTATTTACGACAATGCTTATATTGTATTGAGTACCTACTGTAAACTAGGATTAATGTTAATGACCAGGAAAGAGGGGAAGAACATTTCAGGCAGTAGGAGAAACAAACTATCAAAGATTTTGTATCTTATAAGTAAGAAGTTTGGTTTGGCTAATGGCTAGAGGGAGATCAATGGCCACAGACAGCAAAGGCTAGTACAGCTGGGTGGGATCAGATTATGAAGGACCTGAAGTACAGTGTCCCTGCCACCATGTTTTTGTTCTTATTTTCTTACATAAAGAGCCTTTCTCCTTACTTTGCCAATGTAACCTATTTATAAAGGTCTAGGTTTAGCACACCTTTTATGTGCAACTTTCCCCTCTTTTCCTAAATATTATTATTATTATTTAAACTGAATTATTGCAGCCTGACTTGTGGTGGTGCAGTGGGTAAAGCGTCGACCTGGGAACACTGAGGTCGCCAGTCAAAACCCTGCACTGGTCTGGTCAAGGCACATATGGGAGTTGATGCTTCTAGCTCCTCCCCCCTTTCTCTCTTTCTCTCTCTCTCTCTCACACTCTGTATCTCCTCTCTAAAATGAATAAAATAAGAAAAGAAAAATTTTAAACTGAACCATTTCTTGTAACTTAGTCTGATTTAGCTTTCAACTCCTAAAGGGCAGAGAGAGAATGAATCTTCTTTAGTACCTGGTATAGTGCTCAGCACATTGTGGGGACCCAAGAAATGCACAATGAGTGTATGAACATGGAACATAGATAGCAGCCATTGAGACAGTCCGGCTACAATGGTTGAATTGCCAACATTTATTTAAAAGGCATTTCTTAAAACCAGTAAGAGCAGTTTTCAGAGGTTTAAGGTTGAAAAACAAGTTAATAGGAGTATTCCACAGGGTTGTTGTGAGGATTATATTAATTAGTATGTACAGTTAAGCACTTAGAATAGTGCCTGGCATATAGTAAGTGCCCAGTTAGTGTTACCTGTTGTTTAATTCTCTTTCTCTGGGCATATTTTAAAAAATTTTTTAAAAAGTGATATCACTATTTTAATTTAATTTAATTTTAATTTTAATTTATTTTGTGGCAGAGATAGAGAGAGGGACAGATCGGGACAAACAAGGAAGGGAGAGAAATGAGAAACATCAGTTCTTTGTTGCAGCTCCTTAGTTGTTCATTGATTGATTTCTCCTATGTGCCTTGACCGGGGGGCTACAGCAGACCGAGTGGCCCCTTGCTTGAGCCAGTGACCTTGGGTTCAAGCTGGTGAGCCTTGCTTAAACCAGATGAGCCCGCGCTCAAGCTGGCAACCTCGGGTCTTGAACCTGGGTTCTCCACATCCCAGTCCAACGCTCTATCCACTGTGCCACCGCCTGGTCAGGCTCCTTCTCTGGGCATTTTGCCAGTAACAGAGTTTACCCACTGTTGTGGGCATGGAAAGCATAGAAAGGAGATATGACCACAGCTTCTTTTGAGCCTGATGTGTGGTGGCACAGTGGATAAAGTGTTGACCTGGAATGCTGATGTCACTGGTTCAAAACCCCAGACTTGCCTTGTCAAGGAACATATGAGAAGCAACTATTATGAGCTGATACTTCCTGCTCCTCCCCTCTTTCTCTCTTTCCCTAAAATCAATATATAAAATATTATTAAAAAGAAGAAGGAAACAGCTTCTTTTGAAACCAAATATCCTTTAAGAACTGAAAGAACTGCCTATATTGCATGAACATTTATTTTTCTGTTTGTGTTTTAGTGATCGAAGGGTATGATTGGCATGGAATTGAATTTCATCAGTCTGTGGGAATTGTAAACAAGGTAGGTCCCAAGTTTATTTACTCTTTCTTGCCTAAGGTGTTTTTGTTAGTGTTTTCAGTTCTTCTTAACTAGAATAGATCAGATTTGATTATTGTTTAGGGAAACACTTATTGTGGCCATATGGTTTATCTAATATTGTAGATTACACCTAGTATGTTATTAGAGTGTATAAAATGTCAAAGAAACAGCACAACAATATAAAATGTTGGCGGTCATAAGACAGAACCATGAATTTAAACACATGAGCTTACACACCGTGACTCTATCCTTAAAGGGCAGAATTCTTGTATTGGAGGCATTATGCTTAAAACCAGCTTGGGGTAGTGGAAAGTGAGAGGCTAGCTAATTCTTCTGGTCACTCTGAAATTCTGTAGCTTCTGTTAATGGTAGACTAAATGTAGCAAAGGGCCTGTCTCCCCAGCTAGTATAGTAGCCAGGCTGTTACTGAAAACTATAATTTTTTTGTGTGTGTGTGTGTGACAGAGACAGAGATAGGGGCAGACAGACAGGAAAGGAGAGGGATGAGAAGCATCAAGTCTTTGTTGTGGCACTTTAGTTATTCATTGATTGCTTTTTCATGTGTGCCTTGACCAGGGGGCTATAGCAGAGTGAGTGACCCCTTGCTCAAACCAGCAATCTTGGGCTCATGCCAGTGACCTTGGGGCTCAAGCCAGCAACCATGGGGTTATGTCTATAATCCTACGCTCTAGCTGGTGAGCCCACGCTCAAGCCGATGAACTGGTGCTCAAGTCGGCGACCTCAGGGTTTTGAACCTGGGTCCTCTGTATCCCAGTCCAACGCTCTATCCACTGCGCCACCACCTGGTGAGGCTGACAGCTATAAATTTTTAGTGCCGATAACGGTATCTGTTCATCTGTAGCCTCTAGAGTTTAAGTTGACATAACTTGCTTGTGTTTCTAACTTAAGCTCCAGAGCATGAACAAAAGTACAGCACATATGGCTTTGACTCATATATCTTATGTCTGATGTCAACAGAAAGAGCTATAGATGGCAGCTTCACACAGTTCTGCAAACCTATTTCTGTCAGAACCTTTCCTGTCAAAGTAAGGAATAATGCTAGTTCATGTAGTTCTAGCTTTCCATGGTCGTAAGTTATGTGGAAACACTATTGCTCATTGGTGCGGGAAACTTTGATTACTTGGAGAGTGAACTTGATAGCCACCCCCCCCCCCAAAAAAAACAAAAAACAACAACAGCAAAAACCACAACAAATGGTAGTTCTCCCCTTTAAACACCCAACCAGTAATCCCGTGATTTTGTACATGGGGTTCCATGGCTTTGTACTCCTGCTGCATCTGCACTTAGAACAGCATAGGTTCTTGAGATTGGCTTTCTCTCAGTCACAAAGGATAGAAACTGATAATACATTGCTACAAGGAAAAACATTTGAGCTACTTCCTATGGCAGAAGGCACATGGTCTTTGGAATTGACACTACTTCTTAGGAAGGAAGATAAAGAGGGGAGAGTAAAGTTTAACTTCTGCAAAATCATCCGTTTATCACCATCAGGTGCCTGAATTTTTGGGGTCTGGTCTGGGTGGTCAGTCAGGAAACTATCTCCTTTCTGTTCTCCTTTGTACTGTATTGGGGTAAAAATAAACAGGAAATATTTCAGGGAAATACTGTAAGAATTAACAGAAGACAGAGAGAACTAACATTTCTTGAATGTCTACTAAGGGTTAGGCATGTTACTGTAAACTTGCACAATATGGAATTCTATGAAATATAGAAAGTTAATTGATACTACAATTTTTCAAGTCTAAGTGGAAAATATAGTGAATATCACTATCTGGAACTATTTTGACCTTTATTTTTTTATTTTACTTTATTTTTTTTTTAAGTGAGAGGCAGGGAGGCAGACAGATAGACTCCTCCATTCTCCCCAACTTGCATCCATCCAGCAAGCCCCTTACTGGGCTATGCTCTGCCCATCTGGGGCCACTGCTCTATTGCTTGGTAATCAAGCTATTTTTAGCCCTTGAGGTGAAGCCATGGAGCTGTCCTCAGTGCATGGGCAACTTGCTCAAACCATTCAAGCCATGGCTGGTGGGGGGAAGAAAGGGAGAAGGGGGAGGGCTCTGGTTCGAGACCCCAAGGTCGCCAGCTTGAGCATGGAACCATCTGGCTTGAGCAAAAGCTCGCCAGTTTGGACCCAAGGTCGCTGGCTCAAGCGAGGGGTTGCTCGGTCTGCTGAAGGCCCACGGTCAAGGCACATGTGAGAAAGCAATCAATGAACAACTAAGGTGTTGCAACGAAAAACTGATGATTGATACTTCTCATCTCTCTCCGTTCCCTGTCTGTCTGTCCCTGTCTATCCCTCTCTCTGACTCTCTCTCTGTCCCTGTAGAAAAAAACCCCAAAAAACTAGTCATACAACTATGAGCTAAAGCTTCTCATCTCTCTCCCTTTCTGTCAGTCTCTGCCTCTTTCTCTCTCTCTCTCTCTCTCATTCTCACCCGCACGCTAATAAAAAAAAAAAAGAAAATAAGTAAGAAATGAAGCGAACAGGAAAAAAAAAAAAGAAGCAGCAACCGATAAATGCACAACTGAGTGGAAAGTGTTTATAAGAGATCTTTTGGGGGTGCTGAAAATGTAACACTGGAGTGTGGCAATCATTATACAACACTACAAATTTACTAAAAAATCACAACTATACACTTTATGATTTTTGTGTGTTTTTTTTGTTTTATTTTTTTTACAGGGACAGAGAGAGGGATAGATAGGAACAGACAGAAACAGAGAGAGGTGAGAAGCATCAATCATTAGTTTTTCGTTGCTGTTGCAACACCTTACTTGTTCATTGATTGCTTTCTCACATGTGCCTTGACCGCGGGCCTTCAGCAGACCAAGCCACCCCTTGCTGGAGCCAGCGACCTTGGGTCCAAGCTGGTGAGCTTTTTGCTCAAGCCAGATGGGCCCGCGCTCAAGCTGGCGAGCTTGGGGTCTTGAACCTGGGTCTTCCACATCCCAGTCCGATGCTCTATTCACTGCGCCACTGCCTGGTCAGGCAACACAACTATACACTTTAAACAGGCAAATTTTGCAGTACATAAATTATACCTCAATACAGTGTTTTTTATTTTCTTTTAAGGAGTACAGGCATCCCTCAGAGACACTGCAGGTTGTATTCCAAACCACCAGTTAAGAATGTATCACAAAAATGCAAAGTCATCATCTTCTTGCTGGTGGATGGTCTTGCTTTCAATTTGTAAAACATGCAGCATCTGTGAGGTGCAATAAAGCAAAAGCGCAATAAAACGAGGCATGCCTGTATGTTTATCTGTTCCCTGAAGCAAGACACGAAGTAGCCAAGAGGAAAAGTACAGTAATTCATTCGACAGGAAAGTAAAAATCAAAATATTCATAGTTTAAAAAATATTGTTTCTATTTCAACCCCATAAAGACAGTATTGTATCCCTGGAGAACTCTCTGTAAACCTTACTAAGACCACAAAAGCTTACTATCTTAGGAGCAGAAAGATAATGAATTTAGAAACTTTAAATATAAAATAAGGAGAAGAAATGCTTCAATTTAATTTCCTACTTTAAAAGAATGGTCATTTCTTTACAAGCACAATGACAACAGTTAATTCCCTCAGCTAGACAAAACATTCAGGTAGGGGATTTTCTGGTATTTTTGACGATCAATATGCATTGGTTTCAGGGACTTTTGCTGAGTTTCCCCAAACAGCAGAACTATATTTTATTTACTCCATTTACAGCCACAGAGATCAACCAAAACTGCACCAAATAAACAAACAAAATTAACATTTGCTTTGAGATATGAAAATATTAACCTACTCTGACCTCTACTGCACCAACTTCAGCAAAACCTGGGTCAAGTCTCAACTTCCCAAAACAGCACAGGTGTCTCTAATTTCAGACCTATTAGTCTCCTCTCTGCCTTTGGCTAAATCAGTAGCAAGCCCAAAAAATAAAAAATAAAAAATAAACTCTATGAACTCATATAGGTATTTTCTTTCTTTCTCCATAAAACAATGTTCTAGAACACACAAATAACATATGTCAATATATAGTTTTGTTTTTGCCTAGCTGGTGGTGGCACAGTGAATAGAGTGTTGACAGTGGATAGAGCATCCCAGTCCGATGCTCTATCCACTGTGCCACCACCTGATCAGGCAGGTTTTTTTTTGTGTGTGACAGAGACAGAGGGACAGATAAGGACAAATGGACAGAAGAGAGAGAGATGAGAAGTATCAGTTCTTTGTTGTTGCACCTTAGTTCATTGATTGCTTTCTCATATGTGCCTTGATCAGGGGGCTACAGCAGACAAAGTGACCCCTTGCTCAAGCCAGCAACCTTAGGCTCAAGCTGGTGAGCCTTACTCAAACCAGTTGAGCCTGTGCTCAAACTGATGACTTCAGGGTTTCCAACCTGGGTCCTTTGCATCCCAGTTCGATGCTCTATCCACTGCGCAACAGCCTGGTCAGGCATCTTGGTGCCCCCTTTCACCACTCTTAGTCAACATAGCCCTGGAAGTCCTAGCCACAGCAGTCAGACAAGAAGAAGAAATAAAAGGCATCCAAATTGGAAAAGAAGAAATAAAACTATCGTTATTTGCAGATGATGTGATACTGTATATAGAAAACCCTAAAGTCTCAGTCAAAAAATTACTGGAACTGTTAAATGAATTCAGCAAGGTGTCAGGATATAAAATTAACACTCAGAAATCAGAGGCATTTTTATACACCAACAATGAACTGTCAGAAGGAGAAATTAAGGAAACAATCCCCTTCACTATTGCAACCAAAAAAATAAAGTACCTAGGAGTAAATTAACCAAGGAGATTAATGACTTGTACTTGGAAAATTATAAAACACTGACTGATAAAAGAAATCAAGGAAGATGCAAACAAGTGGAAGCATATACCGTGCTCATGGATAGGAGGAATAAACATCATTAAAATGTCTATATTACCCAAAGCAATTTATAAATTCAATGCAATACCAATTAAAATACCAATGACATACTTCAAAGATATAGAACACATATTCCAAAAATTTATATGGAACCAAAAAAGAACACGAATAGCCTCAGCAATCTTGAAAAAGAAGAATAAGTGGGAGGCATCACACTTCCTGATATCAAGCTATACTACAAGGCCATTGTACTCAAAACAGCTTGGTACTGGCATAAGAACAGGCATATAGTTTAATGGAACAGAACCCAGAACCCAGAAATAAACCCACACGTTTATGGACAAATGATATTTGACAAAGGCGGTAAGAGCATACAATGGAGTACAGCCTCTTCAACAAATGATGTTGGGAAACTTGAAAGCTACCTGCAAAAATATGAAACTAGACCACCAACTTACACCATTCACAAAAGTAAACTCAAAATAGATAAGAGACTTAAATGTAAGCCATGAAACCAGAAGCATCTTAGAAGAAAACATAGGCAATAAGCTCTCCGACATCTGTCGCAGCAATATATTTGCTGATATATCTTCATGAGCAAGTGATATTAAAGGTAGGATAAACAAATGGGACTATATCAAACTAAAAAGCTTTTGCACAACTAAAGCCAATAAGAACAGAGTAAAAAGACAAACCACACAATGACAGAACATGTTCGACAATACGTCTGATAAGGGGTTAATAACCAAAATTTATAAAGAACTTGTAAAACTCAACCACAGGAAGATAAACAATCCAATCAAAAAATGGGCAAAAGAAATGAATAGACACTTCTCCAAAGAGGACATACAGATGGGCCAATAGGCATATAAAAAAATGCTCAACATCACTAATCATTAGAGAAATGCAAAGTAAAACCACCTCACATCAGTCAGAATGGCGCTCATCCAGAAAACAACACAGAATAAGTGCTGGCGAGGATGTGGAGAAAAGGGAACCCTCCTGCACTGCTGGTGGGAATGCAGACTTGTGCAGCCACTGTGGAATACAGTATGGAGATTCCTCAAAAAAATTAAAAATCGAACTGCCTTTTGACCCAGCTATCCCACTGTTAGGAATATACCCCAAGAACACCATAGCACTGTTTGAAACGGAGAAATGCACCCCCATGTTTATGGCAGCATTGTTTACAATAGCCAAGATCTGGAAACAGCCCAAGTGTCCCGTCAGTGGACGAGTGGATTAAAAAGCTTTGGTACATATATACAATGGAATACTATGGAGCTGTGAAAAAGGAGGAAATCTTACCTTTTGCGACAACATTGATGGACCTGGAAACTATTATATTGAGTGAAATAAGCCAGGCAGAGAAAGAAAAATATCATATGACCTCACTCATTTAAGGAATCCAATGAACAATGTGAACTGAGGAAAGGAATTGAGACAGTGGAGGGATCAAAGGGACCAGAGGAAAAGAGGACAGAGGGAAAGGGGCTGATACGATGGGATAAACTTGAAGGGAAGTGGGGAGGGCGCTATGGGGAGGGCAGCAAGGGAGATATTGAGGGGAATATGGGGGAGGGGCAGATGCATTTGGGGTGACACTAGAATTTATGTAAACACAATAAATTTAAATCAATAAAAAATAAATAAAGTGAGGAGGGGAGATAGATTCCTGCATACACCCCAACTGGGATCCACCTGGCAACCCCTATTTGGGGCCAATGCTCAAATCAACTGAGCTATCTTTAGTGTCTGAGGCCAACACTCAGAATAACTGAGCTATCCTCAGTGCCCGGGGCTGATGCTCGAACCAGTTGAGCCACTGGCTGCAAGAGGGGAAGAAAGAAAGGGGAGAGGGAAGAAAAGATAAGCCAGTGGTTGATTCTCATGTGTACCCTGATTGGTGTTGAACCCAGAACATCTGCACACCAAGCTGACACTCCATCCACTGAGCCAACCAGCCAGGGCCTCATTACTTTAGTTTTTATTGATTCTTCTTATATGTGGGGGGAGGCAGTATGCCAGTTGAACCAATGAGCCTGTGCTCAAGCCTGCGATCTTGGGGTTTTGAACCTGGGTCCTCAGCATCCCAGGTCAATGCTTTATCCATTGTGCCACTAGCTGGTCAGGATTTTTTTTTTTTTTTATTTTGAGAGAGTCAGGGAGAGAGACAGGTTAAGCTACTCCTGTTTTTGCCCTGATCTGGAACTCGACCTGGCAACCTCTGCACTCTGGGACGATGATACTTCAACCAACTAAGCTATCTGGCCAGGGCTTAAATTTTATCGATTTTTAGATAGAGGAAGAGAGAGATGAGGGAGGGGAAGGGAAACATTCATTTGTTGTTCCACTCCGTCATACATTCTTTGGTTGTTTCCCGCATGAATCCTGATTGGGAATTGAACCCGCAATCTTGTCATTTTGGAATGATGCTCTTAACCAACTGAGCTAACCGGCCTGGGCTATATATAGTACTTTTTCTTAAGGGTCTACATTTGCTGCATACCACTTTGAAAATAACACCCTGGGACTGCCTTGTGCTAAGAAAAAGGTGATAAATGTCCTTTCTGCTTCAGAGAAGATTATCTTAATGCTACCTGAAGATGGTTAAGTTTTAGGCACTGATAACTATTTGTCATCTCTGCCTTGAATCTGAGGCCACATTTCATTACGTGGTAATCTTTTGATATAAGGAGAGTGTCAGCTGAATTTTTCAGTGGGCCTCAGTTTGAGCGGTATAATATTTCCACAGGATATTTGGCATAGGATGGTGGCATTTTTGGTTGTCATGGTGACTGGGGAGGAGGGAAGAGATGCACCATTGTCTTTTGGTGGTCAGAAGCCAAGGATTGCAGTCCGAAACAAAGAATTGCTCATCTAAAATGAGAATAGTGTTGTTGAGAGACTGATCTAATTGAACCTGAAGGCTGGGCAGATTGGTAGACAATATTTTATTTTATCTCCATTATTTATTTATTTATTTATTAAAATTTATTTTATTTTTATTTTATTTATCTTAGAGAGGAGACACAGAGTGAGAGAGAGAGAGAAAGAGAGAAAGGGGGGAGGAGCTGGAAGCATCAACTCCCATATGTGCCTTGACTGGACCAGTGCAGGGTTTTGAACTGGCGACCTCAGTGTTCCCAAGTCGATGCTTTATCCACTGCGCCACCACAGGTCAGGCTATTTATTTTTTTTAATAGAAGGAAAGGGAGATAGATGCCTGCATGCACCCCACCCGGGATTTACCCAGCAACCCCTGTCTAGGGCCAGTACTCAATCAACCAAGCTGTCCTCAATGCCTGAGGCAGACACTCAGACCAACTGAGGTATCATATCTCAGTGCCCGGGGCCAATGCTTGAACCAATCAAGCCATTGACTGCAAGAGAGGAAGAGAGAGAAAAGGGGGAGAGGGAGAGGAGAGGAATATAAGCAGATGGTTTCTTCTCATGTGTACCCTGATTAGGGATCGAATCTGTGATGTCTGCTGGCTAGGCCAGCACTCCATCCACTGAGCCAACTGGCCAGGGCCTATCTCTTATTAAAGAAGTTATTGCTTAAGGTAGGAAGTTTTCTGAAAGAATGTTTCAGAGCTGTGGTATATAATCTCTAAACTCTTCAAGGACAATTAGGCCATGTTTTCTTATTTGGGGGAGAGAATAAGGTATTTTCCTGAAAATTCTGAAAGCATTGCCAGTATGAATGTGTGTTGAATCTCTAAAATTATTAGAACTTGAATGGTTAGAATTGTTTAGTGGTTAAAGAAAATTGGCATTATATTTCTTTAGTAATCTGTACATCTCTATGGTTGGTAGAAGTAACATACTTTGTGTGTGGCATTCTAGTGATTCTTGAATACTGCTTATACTGTTCTTTCTTTCTCTTTCTTTTTTCTTTCCTTTTCCTTTTCAAGACCAAATGATGTATTCTTTTGGCAGATCAATAAGATTATATTTGGTATGTCATTAAACTTGTAACTTGTTTTATTTGAGTCTAATGTAGGACTTTGACAAAGATTTTAGGGAACATAAGTATTCTCAACTTCCTAGGGCAGGGATTTTCAACCTTGTTTATCTTGTAGCACATATAAACTAATTACTGAAATTCTGCAGCACACCAAAAAATAAATTGTTTTTCCTCATCTGACAAAATAAATAGGTATAATTTTGATTAATTCATGTTGGATGGCTATTGTTGTGTTGGCTGTTGTCATTTTTGGTATGACAATATAAGGGAAAAGAGGTCAGTGTTCCTGACTCAAAAGTTCCATATTGCATGTTTTAAAAACTCTTGCAGCACACTGGTTGAAAATCACTCTCCTAGGGTAGTGTTTCTCAAACTATTTTGCTGTGACTCATAATTGAAGACATTTTATCTTAAGACCCATAAGTATACAGATAATCTGAAACAAAAGTTTCATAAAATAATACCCTTACTACATTGTGACTTTCTGCTTTACTACCCTTGGCTAAACCACCTTCATCTCTCTCTCTTAGACTTCTCCAATAGCCCTTGATTGTACTTCCTTTCCCCCCACACAACTCTCTTCTCTTTTCTGCTGTCTGAATGATGATTTAATGATGTTATTCGGGCTTTTCGTACCATCTTGGAACCAGTGGAGGCCTGCTGGGAACAGGACTTTTATAATGACAAATATATCTGGAAGGCTGTGGTCCAGGGCCATTTTTACTGGCTATAAGCTGGGTCTCCAGAACCAGAGAGAGCAAACAGCTCTTTAAATTGGAGGTGTTTATGCTAGAGATAAACTAAATTTAATCTAGGCAAGAAATGTACTTATGTGTACAAGGCAAAGAACTACACAGTGACTCCTGGTGGCAAACCAGATAAAACTAGTCATTTGGAGAAAGGTAACTTATGCTTGTGGAAGCAGTGGCATGGTTCATGCTAAATTCTGAAGCGGCTTTCCTGCTAAGGCCATTGGACACAGAATCCATGTAATATATCCTTCAAGGATTTAAACTTATTGAAAATTAAGTAAAATGTATTTATTCTCTTGAAAAAAAAAGTTATTCAGGTCATAATATCTCTGTTGCTTTTTGTTATAAATGGATATATGCAGTCCCTTCCTGTATACTTTTGTGAACTGCTCTGTGGTCACGATTATACCTAGAGAAGCTTTTGGGCTGTGTTTACTGTGCTTTCCTTGAGCTGCAAGGCTGATTTTTAAAAAGTTTATCTAATGTTTTAATAAAAATTAAAAAATTAAAATTAAAGTAGTAATCATTGACCTCAGAAATCTAGAACAGGTTATACCATGGAGGCCTCTTTCTCAGTAGCATTGAGGCCTCAACAGACTCTTTTTTTATTTTTAATATATTTATTATTATTATTAACTCTAATGGGGTGACACCAATAAATCAGGGTACATATGTACAATGAAAACATCTCCAGGTTATCTTATCATTCAATTGTGTTGCATACCCGTCACCAAAAGTCAAATTGTCCTCTGTCACCTTCTATCTGGTTTTCCTGTCTCCCTCCCCCCCTCCCTATCCCACTCTTCCCTCCCTCCCCCCACCCCGTAACCACCACTCTCTTGTCCATGTCTCATATTCTCACTTTTATGTCCCACCTATGTATGAAATCATGCTGTTCTCAGTTTTTCTTTTTTTCTAAGTTACTTATTTCACTCCGTATAATGTTATCAAGGTCCATCCATTTTGTTATAAATGATCCAATGTCATCATTTCTCATGGCTGAGTAGTATTCCATAGTATATATGTACCAAAGCTTTTTAATCCACTCGTCTTCTGACGGATACTTGGGCTGGTTCCAAATCTTCGCTATTGTGAACAATGCTGCCACGAACATGAGGGCGCATTTCTTCTTTTCGAACAGTGCTATGGTGTTCTTAGGGTATATTCCTAAAAGTGGGATAGCTGGGTCAAAGGGCTGTTTGATTTTTAATTTTCTGAGGAATCTCCAAACTGTTTTCCACAGTGGCTGCACCAGTCTGCATTCCCACCAGCAGTGCAGAAGGGTTCCCTTTTCTCCACATTCTTGTCAGCACTTGTTCTGTGTTGTTTTGCTGATGAGTGCCATTCTGACTGGTGTGAGGTGATATCTCATTGTGGTTTTAATTTGCATTTCTCTAATGATTAGTGATGTTGAGCATTTTTTCATATGCCTATTGGCCATCTGTATGTCCTCTTTGGAGAAATTTCTATTCATTTCTTTTGCCCATTTTTTGATTGGGTTGTTTGTCTTCCTGTTGTTGAGTTTTATAAGTTCTTTATAAATTTTAGTTATTAACCCCTTATCAGATGTGCTGTCGAATATGTTCTCCCATTGTGTGGTTTGTCTTTTTATTCTGTTCTTATTGTCTTTAGCTGTGCAAAAACTTTTTAGTTTGATATAGTCCCATTTGTTTATCTTGCCTTTTATTTCATTTGCCCGTGGAGATAAATCGGCAAATATACTGCTGCTACAGATGTCGGAGAGCTTGCTGCCTATGTTTTCTTCTAAGATGCTTATGATTTCACGGCTTACATTTAAGTCTTTTATCCATTTTGAGTTTGTTTTTGTGAATGGTGTAAGTTGATGGTCTAGTTTCATTTTTTTGCAGGTCTATGTCCAATTTTCCCAACACCGTTTGTAAAGAGGCTGTCTTTACTCCATTGTATGTTCTTTCCTCCTTTGCCAATATCAGTTGTCCATAAAGCTGTGGGTTTATTTCTGGGTCCTCTGTTCTGTTCCATTGATCTATGTGCCTGTTTTTATGCCAGTACCAGGCTGTCTTGAGTATAATGGCCTTATAGTAAACCTTGATATCTGGAAGAGTGATACCTCCTGCTTTATTTTTTCTTTTCAAGATTGCTGAGGCTATTTGTGTTCTTTTTTGATTTCATATAAATTTTTGGAATATGCGTTCTATATCTTTGAAGTATGTCATTGGTATTTTAATTGGTATTGCATTGAATTTATAAATTGCTTTGGGTAATATAGACATTTTAATGATGTTTATTCCTCCTATCCATGAGCACGGTATATGCTTCCACTTGTTTGTATCTTCCTTGATTTCTTTCATCAATGTTTTATAATTTTCCGAGTACAAGTCCTTAACCTCCTTGGTTAAATTTACTCCTAGGTACTTTACTTTTTTGGCTGCAATAGTGAAGGGGATTGTTTTCTTAATTTCTTTTGCTGACAGTTCATTGTTGGTATATAGAAATGCCTCTGATTTCTGAGTATTAATTTTATATCCTGCCATCTTGCTGAATTCATTTATCAGGTTCAGTAGTTTTTTGACTGAGACTTTAGGGTTTTCTATATACAATATCATATCATCTGCAAATAGTGACAGTTTTACTTCTTCTTTTCCAATTTGGATGCCTTTTATTTCTTCTTGTTGTCTGATTGCTGTAGCTAGGACTTCCAGAACTATGTTGAATAAGAGTGGTGAAAGGGGGCATCCCTGCCTGGTTCCTATCTTAAGGGAATTGCTTTTAATTTTTGTCCATTTAGTATGATGTTTGCTGTCGGTTTATCGTAGATGGCCTTTATCATGTTAAGGAATGATCCCTGTATTCCCACTTTACTGAGAGTTTTGATCATGAATGGGTGCTGGATTTTATCAAATGCCTTTTCTGCATCTATTGAAATTATCATGTGATTTTTGTCCTTCCTTTTGTTTATGTGATGAATCACATTGATTGATTTGCGAATATTGAACCAGCCTTACCTCTCCAGAATAAATCCCACTTGATCATGGTGTATGATTTTTTTCATATATTGCTGGGTCTGGTTGGCTAAAATTTTGTTGAGAATTTTAGCGTCTAAATTCATCAGGGATATAGGCCTATAATTTTCTTTCTTTGTGTTGTCTTTGCCCGGTTTTGGGATCAGAATTATGCTCGCCTCATAAAAGGAGTTTGGAAGTCTTCCTTCCTCTTGAATTTTTTGAAATAGCTTGAGGAGGATAGGAGTTAGTTCTTCTTTGAATTTTTTTTTAAATTTTTTATTTTTATTTTATTCATTTTAGAGAGGAGACACAAAGTGAGAGAGAGAGAGAGAGAGAAAGAGAGAAAGGGGGGAGGAGCTGGAAGCATCAACTCCCATATGTGCCTTGACCAGACCAGTGCAGGGTTTTGAACTGGCGACCTCAGCGCTCCCAGGTTGACGCTTCATCCACTGCGCCACCACAGGTCAGGCTCTTTGAATTTTTGATAGAATTCACTTGTGAAGCCATCAGGCCCAGGACTTTTCTTTGTTGGGAGTTTTTTGATAACTATTTCGATCTCATTTGTTGTAATTGGTCTGTTTAGGTGTTCTGATTCTTCCAGATTGATTTTTGGAAGGTTATATGATTCAAGAAATTTGTCCATTTCACCATGATTGTCTAATTTTTTGGCATATAGTTCTTCATAGTATTTTCTTACAATGCTTTGTATTTCTGTTGTGTCAGTTGTTATTTCTCCACTCTCATTTCTAATTTTATTTGAGTCATCTCTCTTTTTTTCTTGGTGAGTCTAGTTAAAGGTTCATCAATCTTGTTTACCTTTTCAAAGAACCAGCTTCTGGTTTCATTGATCCTCTGTATTGGTTCCTTAGCCTCTATGTCATTTATTTCTGCTCTGATCTTTATTATTTCCTTCCTTCTACTAGTCCTGGGCTTTATTTGCTGTTGTTTCTCTAGTTCTTGTAGATGCAGGGTCAGGTTGCTTATTTGAGCTTTTTCCAGCTTCTTAGGATATGCCTGTAGTGCTATGAACTCCCTCTCAGTACTGCTTTTGCTGTGTCCCATAAATTTTGAGTTGATGTATGCTGATTATCATTTGTTTCTAGAAACTTTTTTATTTCTTCTTTGATCTCATTGTTAATGCATTTATTATTTAATAACATGCTATTTAGTTTCCAAGTGTTTGAGTTTTTTTCAGTTTTTCTATTGTGATTAATGTCTAGTTTCATGGCATTGTGATCAGAGAAAATGCTTGATATGATTTCAATCTTCTTAAATTTATTGAGACCATTTTTGTGTCCTAACATGTGGTCTATCCTAGAAAACGTACCATGAGCGCTTGAGAAGAATGTATATTCTACTGCTTTAGGGTGAAAAGTTCTGAAGATATCTATTAAATCAAGTTGATCCAGTGTCTCCTTTAAGTCTGCTGTTTCTTTATTAATTTTCTTTCTTGAGGATCTATCCAGTGTTGTTAGAGGGGTATTGAGATCCCCTACTATGATAGTATTGCTGTTAATCTCGCCCTTTATATCCATCAAAGTCTGCTTTATGTATGTCGGGGCTCGTATATTTGGTGCATAGATATTTATAATGGTTATATCTTCCTGTTGAATTGTTCCCTTTATCATTATGTAGTGTTTTTCTTTATCTCTTACTACAGCCTTTGTTTTAAAGTCCATTTTATCAGATATAAGTATTGCTACCCCTGCTTTTTTTTCATTTCCATTTGCATGAAATATTTTTTTCCATCCTTTTACCTTCAGTCTATGTGCATCTTTTGTTTTAAGGTGTATCTCTTGTAGACAGCATATGTATGGGTCCTGTTTCTTTATCCATGCAGCTACCCTATGTCTTTTTTTTTTTTTTACCCTATGTCTTTTGATTGGATCATTTAATCCATTTACATTTAAGGTTATTATTGATATGTAGTTGTTTATTGCCATTTTATTCTTTAAAGCTGTATTCTTCTTTTGCTCTTTTCTTTCCTCCCTTTAAACTGTTCACAAGAGGCCCCTTAGTATCTCTTGCAGAATTGGTTTGGTTTTTATGAATTCCTTGAGGCTTTCTTTTTCTGGGAAGCTCTTTATTTCTCCTTCAATTTTAAACGTTAGCCTTGCTGGATAAAGTAGTCTTGGTTGTAGGTTCTTGTTCTGCATTACTTTGATTATATCTTGCCATTCCCTTCTGGCCTCAAGTGTTTCTGTTGAGAAGTCGGATGTCATCCTTATGGGGGCTCCTTTGTAGGTGATAGCCTTTTTTTCCCTAGCAGCTTAAAAAATTTTTTTTTTATCCATTAGCTTTGGTATTTTAACTATGATGTGTCTTGGTGTAGATTTTTTTGGGTTTCTCTTTAATGGAGTTCTGTTTGCTTCTTGAACGTGTGGAGTGTTTCCCAGCCTTAATTTAGGGAAGTTTTCTGCTATGATTTGATTGAACAAAGTTTCCATTTCCTGTCCTCTCTCCTCTTCTTCAGGCACCCCTATGATGCAAATGTTGTTTCTCTTCATGTTGTCACAGAGCTCCCTTAGAGTTTCCTCACATTTTTTGAGTCTCTTTTCTTTTTTCTTCTCTGCTTCTCTGCCTTTGTTTATTGTGTCCTCTAACTCGCTTATTCGATCCTCAGCTTGATTCATCCTGCTTTTAATTCCTTCCATTGTGGTCTTCAGTTCTGATATTGTATTTGTCATTTCTGCCTGATTCTTTTTTATTATCTCAATATCCTTTTTTATACTTGTTATCTCTTTAGGTGTTCATAATGACTATCCATTGTTGCTCTAATTTCTTTGAACATCCTAACTATCATTATTCTAAATTCTGCTTCTGTTAATTTGGTTATATCTGGTTCATTCAGGTCCTTCTCTGGGGATTTCTCTTGATTCATTTGGTTTGCATTCCTCTGCCTGCCCATTTTGTCTGTGTATAAGCAAGTTGTTGCCACTGGAGTCCAGTAGGTGTTGCCTTTGTGTTCTCTAGGTGTGGTCTGTCTGCAGGCCCCCTACCCCCTTTGCCGCTGCCTAGGGTGGTTGGGTATGGGCATTGCCAGCGCCGGCCCACTGTGGCTTTTGCTGTGATTTCTGCCTCTCCTCCGCGGGAGGGGCTGTCATGCAAGCCACAAGGCTCAGCACCAAGGGTAGAGGTGAGCACCTTTGCTCAGCTGCGGACCCAGCCTGTTTCCAGACTTCTGCCCAGAACCCGCAGTCAGAGCCTGCTTGCCACAGTTTCGCGGGTTGGGCGGGGCTTTTGACATGCTCTCAGCTGTGAGCCTTTGCCCGGCCGGAGCTCTAGCCCCGCCCTCGAGGCCAGGGCCCTTTTGCGCAGGTTCGCAAACCCAGGTTTATTGGGGCGGGCGTGTTTGCTGGCTTCCGCTCGTCCCAGACTCTACCCCACCCCTGCATTCGGAGCCCGCTCGTGCACTGAGCTTCCACTTATCTCGGGGTCTACCCCGTTCCCGCGCTCGGAGCCCGCTCGCGCACGTATAATGGCTAACCGTGGTTTCTCCGGCTGGGCGGGGCTGGTAGCGTGAGCTCAGCCGTGAGCCCCCGCCCGTCCCTCGTCCTAGCCGGGTCCCCGTGGTCAGGGCCGGCTTGCGCAGGGTCGCAGAGCAGATTTCTGCCCGTTCCTGGCCTCCCGCTTTGTCCCCGTAGGTGGCATTACAGGAGGGCCCGCAGCTTCCGGAGCGCTTTCGCGTCCCCTCCGCCCCTGCTGGGCTAGACCGAGCTCACACCGGCTTGGCCTCTGCCCTCGCTGACAGAACCGCGTTTCAGCGTCCTGCCGCCCCAAACCCTTCAGCAACCCTCAGCAGAGTAGGAAGGGACCTAATACTCCACACTGTAGGCCTGGGAGCTCCCTCACTTGTTTCACAGCTCAAAACTGTCCAAACGCCTCTTCTAGGCTCTGGGACTGCAGGGTGGGGCTTGGTTCCTTTGACCCAGGTCCCTCCTTCTCTGCTAAACTTTCCTCCCGCCACGCGGGTCTCTCCGGGCTGCCATTTGCTCCGGGGAGCTGGGCAGCCCTCTTCGCGTTTTCGCTATTCCTACCAGTCTCAATGTGGCTTCTTCTGTGTTCCTTGGTTGAAGAGTCCACTTAGTTTAGTTCACAGTTGGTTTATCCAGATGATGGTTCTTAAAATTGAGTTATAATTCACTTTGGCTCTGGGAGTTGGAAGTTGGTACGTCCGCCTACTTCGTCGCCATCTTGCTTCTCCCATCAACAGACTCTTTTTATCCCTGTTTTCTCATTTGTTATCCTCACAATCCTGCCATATTCATTTTATTATTTTTTAAAAAAGACTTTATTAATTTTTAAAGAAGGGGGAGAGAGAGAGGAGAAAAAGGGTGGGGGAGGAGCAGGAAATATTCAACTTGTAGTTACTGCTTCTTGTATGTACCTCTACAAGGCAAGCCTGGGGTTCAAATTGGCGACCTCAGCATACTACGTTGATGCTTTATCCACTTTGCTAGCACAGGTCAGGTGTTATATTCATTTTAATTCCAGTATATTTCCTGGCCCATTTTATTGATGCACTTTTCCTTTTAGATTGGCGTAAATTATAGCTGTTCTAGATTTCATTGTAACTCTTTTTTTTTTGTATTTATTTGAAGTGAGAAGCAGGGAGGCAGAGAGACAGACTCCTGCATGTGCCCAACTGGAATCCACCTGGCTAGCCCACTAGGGGCGATGCTCGACCTCTTTGGGGTGTTGTTCTGTTGCAACCAGAGCTTCTAGCACCTGAGGCGGAGGCCATGGAGCCATCCTGAGCACCCACGCCAACTTTTGCTCCAATGAAGCCTTGGCTGTGGGAGGGGCAGAGAGAGATAAAGAGAAAGGAGAAGGGGAGGGGTCTGCGCTTCTTCTGAGTGCCTTGGCTGGGAATCGAACCTGGGACATTCACACGCCAGGCCAGTGCTCTACCACCAAGCCAACTGGCCAGGGCGTAACTTTTTTTTTTTTTTGTAAGCCAGTGTGAGGAGAAATTTTTCATTTTAAAAGACAAGCTGGTGTGCTAAGCCAGACAGCCTGGAATCCTCCACACCTATTTTATTATTTGTTTACAGAAAAGGAAGATGGAAGTGCTGAGTTGGGAGTCTGGAGGTCAGGGTTCTTCTCCTGGTTTTGCCATTAAGTCACTGGCTGACATTGAGCAAATAGCTTATAACTCTACTGAGCTTTAATTTCTTCATCATCGGAAATCATAGGATACTCTAGGTTTTTTTAAACCCTAAAATTTAGCAATTCTATCATCTTTTAGGTGAGGTTTTGAGACAAAGGAGGAGTATTTTTCTACTCTGCCATCCTGATTTTCTCCCATTTGTTGTAATCTGAATGCCTAGAAGAAGGAAAGTAAATTTTAATCACACTCAGTTATTGCAATGGAATAATTTTAGAATTGTGATTATAAAATAGTCTGGACCTATAAAGTACTACTATACAGATGACAAATAATTATACACTACTGTGGTGTGAAAGGAGGAGATATGCAGTCCCTTCCTGTGCACTTTCTATGAACTGCTCTGTGGTCACGATTGAACAGTCCACCTAGAGAGGCTTTTGGGCTGTGTTGGCTGTGCTTTCCTTAAGTTGCAAGGCTAATTTCTTGGAGCGTTCTCTTTGTTTTGTGCCTTGAGTGTGTATGTTTCAGGCAGAGCTAAAGCTGCGGAATTAATTGCTTTGAGGGTTGGAAATCCTCCTTTTTCATCCCAAGGCATTTTTATAGGAGAATTTGGCACCAGAAAAGATAAGGTTACCAAAGTTATGACTACTCTCTTTGTGATCGGAGTCCCTGGTGTTACATAGGAAGCTATAGTTTCCTTATTACGCCTTTTCTTTTTCACTAAACATTGTAGCTCTTTCTCTGAGATGCAAGTGAGCTGTCTTGTGCCTATATTTGCCTTCAAGTTATTGAGAGGATTGGTGGGCATCTGTTCAAGTCCTATGAAAATAGGCGAAACAAGGATCTGGTGTTTTAATCAAGTAGAGTTGTTTGGTGGCACTCAGATTCTTGAGGCTTTTTCACAGCCCTATTTATTAAAGGCTTTTTACCTCATTTGCTAAAAGAGTTCATGCCTAAAACCTGTTAGCTGTTTCAGTCCAATGAGGCACTCAATTATTGCAGTACCTAACTGGGTTCACTGTGTTAAATTCACCCCTATGTAGTAAGCACACCACATTGCCACGAGCCTTTTTTCAGACAGAAAGAACAGTGATGCATGCACACTGTGTTATCTCTATAGCATAAAGAATGAACTGAGTTTTGGGCAAGTATAATTGTGATCTTAAAGGAGCTGAATGTATTAGTTAAAAGCATTATTTTTACCCTGGGCTGTGAATTGTAGGAAGTGATGATGTAGGGAAGGTTTTTAGACTGAATAAGAATGAATTAATTTTTTAACAGAAAAGTAGATTAGTGGTTGCTGGAGGCTGGAAAATGAGGTGGGGGAACTGAAGAGTGATTACTAATGGGTATAGAGTTTCTTTTTAGGGTGATGAAAATAAAATGTTCTGGAATTAGATAGGGGTGATGTGTGCAGAACGTTGTGAATATGCTAAAAACTACTAAATTGTACACTTTAAGGGTGAATTTATTCCAATAAAACTAATTTGTTCTTAAAATTTTTAAAGTAGTTGACATTTATTGAAAAAAGCACTTTTCTTAGTGATTCATGTATATTGAAAAATTTAATCTTCCGAAGAAGTCTGTCAGGAAGGTACTTACGGTACCACTATTTTACGAGTAAACAGAAGCCTAAATAATTTAAATAACTTGCCATTAGTTAAAAACTGCTACGTGAGAGAATGGGAGTTTATATTGAGTTTTTTTTCTTCTTTTTTTTTTTTTTACAGAGACACAGAGAGAGAGAGACAGAGAGAGGGACAGATAGGGACAGACTGACAGGAAGGGAGAGAGATGAGAAGCATCAATCATCACTTTTTTGTTGCGACACCTTAGTTGTTCATTGACTGCTTTCTTACATGTGCCTTGACCGCGGGCCTTCAGCAGACCGAGTTACCCCTTGCTGGAGCCAGCAACCTTGGGTCCAAGCTGGCGAGCTTTTGCACAAGCCAGATGGGCCCGCGCACAAGCTGGCGACCTCGGGGTCTGGAACCTGGGACTTCCGCATCCCAGTCCAATGCTTAATCCACTGCGCCACCGCCTGGTCAGGCTATATTGAGTTTTTTTTTTTAATTTTTTTTTATTAATTTTAATGGGGTGACATTAATAAATCAGGGTACATATGTTCAAAGAAAACATCTCCAGGTTATCTTGTCATTCAATTATGTTGCATACCCATCACCCAAAGTCAGATTGTCCTCTGTCACCTTCTATCTGGTTTTCTTTGTGCCCCTCTCCTCCCCCCTCTCTCTCCCTATCCTCCCTTCCCCCACCCCGTAACCACCACAATCTTGACCATGTCTCATAGTCTCGTTTTTATGTCTCACCTATGTATGAAATCATGTGGTTCTCAGTTTTTTTCTGTTTTACTTATTTCACTCCGTATGTTATCAAGGACCATCCATTTTGTTGTAAATGATCCAATGTCATCATTTCTTATGGCTGAGTAGTATTACATAGTATATATGTAGCAAAGCTTTTTAATCCATTTGTCCTCTGACAGACACTTGGGCTGTTTCCAGTTCTTTGCTATTGTGAACAATGCTTCAACGAACATGGGGGCACATTTCTTCTTTTCGAACAGTGCCATGGTGTTCTCAGGGTATATTCTTAAAAGTGGGATAACTGGGTCAAAAGGCAGTTCAATTTTTAATTTTTTGAGGAAACTCCATACTATTTTCCACAGTGGCCGCACCAGACTGCATTTTCACAAGCAGTGCAGGAGGGTTCCCTTTTCTCCACATCCTCGCCAGCACTTATTCTGTGTTGTTTTGCTGATGAGCACCATTCTGACTGGTGTGAGGTGATATCTCATTGTGGTTTTAATTTGCATTTCTCTAATGATTAGTGATGTTGAGCATTTTTTTCATATGCCTATTGGCCATCTGTATGTCCTCTTTGGAGAAATTTCTATTCATTTCTTTTGCTAATTTTTTTAAAATTTTTTTTTAAATTTCTTTTTATTTTATTCATTTTAGAGAGGAGACACAGAGTGAAAGAGAGAAGGAGAGAGAGAGAGAAAGGGGGGAGGAGCTGGAAGCATCAACTCCCATATGTGCCTTGACCAAACCAGTGCAGGGTTTTGAACTGGCGACCTCAGTGTTCCCAGGTCGACGCTTTATCCACTGCGCCACCACAGGTCAGGCATCTTTTGCTCATTTTTTGATTGGATTGTTTGTCTTCCTGGGATGAGTTTTATAAGTTCTTTATAAATTTTGGTTATTAATCCCTTACCAGATGTATTGTCGAATATGTTCTCCCATTGTGTGGTTTGTCTTTTTATTCTGTTCTTATTGTCTTTAGCTGTGCAAAAACTTTTTAGTTTGATATAGTCCCATTTGTTTATCCTGCCTTTTATTTCATTTGCCTGTGGAGAAAATCGGCAAATATATTGCTGCAACAGATGTCGGAGAGCTTGCTGCCTATGTTTTCTTCTAAGATGCTTATGGTTTCACGGCTTACATTTAAGTCTTTTATCCATTTTGAGTTTGTTTTTGTGAATGGTGTAAGTTGATGGTCTAGTTTCATTATTTTGAAGGTAGATGTCCAATTTTCCCAACACCATTTGTTAAAGAGGCTGTCTTTACTCCATTGTATGCTCTTTCCTTCTTTGTCAAATATCAGTTGTCCTTTTTCAAATATCAGTTGTCCATAAAGGTGTGGGTTTATTTCTGGGTTCTCTGTTCTGTTCCATTGATCTATGTGCCTGTTCTTATGCCAGTACCAGGCTGTCTTGAGTACAGTGGCCTTGTAGTATACCTTGATATCCAGAAGAGTGATACCTCCTGCTTTATTTTTTCTTTTTAAGATTGCTGAGACTATTCGTGTTCTTTTTTTGGTTCCATATAAATTTTTGGAATATGTGTTCTATATCTTTGAAGTATGTCATTGGTATTTTAATTGGTATTGCATTGAATTTATAAATTGCTTTGGGTAATATAGACATTTTAATGATGTTTATTCCTCCTATCCATGAGCACGGTATATGCTTCCACTTGTTTGTATCGTCCTTGATTTCTTTCATCAATGTTTTATAATTTTCCGAGTACAAGTCCTTAACCTCCTTGGTTAAGTTTACTCCTAGGTACTTTACTTTTTTTGGTTGCAATAGTGGAGGGGATTGTTTCCCTAATTTCTTTTGCTGACAGTTCATTGTTGGTATATAAAAATGCCTCTAATTTCTGAGTATTAATTTTATATTCTGCCACCTTGCTGAATACATTTATCAGGTCCAGTAGTTTTTTGACTGAGACTTTAGGGTTTTCTATATACAATATCATATCATCTGCAAATAATGACATTTTTACTTCTTCTTTTCCAATCTGGATGCCTTTTATTTCTTCTTGTTGTCTGATTGCTGTAGCTAGGACTTCCAGAACTATGTTGAATAAGATTGGTGAAAAGGGGCACCCCTGCCTGGTTCCTAATCTTAAGGGGATTGCTTTTAATTTTTGTACATTTAGTATGTTGTTTGCTATGTGTTTGTCATAGGTGGTCTTTATCATGTTAAAGAATGTTCCCAGTATTCCCACTTTACTGAGAGTTTTGATCATGAATGGGTGCTAGATTTTATCAAATGTTTTTCCTGCATCTATTAAGTTATCATGTGATATTTGTCCTTCCTTTTGTTTATGTGATGAATCACGTTGATTGATTTGCGAATATTGAACCAGCCTTGCCTCTCCAGAATAAATCCCACTTGATCATGGTGTATGATTTTTTTCATATATTGCTGGATCCGGTTGGCTAATATTTTGTTGAGAATTTTAGCATCTAAATTCATCAGGGATATTGACCTGTAATTTTCTTTCTTTGTGTTGTCTTTGCCCGGTTTCTGGATCAGAATTATGCTTGCCTTGTAAAAGGAGTTTGGAAGTCTTTCTTCCTTTTGAAAGTTTTGAAATAGCTTGAGGAGGATAGGAGTTAGTTCTTCTTTGAATTTTTGGTAGAATTTACTTGTGAAGCCATCAGGCCCAGGACTTTCTTTGTTGGGAGTTTTTTGATAACTGTTTCGATCTCATTTGTTTTAATTGGTCTGTTTAGGTGTTCTGATTCTTCCAGATTGATTTTTGGAAGGTTATATGATTCAAGAAATTTGTCCATTTCACCTAGGTTGCCTAATTTTTTGGAATAGAGTTCTTCATAGTATTTTCTTACAATACTTTATATTTCTGTTGTGTCAGTTGTTATTTCTCCACTCTCATTTCTAATGTTATTTATTTGAGTCCTCTCTCTTTTTTTCTTGGTGAGTCTAGTTAAAGGTTCATTGATCTTGTTTACCTTTTCAAATTTTCAGCTCCTGGTTTCATTGATTCTCTATATTGTTTCCTCAGCCTCTATGTCATTTATTTTTGCTTTCATCTTTATTATTTCCTTCTTTCTACTAGTCCTGGGCTTTGTTTACTGTTGTTTTTCTAGTTCTTTTAAAATTTATTTTATTCACTTTAGAGAGAAGACACAGAGAGAGAGAGAGAGAGAGAGAGAGAGAGAGAAACCGAGAAAGGCGGAAGGAGCTGGAAGCATCAACTCCCATATGTGCCTTGACCGAACCAGTACAGGGTTTTGAACTGGCCATCTCAGTGTTCCCAGGTCGACGTTTTATCCACTGCGCCACCACAGGTCAGGCTCTAGTTCTTTTAGATGCAGGGTCAGGTTGCTTATTTGATCTTTTTCTAGCTTCTTATGGTATGCCTGTAGTGCTATGAACTCCCTCTCAGTACTGCTTTTGCTGTGTCCCATAAATTTTGAGTTGATGTATGCTCATTATCATTGGTTTCTAGAAACTTTTTTATTTCTTCTTTGATTTCATTGTTAATGCATTCATTATTTAATAACATGCTATTTAGTTTCCAAGTGTTTGTGTATTTTTCAGTTTTTCTTTTGTGGTTAATTTGTAGTTTCATGCCATTGTGATCAGAGGAAATGCTTGATATGATTTCAATCTTAAATTTGTTGAGACTACTTTTGTATCCTAACATATGGTCTATTCTAGAGATTGTACCATGAGCGCTTGAAAAGAATGTATATTCTACTGCTTTAGGGTGAAAAGTTCTGAAGATATCTATTAAATCAAGTTGATCTAGTGTCTCCTTTAAGTCTGCTGTTTCTTTATTAATTTTCTTTCTTGAGGCTCTATCCAGTGATGTTAGTGGGGTATTGAAATCCCCTACTATTATAGTATTGCTGTTAATCTCGCCCTTTATATCCATCAAACTCTCCTTTATGTATGTTGGGGCTCCTATGTTTGGCGCGCAGATATTTATAATTAATATCTTTCTGTTGAATTGTTCCCTTTATCATTATGTAGTGTCCTTCTTTATCTCTTACTACAGCCTTTGTTTTAATGTCCATTTTGTCAGATATAAGTACTGCTACCCCGGCTTCATTTTCATTTCCATTTGCGTGAAATATTTTTTTCCATCCTTTTACCTTCAGTCTATGTGCATCTTTTGTTTTACGGTGTGTCTCTTGTAGACAGCATATGTATGGGTCCTGTTTCTTTATCCACGCAGCTACCTTATGTCTTTTGATTAGATCATTTAATCCATTTACATTTAAGGTTATTATTGATATGTAGTTGTTTATTGCCATTTTATTCTTTAAAGCTGTATTCTTCTTTTGCTATATTCTTTCCCCACTTTGAACTGTTCACAGCAGGCCCCTTAGCATGTCTTGCAGAATTGGTTTGGTTTTAATGAATTCCTTGAGGTTTTGTTGGTCTGGGAAGCTTTTTATTTCTCCTTCAATTTTAAATGTTAGCAGCCTTGCTGGATAGGGTAGTCTTGGTTGTAGGTTCTTGTTTTATATTACTTTTAATATATCTTGCCATTTCCTTCTGACCTCAAGTGTTTCTGTTGAGAAGTCGGATGTCATCCTTATGGGGGCTCCTTTGTAGGTGATAGCCTTTTTTTCTCTAGCATCTTTTAAAATTTTTTCTTTATCACTTAGCTTTGGTATTTTAACTATGATGTGTCTTGGTATAGATTTCTTTGAGTTTCTCTTTAATGGAGTTCTCTGTGCTTCTTGCGCGTGTGAAACGTTTTCCAGTCTTAATTTGGGGAAGTTTTCAGTTATGATTTGATTGAACAAAGTTTCTATCCCTTGTTCTTTCTCCTCTTCTTCAGGAACCCCTATGATGCGGATGTTATTTCTCTTTATGTTGTCACAGAGCTCCCTTAGAGTTTCCTCAGATTTGTTGAGTCTCTTTTCTTTTTTCTGCTCTGCTTCTGTGTCTTTGTTTATTTTTTTCTCTAACTCGCTGATTCGATCCTCAGCTTCATCCATCCTGCTTTTAATTCCTTCCATTGTGGTCTTCAGTTCTGGTACTGTATTTGTCATTTCTGTCCAATTCTTTTTTATTATTTCAATTTTCTTTTTTATACTTGCTATCTTTTTTTAAATTTATTTTTAGAGAGGAGACACAGAGTGAGAGAGAGAGAAAGAAAGAGAAAGGAGGGAGGAGCTGGAAGCATCTAATTTCATATGTGCCTTGACCAGACCAGTGCAGGGTTTTGAACTGGCGACCTCAGTGTTCCCAGGTCGTCGCTTTATACACTGTGCCACCACAGGTCAGGCACTTGCTATCTCTTTATTTAGGTGTTCGTAATGACTATCCATTTTTGCTCTAAGCTCTTTGAATATCCTAACTATCATTATTTTAAACTCTGCATATAGTAGGTTGGTTATATCTGATTCATTCAGGTCCTTCTCTGGGGATTTCTTTTGATTCATTTGGGTTGCATTCTTCTGCCTTCCCATTTTGTCTGTGTGTAAGAAGGGTTTGGCTACTGGATTCCAATGGGTGTTGACTCTGTGTTCCCTAGGTGTGGTCTGTCTGCAGGGCCACCACCCTCTCTGCCGCTGTCTAGGGCGGTTGGGTGTGGCTGTTTCCAGTACCAGCTGCTGAGGCTGCTGCTGCAGTCTCCACCTCGCCTCTGCAGGAGGGGCTGTGTTCTCGTGCCAGGCTCTATAAGCCTCAGCCGGTCTTGGCCTTCGCCCCTCTCCCACAGGTGGGACTGTGCACCACACTTGGGTCACAAACCTGGGCACCAAGGGCAATGGTGAGCACTTTTGCTTAGCTGCGGGTCTCTGTCAGTCTGTTCCTCCACTGGGAAGGGCTTCTGGTGCGCGCTCAGCTGCTAGCCTGGGCTTCTGTCTTACCTCTGTGGGCAAAGCCGGTTTAGCAAGGCTTCAAGCCTCAGAGGCCAGGTGTGGCTGCGCTCCTGCTTGCCCCTGCCCAGCGGTGGATCTCTGCCCGTTCCAGGCTCCCGCTCTTCCCCCACAGGTGGGGTCGCAGGTGGGCCTGCAGCCTCCGGACCACTTTCGCGCATCCCCTTTGCCCTGGCTGGGCTAGACCGAGCTCATTCCCGCTGGCTTGGCCTCTGGCCCCGCTGCCGGAACCCCGCTTCCGTGTCCCACTGCCCGCCCTCCAGCAAGCCCTCAGCAGTGTCAGTGGGGGCACTGCAGCCCAGACCCTAACACTCCATACTGTAGTTGGAAGTTGGTATGTCCGTTTACTCCATCGCCATCTTGCCCCTTCTATATTGAGGTTGACTGACACTTTTCTGCCTTACTCCACCAGGTTATTCTTTCTAATACAAATGTGAAGCTTTAAACTCTTTAAAAATATTGAGATAGCCTGACCAGGTGGTGCGCAGTGGATAGAGAGTGGGACCGGGACCCAGAGGACCCAGCTTCGAAACCCCAAGGTCGCTGGCTTGAATGCAGTCTCATCTGGCTTGAGCGCAGGCTCACCAGCTTGAGCCCAAGGTCGTTGGCTTGTGCAAAGGGTCGCTTGCTCTGCTGTAGCCCCCCTGCCCCTGGTCAAGGCACATATGAGAAAGCAATCAGTGAACAACTAAGGTGCCAAAATGAAGACTTGATGCTTCTCATCTCTCTCCTTTTCTGTCTGTCACCCCCCCCACAAAAAAAATTGAGGTATAATTAACATATATATTATATTAGTTTCAGATATACACCACAATAATTTGATATTTGTATATATTACAAAATGATAACCCTGACATGATAGCTTAGTTGTTTAGAATATCATCATGATATGCCAAGGTTGTGGGTTCGATTCCTGGTCAGGGCACATATAAGAATCAATCAATGAATGCATAAATAAGTGGAACAACACATCAATGACTCTCTGTCTAGCCGTCTCTCTCTCACTCACCCTCTTACCCTCCCTTTCTCTCTTCCTTCCTTTCTCTCTCTAAAATCAATAAATACACATACAAAAAAACCCCCAAAATGATCACCACCAGTCTAGTTAACATGTTACCATACATAGTTATAAAAATTTTCTTCTTGTGATGAGAAGTTAAAATATTTTTCTCTTTTTATTAAATATATTGGTATGACATTAATTAATAAAATTGTATAGTTTTCAGGCATACAATTCTAGAATACATCATCTGTATATCATATTGAGTGTTCACTATTCTACTCTTGTTTCTATGAGTTTAACTTTTGTTTTTTTATGGTTTGACAGTTCATCCATGCTGTCACAAAGGGTAAGGTTGCCCTCTTTTTTTTACAGCCGATAGTATCCCATTGTGTAAGTGCACTACAGTTATTTTATCCACTCATCTACTGATGAACATTTGGCCTGCTTCCAAATTTTAGCTGTTGTAATTTTGGTTGATTCTTGTATGTGCCCTGACTGGGGATAGATTGAACCTGTAACCTTGGTATATTAGGACAATGCTCTAACTGAACTACCTGGCCAGGGCTATATTTTTAATTTTTAACATTTAAATCTTTGATACATTTTTAAAATATACTGTTGTGTTGACACGGTTTCAAAAGTGTCCCCCTTGCCTGACCTGTGGTGGTGCAGTGGATAAAGCGTCGACCTGGGAACACTGAAGTCGCCAGTTCAAAACCCTGCACTGGTTTGGTCAAGGCACATATGGGAGTTGATGCTTCCAGCTCCTCCCCCCTTTCTCTCTTTCTCTCTCTCTCTCTCTCTCTCTCTCTCTCTCTCCCTCTCTCTCTCTCTCCCACTCTGTGTTTCCTCTCTAAAAATGAATAAATAAAAAAAATTAAAAAAAAAAAAGTGTCCCTCTAAATATAACACCCTCTACATCCTGCATCGTATAATCTTTGATCCATTTTTTTTTAAATTCTTTTTATTTATTCATTTTAGAGAGGAGACAGAGTGAGAGAGAGAGAGAGAAAGAGAGAGAGAAAGGGGGGAGGAGCTGGAAGCATCAACTCCCATATGTGCCTTGAACAGACCAGTGCAGGGTTTTGAACTGGCGACCTCAGTGTTCCCAGGTCGACGCTTTATCCACTGCGCCACCACAGGTCAGGCTCTTTGATCCATTTTTGAGTTAATGTGTGTGTATACTTATGTAGTGTGATGTAAGGGTCCATCTTCATTCTTTTTTTTTTTAAAAGCAAGAGAGATGGAGACAGAGAGAGGGACAGACAGGCAGGAAGGGAGATAGATGAGAAGCATCAATTCCTTGTTGTGGCACCTTAGTTGTTCATTGATTGCTTTCTCATATGTACCTTGAATGAGGAGCTACAGCAGAGCGAGTGACCCTTTACTCAAGAAGCAACCTTGATCCTGACTAGGTTGTGGCACAGTGGACAGAGCGTTGAGCTGGGATGTGGAGGAGGACCCAGGTTCGAAACCTTGAGGTTACCAGCTTGAGCGCGAGCTTATCTGGTTTGAGCCAGGCTCACCAGCTTGAGCCCAAGGTCTCTGGCTTGAGCAAGGGGTCACTCAGTCTGCTGTAGCCCCCAGTCAAGGCACATATGAGAAAGCAATCAATGAACAACTAAGGTGTTGCAACAAAGAATTGATGCTTCTCATCTCTCTCCCTTCCTGTCTGTCTGTCCCTATCTGTCCCTCTCTGTCCTTTTCTCTGTCTTTCTCTGTCTGTTACAAATAAAGAAAAGTGACATTGGGCTCAAGCCAGCGACCATGGGGTCATGTCTGTGATCCCACGCTCAAGCCAGCATCCCCGTGCTCAAGCTGGTGAGCCTGCACTCGGATGAGTCCGTACTGAAGCCAGTGACCTCGGGGTTTCGAACCTGGGCCCTCTGCATTCCAGTCTGATGCTCTGTCTATTGGGCTTTATCTTCATTCTTTCCATGGGGAAATCCAGTTGTCCCAGCATCATTTTTTGAAAATGTTATTCTTTCCTCCATTGAACTGTCTTGGCATTAATTGTTCATTAGTTTAAACCAGTTAAATTTCGGTTGGGGTAATTTTTTTTAGGCCAGTCTTTATAATTTGTTCTGATCCCATAAGAGACTATTTTTAGTTGCCTCTTTTCCTGGTTCTTATTAATGAACTACCTGGTCTGCAGTTTAGCTTGTTGCTTTAGATTAAGAAGAGCTGTTTTTTGAGAACTTTCTTAGGCCTAAATTTCTCCACAGTTTGTCGTTTGTCAAATAAAGTAGATTCTTTTGGGGAGAGCTTTGGAGCTTTTTTATTTTTCTTTTCTTTTTTTCTTATGGACTACCTCTCCCCTGGACAACATTTTTTTTTTTTTGTGGCAGAGTCAGAGATAGGGACAGATAGGGACAGACAGACAGGAAAGGAGAGAGAGAGATTGAGAAACATCAGTTCTTCATTGCAGTTCCTTAGTTGTTCACTGATTGATTTTTCATGTGCCTTGACTGAGGGCTACAGCAGATGGAGTGACCCCTTGCTCGAGCCAGCGACCTTGGACTCAAGCTGGCGACCTCAGTGTCTCGAACCTGGGTCCTCCTTGTCCTAGTCCGATGCTCTATCCACTGCGCCACCGCCTGGTCAGGCTAGATTCTCTTGAATACTTTTTATATTCTGTATATGCATGCCTTTAGTATCATTTATTTTTTTTAGAAAATAATTTTTAGCAACTTTGCTTATTTTCCAGGGGAATGTGTCCATGGAGTCTTTCATGCTAAGATTCCATTTGTAGAACTCTATAATTTACATATTATAATACTCAGGTTGGGATTAATATCAACTTGATTTCAAAAGTATACAACAACTTGCCTGACCATGCGGTGGCGCAGTGGATAGAGTGTCGGACTGGGATGCGGAAGGACCCAGGTTCGAGACCCTGAGGTTGCCAGCTTGAGTGCGAGCTCATCTGGTTCGAGTAAAAGCTCACCAGCTTGGACCCAAGGTCGCTGGCTCCAGCAAGGGGGTACTCAGTCTCCTGAAGGCCCGTGGTCAAGACACATATGAGAAGGCAGTCAATGGACAGCTAAGATGTCTCAACGGCAACAAAAAACTGATGATTGATGCTTCTCATCTCTCTTTGTTCCTGTTTGTCTGTCCCTATCTATCCCTCTCTCTGACTCTCTCTCTGTCCCTGTAAAAAAAAAGTATACAACAGCTTTGCTTCTATATAGCTTTTGTTCTCTGTTTTGCTGTTACTGTCACAAATTACATTTATATACATGTGTTATGCTTATCAACCCAATTTATAATTCTTTATGCAGTTGTCTTTTCATACAGGAGAAAAAAGAAAGTAAATGCATTTATATTATCTTTTATATTTTTATCTATGTAGTTGCCTTTACTGGTGTTCTATTTTTTTATATGGACGAGTTACACTCTAGTGTCTTTTCATTTCGATTGGTTAAAGCATTGTCCCCATATGCCAAGGTTGTGCGTTTGATCCCCAGTCAGAACACAAACAGGAACAGATCATTGTTTCTCTCTCTCTCCCCCCTTACTTTCTCTCTTTTCCTCTTTCCCTCGCTCCCCCTTTTCCCTCCCTTCCTTTCCCTCTAAAATTAATCAATAAATTCTTTTAAAAATTAAAAGGACTCTTTTTAGTATTTATTGTAAAGTAGGTCTGCTAGCAACAAATTCTCTCAATTTTTTCTTCATTTTAGAAGGATAGTTTTGCTTAATGAATCGTTGGTGGACAGGCTTGTTTTCTTTCAGAACTCTGAATATGGTATCCCTCTGCCTTCTGGTTTTTCTAGTTTTGTACGAGAAATCAGCTATTAATTTTTCCCCCCTTTTTTGGTATCCTTCCAGAGTTAGAAGCAGGGAGGCCGTTAGACTCCCATATGCACCCTACCAGTATCTACCTGGAATGCCCACCAGGGGGTGATGCTCCGCCTCTCTGGGGCACTGCTTTGCTGCGGCCAGAGCCACTCTAGTGCCTGAGGCAGAGACCATGGAGCCGTCCTCAGTGCCCAGGCCAACTCCACTCCAATGGAGCCCTGGCTGTGGGAATGGAAGAGAGAGACAGAGAGAAAGGAGAGAGGGAAGGGTGGAGAAGCAGATGGGTGCTCCTCCTGTGTACCCTGACCAGGAATCAAATCCGGGACTTCCACATGCTGGGCTGATGCTCTACCGCTGAACCAACCAGCCAGGGCCTCAGCTGTGAATTTTATTGAGGGTCCCTTGTACATGATGAGTCACACTTGTCTTGCTGCTTTAAAGATTTTATTTTTCTGTAGTTTGCTTATTATGTGTCTAGGTATGGATCTCTTTTAGTTTACCCTACTTGGAGCTCAGTAATCTTCAATGTATAGATTAATATTTTTCATTTAATTTGAGAAGTTTTCGGCTATTCTTTTTTTTAAAACGAGGAGGAGACTACTGCATGCACCCTGACCGGGATCCACCCAGCAAATGCTCAGATCAACCAACCTATCCTTAGCACCTGAGGCTGATGTTTAGACCAACCAAGCTTTTTTTAGCACTGGGGGGCCAATGCTGGAACCAGTTGAGCCACTGGCTATGAGAAGGGAAAAGAGAGAAAAGGGGAGAGAAGCAGATGGTTGCTTTTCATGTGTGCCTCGAGCCGAGATTGACCCCAGGACATCAGCACACTGGGCCAACTCTACTCACTGAGCCAACTGGCCAAGGCCTATTATTTCTTTTTTTCATGTAAAATAGTACATTGTTTATCATTATTTATTTTTATTTTTTTATTTTAAGTGAGAGGAGGGGAGATAGGGAGACAGACTCCCACATGTGTCCCGACCAGGATTCACCTGGCAAATGTTTAGGGCCAATGCTCTGCCCATCTGGGGCCACTTGCAACTGAGCTATTTTTAGTGCCTGTGACAGAGGCTCCATGGAGCCATTCTTAGCGCCTGGGGCTAATGCGCTTGAATCAATAAAGCCATGGCTGTGGGAGGAAAAGACAGAGAGAAAGAGAAGGGGGAGGTAAAGGGGTGGAGAAGCAGTTGGTCACTTCTACTGTATTCCCTGACTGGAAATCTAATGTGGGACTTCCACATGTTGGGTAAATGCTCTACCACTGAGCCAGCTGGCCAGGGCCTATTATTTTCTTTTAAATTAAAACAAGCTAAAAAATATTTCTTTTATAGAGCGTCGGACTGGGATGCAGAAGACCCAGGTTTGAGACCCTGAGCTCGCCAGCTTGAGCGCGGGTCCATCTGGCTTGGGCAAAAGGCTCACCAGCTTGGACCCAAGGTTGCTGGCTCCAGCAAGGGGTGGCTCGGTCTGCTGAAGGCCCATGGTCAAGGCACATGTGAGAAAGCAATCAATGAACAACTATGGTGTCGCAACGGCAACGAAAAACTAATGATTGATGCTTCTCACCTCTTTCCGTTCCTATCTATCCCTCTCTCTGACTCTCTCTCTCTGTTCTTGTAAAAAAAAAAAGAAAAAAAATTCTTTTTATTGAATTCATGGGGGTAACCTTGGTTTGCAAAACCATACAGGTTTCAAGTGTACAACTCAACAAAATATCATCTGCACACTGCATTGTGTACCCATTGCCCCAAGCAAAGTCTCTTTTTGTCCCTTTCCCCCCTACCCTTTTCTTCTGCCTATCACCACACTGTTGTCTGTGTTTATGTGTTATATGTGGACTTCTTTTCCTCTACTCTCTTTTCTCTTTTTATTTTAAAGCTGTAAGTATAATTGTTATAAAGTTAAAATTGTATTTAGTAATTTCTGGTATGTTTTACTTCACCAGAAATTCTCAGCGCTTTTTTAAGAAATAGTAATTGGCTGAGAGTAGTACTATTTGAAATAAGAGGCTTTCAGAAGGAAAAAATAATGAGCCGTGACTTAGAGGCTGTTTTTATTTAAGTTGCTGAGAGTCATTATGTTTCCAGAGGTTCTTGTTCATTGAAGCCTTTAATGACAAAAAGAAACTGAAAATGCATTTTAAAACACAGACTGTACTGTATACTTTGAAGCTAAAGTGAAGATCCAGTTCTTTTGTATGGTAACTGATTTTGCCAGAGTAGATGGTTTAATTAATGTTAGCTTTTGTAATTAAAGTTTAATAAGAATAATTGATGAATATGCTGGTAATGTATCTGGTGTTCTAGCTCTAAAGCTACAGTGCTGTCATAGGTGTGTGCATTGCTCTGAGGATCTCTCATAGTAGCACCAGTAGGTGCCTGACCTCCCTTGCTAGACCCACAGACACACTAGTCTTGAATGTATATTTTCTCTCAGTGTGGGTTGCTGTATTTGGATGTTCTGCAAAATTACAACAGTTTCTGGATTTTTCCTAAGGCAAAACATTTCATTCCCAGTTTAAAATATTTAATTAAGAATTTAGGAAATGAACAACTAAGTGGAATGACAAGTTGATGCTTCTCCCCTCCACCCCCAAATCAGTGAAGAAAAAAAGAATTTAGGAAAATATTTATGGCTTCTTTTATAAAAAGGGAGCAGAATTTTAAACTTTGGGAGGGGAGCTCATTGGGAAACCTAAGGATCTGAGGCTCTCTTCAAACACTGCATTGTAGTGTGGAAACAAAGCACAATAGTGTAAATGTCTTCTTCCCTTTCCCCTCACTGCATCCTAGGTGAGGTTTGTCTCAACAAGTTTTTCATTCCAATGTTAGTATGTTCAAGAATTTTCATATTGCTCATACCTGAACAGGATAACTATGGCAGAGGCTATACTATATACTATATTATACTATACTACGCTACACTACACTATACTATACAGTGGCTTGTCAACATTTCAGGTTGTCCTGCCTTATTGAAGTGTAAAGTTTTGGTTTAAGACTGGAAGGAAGAATTTGAAAATTGTCTCATGGCAGATTACATAATTTTGTAAGTGAATACACAATATATATTTAGGTCACATTTAAATTTATTTATGTTTTTTATACTTATCATGTGGACTTCTAAATATTTAGCATCCATTCTCTTAGAGAGGAATTCTCTAAAAGGCAGATAGATTTCCTCATTTAAAAATTGAAATGCATTTGAACACCATAGAAAGAGGGATTAGGAATCATAAGAAAAGCATATCTGTAGTGTTTGTAGTTATGACTCTAGTTCACAGACTATGCCCTGGCCAGTGGCTTAGTGAATAGAGTGTTGGCCCAGCGTGTGAACATGTAGGTTTGATTTCCAGTCAGAGCACACAGGAGAGGTGACCATCTGCTTCTCTCCCTCTTACTCCTTCTCTTTCTCCTCCCGTCATGGCCCTGGGTGCTGAGGATAGCTCTGATAGAGTACATCAGCCTCAGGCACTAAAAATAGCTCTGTACTTGAGCATCGGGCCTAGATGGGATTGCCAGGTAGATCCTGGTTGGGGTGTGTACAGGAATCTGCCTCACTATCCTCCCCTCTCACCTAAAAAAAAATAAAAATAATGTAACAAAGTCATCTTTCCAAAGTAATGTTCTACATTTCAAGTAGCCTTTTCTTCGGGAGAGGAGATTTGGGGGAAAGGAGTTAAGGCAAATTGTCAAATTTCTGTTAAATGTTTGTAACAAAATACCTTGTGGTTAAACTCTGTAATTTTTGGAATGATTTCTTATAAGACCCTTTAAGATAGTAACAATCAATTTTTATTCAAAGTGAATTTTTCAAGGTCATGTTACCAAACTCAGTGATATAATATATTGAGATATGGGTCACATATCTAAAACATTATTGCTGTTGTTACTAGGGGGCCAGGCAGAATGGTAAATTATCACCAAAACTCAGGTGAACAAGTTGTTTTACAACCTGTTCTTTCCATGGTTGCCAAAGTGATTTTTAAAAAATATACGTCAGGTCTATGGCCATACCATCCTGAACGTGCCCGATCTCATCTGATCTCAAAAACATACCTCAGATCGTTTCACTCCATTGCTTAAAACTTCCCAGTGGCATCCAGTTTTTCATAGAATATACTTCACCCCTCCTGTTCTGCTCTCTGGCTGTGCTGGTCTTTCAGTTCCTTAGAGATGCCAAGCTCATTCCTATCTCATGGCCCTTGAACTTCCACATGCTGTTTTCCTCTGTGTGGCTGGCTTCTTTTTGTCAAATTCTGGTAGAGTCAGATTGTGTAGTGGTAGAGGCATGAATTTCTGAAGCCTGATTACCCACTTTCAAGTTATGTAACCTCGCAGTGCCTTTGCTTCCCCAACTGTAAAAAAATTGGATAATAGATCATAAATATCTCTTTAATGTTGTAAAGATTGAATATGTACGCATACAGTACCTCACTTATAGAAGGTGTTCATTAAGTGTTGGCTATTATTCAAGTCTCAGCTCAGATATCACCTCCTCAGTGAGGCCTTTCTTGACCATTTAGTTTAAATTAGCTATCCTGCCTGACCTGTGGTGGTAAAGTAGATAGAGCATCAACCTGGAATGCTGAGGTCACTGATTTGAAACCCTGAACTTGCCCAGTCAAGGTACATAACGAGAAGCAACAAGCAAGCAATGACCAAATAAAGTGAAACAACTTTGAGTTGATAACTTTTTCCCCACTTCCTCTCTCTGTAAAATCAATAAATAAAATGTTAAAAAGAATTAGCGATCTTGTCCCCCACTCATAATATTTATAGTTATCTGAAACTATATTACTGTATATTTATTGTATTTACTTTTATTTTTGTCTTTCCTACTGTACTGTAAGCTTCATGAAAGCAGGTATATTTTCTGTCTGTTGCACTCCCAGTGCCTAGAATAGTGCCTAGTCAATATATATGCTGCTAACAAAAGTTAGGGGATATTTAAAAGTGAATATGAAGCAATTAAATATCCCCTAATTTTTGTGAGCAGTATATTTGATGAGTGAATAAATGGAAGTCAGGTCTACCCCAGAAGATCTTAGATAACATAAGACTGAAAGACAATTTGTGTCACTCAGTTAAGGGAAGCTCTTCCCTTTATGTACTTAACACCATTATTTTATTTTCTAAGCTAGTGATTTTCAGCCGGTGTGCTATAAGAATTTTTAAAACATGTAATGCTTATTTAGTCAGGGACACTGACCTCTTTCCCTTTAGACTGTGAAATAAAAAAATGACAATAGCCAACACAACAATAGCTGTCCAGTGCAAATGAATAAAAATTATACTTTTTTTTTTTATCAGATCAGCAAAAAAATTTTTTTTGGTGTGCAAGAGAATTGTAGTAATTAGTTTATGTGTGCCATGAGATGAAAAGTTTGAAAATCTCTGTTTTAATCTAGGGCTGTCTGGCAGGGCTTGTCAACAAGGTGTAGAAGTAATCAATAGAGGACATGAGCCTGGGGATAAAATACATATTTTACTTTTCTGTTTATTTATTTCTGCTGCTTCCAGCTGTTAAGTTTTTGTCCTTTTATATAAGTCCTTGAGCTTATTTGGGTTTTTAAGTTTGGGGACAGCTGGTTGCCCCTCAGCATTATAAAGTTATAGCTTTACTGAGTTTCGAAAATAATGTAAGTAGAAAGTACTGATATGAAGTTAGATACTCAACTGTATATGATAATTTTAGGAGTCAGAGGGATGATATAAGACCCAAAGTAGGCAATTTGGGGCTGGGAATTTCTAAGTTAATCAGCAGTCAGTTTTCTTTTTAATAAGTTAATGTTTTTGGCATAACATTGATTAATAGGATCATACAGGTTTCAAATGTACATTTCTATGATACATGATCTACATATTGCATTTGTTTGTCCACCACCCAAAAAATCAAATCATCTTCTGTCACCATATGTTTGATCCCCTTTATCCTTTGCTACCCGCACCCACCTCCTTCACCATACTGGTAATGAGCATACTGTTTTTGTCTGAGTTTTAGTTTTATATCCCACATGTGAGTGAAATCATGTGGGTCTTAGCTTTTCCTGACTGACTGACTTTGCTTAGCATAATATTCTCAAGGCCTATCTATGTTGTCGCAAATGATGGTATTTCATCTTTTCTCATGGCTGAGTAGTATTTCATAGTATGTATGTACCACATCTTCTTTATCCAGTCCTCTATCGAAGGACACTTTGGTTGTTTCCATGTCTTGGCCACTGTGAATAATCCTGCAATGAACATAGAGGTGCATGTATCTTTATGAATAAATGTTTTTGAATAAATGCCCAGAAGAAGGATTTGCTGGGTCATATGGTAACTCTATTCCTAATTTTTTGAAGAACCACCATACTGTTTTTCATCATGGCTGTACCAGTTTACATTCCCACCAGCAGTGAATGAGGGTTCCTTTTTATCCGCATCCTCTCCAGTGCTTATTATTGCCTGTCTTGCTGATAACAGGCTTTCTAACAGATGTGAGGTGGTATCTCATTGTAGTTCGGATATGCATTTTCCTAATAGCTAGTGAAGATGAGCAAATTTTCATATATCTGTTGGTTGTTTGCATGTCTTCTTAGGAGAGGTGTTTGTTCAGGTCCTCTGCCCTTTTTTAATTGGATTGTTTGGTGGTGAGTTGTATTCTTTATATATTTTAGATATTAACCCTTTGTTGGTGATATTGTTTGTAGATGTCATCTCCCATTTATTTAGCTGGCATTTTGTGTTGTTGTTGGCAATAGTTAGGTTTGATAGCAATTTATCATCCCTTATTTCAATACTTCCAAAACTCTCCTCCTTTCCCTACTTTTTTCTGTTGTTCTCTTCCTATTTTTGTATTCTTTTCTTGTTTCCATCATACCTTCATTTCTCTGTTTTCTTTCTCTTGTACTTAATGGAAACTCAAATGACATTAGGTAAATGATTTTGGCTTTGGCTCCTGGAACCAGCTTCCAAAATCAAATTGATCATCCCCTCAGATTAAATTCCTCCTTCTTTCTTACCTGATTATATTATAGCAGAATCATTATTCTAGCAGTTACTCTAGGTGACATCGTTGACACCTCTATTTCCTACACAGCCAGGAAACCCATCCTATCACATGAATTCTGTCTCATTAAACATTAACAAAATTTTGAGTGTGTGCTGTGTGCCAGGTGTGTGATTCTTTGTTGGGGGGCAGTTTCCTTCTTTCTACATTTGCTACATGAAATCAGGATCCCCACACCTTATATTTTGCCTATTGATGTAGCTTTTGTGTGTGTGTGTATGTGAGACAGGGAGAGGGAGAGAGATGAGAAGCATCAATTTGTAGTTGTGGCACTTTAGTTGTTCACTGATTGCTTCTCATAAAGTGCCTTGACTGGGGGGCAGTGACCCCTTGCTCAAGCCAGTGACCTTGGGCTTCAAGCCCATGACCATGGGATCATGTTGATGATCCCATGCTCAAGCTGTTGAGTCTGTGCTCAAGCTGGCAACCTTGGGGTTTCAAACCTGGGTCCTCAGCATCCCAGGTTGATGCTCCTATTTACTGCTTCACCACCTGGTCAGCCTGAAGTAGCTTGTATCTTTACCCCCAACCTCATATTTCTTTTCTCAATCCAGTATTGTATTTACTCCACTAAACATGGTTTAATCATGTCACTCCCTGCTTTCTATCAGGTTGCTGTTCCGGCTACATCTCATGTAACTTGTATTTGAACCATGTCATCTGCCAAATTGGATTGTCTTTTTAGAACATTATCCACACTTTCTCACATCCATGTTTTTGTTCATGATGTTCTATCTCTTGGAAAAATGTAAGCTCCCTGAGGGCAGGAACTTTGTTTTATTTACTCTAATATCCCTAGCACCTAGAACAGTATCTGGCATGTAGTAGCTATTTTGTAGACATTAATTGAAAGAATGAATGGAAAACAAATGAATCCTATCAATCTTTCTCATTTTTTTATGATTATTCTCAAATATTAATACTATCTCTCTCAGGAAGCCTTTTCTGATCTTCTGTGTATATCTGTTTAAAAAGATTTTTTATAAATTACTAGTTTTAGAGAGAGAGAAAGGGGGAGAGAGAGAGAGAGACCCACATACAGACAGACAGAAACTTTGATCTGTTTCTGTATGTTACTTGACCAGGGATCGAACTTGCAACCTTTGCATACTGGGATGATACTCAAACCAACTGAACTGTCTGGGCAGGACATGTATTTCTGTTTAAACATAAATACCTACCAGTGATAGAGTCATCTTCCCTCTTTTTTTCTGAATCAATGCTGACTTTGATTGTATATGTGCTGTGGTTGCTTTGAGGATAACAGTAAATTAACCAATACTTTCTGAGTTTCTATTTTGTGTCAAGTGTTGTATCTAGGTAGTTGAGTCGAAAAGACAATAGAATGGAATTCCTTTCCTTGATGAACTTAACCGTCTAGTGCAGTGATCGGCAAATTCATTAGTCAACAGAGCCAAATATCAACAGTACAATGATTAAAATTTCTTTTGAGAGCCAAAGTTTTAAACTTAAACTATATGGGTAGGTACATTCCTTATCGAGGTAGTGCCCACACGTGGTATTTTGTGGAAGAGCCACCACACTCAAGGGGCCAAAGAGCCACATGTGGCTCATGAGCCACGGTTTGCCGACCACTGGTCTAGGGGAAGATTAATTCATTAAAATAGTAGTAAAAGGAAGTAATGACAGAAGCAAGGTAAAAGCTGCCAGCCCTCTTCAATTTGAGACCTGGAACTGGCACAGCATCACTTTTACTGTACGCCATTGGTCACAGGCCAGTTTATACTCAAGGTGGTGGTGGGGGATAGACATCACTTATCAAAGGGAGAAATGTTAGTGAATTTATAGCCATCTTTAATTTGCCATACCACTCTTTTAAGTACTATCCATTGATTTTAGATCAATTTTATATTTTTCTGTTTTTTCATATTCCTGGTTTTAGATTTTTTTTTCTTTCTCTTTTTTTAAGTGGGGGAGAGAGACAGGAGAGAGGTAAGCATCGTAGTTGTGGCACTTTAGCTGTTCATTGATTGTTTTTCATATATGCCTTGACCCAGGGGTCTCTAGCCAAACCAGTGACCTCTTACTCAAGCCAACAACCTTGGGCTTCAGGCCACTGACCATGGAGTTATGTGTCTATGATCCCATGCTCAAGCCAGTGACCCTGCACTCAAGCCAGTGACCTCGGGGTTTTAAACCTGGGTCCTCAGTGTCCCAGGTTAACACTCTATCTGCTGCGCCACTGCCTGGTCAGGCAATTTCGGATGATTTCTAAGATGAAGAGGGAGGCCTTTTCCTTGCTATTTCTTGAAGTCCGAGTGGTTTTTAAGCTATCTGAAGATGATGGGGTGGTAGTGACAGAGAAAGGGAAGCTAGTTAGCTAAGACTTAATATTTGCCTCAACTTCTGTAGGACATAGGGCTATACCTAGTGCATATATAGTAAACTCTCAGAAAATACTTTTGCCCTGGCTTGTTGACTCAGCGGTAGAGTGTCAGCCCAGCGTGTGGAAGTGGAAGTCCCAGGTTCAATTCCCAGTCAGGGCACACAGGAGAAGCACCCATCTGCTTCTCCACCCTTCCCCCTCTCCTTTCTCTCATATGTGCCTTGACCAGGGGGCTCTTTATCTCTCTCTCTCTCTCTCTCTCTCTCTCTCTCTCTCTCTCTCTCCCCTCCTGCAACCAAGGCTCCACTGGAGCAAAGTTCACCTTAGCGCTGAGGATGACTCCGTGGCCTCCGCCTCAGGAGCTAGAATGGCTTCGGTTGCAACAGAGCAACGCCCCTGATGGGCTGAGTATCGCCCCCTAGTGGGCATGCCAGGTGGATCCCAGTCAGGTGCATGTGGGAGTCAGTCTATCTTCCTGCTTCTCACTTTGGGGAAAAAAAAAAAAGGAAATAATATTTTTAAATTTTAGTCATGTCTAATTTTATATATATGTCTGCTTAGACAGGAAGTGTTTTAAGTATTTTGGTTTATTTACTATGTTGAGGGTAAATTGAAGAAAATAAAAGTAAAAATCTGTCCCACTAAGTGTTTATTAGTTAACAGTGATTTTTACACAGAAAACATTTTTCACAAGAATCATATAATTTGGTTGCATGAAACGAACTCTTTGTCTTGGGCCATAATAAGAATCTTGCTAGTATATACCTTTTTAGAGTTATCGGCTATCTGCCTGAACTCTTATATTACTCTAACAGGTTTTGTGCTGTTGCTTCTAGTTACAGTACATATGTACTTAGCACTAGCAGAAGGCTTGTAGCCGCAAAAGGAGGTGAGATGGAAAGATGAGGCGGAATCAGGCCAGCAAGAGAGGGAAGCAGATGGGTTGTAGATCTGTTCCCCATGTCATTTTTGTTCTGAATGTTACTGATCATATATGTGAATCAGCAGCCATAAATTAGAGTTTGTGACCCTATGATGAAAAAGAAAGTTTGATCTTGACTCAGTAGAATTATAAATTTATAACACTAAAAAGTGATGCAGGCTTTTTTTCTTTTGATTATTTTAAATTACTTTTCATTTGAGATATTTCAGGAAGTATTTTGTTGAGATATATAACTTCTTTATAATATACAGAGATTCTGAGATAAATGTTACTCTTTTAGGTTTTCTTGCTCATGAGATTTTTAGAGTAAGTAAAATTTTAGGATTATTTAGGAATTGGTAGAGGATACTTATTACATAATGGCTATACCTCACATTTTTGTATCATGTCTCTACATTGTCAGAGTTTACTAGGACCCTCTCCTATGGGTTATTTAAAAATGAGTAGAAAGTGTGTTTGCTAAAAAGATAAATCTTTTCAGTATACATATTTATGCTAAATATTCTCATTTTGTCAGTGCTTGTACTTGATTTGTTTGTCTCATTTTCTAAGGTCAAGATAAAGGAAACTTTCTGTGACAACAGATCACTTTGTTCAATGGAAGAATCTTATTTAAAAAAAACACAAAAATTAAAAAAAAAACACATTTTAAGATGTTATCAAACACGTGTAGAGAGAATAATATAATGAATTACTTACACCCAGTAGTTGGCTTCAACCATTAACAACATTTTGCCACTCTTCTTTCTTCTCCCTCTGACCCAATTTTTATGGAAGAATTTTATTCTAATACAGTTTAATATGCACATTTTAAAAGGATATAGCCTGAAACTTTTGAAATCTCTAAATTAACAAGTACCACCATAGCATATAATTTACCCAATAAAAACATATGTTAAAGTATATATATACACATACATACATTTTAAGTGACCTCTCCAAGCCCTTAATGATTTTTTAAATATGGAACTCAATTCATTACTAAGCTATTAAAATAAATTCTGAATGAAACACTCCCTAAAAGTTTTCAAATTGATTTTTCTTTCATTACAGGCAGTGGGAGGCACAGTCATTATCCAGATCACTACAGAATTTGATACTCCTTTCTTGTATCTATTGAAATTGTATGTTTTTTGCTTTTTTTTTTTTTTTTGCCAGAGACAGAGTCAGAGAGAGGGACAGATAGGGACAGGCAGGAACGGAGAGAGATGAGAAGCATCAGTTCTTCGTTGTAGCTCCTTAATTGTTCATGGTTTCTTTCTCATATATGCCTTGACTGAGGGGCTACAGCAGAGCAAGTGACACTTTGCTCAAGCCAGCGACCTTGGGCTTCAAGCCAGCAACCTTTTGGCTCAAGCCAGCGACCATGGGGTTGTGTGTATGATCCCATGCTCAAGCCAGCGACCCCGTGCTCAAGCTGGTGAGCCCGTGCTCAAGCTGGTGAGCCCACACTCAAGCTGGCAACCTGGAGGTTTTGAACCTGGGTCCTCTGCATTCCAGTCTGAAGCTCTATTCAGTGTGCCACCGCCTGGTCAGGCTAAAATTGTACATTTTCTAAGAAACATTACTGATAAACATATTCATTTTCTCTTCATGCCTAGTTCTAGCCTCGTGTTGACTTTTTTTTAGGGCACATTTTTCAGTTTCTTTTTAATATATATATATATATATATGTATGTATGTATATATTTATATTAATTTATTGTGTTTACATAGATTCTAGTGTCCCCCCCGAATATATCCTCCCCTCCCCCATGTTCCCCAGTATATCACCCTACCCCCTTCCTTATAACGCCCTCCCCCCTTCCCTCCAGGATTTGCTTTTCTGCTCTCATCCCATCCTATCACCCCGTCATCCCCTTTTTCTCTGTCCACTTTCCTTCTGGATATTTTGATCCTGCCTCTGTCTCTATTCCGCTCCTCAGTTCATATTGTTTGTTGGATTCCTCAAATGAGTGAGGTCATATGATATTTTTTCTTACTCTGCCTGGCTTATTTCACTTAACATAAGAGTTTCCAGGTCCATCCATGTTGTTGCAAAAAGTAATATTTCCTTTTTCATGGCCCCATGGTATTCCATTGTGTATATGTACTATAGCTTTTTAATCCATTTGTCTACTAGGGGACATTTTTCAGTTTCTTTAAAAAAATAATTTTCTAGCCTGACCAGGCGGTGGTGCAGTGGATAGAGCTTTGGATTGGGACACAGAGGACCCAGGTTCAAAACCCTGAGGTTGCTGACTTGAGCACCGGCTCATCAGGCTTGAACGCAGGCTCACCAGCTTGAGCACGGGATCACAGACATGACCCCATGGTCGCTGGCTTGAGCCCAAAGGTTGCTGGCTTGAGCCCAAGGTCATTGGCTTTAGCAAGGGGTAATTTGCTCTGCTGCAGCCCCCTGGTCAAGGCACATATGAGAAAGCAATCAATGAACAACTAAGGAGACTAACAAGCCACAATGAAGAATTGATGCTTCTCACCTCTCTCTCTTCCTGTCTATCTGTCCCTCTCTCTGTCTTTCTCTGTCTCTGTCACACACACACACACACACACACACACACACACACACACACACACACACAAAATAATAATAATAATTTTTTAGAAGTACTGGTTATGTGTATTAAGTGCATACCAGGATTATAGACTCCTGCACTTTAACTTCATGCTTCATTAGAAAAATCATGATATCATGTGCTGTATCTTTATTGTCTCTTTGGGAGTGGTAACACATGTGAATATCAGATCTCTGAATCTCAGCAATAGTAATAATAAAATTCAAATGAGGAGAATAGTATGTTCTGAATTAGTGAAAAGTAAATTAAAGAATATTTTAAAGAATAGATAATTCTTTCAAGCTCAATGAATGATATGGGTTAGCTTAGTAAGTTATTATTTTTTTTATTTTACAGAGACAGTCAGAGAGAGGGACAGACAGACAGGAAGGGAGAGAGATGAGAAGCATCAGTTCTTTGTTGCAGCTACTTAGTTGTTCATTGATTGCTTTCTCATATGTTCCTTGACGGGGGCTACAGCAGACTGAGTGACCCCTTGTTCAAGCCAGTGACCTTGGGCTTCAAGCCAGCGACCTTTGGGTTCAAGCCAGCAACCATGTCTGTGATCCCATACTCAAGCCAGATGAGCCTGTGTTCAAGCTGGTGACAACCTTGGGGTTTTGAACCTGGGTCCTCTGCATCCCAGTCCAACACTCTATCCACTGTGCATGACCTGGTCAGGCATAAGTTATTATTTATTTTTAAGAAGAGATTTTGCCAGGCCATTTTAAAATTATTGTGGTAAAAAATACAACATTAAATTTACCATCTTTTTTTTTTTTAGAGAGACAGAGAGTCAGAGAGAGGGATAGATAAGGACAGACAGGAATGGAGAGAGATGAGAAACATCAATCATCAGTTTTTTGTTTTGACACCTTAGTTGTTCATTGATTGCTTTCTGATATGTGCCTTGACCGCGGGCCTTCAGCAGACTGAGTAACCACTTGCTCCAGGCAGTGACCTTGGACTCAAGCTGGTGAGCATTTGCTCAAACCAGATGAACCTGCACTCAAGCTGGCGACCTCGGGGTCTCGAACCTGGGCCCTTCCACATCCCAGTCCGATGCACTATCCACTGCGCCACGGCCTGGTCAGGCTAAATTTACCATCTTGACAGTTTTTATGTATACAACTCTGTAGTGTTAAGTATATTCACATTGTTTTACAACAAATTTCTAGAACTCTGTCCTCTTAGAAAACTGAAACTCTATACCCAGTAAATACTATTGCCAGACCATTTTTAATGAAAAAATAACTCATTTGAAATGAGAAATATTAATTTACATATTAACATTGAATGTATTAGTCTCTTTTGTAATCATGTAAACAATGAATTCAGAGGCAGTATTTTAGATTTTTCTCTTAATCTGGTAAACACTATAAAATTTCTGGTATTCTGTTATTTAACCTCCTCCCACCCAGAGTAGCACAAATTTTTAATTATTTTCAGACTAAGTTAAAGTACCACAGATACCAGTTAAGTCTGAAATAACGGGGTTTTGTTGTTTTATTAAGTACTTTGTATATGAAATTATGATTCCTACCCAACAGTTTAACTAGAGCCCTTAAATGGAGTGAAGTTTGGTGGTTCCTTTCCTTGACTTTTCTAAACATTATTCTAAGTGTTTATGTATCTTTTTATGTAGTCTTCCTATATCATTCAGATTTTCCTTAAGATCTGCCTGTCTTGGATCCCAGCTTATCTTTATGTATTTCATTTGCTGTTTGTTCAGATAAGTGCCAGTTAATGTGCAAATACTATCTACCGTGTCTCTCTACAGTCTTGACTATATCAGTTAAAATTTCCAGTTTTCTAATGAGAGAAATGAATGAATTCATGTAATCCATGATTGAATAACTTTCCCTTCTAGATTTATTGAGATACAGTTGACATACAGCAGTGTAAGTTTAAGGCAGACAGCTTAATGACTTAACATACACATATTGTGAAATGACTACCACATCAAGTTTAGTTAACATCCATCATCTCATAGGTACAAACTTTTTTTTTCTAGTGATGAGAACTCTTAGGATTTGATTTACTCTTAATAACTTTCAGATATATCACAGAGTAGAGTCATCATGGTGTACATTACATCCCCAGGTTTTTTCTCCCTTGATTTGGGGGTGGCGAAGGGGGAGAGAGAGAAGCATCAACTCGTTGTTCTACTTAGTTATGATTGTTTCTCATATGTGCCCTGACTTGGGCTCAAACCAACAGCCTTGGAGTTGAGCCAGTGATCCCGGGTTTGAGATGGTGACCCTGAGATCGAACCTGGGACCTTGGTGCTCTGGGATGACACTCTATTAACTCTGCCACTGGCCAGGGTTCCCTCGGTCTTATTTATCTTATAAGAGGAAGCTTGTAATTTTTGACCACCTTCATCCAATTTTCCCACTCCCCACCTCTAATAACCACAAATCTGATCTCTTTTTTTGAGTTTGGGTTTTTTGGGGGTGATGTTTTTGTTTTTAGATTTCACATATAAGTAGATCATATAGTATGTCTTTCTTTCAGACTTATTTCACTTAGCATAATGACCTCAAGTTCTATCCAAGTTGCAAAATGGCCGGATTTTCATCTTTTTTTTAAATGGCTGAACAATATTCTATTGAATATTAATAACTGTGTATTGAAAATCTACTACTGTATATGAATCCACCTTTCCTAGGTTTTATAGCTCAAGTTTTGATACTGTCTGCCCTCTTACAACTCACTTAAGAGGTTTTTCTTTGTTTTGTTTTTGTTTTAAGCCCTGGTCAGGTAGCTCTGTTGGTTAGTGTCTTCCTGATGTGCCAAGTTTGAGGGTTCAGTCCTGGTCAGGACACATACAAGAATCAAGCAATGAATGCATAAATCAGTGGAATAGCAAATCGATGTTTCTCTCTCTCTAAAGTCAATAAATTGAAAAAGTTTTTTTAAACAAAAAAAGTATTTTAAAACCTTTCTAAAATTGACTTTTAGAGGGCCGGGAAAGAGAAACATCAATTTGTTCTATTTATACGTGCCGTCATTGTTTGATTCTTTTAGGTGCCCTCACTGGGATGGAACCTGCACCCTCAACGTGTTGGGACGACACTCTGACCAACTGAGCTACTTGGCCAGGGCTAAGAGCTTTTTAAAAACATCTTAATACTATTATCCGTGGATACACATGTGTGGCCACATATGAATCAGGGTGGAGATATTGAGGACTGCTGTCCTAAGGAGTTTAGATCTCAAAGTATCCTTGAGTATCATAAAATTTAATCTTTTTAATTTTAAAAGACTTCTGTTAAGGAAAGCAGACAAGCTCTTTCAGGGTCAGAGCCAGATTAATCATTTATACCAATTGTTTTTTCCCATTACACACACAGACACGGTTTAACCAGTGATAAGTCATAGGCAAGATGGAAAAAAATTCTTTGAAGGTTAGAGTCTGGATTTTCTTAGTAGACATTTGTTGTGTTTTAATTCCTAAAATGGCTCAATCCCTTAAAATATCCTTTTCCCAATGTTTGCTCTTACTACCTCTTAAAACATTGAGTTCCTAATCATTTTTTCTCTTAAATGTGTCTCACTCAAGTCTTCTTTTGGCCGTTTTTGAGCAGAGTTTTTCTTTTCTTTTTTTTAGCTAGAGAAAGAGAAATGAGAAGCATCAGTTCGTAGTTGTATCACTTTAGTTGTTCACTGATTGCTTCTTATATATACCTTTATTGGGGGGCTCTAGCTTAGCCAGTGATCCCGTGCTCAAGCTGGTGAGCCTGGGCTCAAGCCAGATAAGCTCGTACTCATGCTGCTCCCTCTGGGTTTCAAACCTGCATTCTCAGCATCACAGGTTGATGCTCTGTCCATTGCGCCACCACTGGTCAGGCTGAGTAGAGTTTTTCTTAATATCTTTATTCTTTTTAATGCCACTTCTCCCCCATCGTAATTACTCTTATGTGGACCCTTTCCAGTTCATTTTATCTTTAATGAGGTATATTAACCAGAACTATAATCACTTGGGTTTACTATAGCCTCACATGAAGGTAGAATGTGATTATCTTTTTTTTAATAGTATTCAATGTCTTCATCATTTCATGACTTTTCAATGTCTTGTTGGTTTTTTCATTTGAAACAAATTAGAATAAAGTCCTCACTAAAGTCTGTAGGGAACTAACTCCTGGGTCCCCTTTCTAAAGAACTTTTCGTTATAAAAGCAATATTCATTTCATTACGAAAACATTATAAAAGCACATAAATGTTTTAGAGAAAATTTGGCAACTAAAGAAAGTAGAAAGAAAGAAAAAAATTTCATGTTTCCATCAAAACCCATTTTTTGTTTTGGTGTACTTACTGATAGTCTTTCTTTTCCTTCATAATATTTTTATGTATGAGTATGCAATTCTATAGCTTACTTTTCTTAAACTTAACTTTAGATAAACATTTTCCACATTTTAAGTGCTTTATAAAAATTATTCTTGACAGTGTAGGATTTGGTGAATAAATATATTGTTAATTCACTTAACCATTAATTCTCATGTTGTTGAAAAGGCTTTCATATTGTATGTACTTTTTTATCATTTTTAAAGATCTTCCCATGTTGTCAAGTGTTTTGTTTTTAATGTCCTATTCCTGGATACTGTGATTAAATATTCATACAGGCTAATACCCATCATCAAACAGACATATCTATATTTATACTTCTTTATGGAATCTAATGGCTTGGGAATTGTTTTCTAAAAGAAATTTTCTCCATCCATTTGTGTTGGTACAGTATGATACTTTCATATCTAGTGTTAGTGGATACTCATTGTTATTTCTCAAGATACTTTCTCTTAGTAGTTGGAAGGTAACACTAATCTCATAGCTATTTCTCCTTGGCTACTATTTCCTTTTATTTCATTGTATGTTTGTGCACACTACTTTTATTTCAATTGTACTGTACATTGTCCTCCTGAGTGATGGAGTGGAGAATAGTATCAGACTTTGCTTTTGCATATCATGCACTCTGTGAGCATAGTTAATTTAATAATGGTTCTACCTTACTTTACCAAAACAATTTTAAGAATAAGGGTAGGTTGCTTATAATACAATTTATAATATTACTATTCAGGTTATGCAGTGGAATAGTCTCTTCACAGTGACATCTAAACATTTTGTTTCTCCTTCTATTTTCAGGTTACCATCACGAAAGCCAAAGTGGATTTCTCCAGTGTAGTGTGCCTGCCCCCTTCCGTCATTGCTGTGAATGGGCTGGACGGAGGAGGGGCTGGTGAAAATGATGATGAACCAGTGTTGGTATCCCTGTCTGCGGCACCCAGTCCCCAGAGTGAAGCTGTTGCCAATGAACTGCAAGAGCTCTCCTTGCAAACCGAGCTGACCCTCGGCCTCCACCCTGGCAGGAATCCCAATTTGCCTCCACTTAGTGAGCGGAAAAATGGTGAGTAGACATGTAATTATTGCATTGCAGTATTGAACCAGGGTCTGCATTTAGATCTTTACTTTATTGCATGGATTTAGAAGTTCTGATAATCTTACTATTTCTTGTAAAACAGAGAAATAGTAATTTTAGGTGAGCATTGTAAGCCCAGCATTTTCTTTGTGGGTTATTATAATTGCTTTCTAATTTCTCTTCCTACTCTTCTCCTTCTTTCTCTCTTCCCTTTCCATAAATTCATTAATTCAGCAAATACAGTGTGTCTGTAAAGTCATGGTGCACTTTTGACCTGTGACCGACCAAAAGTGCACCAAGACTTTACGGACACACTGTATTTCATGAGTTCACTGTATTATAAACTGTGGTGAAATTAGGGAGTAATTTGTGTTGAATTTTGTGTGGCTGTAGTTTAGTTTTATTGCTATATAATTAACCCATTTTATGAATATACTGTGATTTATCCATTTTACTTCCGATAGATATTTGGGTTGTTTTCATTTAGGACTATTATGATCATGGTGCTATGAAATTCTTGTACATCTTTGGTAACTTGTTGGGATTTTGATTTGAAATACATCATTTATAGGTTAATGGGCAGCATATACATTTAAAATATTGAATATTACCAGTTAGTTATATCTCTCCAATTAAATAGGCCTCCTTTAACATCTTCCCATAGAATTTTATACTTTTCTCCATAAAGGTCATGCAAATAATTTACTAGGTTTATTCCTGGTGTTTTCTTTCTTCTTGTTTTTCTTATTTATTTTGTGACAGAGATAGAAAGACAGAGAGAGGGACAAATAGGGACAGACAGACAGGAAGGGAGAGAGATGAGAAGCATCAATTCTTCGTTGCAGCTCCTTAGATTTTTATTGATTGCTTTCTCATATGTGCCTTGATTGGGGTGCTACAGCAGAGCGAGTGACCCCTTGCTCAAACCAGCGACTTTGGGCTCAAGCCAGCAACCTTGGGCTTCAAGCCAGCGACCTTTGGGCTCAAGCCAGTGACCACGGGGTTATGTGTATCATCCCATGCTTAAGCTGGATGAGCCTGAGCTCAAGTTGGATGAGTCTGCTCTTAAGCCAGTGACCTTGGGGTTTTGAAACTGGGTCCTCTGCATCTCAGTCTGATGGCTCTATCCACTGTGCCACTGCTTTGTCAGGTCTTCTTCTTTTTCTTAGTAGACATAAGAAATATATTTTTATAAAATATTTTTGAACTGTTTAATTCTGGAGAATGGAAATACCAAACTTTTTAAAAACTCCTATGACTTTTCTACATCTGTGCCAGCTACGTGGCGTAGACCCCCACCTCCGTTCTTGCTATCTCTTGTTCAGGCATCACTTTATTTGAAAAGTCTGTCCTAACTCTCATTCGTTGTTGGGTGTTTCTCTTTTGGTTTGTCCAGTTGCCCTTTATCATCATACTTGATCACCCTGTATTATAATTGGAATTCTCTGCTCACTAATATGAGCAAACCTTTGAAAACTGAAATCAGACATTGTTACACTTCTCTTAAAACCCTTCAATGTCGCCTGATGAGTGGATAGAGCGTTGGACTGGGACACAGAGGACCCAGGTTTGAAACCCCAAGGTCGCCGGCTTGAGTGGGGGCTCACCAATTTGAGCGAGGGGTTTGAACATGGGGTCATAGATATGACTCAGTAGTCACTGGATTGAGCCCAAAGGTCTGTGGCTTGAAGCCCAAGAGTCGCTACCTTGAAACCCAAGGTCATTGGCTTGAGCAGGGGTGTCACTCGCTCTGCCGTAGCTCTCTGGTCAAGGCACATATGAGAAAGCAATCAATGAAAACTAAGGAGCCACAACAAAGAATTGATGCTTCTCATCTCTCTCCCTTCTTGTCCCTCTCTCTGACTCTCTGTTTCTGTCAAAAATCAAAATAGAACAAAAAAACCTTTCAGTGTTTTCCTTTGAGGCTTATGATGAAATTACAGTTATTACGATGAGTGGTGGTTTCTTCTCTGACCTGATTTCTTATTTCTGTCCCCTAGCTCACTCTACTCTGTTCCAGCCACTCTAACTTTCTTGCTATTTCTTGACCACATTAAGTGTGCTCCTGTCTCGGGTGTTGGTACTTCCTGTGCCTTTACTGAAGTTCCTGCACAAATGTCATTTCTTCAGGGAGACCTTTTTTCCCTATATTATAAAATAGTACCTCCCATTACTCTCTGTCCTACTTTGTCTTCAAAGCACTTATTGTGATATGTGTGTATCCCTCCACCTTTGATAGTACATTTCATGAGATCAGAAACATGATTTTGCCCCTGGCTCAAAGTGGGCACCAGGTAAATATTTGTTGAATTACTAAATGAATGTTTTACTTGTTTGTATCATTAGAGGCAAAAACTATTTTTACATCCATAATGGGAATAGTCATGGAAACTCAAGCAGTTTTTTTTTTGGGAAATAGTGGACACTTAGCCCTTTTTTTGTTTTCTTTTCCCATTCCTAATTTCTACCCCCGCCCCCAATGGAAGAAACTTTGCTTATTTACATATGTTCAGGGGGAAAAGTTAGTCCAGAGGGTAAAGCTGAGACAGAAAAAGAGAAAGGATAACTGATAGAGCAGGATTTTTGACTTTGTCTTGAACAGGAGGAGTAAAGAGCAGCATTCCTCTGGGATAGGAGGAATGGCAGTGAAGGTGATGATGGACAGCAAACAACAAATATATCTTACTTAGGCAGGAAATGGAGAGAATTGGTACCAACAGCTGTGATGGCTTGGTGGAGTAGAAGGCCGCTGTTGGAGTTTGGGCAGAGGTGTTACTGTATCTTCGGCCTTTCTCTCTCAACTCTTTGGCATGTAAATCAACTGAATTTTTTCCCAATTTGAAAAACAACTATATAACCTTCTCTTAGGAGTCGAGCTCCTTCCTGAAAGAGTAGTTTATATTCACTGTCTCTACTTTCCCACATTCTAGAGACTTCATTGCACTGTCTTCTGTCCCTACCTTTCTTTGAAAACTGCCATTATCAAAGTCAATTAGTGTTCTTTTTATTGTAGATTAGATAGGTACTCTTTATTCTATTGACCTCTCTGCAGCGATTGATATAGCTTGCCAACTCCCTCTGACCAGAAACAACTTCTACTGACTTCTGTGATATTACTCTTTCCTGGCTTTTTGAGCTGTGCCTTTCCAGCCACTCTCTTTTCTGTTCAGACCTTCTGTTATCCTTCTTTACCCACCTCTTAAATTTTGTTACTTCCTAGTATTCAACATTTGGGTTTCTTTACTTCTTTTTTTTATTATTAATTTTAATGGGGTGACATTAATAAATCAGGGTACATATGTTCAAAGAAAACATCTCCAGGTTATCTTGTCATTCAATTATGTTGCATACCCATCACCCAAAGTCAAATTGTCCTCTGTCACCTTCTATCTGGTTTTCTTTGTGCCCCTCCCCTCCCACCCCTCTCCCACTTTTTCCTCCCTCCCCCCACCCCGTAACCACCACACTCTTGTCCATGTCTCATAGTCTCTTTTTTATGTCCCACCTATGTATGAAATCATGTGGTTCTCATTTTTTTTCTGTTTTACTTATTTCACTTCGTATAATGTTATCAAGTCCATCGATTTTGTTGTAGATGATCCGATGTCATCATTTCTTAAGGCTGAGTAGTATTCCGTAGTATATATGTACCAAAGCTTTTTAATCCACTCATCCTCTGACGGACACTTGGGCTGTTTCCAGATCTTCGCTATTATAAACAATGCTGCCACGAACAAGGGGGCACATTTCTTCTTTTTGAACAGTGCTATGGTGTTCTTAGGGTATATTTCTAAAGGTGGGATAGCTGGGTCAAAAGACAGTTCGATTTTTAATTTTTTGAGGAATCTCCATACTGTTTTCCACAGTGGCTGCACCAGTCTGCATTCCCACCAGCAATGCAGGAGGGTTCCCTTTTCTCCACATCCTCACCAGCACTTATTCTGTGTTGTTTTGCTGATGAGCACCATTCTGACTGGTATGAGGTGATATCTCATTGTGGTTTTAATTTGCATTTCTCTAATGATTAGTGATGTTGAGCATTTTTTCATATGCCTATTGGCCATCTGTATGTCCTCTTTGGAGAAATTTCTATTCATTTCTTTTGCCCATTTTTTGATTGGATTGTTTGTCTTCCTGGTGTTGAGTTTTATAAGTTCTTTATAAATTTTCGTTATTAACCCCTTATCAGACGTATTGTCGAATATGTTCTCCCATTGTGTGGTCTGTCTTTTTATTCTGTGCTTATTGTCTTTAGCTGTGCAAAAACTTTTTAGTTTGATATAGTCCCATTTGTTTATCTTGCCTTTTATTTCATTTGCCCGTGGAGATAAATTGGCAAATGTATTACTGCTGCGACAGATGTCGGAGAGCTTATTGCCTATGTTTTCTTCTAAGATGCTTATGGTTTCACAGCTTACATTTAAGTCTTTTATCCATTTTGAGTTGTTTTTGTGAATGGTGTAAGTTGATGGTCTAGTTTCATTATTTTGAAGGTAGATGTCCAATTTTCCCAACACCATTTGTTAAAGAGGCTGTCTTTACTCCATTGTATGCTCTTTCCTCCTTTGTCAAATATCAGTTGTCCATAAAGGTGTGGGTTTATTTCAGGGTTCTCTGTTCTGTTCCATTGATCTATGTGCCTCTTCTTATGCCAGTACCAGGCTGTCTTGAGTACAATGGCCTTGTTTATACCTTGATATCAGGAAGAGTGATACCTCCTGCTTTATTTTTTCTTTTTAAGATTGCTGAGGCTATTCGTGTTCTTTTTTGGTTCCATATAAATTTTTGGAATATGTGTTTTATATCTTTGAAGTATGTCATTGGTATTTTAATTGGTATTGCATTGAATTTATAAATTGCTTTGGGTAATATAGACATTTTAATGATGTTTGTTCTTCCTAACTTTGAGCACGGTATATGCTTCCACTTTTTTGTATCTTCCTTGATTTCCTTTATTAATATTTTATAATTTTCTGAGTATAAGTTCTTAATCTCCTTGGTTAAATTTACTCCTAGGTACTTTATTTTTTTGGTTGTAATAGTTAAGGGAATTGTTTCCCTAATTTCTTTTGCTGACAGTTCATTGTTGGTATATAAAAATGCCTCTGATTTCTGAGTATTAATTTTATATCCTGCCACCTTTCTGAATTCATTTATCAGGTCTAGTAATTTTTTGACTGAGACTTTAGGGTTTTCTATATACAATATCATATCATCTGCAAATAATGACAGTTTTACTTCTTCTTTTCCAATTTGGATGCCTTTTATTTCTTCTTTTTGTCTGATTGCTGTGGCTAAGACTTCCAGAAGTATGTTGAATAAGAGTGGTGAAAGGGGGCATCCCTGCCTGGTTCCTGATCTTAAGAAGATTACTTTTAATTTTTGTCCATTTAGTATGATGTTTGCTGTGTGTTTGTCATAGATGGCCTTATCATATTAAGGTATGTTTCCAGTATTCCCACTTCACTGAGAGTTTTGATCATGAATGGGTGCTGAATTTTATCAAATGCCCTTTCTGCATCTATTGAAATTATCATGTGATATATATATATTTTTTTATTCATTTTAGAGAGGAGACACAGAGTGAGAGAAAGTGAGAGAAAGAGAGAGAGAGAGAGAGAGAGAGAAAGGGGGGAGGAGCTGGAAGCATCAACTCCCATATGTGCCTTGACCAGACCAGTGCAGGGTTTTGAACTGGCGACCTCAGTGTTTCCAGGTCGACGCTTTATCCACTGCGCCACCACAGGTCAGGCTTATCATGTGATATTTGTCCTTCCTTTTGTTTATGTATTCAAAGTAATGCAGAACAAGAACCTAAACCAAGACTACTTTATCCTGCAAGGCTAACGTTTAAAACTGAAGGAGAAATAAAGAGCTTCCCAGACAAAAAAAATCCTCAAGGAATTCATTAAAACCAAACCAATTCTGCAAGAGATGCTAAGGGGCAGTTGTGAACAGTTCAGGGGGCAAAGAATATAGCAAAAGAAGAATACAGCTTTAAAGAATAAAATGGCAATAAACAACTACATATCAATAATAACCTTAAATGTAAATGGATTAAATGATCCAATCAAAAGACATAGGGTAGCTGCGTGGATAAAGAAACAGGACCCATACATATGCTGTCTACAAGAGACACACCTTAAAACAAAAGATGCACATAGACTGAAGGTAAAAGGATGGAAAAAAATATTTCACGCAAATGGAAATGAAAAAATAGCCAGGGTAGCAATACTTATATCTTACAAAATGGACTTTAAAACAAAGGCTGTAATAAGAGATAAAGAAGGACACTACATAATGATAAAGAAAACAATTCAACAGGAAGATATAACCATTATAAATATCAACACACCAGCCTGACCAGGCGGTGGCACAGTGGGAGAGCGGTGGACTGGGATGTGGAAGATCCAGGTTCGAGACCTCGAGCGCACCAGCTTAAGCGCGGGTACATCTGGCTTGAGCAAAAGCTAGTCAGTTTGAACCCAAGCCCGCTGGCTCCAGTAAGGGGTTTCTTGGTCTGCTGAAGGCCCGTGGTCAAGGCACATGTGAGAAAGCAATCAATGAACAACTAAGGTGTCGTAATGGCAATGAAACACTAATGACTGATGCTTCTTACCTCTCTCCGTTCCTGTCTGTCTGTCCCTATCTATTTCTCTGTCTGACACTCTCTCTGTCCCTGTGTAAAATAAATAAATAAATAAATAGATAAATAAATAAATATCTACACACCAAACATAGGAGCCCCGACATACATAAAGCAGACTTTGATGGATATAAAGGGCAAGATTAACAGCAATACTATTATAGTTGGGGGTTTCAATACCCCACTAACATCACTGGATAGATCCTCAAGAAAGAAAATTAATAAAGAAACAGCAGACTTAAAGGATACACTAGATCAACTCAATTTAATAGATATCTTCAGAACTTTTCACCCTAAAGCAGTAGAATATACATTCTTTTCAAGCGCTCATGGTACATTCTCTATGATAGACCATATGTTAGGATACAAAAGTAGTCTCAACAAATTTAAGAAGATTGAAATAATATGAAGGATTTTCTCTGATCACAATGTCATGAAACTAGAAATTAACCACAAAAGATAAACTGAAAAAAACTCAAATACTTGGAAACTAAGTAGCATGTTATTAAAGAATGAATGGATTAATAATGAGATCAAAGAAGAAATAAAAAAGTTTCTAGAAACAAATGATTATGAACATACATCAACTCAAAATTTATGGGATACAGCAAAAGCAGTACTGAGAGGGAAGTTCATTGCACTACAGGTATACCATGAGAAGCTAGAAAAAGCTCAAATAAGCAACCTGACCCTGCATCTAAAAGAACTAGAGAAACAACAGCAAATAAAGCCCAGGACTAGTAGAAGGAAGTAAATAATAAAGATCAGAGCGGAAATAAATGACATAGAGGCTAAGGAAACAATATATAGGATCAATGAAACCAGGAACTGGTTCTTTGAAAAGGTAAACAAGATCGATGAACCTTTAACTAAACTCACCAAGAAAAAAAGAGAGAGGACTCAAATAAATAAAATGAGAAATGAGAGTGGAGAAATCACAAGTGACACAACAGAAATACAAAGTATTGTAAGAAAATACTATGAAGAACTCTATGCCAAAAAATTAGACAACCTAGGTGAAATGGACAAATTTCTTGAATCATATAATCTTCCAAAAATCAATCTGGAAGAATCAGAACACCTGAACAGACCGATTACAACAAATGAGATCGAAACAGCTATCAAAAATCTCCCAACAGCCTGATGTCTGGTTGCTCAGTGGATAAAGCATTGACCTGGAATGCTGAGATCACAGTTTCAAAATCCTGGGTTTACCGGCTCAAGGCACATATAGGAGTTGATACTTCCTGCTCCTCCCCCTTCTCTCTCTCCTCTCTAAAATGAATAAATAAAACCTTTAAAAAAAAAAAAATCTCGCCTGACCTGTGGTGGCGCAGTGGATAAAGTGTCGACCTGGGAACACTGAGGTCGCCAGTTCAAAACCCTGCACTGGTCTGGTCAAGGCACATATGGGAGTTGATGCTTCCAGCTCCTCCCCCCTTTCTCTCTCTCTCTCTTTGTCTCTCACTCTGTGTCTCCTCTCTAAAATGAATTAAAAAAAAAAAAAAAAATCTCCCAACAAAGAAAAGTCCTGGGCCTGATGGCTTCACAAGTGAATTCTACCAAAAATTCAAGAAGAACTAACTCCTATCCTCCAAGCTATATCAAAAAATTCAAGAGGAAGGAAGACTTCCAAACTCCTTTTATGAGGCGAGCATAATTCTGATCTTGAAACCGGGCAAAGACAACACAAAAAAAGAAAATTATAAGCCAATATCCCTGATGAATTTAGATGCTAAAATTCTCAACAAAATATTAGCCAACCGGATTCAGCAATATATGAAAAAAATCATAAACCATGATCAAGTGGGATTTATTCTGGAGAGGGTTTCTTTACTTCTTACTCCTGATCTTTATCTTGAATGGTTTCCCCCAGAACTTTGGCTTTAACCACCATCATATGCTGTTCATTCTCATCTTATACAGGGGTGGGCAAATGTAGGTTAATAATAATAATAATAATAATACAATAATTAATAATGATAGTACAAGACTCAATTCCTGTTTCACCACCTTCCACCCAGATGTTCCAGCCACGGGTTGTTTTGTTTTCTTCCTAAATGAAAACTTTATAAGTTTTATAATCAGATTACATCTAGGAAAAAGAAAATAAAAATTTCCTCATAATGACACACTGGCCTCATTGATGGCCAGTGGCAGCAGTTACCAGTTTTTGTTTCTTTGTTTACATTATGCAAATATACTTCAAATTATTTTAATAAAATATTATTTTATGAGATTTTTCTATATCATTCAATGGTCTTAGAAGGCATTTTTTTTCTGCTTGATACTTGAATTGTGTGTGTACAACATTTAGTCAACCTATTATGAGACTCTTACATTGTTTTTATTTTTTTATGTTATAAATACTACTGTGGTGAGCACCTTGGTGCAAATAATTGTAGGACAGATTCCCAGTAACAGCTAAAAGGGTATGGACATAAAAAACATTTCCCTTTTCTGACTGTATGAGTAGCATGTTTTGGTATGAAGTTTTAAATATTTTTAAGCCAATACTTCCAAATTGCACTCCGGAAAATCATAACATGTGGTTTTTGGAAATAACTTTTATTCCATCTCCCTTCTACCCTTGTCTTTCTTCATAGTCGTTAGTCATCAGTTTTTGCAGATTCTGCAGTGTTCACTGCTACTGAATTTATCCTTTTCTTGCCATCTTTACAGTTGCCACTTAGTTCAGATCCTTAATAATATTTCACTTGGATTATTGCGACGTCCTTCTATCTGATTACCTCTTATTTCTAATCTTGTCTCTGGCCACTGGAATGATCTTTCTTAATCATAAATGTGGTTACTGCTTTCCTGTTTGAAATCACTTTGATTTCCCATTTCCTCCAGGATAGAGCATATGCTCCTCAGTTGGCAAAACCAGTTCTTCGTAGCCAGCTTCTGCCCTGCCTTTCATCTGTTCCCACTCACATGAAATGATTTCCCATAGGAGACACGCATTCATATCTCAGTTCCCCTTTCAGTCTAGTTTTTTCTTCCTACAGTGACCGTCCTTCTCTTCTGGCTAATGTTTCTGTGTTGTCAAGAATCAGGGGAAGGAGCCTGACCAGGCCGTGGCTCAGTGGATAGAGTGTCGGACTGGGATGCGAAAGACCCAGGTTCGAGACCCTGAGGTCGCCAGCTTGAGCGCAAGTCCATCTCGCTTGAGCAAAAGCTCGCCAGCTTGGCTCCAGCAAGGGGTGGCTCAGTCTGCTGACGGCCTGCGGTCAAGGCACATGTGAGAAAGCAATCAGTGAACAACTATGGTGTCACAACAGCAACGAAAAACTAATGATTGATGCTTCTCATTTCTCTCTGTTCCTGTCTGTCTGTCCCTACCTATCTCTCTCTGACTCTCTGTCTCTGTGTCCCTGTAAAAGAAAATAAAAAAGAATTGAGGTTCTTGAGAAATACATTGCCCCATTCCAGAGTGCCCGATTTATACTTCTGTCAATGCTGAGTGCCTGGTTCATTTATTAATATTGATAGTGTCGTTTGTAAAAGACTGCTAATGTGATAGGTGAAATACTGCTCTTTGTATTTCCTTAATTACTAGTGTGGAAGAACTTTTCCCTAAATGTTTGTAGCTGGTGGGTGTCTGATTCTTTTTGACCATTCAGTTGCTCACTAAAACATTATTTTTAAGGTTTTTTCCACAAGTACTTAGTAACGGACTGGGACTAATTGTTAGGAATTTGTAAGAGTTTTCTACATGTCTTTCACTCTTAGTACTCTGCATAAGGGGCTGGATTAGGTCAAGACTGGGTTTATTTTGGCTTTGTTATTTTATAATTCATGGGTATACAAGTCCGTGGAGTTAGAAGTTTGAAAAGAAACTGATGAACTTGGTGCCTTTATTTTTTTAAGAGCTAGCTCACATCATCCTTCCCCTAAAATGCAATCTAAGTCTCTTGTAACCAGAATAAAGTGCTTCTGCTTTTATATCTGTTTAGCTTGTTGTTTGTAGCCCATCATTTTTCATTTTTTAAAATTGTCGGGTAGAAATTTTCTACTCTACTTCATTATAAGGCCCTTGAAGGCAGATTCAGTGTCAGTCTGATTCATCCTTGTCTTTGTACTCCCATTGGCTTTGACATTGTGCGCAATGACAATATTTCAGACATATAGTATGAATGAGTTGGGTGTTTATATGGCTGTCATAGCTCTTAACATTTACTATACTTTGAAGAGTTAGCTGAAAATACAGCCTTCATCTATCTTAAATCCAAGGAATAGCATACCTGTGGTGATGTGTGATCCTCCCAGGTCTGCAGATCTTGAATGGGTTTTCCATCAGTAGTAGGTTGTGGTCACAGAAAATAGAAGGCTCCCAGAACCTGTAGCAACTTGCCTAGGTGCTGGGTTATGTTTCTTTTGGATATTTTCTGGCCCAATACTAGATTTTTGGGGGAGAGACTTAACTGGTTGGAACTTGTAAAATTTTAATATGATGATTAGATTTTTGTAGAGCTGAACTTCAGTAAACTCATCATACATGAAGTTGTGAAAACCCAAATCAGAAATGGACATAGGAATAAGGTTACATTTCAGTGTTCTGAAATCCCATAGAGATCATTTGTTATTTTGTGTATACCTGTTTATACTACAGTCTATCATAGAAATTGATATCAGTTGTTAGTGAGGTTGACTAACTTTTGATGGTTAAAGGATTGTTTATTTTATAGGTGAGATAGGCTGTCTGTTTCTGTAGTTTCTCCTACTCATTCCCTACAATTTGGACATTTTCATTGTCATTGGTACTTAATATTGCTGAGGGCATTATTGTGGATGTCCTTATTTCTGTTAATCCTGTACTTTAGTGCTATGGATAATTTGTCTTTTTCATGTAGTTTTCTAAATAATAACATCTTCAGCATGTGTTCTAATGAAAAATGTAGTAGACTACCTGTCTTTTCTGGGTAGGTAGGAATTCTTTAGTTAACGAACTTTTCTTATGCTGTTAAAAATTTTTTTGTGATAAATAGGGTTTTTCATTTCATTTAGCATACATTTATGAATGCTTTCACATCAGATACTGTGGTAGATCTTTTAATGCAGGGGCATTAAGTCATGTGGAAAAGGGCAGCAATAGAGGTGGGCACAGGTTCTTGGGGTGTATAAATACAGGCTATTTATCATATTCATGGAGTGTGTGAAGAGGTTGAGGAAAATGCCAGAATCAGGAAAGGCTTTCTGGAGAAGGCAGTACTTAAATTCTTTTTTTTTTTAACTGAGTTTTGAAGGATGAATTAGAATTGGGTGATAACAGGATGGGTTTTAACTGAGGCAAGACTGGAGAGAAAGGAGCACAGTTAAGAAGCTGTTGTGAAGTACCACCACATATGAAATGTCTTTGTGAAAAAATTTAACCTGAATTGAATCAAGCTGCTGTACCTAACTTGTAGTTTACCGAAAGTATAGGGGATGGAACATGGGTAGATAACGCCATGAGGATACAGTCAGCAAAATCCAAAATGTGGGAAAACAACCTGGCTTTTTCAACAAAGAAAAGAAGAAAGGAAGGAGGGACTCTATAGATTAAGAGAAATTTAAGATCGTCACTGAAAATGCAGTGTATTATTGCCTGACTGGTCATGGCGTAGTGGATAGAGTGATATCCTGGAACAGCTGAGTTCCCAGGTTCAAAACCCCGAGGTCACCAACTTGAGTACGGTCTCATCTGGCTTTCCAGTTTGAGTGCGGGTTGTCAGTTTGAGCATGGGGTTGTTGGTTTGAGTCTAGGTTGCCGGTTTGAGTGTGGGATTATTGACCTGATCCCATGGTCACTGGCTTCAGTCCAAAGTTCACTAGCTTGAGCTCCAAGGTCACTGGCTTGAGCTCCCCTGGTCAACGCACGGATGAGAAGTAATCAGTGAACAACTAAAATGATGCAACTATGAGTTGATTGTCATCTCTCTCCCTTCCTGTCTGTCTGTCTCTATCTCTGTCTCTCACACACACACAAAAAAAAGGTAATGTGTTGTTCCTGTTGGACTCTGATTTTACTAAATCAGCCTTGATTTAATCAAGTTGGATAGTTGATGATATTAAGGGATTTAAAAAATTTAGTTGTGGTAATGGTATATAGTGCTCCGGTTAAAAAACAATTCTTGATTTTTGTATATACAGAATAAAGATGAAATTAGGTGATGCTTAGAATTGGCTGCAGAGTGATCCAGTGTTGACTGTGTGCTGTGTGTATGTTTGTGTGCGGGGATATGTTGATATATTTTGAAGCTAGGTACTGGGGTACATTGAGCTTATTATGTCATTATTTCTACGTTTGTGCATGTTTGAACTTTCCTATAATGTTTTTAAAAAACTGTTGCTATACTCCAGGTAAGAATTATTAAGGACCTAAAATAAAACTCTGGTTGTAGGGATGTAACAAAAAGGATGGATTTTAGGAATAAATTATGTGTTTGATAATTACTTATTCTTAGATGTTTGCTGCTGGAGTGTTACTGTTACCTAAGATAAGGCAAATGGAAGCAGTGTACCTTGAGGGGTTGGAACAAGGTCATGGTATTGGAAGCTTGCTTTTGGACTTAATAATGAGTTTAAGGTATGTGGGGAGATGCATAGTTGGTAGCTTACAGGTGAAGTCAGAGCTAGATATGGATCAGTATGTAGGTGGTAGTTAACCTTAAGAAGGGATGAGATTGCCCAGGGAGAATATGTAAAACGAAAAGGGTGCCCCTGAGAAGGGCAGAGAAAGAGGAGCCACTTAGGATTCTGAGAAAAAAGGTCAGAGAGTTAGGAAAGTAGGCTTTTTAAGAAACTCAAGGAGATGAGAAGTTTTCAGAATGGTACGGAAACTATGACAGGTCAAGTAGGATTAGAGCTTGTTTAGTTCCTCTTGATTATGAACAATAAAGTCCTTTGGGGAGCTGGTGGGGGTTGGGAAAGCTTTGTGGGTAAACTGTTGCTATCCTGCAGTTATCAAGTTCCTTCAGGGTAGATTAATAGAGACTGTAGATCATATTAAACTTGTGTTGATTAGCTAAAGATTTAGGATTACCGTATTTCCCCATGTATAAGATGCACCTAATTTTGGTGCCTGAAATTTGAAGAAGAAAATAAAGTATTACATAAAGTTATTGGACTCAAGTTTTATTCATCATAAAATTCATACAACTCCTCATCACTATGAAAACTCCCATCCATTAGCTTGTCCTCATCTGTGTCTGATGACAAATCATTGTCTTCATATATCACCTTGTCCTCAGTTTCATCTCTGGCATTTGAAATATCACACCTCTTAAGACTTGACAATGCTCTCAATCTTGATATTATCCCAGGATTTTTTCACCCAGGTACAAACTTTTTCTATAGTTGGTTTCTTCACTCTTCCTGCTGGTGTCAAATTGTCCCCAGAAGACTTCATCCATTGGCTCCATTCATCTCTCATGGCAGCTTTGAAGGGTTTGTTAATGCTGACATGAAGTGGTTGGAACTGGGATGTCAAGCCTCCAGGTATGATGGCAAGTTTTGTTTTTTGCTCTGCAGCAATGTTCTTTGTGTTTTTTGTTATGTGTGCCCTGAACTGATCAAGCACCAAAAGGCTAGGTTTGTGTAAGAGCCCACCTGGTCTCCTTCTCCAAACTTTCTCAAACCAGATCTTCATCCCACCCTGATCCATTCAACCCTTGTCATGAACGTGGACAATCACTCCTCGAGGAATGTCTTCTTTTGGCACAACAAACTAGAACAACTATATAAAGGCTCTTTCCATGTTCACTTGTCTACACAGTTACAGTTTTCACTCCCTCCTTCTCAACAGTTCTGTTACTTGGGACATCAAATTGAAGGGGAACTTCGTCCATATTTGCAATCTGTCCCAACTCACAAACTGATATATGTCTTCCGACATTGAATGACAAGATAATGAAATTCAAGGATCTTCTTCTGCTCATAACTTTCAGGCATCTTTTGGGCAAGTCCGGTGCATATACATATGCTTAGTCCATTCCATTTCATGAACCTGAAGCACCAACTGTGTCCTCCTTTGAAATCTAACTTCTTTTTCATCAGCAATTCTTCTTGCCTCATGCTGAACCATCTTTGTGGACACAGGAATTCCAATTACCCTTTGCTCTTCAATCCATATCTTCAATTCCCTCTCTAGATCAGACCATTTGCTGACTTGCCTCTCATGGCCTTCTTCTGCTGTGGCGTTTTCAGTAGGATTTCTTCTTCCCGTAGCCAGTCTTGGATTGATTTCTCAGTTGGAGGAGGACCAAACTTAAGTTCAGCAGCACGATTTCCATTCACTTTTGCAAACTGAATCACTTTTAACTTGACTTTAGCACTGTACAAAAATCTTTTCTGAGCAGAACGTGGCAAAATGTAACCTACTGTAATATACTGGTAACAAGTGCGAAACAATGAGCGCAAAGACAACAAAGTGGGAAATGCAAGTAAAAAAAATCTGCAACCACTGTATAAGATGCAGACAGTTTTTAGATTCCAACTTTTTGAAAAAATGGTGCATCTTATACATGGTGAAATACGGTATAAGCAAAAGTTTGGTTTTGTTTTTGTTTTTGAAATTAAGAATATTCCCCTTCATTCCCTTGGTGCCATTAACTTGAAAATCATGTTCGCTTGTGCAGAGACCTTGTCAAAGTTAACTTGAGTTCTTTTTCTATGAAATTTTTGCTAATTTACACAAAAAATAGAACTGAAGCTGCCATTAGGAGTTCAAACTTTTAGAATTGTGAAACCTGTCTCTGTGCTGCTACTCTGGGGTAAATGCAAAATCTTAGCAGTAGGCAAAGATGTTGCTTATTGTTTTCTTATTTTCTTAAGATTAATCTTTTAGGTATTTATTTTAAAAATTGTTTTCCTCTAGCTCTTTTTATCCCAAAGTGCAGGTGAAATAGATAATGGATGTGGAACTGCTGTGAAAAAGTTAGCAAGTCAGGCCCTGGCTGGATAGCTCAGTTGGTTAGAGCATCATCCTGATATGCAAAGGTTGTGAGTTCAATCCCCAGTCAGGGCACATAAAGAAACAGATCGATGCTTCTGTTTTTCTCTATTCCTCTCTCTCTTCCTCTCTCCCCCTTCTCTCCCAATTAAATAAATTAAAAAATCTATTAAATAAGTCAGTTGAAATGTGATGTGTCAATATCTATGTAGGGCTAGAATATTGTGGCCTTCTAAGCACTCTTATACAACAGAGAGAGAAGTTTTGGCAGGAGGGAAACGGCCCTCTGCCCTCCCAACCATCTTCTGTGCAGGAATCTTGTAATTTGTATATATTTTCCTGTAAGTACAGAACTGTGAGATCTTGTTTCTTTTGAAAAACCCTCACACAGCAAATTGTACAACCCACATAGGGACAAAGGAATGACTCAACCTTTTAGGGATGCTTTTCCAATAGTTGCTAACTTCTGACCAGACTATAATGTAGTATGAGAGTTGAAATTTATCCATTTTTCTTAAGACAGTTTCAGAGCTTGATTGCCAGAAGGGGCCATAGAGAATAGAATGATTCTGTCTTTCCAGAGCAGCATTTAACCCACACTGGCTGCCACTCTGTTGCCTGTTGAGTCATTCCCACAGTTCTATATAGAGCTTTTCTTTTAAACATGATGTTCTTGGAGTGAGAAAGGAAGTTTTTCTCTCCTCCACAGAATCTCTGCCACCCAAATTTGCATTGCTTTTCTTTTCTAATAACAAAAATTGCCCTCAAGTCATTCTGAGAGTTTTCTCTTTTAAGGTGCCTTAGTGCTTTCATTTATCATTTGTTTGGCTATGTAAACATTTAGGCATTCACTGGACTGAGTTTGCAGGAGCAGTCTCTCAAGATCCAGGCTGGAAGAAAAAAAAGATGCAGGCTGATTACTTAACCAGAAAGATTGAAGAATTCTAGGTTAACATGCTAAATATGAATTTCTAGTTTTCAGCTGTTTAAAAGTCAATTAAATATGCTAAAAACCATCCAAATATTCTTATGAATATTGGTGAAAAATACTGTGAATGGAATGAATGAGCTTTTAATTTTGAATAAGTGAAAATTGCTGTAATTTAAAAGGGTTTTAGTTTGTTTTTGTTTTTGCAATGGAAGATAAAGTATTCATGCTTGTTCATATTCAGAAGATCACACTCAGTAGAAAAAGAATTGAAGTTTCTTTATCAGGAAAAGAAAATTCTTATGTTTTGGAACTGTGTTCTTATGTGTTCCATATATTTATTTAGCAAGATCATAAAGCATTTTCAAAGAGTCACATAACATCAGCTGTTTATTCACAGATCATATGTCTCACATAGAAACAAATCAGGGGCTCTTATAGGGGATTGGCAGATCTGAAAGACAGATTACTTTGGAATGTATTCAGATGACTTTTTGAAATAGATATTTTAATTGGAGTGGGGGTGGAGAAATAGTTGAGCTTCTGTAGTTAAATATTCAACTTTCGTAGCCTGTTATCTATAAATATCACAGATGAAAAAACATTAGAACTCTTTTTTTCAGAATGTTAACTCACCATACATATTTATTTGTATGTATGTTTCCGTGTGCCTAATCTTCATCCCCATCTCTCATCAATGGGTCAGAAATTTACTGTTTCTTTCACAAGATTGAGTGGTTTGGATTGCATTTAATTCTGTTGCTTTAAACTGCATATCCTAAGATGTTTAACAAAACCTCATTTTCCCTTCTTAAAAAGAGAGGAAAAAAGCTGCTGATCCGATGATCCGTTTGCTGAAGGTCTCTTTCTGTATTTCTCCTCCCCCAGAGAGAAATAGCAAGGGGTGGAGCTCACTCACTGTTCTAACCACACTTCATATGTCTGTCTTAACTTGAGAGCTTTTTTGGTTTCCTGTCGACAGTAATTCAACTCTGTGCCACCTTGACTTGCCTGAAGGGTGGAGAAATTGGTAACTGCACTGAGAAAGGGAGTTCTCACAGTCTGATTTGAGCATAAGGCATGAAATTGAATTTACAAAAGTTTCAGTAGCCTCTGAAGACATCTTTCTTCTACGAGTTGGAATTTTTTTTATTATATTTGTGAGCTGTTTCTGTGAAGAATCTGTCATGACTCTTCTGGAACCTGAGATGTTAATGATGGCTGTGCAGTCTGGTAATTCCCGTATTTCCTGCAAATCCTCTTTGCCATAGGTTTCTTGAACAAGGTTGGGAATATTTGTACTAGGATTGGATGGAGATGGGGAGGAAGATAGTTGGGGTAAAGATTAATGGTCCAGTAAATGTATGCATTTTCAGATTTTTATTGTAAAAATAATTTTTTTTCTAATTGCATATTCTAATTATTCAGACAGCTTTGAATTAGATGTTTACTGATCTTAAAACTATTCATTGAGGAGACCTATGTGGGAAAAAATTATTATTTTCCTTTAATCAGTTATTTTATCATCTAAGGCACTGCTTTTAATCTGAGATAATTAATTTGCTTTTGCTTTTTTAATACAATTCTGTCTTTAAGCAATAATCTCTACTTTATTTTTATGTCTTTATGTAAAAGCATATTTAAATTTTTTTCCTTAGCTATTCTTTTGTGGTGTAAACTTTTTTCTGTTTCGCCTTTTGGTTCTTTGGAAATACTTTTGATAACACATAGGATTGGGACTCAAGTTTTGGAGATGGGAAAGTTTGAGCGAGGAGACAGTAAACAAAGAATGCAGGATTTTTGAAATTCTTTCTCTAGAACAGTTTTCCCAACTCAAAAGTATCTTAAAACATTTAAAAATTCCAGTTTGTTTTTAATGGTTTGTCTTACTTTTAGTGTTTTTAAACTTGTAAGTTAGATATCTAAAAATAGGGAATGTTCTTTTGTTATTTTTAGACTTCTAGAAAGTAGTCTCTAGTGTTTTCCCGTTTCACAGCATATCTTGATGGATTCATACAAGTGGCATTTGAGGACCTCTTCCCATCCACTGGCCTTCATGCAAAGGATAATGATACTCCTTAGTTCTGGCAGACTGTCTCTGGCAGAATTGGTCTCACTGTTCTCCTTGGGGAGCACTTAGATAGTATGTTGAAAGACACAGATAACCATCTGAAGACAGGATCAGATGCTATCTGGTTAAGCTTTATGAACAGGTAAGGGGCAAAGAGAAAAGATACTACTACTGTTTTTTTCTGGTTTTACAAATAAGACCATTGATGAGTCATTTATTGAGTTTTTCTGTTCCTATCTGCTGTGTGTTCCAGGTTGCCTTTCATTTTCCTCCCCCAGATCTATTGAGCTCTGTGTTCTAACAGGATGATGTGCTTTATCTGAATGTTTCCCATCTGTCTTTGATGAAATAGCTCCCAGTTACACTGACTTGGGTTATTTTTTTTCCTCTCTGTATTCTAATTCTCTGCTATCAGCAGACAAGTGCATAGTTCATCATAGGGAGTAGATAGATGGTAGCATTTGAATTCTCTCACCCTTCTTTGATCATCTTTTACTTACATATCACCTTAGTCCAGTAACTTTCCTTAATGAAGGTTAAAAGATTGTTTGCTTTCTCCTAAAGTGTCTCACTCTTTCAAACTGGATGAGGGAAAAGGATTGACTTATTTTCTTCTCTTGCCTAAGAGCTGTTTTTCCTACGACATATGTTGGGCTGAGCTAGCCACCCATCTGTTGGACCAACTACTTCATAAAACTTTCAAAGGATAATAGAATGTAAGACAAGTATAGATGAAATTGACAAGGGTGTTGGATACAGGTAAAATGAAAGGTCTGCAGAGAACAGCATGTATTTAAACCTCTTTCTTTTGCTTGTGTGTGTAGAAGTAGAGAAACTGGGTATAGGAAGGAGTAATGGGAAACCGATTTCTCTGATGGTTGTGATTCCTAAACGTTCAAAAACTTTAATTTGTTGGTTTTGTGAAATTATTACTGTTTTCTTCTGAAATTCTAGCCTTCAGAAGTTATGGATTATAACAGTAATATGACAGCTATATTTATGATGAGAAGTAAAAAAACATGTTATGAACTAAATAAACTATATAGTTTAATAAACTAAAGCCAACCACTTTTAAAAAAAATAGTCAAGACATTTAGACTGTGTGAGCCATAGATTTTCTAGCAGTGAAATATTTGGACCTCCATGAGTATATGCTTTAAAGATGAAACTACTGTTTAATAAGATTTTTAAAGTAATTAAGCCTCTTTAAGACAAGATTCAAGATGGAAAAGTCTTTACCTAAAATTAAACTTTAGAATACTGAATATTTTAGCAAAGTTCCAGGGGACATTGCATAGTTACTGACAGTTTTCACTTAGTATCTGGAACTTGGAGATTTTGGTGAGGCATACTTGCATGTAAAGACTTTCATTCTGCTTACCCGATGATGCTCTCTTACTGATCCTTTGAGATCCCATGCAGATACTGCCTTTCTGTGAAACCTGTCTTGATTGAGTCAGCCCTTCTCTCTGTTCTTGCAGCAGCACTACCTGTAGAGTGTAGACTAATTATCATTTTTACAGGCCTCCCTAATTAGCTTATTAGCTTCTCGAAGACAATATATATATTTAAAAGACTTTTTAGTTACTGGTTTTAGCGAGAGAGGCACACACATAGCAACATCAATCTGTTCCTACATATGCCTTGACCAAGGATTGAACTGCACTTTGGGACAATGCTCTAACCAACTGGCAATATATTTATCTATATATTGGCTTCTGACATTGGCACATGTAGATCTTTTTTTTTTTTAGTAAACATTTATTTTATTTTATTTTATTTTTTTTAATATATATTTTATTATTATTAATTCTAATGGGGTGACATCAATAAATCAGGGTACATATGTACAATGAAAACATCTCCAGGTTATCTTATCATTCAATTGTGTTGCATACCCATCACCAAAAGTCAAATTGTCCTCTGTCACCTTCAATCTGGTTTTCCCTGCGTCCCTCCCCTCCTCCCTATCCCATTCTTCCCTCCCTCCCCCCATCCCATAACCACCACTCTCTTGTCCATGTCTCATACCCATACTTTCATGTCCCACCTATGTATGTAATCGTGCTGTTCTCAGTTTTTCTTTTTTTCTGATTTACTTATTTCACTCCGTATAATGTTATCAAGGTACATCCATTTTGTTATAAATGATCCGATGTCATCGTTTCTTATGGCTGAGTAGTATTCCATAGTATATATGTACCATAGCTTTTTAATCCACTCGTCTTCTGACGGACACTTGGGCTGGTTCCAGATCTTCGCTATTGTGAACAATGCTGCCACGAACATGGGGGCGCATTTCTTCTTTTCGAACAGTGCTATGGTGTTCTTAGGGTATATTCCTAAAAGTGGGATAGCTGGGTCAAAAGGCAGTTCGATTTTTAATTTTCTGAGGAATCTCCAAACTGTTTTCCACAGTGGCTGCACCAGTCTGCATTCCCACCAGCAGTGCAGAAGGGTTCCCTTTTCTCCACATCCTCGCCAGCACTTATTCTGTGTTGTTTTGCTGATAAGTGCCATTCTGACTGGTGTGAGGTGATATCTCATTGTGGTTTTAATTTGCATTTCTCTAATGATTAGTGATGTTGAGCATTTTTTCATATGCCTATTGGCCATCTGTATGTCCTCTTTGGAGAAATTTCTATTCATTTCTTTTGCCCATTTTTTGATTGGGTTGTTTGTCTTCCTGGTGTTGCTTTTTATAAGTTCTTTATAAATTTTAGTTATTAACCCCTTATCAGATGTGCTGTCAAATATGTTCTCCCATTGTGTGGTTTGTCTTTTTATTCTGTTCCTATTGTCTTTAGCTGTGCAAAAACTTTTTAGTTTGATATAGTCCCATTTGTTTATCTTGCCTTTTATTTCAGTTGCCCATGAAGATAAATCGGCAAATATACCGCTGCTACAGATGTCGGAGAGCTTGCTGCCTATGTTTTCTTCTAAGATGTTTATGGTTTCACGGCTTACATTTAAGTCTTTTATCCATTTTGAGTTTGTTTTTGTGAATGGTGTAAGTTGATGGTCTAGTTTCATTTTTTTGCAGGTAGATGTCCAATTTTCCCAACACCATTTGTTAAAGAGGCTGTCTTTACTCCATTGTATGTTCTTTCCTCCTTTGTCAAATATCAGTTGTCCATAAAGGTGTGGGTTTATTTCTGGGTTCTCTGTTCTGTTCCATTGATCTATGTGCCTGTTCTTATGCCAGTACCAGGCTGTCTTGAGTATAATGGCCTTGTAGTAAACCTTGATATCAGGAAGAGTGATACCTCCTGCTTTATTTTTTCTTTTTAAGATTGCTGAGGCTATTCGTGTTCTTTTTTGGTTCCATATAAATTTTTGGAATATGTGTTCTATATCTTTGAAGTATGTCATTGGTATTTTAATTGGTATTGCATTGAATTTATAGATTGCTTTGGGTAATATAGACATTTTAATGATGTTTATTCTTCCTAGCCATGAGCACGGTATGTGCTTCCACTTGTTTGTATCTTCCTTGATTTCTTTTATCAATGTTCTATAATTTTCTGAGTACAAGTCCTTAACCTCCTTGGTTAAATTTACTCCTAGGTACTTAATTTTTTTGGCTGCAATAGTGAAGGGGATTGTTTCCTTAATTTCTTTTGCTGATATTTCATTGTTGGTGTATAGAAATGCCTCTGATTTCTGAGTATTAATTTTATATCCTGCCACCTTGCTGAATTCATTTATCAGGTCCAGTAGTTTTTTGACTGAGACTTTAGGGTTTTCAATATACAATATCATATCATCTGCAAATAATGACAGTTTTACTTCTTCTTTTCCAATTTGTATGCCTTTTATTTCTTCTTCTTGTCTGATTGCTGTAGCTAGGACTTCCAGAACTATGTTGAATAAGAGTGGTGAAAGTGGGCAACCCTGCCTGGTTCCTGATCTTAAGGGGATTGCTTTTAATCTTTGTCCATTTAGTATGATGTTTGCTGTCGGTTTATCATAGATGGCCTTTATCATGTTAAGGAATGATCCCTGTATTCCCACTTTACTGAGAGTTTTTAGCATGAATGGGTGCTGGATTTTATCAAATGCCTTTTCTGCATCTATTGAAATTATCATGTGATTTTTGTCCTTCCTTTTGTTTATGTGGTGAATCACATTGATTGATTTGCGAATATTGAACCAGCCTTGCCTCTCCAGGATAAATCCCACTTGATCGTGGTGTATGATTTTTTTCATATATTGCTGGATCCGGTTGGCTAATACTTTGTTGAGAATTTTAGCGTCTAAATTCATCAGGGATATAGGCCTATAATTTTCTTTCTTTGTGTTGTCTTTGCCCGGTTTTGGGATCAGAATTATGCTCGCCTCATAAAAGGAGTTTGGAATTCTTCCTTCCTCTTGAATTTTTTGAAATAGCTTCAGGAGAATAGGAGTTAGTTCTTCTTTGAATTTTTGATAGAATTCACTTGTGAAGCCATCAGGCCCAGGACTTTTCTTTTTTGGGAGTTTTTTGATAACTGTTTCGATCTCATTTGCTGTAATTGGTCTGTTTAGGTGTTCTGATTCTTCCAGATTGATTTTTGGAAGGTTATATGATTCAAGAAATTTGTCCATTTCACCAAGATTGTCTAATTTTTTGGCATATAGTTCTTCATAGTATTTTCTTACAATGCTTTGTATTTCCGTTGTGTCAGTTGTTATTTCTCCACTGTCCTTTCTAATTTTATTTATTTGAGTCCTCTCTCTTTTTTTCTTGGTGAGTCTAGTTAAAGGTTCATCAATCTTGTTTACCTTTTCAAAGAACCAGCTTCTTGTTTCATTGATCCTCTGTATTGTTTCCTTAGCCTCTATGTCATTTATTTCTGCTCTGACCTTTATTATTTCCTTTCTTCTACTTGTCTTGGGTTTTATTTGTTGTTGTTTTTCTAGTTCTTTTAGATGCAGGGTCAAGTTGCTTATTTGAGCTTTTTCTAGCTTCTTATGATATGCCTGTAGTGCAATAAACTTCCCTCTCAGAACTGCTTTTGCTGTGTCCCATAAATTTTGAGTTGATGTATGCTCATTATCATTTGTTTCTAGAAACTTTTTTATTTCTTCTTTGATCTCATTGTTAATCCATTCATTATTTAATAACAAGCTATTTAGTTTCCAGGTGTTTGAGTATTTTTCATTTTTTCTTTTGTGGTTAATTTCTAGTTTCATGGCATTGTGATCAGAGAAAATGCTTGATATGATTTCAATCTTCTTAAATTTATTGAGACCATTTTTGTGTCCTAACATGTGGTCTATCCTAGAAAACGTACCATGAGCGCTTGAGAAGAATGTATATTCTACTGCTTTAGGGTGAAAAGTTCTGAAGATATCTATTAAATCAAGTTGATCTAGTGTCTCCTTTAAGTCTGCTGTTTCTTTATTAATTTTCTTTCTTGAGGATCTATCCAGTGTTGTTAGAGGGGTATTGAAATCCCCTACTATGATAGTATTGCTGTTAATCTCGCCCTTTATATCCATCAAAGTCTGCTTTATGTATGTCGGGGCTCCTATATTTGGTGCATAGATATTTACAATAGTTATATCTTCCTGTTGAATTGTTCCCTTTATCATTATGTAGTGTCCTCTTTTATCTCTTACTACAGCCTTTGTTTTAAAGTCCATTTTGTCTGATATAAGTATTGCTACCCCTGCTTTTTTTTCATTTCCATTTGCATGAAATATTTTTTTCCATCCTTTTACCTTCAGTCTATGAATATCTTTTATTTTAAGGTGTGTCTCTTGTAGACAGCATATGTATGGGTCCTGTTTCTTTATCCATGCAGCTACCCTGTGTCTTTTGATTGGATCATTTAATCCATTTACATTTAAGGTTATTATTGATATGTAGTTGTTTATTGCCATTTTATTCTTTAAAGCTGTATTCTTCTTTTGCTCTATTCTTTCCTCCCTTTAAACTGTTCACAAGAGGCCCCTTAGTATCTCTTGCAGCACTGGTTTGGTTTTTATGAATTCCTTGAGGCTTTCTTTTTCTGGGAAGCTCTTTATTTCTCCTTCAATTTTAAACGTTAGCCTTGCTGGATAAAGTAGTCTTGGTTGTAGGTTCTTGTTCTGCATTACTTTGATTATTTCTTGCCATTCCCTTCTGGCCTCAAGTGTTTCTGTTGAGAAGTCCGATGTCATCCTTATGGGGGCTCCTTTGTAGGTGATAGTCTTTTTTTCTCTAGCAGCTTTTAAAATTTTTTCTTTATCCATTAGCTTTGGTATTTTAACTATGATGTGTCTTGGTGTAGATTTTTTTTGGGTTTCTCCTTAGTGGAGTTCTGTGTGCTTCTTGAATGTGTGGAGTGTTTCCCAGCCTTAATTTAGGAAAGTTTTCTGCTATAATTTGATTGAACAAAGTTTCCATTTCCTGTCCTCTCTCCTCTTCTTCAGGCACCCCTATGATGCGAATGTTGTTTCTCTTCATGTTGTCACAAAGCTCCCTTAGAGTTTCCTCACATTTTTTAAGTCTCTTTTCCTTTTTCTTCTCTGCTTCTGTGCCTTTGTTTATTGTGTCCTCTAACTCGCTTATTCGATCCTCAGCGTCATCCATCCTGCTTTTAATTCCTTCCATTGTGGTCTTCAGTTCTGATACTGTATTTGTCATTTCTGTCTGATTCTTTTTTATTATTTCAATTTCATTTTTTATACTTGTTATCTCTTTATTTAGGTGTTCATAATGACTATCCATTGTTGCTCTAATTTCTTTGAACATCCTAACTATCATTATTCTAAATTCTGCTTCTGGTAATTTGGTTATATCTGGTTCATTCAGGTCCTTCTCTGGGGATTTCTCTTGATTCATTTGGTTTGCATTCCTCTGCCTACCCATTTTTTCTGTGTATAAGCAAGTTGTGGCCACTGGAGTCCAGTATGTGTTGCCTTTGTGTTCTCTAGGTGTGGTCTATCTGCAGGCCCCCCACCCCCTCTGCCGGCGCCTAGGGTGGTTGGGTATGAGCGTTGCCAGCGCGGGCCCACTGTGGCTTTTGCTGTGATTTCTGCCTCTCCTTCGTGGGAGGGGCTGTCACTGAAGCCACAAGATTAGCACCAAGGGTAGAGGTGAGCACCTTTCCTCAGCTGCGGACCCAGCCTATTTCCGGACTTCCGCCCAGAACCAGCAGTCGGAGCCTGCTCGCTACAGTTCCGCGGGTTAGGCGGGGCTTTTGACGTGCTCTCAGCTGTAAGCTTTTGCCCGTCAGGAGCTTTAGCCCCGCCTTCGAGGCCAGGGCCCTTTGCGCAGGGTCGGAAACCAAGATTTATTGGGGCGGGCGTGTTTGCTGGCTTCCGCCGAGCTGCGTACTTCCGCTCGTCCCGGACTCTACCCCGCCCCCGCGTTCGGAGCCCGCTCGTGCACGTATTAACGCTATCTGGGGTTTCTCCGGCCGGATGGGGATAGCAGCGTGGGCTCAGCTAAGAGCCTCCGCCTGTCTCGGGGTCCACCCCGTTCCCGCGCTCGGAGCCCGCTCGCGCACGTATACTGGCCAACCGCGGTTTCTCCGGCGGACAGCGGGGGTGTGGGGCGGACTGGTATCGTCAGCTCAGCCACGAGCCCCTGCCCGTCCCTGGTCCTAGCCCGGTCCCCGCGTTCAGGGCCGGCTTGCGCAGGGCCTGCCTATTCCTGGCCTCCCGCTTTGTCCCCGTAAGTGGGATTAAAGGCGGGCCCGCAGCTTCCGGACCGCTCTCGCGTTTACCCTCCGACCCTCTGGGCTAGCCCGATCTCCCACCGGCTTGGCCTCTGCCCACGCCGACAGAACCGCCTTTCAGCGTCCTGCCGCCCCAAAACCCCAAGCAGCCCTCAGCAGAGTAGGAAGGAACCTAATACTCCACACTGTAGGCCTGGGAGCTCCCTCACTTGTTTCACAGCTCAATACTGTCCAAACGCCTCTTTTTGGCTCTGGGACTGCAGGCTGGGGCTTGGTTCCTGGGACCCAGGTCCCTCCCTCTCCGCCAAAATCTCCTCCCGCCCCGCGGGTCTCTCCGGGCTGCCGTTTGCTCCGGGGAGCTGGGCAGCCCTCTTCGCGTTTTCGCTATTCCTACCAGTCTCAATGTGGCTTCTTCTGTGTTCCTTGGTTGAAGAGTCCACTTAGTTTTGTTCAAAGTTGGTTTATCCAGGTGATGGTTCTTAAAATTGAGTTGTAATCCACTTTGGTTCTGGGAGTTGGAAGTTGGTACGTCCGCCTACTCCGTCGCCATCTTGCTCCCCCCTCGGCACATGTAGATCTTTATAAAGTTTTTCTTTAATGAATGAAGAATGTGTTAGCATTCTTCCCCTAATAAATAGGCATATAAGCCTTTTATTTTTTTTAATTTTAAAAATATTTTATTTATTGAGTTTACAGAGAGGGAGAGAGAGAAAAAGGCCGGAGGAGGAGCGGGAAGCATAAACTCGTAGTTGCTTCATGCATGTGTCTTGACTGGACAAGCAGGGTTTTGAATCGGCGACCTAAGCTTTCCAGGTCGATGCTTTATCTACTGTGCCACCACAGGTCACGTGGCATATAAGCCTTTTTTTTTTTCCCCCAGGGACAGAGAGATTGTCAGAGAGAGGAATAGATAGGGACAGACAGACAGGAACGGAAAGAGGTGAAAAGCTTCAATCATTAGTTTTTCATTGCCGTTGCAACACCATAGTTGTTCATTGATTGCTTTCCCACATGTGCCTTGACCATGGACCTTCAGCAGACCAAGCCACCCCTTTCTGGAGCCAGCGACCTTGGGTCCAAGCTGACGAGCTTTGTGCTCAAGCTAGATGGGCCCGCGCTTAAGCTGGCAACCTCGGGGTCTCGAACCTGGATCTTCCGCATTCCAGTCCAACGCTCTATCCACTGTGTCACCGCCTGGTCAGGCATATAAGCCTTTTAAATCAAGAATTTACTGAGGTGTTTTGAGATGTTTTGCATTAAGAAATTAATCCATTTCTAACCACCGTCTTGTATCTTAGCCAATTCTTGTCCAAAGCAGGTGCTGTTGAAAGCATGACTTTCAACACTGAAATTTTCCCATATCTCAGGGTGTGCAGTGTGCCCTGTCTATCTTCCTGTGATGTGTACTGCTAAATCTAAGTGTTCTGATCAAGCCACAGTTAGAAGATTAAAGCATCTGTCACTACCATGGAAACCTATCTAGAACATTGTGATTAGGAAAATAATTATCTGAGATGGCTATTTGGGATTTCTGAAGCTAAAACTAAGGAAATATTGGGGCACAGCACTGAGTCTTGAGTATTTTAGAACAGAAATTTTGGGGCTCAGCTCTGGAGAGTTAATATATGGTAAGGCTTTGACCAAGCAGGCCCAGTCCCTTCATTCAGCCAATGCAGTCTTAGCAGTTTATAACTGTACAGTAGTGGGACAGAGTTCTTTGTAGAGGAAAGGATTGAAGCATTTCTCCAGGTATGCTTTGGTCCCGTGACATGCACCCAGTCTTGATGAGGCAGTTAGGTAACAGTTCATTTTTTCTTTCTCTTGTGCACATATGTGCGTACATCCACCTGCCCACGCACACTGTACCCAGACACATGCACACTACCCACACCCTATCCTTCACTCCAACCCTTGACTATGTATAGGATATCTCTGATTGTAAGAAACTAGTAACAGTGACTGTCTCATGAGATTGGGCTGGAAGAATTTTTATTCCAAAACAATTGAGTTCTCTTTTAAGTTTATTGTGATTATGGTATGCCCCATAAATGCAGAAGAATATATAGATTGTGTACTACAATATATGCAGTACACATGGACACATTACCCAACCAAAGTAATAGAGCACAATTAACACTGAAGTCTCTAAGTGTTCTTTTTGATTTATCCCTTAACAAACCTGCTTTGTTTGCTTTTAACTGTATATACCTTTTGACTTTTTTGTGTACCACATGCATGCTACCTATTAAAAAATATTAATTCATTAGTAATTTTAAGGGATTTCCTTAGTCCATTTACTCTCTCATTCCTGATGTCTGTTACTTAATTCTTGTATATTTTTTTAACTTCTTGTCCCTGATCATTATAGTTTCCCTCTGAACTGTAATTATATTTTATTTTATTTACTTTACTTTTTACTTTACGTATTTCTTTTTCCATCTGAGAGAAGGAGAGATAGACAGTTTCCCACATGCTCCCTGACTGGGATCCATTTGGCAATCCTCATCTAGGACTGATGCTCTGTCCATCTGGGGCTATTCTTGCAACTGAGCTATTTTTAGCACTTGAGGAAGAGGCTCCACAGAGCCATCTTCAGCACCCAGGGCCAATGCGCTTGAACCAATGGAGCATGGCTGTGGGAGGAGAAGAGAGAAAGAGAATGAGAGGGGGGATATGGTTATTTCTCCTGTGTGTCCTGACCAGGAATCAAACCTGGGCCATTCACATGCTGGGCCGATTCTCTACCACGGAGCTAACTGGCCAGAGCTTGAACTGTATATTTTTTAATACTATGGGTTGGAGAGAATGGAGTTGTAATTTGTAAAAGTAGGGTTGAAGGTCTGAGCTGTGGAGGCACAGTGGACAAAGTGTCAACCTGGGATGCTGAGGTCACTGGTTTGAAATCCTGGGCTTGCCATGTCAAGGCACACCTGAGAAGCCAGTACTATAAGTTGATGCTTCACCCCCCCCCCCCTTAAAAAAAAAAGGCTGTAGGAAGATGGTAAGGCATACACCTTTTGCCCTTTTTGGTAGTATGTTAGCTTTTTAAGAAAGGACTCCTATTCCCCCATTTATGTTTATATCACTTAGGTGTCTATATAGCTGGAGAAAAATTCTAGAACTTCAGCAGTACCTATGATTTGGATCTTCTGATACCCTAAATATTAATGTAAGCTTTTAAAAAACATGCTTTGCGCCTGACCTGTGGTGGCGCAGTGGATAAAGCGTCGACCTGGGAACACTGAGGTTGCCAGTTCAAAACCCTGCACTGGTCTGGTCAAGGCACATATGGGAGTTGATGCTTCTAGCTCCTCCCCGCTTTCTCTCTCTCTCTCTCTCTCTCTCTTTCTCTCTCTCTCTCTCACTCACTCTGTGTCTCCTCTCAAAAAAAAAAATTAAAAAAAGAAATTAAAAAAAAAAATAAGAAGAAAAAAAAAACATGCTTTGCTTATACTCAAGAAATTTTAGTGCTTGAAGGAAACCTTAGATATTTTCTTGTCTTCTTCTTTATTTAAGATGAGGAAATTGTCCCATTGAAGTTAATATGTTTCCTGAAGTCACATAATTAGTGATAAACATGGAAGGAGAATTTATATCCTTACTCCCATGACAGTTTTCTTCATGCTATAATTTACTTACAAAAAAACCATCAGAGACCATTGATATATAAGATTGTTTATAATTTTCCCTGGAGATCTTGGTTTTCCTTGGGTTTTTCCATTGCAGGTTACCATCACTGCTCACATCTTAAGAGGTAGAGATAAAAACCAGTGCCTGGGTGTCCATTTCCTGTCCCTAAGATATGGACTTAGATGCTACAGGCTCACCCCATAGTTTTCTGGTGGATCTCCATCTTGTCCTGCCTTCTCTTGCTGGCTGATGATCTCATATGTTGATGATGATCTCAGAAGACAGGTAGGCAGACAGAAAGCTGTTGTCATTAGTGTTCTGGATTACATCTTACTCCCCTTTCTCTGACTCATTGATTTATTGGGGTCCTCTTAGAGTTAGGACCCAGATCAAAGGAATTTGAATTCATCTGTCTCCATCCTTTTTTTTCCCTTCCTCTTGTTTTCTTTTGGTTAAGGCAATCTATCAAGACCGTGAACCACAGTCATAGTTTTATTAGAACAGTGACAAATTAAATAAAAATTAGTTTCATAGTCTTTTTTTTTAACTTTTAAGATTACCAGATGCATTATTTTTGAAAGGATTTTCTGTATGATAATAAAGACAAAATAGTAAAGCTCCCACTCTGCCATCATCAACAAAAACCAGTTTTCTCTGTCTTGCTCTCAACAAGCTTAAAGGTCAGTATCAGACTTAGCTCAAAGTGTCTGGCCGTGGGTATGATTAATCTCACAGCAGTCACTGTTTACGTGTGTTCATTTAAAATGAAAGGTTATATCCCTCCTCACTCAGAACCTGCCAGTGGTTCTTATTCACAGAAAAAGTTCAAGTCCTTATTAAGGCCCATGGGGTTTTATATAATCTGCCCCCACTCCTTTAACTGTGAATGAGTCTCCTCCTCTTCTCTTGCTTATTCTCCCCCAGCTATAGCAGCCTCTTTGCTGTTCCCACATACCATAAGGCAGTGGTTCTTAACCTTTTTTGAGGTACCGAACCCACCAGTTTCATATGCGCATTCACCGAACCCTTCTTTAGTGATAAATAAAATATGATTTTTTTCCCCCAATTCAAGACATAGGTATATGTTTTTTTACTGGTGCACAAAATGAGCCGTGCATGAACATCACCTTGCTCAAAGAACAAAACCAACAAAGTGCATGAACTCACAACAAATTACGGTATTACTTTATTCTGGCCTTCGCGGCAGAGACTTCTCTGAACCCCTGAGACCGACTCATCGAACCCTTAGGGTTCCATAGAACCCAAGTTAAGAACCACTGCCATAAGGGAATGCTCCTGTTTCAGGGCTTGTGTACTTGCTGTTTTGTTTACTTGGAGCACTTTTTGCTGGGTAGTGTCATGGCTTGCTCCCTCACCTTATTCATATCTTTTTTCAAATGCTACTTGCTCAGGCTTCTCTGACCCATCCTATTTTTTTAAATCCTTTTATTTTTCTTCATACCACTTATCATCTGACAGAATACATGATTTATTTGTTTATTGATTACTGCTTTCTCCTGACTAGAATATAAATATCTCAAAGTAGGGAATTTTTTTCTCTCGTTTTCTGAAGTGTTTCTAGTGTTTGTAAGGTAAGGTGACCAGATTTTAAAATTGGTAAAGCAGGACACCATTGACGGAGGGTTCTTGGTTAAATATTTGGTCTATATGGAGCAAAAAAAATTTTCATAGAATGCAAAAATAGTATTGTAATATATTTTTTTTAATTGGGACTTTTTAAAAATGCCATGGGACGCAGGACAAACTTAAAAATCGGGACTGCCCTGCCAAAAGCGGGATGTCTGGTCACCTTATAAAGGGTACCTGGAATGTAATATGCACTTAATAATTCTTGAATAAATGATTACCAAAATATTTGGAATAGGCAGGTCTGTTCCTAAGACCATGCCTTCCAATTCTGTATCACATGCACTGCACTATGTAGTGTAGTGGTTCTCAAATGTAGTCTGGAGACCCCCCTGGCCTTCCTTTTCAGAGGGTGCAAGATGAAAGCTTTATTTATACTAAAATGTTATTTGTCTTTTTTTAACATTGTTCTCTCATGAATGAATGTACAGTACAGTTGTCCAGAGATATGTGATATACAATATCTTAGATTGAGTGCAGTATCATCTGTGAAAATTCAACTGTCTTTTAGTAAATTATACACAAAAGAAATTTGCAACAATGATAAAATAATGGATCTCTTTTACTGTTGTTTTTTTCATTTAAATGTTTTTCTTTTTAATTTCTGATAAGCTTTGCTATATATACCACCCCACATAAATGACTGTGTTATATATTAGCCTTTTGAAATTCTCAATAACTTTAAGAGGGTAAAGGAGTCCTGACGTCAGAAACTTTGAAGCCCTGGCTGGGTAGTTCATTGGTTAGAGCATTGTCCCAATACTTCAAGGTTGCAGATTCAGTCCCCAGTCAGGGCATATACAAGAAGCAACCAATGAATACATAAATAAGTGGAACAGCAAATTCCTTCCTCTCTCTCTAAAATCAATTTAAACAAAAAGTATGGGAGGAGTAGGTATAGTATTTAAGAGCATGAACTTTGGATTCAAGGTTTCTTAGCTCTGCCACTAGCTGTATGACCTTGGGCCAATTACTTAAACCTCTCTCTGCCTATTACATCACCTGTGAAACAATAAGAATAAGAATAATGCCAACTCAGGAAGTTGTTGAAAGTATTAAATGAGTTAATATATATAAAATGCTTGTGCCACGTCTGGCACATAGTAAGTGCTTTATGTTTTTTGATATTATTGTGGTTTTTTTTTATTTTGTAATTAGGATTTTATAATACAATTAGATATATTTAGTTTTCTTTTTAAATCTTCCTGGATATTCTGACAACTTGCCACAACTTTCTTGATAATTGGCAAGCCATAAAAATTAAAAAATATATATTTAACCTTGAAATACTTCTGGGAATTTGTTCTAAGGAAATTGTAAAAAAATATGTTCATAGCATTATTATTTATAATAGAAAAAACAAACACAGAAACAACCTAAAATATAACAGTAGAAGATTGGTTAAATAACTTATGGTACATTCAGATGCTTGGATACTAATGTAGACATAAGATTATTTATTTTTAAGTATTTTATTTATTTATTTATTTTAGAGAGGAGAGGGAGAAACGGGGGGAGGAGCAGGAAGCATCAACTCCCATTTGTGCCTTGACCAGGCAAACTCAGGGTTTTGAACTGCTGACCTCAGTATTCCAGGTCGACGGTTTATCTACTGCACCACCACAGGTTAGGCAGTCATAAGATTATTCAAAGATGTGATAAAATGTTTACCATTGATCCATATAATTCTAATAGCCATCTCTGGTTAAGTTGGATTTTGTAGGGGATTTTTTTTCTTCTTTTGAGTTTTACTCTTTTTGATTTTCCATCAAAAGCATTCATTTCTGTTGTAGTCAGATAAACCCATATTAAATAGGAGGGGGGGAGAGAGAATATGTATTCAGTAGGTGTGGTTAAAAGAGAGTGAAAATGGCTGAAACGTAGTGTTTTGGATTAGGAGCTAAACTGTTAATTTGGGACCTCTGCGGTCAAACCATTCCACTGGCCAAACAGTGCATGATAAAGAGGCACTCCATCCCATTAAGCTGTTCCTTCTGACCAATCTAGTTTGTATAAATCTCTTTTACTATTTTTTCTTTTGTTTCTATTTTGTAAGATTTATTTAAATTTATCTCTGCAATGTTTGTATTAGGCCATGTTCTTGGCAGAGCTGTAGACCCTTCCTATGCACACTTACTCTGAATTTGCTGAACCTGTCAACTGTTTTTATAAGTCAAAACCACACTAAGTTATTTTTTTTGTTTCTGGTGGGTTAGGATAATTTGAGTTCTTAGGTATATAATAGTGGTATTAGTATACAATTTATAAAAATTATTTGAAAATGATTTTCTGGCCTGGCCTGTGGTGGCACAGTGAATAGAACAGGGGTCCCCAAACTTTTTACTCAGGGGGCCAGTTCACTATCTCTCAGGCCGTTGGAGGGCCGGACTATAAAAAAACTGAACAAATCCCTATGCACACTGCACATATCTTATTTTAAAGTAAAAAAACACAATGGGAACAAATACAATATTTAAAATAAAGAACAAGTAAATTTAAATCAACAAACTGACCAGTATTTCAATGGGAACTATGAGTGCGGATGCATCCTGTGCTCCTCTCACTGACCACCAATGACAGAGGTGCCCTTTCGGAAGTGCGGTGGGGGCCCGACAAATGGCCTCAGGGGGCTGCAGTTTGGGGACCCCTGGGATAGGGCATCAACCTGTGCTGAGATCACCATTTCGAACTCTGGGCTTGCCTGGACAAGAACATACAAGAAGCAATCAATGAACAACTAAAGTGAAACTACGATCTCACTCCCTCTCTAAAATCAATCAATAAAAATAAAATAAAATCATTTCTCCCAACTGCTTCTATTAAAAAAGGAAAGTAAATTTCTGTAATACATTTTGTTCTTTGACTTGCAGGTAGATGTGAAAATCCTCATAATAACTCATCTACTCTATATAAGAAAGCCATAGCTCATATTACCTCATCTTTGCCTCATAAATAGGTCCTAGAGCACTTAAAGAATTAAAATGTTAATTAAATTGGTCTTGACTTTCTGAACTGTTTTAGTATGTTCTCTTTATTATCAATTTAATTATATTTCTCAAATCAGTGCCATAAAACTAATTTATAAAATATTTGGTTGTGTAAAGTATTAAACACAATATTAACATTAATTAGGCTAGCCAAGCAGATACTATGACCTCAGTCTTCTAATACTTTGATACTCATAAATAGTGTGTTCCAAGGACCAACAGCATCTGCATCACCTGGGAGCCTGTTAGGAATACAGTTTTAGGCTCCTCCTTAGACATGCAATAAGAATCTTCATTTTAACAAGATCCTTAAGTGCACATTAAACTTGAAAAGTATTGTTTCAGCAGATATTTTATTTTTATTGACTTTTTTTTGGAGGTGAACAGGTGAAATAACATGATTTGCTGATATATTTTCTGGGTAGTAAGTACTGTTCAAAATGATAAAAATCAGAAGTTAAGACTACAATGGTTGGAAAGATTATATGATGTCTAACTAGTATGGAAGCATTGTATAAAATAGGAAACAAAACTTAGTACAGTATTTACCACTTGACAAATGTTCACAATTTGACACTTTTCTGGTTTATTTTTCTTGACTTTTGGAAGAAAGAACAAGTAGGCTTCTTGGCATTCTAGAATGTTTAAGTAGAAAAGGATCTTCAGAGATGAACTAATACAAAACTTTCATTTTACAGATGAATAAACTGGGGACTGGGAATGTTAAGCGACTTACCAAAGATCACATTGCTTGGACTCCCCATGTCCTAATTTTCAAAGTACTGCTCTTTGTACCTCCTAGATTACTCCTCTGTGTTGCTGAAGGCCATATTGTTAGTTGCTTCTGTTGATGTTGGTTGAAACCACATAGAACAATTATGCATGAGAATACTGTATTCAGCGCACCTCACAACATCTTAGGAAAATGGTCGGCTTACCTCTTTTTTTTCCTTTCTGTGTGAATTCATGTAATAGCTTCAGAAAAAGACATTTACTTGGCGTCTAGAAGTACACTGCTCCTTCTCTGAACTGTGGGCGCTTGCTGCTCAGGCCTCTGCTCTCTGAGGTGGGAAGGTATAGGGCTGTGGGAATTTTCTGTTCTGCTGGAGTGGTAATGGTTTTGAGTATTTAGAAGGAATACTCAAGAGAGGAAACCTTTTCAACAAAGAATGCTGGAAGAACTGGCTATCTGTGTCCCTTTACAAAGTCACAAAACAACAAACAAAATGAAACAAATAACCCATTGATTCTTACCTCATACCGAATACAAAAATTACCTTGAAATAGTAGTTCATAGACCTAACCGTAAAAGCAAAAGGACACAGAAAGCATGAACTATAAAAAGAAAAATTCTCAAGTTGGACTTTATGAAGTTTAAACACACTGTTTCCTTTTTGTACATTATTGAAAATAAAGACAAGACACAGAGTAAGAAAAAATATTTTCAATACATGTATCTGACAAAGGGGTTGTATCTATAGTACGTAAAGAACTCTTAAAACTCAATAATAACAAGATAACCCAATAAAAAATAAAAAAGGACTTGATCAGATACTTCAGAAAAATATGCAAATGGCCAGTAAGCACATGGAAAGATGCTCAGCATCATTGGACATTAGGAAAATTCAAATTAAAATGCAAGATACCACTATGCACCCACTAGAATGATTAATATTAAAAGATTGACAATACTTAGTGTTGACAAGAAGTTAGAGCAGCAGGAATTCACACACTGCTGGTGGAATGTAAGATGGTATAATCACTTTGGAAAAACAGTTTGGCATTTCTTTCTTTTTTTTTTTTTTTTTTTTTAACAGGGACAGAGAGAGAGTCAGAGAGGAATAGATAGGGACAGACAGGAACGGAGAGAGATGAGAAGCATCAATAATCAGTTTTTTGTTGTGACACCTTAGTTGTTCATTGATTGCTTTCTCATGTGTCTTTTTTTTTTTTTTAATAGGGACAGAGAGAGAGTCAGAGAGAGGAATAGATAGGGACAGACTGAAAGGAACAGAGAGAGGTGAGAAGCATCAATCATTAGTTTTTTGTTGCCATTGCGACACCATAGTTGTTCATTGATTGCTTTCTCACATGTGCCTTGACTGCGGGCCTTCAGCAGACTGGGCCACCCCTTGCTGGAGCCAGCGACCTTGGGTCCAAGCTGGTAAGCTTTTGTTCAAGCCAGATGGACCTGTGCTCAAGCTGGCAACCTCGGGGTCTCAAACCAGGGTCTTTCGCATCTCAGTCCGACGCTCTATCCACTGCGCCACCGCCTGGTCAGGCTCATATGTGTCTTGACTCCAGGCTTTCAGCAGACCGAGTAACCCCTTGCTAGAGACAGCGACCTTGGACTCAAGCTGGTGAGCTTTTGCTCAAGCCAGATGGACCCGCGCTCAAGCCAGATGGACCCGCGCTCAAGCTGGCAACCTCGGAGTCTCGAACCTGGGTCCTCTGCAAAACAGTCCGATGCTCTATCCACTGCGCAACCAACTGGTCAGGTGGCATTTCTTTTTTTTTTCTTTTTTAAATTATTTTTCAAAAACTACTTGTTTTAATTTTAGGTAACTTATGGAAAGAATCTTTAATAAAAAGACTGAACTCTTAGTTAACATCACTGCAAATGAGGTAGAAAGAAGAGAATTTAAACCATTAAAATCATAATAAAATTCCATCATTTTTCAATTATGTTAGGGACAATTTGAAGCAGAAATTGTTAGAAGTGGGCTATGGGGGGAGAAAAAATGATAACAATGGCAATAAAAGGTGAACTCCCCAAATCCACCCCCGATCTAAACAGCACCTTCTTTTCTAGCCCTGTGGGAGGAGTACAGAGAGTAGAACTACATGTGAGTCAGGGTTACTCTCCTTTGCCTAATTTCTCTTTATTAAAGAGTTACGTATAGTATTTCATCTATGCTAGGAAACCATTGCCTTGGCCAGATGGCTCAGTTGGTTAGAACATAGTCCCAAAGTGCAGAAGTTGCCAGTTTGGTCCCCGGTGAGGGCATATTCAGGTGCAGATTGATGTCCTTTTTTCTCTCTCTTCCATCCTCTCTCTCCAGAAAATCTCTCTCCGTTCCTGTCTGTCTGTCCCTATCTGTCCCTCTCTCTGACTCTCTCTCTGTCCCTCTGTTCCCCATCTCCTTCTTTCTGCACAAACTGGCTTCTTCTTCAGCACTCCGCCATCTTAGCTGCTTCTCCTCTCCTCCACGTGGCCTTACTCTGCTCTCCTACAGCATGGGCTCCTCCTAGAACATAATCACTCTTCCCCCCCAGGCGGCATTTCTTAAAAAATTAAACATATTTCCTTACAGCCGAGAAGCTATTTCTAGGTCTTTACCTAAGAAAAATGGAAACATATATTCACATTTGTACTTGAATATTCATAGCAGAGCTTTATTTTTAATGACCCCTGAACTGGAAAAACCTACATGTTTGTCTACAGGTGAATGGATAAATTGAGGTACATTCATAAAGTGAAAAATTACTAGTAATAAAAATGAAGAAACTACTGATTTATTTTTTAGAATGGATGAATTTTACAATATTATGCTGAATATAAGAAACCAGACTCAAATGTGTACACTCTGAATTATACTATTTCTATAATGCTTCTAAAAATTCAGACTGTAGAATACTACTTAGCAGTTAAAAAAATGTTTAAAAGGACCAATCTGTTGATACATAAAATACCCTGGATGGGTCTCCAGAGAATTATGCTGAATGAAAAAGCCAGTCCCAAAAGGTTATATACTATCTGATTCCATTCATAAAGCATTCTTTAAAAATGACAAAATTATAGATGTGGAGAACAGATTGATGGTTATCAGGGACATCCACACCCATAATCAATGTAGATGTAAGGTTGATGTGGTTATAAAAGGTCACCATGAGGGATCCTTGTAGTAATGGAAGTGTTCTGTATCTTGACTACCAATGTCAATATCCTGGTTGTAATGTTTGTCTATAGTTTTGCAAGATGTTACCTTTGTGGGAGAACTGGTAAAAGGATACAGGAGATGGGATCTCACTGTATTATTTCTTACAACTGCATGTGAACTTAGAAATATCTCATAGTAATAAGTTTAATTTAAAAATGCAGACCCGGCCCTGGCCGGTTGGCTCAGCAGTAGAGTGTTGGCCCAGCGTGTGGAAATCCTGGGTTTGATTCCCAGCCAGGACACACAGGAGAGGCGTCCATCTGCTTCTCCACCCTTCCCCCTCTCCTTCCTCTCTGTCTCTCTCTTCCTCTCCTGCAGCCAAGGCTCCATTGAAGCAAAGTTGGCCTGGGTGCTGAGGAAGGCTCCATGGCCTCCGACTCAGGCGCTAGATTAGCTCAGGCCACAGCAGAGCAAGGCCCCAGGTGGGCAGAGCGTCGCCCCCTGGTAGGCATGCCGGATTGATCCCGTTCGGGCGCATGCGGGAGTCAGTCTGACTGCCTCCTGCTTCTAACTTTGGGAAAAAATAAAAAATAAAAATAAAAATGCTGACGGGCAGCTTTTCAAAAAGTTAAACAGAATTACTGTATGACTCAGCAATTTTGCTCCAATGTATATATACCCAAGAAAATTGAAAACATTTGTTTGCACAAAATCTTGTTCATGAATGTTTATAGCAGCATTAGCCAAATGAAAATAATACAAATATCTATCAGCTGATGAATGGAATAATAAAATGTGTTACAGGTATATCCTTAAAATGGAATATTATTCAGGAATGAAGTACTTCTATATTCTGTAAAATGAGTGAACCTGGTAAACGTTATGCCTTATGCATGGAGATATTCACAAAAGGCCACATACTGTATAATTCTGGACATAGAAATGTCCAGAATAGGCAAATTCATAGAGACATAAGGTAGATTTGTGATTGCCAGGGCCTGCTGGCAGGGAATGGGGTGGGGGTGGGGAGTAACTGCCAGTGGAGATGGGTTTCTTTTGGAGGTAATAAAAATGTTCTGGAATACAAGGATAATGGATGCACAATTTTGGGAAATTACTGGTTTATACGTTTTGAATAGTTGACTTGAATGGTATGTGAATTATATCTCAGTAAAAAATTAATGAAAAAAAGAATACAGGTTCCTTTACAGTGACAGCAAGCATATCAATGGTTGTTTGGGGCTGAAAGTGGAAAGAGAAAATAACTACAAAGGGTCATAAGAACTTCAGGGAATAAAAATGTACAAAAGAAACCCACAATCAATATTGTACATTTTCATTGTCATAATGGTTATGGCAGGTGTATATATTTCTCAAAACTAATTGAATTTGTATGCTTTATTTATTTATTTAGTATTTTTCTGAAGTGAAAAGCCAGGCGGCAGAGAGACAGATTCCTGCATGCGCCCAACCGGGATCCACCAGCAAGCCCACTAGGGGGCGATGCTCTGCCCATCTGGGGCATTGCTCCATTGCAATTGGAGCTATTCTAGTGCCTGAGTGGAGGCCATGGAGCCATCCTCAGCACCCAGGCCAATTTTGCTCCAATGGAGCTTTGGCTGTGGGAGGGGAAGAGAGAGATAGAGACAGACAAGAGGGGGAAGGGTAGAAAAGCAGATGGGCATGTCTCCTGTGTTCCCTGTCCAGGAATCGAATCCGGAACATCCACACGCCAGGTCGATGCTCTACCACTGAGCTAGCTGGTCAGGATCTGAATTGTATGCTTTAAATGGGTGAAGTTTATTATAAATTAAACTTCAGTAAAATTGATTTTAAAATTTATAAAAATTATATCTCATTCTTGTAATCTTAAAATGTCCTTTGTGTTAAAACTGTCTTTTATTACAATAGTCTACTATAGGGTACCTACTGTTACAGATATTGATTTAGGTATTCTGACTTCTATTGTTTATTTCTGTCTCCTTTTTTCATCTAGCCAGTTTACAAAGTGAAAGTATACTGCTCACGAAAATTAGGGAATATTTCAAAATGAATATAAAAACTTTTGATTTTTTTATTAAACAAAAACATCAGAAAAGCAAACGACAAGTCAAAGAAAGTTGTTCAATTATGCAAATGTGATGTAAACCAACTTTTATTTCATTTTTGAAAATGCACTGTACAAAAGGTTGAAAGTACTGGAGTTCGGCATGTTCCCTGATCCCCTAATTTTTGTGAGCAGTATAGATTTATCAGTTTAGTCAGATTGTGCTCATATGCTTTTAAATTAGCATGATTCTATCACTGCTTTTTCAAAACCTGTGAGTGGGTGGAACTGTTATAAATACTTTTAAGTTTTTGGGACATTCTATTGACTTTTATTGCTTTTTTTTCCCTTTTATGTACAACAGAAAAATCTTCCATTTGGTATAAAAAGTCAAGTTGATTGCCTTTCACCTCCACTGTGGAGCTAATTTGGACTGTAGGAGATTGGAGTTTAAAGGGACTCTTGAAGGAAGTAAGCAAATGAAAAGGAGGTAGTACTGCTAGGTAATGCTAAAACAAGACAAAACAAAGCACCAAGTATGTGAACTTCTTTCCCATTGACATCATCTCTGTCTCCTAACCCTGATACCTTCCGGGAAAGACCAGCTCTGTAGGTGGCTCCCGAGCTTTCTTCTCCCTGAGGTCTTCTTCCCCCTGCCCTCATATCAATTATTATAAGGCGTGATCATGCCTAAAAACAGTGGTTTGAGGGTTTCTCATTTAAATCTGTCCCACAGGTGTTCAGATCTTTTATTATTTCCCTTAAGTATATAGCTGAGGCAGCCTTATACAGTGTGTCTGTAAAGTCATGGTGCACTTTTGACCGGTCAAAAGTCAAAAGTGTACCATGACTTTACGGATACACTGTATTTTTAAAAACAAACGATTAAAAATGAGCAGAGACTGAATAGGAAATGCAAAACAGTAAAATAACTAAACAAGTCAACCATGAACATAAGAGGCACATTTTTAGATTATGGAATTTAAGTAGATTTTGTAAGAATTTCAACAAAAACATAAACATATATTTAAAATAAAATAGCATTAAGTAGGATTTACCATATGCCATTCAGTGTTCCAGATTTCTTATATATATTAGCTCTTTTAATCTTTACAACAACAGTACGAGATGGATGCTCTAATTATCCCATTTTACAGATGATGAAATTGAGGGTGCAAAGTTGATAAGGAATGTGTCCAATGCTACGCATCTGGTATCTGGTAGAGCTAAGATTACACCCAGTTGGTCTGGCTTCAGAATCCATGCTCTTTACTACTACTACATTACATTGCTTTTCATGTGAACTTGAAATTCTTTTATCCCGAAGTAATTATATAGTCACTCTTGACAGGCCACCCAACTTGTCTAGGTTTCTTTGTCCCCTTCTTGTGAGATATAGCCTACCTGTCCTTTTTGCCCTCTTTCTGCCTTATTCCTTGGAGCATTATGATATAATAGTTAAGAACATAAAAACCTCTAATCTTTTCCTCTTTTTGAATACTTATATTAAATTCTGTTGCCTAGACCTTCTCTCTGTGTAGAGACGACCTTTTTTCCTATGTTAACTTACTTAGAAAACCTTTCTACAAGCCCTGACCTTTGCCTAGAAACTTCCCTGGTTTTAACAGTGACTCTTATATCTTTTCACAAGAATTAGAAAGGATGCTGTTTTGAATTACAGTGTAGTAAGATTTCTGACTCTACAGCCATAGCCAAAACCAGCATCATATGTTTGAAACCACAACCTCCTGAGTGTCTTGCCATAAATGTGCATTAGAATTTTTTTCCAATGTAGCAGATAGTTTCTGTGGGTAGAAAGTAAATTTAAACCTGTATATCTTTAGAGTAGGAACATTTTCCATGTGAAGATCCTTGCTGGCTCTGGTAAGATAAAAGGTCTCTGATCTGTTTCCCCCTTTTCTTCTGAACTCTGTAATACAGAGCTTTCAAGGATTTTTAAAGAGATTTATATCTGCCTAGTCAGTCCATGAGATACTTGCAAATAATCTTCCATTAGCTTTATCCTGGCGATTGATCCCCTTGTAGTAAGGCTTTTGATTAACTTAGTAGTACTAAGTTTGTATTTATTTTCAACTAAGTTGGTTAGTGTGAATTTGTAGATAAGTCTTGATAAATTTAAAGGCAAAAAATATTTTTTAATGTATGCGTAAAATTTCTAGGTGTTACACGAAGGGTGTTTGAGATTCTAGAATACATCTGGGTGGTTAACTCTTTTGCGGACCAGCACAAAATTTCTGGCAGACTGGTGGTTGAAGCATACTAATTTAGAACAAGAGCTTAGGTCAGTGGTTCTTAACCTGGGTTTTATCGAACCCTAGGGGTTCGATGAGTCGGTCTCGGGTTCAGAGAAGCCTCTGCCACGGAGACCAGAATAAAGTAATACCGTAATTTGTTGTGAGTTCATGCACTTTGTTGGTTTTGTTCTTTGAGCAAGGTGATGTTCATGCACGGCTCATTTTGTGCACCAGTAAGAAAACATATACCTATGTCTTGAATTTGGAAAAGAAATCATATTTTATTTATCACTAAAGAAGGATTCGGTGAATGCGCATATGAAACTGGTGGGTTCGGTACCTCAAAAAAGGTTAAGAACCACTGGCTTAGGTAATATTGAGTCTTGAAGTCAATATTTGTACTCGTGGACTAGTAGGTGAATTTCCCAGTGTGCATGGTTCCATTTTTTCTGTTTCTGCCCACCTCTCCAGCTTCACTTCTGATTCTTTGCCCTTTTGCTTTCTAGATTCCATCCATCTTTTTTTCTTCCCTCCTGTATCTTACGTGTTTTATTTATTTATTCTCATCCTTCAGGTCTCAGAGAATGCCCCTTCCCTCCAGTGATTTTCATTCTTTCTCATTCTCTTTTTCTTCACACAGTTATATTTTGAGATTAGAGTTTATTTATGGGATTTTTAGACTGTTTAATGTGTATTTTCTTCAGTAGATAATAAACTTTATGAAGGCAGGTATTTTAGTGTTAAAATTTTTATTTTACTATTTTATATCTAGTGTATTTAGTTGATCTGTAGTAGGTACTAAATAAGCATATGTTAATGAATGGATGAATGAATGAAGTGAATATGAAATATTGGAAAGATTGGGAAGAAGAAAGCCACTCCTGGAACATTTGGTATTCAGGTCCCTCAACCAAGCAATCTTTCACAGAGCAAGTACAAACCATTTTTGTTAAAGATGACTTTTTAGTTCCTTTATAAGATGTAGAAGTCATGTTTTTTGGCACACTTTTTCTCTCATTTATTTTGAGAAAGGTCATCCTCAATTTTTGTGAAATGGTTATGATATATAAACCTAGAGAGTATTTGTATTTCTACCAGTAGATACGGCTCTGCTCAGGTTTGAACCAAAAATTGTCTCATTTCAAGTAGGGCACTAATGTGTATTTGAGAGCACTGTATGTTCAGGTAATTGATTAGAGATTACATTTCTTTTTAATGTACTTAGTTTTATCTCAGGCTTTGGGAGAGCATTGTGGCATATTTAAGTCAAGTGACTTAACAGTTTTTATTAAAATGGCAATTATTCATTTTGCTATTTAATAGTGTAAGGTCAAATTAAGAATGTTAGTGTCTGAATACTTCTGCTTCCTACCCACTAATTTCTTACCCCTTGCATCTCAGAGTACTTTTAAGATGAAGATTGACAATTTTTGTGAGATATATGGTGCTTCTGAAAGCTCTTGGCTTAGTGTACTCAGTTTCAAAAATTGTTTTCATAAGGACATTAGACAGCTTTAAATTTGGTGTGCTGGTAGTGGGATTAAAGTACCACAAACAGACTATATTCCTTGGAAAACTTCCCTTCTGATTTCTTTCTTTTGTTACTTTAAGCTTTCTAAATTGTCTTTGTTCTTTGGAGGTGCTTCAAAATTTCTTTTTCTAACAAAAGAGTTATTACCTAAAATAAGATTTAGAAATTTTGTAGTTTAAAAAATGCTCTTGTAGACTATTAATGAAAAAGATGGAGCCATTGAAGTTTACAAATTACTTTTAAGATTCAAATTGCTATGTGGTGGTGTTATGGGTATGAGTTTCTTGGCTTTTCAGGATGTCATCCTTTTTAGTCCTGCAGCTAAATATCAAGAGGCTACATGTTCAACCATAAAACGTTAGTGTCTGCCAGCATTACATCAGCTCCACAAAACCTCATTGGCTAATTATCCCCTGGGACTAGGACATGGATTTGGCAGCTTGTGAAAGCTGCTTTTTCCAATTTCTCCCTTCCTGGCTGTGACATATCCCAAAGGAATGAAGTTGAGAAATAATCATCTCCTTTTGATAGCTCTCAACCTCTCATTCCCACAGTGGTTCTCATGGTCAAAGATAGAAGATTTCTTATTATTCCACTTGAGTCTTGTAGTTGATGATGTGCTCTTTCAGTAGTGACCAATGAATGAGCCATGGTTAGGGTGGATGGCAAGGAGCCTCTTGTTCCTTGAGGTATGTTTCTGGGTGGTTGTCTGCAAGGATCCTTTTTGTCCACATTGAATAAGCTGGAAGTCCAGTCCCTGGCTGGTTGACTAGCAGTAGAGCATCAGCCTGGTATGTGGATGTCCTGGGTTCGAGTCCCTGTCATGGCATATAGGAGAAGCGACCATCTGCTTCTCCACCCCTCCCCCTTCTCTCTCTCTTTCTCTCTCTTTTCTCTTCCCACAGGCATGGGTTGATTGATTCGAGCACATTGGCCTGGGGCACTGAGGATGGCTCCATGGAACCTCTGCCTCAGGTGCTTAAAATAGCTCCGTTGTGAGCATGGCCCCAGATGGACAGAGGATTGGCCCCAGATGGGGGTTGCTAGGTAGATCCTGGTTGGGGCGCATTTGGGAGCCTGTCTCTCTATCTTCCCTCCTCACACTTGGAAAAGAAAAGGGGGCAGAAAAAACTGGAAGTCCAATATTGGGAACCATAATGTGCTCAATGTTTGTATTAGTTGACATTTGGTGTAAGAATTAGTATAGACATTTAACATCTCCTTTAACAAGCATCTATAAGATGACTTTTTTGAGGGCAGCCTTGGAGAGTAAAAAGAACTATATGCTTAAGCAATCCTCTGAATCTCTTTTAGCCTATTTTATTAAATAATTAAAAAAAATAAAGATGTAGTTAATACCTGTTTTATCTTCCCCTGAAGATGTTGCAAGGATGGAAAGAGATAACATGTGAACAAGTTTACTAAGGTCACCATTGATCTCCTAGTAATGCTATGCAGTGGGTTCATTTCAGGCCTCCTCTTACTTGATTTTTCTTTACCATTTAATCCTGTTTGATGCTCTTTCCTTATTCTATATTACTTGGAGGTCTTTGTATAGTCTTGGTTAACCTAAGCATAAAATAAAAATTTTTGTAGTGTATCGGATAGTACACAATATTAATAAGAAGGCTAGATAATAAAGGTCAGAAACTGAGCAAGGTAGAACATAGTGATGACCATGTTACAGAACTGGTCTGCTGAGGCCTCTTTCACTAGCACTGCTCACTGAACCTTCTTTGCCACTGTTGCTGGCCTGGTCTCCAACGAACCCTTGTTGGTGTTGGCACTGCCACTAGTAGACACTTGTGACAGTGACACGAATACTTTTTTATTACATTTTCTACCTTTGTATCATTTCTCCAAATTTTTTTTTTAAATGAGGGGTTTTATTTCTTTTTTGACAGAGACAGAGTCAGAGAGAGGGACAGATAGGGACAGACAGACATAAAGGGAGAGAGATGAGAAGCATCAATTTTTTGTTGTGGCACCTTAGTTGTTCATTGATTGCTGATTGCTTTCTCATATGTGCCTTGACGGGGAGGGGGTGGGTGACTCCTTGCTCAAGCCAGTGACCTTGGGCTTCAAGTTAGTGACCATGGTGTCATGTCTGTGATCTCATGCCAAGCCAGCAACCCTGCGCTCAAGCTGGTGAGCCCACTCTCAAGCCGACTGAGCCCACGCTTGAGCCGGCGACCTTGGGGTTTCGAACCTTTATCCTCCAGGTCCCAGTCCAACGCTCTATCCACTGCACCACTGCCTAGTCAGGCTCATTTCACCAATTTTTAAAGTTCTAGATGAGAGGACCTTATTGACTAGACTTACATTGTATTTGTGAACAAGGTGCCAAGATGCTGAGAGAGGGACTGCCTATTTCTCTTTAGCTTCTGTAGTAGGAAGAGGGGCCTGCCTTTCCCCTATCTTGGAATTTCCCCCAAGTAAGAAAGGTTTTTAGATCCTGGGCAGCTAAACTATAGATACCATTCTCTCTCTGGCTTGCTGTTGGGCAGATAAAATATATTATGCTCACTTTGTTAAAGATGGCGCTGCCCACGTGCAAGTTTTAAGAGTAAGCTTTTTCCCACACCCTTGACTGATTGGTTGATGTGAGGTGGTGCACTCTCATGAGGAATCCTCCCAGTATGCATCAGATAAGTGACTGTATCACAGAGTTGTGTGTAGATTGGATTAAAGGTTTGGATTTCTACACTATAAAGTGGGGCAGACCAGGAGCTTGCTCTCTTTCGGCTCCTGAGGTTAGCATTAGAAGAGAGGAGAGCAGATTAAGGCCACGAGGAGGCCAGGAGAAGCAGCCAAGATGGCGGAGTGCTGAGGGAGAAGCCAGTTTGTGCAGAGAGAAGGAGATGGGGAACAGGTGAATAAGTCTGGTGAGCTAGAAACCTTTGATGCTAGGAAACTCGGATAAGTCAGTAGCTTTGTGAGCACTGAATGAGTGGGTTTTGGAGCCCAGTGTGTGTTTTTACTTGCCTGCTGGGTGCAAGCTAGGATTAAAGCTGATGGCTCACCAGTTCTTGGCTCTGTTGTTTCATTACCGACTGTCCGAATCTAATGCGAACCTGCACTGGTCAGGCGGCTGTGATGGAGGCCGCTACTACTGGCCTTACACTTGCCTTCTGTCTCTCCACTAATCAGTCTCTTTTGCAGTCTTCTAAATATCACTATTTTCCAGGATTAGTCCTTAACTTTTTGTTTCTTCTCAGTCCATACATTCTCCCTAGCAGTTTTATCCTAATTTATGGCTTTGGCTATCGCTTATTCGGATGTCTGTATCTGTGTCCTGAGCTCTGGATTCATTTAATCAGTGAATTTTTCCCACATAAACATCTAGATGACTCACATACACTTTAGCCTTTACATGTCTAAAACTGTTGTCACCATTTCATGACTACCCCTAACTCAGTACCAATTTACTAATCAGAAAATGAGGTGTCATTCTTAATTCCTCTTTTTCTGTATTCCTCACATCTGTTTGGTCTTTGAGTTCTATAGGTTCTACCTCTATTTAGACTTCTCCTATTTTGTTTCACTGCCCTAGATCATGTCTCACTGTGGTTTCAATAGCCATTTTATTGGTCTCCCTGCCTATAACCTCACTTTTCTTATATAGCTACCACTTTTCTGATGCAGCTACCACAGTACTTTGTCTGACAGTCAGTTCTAAACATTTTTTTTCTTCTCAGAATTCTTTACTTTCTTAAGGGGTAAAATTTAAACTTTATATTTATCTACTTGGCCTCTAATTTGGTAATCTCCTATCACTCCCGACTTCAGTCTCCAGCAGTGTTGAACTGCTTTTATTTTCGAGAACATTCTGTGCTCTTTTAATTTTATTTATTTTCATATAATCTTCTTTCTGCTTTGACCATTCCTCTTTCTGCCTGCCAGCCTAACTTCTACTCATCTTTCAAGCCCCAGCAAGGGCTGCCTCTTCCAAAATGCATGTTGTCTTTGATTCCAGACATACTTAGGTGCTGCTTCTTTGTTCCCCCCATACCTGGCACAAACCACCAGAGCAATTGTTTAATTATATTATTGTTCCTAGCAGGTCTCATCATTAGAAGAAGTAAGTTCCTTCAATTCAGGTGAGATGTCTTATTTCTGTTTCCCTAGTTCCTGGTTCATAGCAGGTATATCATATTTTTTATTTAAAGTGTTGTACACTGCTCTGGCCAGTTGGCTCTAGGATAGGGTGTTGTCCCAGCATGTGGATGTCCTGGGTTCAGTTTCTGGTCAGGGCACACAGAAATTACCATCTGCTTCTCTACCCTTCCCCCTCTCCCTTTCCTCTCTCTCTCTCTCTCTCTCTCTCTCTTCCCCTCCTGCAGCCAAGGCTCCATTGGAGCAAGTTGGCCTGGGCGCTGAGGATGGCTCCATGACCTCTACCTCAGGCTCTAGAATGGCTCCAGTTGCAACGAAGCAATGGCCCCAAGTGGGCGGAGCATTGTCCCCTAGTGGGCTTGCTGGGTGGGTATCTGTTGGACACATGCAGGAGTCTGTCAGCCTCCCCACTTCTCACTTAAGAAAAATACCAAAAAAAAAGTATACAAATGTAACAATATTTTCAACATAGGCCTTTTTTTTTTTTGCAATAGACTCTTTCTAACTCTAAAGTTCTATCTATAAATCAGTTCTAGGGGAACAATTCTGATTTTATTTCATTCTTTTACCTAAATGCAGGTGGCCAAAGGTCCAAGAGCCCTACCAGCCCCTTAGATGTTTGCCTTCCCTGTGATCAGCCTTGTATTTTTTCCCCAAGAAGTCGATTAAGCATACTTTCCTTTAGTTTTTCCAGTCTTCCACCTAATACACATTTTAATCCTAAGTAATGATTTGCTTCATGTGTGACTTCATTTCCTTACTTTGCATACACCAGTTCAGGCACTATGCTTTAATTACGCTAATTAAAAATCGTACAGTGGCTGGAAATATATGTGTATAGATAGATATTCTAGAGATTTGCTAGAGAACCTAGATATTTATCTATCGATTTGGCTGTATTGCTGGTTATGCAGTCTCTTTTCCCCATCCCACAGCTTTCATCCTGGTTCTGTGTCCTACTGGGGCCTTAGCAAAGCAAACAGTATATAGTTTATCTTCACTCATATTTTATTTTTTAGGAGTTGGCGCTGTCTCTTGATTAACTGTACTGGGAAGAATAAGTCTTGCTCCCCCTCCCCCCCTTGTTCCTCCCTCTGAAGGAGCTTTGCGTCACTGAGAAATGTTTAACCTCATGGCCTTGTACTGAGCCTGGAAATTTGCCTAAGGGAACTTGAAGTTGGCAGTGTTTTTACTCAAATTCCCCTTTATGGGGAGGGGGATTACAGCAGGGCCTGCCAAAAACAGGAAGATGGTTGGGAAATTTTTTAGTACCAAAGCTGTTGCCATTAGGTTAGTGAAAGTATTTGAAGAGTTTTCTGGAGATATGCTGAGGCATTTTGAAATCCTCTGGGAGAAAGCTGTAGCTTCTATCAGGTATAAACAAATCAGGCTGAGAAACTTTGCTTTTCAGTTGTGTGATATGTTGTTATAAGAAAATTTTGAACATTTGGATGAGAAAAAGAAGCTAACAGAGTTTTAGGAGTTTAGAAACTCTTATTTAGGGAAAATAGCCATAGGCCAAGTCAGATCTCTATGGACTATGGGAATAACTTGGTTTTTTGTCAGTTCTGGATTATACTAAGAGTAGATCATCACAGGGATTTTCTTTGGCAAATCTCTCTTTCAAATCCTTATTTTTATTGTCGCTATATTCTATTTACAAAAGCATTTTGTTGATACAAACAAGATATTTGCCCAATAAGAGCTAGAATAGATTATCTTTTGTGTCCAAACAATGATTCTCCCTATCAGGAGAAGGTGTGAACCAGCAAATGTTTAGAATATGACTACCTCTACTTATTTTTATCTTTGTGTCACAGATGAGGAAAAGTTATACAGTTGTTTGCCAGTATGGAATGTTAAACTGAGCAGGCTCTGGGCCCTGACAAGGAAAGAATTGTGCAGTTAGACCATTTGTGGTAGTTTTGTGACTTTCTGGAAAATTGGAAACAACTACATAGTACTACTTCATACAAATACACTCTAAAAGATAGCTGAACTTATCAGCAGGTTTTCATTCTATGTAATGGCCTCTACTGTTAGCATGGATGGCTGAGGGTTGACAATATGCATGGCTATTGTGAGACTTCTTTTTTAATTAGGAAGTGTGTATTTATTATTGATTATATACAGTGTGTCCGGTACAGTCATGGTGCACTTTTGACCCCGGTCAAAAGTGCACCATGACTTTACCGGACACATTGTACTTAACACTCTGGTAGGTACCCTGAGGGATTTCTGAGAAGTAGAAGGAATTGTTCTGAGACTCAGGATATTTATATTCTTTTGGGGGATACAGGAGTTACAGAGGGTTGTAAATTCCTAAGAAAACAGATCATTGAGGTCAGAAAATCTTCACAGTAGAGGTAATATTAGAACTGGACCTTTATGGGAAAGTGCAATTTGGATAGGCAGGAGGAGTCAGAGGAGGTATGGGTGGATCATAGCTGTACAGGTAGGTTCTGGAAACTAGACTAGGTATGATATATGTGAGGAAGAGTAAGGATTTTTCCTTGATTAGAATTGGAGGTATGGGCCTGACCAGGCAGTAAGTAGCACAGTGGATAGAGCGTCAAACTGGGATGTGGAGGACCCAGGTTCGAGACCCCGAGGTTGCCAGCTTGAGCGCGGGCTCATCTGGCTTGAGCAAAAAAAGCTCACCAACTTGGACCCAAGGTTGCTATCTTGAGCAAGTGGTTACTCGGTCTGCTGAAGGCCCGCGGTCAAGGCACATGTGAGAAAGCAATCAATGAACAACTAAGGTGTCTCAACGAAAAACTGATGATTGATGCTTCTCATCTTTCTCTGTTCCTGTCTGTCTGTCCCTATCTATCCCCTTCTCTGTCCCTGTAAAAAAAACAAAAGAAGAATTGGAGCTGTGGGATCATTGAAAAGAAGATTGAATTGAATAGGTAATAAGGAGCTGGATTATTGAGGACACTGAATGTTAAATTGGACTGTTTGGCCTTCACCAGATAGCAGGGAGTCATTTTACACTCCTGAGTAGTTAGTTATTAGTCCATTTCTTTCAATGACTACTTTCTTTTTTGGGAGGTGAGAGGAGGAGACATAGTGAGGCATGCACCCAGACGGGGATCCACCCAGCAACCTCATCTTGGGCCAATGCTAGAGTACTAAGCTATTTTTAGCACCTGAAGCTGATGCACTCCAGGGGAGTTATCCTCAGTGCCCGAGGCTATGCTCAAACCCAATGAGCCACTGACTGCAGGAGGGGAAGAGGCAGAGAAGGGGGAAGAAGCAGATGGTCACTTGTGCTGTGTGTCCTGAATGGGAATCAAATCTAGGACATCCACATATTGGGCCAATGCTCTACTACCGAGCCAACTAGCCAGGGCCTACATCCTTATATTTTAAGTGCAGATGTTTTTGTTTAGCATTCCCTTCCTTTTTTCCATATACCCTCTGTAAAGCCAGTATTTGCAGCCAGGGCCACCATTACAGTCGTCCGACCCGTGCAGGTTCGCATTAGATTCGGACAGTCGGTAATGAAACAACGGAGCCAAGAACTGGTGAGCCAACAACTTTAATCCTAGCTTGCACCCAGCAGGCAAGTAAAAACACACACTGGGCTCCAAAACCCACTCATTCAGTGCTCACAAAGCTACTGACTTATCCGAGTTTCCTAGCATCAAAGGTTTCTAGCTCACCAGACTTATTCACCTCTGTTTCCCATCTCCTTCTCCAGCACAAACTCTGCATAAACTGGCTTCTCCCTCAGCACTCTGCCATCTTGGCCGCTTTTCCTGGCCTCCACGTGGCCTTAATCTGCTCTCCTCTCTAATACTTCAGGAACCGAGAGAGCAAGCTCCCGGCCTGCCCCATTTTATACTGTAGAAATCCAAACCCTTAATCCAATCTACAAACAAGAAAGTCTAAAAAAAAAAAAAGAAAGTCTATTATACAAAGTCACCCATCTGAGGCATAATGGGATTCCTCAGGAGAGCACCCCACCCCACACCATCCAATCAATCAAGGGTGTGGGGAAAAGCTTACTCTTAAAACTAAGCCTTAGGCTATAACGACCCAGCCTGCTTACATTATAGCCTTTCCCCCACACCCATTCTAAACATAAGGGCAAATAATATCACCTGGGTGACGGGCTTCCATGTGGGCAGCACCATCTTTAACAAAGTGAGCATATTATATTTTATCTGCCCAACACCCTCACATTGATATGTCTTTATCCAAATCATGCAAACAATCTAGTATGTATCCTTCCATATTTTTCTCTGCACTCACATAGTCCTTCCTATACAGATCAGTATGCACACAAATGCATATAAAGTTTCTTTTTGCCATTGATTTTTGTTTTTGTTTTTCTTTTGTAATTGAGAAGTGGCGAGGCAGAGAGACAGACTTCTGCATGACCAGGATCCACCTGGTAGTCCCTTTACCCAGCGATATTCTGCCCATGTGTGGCTTTGCTGCGTTACTCGGCAACCAAGCTATTTTAGTGCCTGAGGCAAGGTCATGGAGCCATCCTCAGCACCCGGGACAAACTTCCTTCAACCAAGCCATGGATACAGGAGGGAAGAGAGAGAGAGAGTAAGAGAGAGAGAGAAGGAAAAGGGGGAGGACTAAAAAAGCAGATAGATGGTTGCTTCTCCTATGAGCCCTGACCAGTAATCAAACCTGGGACTTACACATGCTGGGCTGATGCTCTACCGCTGAGTTAGCTGGCCAGGGTCTTAGATTAATTTTTTTAAAATTGAGTTTTATTAGGGTGACACTGGTTTCAGATTAATTCTAATGGCTACATACTACTTCATGGCTTGCATGTGCTATAATGTATTCAGACATTCACATATTGGAGTTTATTACATATATTCATTTTGCTTGTTTCCTTTTTCCTTTTTTGCTATTATGAAAAATGCTGCAATAAACATCCTTTTAAGTTTGATAGATGTCGTAGCCAAATTGCGTTTCCGCCAACAGTGTATGAAAGTTCCATTTTACATACCTCTCTGCTAGATATAGGTGTTATAAACTCTTTAAAAAGAATTTTATTGATTGGCAAGAGAGAGAAACAATCATCAGCATATTCCACTTATTTATGTATTCATTGGTTGATTTTTATATGTGCCCCAACCAGGATTAAACCTGTAATCTTGGTGTATTGGGACAACACTCCAGTGAACTGAGTTACCTGGTCAGGACAATCTATTTTAAATTTTTGACTGATCTAATAGGAATGAAGTGATAGCATATTGTTGCTTTAATCTTTCCCCTATCAGGACTTTAATTAGGATTCTTAACAGATTTGCTGAGTAAGCTATATGAAAGCCCAATCTCTATGGACACTGCAACCACATCTTGAAATGTCAGTGAGATATAGAGTATAAGGGACCAGGGGATGAGAACAGCAGTTCACCACTAACAGTAAAAGTCTGGGTGTTCAGATTCTATTAAATGTAAAAACGTTGCATGAAACTGAGTTTTGATGTCTTTGCATCTGAGCAAAACCTTCTTCCCCAGATCCTTTGGAAAATTACCTTCTGGTAGAGATAATTTTTCTGGGGAAGTTTATCATAGTGGTAAGCAGATCACGTTTAAGAAGGAATTATATTTTAGATACTATATATATTTTACCAGAAAATTGATGTCATAATACACTTTAATATAATATAATTTATATTATAACTTTTAGCTTATAATTAATCATAATTTTAGCAGCAGTAATAGCTACCATGCATTGACTACCTCCCTTGTAGTGGGCACTTTAAATAGTCATCTCATTTAACTCCGACAGCAATCATTCAAGTTAAGTAAAATTCTATCTTGAGAGACACTGGCGCTCGCTGGTAAGTGTTGAAACTAGGAGTCATACCCTTGATTTCAAAGTACCTGGCTATTAAAACCATCTCTTTTTTATTTTTTATTAGATTTTATGTATTCATTTTTAGAGAGAGTGAAGAGGAGACATAAGAGATAAAAGGGGGAAGAAGCAGGAAGCATCAACTCCCATATGTGCCTTGATCAGGCAAACTCAGGGTTTCAAACTGGTGACCTCAGTATTCTAAGTTGATGCGTTATCCATTGCGCTACCACAAGTCAGGCTAAAACCATCTCTTGATTAAACATAATTGAAAGAGCTTAGGTAAGACTCATGGATAATTTTTTAAAAATTTTATTGAATTTATTGGGGTGACATTGGTGAATAAAATTATATAGGTTTCAGGCGTACAATTCTATAATATGTCATCTGTATATTGTATTGTGTGTTCACCCCCCAAAGTCAAGTCTCTTCCCATCACCATTTATCCCCTTCTTTACACTCTGCTACCTCTTTCCACCCTCTTTCCCTCTGGTAACTTTTTAAATTTTATTTTATCATAAATATAGCCTACCACAGTCTGGGTCTGATCACTAGCAGGGGCTAATTTGAGTATGATCTTTTTCCACTTCCTTTTGTCTAGGATCTGGTAGTGGTAAATAACATTACTAAGGGTTCATTAATTAGTGACCATCTGGTTGAAAGTGGACTAGATGCTCTCGGTAGTTGATAATGTTTATTGAGTATCCATAGGGTAGAGACCTAAAACAAGATGCTAATCCTTTTTTCAAAGAGGTAGCATTTACAACCCCTGTCAAAATACCAGTGGTGTTTTTCACAGAACTAGAACAAATAATTCAAAAATTTATGTGGAGCCACAGAAGACCCTGAATAGCCATAGCAATCTTGAGAAAGGACAAACTTAGAAGTGTCATGCTATTCAATATCAAACTATACTATAAGGTTTCAGTAATCAAAACAGCACACTGCTGGCATTAAAATAGACATCGATCAGTGGGGCAGAAAAGAGAACTCAGATATAAACCCACACCTGTATGGCCAATTAATATATGACAGAGGAGAGAAGAACATACAGTGGGGTAAAGACAATCTATTTAATAAATGATGTTGGCAAAATAGGACAGATACATGTAAAAATAAATGAAACGACCACCTTCATACACCATATACAAAAATAAACTCAAAATGGATTAAAGACTTAAATGTAAGAATCAAAACTATACATTTTTGAGAAGAAAACATAGGCAGTAAAATCTGACATCTCTCTTAGCAATGTAGTTTCTGCTATATCTCCGTAGGCAAGGGAAACAAATGAAAAAATAAACATGAGACTACATCAATCTAAAAAGTTTTTGCACAGCAAAGGAAACCATCCACAAAACAAAAAGACAACTTACTTAATGGGAGAAGATATTCTCCAGTGACACATTCAATAAGGGGTTAATACCCAAAATTTATAAAGAACTCATACAACTCAATTAAAAAAAAACAATCCAATTGACAAATGGGCAAAGGACCTGAATAAACATTTCTCAAAAGAGAACATAGAGCTGGCTAATATGCATAAGAAAAGATGTTCAGTGTCTCTAATCATTAGAAAAATGCTGTTATAGCTGCTATGTGCTGTCACCTCATACCTCTCTGAATAGCTGTCATCAGTAAATCAGTGAACTACTAGTGTTGGTGAGGCTATGGAAAAAAGGGAACCCTCATACATTGTTGGTGGGAATGTAGATTGCTACAGCCACTGTGGAAAACAGTATGGAGGTTTCTCAAAAAATTTAAAATGAAACTGCCTTATGACTCAGCTTAAGGGGTTTTGAAAAAACCCAAAACACTAATTTGAAAAGATATATGCACCCTCTATGTTCATTACAACATTATTTATAATACACGATATGGAAGCAGCCCGAGTGTCCATCAATAGACAAGTGGATAAAAAAAAGTTGTATATATATGCCATAGAATATTACTCAGCCATAAAAAGAATGAAATCTTACCATTTGCGACAGCATGAGTGGATCTAGAGGTTATTATGCTAAGTGAAATAAGTTAGAGAAAGACAAATACCATATAATTTTACTTTTTTGCAAAATCTGAAGAATACATTATTAAAACAGAAACAGTCTCATAGCTATAGAGAACAAACTGATGTTTGCGAGGGGGGAGGGGTTTGGGAGACTTGGTGAAAAAGATGAAGAAGTTAAGTTTGAATTGGTACTTCAAAAGTAGTCACAGGCCCTGGCTGGGTGGTGGCACAGTGGATATAACAATGCACTGCGATGCAGAGGACCCAGGTTTGAAACCCTGAGGTCACCTACTTGAGTGCAGGCTCACCAGTTTGAGTGCAGGGTCCCCGGCTGGAGCATGAGATCATAGATATGACCCCATGGTTACTGGCTCGAAGCCCAAGGTCGCTGGCTTGAGCAGAGGGTCACTCGCTCTGCTGTAGCCCCCCAGTTAAGGCACATATGAGAAAGCAATCAATGAACAACTAAGAAGAATTGATGCTTCTCATCTCTCTCCCTTCCTGTCTGTCCCTATCTGTCCCTCTTTCTGTATCTGTCATGCGCGCGTATACACACACACACACACACACACACACACACACACACACACAAATAGTCACAGGGATGTAAAGTACAGCATAGGGAATTAGTCAATAATACTGTAATAAATATGTGTATATGTTGTCAGGTGGGTACTTGAAATGTCAGAGGGATCACTTTGTAAATTATGAGATTGCCTATCTGCTATGCTGCACACCTAAAGTGAATATAAAATAATAATGAATGGCTTGACCAGGCGGTGGTGCAGTGGATAGAGCGTCGGACTAAAATGTGGAGGACCCAGGTTCGAGATCCCAAGGTTGCCAGCTTGAGCGTGGGCTCATCTGGCTTGAGCAAAAAGCTCATCAGCTTGGACCCAAGGTCGCTGACTTGAGTAATGGGGTTACTTGGTCTGCTGAAGGCCCGAGGTCAAGGCACATATGAGAAAGCAATCAACGAACAACTAAGGTGTCGCAATGAAAAACTGATGATTGATGCTTCTCATCTCTCTCCATTCCTGTCTGTCCCTGTCTATCCCTCTCTCTGACTCTCTGTCCCTGTAAAAAAATAAAAATAAAAATAAATAATAATAGTGAATGTAGAAAAAAAAAGAGTCAGCATTCAGTTGGATATAGAGGTAGTCATTGCTATAAAATAAGATAAAAATTTATGCTGTAGGAACAGCAAGTGGAGTGACCAGAGATTTTTGAGGTTAATTTGGAAAGGTTTCTTAGAATAGGTTTTTTTTTTAATATATTTTATTATTATTAATTCTAATGGGGTGACACCAATAAATCAGGGTACATATGTACAATGAAAACCTCTCCAGGTTATTTTATCATTCAATTGTGTTGCATACCCATCACCAAAAGTCAAATTGTCCTCTGTCACCTTCTATCTGGTTTTCCCTGTGTCCCTCCCCTCCTCCCTATCCCACTCTTCCCTCCCTCCCCCCATCCCATAACCACCACTCTCTTGTCCATGTCTCATATTCTCACTTTTATGTCCCACCTATGTATGTAATCATGCTGTTCTCAGTTTTTCTTTTTTTCTGATTTACTTATTTCACTCCATATAATGTTATCAAGGTACATCCATTTTGTTATAAATGATCCGATGTCATCGTTTCTCATGGCTGAGTAGTATTCCATAGTATATATGTACCATAGCTTTTTAATCCACTCGTCTTCTGATGGACACTTGGGCTGGTTCCAGATCTTCGCTATTGTGAACAATGCTGCCACGAACATGGGGGCGCATTTCTTCTTTTCGAACAGTGCTATGGTGTTCTTAGGGTATATTCCTAAAACTGGGATAGCTGGGTCAAAAGGCAGTTCGATTTTTAATTTTTAGAATAGGTTTTGAACTAGGGTTTTAAGATAGTGAATATGAATAGTGGCAAGTTTAAATTTCCTAAAAGGTAGCATATTCAGAGAGTCAAATTCAACTTGGAATGTTTCATTATTTTTAAGTGTGGAGTGTCTCTTGTAATACATCTTAATTTGAGAGTATAAATTGAGGATTCTGTTTAATCAGACTTTTCTCTAGTTTATACTTTCTTAAATGACTACTTTGCTGTGCTTCACCATACTGTTTTGATGGCTTGAATTTGTGGAGATGGCATTTAAATATAAGATCTGAATTCAAAAAATAGATTTTGGATCTCTGTTGTTATTCCTGAAAATATAAGGGTTAGAAGTAATTTTAATTGTTCCTCACCATTCACCTAGTTTTGTTAATTAGAAAAGTTACTGTTCCCTGCCTAACCAGGTGATGGCGCAGTGGATAGAGGGTCGGACTGGGATGCGGAAGACCCAGGTTCGAGATTCGAGCTCACCAGCTTGAGCGCGAGGCCATCTCGCTTGAGCATGGGCCCATCTCGCTTGAGCAAAAGCTCGCCAGCTTGGACCCAAGGTCGCTGGCTCAAGCAGAGTTACTCGGTCTGCTGAAGCCCCACGGTCAAGGCATATGTGAAAAAGCAATGAATGAACAACTAAGGTGTCGCAACGGCAACGAAAAACTAATGATTGATGCTTCTCATCTCTTTCTGTTCCTGTCTATCCCTCTCTCTGTCCCTGTAAAAAAAAAAAAAAGAAAAGTTACTGTTTTCTAACAGAAAGACTTATGTGTTAAAAACCAAATTCTGGTCTGAATTATTATCTTTCAAATTATACATACCATGTAGTGAAATGGTGCTCCTGTTTTTACTGTCTTTATATTGGAGTTGTCTGTATCGTTTATCTTGAGATTACCTGAAAATTTGAGATCTAAGAAATCTGAGATAACTGGATTCATTTTTTCAACTACAAAGCAAGGGGTGATCAATTTTGAATTTTTAAATTATTTTTTAATTATAAAGCAGTATATTTGTTTTCTTAAATTAATAAACTTTTACATAGAAGGCTCATTACTTCTAATTCAACTTTGAACTTTCATACTGCACCATTTATATTTACAGCTATGAAATTGATTGTTTTCATCTAAATGTAACTGAATCTTTTCAGTGGGCCTTTGCAGCCTTATGTAGTTTATTATCATAAAGTATTCTGGAAAATGTTGATACCTTCTTTGCAGTATAGTTTTGATAATAAATTATTTTGTTGCCTGACCAGTGGTGGTACAGTGGATAGAGCATCGAACTGGGATGCTGAGGTCCCAGGTTCTAAACCCTGAGGTCACCAGCTTGAGTGCAGGCTCATCTGGCTTGAGTGTGAGTTCACCAGCTTCAGTGTGGATTGCTGGATTGAGTGTGGGATCATCAACATGATCCCAAGGTCGCTGGCATGAACCCAAAGGTCGCTGGCTTGGCTCAAGGTTGCTGACTTAAGCAAGTGGTCACTGGCTCAGCTTGAGCCCCCGGGTCAAGGCATATATGAGAAAAAATCAGTGAACAACTAAAAGTGACACGACTATAGATTGATGCTTCTCATCTCTCTCCCTTCCTGTCTGGCTAAAATAAACAAACAAATAAATTATGAAGCACTTTAAATTGCAATTGACTCTTAGTATCATACCATTTAGGGAGCTCAATAAAGGCATTATCTTTCAAATTATAGATACCATGTAGTGAAATGGGGCTCTTGTTTTTACTGTCTTTAGATTGGAGTTGTCCATATCTTTGTAGACTAGGGGACTGATGTCTATGAAAGGAAACATGGAACTCTAGTGAGTGAGTGACTGCTGGCCAACCTGATTCTAGAGAAAATACCTGGATTTGTAGAAGAATTAACATGCTGTACTCTGGCGTCTAAGAGATAAGTGAAGGGCAACAGCCTTGTGCTAGAGGAGTTCTAGCAGCTTTAGACTTTGAAAGATGCAAATAATCAAAAACAATGAAGTAATGTGAAAGAGCCAACAGAAATATAGTTTGATAATATCTAATAGTTTTTTTTTCCTTCGAACTGTGTACTTTTAATTTTGTTGCCAGTTCAAACAGGCAGAGTTTGTTTAGCCGGTGACAGCTGGACCAGTGGAACAGAGCAAATGATGGTATGTTATGGGGCTATCACAAGCAGTTACAGGGAAGCACACATGAGCGGATTTTTAGCCTCATTAGCTCAACTCTTCTGTTATCTAAAGGGAAGAACCTATCTTTGTGGTTTCTTTAGGCTTTTCTTGCCTAAAGTACAATACAGCTGGAGACTATTAAGAGAATGGAGTGTAGCAGGGAAGCTCAGTTTGTTCAGAAGGCTCATAAGCTGCTGGCTTTCCTGTGCATTGATGTCAGAGGGGGAGTGGAGGAACATAATGAAAGGTGTCCTCTGTTGTATTAGGTAAGCAAAAAGGTCCTGGGGTTCCCTGGAAGCATGATACAGAGGACTATATAATAAAGGAGATTATAAACTACTAAGAGAAAGAGATGTAAAAGTATGGTATTCTTTTTGTTTATAGACGTAGACTTTTATTTCAGAATAAAATAGTTATTGACTGTACTTGAAAATCCTGTTCGGATTTCCTCTGCTTCGTAAATTCTGTTTGAGCTGAAGTGTCACTGCCTGATTTCTTTGCAAAGGGAAGTTTATGAGGGAAAGTTTAAATAGAATTATTTTGGGTCTTACGGTCTTGAGTCACAGAGAAAACATTTTCTTTTTTGTGTTGTTGTATGTTCTACCTTCAAAATCTTTAAATGACTGCCATGTATAAGAAATAAACTTTTTTTTTTGTATTTTTCCAAATTAGAGCGGGGAGGCAGACAGATTCCCACATGTGCCTGACTGGGACCCACCCAGCATGCCCATCAGGGGGTGATGCTCTGCCCAACTGGGGTGTTGCTGCCAGAGCCATTCTAGTGACTGAGGCGTGGAGGCCATGGAGCCATCCTTAGTGCCTGGGCCAACCTTGCTCCAGTGGAGCCTTGGCTGTGGGAGGGAAAGAGAGAGTAGGAGAGGGGTAAGGGTGGAGAAGCAGATGGGCATTTTTCCTATGTGCCCTGACCTGGAATCGAACCCGGGACTTCCACACACTGGGTCGACGCTCTACCGCTAAGCCAATTGGCCAGGGCCTAAGAAATAAACATTTAAAGATAGTTAAAACATTTTGAGTATGTGATTATAGGGGGACAGCAGGGTTTTGTTTTCATTTTGTTCACTTGCTTACTAGATTGAGAAACATTCATTGCTGTGCCTCTTTTCTCTTGGTGGTTGTGATTATTTAAAAGCACAGTTAGTTAGAAAACTCTCCTTCCATCTTGGTTTTTCTGTTTCTGCTTGCAGTAAACAGTCGGCCTGCAGTGTGTTGTGCCAACTCTGTTTCACATAAGTGTTGAGACTACTTATCAGAATTCTGTTTTGTCTCTGCTCTTTAAATGACTCAGTGTTAGAGTCAGAACGATGACTCTCAGGAAAGATGGTGACGGGCTCCCTATTTTGGGTGACTTTTAAAGTTTAATTTACTAGGTTCTATAATGTAGGCAGATATTAACAGCTTGAGAAAGACTAAAGGAATGTTAGTTCCAAGCATGACATCTTTACAAGAAAACAGTCATGAATTCACTAAAATGTTAACTTAGTAATGTTAAACAGATACTTTTTATACCTTCCTTCTCCTATTTTCTGCCCTGTGTTCTTGCCTGTGTAGTGGGAGATCAAGAGATGTCCTAAAGGTGAAAAATTAAAATTAAACAATAATAAGTAAAATAAAAGGAACCTGATTTGTGGAACATTTTCTGTATACCTGACATACTGATGATTGATTTTCTCATTATAGTCACCCTAAAGCCATATGAATTTGGTGATGTTATCCCCATTTTTAGGTGAGATGAAAGTTCAGAGAGATTAAGTGACTTAATCCAAAACCAGACTGGTGGTTAGATGGTAAGAGCAAAGAGCAAGAATTTGAAGAAAGGTCTGTCTGGTTCTAGGTGCAAAGTTCATAGCCACTTTATCACACTGCCTCTGTCCTGCTTCTGTGGGGTAGATAGACATCTCAATATGTCTTTGGCAGAAGAAAAGTGATCTGGTTCTTTTGCCTGCTTTTGTTGTACATTTGTTTACTGTCTGTCTCTTCTCAGTGCCTAGCATATGCATAACATATACTCAATAAATTAATATTTACTGAATGAACAAGTGTGTACTATTAACCATGGAAAATGGAAGTGAACTGACATGTTTGTTTATAAAATTTTTGTAAGTATGTGCTATATTTGTAAATACAGTAAAATGTATCCTAGATTAATATTTATCAGTATTTGTGGCATATAGAGATATTTAAGAATAAAATAGTTACAGCCTGACCAGGCGGTGGCACAGTGGATAGAGCATCGAACTGGGATGTGGAGGACCCAGGTTTGAAACCCCGAGGTCACCAGCTTAATCACGGGCGTACCAGCTTGAGCAAGGAGTCACCCACTCTGCTGAAGGCCCGCGGTCAAGGCACATATGAGAAAGCTATCAATGAACAACTAAGATGTCACAACGAAGAATTGATGCTTTTCATCTCTCTCCCTGCCTACCTGTCCTCTCTCTCTCACTATCTGTCAATAAATAATAAAATAAAATAAAAACAGTTACAGTCCCATATGATTTCTGGAGATTATCAGTGGTCTGAACACTTATTTCGCTCTTCCTAATCAGCATCCCCTGCTGCTGGTCTTGACCCTCCTCATTTCCACACTGCTGTCAAATGTCCCTTTTCTGTTTCCTTTTCTATCTATCCTCCATTCCCCTGAAAATTGCTGTTTTCACATCTTTTGCTTTTGTACATTTCTCTTCCTTTGGTTGGAATTGCCTTCCCCATCTCTTTGGTTGACTCTTTTTTTTTTAAACCATTTAGTGTTTTGGCTCCTGTGTCTTCTGACTCCTAAACCCAGCTGGGCCACTTCTGTGTTCTGTTCAGAGCACTTAATCATGCTTGCGGGTTGGATAAGTGGATATAAGTCTATTACTGTTTTTTGTATAGCTCGTATTATAAGTTCTGTGAGAACAGGGAGTGTTTCCTTTGTCTGTGTCACAGTGCCTTTTACATGGTAGACAAAGAGTAAATATGAAAAGAAAAATGAGCCCGACTAGGTGGTAGCACAGTGAATAGAGTGTTGAACTGGGGTGTGGAGGACCCAGGTTCGAGACCCCGAGGTCGTCAGCTTGAGCGCGGGCTCATCTGGCTTGAGCAAAAGCTCACTAGCTTGTACCCAAGTTCGCTGGCTTGAGCAAGGGGTTGCTCTGTCTGCTGAAGGCCCACGGTCAAGGCACATATGAGAAAGCAATCAATTAACAACTAAGGCAGGGGTGCCCACATTTTTTCAGCTTGCAAGCTACTTATAAGATGACCAAGTCAAAATGATCTACCTACAATAAAAATGCAAAACATAAATTTATTTCTTCTATATTATTATTATTTGAGTTACTATTATAACTATTTAATATTGTGTTTTCTTTTATCACCTTTCTCCTTCTCAGCAATCTTTTCGGAGGAAAGTCAATGCCATAGTTTTTATGAAAAGTCCGAAAAAGCCGCTCCACATTTCCCTTCTTTGGAATAGCAATGGCACACAGACAGATGAGGCAAACACACTTAGAATATGACATAGTAAAAAAAAGTCCCCTCCCATTCTGTATGAAAGTGGTAGGTTTTAGGCTTCTTACTTGGACCAGCTACGACACTCATTTTTATACCCATTGTTGTATTTAGTTTAAATAAATTAAGGCTAACTACGCAGCAATGTAAGTGAACAATTTAGTGTGGTTTAACGTGCATGTGTAGGGTGTCAAAAGTTCAGACGTCAGATTGGTTACCCTGTATGCCAATCAAAAGACAAATAAATGTCTTTTTAATGTCATGTGATCTACCCACACTTCCTTCCCGATCGACCAGTAAATCGCGATTGACGTATTAAGCACCCCTAAACTAAGGTATCGCAACAAAAAACTGATGATTGATGCTTCTCATCGCTCTCCATTCCTGTCTGTCTGTCCCTATCTACTACTCGCTCTTACTCTCTATCCTTGTAAAAAAAAAAAAGAAGAAAAGAAAAAGAAAAAAAAGATGAAACAAAATAAAGAGTGTAGGTTGCCTTGTCCAACTATAAATCCTAGGAAACTTTCTTTTTAGAGATGGAGGATATGCTATCTGCTCCAGCCCCTTCCTTTTAGAGATGCAGGTGATATCCTTAGGTCATACAACTAAATAATTAGCACAGCTGAAAAGCAGGACTTCTAAATTCCAGCCCAGTGTCCTTTCTTTCATCGTTGTTGTTGTTTTTTCTTTTTGTTTGTTTTTTTAGCGGCGGCCCTTGCCACTGCCCTTGCAGTCCAATTAAGTGCCTCCCGTCAGGGAGGCCAACAGACACAAGGAGCCTGCTTTGAATGTAAGGGCACAGGACATTATGCACGCCAGTGCCCTAATAGGAAAGGAAAGAACGATAAAAAAAAACACTTTCTGTGTGCCCCTGTTGTAGAAGGGGATTTCATTGGAAGCGAAATTGTCGCTCAACCACCACTGCAGATGGAAAGCCTCTAGAGCAGGGGTCCCCAAACTACAGCCCCCGCATGCAGCCCCCTGAGGCCATTTATCTGGCCCCCGCCGCATTTCTGGAAGGGACACCTCTTTCATTGGTGGTCAGCGAGAGGAGCACAGGATGCATCCACATCCTGTGCTCTTGGAGTACTGTATCGTTTTTTGTTTTTTGAGAAAATATTTATTTTGCTTATTATAAATGCAAGAGTTGTTGAATGTAGAAAATTAAAAAGATACAGATGAACAGCAGGGAGAGGAAAATAAAATCATCTTATTCCCGCCACCGAGATAATGGCTATCCTTCCACTCTCTTCTCTGCAGACATATTTGTGTATGTGTTATGTAATTATTTGATGACATCAGCTTGCATTTTCTGGGTGCTTATAGAATAAACACTTATCTAAGTGTATTAACTCATTTATTACAGCAACCCTTTGAAGAGAATACTGTTATCCTCACTAAATGGAGGCAGAGAGATAGATGTTAAAGCTCTCAAAGTCAAAAAAAAGCTCTCAAGGTCACACTGCCAGTAATTTGCAGAGACAAGATTTAAACCCAGGTAATCTAGCTCTAGAGCCTATATTCTATGGATAAGATTTCATAGTCTACTTTCTAAAATATTGAGAGAAATAAAGAATAAATTGAGATCAGTTAATATACAACAGTGGTCACCCTTTTTAGGGGTATAGTTCAGTGAGTTTTGATAAAATGTAAACCATCACCACAATCAAGATATATAGAATATTTTCATCAAAAAGTCCTATCATACCTGTTTGTATTTAGTCTTCTTCCCCATTACCAACTAATGGCAACCTGTGATTTTATTTCTGTCCTAAGAGTTTTGCCATTTCCTTAACCCTTTGAGTAGTGAGTCTTTTTCATGCTCGTTGACCCCCAGGAGTGAGTGTTTTTTCAAGAAATGAAATTAGTTTCAGTTACAGTTTTTTTGTTTGTTTGTTTGTTTTTTTTACAGGGACAGAGAGAGAGTCAGAGAGAGGGATAGATAGGGACAGACAGACAGGAACAGAGAGAGATGAGAAGCATCAGTCATTAGTTTTTCATTGCCGTTGTGACACCTTAGTTGTTCATTGATTGCTTTCTCACATGTGCCTTGACCACGGGCCTTCAGCAGACCGAGCAACTCCTTGTTGGAGCCAGTGACCTTGGGTCCAAGCTGGCGAGCTTTTGCTCAAGCCAGATGGGCCCGTGCTCAAGCTGGCGAGCTCAGGGTCTCGAACCTGGGTCTTCCGCATCCCAGTCTGACGCTCTATCCACTGCGCCACCACCTGGTCAGGCCAGTTACAGTTTTATTAACTTAAAATCATGTTTGTTTGATAACCAACTTATGGAAACAAGAAGAACATACATTTGCCTTTTTATAATGTTGCCTTACACATTTTTAAAATAAAAAATTTTGTACGATTGTACTCTGGATAGTCAGGAGGCACGAGGATGTACATGAATGTTTGTACTGCCCAAAGGGTTAATTTCCCTAAATGTAGCCTTTTGTGTTTGTCTTCTTTCACTAGCATAATGCTTTTGGGGTTTGTATATGTTGTCTGTAGCAGTATTTGGCATGCTAAGTAGGATGTACCACAATTTTTCATTCTGTTCACAAGTTGGAAGACATTTGGGTTGTTTCTAGTTTTAGGCAATTATAGCTACTATGAATATTCATATATAGCTCCTTATGTGGGCATATGTTCTAATTTCTCTTTGTTTAAATATCCAGGAATGTGATTTACTGGGTTGTATGGTAAGTATAAGTTTAACTTTTTAAGAAACTTCCATACTGTTTTCCAAAGTAGCATTATTATTTTGTGTTGTCCTCAGTAATGTCTGAGAGTTCCACTTTCTTCTCATCCTGGTCAGCAAATTATTTATTGGTGGTATTTCTATTCTGACACTAGCCAAGTATAGTAAACCCTCAGTTAATGTAGCCAGATAGGTAATGTGACTTTATGCTAAATGTTGTATAATGAAACCAGTTTTACATAGTCTGATTGATGGGGAAAAGATGAGTTAAGTTCCTATGGCATCTCATCACTGTTGTAATGAAGGGATGTTATTTTGAGGACCTCCTATAATAATGATCTCAGCATGGTTTTGTTGGGGAAAGTGTTGGTTAAGTTAATGATTTCTGACATATTCTTTTCATTTTCTTTTTTATTTTCAATTTTACAAATATTTATTGAACATCTTACAGTGTAAGGGGGGGGGTAGATGAGGATGAGTGACTGTACTCTCAAGGCCCACTTGTTGGCTGTGTGGATAGGGGCCATGGTAGATGATGGTAACACAACTGATTCTTATACTTATTTTCCTACTGGAATAAATTGCATAGAGGTTTTTGCTTTCATTTCTCTATACTGGATGCCTTGCTCAGTTTTCAAGTGCTGAAGAATCTTGTGGGGAGAAGAATCTGGTGGCATATCTGGCTTTAGCTGTGCTGCCAGCCTTACTATCCACCATCATCCCCCTTAGGTGAAAATGCCAGTGAGAGTCATGATGGCAGCCTTTTTCATAATTATCAGAGTAAGTTTTTCAATCCATTATGTGGGTGTTCCTGCCCTGATTGCCTACCCAGTGATTTGAATGGTGTCACTGTGATATCTAAGGAGTGAAATCAAATAGTGAGGTAACTTGAAGTTGACAAGATAAGAGTATAAATCTCAGATTTTTGGTGGGCTGACACTATTGTCATAATCCATTGTCTCTGACACTTGCCAGCAACTTAAAAACTTCTGTTTTCTTCCTAAATGAAAAAGTTAAATATGTACTGAGCTATATCGTTTTGTAGAGGTTGTATCAGCTAAATATTTGGAAATTGATGAGTATCTATCTATTTACTCATTTGTTCATTCATTGAGCACAATTGCCAGTTAATCATTGTGTTTAATGGTACTCTTCTCAGTGCTGTGGTGTGACTTATTTCAAAGTAAATTCTTCCTGGTTTTCCCCTTTGTACCTTCTCCTTCTCCCAGTTTGGTATCTTTCATCTATAAACATTTTAAAAACAAATGTCAAGTGAAATAAAATAGTACGGTGTTTTAGCTCTTTGTTCCAATTTGGTGCAGACTTTGCACAAGAAGGGAGGGGGAGGCAGAGGAGAGAAGAGGGAACCTGGTCATGTGATACTGCTTGTTTGGCAGAAGCCTTTTGGTTCTGAGCAGAGAAACCAACTGTTTACTATTTTGGGTGAATGAGGTTGGTTAGTTGCTACGAGCATTTTCTCTAAGGGAACCCTCTTCTCTTCCAGCTCTACACATTGAAATCAGTACTGCTTTTTGGCATTTGGGTAGAGGAGGGAGGTGTCTGTATCAAGGCCCAGTGCTGACAGGAAGAAATGTTTTCCAGGAGACTTACTGATTCTGACCTTCTGCTGTCACTGCTTTTAATGCCCCACTCCCTAAGTAAACTTGGGATCTAGCTGTTCTTGCAATCCTCAGTTCTGCAGAAATGAAGTACTCACTTTAACCTAAAGAGCAATGCTAATCAGATCTTCAGCAAATTATAAATGGCCTCTTTAAGGAGTGAGGGAAGGAAGACACGTCTGTTGCAACACTGGCCTTTGCAATCTCCTATCTCCCCCAGCATGCTGGAGGAGAAGACCAAGATTCATCAACCCACGTGCAAGATTCTGCCACTCTCATGGATTGTCCTGAAGCCGGGAAGGGACAGCTACTCAACAGTGTGCCTGGCCCCTTATCACAGTTTGCGGGAAGGTTGGCATATTTTTTCCCTTTGGGATTTGCATGCTTTTTTCCTCCTCAACTTACTGATGTCTTTTATCCCCTCCCCGTTTCTTTGTAGCCATCCAAGCTTTGACTTTTGGTGATTTATTGTTTCAGGGTTTTTATTAAAGCTTTTGAGCATTCAGCAGATAGATAACTGGGCATGGTGTTTGTTGTAAGGCATATTTCATGACCTGATCGGACAGTGTTCAGTATGTTTGACTCTCTTACTCCTCTGTTTCCACCCATGAAGAGCTCTTCTACCAAATGAGATTATGGAAGAAGAATAAAAAGTTTTTTTAATAAGGTGGGGTTCTTCCCCTTTATGTGGGTCCAGTATAGTGTCCAGTAAAACATATATACAAATGAACAGGGAGCTATTGATGATAATGACTTCAGTTTCTTCTCTGCTAAATACTGAAAGTAGATAGGTAACCTCTAAAGTTTCATAACACTGAAATCACATAATTTAAAATAATACATGGAAGGCTTTTTACCTGTATTTCATGTTAGTTATGGTTAGGGTGAACAGTTTGGCCTGGTCTGACCAATTTTTAGTAGTTGTAGAATTATTTATGAAAAATAGCAGTAAACTTTTTTATTACATTAACACCCATAAAGGAGTTTTGCTTTGTGAACATCCCTCTTTTGTATTCTTAAACTGCTAAAAAATTCTTTGGGAATCAAATGGACATGTTTGAATTCTGCAAAAGAGTTCAGTATTAAATTTGAGGAAAATTCTTTCAGAATAGTTCTGGGTCATGGAAAAAGGGGGAACAGGGACTTTATCCAAATTCTATCAAATGTGAATGGAAAAGTATTATCATCATTTTCATCTCTCCTGTCTTACAGACCCTGTATTGTCTATTATCAGAATTTATATACAGTTTTAAATACTGATTTGGTAAATGCCACCTTTCTAAAAGCTTAGATAAGTTTTTTTAATTTTTGAGGTCTCTTTGGGACTTGACGAACATCTGACAAAATGATTTGAACATGTGGAATTGGCAATGAATGAATCCACTGAAGAGGAGATAAGTGATTATCAGTGCCCACTTTGCAAAGAGAATAATTATAAAACTGGTTGAGAGCAGTTGATTTTTCTTTGATTATGTACACATTTTCTGTGCTACTATCAAAGAAACACCATAGCAACAGAAGAGGGAAGATTATGTGAGAACCAGAGAGATAGTACGGTTTAGGACTTGTAGTTTTGGGCTGTTTGTTACTGTTTACATTTTGTAATCCAGAGGAGAGGGTTGTAGCATTTTAGATTTCCAATCTGATCATTAAAAATATATTTGTTTTACATGTAGAACTGTATAGGAATTAGAAATGCACAATTGCTGTCATAAGTAGGATCAGCATGGTAATTTTAGACAACTACCCTAAGCAATTGATTGCTTTTCTGGTTTTATATTGTGCTTGGAATCTATACTTAGAATTCTAAATGTCTGCTGGATCTTGCGAAGTCTCACTTTGTTTTCTACAAATAAACACACATACACACACAAACATATTATTTTTTTAAATGACTGTCATTTTGTAAACTGCACAAAAGAAATAGATTGTGCAATAGATAGTGAAAGTATAAAGGATGTCTGATGTTACTCCTTTGAGGCTACAGCAGATATTTGAGGGATAAAGATAAGTTCTTCCTTCAAATATCCAGTGGAAATGACTCTTAGTCTTGTGTTTTATCATTATAGATAAATCCCTAATCTTTTTCTTCTTTCTTAGTTTCCTTAGTTCTGTCTTTTCTTTTTCTGAATAAATAAAGAAAAAGATTCTACAGGCTGGTACACATTAAAATATAATTGTTTAGGATTATCAGAAGGCCATGTATGATACTTTTCTCATTATTTTGGTTGACACTTGGAAATGCCCAGAAGGAAAGACACCAAACTTTTAAAATTACCTCTTACAGTGTTAGGACCTATGTTTTTTATTTATTTATTTATTTATTTATTTTTATTAATAGACTTTGACAAGGATCAGATCTGCATTTTTTAGAAGGAATGAACCTTGAAAAGCTGATGTTTTGTGTTTTAATATAACTTTCTGGTGCAGCACTACCTAGTACTATATCTGTACTGTTTGTTCAGTCAGTATGGTAGCAACTAGCCACATGTGGCTATTGAGACTTAGAACATGACTAGAGTGACTGAGAAACTGTAGTTTTAATTTTAGTTCAATTTAAATAGCATATGTGGCAAGTGGTTATAATACTGGATAGCATAGTTCTAGATCCTTCACAGTCTGACCATAACCAGCTTTTTAAGCTACCTTTTATGATGCCCTTTCACAAACTTAATGTTGTAACTAAATTGCAGCATATTAGTTATGTTCTCAATCTCATAGTATTTCCTACACCAGGTTTTGGTTCATGCTGTTCATCTCTGGTTTTTGAAGTTCTTCAAAGATGGCTTATATGCTGCTTCTCCCATAAAGCTTACCTAATCCTTTTTGTACTCTAGTAATTTATTATCTACAAACTCTTAAAGCATTTATAACACTGTCTTCAAGTAATTTATTTTACATTTCTTATATTCTCCATTATATTTATAAATTCCTGATGGGCTTATATAATTTTTTATGGTTGTAAGTGCGTGGTAGACTTAACCTTTTCTCTTTATTCCCCCTTCAAAGTGCTTAGCACGGTATGTTTGTTTATACGTAGTAGGTGGTTAATGTGCATTAGCAGTTAGTCTACTGAGGTTACTGTGCTTCCTGGCACGAGAGGGCAGTATTGTGCCCATAAACAAAATGTTTATCCCAAAGTGACAGGTGTATTTTGAGCACTCTGTCCTAATTTAGTTTTATTCAGTCTCATATTAATAATTCTAGCTTTCATAAGGAACTCACATCTTTTTATTATCAGTGTTATTAATGAATAACCTTTTCCTGTAACTGTCTTAAATTTGATTGAGAATATAATGTTGAACCAGGAGAGTGGTGATATTCTTACTAAGAAGAAACTTGGTACATCTGAGAAACACTGGCCAAAGCATTCGGTGTCAGAGATTAATTCCTTGAGGGCAGAAGCCTCTTTCTGATAAGTAGCTCATGTTCCATTACTGAGCTGATAGTCAAGAATCTGAAGTTCTTTGTTAGATCTTGCCATTGGTGAGCTTGGCTAAGTTGCTTTTAGCTTGGCAAACCAGTTCCTTTTGTTGTGTAGTGGGTGTAATGTCTGCCATCCTAATTTATAGGGTCAGATAAAATTACATGTGTGAGAGTAGCTTTGTAAAGTATTATTTAAATAGATAGGGTTATTTTCCCTTCTCAGCTCCTACCTTGTACCTAGTACCAGCCTTGGCATGTACATAGTAAGGATTGATTATAAATATATTTAACATTAGTTTTTTTAAACTTTAGGTAAAGAATGTACTCTGTTAAAAGGTTGATAAGAAGTATATTGATATAATTACTCTCACCCTAGGCTGTGCACATTGAGAAGTAATTATAGTCACAATAGTTTGGTTAACATATATCCTGTCCTTTGATGTTAGGCAGCCTTAAAATGAACTGTATGTGGGGTGTGTGTGTGTGTGTGTGTGTGTGTGTGTGTGTGTGTATAAATTATATACAGTTTAGACTCTTAGTCTCCTCTCTAGTGGGTTTATTTCTTTATACCTTCTACCTTCCTTAGTATTAACTTAAAATATTCAGAACGAGCTAATTATTTTGAGGTTTTGGGACTCATTATAGAAAACCAGGTTCAAATACAATTTTTAAGCCAAGCTGGTATAGTTGGAAAATAGGCTTATGCTCATTTTTTCCTGCCAGATTATAGGTTAGAAAAGAAGCAAGGCATTGTAGTGTAGTAGTTGCTTTTTGTTGAGAGCAATTATCAGCCTGGAGCATTCTCTAGTAAATCATTAGAATAGATGCATCAAAATATTCAGCTGAAGTTCATGCAATCTCACAGTTACCAAACACTCTTGCCAAAGAGAGTTGCAGTCATAATATCTGCAATCGAATCATTTCCTGTTCAGGCTTGAAGGTGGGGAGTTGTCTGAAACTTCAGTTCCGTAAGATTAGTTATAAAGAGAATGCCTTGGTGGCAGAGGCCCTAAAATATTAAATGACAACCTAGTAAATGTGGGGATGCAGAGGGTACCCCAGGATCCTGGAACTACCAGACTTTAAGGCATCATAAATCAGGCTATGCAAGCCCACTCCCAGCAATGATCTGATTAAAGCTTCTACGGGGCACCATATGTGTGCTGATCACACTCGGGCAGTGGGCCAGGAAGATGGCACATTCCTGTACCTACCTTCAGAGGCCTTCCAGGTTACAAAGCTAGCATTAGAGGAATGGCTGTTCTCTGGCACAAACAACCTGGAGAGCCTGCATTTCATCTAGCATTTGGTCCTCTCCAGTTGAGGGGATGCCTTAGAACTGTGCTGGTCTCTGAGTTCACTTAGGGGTTGGCATATATTCTCATACCCTTTGCCCCTACCCCATCTTGGAGTTGATTTTTTACTGTCAGCATAGCCACAGAACTGACACCCTCTAAGTGATTCCTCTGTACTGGTGATGACCCATGGTTAGCCTTTGAGATGCCACAACTCTCCTCCACTCACACCCTAGCTTGTCTTCATTGGCCCACATTTTTAGGCTTGACTAAACCTTCCAACTGAGAATAAGTGGGGGCTAGGCAAGTTAGGCTGCAGTCACTTTGTCCCTTCATTTGCTTCAGTGCATTCCTTTGCACTGGGTAAAGAAAAGTTGGGTGTAACACACTTCTTAGGCTTCACCTTTTCTCTCCGCCCCTTTCCTGTTGCCCTTTTGATTTTTTTAAAATCTGATACTGAGCCTCTCCTCCCCCCACTCACACACCAATGGAGTCTCCTAAGCTATTTCTGTCGGTTTAATGATCCCCAGCTGTTGCTGTAGTTCTGGCTATTTTCATGGCTGGGAGAGAGAAGAGATACAGAATGAAGGGTCTTGCTTGTGTGTCACACAGGGTGTCAGATAAATTTAATGCATTTTTCTAAAACAACTAGGGTGTGGTTTCTTAGGGAAGGATGTTAATACTGGGGTGATTTGAAAATGCAGGAAGAGCTAAATCTACAAGTGACTATTGGAACATTTAAAAAATAAGCAATCTGCTGATTGGTGTGACACTATTTCACTCAAAATTACGCTAGAAAAATGTGGTATGTGGTAACTGGGTAATAGTTTGATCACTTTGCATTTCACTTTTATTTTAACTTTGGAGCTGGAATGTCCCCTCCACTCAGGGTATGTGTTGAAGGAGCCAAGTATCTAAATAAAAGGAGGATTCTGTGATAGGAAAATAAATGGAAATCATTCCTGAAATGGCCAGAAAAGGTATTGATTTCAATTCTGCTTTTAACTTAATGCAGGTTTGTTTCGTAAAATTTTGTGCAAAACCTGCAGTAATGAAATGCTCTACTTGCAAATTCAACCACACAAACTTCAGGAAACAAAGTTACAGGTCTAACAAAACGAACACCGTTGCAGTTACATGTGTATTTACTTTTGAGATGCTTTTACTAAACCCAGGGGGTAGATATGGGAATTCTACAGTTAAATGGGTTTCTATAGTTACAACTTTTCTTTTATGTATTTGATCTTGAGAATTTTAATCCTTCCAACAATTTTAGCTGATAGACGTGTGGCTGCTAGACTTTCACACTTCATATGCTCTGTGAAGTTTAATTCAGTGGATGTCATTCTTCTATATAGAAGAGAGACTTTACTTTAGTCTTTACCAAACTTTTATTTTAAAATATTCCTTTAATTTTTTTAGACAGATAGATAAACTTTTATATCACCTAGTATTTAAGGGTGAGAAATTACTGTTTTTATTTTCTTTAAATACCCCTGGAGCATTTTACACATAGAAATTTGAAGAACTTTTAGATTGTGTGTGCGCACACATGCACTTGTGTATTTTTAACCTACCTGGCTAACTTTCTAGTTTCTGATCACCTCTCTGCTCTCTAATCCTCCTCCTAGAAAAAAAATTTTATTCAAGATTTATTTTAATCAGAACTTACATTTTTATTTTTCTTAATGTCAGTTAAGACATTAATTATGTCATTACTTACTACAAACACTGAAACTTAATTTCAAGAATAGCAAGAAACTAATTAGGAAAGTTCAGGAGAGTTTCAAATACTTTACTAGGAAAAAATTTTCTAAGTATTTACAGAATTTATATGAGGATATAAGCCTTTCTTGTTATTTCAGTCATGATTATTCTACCATGCTATGTTTTTCAAGTCCATATTATAAAGCTATAGAAAGAGTAAGTAATACAGTTTTAAAGGAAATTTTTTTGTCACTCTGGCTTACTGTGGAGTAACTCCACTTTTCCAGGTTTTCAATCTGCTCACCTATCACCTGTCCTCAACAAAGTTGGGTATAAAATGTCAGTACCAGTAATACCAGCAGAGAACAGCAAATGAGATTTAAGGCTGCCCATATTTTCTCGGCAGATGAACAGAACTAAGGCAGCTGGGAATTGTCTGATCCTGATGCCTTTGACTTTGGAAGGGATTGTTCAGATGGCCCTGCCAGTCTAAAGGAAACATACTCCCAGTTTATCTTCACCCCATTCAGACATCTGGTGCAAGTACATGTTATGCTCAGTCTCATGCAGTGGAGTTAGTTTTTTGAGAATTGTTTTATAGATCCTCAGAATAGTGACGTTTGAATCTGAAGCGGCTGGTGGTTTGAGATCTCAACTCTTTTTTTTTTAATAGGGACAGAGAGAGAGTCAGAGAGAGGGATAGATAGGTACAGACAGACAGGAACGGAGAGAGGTGAGAAGCATCAATCATTAGTTTTTCATTGCCATTACGACACCTTAGTTGTTCATTGATTGCTTTCTCACATGTGCCTTGACCACGGGCCTTCAGCAGACTGAGTAACCCCTTGCTGGAGCCAGCGACCTTGGGTCCAAGCTGGTGAGCTTTTGCTCAAGCCAGATGGGCCCGCACTCAAGCTGGCGAGCTCGGGGTCTTGAACCTGGGTCTTCCGCAACCCAGTCCAACACTCTATCCACTGCGCCACCGCCTGGTCAGGCCAGTTTGAGATCTCTCTCCTGCAGTTAGAGAAGGAAATTACTTCTTTTCCTCACAGGGGAGATGAACAGCTACTCAAAACGAAATGATGAGCTGCAGATTTTTGAGGATGTGGGAAAGAATTTGATTTATTTATTTAAATATTTACATATAATCATTAATATTTTTGCTGTGATTCTGGCATTAAATGTGATATAGTAGAAAAAGCACAGACGTTGTTATCAAACCAATCTGTGTTTGAACTCTGGCTCTGCCTCTTATTAGCTGTGCAAATAGTTACTTAATCACTTTGAACCTCTGTTTCTTCATCTATAAAATTGAGGTAAAAAATAGTTCGTATAGCTGTTGAGATGAAATGAGTCACTGAAGTAGTACACTTAACCCAGTGACTGCATAATGTAGGGTTCAACATTAATAATTAAATTCCTCATTTTATATCTTAGTTTCCTTCTCAACACAAGCCTTTTCTCACTTCAGTGCCTGTGCACTGATTTTTTCATGATTTATCGTATTTAGGTTTCTGCCTAAGAGTCATCTATCTCCTCAGAAGGACCTTCCCTATGTACTCAGTCTGAAATTACCACTCTCAGTCACTCTCTTTTCTCTTGCTTCACTGTATTTTTCTTCACATAATGTACCATCAGAAATTATCATATATATAATTTCTTATGTTTTCCCATAAGCAAATGTGCTCTGTGAGGGCAAGGACCTCATCGATTGTCCATTTTACTGCTCTATTACCTAGCACAGTGCCTAGCACATAATAGGTGTATGAATGAATGAATCAACCTAGACTCTCCCTAGTACCAGGGAAGAACCCCAGCAAAATGCAGGGAGGAAGTTATACTAGGAAGTGGGTGTTCTCTTCCTTTTCAGTATGGCTACTTCTGCATTGAGAACCAAGTTCTCAATGCAGGGAAGTAGGCCTGTGAAGTTCTCTTGTATCCTTCCAGTCTGCTTCCTGTCTCTGGGAGGAGCCCCTCTAAATGACCTTTACATGTGACCGCCGTAACCTTGTTAGAGTCTCCCTTCCTTTTGGAATTTGAATATAAGGATTCTTTTCAGGTTGCAGAATTGTGAAATGTCAATACTGTTCACTTGAAGTCACTGGGATTTTCTCCTATTTAGTAAGTATATAGACTCTTTCAGCCACATCACATAGGTAACACTATTAGTGTAGTGTATTTTTTTATTTATTTTTGAGTGAGAGCAAGGGAGATACTGGGACAGACTCCTGCATGTGTCCCAGCCAGCCGGGATTCACCCCGCAACCCTTGTCTGGAGCCAGATGCCCTAGTACTGAGCTATTTTTAGTGCCTGAGACTGACCACTTGGACCAACCAAGCTATCTTCAGCACCTGGACTGCCACTCAAACCAATTGAGCCACTAGCTGTCAGAGTGGAAGAGGGAGAGAGAGGGGGAGAAAAGCATATGGTCACACCCAGGACATCCATACTCTGGGCCAATTCTCTATCCACTGAGCCACTGACCAGGGCTAGTGTAGTGTGTTTTATTTTTTTTTCTTTTCTAAGAGAGAGGGGAGAGATAGAAAGACAGGTTCCTGTATGCGCCCGGACCAGGATCAACCCAGCTAACTCCATCTGAGGCCGATGCTCTACCCATCTGGGGCCATGCTCTGTAACTGAGCTATTTTTAGCGCCTAAGGTGGAAGCTCTATGGAGCCATCCTCGGTGCCTTGGGCCGACACACTCAAATCAATAGAACTATGGCTGCGAGAGAGGAAGAGAGAGAGAGAGAGAAAGGGGTAGGGGTGGAGAAACAGGTGGTCGCTTCTCCTGTGTGCTCTGATCGGGAATCGAACCTGGGACATCCATACGCCAGGTTGATGCTCTACCACTGAGCCAACTGGTCAGGGCCCATATTTTTATTGATTTTAATTGTGTTTACATAGATTCAAGTGTCCCACCGAATATATCTCCCCCTCCACCCGTGTAATGTATTTTTAAACATGGGGAACTGGTATGTTTTATGAAGTAAAAGAAGTATAACATATAATAGTGGTTAAGGGCTCAGGCTATAGATTGAGATGGATGACCTTGGGCATGTTGCTTAATCTAATGCTCAATTTTATCATATAAAAAGAGTATAATAGTAGGGTCTTCCACATAGCTTTATTTTAAGAGTTAAATAAGATGATACACACGTTTTCACCATTTTATAAGTATTATTAAACAATATAGAGATCTTTTATTTTGCATATTTTAGTAGCTCATGTTCTATTTTCATAAACTTATCCTTTGTAAATTAGTGGGTTAGATGTACGTATAAGTAGCCCAGGTTTACCAAATCAGGAAGTTGCCTCATCACTCTGCCTCTATTCCTGATGATATTCTAATTAAATAGAAAATATTTATCACTTTTTGGTATTATCTCTAATTTCTGAGGCTGATTGTTAGAGAATTTAACTCATGTTTATACACTATATACAGGGATGAAAGAAATTTTGAAAGGGCTAAATGAACATTGATAAAACTTAAACTTGAAATCTTATAGATGGTTTTTGTAATGTGTGATTTTAAACAGAATTAAGAATTCCTATCTTCAGGTCCTTGCAACATTACATTATTGTTTATTGTATATGTTTATACCATAAATCATTTTCTAAATTGAATTTATTAAAAGGTCCATTATTCTTCATAATTAGTCATTTATAGAAATTAAGCAGTAATTTCTTTCTGTCCAAGACAAACTAACATTTCAGTTTGAAAAAAAACCCTGACTTTTGATATGTTTTAGTGACTGATTCATAAATCTTTCTGAAGAGAGAATCAAGTACATGGGTTATTTAAATAAACTTTACTTTTTGGAATAATTTTAGACTTAAACAGAAAGTCACACAAATAGTACTGAGAGTTCCTAGATACCATTCACCTGATTGCCCCAATATTAGCATCTTATATAACCACGGTACATTTGTCAAAATTAAGAGATTAACATCGGTGCACTACTAAGTAAACTCCAAACTTTATTTGGATTTAATCTGTTTTCCCACTGATACCCTTTTTCTTTTCCAAGATGCAATCCAGAATATCACATTGCATTTTAGCCATATGATTTTTTTAGATGGTCGATCAGTAAGATCCCAGAGAGAATTCACTTTCCTTTTCTCGTTCTTTCCCCCACTTGGTTATTATTATTATTATTATGACTATTATTATTATTTATCTTAAAATTGGATCTGAATTTCAGCAACTCCCTCCTTCTCTAGCAATAGATGAATAGACCTTTCTGGGTCTTTTAACCACTGTTTCCATATTGACATCTCAGAATTTCAGGAGCATATTTTCAACACTCGCTGGATATTTAATTTTCTTAATGAATGGGTAGCAACTCTTCTGCCTGTCCCTGAATTTTGCTTTATACATACCAGGTTGTCTAAAGTCTGGAAAAAGAGTGTGCTTCCCCTCTGACTACATGTTCCAGAACTTCCTTCAAAAGGAAACAGTTCTCTTTTTCTTTGTTTCTCTTTGCTCATTCTGTTCTTCCCCTCCCCTTCCCTTCCCTCCTCTTCTTTTCCTCTCTCTTTCCCTTGTCTTCTGATTCTTTCTCAGATGGTTTTTGATCTCCCCTTAAAGGTCAGTTCTATAAATCTATTGTATTCACTTGGAACTTATAAAATATTTATATAATCAACTCAATATGCAATGCTTGCCCTTTTCCCCAGAAGTCATAGTTTGACAGTAAACTCTTCTAGTTAAGAGTAGGGCTAATTATAGAATACATTGGGCCTTTAAAATGCTGTTGTTTTTGATAAAAGCACAAGCCAGAAATACATTTTTGATGCAGTGTACACTGTTCTAACCTATTCAGGTTAGTAGAGGGAAAACATTCCAGAGATGCTTTAGGTCAGGGTAAGGATTGAGAACTAGAGAGTAGGAGAGGCAACAGAAAGTAGGAATGGAACACAGACATCTCTCCTCTCTTTTACATCTTTCTAGGCTCTATCAGGAAAGACTTGTGTGAGATTATAATAAATAGGGGCCCAGAGGAGTGTTATTTCTTGTCAATGATATCAGGAAATTACTTGAGACTTTAATACAAACTGATCCTGAGGATAAAATATTTTTAAGACCTAGTTAATATATTCACATAGAAAGGATCTTGTTTCTCTTTTTTGTGACTTCCAGTGTTGGGTAGTATAATCACCTTTGCACCTAAAACAATAGATATCTGAATTTTTATTGTTTATAGGACACAATAAAACAACATTTCTTTTTATTATTTATATACAATGTGTATCACACATAAGACCAGATGACTAAAATTTGGCAGGAACCCTTAGTAATAGAGCATATGTGTTAGCTAAAATTGAATTTTCCTATGACTTTTGAATTAAAAATCTATGTTACAGATGTCAGCATTTTTCTAATAGCATTATAATTACTCATTTGAGTCCCTTTTGTCCCATTAGACTTAAGAATTCTTCAAGGATAAGAACAATGTCTTATTCACATACATATCTCTAGCACCCAACCCTGCCTATGAGAGTACAGAAGATATTTTAATGCATGAATTGAATCATGGGAACAGTCAGACTGCTTAGTAGGGATATGATGTCTGAGTATGTTTTTTTTTCATTCTACTAATTTGATGGTTATTTCCTCCATGAAAGTGTAAACTCTACTGAAGGCAGCAGTTAAATCTCTCTGGTCACTACTACATCCCCAGCAGCAAGTAAAGTGTCTGGTGTGTTTAATAGATTCTTATATTTCTTAAATGAACACCTGAGGAGAGTTTTGACAAGGAACTAAGAAAGAACTGAATAAGGAATGGATATGAAGTGAATAGAGGTACTGACCAACTACTATGTGAACCCTAGAGCAACTGAACAAATAAGAGTAAAGAATAAATGAAACTGTGCCTTTTCTTACTTATTTTCATTCATCTTACCCTGAGCACACTGTTTTTATTATTATTATTATTATTATTATTATTATTTTAGATTTTATTTATAAGTGGGGGAGGAGCAGAAAGCATCAACTCCCATATGTGCCTTGACCAGGCAAGCCTGGGGTTTCGAACCTGCGACCTCAGTGTTCCGGGCTGACGCTTTTACTCACTGCGCCACCACAGGTCAGGCGAGCACAGTGTTTTTTAAGGAGTTTTAGCCTTATATGAAACTTAGAATGCTGGTAATTAGAATATTATCACCACTTAAACCAGTGGTTTAAGTGTATAAAGCCTATAATCTTAATACAACTTCAGAGTGATTAACTCTTTTGCAGACTGGCACCAGTCCGTGGATAGGCAGTTGAAACCACTATCTTAAACAATTGACTGTATTGCCCTAAAGAGGAAATGTGAAGTTAATTATGATGGAATGTTAAAGGAGGAGAAATTATAGATTCCAGGGCCTGACCTCTCTAATATTGTTTGTTCTTTTCTTATAAAACGCTGATCATAACTTGTACCTACTTATATGTGATTTGATGTCTGTTATCCCACTGGACTGAGCTTTGTGTGAGCAGAGATTGTAGGTGTGTATACCACCTACAGCCTGACACATATAGTACAGGCCTACCTCAGGGATATTATGGGTTCGGTTCCAGATCACTGCAATAAAATGAGTATCACAGTAAAGCTAGTGATAATCTTTTTGCTGGTGGAGATTCTTGTCTTCAGTTGTGAAAAAGAAATGCAACATCTGTGAAACGCAGTAAAGCTAAGTGCAATGCAATGAGGTATACTGATAGTTGTCTAGTAAATATGTGTTAGATGGATGGATGGAGAAGAAATCTCTCCCCATCCTGACTTCCAATCCCTGTTTTGGTGATGATGCTGTAAAGTAACCCAGGCAACAGAACATGAGTTCTACCCTCTTTTGGAGGCACCCTTCACCTACTTTTAACCATACATTCTAAGAATGAAACTAGTTAAGTGTTTAGAGAATAGTAGCTTTTGGTTCTGAGTGACAGGTGGTAAGGTTTTACAATCTGGGTGTCACTAAATGATTTTTCAGGTATGTAGGATAAACTAAAGTAGAAAATATACTAATAAAGTGGTATAATTCACTGCTGCAAAGATGAATATTCTAATTATCAGCATTCTAAGGCTAAAATCCATTCTGTTTCTTCTCTGGTCTTACCAGGGAAGCCGCAGAGCTGGGCTTGAGAACATAGCACTTATTTTTGTTTTTTCTTTTCAGTTCTGATTGACCTAATGTATTTGGTGTGTCCAGTTCTTGGGTGTTACCCTGTGAATGCCATCAACATACTTCCATATTCTTACAGGGCAGAAATATGTGACGTTCATTGCTTTGACTTCCCAAATAGCCAGTTATTCAAACTGCAATCAATTGCTTTTGTTTGAAACAGGTGGAAGACTTGATTATTTCCACTTTATGGTCCAGTGTCTTTTTTTTTCTTTTCATTCCAATCCTTTTCTGGCAGCCAACTCAGCTTATTTACTGTCCATAAGCTTTAAAGACAACTGTTCATCTATATATAGGCTGCTAGTACAGACCCTTTTAGAAACAGATGATGTATTAAATTTGTGGAATTCAATAGTAAAGACTCATGCTTGTATACAAATAGGTATTTTTATTTAGTTTTTAATTGACTTTGGAAGTGGAGAGTAAAACTAAATGTTGATGTACATGAATTAGAGAAATTTCATCGAATTCTTACTTTTTTGAATCTCCTTAGGTAATTCTTGGTGAAGGTGGATGTGCATTAAATGTATGACCTTTGAAGTACACTGCTTTGGATACCTTCTGCAGGGAATACAGAACATATGGCTCTTAATGTTATCTACTGAAACTGAGTTACTAAATGATTTCTACTGAAACTGAATTACTAAATGATTTCTTCTAAAATGAATACTTAATGTTGTCTACTGAAACTGAGTTATCTACTGAAACTGAGTTACTAAATGATTTCTTCTAAAATGTTATCTACTGAAACTGAGTTACTAAATAATTTCTTCTAAAATGAATACTTCCTAAGATCTGGAAACATAAAAGCATTTTATTTAGTGTTTAGGATTAAGAGGAAGATAGACTAAGGAAAGAGGATATTCATATAAATATCCATTTCTTTGTAGTTAAAAGTCTTAGAAGGATAATTTTATATATAAACACCCAGGCAAACAGATAAATTACAAATTAAAGTATATAATTCTGAGTTTACTACTTAGGCTTTTTTGTGTGTGTGACAGAGAAAGGGACAGATAGGGACAGACAGACAGGAGGGGAGAGAGATGAGAAGCAACTATTCTTTCTTACGGCACCTTAGTTGTTCATTGATTGTTTTCTCATATGTGCTTTGACGGTGGGCGGGGCTACAGCAGAGCGAGTGACCCCTTGCTCAAGCCATTGACCTTGAGTTCAAACTGGTGAGCTGTGCTCAAACCAGATGAGCCTGCGCTCAAGCCAGCGACCTTGGGTTCAAGCTGGTGAGCTGTGCTCAAACCAGATGAGCCTGCGCTCAAACAAGCGACCTCGGGGTTTCGAACCTGGGTCCTCTGCATCCCAGTTTGACGCTCTGTACACTTTGCCACTGCCTGGTCAGGCTAGGTTTTTTTTTTTATTCCTCCTTATAAAGATTGTTAAAGTTAGTAGAAGAGAGTTATGTGATGTATAAAATAGAACATACTACCTGACTGGTAGTGGTACAGTTGATAGAGCATCAGCCTGGGCTGCTGAAGTCCCAGGTTTGAAACCCGGAGGTGGCTGGCTTGAGTGCGGGGTCACCATCTTGAGTATGGGATCATTGACATGATCATATGGTTGCTGGCTTGAGCCCAAGGTCGCTGGCTTGGCTGGAGCCCCGGTCAAGGCATATATGAGAAGCAATCAGTGAACAAGATGCTGCAACTACAAGTTGATGCTTCTTATCTCTCTCCCTTCCCCTACCCTCTCTCAGTAAAATAAACAAACACAAACCAAAAATATATACCTACAATCAAGTTGTAATATTCAAAGTAATACTGATTGATATAGGGCAAATTCTGTTATTTGAATGAGGAACTTTGTCAGATTTCAGATAATTATGAATTTGGAGTTAATTGCTGAGAGGAACAAGAGGAATTTTCAAATAATTTAATTTTATTTAGTTTTAGAGCTGAAAAAGATTTATTAGATAAACTCTTCTCTTTGAACTATAGTTATTAAGAAGAAAAAGCTAAAAAGGATCTTTTCTTTGCTCTCCATAAAAACTGAACCATAGACTTAAAGTTTTGCTTTCATGCAACAAGAAGTTTTTCAGTCAAGAAATTTGTTTAATGTATTCATTATGGCTCTGTCTCTGTATAGTTCTTTTTAGAAGGGCTTCTGATTGATATTTTCAAAACTATTCTTGGCTAACAGTCATAGTTTTCATTAGTTATTGTTTCTTTAAAGTGTTCAGACTTACTGAATTGCATTAGCTTTCCCAATTCCCTGAAATTAGATTAATTTGTTTTATTTTATCATTTTCTAATAGCTCATCTTACACTGGGCCTTAGAAACACTATATAAAATAACAAATATATATTTACCCTTTATTCCCTCTTTATCTTGCCTGGTCCTTCTCTTTCTTTCTTCCAAGGAGACATATGGGATAGTTAGTATTACATGCTCACACTTCTCAAGTGTCACAGAGATCTCTATGGAAATCCTAGTTCTAGCACTTTTGAGCTATGCAACCTAAGGCAAAATTTAAAAATTTCAAACTCTTGCCCGACCTGTGGTGGCGCAGTGGGTAAAAGCATCAGCCTGGAGCACTGAGGTTGCCTGAGCTTCCTGGTCAAGGCATATATGGGAGTTGATGCTTTCTGCTCCTCCCTCCCTTCTCTCTCTTTCTTTCTCTGTGTGTGTGTGTCTCCTCTCTCTAAAATGAATAAATAGAATCTTTAAAAAAATTTAAAAAAAAATTCAAAGTCTTTATTTTCTTCATTTGTAAAATGGATATAATAATTGTACCATACTCACAGGGCTTTATTTTAATTATTATTATTTTTTAATTTTTATTAATTTTAATGGGGTGACATTAATAAATCAGGGTACATAAGTTCAAAGAAAACATCTCCAGGTTATCTTATCATTCAATTATGTTGCATACTCATCACCCAAAGTCAAATTGTCCTCTGTCACCTTCTATCTGGTTTTCTTTGTGACCCTTCCCTCCCCCTCCTCCCTCCCCCCACCCCATAACCACCACACTCTGTCCATGTCTCATAGTCTCACTTTAATGACCCACCTATGTATGAAATCATGCAGTTCTCAGTTTTTTTCTGTTTTACTTATTTCACTTCATATAATGTTATCAAGGTCCATCCATTTTGTTGTAAATGATCCGATGTCATCATTTCCTATGGCTGAGTAGTATTCGATAGTATATATGTGCCAAAGCTTTTTAATCCACTTGTCCTCTGACGGACACTTGGGCTGTTTCCAGATCTTCGCTATTGTGAACAATGCTGCCACGAACATGGGGGCGCATTTCTTCTTTTCGAACAGTACTATAGTGTTCTTAGGGTATATTCCTAAAAGTGGGATAGCTGGGTCAAAAGGCAGTTTGATTTTTAATTTTTTGAGGAATCTCCGTACTGTTTTCCACAGTGGCTGCACCAGTCTGCATTCCCACCAGCAATGCAGGAGGGTTCCCTTTTCTCCACATCCTCGCCAGTACTTATTCTGTGTTGTTTTGCTGACGAGCGCCATTCTGACTGGTGTGTGGTTATATCTCATTGTGGTTTTAATTTGCATTTCTCTAATGGTTAGTGATGTTGAGCATTTTTTCATATGCCTATTGGCTATCTGAATGTCCTCTTTGGATAAATTTCTATTGATTTCTTTTGCCCATTTTTTTAAAATTTTATTTTTATTTTATTCATTTTAGAGAGGAGACACAGAGTGAGAGAGAGAAAGAGAGAAAGGGGGGGAGGAACTGGAAGCATCAACTCCCATATGTGCCTTGACCAGACCAGTGCAGGGTTTTGAACTGGCGACCTCAGTGTTCCCAGGTCGACGCTTTATCCACTGCGCCACCACAGGTCAGGCTCTTTTGCCCATTTATTGATTGGATTCTTTGTCTTCCTGGTGTTGAGTTTTATAAGTTCTTTATAAATTTTGGTTATTAACCCCTTATCAGCCATGTTGTCGAATATGTTCTCCCATTGTGTGGTTTGTCTTTTTATTCTGTTCTTATTGTCATTAGCTGTGCAAAAACTTTTTAGTTTGATATAGTCCCATTTGTTTGTCTTTCCTTTTATTTCATTTGCCCGTGGAGATAAATCGGCAAATATATTGCTGCAACAGATGTCGGAGAGCTTACTGCCTATGTTTTCTTCTAAGATGCTTATGGTTTCACGGTTTACATTTAAGTCTTTTATCCATTTTGAGTTTGTTTTTGTGAATGGTGTAAGTTGATGGTCTAGTTTCATTATTTTGAAGGTAGATGTCCAATTTTCCCAACACCATTTGTTAAAGAGGCTGTCTTTACTCCATTGTATGTTCTTTCCTCCTTTGTCAAATATCAGTTGTCCTTTGTCAAATATCAGTTGTCCATAAAGGTGTGGGTTTATTTCTGGGTTCTCTGTTCTGTTCCATTGATCTATGTGCCTGTTCTTATTGCCAGTACCAGGCTGTCTTGAGTACAGTGGCCTTGTAGTATACCTTGATATCCGGAAGAGTGATACCTCCTGCTTTATTTTTTCTTTTTAAGATTGCTGAGGCTATGCTCTTTTTTCGTGTTCTTTTTTGGTTCCATATAAATTTTTGGAATATGTGTTCTATATCTTTGAAGTATGTCATTGGTATTTTAATTGGTATTGCATTGAATTTATAAATTGCTTTGTGTTATATAGACATTTTAATGATGTTTATTCTTCCTAACCATGAGCACAGTATATGCTTCCACTTGTTTGTATCTTCCTTAATTTCTTTTATCAATGTTTTATAATTTTCCGAGTACAAGTCCTTAACGTCCTTGGTTAAGTTTACTCCTAGGTACTTTATTTTTTTGGTTGCAATAGTGAAGGGGATTGTTTCCTTAATTTCTTTTGCTGACAGTTCATTGTTGGTATATAAAAATGCCTCTAATTTCTGAGTATTAATTTTATATTCTGCCACCTTGCTGAATACATTTATCAGGTCCAGTAGTTTTTTGACTGAGACTTTAGGGTTTTCTATATACAATATCATATCATCTGCAAATAATGACAGTTTTACTTCTTCTTTTCCAATTTGGATGCCTTTTATTTCTTCTTCTTGTCTGATTGCTATAGCTAGGACTTCCAGAACTATGTTGAATAAGAGTGGTGAAAGGGGCACCCCTGCCTGGTTCCTGATCTTAAAGGGATTGCTTTTAATTTTTTTCCATTTAGTATGATGTTTGCTGTGGGTTTGTCAAAGATGGCCTTTATCATGTTAAGGAATGTTTCCTGTATTCCCACTTTACTGAGAGTGTTGAGCATGAATGGGTTCTGGATTTTGTCAAATGCTTTTTCTGCACCTATTGAAATTATCATGTGATTTTTGTCCTTCCTTTTGTTTAGGTGATGAATCACGTTGATTGATTTGCAAATGTTGAACCAGCCTTGCCTCTCCAGAATAAATCCCACTTGATCGTGGTTTATGATTTTTTTTCATATATTGCTGGATCCGGTTGGCTAATATTTCGTTGAGAATTTTAGCATCTAAATTCATCAGGGATATTGGCCTATAATTTTCTTTCTTTGCCCGGTTTCGGGATCTGAATTATGCTCGCCTCATAAAAAAAGTTTGGAAGTCTTCCTTCCTCTTGAATATTTTGAAATAGCTTAAGGAGGATAGGAGTTAGTTCTTCTTTGAATTTTTGGTAGAATTCACTTGTGAAGCCATCAGGCCCAGGACTTTTCTTTGTTGGGAATTTTTTGATAACTGTTTCTATCTCATTTGTTGTAATTGGTCTGTTTAGGTGTTCTGATTGATTCTTCCAGATTGATTTATGGAAGATTATATGATTCAAGAAATTTGTCCATTTCACCTAGGTTGTCTAATTTTTTGGCATAGAGTTCTTCATAATATTTTCTTACAATACTTTGTATTTCTGTTGTATCACTTGTTATTTCTCCACTCTCATTTCTCATTTTATTTATTTGAGTCCTCTCTCTTTTTTTCTTGGTGAGTCTAGTTAAAGGTTCATCGATCTTGTTTACCTTTTCAAAGAACCAGCTCCTGGTTTCATTGATCCTATATATTGTTTCCTTAGCCTCTATGTCATTTATTTCTGCTCTGATCTTTATTTCCTTCCTTCTACTAGTCCTGGGCTTTATTTGCTGTTGTTTCTCTAGTTCTTTGAGATGCAGGGTCAGGTTGCTTATTTGAGCTTTTCTAGCTTCTCATGGTATACCTGTAGTGCAGTGAACTTCCCTCTCAGTACTGCTTTTGCTGTGACCCATAAATTTTGAGTTGATGTATGCTCATTATCATTGGTTTCTCGAAACTTTTTTATTTCTTCTTTGATCTCATTGTTAATGCATTCATTATTTAATAACATGCTATTTAGTTTCCAAGTGTTTGAGTATTTTTCAGTTTTTCTTTTGTGGTTAATTTTTAGGTTCATGACATTGTGATCAGAGAAAATGATTGATATGATTTCAGTCTTCTTAAATTTGTTGAGACCACTTTTGTGTCCTAACATGTGGTCTATCCTAGAGAATGTACCATGAGCGCTTGAAAAGAATGTATATTCTACTGCTTTAGGGTGAAAAGTTCTGAAGATATCTATTAAATTGAGTTGATCTAGTGTATCCTTTAAGTCTGCTGTTTCTTTATTAATTTTCTTTCTTGAGGCTCTATCCAGTGATGTTAGTGGGGTATTGAAATCCCCTACTATTATAGTATTGCTGTTCATCTCGCCCTTTATATCCATCAAAGTCTGCTTTATGTATGTCGGGGCTCCTATGTTTGGTGCGTAGATATTTATAATGGTTATATCTTCCTTTTGAATTGTTCCCCTTATCATTAGGTAGCGTCCTTCTTTATCTCTTACTACAGCTTTTGTTTTAAAGTCCATTTTGTCAGATATAAGTATTGCTACCCCGGCTTCATTTTCATTTCCATTTGCATGAAATATTTTTTCTATCCTTTTACCTTCAGTCTTTGTGCATATTTTGTTTTAAGGTGTGTCTCTTGTAGACAGCATATGTATGGGTCCTGTTTCTTTATCCACGCAGCTACCCTATGTTTTTTGATTGGATCATTTAATCCATTTACATTTAAGGTTATTATTGATATGTAGTTGTTTATTGCCATTTTATTCTTTAACGCTGTATTCTTCTTTTGCTGTATTCTTTTCCCCCTTTGAACTATTCACAACTGAACTCTTAGCATCTCTTGCAGAATTGGTTTGGTTTTAATGAATTTCTTGAGGCTTTTTTTGTCTGGGAACCCCTTTATTTCTACTTCAATTTTAAACGTTAGCCTTGGTGGATAGAGTAGTCTTGGTTGTAGGTTTTTGTTCTGCATTACTTTGAATATATCTTGCTATTCCCTTCTGGCCTCAAGTGTTTCTGTTGAGAAGTCATCCTTATGGGGGCTCCTTTGTAGGTGATAGCCTTTTTTTCTCTAGCAGCCTTTAAAATATTCTCTTTATCCCTTAGCTTTGGTATTTTAACTATGATGTGTCTTGGTGTAGATTTCTTTGGGTTTCTCTTTAATGGAGTTCTCTGTGCTTCTTGCACGTGTGGAACGTTTTCCAGCCTTAATTTAGGGAAGTTTTCAGCTATGATTTGATTGAACAAAGTTTCTCTTTTTTTTTCTCCTCTTCTTCAGGAACCCCTATGATGTGGATGTTATTTCTCCATATTGTCACAGAGCTCCCTTAGAGTTTCCTCACAATTTTTGAGTCTCTTTTCTTTTTTCTGCTCTGCTTCTGTGCCTTTGTTTATTTTGTCCTCTAACTCGCTGATTTGATCCTCAGCTTCATCCATCCTGCTTTTAATTCCTTCCATTGTGGTCTTCAGTTCTGATACTGTATTTGTCATTTCTGTCTGATTCTTTTTTATTATTTCAGTTTCATTTTTTATACTTGTTATCTCGTTATTTAGGTGTTTGTAATGACTATCCATTGTTGCTCTAGTCTCTTTGAACATCCTATCATTATTTTAAACTCTGCATCAGGTAATTTGGTTATATCTGATTCATTCAGGTCCTTCTCTGGGGATTTCTCTTGCTTCATTTGGGTTGCATTTCTCTACCTGCCCATTTTGTCTGTGTATAAGAAGGGTGTGGCCATTGGACTCCAATGGGTGTTGCCTGTGTGTTCCCTAGGTGTGTTCTGTCTGCAGGCCCGCCACCCCCTCTGCCACTGCCTAGGGAGGCTGGGATGGGTGTTGCCAGCGCAGGCCCACTGTGGCTGTTGCTGTGATTTCTGCCTCTGCTCCGCGGGAGGGACTGTTTTCTGGTATCTGGCTCTACAAGCCTCAGCCTGTCTGGGCCTTCGCCTCGCCCCCACAGTAGGGTCATGCACTGCACTAAAACCATAAGCCTCAGCACCAAGGGTAGGGGTGAGCACCTTTGCTCAGCTGCGGACCCAGCCTGTTCCCGGGATTCCGCCCAGCTCCTGCGGTCAGAGCCTGCTCGCCGCAGTTTATCGGGTCGGACGGGGCTGCTGGCGTGCACTCAGCTATGAGCCTCTGCCTATCCCGGCTTTAGCCCCGCCCCCACTGTCAGGTCCGGCTTGTGCAGGATCGCTAACGGCTGTTTCTCCAGCCAGTTGGGGCTGCTGTCCTGTGCACTCAGCTGTGAGCCTCCCCCTGTCCCTGGCATTAGCCCCACCCCTGCGGTCAGGGCCAGCTCACGCAGGGTTGCAGAGCAGATCTCTGCCCATTCCTAGCCTCCTACTTTTTCCCGACAGGTGGGGCTGCAGGCTGGCCGCAGCTGCCAGACCACTTTTGCATGTCCCCGCCACCCCTGCTGGGCTAGGCCGAGCTCACACCGAGTGGGCCTCCGCCCCGCCAACAGAACCACGTTTCAACGTCCCGCTGCCACTGTCCCTCTAGCAAGCCCTCAGCAGTGTGGGTGGGTGCACTGCAGTTCAGACCCTAACACTCCATACTGTAGTCCTGGAAGCTCCCTCCATCTAAGCAGCTCTGCTCTAAGTGCCACGGGAGAGCTTGTTTGGCTGGTGTCCTGTCTCCCTTTGCTGGTATTGCTAGTTCCAGGGGAAATATTCGTTTTCGATTAGGGAAGTGACTCAGCCCAGCGGTTAGGGTGGCTGTCCCTCAGAGTGTTTCTCCCTGTGCCTTTCAGTCCACACTCTCTTCCCGCTACTCTGGTCCTCTCCTCTGTCCCCGTTCCCCGGAGCTCCAGGTGAGTGGTTGTGAGAGGTTTTCTGTGCTGTCCCTTTAAGAAGAATTCTGGGTTTGAGAAAACTGCCTCTTTTTCACAAATAGTATCCTCACTTGTTTCACAGCTCAATGCTGTCCAAAAGCCTCTTCTAGGCTCTGGGGCTACAGGTTGGGGCTTTGTTCCTGGGACCCAGGTTCCTCCCTCTCCGCCAAACTCTCCTCCCACCACACGAGTCTCTCTGGGCTGCCATTCGCTCTGGGGAGCCGGGCAGCCCTCTCCGCGTTTTCGCTTTTCCTACCAGTCTCAATGTGGCTTCTTCAGTGTTCCTTTGTTGAAGAGTCCACTTAGTTTAGTTCAAAGTTGGTTTATCCAGATGATGGTTCTTAAAATAAAGTTATAATCCACTTTGGTTCTGGGAGTCAGAAGTTGGTATATCCGCCTACTCCATTGCCATCTTGCCGTTTCCCTTCACAGGGCTTTATTTATTTTACAAGTTAAAAGCCTGTTGGTTACTTAACATAGGGCTGACTCAGCAACATTAAATGACTCCTAACTATTATTATTTGTATGTTATTATTATTGCTACTGATATATGGTTATAATTCTGAAATCAAGTTTCTAGATTAATTTAAATTTGTCTTACTGGCCCTGGCCAGTTGCCTAAGTAGTAGAACGTAGACCCAGTGTGTGGAAGTCTCCAGTTCAATTCCCTATTAGGGCGCACAGGAGAAGCAACCATCCGTTTCTCTACCCTTACCCCTCCTCCTTTTTTCTCCCCCCTTGCTCCCCTCACAGCCATGGCTCAGTTGATTTGAGTACATCGGCCCTAGGCGCTGAGAATGGCTCTGTGGAGCCTCCTCCTCAGGTGCTAAAAATAGCTCAGTTGTGAGCATGGCTCCAAATGGGCTGCGCATTAGCCCCAGGCGGGGGTTGCCAGTCTGGGAGCATGCGGGAGTCTGGCTTTATCTCTCCTACTCTCATTAAATTTGTTTTTACTGAAGCTGATCACTAAACTCCTTTGACCCTGGCCTGAACCATCTACTTTCCTCAGTCCCTTTGTCTCTCTCTCTCCAGAGAATGAACCCAGGTGATGACATTCCATGTCTTACTCAGCAGCACAGGTTTCCAGAAACCCTGGAGACCAGAGAGTAAGGAGCTTAGGGCCTGGAATCAGAATGCTTGGTTTCAAATTTTTTTATACCTCTTACTAGTGGGATAACCTTAGATTAATTACTTAATTTCCCTCGACCTCATTTTCCTTACCTGTAAAATAGGATTAATAATATCTCTCTCCATAAGGGGTTATGAAGATTAAACGAGTTAAAACATGAACGTATGTAGAACAGTGTCTGGCGCATGGTCCTATAAATGTTAGTGACTAGTGTAGCTGTTGTTGTTTGTATCTGTTTTATTCTGCAAGGCTTTGTTTTTAACAGTGTTAATTTGTTTAAAAAAAAAAAAACAAGAGAAAGAAAAGAGCCAGACTGGTGGTAGCATAATAGATAGAGCATCAACCTGGGACACTGAGGTTCCAGGTTCAAAACCCTGAGGTTGCTGGCTTGAGTGTGGGATTGACATGATCCCATGGTCACTTGCTTGAGCCCAAAAGTCACTGGCTTGAGCAAGGGGGTCACTGGCTCAAAGCACGTATGAGAAGCAATCAGTGAACAACTAAAGTGCCACAACTACAAGTTTATGCTTCTCATCTCCCCCCTCTCCCTCCCTCCCTCCCTCCCTCCCTGTCTTTCTGTCTTCCTGTCTCTCCTTTCCTTTCCCCCTCCTTCCTTCCCTCCCCCTCCATTTCTCTCTCTCTCTCCCCATCTCTCCATCTCCCCCTCCCCTTCCCCTCCCCCTCACCTCCCTTTTTAAAAATTTTTTTATTTTATTTTTATTCATTTTAGAGAGGAGACACAGAGTGAGAGAGAGAGATAAAGAAAGAGAGAAAGGGGGGAGGAGCTGGAAGCATCAACTCCCATATGTGCCTTGACCAGACCAGTGCAGGGTTTTGAACTGGCGACCTCAGTGTTCCCAGGTCGACGCTTTATCCACTGCACCACCACAGGTCAGGCTCAACTCCCTTTTTGCCTCCCACTCTCTTCCCTCTCCCTCTCTCCCTCCCATTCCCTCCCTCCCTCTATCCCTCCTTCCCTCCATCTCTCTCTCTCAAAAAAAAGAAATAATAGTTATAATATAAACCTCCTGATCTTTGACTGTGTGTATAATCATTTGCGATCCAATTCAAGAAACAATTATTAAATGCCTACTGTGTATTAAGTGCTATGTGGGGGCATATATTAATAAGATATATTCCTTGCCCTGTAAGAGTTTATAAACTGTCAGGAGAGAGAAAATGTATTCAGAGGGTATTACACAGGGCAAAAAAATACTATACTTTTTAGGTCAGATAAAAAGTAGCTTATGGCCTGACCAGGCGGTGGCACAGTGGATAGAGCATTGGACTGGGATGCAGAAGACCCAGGTTCGAGACCCTGAGGTCGCCAGCTTAAGCACAAGCTCATCTGGTTTCAGAAAAGCTCACCAGCTTGGACCCAAGGTCGCTGGCTCCAGCAAGGGGTTGCTCGGTCTGCTGAAGGCCCGCGGTCAAGGCACATATGAGAAAGCAATCAATGAGCAACTAAGGTGTTGCAACGAAAAACTGATGATTGATGCTTCTCATCTCTCTCCGTTCCTGTCTGTCTGTCCCTATCTATCCCTCTCTCTGACTCTCTCTCTGTCTCTGTAAAAAGAAAAAAAAAGTAGCTTATGGAAGGAGTCCTTGACTAATCCTAAATGATGGGGTGTGAGTTGGAAGGTCCGGTGAAGTGAATAAAGAGTTGGGAAAGGGCCTGACTCGGCAGTAGTGCAGTGGATGGAGTGTCGGACTGGGATGCGGAGGACTCAGGTTCGAGACCCCGAGGTCGCCAGCTTGAGCGCAGGCCCGTCTGGCTTGAGCTAAAGCTCACCAGCTTGGACCCAAAGTCTCTGGCTCCAGCAAGGGGTTACTCAGTCTGCTGAAGGCCCGCGGTCAAGGCACATGTGAGAAAGCAATCAATGAACAACTAAGGTGTCGCAATGAAAAACTAATGATTGATGCTTCTCATCTCTCTCCGTTCCTGTTTGTCTGTCCCTATCTATCTCTCTATCTGACTCACTCTCTGTTCCCTGTAAATAAAATTTAAACAAATAAATAAAAATAAAAAAAGAGTTGGTAAAGTACATGGTATTTGAGGAAGAGTACATTGGATAGTCTGGATTGGGGTGACTTAGAACGAAAGAGACACAGCACGAGTAAGGCCACAAGCCAGTGAGCTATCCCTGTAATGTGGAAAACATAGTGCAGCACACCTGATAAAATAGGAGAGTTGAGGAGGAGGAGGGGAAGTTGACTCAAAATTTTAAATATTAGTGTTGGGGAGGATAGTGATACCATTAAAGAGAAAAAGAATGGGAAGTAGATTAGATTTTTGGGAGAAAGTCTACTTTGGGCATGCATATCTACTTTGAGATATAGTCAGGAGCCTAGTTATGATTCTGCCATTCTTGGAGGCCTTCTTAAAAAGGCCTCCAAGGGTCCTGGCCAGGTAGCTCAGTGGATAAAGCATTGACCCAGAACTCCAGGGGTTACGGTTTTGACCCTCCAGTCAAGGCATGTACAAGAAGCAATTAATGAATACAAACTAAATGGAACCACTAAGTGAAATAGTGAGTTGATGCTTCCCTTCCCACCCTCCCTCCCTCCCTCCTTCTCTCCTTCTCATCCTTTCCTTCTTTTCCTCCATCTCTATTTCCTCACCCCCCTCCCTTCTCTCTCTCAAATCAGTGGAAAACATCAAAATAAAACCAGAAAACTTCTCTGTGGATGGAAAAGGCAGATAATAGGGTAATATGGTTCCAAACAGATACAGTCCCCTCTCAGATGTGACTTGCAGGGACCTTATAATTGAAGACTTACCATGTAAGAGGACTGTCCTTGGCTCATGGGACCCTTCCAACCCTCCTTTTTTGTACATTTTCTCCCCTGGCCTTTGAATGCAGGCCATAGCTCATCATTCTCATGGTGTGCAGTGATAATACACTTTAGGTTTCATTTGAAATAGAGATCATTGACTTTTAACTTTTAAAAAATCCCTAATAAGTTGTTTCATTAAGTGGTGTTGCCACAGTGAAAACAGAAGCACCTGTCACCATCCCCTAGGCCACTGTGCTTTGAATCATTTAGTTTAGTTGTTTACTCACCAGAAAAAGTGAAGAGGAAGAAGAAGAGTTTTATCAACGGTAATATATTTTCTGGTTTAGAAAAATGCATTCCTTGAAGAAAGTAGGTATGATTTTTAGATATAAATGAGGTGATTTTACCAGTACTTCCTGATCTATGAATAACTAAGTAATTCAGTATACTTAACAGTGGTAAGCATTGGCTACTGGGAAGAAAGTGTGGAACGTGTAGGAAGCTTTTTCTAGTGGATGGTGGTCATCATATTTTCTTTGAGTAAAGCATTTGTGTTTATTTAGCCTTAGGAGGAGGACTGTGTTGTAGGAAGTTTTGAGCAAGAGGCAAGAGTTTGGTGCTTTGTGGATTTTTATCTCCCTGCAAGACCCTTCGTAACTTCCTCTCACCGCCCACAGCAGAATACGGAAACCCTGCTGTATCAGGCCACTTCTGCAATTATAGTCACAATTCAAGGGGATCCTTCTTTTATACTACACCCTTCTGTTTGGAGATTTTCTTTGCATTTGAAAATGTGTCTTTTGTGGTGGAATGCCCGACTGAGCCTTCCTCTCTCCTCTCTCTTTGCTGCCCTGCAGTGCTGCAGTTGAAGCTCCAGCAGCGTCGGACACGGGAAGAACTGGTGAGCCAAGGGATCATGCCGCGTAAGTACCACCCTCTCTCTTCCAGCGTTTGATTGACTTGCTTTTAGAACTTATTTGTGTGAACCCAGTATAGCACGGAAGGTATCCAACAGGAAACAGGGCCAACAGGTTTCATCTTTCAGTCTCTGCTGTGTTTTTCCAAGTTCAGGGACTCTCAATCCCTAATAGTGAAGATAACTGCCCTAATTGATCGAGTTCAGTGAAACAAACAGCAGTATGTTTATGGTGCCATTATTAGCTTTTGAATTGCACCTTTAACAGGGCTTCTGTGCCCTGTTACACTTCCCCTTGTAGGAGGGGCAGTCTTGAGCTGGAGTGTTGTGAGGAAAGGACCGACTTTGTGCTTGTGATTCGCCTTAGTGTTCAGGTTCTTTTCCAAAGGGAAACCCTTTTTTATTTTATATTTTGAATCAACTAGTTTTACTTAGAATGAGATCCTTAGATACCCAAAGGCTGGCATGGGTGAGTGGGCTTTAATGGAGACTTAGACGGGGGTTGTTGCAGAGCTGGGCACAGAACCATATCACTCAGAAATGAAACCAACCTTAGAAGATGTTAGAAGAATAAGAAGATCTGCTAATACTAACAGCATTGCAAATTGAACAGAAGCTGGAGCCAGCAAGATTTTGCTCTTTCTGACATTTCTTTTTAAGTCATCAACAGTGATCTTAGGCTCTCTTCCTTTCTTTTTTCTTTGTATGTTATTGCTACTTGGTATACCCTAATAAAGTTAAAAAAAATAAAGATCATACAACAACTCTCTTAACTTTATAGTGGGAAAACTAATATTTTTCACATTAACTCAATGCCTACTGACCTATTGCCACTGCATTTTTCTAATTCTCATTTATTCATGTATTCCTCCAAAATATTTGAGTACCTAGCATATGCCTCCTGACACAGCAAGGTAAATTCAGCTCCTGCTCTGAGGAGTTTTATATTTAGAAGAATACTGATAACAAAGAGACAAGTGCTGTGAAGTAAATTAACTGGTTGGTGTGTTAATAAGCAATAGGAATGATAAGGGGTCACATTGGATGAGATGGTCAAGAAAGGCTTCCCTGATTAGGAAATATTTGAGCTGAGACCTGAAGGATGAGATGGGGATAGCCATTCAGAAGTAGGAAGGGTGCCCAGGGAGAAGGAAAAGCAAGTATAAGGGTCTAGTGTAGGAGAGCCTGGTGTGTTGAAAACCTCAAGGAAGTCGTTGTTGTGTGGTTTGGTAAGTAAGAAGAGAGTTAAGTGAGGGGCCAGTTGAGATTGGTAAGGTGGGCAGGGCCAGAATGAGGGCCTTAACAACCACACAGAGGAGGTGGATTTTATTTTCAGTACAATGGAAGCCCTTGAAGGCTTTTAAGCTAGTGAGAATGGGATTTGATTTATGTCATTGTAATGACAGGTTCATTTCTGAGAGCTAGAATCATATGACAAGTATAAGGAGTCTGAGCTGTATTTCTTTCCTAAGCATCAGCAAAGGGACTTAAGTCTCAAATTCATCTTCTTGTTTACTACAATTAACTACCAAGCCATTTATCTACATTATGCTGTCTTATCTGGCCCTCCAGTGAAGAACTCACCACCCCAACCCTTATAAAGTGTCAGATAGAGCAGATGGCTTGTGCATTGGATCAGTAATGTGATGAGGTAGGGCAGTGTTTTGCTTTACAAAACACTCCAGATCTGCCGATCGACAAACCTTTGTAGAGGAACAAGTTGCCAAGAGTCTCATCTGCTTGTCCCTTTCACCAAGGACATCACGTGTTTAGCAGTTACTTTGTGCTCAGGTTAGTCCTAGGTGCTATAGAGATTAAAGAACTATGGTACTTGCCTTTAAGACATTAACAGTTTATTTGGGTAGCTAAAATTTGCTCATACACAAAACAAACAATTCTGTGCTGATTATTGGGATATTGGCTGTAATTACAGTATTAGTTCTGAAAGCATACTTATACTTTTCAGAATCTATAATATGTTCAGAATCAGGCCATGCAGAGGTGCCTGCACTCTTAGTTCTGTCTTTCATTTGATACCGTGGGCGATTGGAGATCACTGTTTAATAGGATTTATTGAATGTGTTCTCCTTGCTTGGTGTTCATGTTAAGACAAATCATGCTTCAGTTATTGTAGTTATCTGCTTATCTGTTTGTGTCTCCTACTATACTGTAAGCTCTTTGAGAAAATCTTATTTCTATTTCTGTCCCTGATACCTGACACTGAATGAATGAAGACAGTCAGTTGTAAAGTGTGTGAGGTGTGTATGTTTGTGTGTATGACAGAAACAGATACCACTCTGTTGAAAACTTGTTGGATTTCTGGGCATGGAATTTGAAACAACTGCTCCTCTACTGTCAAGGTCCTAGGTTCTAAAATGTTCTGATTATCTAATTTATACTTCGGTTGTTCTCTTTACCTCTGAGATGATACAATTTGCCTTTCCTATAGGAATAAAAATTATGTGCTTCTGTGAGAATATTGCATCTTCCCTCATAGCAACAGCCACATTTAGCTATGGACACAGTCTTGGTTTTCAGCTTTTCTAGAGAAGGAAGTAGATAGAAAACTCTTAGATTATGAGAGAAAATGTTGAGACTGGGAAGAACTTCTGGTATGAAATTCCCTGCTCATCTACATACCTGATGATGCCCACACAGGGTCCTGAGTTTTCAAAGATGAGGCTCATTTTTTTCCCAGCCCCCAAGGCTGCGAATAACACTGCTTCCTCAGCATAACCTTCCACCTGCTATCCTAATTCCCATTGTAATCTCCAATATCCTCTGCCTCCCAGACATTATCACCTGCCATCTTCCACCAACCTTTCCACATCTTTCGAAGAAAATATGAGCAGTGGTGGGGGCAAATCGTAAATGACCATCAAGTTGTTGCTCATTACTAGAGATTTGGAGACCTGAAAAGTGCCCATTTCTTTTTTTTTTCTGTGTGTGTGTGCGTGTGTGTGTGTGTGTGAATGACAGAGAGGGACACATAGGGACAGACAGACAGGAAGAGAGAGATGAGAAGCATCAATTCTTCATTGCGGCACCTTAGTTGTTCATTGATTGCTTTCTCGTATGTGCCTTGACCGCGGGCCTTCAGCAGACCCAGTGACCTGTTGCTCAAGCCAGTGATTTTGAGCTCAAGCTGGTGAGCTGTGCTCAAACCAGATGAGCCCACGCTCAAGCCGGCGACCTCAGGGTTTTGAACCTGGGTCCTCTGTATCCCAGCCCGATGCTCTATCCACTGCGCCACCGCCTGGTCAGGCTGAAGTGCCCACTTCTGTTCCCATCTTGCTGACTTGAGACATTTCTGAAAAGTGTCCTCCCCTTTTTAAGATGAGAGGAGGTTAGCTAGTGAGGCATACTCCCCCACACGCCCAACTGGGATTCACCTGGCAACCCCATTTGGGATGGATACATGAGTTCTGATCTATTTTTTAGTGTCTTAGGGTGAGGTGCTCGGACCAACCGAGCTATCCTCAGTGCCCAGGGCCCTGCTTGAACCAATTGAACCACTGGCTGCAGGAGGAGGAGATAAGCAGATGGTCTCTTCTCCTGTGTGCCCTGACCAAGAATCCAACCTGGGACATCCACATGCCCAGCCAGTGCTCTATTCACTGAGCACAGGCCAGGGCTGAAAAGTACCTTTTCATTTATGTTTGTTGTACAACTTAGGAAGTAGATGAGGCCCTCAAGCTGGGAGAAAGGAGCAGTGTAGTCATGGCTATATTCTGTATCATTATTAATCTGTTTACATCTTTTATTTATTTATTTATTTTTTCAAAGTGAGAAGAGGGTGTGACAGACAGACTCCCACATGCGCCTGACCGGATCCACCCGGCATGCCCACCAGGGGGCGGTGCTGTGCCCATCTAGGCCGTTCCCCTGCAAATGGAGCCATTTTAGCACCTGTGGCAGAGGCCATGGAGCCATCCTCTGTGCCTGGGCCAACTTTGTTCCCATGGAGCCTTGGCTGCGGGAGGGGAAGAGTGAGATAGAGAGAAAGGAGAAGGGGAAGGGTGGAGAAGCAGATGGGTGCTTCTACTGTGTGCCCTGGCCGGGAATTGAATCTGGGACTTCTGCACACCAAGCTGGTACTCTACCGTTGAGCCAACCAGCCATGGCCATGTTTACATCTTTTATCAAATTCTTCTCATCCCAGTCTTTTTTCCAGCTCTGAGAAGAAAAACCCACCCACTTCATTTCCCAGCATACTCATGCACAGTTCGCATGTAGGCCTGCTTTCAATTCTGACATCATATCTTTAGGACACAATATTTTCCAATGGCGCTCTTGCCTTCAGATTGGTCATGTTTCTGCATATCATTCAAAGTTGGTATATGGCCTTTACATTAAAGTTCAGGGGATTGAAGAATCTCTCAATTCCTACACACTTCTCTATGCTGCTTGATACGCTTGGTTTATGGCATCCAAACTATGGGATATAGAAGTTGGTTTTTGATGGAGTTTTAAACAGGATAATTTCCCAGAATCCTTTATTCTCATTATGTAAATTTATGTCTCATTTAACACCACGTAAACCCTACAAATATAGAGTGCCAGATAGCAAGGGATTACATATTCCAGGCCCTAAGCTTAATGATGTCTGAAGCTCTGCATATCTTGAGGGAGAGGAGAAATGGCACAGACAGGAAGCTGGTGTTTAAATCCAAAGATTAAGATTAGGAATGCTTCTGTATTCAGAGTGAAGACTCATAGAAGAGATGGGTCTTGTGCAGTACATTTTGTGCTCAAAGCATCCCCCACAGCCTTTCTCTTTGACATTTAAAGGTGCATAGATAATAAGGTTAAGGTGAAAATTAAGAAAAATGTTCTGGCAATGAAAGCTGCTGCAGAGGAATAATCTTTTAAAGGAAAATATGGAAGTTTTGATTCGGACACATGAGAAAAATGTCTCCTGTAATCTTTCTGAATATGAGAGAAACTCATTTGTCTCTTCCTCCTCCACCTTTTGTTATTCTGTTGTGAGTCCTTTAGAAAAGCACAGGGTGGCATGTTTCTGATGCTATAGTTAACTCTCAGTTTATTATTTTCCCAAGTGCATGTAGTAGAAAAAGCTTGATTTTTCACTTTAGATGGTGTTTCTGTGCACCCAGCCAGTGTCATTGGTAACATTTGTCTCTAGATGGTTGGGATAATCCAAGGAGTGTGAGGACAACATAACTCAGAGAGGGTAGCCAGTTGGTGTCACAGGCTTCAGAAACTGCCTCACCCTGAAAGGTGCTCAAACAAGGTGCTAAGTGAAAAAGTTGACAGTTAGGCCAGCTCATGCTGACTGGTTCATAGGTCTGTAAGTGAGCTCCATGTATCTCACATTGAGACGGGAAGAGTGGATTCATGTCCTGAATTCTTTCAGCTCTGTATTTTTCTGCAACCCAGTCCGACGCTCTATCCACTGCGCCACCGCCTGGTCAGTAGCTCTGTATTTTTGATAAACTTCGCCACATCTTGACTCCCTGACCGGTCAGTTCTACAATTTGATCCCTTTGCTACACTTCAGCTGTCAGGGTTAGTCAAGTGGTCCACACAGAGACAGTGTGGCCCAGTTGTAGTGCTTGTAGCTAATCTAAGCTGTTATTTTACTGGGCTCCAATGTTTGCTGAAAACCTCCTGTTCATCTCTGACTGTAGCAGTCTCTACACCAAGAAAAAAATTATTCTGAACTCTGAAAGAGGTTATTTAATGGCTGGGAAGTGTCAGGTTTGATTACTGTGAACCCCTTTCCTTTCAATCTAAATTTCTTAATAATATTTTTATTTATAACTAGGGGAATTACTTATATCATTCTTCATCAAATATAGAAACTGAGTTCCAAGATTCTCCTTCCTGAGTACATATAGATCAAATGCGTTTTGGTAAAGATCTTTTAAAACTAATTTCTGTTTTTGTAATCCCTGAGAAGATAAACCAACCTCCTGAAGTTTCAGAGTATCTTGTAATGAGAAAGAGACCTATGATTTAACTTTGTTACTGTCCATTTTTATTAATCACTGGGAATACCATGTGATCCATTCCTCAGGTTACCATGAATTCAGAAGAACTAGCCTCTAGACCAGCCCTGCCCAATAGCACTTTCAGCAATGGTAGAAATATTCTGTAACATTAGGCAAATGTGCTTTTGAGCACTTGAAACTGACCTGAGTGAAGAGCTGGATTTTTCATTTAATTTTAATTAATTTAAATTTAAAGTCCCGTATGGTTGGTGGATGTTTTATTAGATAACAGAATTTTAGACTTTACTTTGCCAGTTAGGAACAAGGTGACTTTGGGCAACTCAGTTAACATTTTTGAGCTCAACTTCAACTTTTATAAAATGGGGATAATAATGCCTATCTTACCTACCTCACAAAATTTGTGTGGAAGTAAATGAGGTAGTGTGTTGTTCATTATTTTTGAAATATAGGCATTGTTATTCTCACTGAACGGTGAGAGGAGTATTAGCTTTGATCTGCCACCTTGTGACTTCAGAAAGCAGCTTTTAATATACCTATACATGTACACATGTACCACTAATTTCTGTCAGAAATAGTGTTTGGGAATGGGGACTATTTTTAGTAATAAAATCTTCCTTAATTCACTGTTCTCCCTACCTGTGGATTTAAAAACAATTGTTGAAAATTCTTAGGAGTCAAAGAACCACTGACCAATATGGTTCTCTGTTAAGATTGTTCCCTTTTTTTTGGCCTGACCTGTGGTGGCGCAGTGGATAAAGCGTCGACCTGGGAACACTGAGGTCGCCAGTTCAAAACCCTGCACTGGTCTGGTCAAGGCACATATGGGAGTTGAGCTTCCAGCTCCTCCCCCCTTTCTCTCTCTTTCTCTCTCTTTCTCTCTCTCTCACTCTGTGTCTCCTCTCTAAAATGAATAAAAAAAAAAAAAAAAAAGATTGTTCCCTTTTTGGTCCTGTATTAACAGGACTCTGATTTTATTAGAGTCACCTCAGTGAATTCAGCTTGCCATCTCCATTGTAGCGGATGTTTCTTTTTTAACCTCTTTTAAAACATTTCAACCAGTGGCTGAGTTAGAAATAATATTTTTTGTTTGTTTCTGGGCAGCTTGCCAATAAACAGAAATGTTCACCACTGGAGATATGGTGGTGATTCCAGAGCAGATGAGATGGTCTGGTTTGAGACTGAATTGTCCCCCTACATTATTTTTAACTTGCAAGGATTTAAGATGACAGAATTGTAGGTTTTAAAGAGATGTCATTTGTTTTGCTTTTAAGTGCAGTGTTACAATGTTGGAGAGAGATATGTCTCAACAGAGACTTTGTAAATTATGAGTTTGGGTGGGGGTTGTGGGGACCAGGGTGAGAGCGGATACTCTCCTGAGCTGTGGTCATTTCCCGTTGCTCCAGCCCACTTGCGAGTTGCTAGAAGCTCTGTGTGGTAGTCTCCGAACGGCTGTTCCTGGAGCTTAGAAAAGGCACCCCCCCCAAACTCTGTAGTTTGCACACTCTCCCCTTGAACAGTGCTCTCAGGCTCATACTTCTCTCAGAGGCTCACCCTTAAACACAGTTAGTGTCATTGATTTGGCTCTTTTAGATACATAGATATTTTTGGATCAAAGAGCTAGTTTCACTTTTTGTGTGTGTTTTAATTGAGATATACCTGACATAAAACATTATATTAGTTTCAGGTGTATACCATAACTTTTTTTTTAAAAGGAACAAAGAACGCTACCTCATTGAGATGATGTATCCTCAGCACAGGAATGTGATCATTTAACTGGAGTTAAGTTTCAAGTTTAAATGGCACTTGTAAAACATATGCTTTAGGATTGGGGCTAACCTGTTTCCTTGGTTTGAGCTGAGAGAAAATTATGTTGGGCATGTGGTCTCAGGAATCTTCTCTTTTATCTTGGGAGACAACCAGGTAGGTACATCAGTACCAGGCAATTTATGTTGTATTTCTGATAGATGTCAGCATCTTTCTCTTCCTGCTGTAGGGTGTATTCCTACCTCAGTGGTCAGAGACTAAGATAGAACCTCTTTGCTGGCCAGTTGCTAACAAATCCTAAAATAGGATTATAGAGTGAGTTGTTCATTTCAATAATGAATATGTTCATTTTCTGACCATATTCATTATTAAATTCAAAGAAGAATCCAACAGGGAGCTATGTTGAACAAGCAGTTGAAAGTAGTTTTCTTGAGGTGATTACCAGAGGGAAGGGGAGTTGGGGATATAGGAAAAAGGTGAAGGGGAGGAAAGTAGTGATGGAAAGTGTAAGGCCAGGAGCCGCCATCGTGGCCATTCACATGCAGGTTCCCATTGGATTCGGGCTGACGGTGAAGAAATGGCAGAGTCGGAGGATGGTAGGCCATTCTGTTTATTGGTGTCTCACCAATACAGGCAAGCCACAAGAGAAGACAAGGGAGAAGCAGAAAACCAGCTTTTCCCATGGAGGTCAAGGGATCAGGGAGGCCCCTGCAATGGGGATAGCAGGAACCGAGAGAGCTCAAGCTACTGGTCTCTCCCATTTTATAGCATAGATAATCCAAACCTTTAATCCAATTATACAAACAAGGAAATCTCTGTATAATGGGATTTCTCAGGAGAGTGCACCACCCTACATTATCCAATCAGTCAAGGGTGTGGGGAAAAGCTTACTCTTAAAGCCAAGCCTTAGGTCATAACAACCTGGTCTGCTTACATTACAGCCTTTCCCCCACACCCATCCCAAGCACAAGGGCAAATAATACCACCTGGGTGACGGGCTTCCATGTGGGCAGCGCCATCTTTAACAAAGTGAGCATATTATATTTTATCTGCCCAACAGAAAGATACTTGACTTGGGGGTGTGTGAACACACGATACATTATACAGATGATGTAGTATAGAGTTGTACACCTGAAACCTATATAATTTTATTAACCAATGTCACCTCAGTGAATTCAGTAAAAAATTTAAAAAGTACTCTTCTCAATATGAGTTCTCGATACAATTTAATATCTCAAATGTACAGTAGGTATTCAGTTTTATTTAATAATTATTTTTGGAAATATCTAAGATATCCAAGGCCAATTTTTTTCAAGACCGTAAATGAAGTAAAGGAATTTATAAAGTCACTACTGAAGCTACTCACTAATTTTACTTAAGCAGTACAGTATAAATCCCAAAGCATTACACACCCAAGGAGGAGTCCTGATAGATTATCTGATGACGGTGGTGATTTAAAATTCTTCAGTTTAGTGGGATGCTATTTGCTGAAGGGCAAAGGTGATTTGGAACTTGTATCTATATCTAAAAGGTGACTTAGACCTGACCTGTGGTGGCGCAGTGGATAAAGCATCTAACTGAAATGCTGAGATCGTGGTTCAGATCCCCAGGCTTACCTAGTCAAGGCACATATGAAAAAGCAATCAGTGAACAACTAAGGTACCGCAACTAGAAGTTGATACTTCTCATTTCTTTCCCTTCTGGTCTCTCTTTCTCTCACCTAAAAATTTTTTTTTTACCTCTTGGTATTTTAACCCTTTCCTTTAAGTTAAAATATTGGTTCAGATTCACAGTATACAAGATTGCGCACTGACCTTTTCTCCCAGTCTGGAGTCTTTTTCACCATCAGTGAGTCAAGGGTTTAAGACTGGAGCAGCTTGCACTTTGGGAAGGTAAAGATTTAGCATCCTTGAGTCTCTACTTTCTGTTTTTATTAATGTTTAAAATTTATTCATTTTAGAGAGGAGAGAGAGATAGAGAGATAGATAAGGGGGGGGGGAGAAGCAGGAAGCATCAACTCCCATATGTGCCTTGACCAGGCAAGCCCAGGGTTTTGAACCGGTGACCTTAGCATTCCAGGTTGACGCTTTATTCACTGCGCCACCACAGATCAGGTGAGTCTCCACTTTTAAATTTATTTTGACACTTGACTTTCCTGCTGATTTGGGTGGGAGTGACACCCCTGGTGCCAAAACAGGGTGGTGGCAAGCCTGATTACCAAAACAGGATGTGTGTGAAGCTCATTTTCTGACTGTTACTTTGGATCCTTCTTGCCCCAGAAAGCGTGGTCTCTTCTCCATACTCTACCAACAAAGCTCTTTCTTTGATTCACATGAACTTATTTCTGCTTTTCATTGTCAGGGCCAGTCTTTGGAAATGTTGGCACAACTCTTTGATTAATGGTCTTTGTTGTAGAATATTTTTTGTAGGCATTTCAATGTGGCAGCTAAAAATAGTATGACAAAGAATGGAAGTCAAGCCCAGTTTGCTCTCAGCATTTGATTCCATACACTGTTTCCTTCAGAAGGAAGATGGCACAGAAAAAACAGTCTAAACAGTAATAGTGCCTCAAGCTTAACAGAGTTTCTAGCAAAGTACTTTCCCTTTATTTACTGCTAACAGTTATCAAAGTAGTTTGTATAATTGCAAGTTTTTGGATGAGGATATTGAGGCTCAGAGGGGTTGTATGACTGGCCCAAGGTCACACTGCTACTAAAATACATGCGGATCTGTTGGGCAGATAAAATATATTACGCTCACTTTGTTAAAGATGGCGCTGCCCACATGGAAGTTCGTTGATATTAATGTGTGTTCTGGAACAGGCTGTGGGCAGGCCAGGTCATTATAGCCTAAGGCTTAATTTAAGAGTAAGGTCTTCCCCACACCCTTGACTGATTGGATGATGTAGGGTGGTGCACTCTCCTGATGAATCCCATTATGCCTCAGATGGGTGACTTTGTATCAGAGACTTTCTTTATGTATAATTGGATAAAAGGTTTGGATTTTCTATGCTATAAACTGGGGCAGCCTGGGAGCTTGCTCTCTCTTGGTTCCTGAGTTCCTGAGGTTAGTATTAGAGAGCAGAGCAGATTAAGACCATGTGGAGGAGAAGTAGCCAAGATGCAGAGTGCTGAGGAAGAAGCCAGTTTGTTAAGAGTTTGTGCAGGAGGAGATGGGAAACAGAGGTGAATAAGTCTGGTGAGCTAGAAACCTTTGATTCTAGGAAACTCGGATAAGTCAGTAGCTTTGTGAGCACTGAATGTGTGGGTTTTGGAGCCCAGTGTGTGTTTTTGCTTGCCTGCCGGGTGCAAGCTAGAATTAAAGCTGATGGCTCACCAGTTCGTGGCTCCTGTGTTTCATTACCGACTGTTCGAATCCAATGCGAACCTGTGTGGGTCGGGCTGCTGTGATGGTGGCCTTGACTACTGGCTTTACAGGATCCCATCCAGGTTTCTGGCTCCAAACCCCATGCCATTTCTAAAGATCATGGTCTAATGGTTCTTATTCTTGTAAATCACAAGAATTTTATGATGGTAGTCTGCTATTCTTTTAACTTTTAAAACCAAAATTTCAACTTTGAAAATACTGAAAATTGCATAAGATCAGGACCCATGGTTGAAGAGGTGAAGTGAAAGTTGGTAATGGGGTGAGAGTAACACTGCCATTTTTAAGCCCTTCAATAAAGTTGCTTCCAGATTGCTGCTCTTGTCTGCTGGTTGTGAGGCTTAAAGGCCAAGGGTATGCATGTTTCTACTTCTGTCATAATAAACCCTTAGTTAAATCAGAAGTTTTATATTTTGTTTATGCCATTGTTGCTCCTTGGAATATCTTACACATCCTCTCACTAGAAAGTTGCCCAAACAAGCACACAGTTTTTAGGGATTTATAGTTACTCTAAAGCTGGTACAGGGTGCCCCAGATTAAGAGTCCTTGCTCTGTGGGATATGGAATCCAAAGAAAAATCATCTACCTAATGCTAGTTGTCTAAAAACCCTTACACACCAGTGACGCCACACACCTCTGTACTTTTGTTGCTCAGTGTTTAAGTGACCCTCCCCATTTCCTGTACTCATACCAGTGTCCTTCACTTGCTGCATGCAAAGACCAAGGAATATATTCCTGTGCTGCCTTCTATTGATTGTGACTGTTGTCATGCCCTAGATTTTAACAGCAGGGTGCAGAACCCATCTCTGCTGAATCAAGCCCTTGCCAGGGGTGTGTGAAAAATAACGAAGAGCCTTGATCCTTTGACTCCTAGAAACACATACTTTGCATCTCAAAGCATTGATCTTGAAAGGGGTTTAGGAGATTAAACTGTTTGCCAATTTATGAGCGCCTGCACAGGCCACACAGTTGAGTTTTTTTGGTTTTTCTCTTTTACAGGGACAGAGAGAGAGAGAGAGGGATAGATAGGGACAGACAGACAGGAACAGAGAGAGATGAGAAGCATCAATCATCAATTTTTCGTTGTAACACCTTAGTTGTTCATTGATTGCTTTCTCACATGTGCCTTGACCACGGGCCTTCAGCAGACCGAGCAACCCCTTGCTGGAGCCAGCGACCTTGGGTCCAAGCTGGCGAGCTTTCACTCAAGCCAGATGGGCCCACGCTCAAGCTGGCGAGCTTTTACTCAAGCCAGATGGGCCCCGTGCTCAAGCTGGCGAGCTCAGGGTCTCGAACCTGGGTCCTCCGCATCCCAGTCCAACACTCTATCCCAGGGGTCCCCAAACTCTTTACACAGGGGGCCAGTTCACTGAACCTCAGACCGTTGGAGGGCCGGATTATAAAAAAACTATGAACAAATCCCTATGCACACTGCACATATCTTATTTTAAAGTAAAAAAACAAAACGGGAACAAATACAATATTTAAAATAAAGAACAATTAAATTTAAATCAACAAACTGACCAATATTTCAATGGGAACTATGGATGTGGGTGCATCCTGTGTTCCTCTCACTGACCACCAATGAAAGAGGTGCCCCTTCCGGAAGTGCGGCAGGACTAGATAAACGGCCTCAGGGGGGCCGCATGCAGCCCTTGGGCCGTAGTTTGGGGACCCCTGCTCTATCCACTGCACCACAGCCTGGTCAGGCTGTTTGTTTGTTTTTGAGAGAGAAACAGAGACAGCCAGACAGGAAGGGAGTCACTTTTGTTGGTCATTGATTGCTTCTAATACATGCCTTGACCGGGGTGGGTGGGGGGTCCAGCCAAGTCAGTGACCCTTGCTTCAAGCCAGCAATCTTTGGGTTCAAACCAGCAACCATAAGATCATGTCTATGATTCCACGCTCAACCCGGTGACCCCGCACTCAAGTTGGTGAGCCTATGCCCAAGCCAGTGACCTTGGGGTTTCGAAGGACCTGGGTCCTCAGTATCCTCAGTTGACGCTCTATCATCCACTGTGCCACCACCAGTAAGGAAGAGTTGAGATTTTTAATTAAGGTTGAGAAAGTTATCATATCCTTACTAAGTGTACATTTTAGTAACTTTGCCCCTGGTAGTGGAGAATGAGCAATTAAAAATCTTTACTTTCTTATCAATGTCACCTTTTCTCTCCCTTTTGGACTAGTGAAACAATGGCTTTTTTAATTTTAGTGGCACCATAATCCTCAGAGTGCTTTACTAAAGATCAAAATTCTTGAAGCTCAGAAATCAGCACTCCAGAGACATTCTGATGCAAATGGTTCTTGAACTACACTTGGAGAAACTGGACCAAGGGCTGTGGTATCTCTCCTCTTTTCATTTTTAGTGGTGGATAGACTGTTGTTATTCTCTTCTCCTCAGGAGTTCTGAAGTAGAGGATGACTGTTGGACAAATGAGTTTGTAAAATCTGTATTTTCTGAGTTTGCTCACTTTTGTTGTTAAAAATGGTGCTTGTCTGAAATCGCTAATTACCTTCCTGATTGGGAAGGGCCATTGTTATGCTAATATGTGCTAGAGGAGGGATCTTTGTGGGCCCAGGTAGTTTTTTAGAGAGAAGAAAAAGGAGGAAGAAGAAAACCAGTTTTGGAGAATGAGGAAGAAGAAGAAGCCAAGATGGAAGGGAAGAAGAGAGAAGCCAGATTTGCAGACTAAGAAGCCATGTTGGCAGATGGGGAACCAGAGGTGACTGAGATTGGTGGGGGCCTTTGATTCTAGGAAAACCTAGATATGTCAGTAGCTTTGTGAGCTCTGAATGAGTAGGTTTTGGTGTGTTTTTACTCCCCGGCCAGGTACAAGGCTAGAATAAAGAAATGGCCCACCAGTTTTTGGCTCTGCAGTTTCTTTATTGTCTGCCTGAATCTAATGGGAACCTGCACCTGCATGTGAATGGCAGTGACGGTGGCAGCAACTACTGGCCTTACAATGACCCTGTTCACATAATTCAGAATTTGATGACAAGTTTCTAAGGCAGTTGAGGCTGCATCACATGAAATGATTGCGTATGGACAACTTAAGAACCGCTGTGTCCATTGCTACTGTTGGACAAACGAGTTTGTAAAACTTGGAATTTTTGAGTTTGCTCACTGTAAAGCCAGTAGTCAAGGCCACCATCACAGCAACCTGGCCAATGCAGGTTTGTATTAGATTCAAACAAACGGTGATGAAACAATGAAGCCAAAAACAGGTGAGCCATCAGCTTTAATTCTAGCTTGCACCCGGCGGGCAAGCAAAAACACACACTGGGCTCCAAAACCCACTCATTCAGTGCTCACAAAGCTACTGACTTATCCGAGTTTCCTAGCATCAAAGATTTCTAGCTCACCAGACTTATTCACCTCTGTTCCCCATCTCCTTCTCCAGCACAAACTCTGCACAAACTGGCTTCTTCCTCAGCACTCTGCCATCTTGCCTGCTTCTCCTGGCCTCCACGTGGCCTTAATTTGCTCTCCTCTCTGATACTTCAGGAACTGAGAGAGGAAGCTCCCGGCCTGCCCCACTTTATACTGTAGAAATCCAAACCCTTATTCTAATCTATAAACAAGGAAGTCTCTGATACAAAGTCACCCATCTGAGGCATAATGGGATTCCTCAGGAGAGTGCACCACCCACATCATCCAATCAATCAAGGGTGTGGGGAAAAGCTTACTCTTAAAACTAAGCCTTAGGTTATAACAACCCAGACTGCCCACAGCCTGTTCCCCATTACACATTAATATCAAGAAACTTCCATGTGGGCAGCGCCATCTTTAACAAAATGAGCATAATATATTTTACCTGCCCAACACTCACTTTTATTGTGTAAAGCCAGTAGTTGCGGCCACCATCACAGCCGCCTGACCCGTGCAGGTTCGCATTAGATTCAAACAGTCAGTAACGAAACAACGGAGCCAAGAACTGGTGAGCCATCAGCTTTAATTCTAGCTTGCATCCGGCGGGCAAGCAAAAACACACACTGGGCTCCAAAACCCACTCATTCAGTGCTCACAAAGCTACTGACTTATCCGAGTTTCCTAGAATCAAAGGTTTCTAGCTCACCAGACTTATTCACCTCTGTTTCCCATCTCCTTCTCCAGCACAAACTCTGCACAAACTGGCTTCTTCCTCAGCACTCTGCCATCTTGACTGCTTCTCCTGGCCTCCACGTGGCCTTAATCTGCTCTCCTCTCTAATACCTCAGGAACCAAGAGCGCAAGCTCCCGGCCTGCCCCACTTTATATTGTAGAAATCCAAACCCTTAATCTAATCTACAAACAAAAAAGTCTCTGGTACAAAGTCACCCATCTGAGGCATAGTGGGATTCCTCAGGAGTGTACCACCCCACATCATCCAGTCAGTCAAGGGTGTGGGGAAAAGCTTACTCTTAAAACCAAGCCTTAGGCTATAACGACCCGGCCTGCCCACATTACAGCCTTTCCTCTATACCCATACCAAGCATAAGGGCAAATAATATCACCTGGGTGACGGGCTTCCATGTGGGAAGCGCCATCTTTAACGGAGTAAACATATTATATTTTATCTTCCCAACACCAGTGCTAAAGGAATGGCCCACTATTTTTTCGCTCCACTGTTTCTTTACCATCTGCCCGAATCCATTAAGAACCTGCGTGCGCATGGCCACGACAGCCGCGGCTACTGGCTCTACCCTGGAAAAAGGCCACCTCTCCTGTGGCCTTGTATCATGTCGGCGGTCAGTTGGCAGAGCTAATGAACTGCCCGGAGCTGTGTGACAAACTTCTGTGCTAGAGCGAAGGGGTGTGCAAAAGACTCAGTTAACTTTGGAAGGAGTTTGATTATTCAGCGACTCCCTTTTCTGCTATGTTAGTCCTTCAAGAGAGGGCTGGAGGGGGAAGTAATGGGAGAATGTTGGCCCCCTTGACATTATAGCTAAAGTCCTGCCTTCTGGCCCAGTGCTAATGTTAGGGAAAAAGACAAAGAATTTCTTTCCAGAGAAATAACCAGGAAAAGAAAGCAAAATGTGAAATATCAGATTAAAATCTGTTGTGATGGTTTTTTTGTTGTTGTTGTTGTTTTCTTTTTTTTTTTTTTTGGTGTCACGTTTTGGGAAAAAAATACTTCATCAGCGTAAAGCCAATAGACGGGGCCACCATCACAGCCGGCTGGCCAGCGCAGGTTCACATTGGATTCGAACAGTCGGTAATGAAACACAGGAGCCAAGAACTGGTGAGCCATCAGCTTTAATTCTAGCTTGCACCTGGCGGGCAAGCAAAAACACACACTGGGCTCCAAAACCCACTCATTCAGTGCTCACAAAGCTACTGACTTATCCGAGTTTCCTAGAATCAAAGGTTTCTAGCTCACCAGACTTATTCACCTCTGTTCCCCATCTCCTTCTCTCTACACAAACTCTGCACAAACTGACTTCTTCCTCAGCATTCTACCATCTTGGCTGCTTCTCCTGGCCTCCACGTGGCGTTCATCTGCTCTCCTCTCTGATACTAATCTCAGGAACCCAGGAACCGAGAGAGAACAAGCTCCTGGCCTGCCCCACTTTATAGTGTAGAATCCAAACCTTTAATCCAATCTAAAAACAAGGAAGTCTCTGATACAAAGTCACCCATCTGAGGCATAATGGGATTCCTCATGAGAGTGTACCACCCTACATCATCCAATCAGTCAAGGGTGTGGGGCAAAGCTTATTCTTAAAACTAAGCCTTAGGCTATAATGACCAGGCCTGCTTACATTACAGCCTTTCCCCCACACCCATCCCAAGCATAAGGGCAAATAATATCACCTGGGTGACGGGCTTCCATGTGGGCAGCTCCATCTTTAACAAAGTGAGCATATTATATTTTATCTACCCAACAATCAGGGACAATATCTTTACTCCAACTCACCCCCCCACCTCCTCCGTTCTCTTTTATGCTGAAAAATATATAAATAAAAAGATTGGAATTTTGAAATTAGAAGAACCAGCGTTTAGTCTTCATACTTAGTTGACGAGGATGTGATTTCAGGTAAGTCAGGGCTCCATTATATAATGTGGAAAATAATAGCTTAAGTAAGGTCATTTCCAAGATACCTATGCAAACATCAAAGAAAAAACAAAGAAACCATTTACAGCAAATCTTGTTATTTATATATTACCCTCAGGAGCCTTTTTGTCAAGGCAAGGTTGGTGGCACAATCCTACTTTCTTCTCCACATTTCACTTCCTCCAATAGTACTTGAGAGCAGGGTCCTACAGGGCCCTGTGTGGCTTATTCTCCCCCATTTCTTCCCATTCTTTGTTCACTGTGCTCTGCCACTCTTGCCACCTTCATGTTCCTCTGTCACTCTGGCAGTTTCCTACTCAATGCTACCACATGCTGTTTTCCTTGCCTGGGAAGCTCTTCCCCCAGACAGCTGCAGGGCTCACTGTCTTTTACCAGACTCAAATATTTATCACGTCAGAAAGTCTTTCCTGCCTGACCAGGCGGTGGCGCAGTGGATAGAGCGTCGGACTGGGATGCGGAAGAGCCAGGTTTGAGACCCCGAGCTCACCAGCTTGGACCCAAGGTTGCTGGCTCCAGTAAGGGGTGGCTCAGCCTGCTGAAGGCCCGCGGTCAAGGCACATGTGAGAAAGCAATCAACGAACAACACTAAGGTGTTGCAACAGCAATGAAAAACTAATGATTGATGCTTCTCACCTCTCTCCGTTCTTGTCTGTCTGTCCCTATCTGTCCCTCTCTGACTCTCTCTCTGTCCCTGTAAAAAAAATAAATAAATAAAATTTAAAAAACCCGAAAATCTTTCCTGACCTTTCCATATGAATTGCTGCTGGCCATTACTCCCTATTGCTGTACCCTGCTTAATATTTCTTCATAGTATCACCTCCCACTGTGTTGTTTGTTTTTTATATGTTTGTTTTATAAACACTATAGAGTGTAAGCTCCATGAAAACATGGGTATACCAGCACCAGAACATAGTCTGACACATTGGGGCTCTCAATAAATACTTGTTGGGAGAGTGAGTGAGTAATGAACTACTAGTACATCTTAACCTCTCGGGGATATAAACCTCTGGACTCTGCTTTTTCACCACTTACTCCTCAACCAGTTGTAGTTAGTTTCTGTCCCTACCAACCCACTAAGATAGCTGAGTCCACTAACCATGTCCTAAGTATAAATAAATCCTCTGGACTTTGCCAGCCTTGTTTTGTATACCTGCTCACTATTAACATCTCTTTCTTTCTGCCTACACCCTTCTTGAAGCTTACTCCTGACATCATCTGCTTTGCCTAACCCTCTCCTTCCTGTTAGCCTCAGGTTCCTGTGCTGGGCTCTCTTCACCTATGCTCAAATTCTGTGATTCTCTCGTATTCAGCCTGGGAAGTAATGTCTTCTCTCTCAACATATTGCATTCCATTATCCCTAGATGATGACTCATGCACACATATGTGTATACACCTCCCCCCTCTCACTTGCACATCTCATAATAAGATGGCTCTCAATTAAATCACGCCCAAAATTGAACAGTTTCCCTCACTCTGTCCCTATCTTATCCTCCTGTATCCCCTGTCTGGGAGTGTTAATGGCACAACCATTCACCTAGTCGTTCCATTTTGTTCTTCTACATGGCCTCTACAAGAGTGATCTTGTAAAAATGCAGCTCTCATTATTTTGCAGTTCCTGCTGTAATAATTGATCTCAGGTGGGAATCATCAGTAGATTCTAAAACCATTAGCTAAATAGTGGTTTGGGAACAAGATATTAACATGTCCTCAAAATGTCACTCCACAGATAGTATATTAATTATGGCAGGTAAAAAGCTCTGGTGTCGCCTTTCAAACTTTTAGCATTGTCACTGGTTGGACAGGATGATATTGTGTGCCTCCTGATCTTAAGAAGTACGTATCACCTATGTAGTCTTCTTGCCAAAAATGTTTAACCTAAATCTTGAAACAATTCAAAATATAGGACATTCTTTCTGCAAGACAGCTGGCTTAGATACTTAATTCAGTGCCATGAAAATGAAGAAGATGGGAGTACTGTTCTAGGCTGTGGCGAAGAAAAGACATGGAAATGTAGTGTGTGACTTGATTAAATCTCGGAATGGCAAGGGTCGGTCGGAGTCAGATAGCTATTAAGGGTATTTTGTGGGCAGTTGAGGAAATCCAAATAGGGACTATAAATTAGGTTGTATTATTGTATTATTGAATTAATATTAATTTTCTTAGATGTGATAAAGATGTTTAGTTATGTAAGAGAATGTCCTTATTCTGAGGAAATGTGCACTGAAGAATTTAGGGACAAAAAGTGACTGCTATCTGCATTTAACTTTCACATGATTCCATAAACAACAAAGACATTTGTGCGGACTTGTGTGCAAATGAGAAAGAGAGGTAAAACAAATGTGGCTAAAAGATAACTTGTGAATCTAGGTCAGAGTTATAGGGCTGTTCATTATTTTTTTGGCATTTGGGAGTTTGAAAAATTAAAAATTAAAAAGGGGTGCAGGAAGCAGAGCTTTTGAGTATAGGCATGGAGGCAACATGAATCTATGCCAGTTTCCAGGTGTGCTTCTGCTCATTTTATTTTTCAACACAAAACATCAAGTTAGAAATAACTCCCCCGCCTCCCTCCATGTAGCCCTGGCCTTCTTTGACACCACTGGGCAGGGGTGTTAGGGTGCTTCTTTACAACCTTGCAAGGAGAGAAGGCTGGCCTTCACCTGGCCTTTCTTGGTGGGGGTGAGGCCACGTTTTTTGCTTTTTTTTGTTTTTCTTCTGGTATCTGACTGGAATAGAATGATTATTGTCTAAAAGTTTTTAGTCTTGCTAGGCTGCCCTTTCCCCTGGCCCTTTAACTAGTGAGAGTTTTGTTGGGGATTTTTTGGTCTGCTTTCACTGGCGTTTTCCAGATTGCTGACTTCTTCAGTTCCAGGTCTTGGGTGTATGAGGCAAAAGGAAACCTAGGAAACTCACCGCAGTGTCGTTCTTCAGCCAGTCTGCCTTTCCTCCACCTTTCAGAACGTGCTGATGTTGGTTTTATATACAGTGTGCAGAGTTTTTAGTTGTACTTAGTGGGAAGAATAGAGAAAGCATGTCTGCTAAATCTTCCGAGATACAGAAGTCTCTGCAGTAATACACTCAAGCTCTTCATGGGCTGGGCCCTGCCTCCCCTTCCAGCCTCTTCATCCCCACATGAACTCCTCACTCCACCCATATGAGACTACTTGTAGTCCCTTGAAATTGTGCACTTCCGTACCTTCCTGCTCTTGTTCTTGCTCTTGCTCTTGCTCTTGCTTTTACTCAGCCTCATCCTCAGATGACCTCCCAGCTCTCTTTCTTGTCTGCCTGTGGTGATTCTATTCCATTCATTTGGATTTTCTCTGTGAAATCTGTCTGGACAGTTCACACACTTCCCTCAGGCTGAATGTTGCCTCTTCTGCCCTATGTAGCACTTTAAATTACTTTACAATTGTACTTCCATCCTGTATTGTAATTATTTGTGTTTTTTTTTTCTAAGCAGACCATGAGCTGCCTGTGAAAGCTGGAACCTGGACTGTATATTCTTGTTCTCAGTAGCTAGCGTACTATAGCGGAACCTTTGCTTCACTCAGCATCATTTTGTTATAATGTTGATGAGATACTGTAGGAACTGAATTCTTGTTAACATCATTAACCTGTGATAAAATTGCTTTCATGATGTGTCGTTTTGCTTAGTTGCAGAACCTATCCATGATATTAAGTGAGGACTTAACTGTAGTTACTTAAGAGTTGATCGTTGGATAGAGAGATGGATAAGTCTGTTTCTAGTTACATATCTAGGTTGTTAAATATGTTTTTTCCCACACATACATGATCCCCACGATGTGCTGTGTGTACCTGCTGCTTCTGCAGTGAAAAAGATCCAGCAGGCCTGCCTGGAAGAGGGGCTCCATGGACCATGGTAGTCTGCTGACCTCCGTTAGCTATCCTGTGTTCCTAGCCTTTGAGTTCCTCTAAATACAGAATTGGTGGAGAGCTTCTGGCAGGATGAGAACCATTATTTTTATGTCAGCACCTAATAAAGTGACATTCAGACCCAGGTACCTCATAAGTATTTCTTAATTATAATGATAAGGAAATAAGCCTGGATGACTAATTGCTATCCTTTTTGCTGAGATTTATTTCCAGAACTGCTTTATGGATCCTAGACTTTCAAGTTTAAATAAAACTGGGGCTGGTGGTAGGACAGTGCTATTTAATGTCCTAAATTAATGCGATAGGTTGGTTTTCAAAGGTCCTTATACTTCCTCTTCAGTGCTAGCTTAAATCAAAAGTGCTCAGTCCCAGTGTACTGCATTGTGAGCCCCAGAGCCTGTGGACACACCAAGCACAGCTTTGAGCTCCCTCGTAGAAGTGAATGGCGATGTGGCCAGTCCTCCCTATCTTCTGGTTCTGCATCCATGAGCTCCACAAACCTTGGGCTAAAACTGTCCAGGAAAAGAATGTCATGTGGTTGCTGACATGTACTAGATGATGTTTGCGTCTGTACTGAACAGGTGCAGACATCTTGTCATTATTCCCTAAACAATACGGTATAATGACTATTTCTGTGACACTTGCATGTATTGGGTATTATAAGTAATTTAGAGAGGATTTAAAGTATAAGGGAGCCTGACCTGTGGTGGCGCGGTGGATAAAGCATTGACTTGGAATGCTGAGGTCGCTGGTTCAAAACCTTGGGCTTGTCCAGTCAAGGCACATACAACAAGCAATCAATGAACAACTAAAGTGAATCAACTATGACTTGCTACTTCTTGTTCTGTCCCCTCCTCTCTCTATAAAATCAATAAATAAAATTTTAAAAAAATTAAAAAGAAATAAAGTATAAGGGAGGATTGCTTAGGTTGTATGCAGATACCTTACCATTTTATATAGGGTAGTCAGTGTCTGTGGGGAGTCCTGGAAACAGTCCTCCATGGTTACTGAAGGACGACTATATTTTTAAAAAGAAAGTTGAAAACATTTCTCTCTTTTTATTTCATAATGACCTCATTTAATTAGTGTAGCAAATGTGTAAGGGGAGAAAGAAAATGGGTGCCGGAGAGAGGGTACAGAATGCGAATTGGTGGTTTTAGCCAACCAGGGGTGGGACCCATGTCTAGAACTGAAACTGTGATTAAGAACATCACACTTCTGAGCCACTTCTGTGCATTTGACTTTCGTGGGGAGCTTGGATGTTTTCCTTTCAGGACGTGCTGCACACTTCCCATTGTTCACAACAAGCTGTGCGAGTGTTCCACAGAAGCAGTGGGAGTAGAGGATCAAGAACTGCCCTCTGATGCCACAGATGTCTACTGCTGTGTACAGTTTGCACAGCCCTGGGGTTTGCAGTGAGCTTTAGGGGCTTCTCTTTCAGAGACAGCCATCTAGGAGTTTCTGGGGAAAAAATTTCTGAGTAACATCCTGGCTCCTGGATCCTCTGACAAAACCATGAAGGCAACACAGAGGAGGGAGGTGGAGGTCTAAGATCAATGAGCCCTCCTGGTCAGACATATTCATGGGTTTTAACATGGAGTCTTTTGGATTTTTCCACAACTAGCAGAAGCCTAAAGTTTAAAACCTGTTTTCTACTTTGCTGGGTTTCCTTGTGTTCCATCCCCTGAACATGGAAGCTAGAGGTGACTGCCATTTGCTCCTATGTCAAGAAAGCCCAGGGATTACCTTTTTGTCACCCTGACATTTCCTGTCCTCCACAGCGGTGGCTTTTAACAAAGTTGGTAGGACATGCATTGGGGTGCCCTCTCAACCCTACACTCCAGTGTACTGGGAGCACTGGCTGCCTCAGCTCTAGTCCTCAAATGAACCTGAGAAGTGCCTTACAGGAGTCTTGACCATATCCTGAAAGAAAGAGGGTTATTGCCCCTTTTACCTATTAGAATTAGCTATTGAATTGCTGACCTTGCTGTCATAGAGCAGAGTTAGAAAGAGGGAAAGAGCAGCACAAAGTGGGTGGACTCTTCAAGGACTAAGAAATGCAGTTGTCAGAAGGTTTAAAAAAGTAAGAAAGGGAAGACAGAACTAGACTTGGGTTGGGGTCTACCAGTTGATGAATGACCTCACAGCTTGCTGCAGTATTGGTTTTATCATGTGTAAAATTGGAATATTGGTTCCTACCACCAGGTTAAGAGGATTTGATGAATTTATAATGCTGCTGCTGTTGTTACAAAATTAAACTGTATTTTGGGGTTGGTAATTATTGTCTTGAATTCTTTTCTTGGTCCTCATTTCTGGTTCTCTTTAACTAGGCCCTGAGCAGCTAATGAATTCTTCTCGTTCCCCTCCCAGTTCATCTCCTGGTATCAGTGCTGAAGTCTACCCCTTAAGTTCCACAGGGAGCCCTGGATTTTGAACCATGACTTTCTGTTCCTGTGGTCACTTTGAACACCTCTTGAGACCTTTCTGTACACCTCTTTGTGCTCAGTACTGTGGCTGAGCTGACCTTTCCACATTGCCTGCCCTCAGCCCTACATCTCAGCAAGATGTGTGATTGAAGCATCCTTGCCTCCCCATCCAATAGGGTCATTGTTCTCTAGTTTTTGAAGAATTTAAGAAACTAACGCAGAGGACTATAAAGAACTCTGACTTGAGAGTGAGACAGAGTTAGGTTGTAATCCTAACTTTGCCATTGACTAGCCTTTCCTGCCCTTCCTGAGCCTATCCTTATCTGTAAAATGTAATATTAGTTACCACATCGTATCTTTAGGAATATTATAATATCTAGAACAGTGCCTGCTACGCAAGGAGACACTCAGTAAATATCAATCTTTTCCTTGCTATTACGTGAAAACTTCCTTAACTCAATGGAACCAAACAGGAGGTCATATGTATACTAACTACAGCCAGTTCACCTTTTACTTAACCCCGTTAGTGCTGCATCATCCTTCTGGAACATGAAGATGATACACTTCTGTTGGGCAGATAAAATATATTATGCTCACTTTGTTAAAGATGGTGCTGCTCACATGGAAACCCGTCACCCAGGTGATATTATTTGCCCTTATGCTTGGGATGGGTGTGGGGAAGAGGCTGTAATGTAAGCAGGCCAGGTCGTTATGGCCTAAGGCTTGGTTTTAAGAGTAAGTTCTTCTCCACACCCTTGACTGATTGGATGATGTAGGGTGGTGATGTAGGGAGGAATCCCATTATGCCTCAGATGGGTGGCTTTGTATCAGAGACTTTCTTGTATGTATAATTGGATTAAAGGTTTGGATTATCTATGCTATAAAGTGGGCGGACCGGTAGCTAGATCTCTCTCTCTCTCTCTCTCGGTTCCTGGGTTCCTGAGATTAGTATTAGAGAGGAGAGCAGAGTAAGGCCACGTGAAGGCCAGGAGAAGCAGCCGAGATGGCAGAGTGCTGAGGAAGAAGCCAGTTTGTTAAGAGTTTGTGCAGGAGGAGATGGGAAACAGAAGTTGTAAAGCCAGTGGCCGCGGCCACCATCACTGCAGCCTGACTCATGCAGGTTCACATTAGATTCGGACAGATGGCAATGAAACACCGGAGCCAAAAACTGGTGAGCCATCAGCTTTAATTCTAGCTTGCACCCGGCGGGCAAGCAAAAACACACGCTGGGCTCCAAAACCCACACATTCAGTGCTCACAAAGCTACTGACTTATCCGAGTTTCCTAGAATCAAAGCTTTCCAGCTCACCAGACTTATTCACCTCTGTTTCCCATCTCCTCCTGCACAAACTCTTAACAAACTGGCTTCTTCCTCAGCACTCTGCCATCTCGGCTGCTTCTCCTGGCCTTCACGTGGCCTTATTCTGCTCTCCTCTCTTCTACTAACCTCAGGAACTCAGGAACCAAGAGAGAGAGATCTAGCTACCGGTCCGCCCACTTTATAGCCTAGATAATCCAAACCTTTAATCCAATTATACATACAAGAAAGTCTCTGATACAAAGCCACCCATCTGAGGCATAATGGGATTCCTCCCTACATCACCACCCTACATCATCCAATCAGTCAAGGGTGTGGGGAAGAGCTTACTCTTAAAGCCAAGCCTTAGGTCATAACAACCTGGCCTGCTTACATTACAGCCTTTGCCCCACACCCATCCCAAGCACAAGGGAAAATAATATTACCTGGGTGACGGGCTTCCATGTGGGCAGCGCCATCTTTAACAAAGTGAGCATATTATATTTTATCTGCCCAACAGAAGTGAATAAGTCTGGTGAGCTAGAAAGCTTTGACGCTAGGAAACTCGGATAAGTCAGTAGCTTTGTGAGCACTGAATGTGTGGGTTTTAGAGCCCATTGTGTGTTTTTGCTTGCCCGCCGGGTGCAAGCTAGAATTAAAGCTGATGGCTCACCAGTTCGTGGCTCCTGTGTTTCATTACCGACTGTTCGAATCTAATGCGAACCTGCATTGGCCAGGCGGCTGTGATTGTGGCCTTGGCTACTGGCTTTACAACTTCCCTTCCACCAAATTCTGGGTTATATTTCCAGAAGTTGGATTTGTTAGTTGTTTTTCAGGAAGTTGGATTTGTGCCTTAGCCCTTGGGACAGCCAATATAGGTTGTTGAGGCAGCAAGCCAGCTGAGTTTTTAGACAGACAGTGTGTGGCTGTGGTTCAGAAACCATCTGGCCTGTGAGAATTGAATCCATGATTCAACCCAGTCCCTGCGTTTGATGACAGTAGCACCTTCAAGGCGTCGGTAAGTGCTCCACTCAGAGCACTTGCTCTCTTGTATGACTTGCAAGAGTTCTGGGAGGCAGACTGACTCTCATTCTACAGAAGGAGAAAATGAGACCCCAAAGCAGTCAGACCCTGTGTTACACTAGTAGTAATTGGTTGAACCCAGGATAAGAACACGAATGCCTTGGTTTTCTGTCTGGGACTTCTGTGAGGTTTTGAACCCAGATGACAGCCATCACTCTGGCTGTCCAAATGAAAATTTAGCACTCCACCACAGAACCCTCTAGTTTTTCTGTCATGTGTATACTTTGTATCCATTTCTTAGAGAATATGCATTAATTTATTGATGAATTGTATGCTGGGTACTCTAAACATAGGGGATACTGTCAAAAATGAAAAAAAATTAAAATGGACAAAACCCCTGTGTAAAGCCTGTGGCCGAGGCCACCATCACAGCAGCCCGACCCATGCAGGTTCGCATTGGATTCGAACAGTCGGTAATGAAACACAGGAGCCACGAACTGGTGAGCCATCAGCTTTAATTCTAGCTTGCACCCGGCAGGCAAGCAAAAACACACACTGGGCTCCAAAACCCACACATTCAGTGCTCACAAAGCTACTGACTTATCCGAGTTTCCTAAAATCAAAGTTTCTAGCTCACCAGACTTATTCACCTCTGTTTCCCATCTCCTCCTGCACAAACTCTTAACAAACTGGCTTCTTCCTCAGCACTCCGCCATCTTGGCTGCCTCCTCTCCTCCACGTGGCCTTACTCTGCTCTCCTTTCTAATACTAACCTCAGGAACTCAGGAACCAAGAGAGAGAGAGATCAAGCTCCCAGACTGCCCCAGTTTATAGCCTAGAAAATCCAAACCTTTAATCCAATTATACATACAAGGAAGTCTCTGATACAAAATCACCCATCTGAGGCATAATGGGATTCCTCCCTACATCACCACCCTAAATTATCCAATCAGTCAAGGGTGTGGAGAAGAGCTTAGTTTTAAAACTAAGCCTTAGGCTATAACGACCCGGCCTGCCCACAGCCTGTTCCAGAACACACATTAATATCAACGAACTTCCATGTGGGCAGCGCCATCTTTAACAAAGTGAGCATAATATATTTTATCTGCCGAACACCCTGCCAAGACCTGATGAAGCTTCTTCTTAATGGTAGGAGGCTGAAAATAAACAAATAAGAAAGATGTGTATTACTGTAAAGAATGGCAGCGGGTGATGAGCACTATGGAGAAAAATGAGGCAGAAAGGAAGCTGGGGGTGGGGTGGGGCAGACACTGTTTTCTCTTTCATTTGAACCTATTGTCCCATCCATGTGATAAGCTCTCTGAGGTGAGAGTAAGCTACATTGCATGTTCATTCCCTGCTGGTTCGTCATATCTAGTACAGATTCCTGCGTATCAGGGCTTTTGGAGACTGGTTTTGGAGTTGAACTAGCCTTACCCATTGGAAGCCAGGTACATGGGCTGTCTGCTTACCCACAGAAATGCCACAAGATCCCCAGAGCAGAGCTGGGGTAGCCTGGATAGTGCCCTGGTATGTTTGGTTGGTTGGCAAGGAAGCCTGTGCTATTTTTTTCTTAGAGTTCATTTGTTAATTCTAGAGCTCCCCCTGGTGTTAGAAGATGGGGTGGGCTCTCAACTGATCTTTTAAGATTCCCTTTTTATGCTAAGATTTAAAAAGTAGTTTTAAAAAAGTAATCTTGGGACATTTGGAGCTTTTTTTCTGGTACTGCTGTTGCTGAGGGCCACCCCCCTCCCCCCATGAGGAGGGTTGGAATAGAGGGAGGAAGTACAAAGGCTCAGGCAGGATAGAGTCATATCTATGCTCTTGCTACTTTTAGCATCTCCCTACCCTTGCACTCCTACCACAGCCAGCAGCCTGCAAAGTTATCTCCTCACACAGTTTCACAGCTGTTCTGAAGTTCTGTGGGGCAGCAGAAGTGAAACTGACCATTGTCTTGTAAATATCTCTATTATTGCTATTGTTCCCTACTAGAAGTGAGTCAGGCCTTTCCCCCTCTTATCTTCAGGGTGTCCCAACTCATCCTTTGTCCTTTATATCCAAGTTCTCTTCAAGGTGCTGCATTTGTTTAGGGTCCTTCAGCATTGTTTGCTGAGTTGAGAGCTGTGGTCCTGGTTGTGGTGGTGGCTCCAGAATAGAGCTGAGTCCTTGACAGGGGCTGTAGTGAGCTCTTCTTGTCAGCTGCTGGATGAATGTGTGTACTAGGGTCCAACGTACAATCACTGTGAAGTCCCTTTAGTCCTTAGAGATGAAATTGAAGTTAATTTTAGCAGCACTATTAATATCAGCTGAAGTAAAGAAGGAAATGGCACCCAAGTAGACGTCTTTTTTGTTTAACCGACCCATTTAGTTTGGTCACTTTGTGGTTCCTCATGAGGTTGAAGTCAAGTGGACCCAAAGGGCAGCTCTGATCCTCTCTGGATCCCCATCTCCCCGTCTCCCTGAGAGTAAGGTAAGGCCACTGCTAACTGTTCTTGGAGGTTGACTAATCAATGAGGATTATGCAGCTAATGGGTCCAGGACAATTTTTTAAAGTTATATTCTGTGGGTGTACTTTATAGAACCCAAGCTTAGGACAGTGACTACTCCCATAAGGAATAAAGCATCCAAAGTTGTTTTAGTGGGATAGCTGAACCATAAAGATATATGCTTTCTAGGGTGCCATGTTTTTTCATTTCAGCTGATATTAATAGTACTTCTAAAATAAACTTGAATTTAAGAAGCTTTCTCCACAGTAAATTGTAGCAGTTGACATGCTGCTTCACTAATACAGTAGTCATTTTATGATTCTTCTTCCAACAGCTTTGAAAAGTCCAGCTGCATTTCATGAACAGCGAAGGAGCTTGGAGCGGGCCAGGGTAAGGCACCATATTCCTGAGGACCTACAAAGAACATTCTCAGAGCCTCTTCATTGCTAGTTATGTTCCTTCCAGTCTAGCACGCCTCCAGGGCCAGCCCTTGCCTCACAGTTTTTTTGTTTCGTTTTGTTTTTTAAGGTGAGAGGAGGGGAGATAGTGATGCTGACTCCTGCATGCACCTTGACCAAGATTCATTCAGCAACGCCATCTGGTGCTGATGTTGGAGTACTGAGCTATTTTTAGTGCCTGAAGCTGATGCACTCCAACTGAGCTGTCCTCAGCGTCCAGGGCCATGCTCAAACCAATTGAGCCACTGACTGCGGGATGGGGAGAGGGAGAGAAGGGGTAAAGGAGAAGAGAGGGAGAAACAGATGGTTGCTTTTCATGTGTGCCCTGACCGGGAATCAAACCCAGGATGTCCAAATGTAGGGCTGACGCTGTATCCATGGAGCCACTGGCCAGGGCCACCTCACAGTTCTAAATAGAAAATGCAACCTTTTCTACGTTATCCCCACCCCCAGCCATCTCCCAGCTTACGGAACATGATCAGAATGAGTTTTCTCTTTTACTTCATTTAAAGTATGTAATGAGCACTGATCCTATTGCTTTGGAGACCACTGATATTTTCCCATTTTTAAATCCACCTTAACCTTTTGTGGATGTTAAGTCATGAACGCCAGTTGTGGTTCCTCCATGTCGGTGGCTACACTGCCCACACCTCTTCAGGATGGGCATTCACTTGTCTTTATGTGGCCTGAGCAGCCAGTGTCCACTTGAGGCTGTGGAAGCAGAAGATGGGCCCCGCTCTGAGCCCAGGTTCATGCTATAATACCTGGCTTGCTGCCTGTCCCCTTTTGGTTTCAGTTCCCTCAGGGGCCTCGGGGGATATTCTGCTGCACAATGTGGGTGGAGATCGGGAAGTTGCCAGAACATGCTTCCCCCTCTCATCTTCTTCACTTTTGTCTTTCGTGTAAAAGACAAGGGAAGAGAACCTCCCAAAGGGAGGGCCACAGGCTGAGGTATCCTAAGACCACAGCTCTTTCAGAGACTGAAATGTTTATCTCCAAGACTTTTCTTACTGCCTTACCTTTTTAATTTATTTTTTATTCTAAGGAAAATCATGATTAATTTTTAAAGTGAATGAGAAGAATGAGGCCATGGATACTGGGAATCAAAGCAGTAGCAAACTGCACTGTTTTAGTGCCCAGAGTGTTAAAGAACAGAGCAGAAGGCAGAGAAAGAACGACCTGGCCCGCACTCCCAGCCCGTTTGAATAGCGTGGCACCGTTTCCTGGACTGCTTCTCAAGCAGGCGGGTAGTAAATATGAACCAATTAGAGCAGTCGCTTTTTTTTTTATTTTTATTTTTCTGAAGTGAGAAGCTGTGGACGGCAGACAGACTCCCGCATGTGCCTGATCGGGATTCAACCGGCATGCCCACAAGGGGATGATGCTCTGCCCATCTGGGCGTTGCTCCACTGCAACTGGAGCCATTCTAACGCCTGAGGTGGAAGCTATAGAGCCATCCTCAGCGCCCGGGCCAACTTTGCTCCAATGGAGCCTTGGCTGCAGGAGGGGAAGGGAGAGATAAAAAGGAGAGGGGGAAGGGTGGAGAAGCAGATGGGCACTTTTACTGTGTGCCCTGGCTGGGAATCAAACCCGAGGGCATCCACACAGCGAGCCAACACTCTACCCCTGAGCCAACCAGCCAGGGCCAAGCAGTTGCTATTTTATTGAGCAATTTTATGTGAAAATATATCATTTTCTTGTTTATGCTTATACCGACCAGCTCTTATGAATTAGGTGTTATTATCTTCATTTTATAGCTGCAGCTAAGAGAGGTGAAGTATTTTGTCTAGCTGGGAAGTGGCAAAGCTAGTACTCAAACCTTGATCTGTGGACTCTAGGTATTTTCTTAATCAGTCCTGAATTCTGCTGTGTCCTTGACCACTGCTCAGACCTTCAGATGACTTAGAAAATACACCTCCTGCTGATGGCGGTGAAGGCCTGCAGTGCCCAATACCCCAACACCTGTTCTAGCGTCTTCCACAGCAGCCAGAGAAGTTTTTCAGTCCCCTGAGGATGGGGTGGTAGGCCCCAGGGCCCCAGCTGCTTTAAACCATCTCCTGGAGAGCTCAGTACACCCCAGGGCTGGCACAGGCTGCCCCATCAGAGCTCAGGCAGCTGACAAAGGCCAGGCAAAGCAGAACCAGGTCTTTACTACATGCAGTGTGTTCTGATACTTTATATTCTTTTCTACTGAGCTCTACCTTACCCTACTCTACCTTGTCCTAACCCCTCCTCTGCTGGTCCTGAGCACTAATGGCTTTGACCTGTGGTTTGAAATTTTCTGGCACAGAGGTTTAGAGCCCAGGTCCTGTAGTCAGACGATCTGGGGTCACATTATATACAGTGTAACATGAGCGCCAGGCAGTGGGGTGGCTCTGGGACTATAGAGGAAATGGTTTAGTTTGCCTGGTCTCAGAAATGCAGAAATGAAGACATTGGACTTGAAGGAACTGAAGCTATGACACCCATGTATCAGAATTAGTATTCCGTTTGGTAGTTTTTCAAAATGAGTGGAAAATGCTTATGAGATCATGAAAATGTTTTGAAACAAGATATAAAATTATGTATATTCAGTATGATTACAACTCTGCAAAATTAAACTTGTCTTCTGCATGAAAGAATGATTATAAACAAATATCCCAAAATATTAACAATGGATGACTAAGATAGTTTTATTGTTGTTTTACTTTATAATCTTGCATTTAATTTGATGAACATATATTACTTTTATTACAGTAAAAATAATAGATTTTTAACAAATACATCAGTAGTCCAATGTCAGTGTGACAAATGGTCTTGATGGAGGGTGCCCTTGGCAGGTGCAACTGAAAGTGGATGCATCCTGCCCAGGCCTCCCCAGACCTCAGAACCCTGCAGTCTCCAAGCTGAGATCCTGGGGGCTGCAGAGGTAACCAACAGCCACAGCTGCTTTTTGGTCCTGTTCATGTCATAAGCTGTGACCTGGATTTAAGGGCTTCCTGGTGTGTTTTTTTCTATAGACAGAGGACTATCTGAAACGGAAGATTCGTTCCCGCCCGGAGAGGTCAGAGCTGGTTAGGATGCACATTTTGGAAGGTGTGTTGGAACGGAAATGCTTCTAACCCTTTGTCCTCACTGTGTGTTCACCGTTTCACCACCCATACTTCTTCCCTTTCTCACTACTCCCATTTCTGTAGGCAGTGGGCACACCAGAAACTTATCCTGGTGACACAGCAGTGCTGTGGCTGCCACCCCTGGGTTTGGGAATTCCTGGAGAAGCACATTCTGCTGGATTAGCTCACCCTTTTCTCCCGCAGCCATGTGGTGGCCCTGGATCTCGTCAGCTTTTTTTTCAACAGAGACAGAGAGTCAGAGAGAGGGACAGATAGGGACAGACAGACAAGAAGGGAGAGATGAGAAGCATCAGTTCTTCGTTGCGGCTCCTTAGTTGTTCATTGATTGCTTTCTTATTATGTACCTTGACGGGGGGGGGGGCAACATCAGAGCAGGTGACCCCTTGCTCAAGCCAGCGACCTTGGGCTTCAAGCCAGCAACCTTTGGGCTCAAGCCAGCGACCCTGTGCTCAAGCTGGTGAACCTGCGCTCAAGCCAGTGACCTTGGGGTTTCGAACTTGGGTTCTTTATGTCCCAGTCTAACACTCCATCCACTGCACCACCACATGGTCAGGCTCATCAGCTCTTGATATAAATTTTTTTTCTCCAAAATCTGTTTTAAAAATACATTGATTCATTCATTCACTGATTCATTAATTCACTCACTCAGCATTTACCATATTCCTCTGGCCCTGCCTGGGCCTGGTGGCTATTGTTGTGTGTGACCACACAGGGCCCACTGTTGGGACCCCTTCTTCTGTCCTTGTAAAACTTTAAGCTGGGCCACCCTGTTCTGCCTGGGTTGCGCTTTGCATTCTGATGGTCTCTGCTCCTTCCCCAGAGGGAAGGAGAGCTGCTCTGGAGTGCCCAGGGCAAAACCAGGTCCATTCCTACATCCTCCTGCACTCCATTCTCTCCCACGGGCAGAGACCTCGGCTGAACCTTCTCTTCAGGCCAAGCAGCTGAAGCTAAAGAGAGCCAGACTGGCCGATGACCTCAATGAGAAGATTGCACAGAGGCCTGGCCCCATGGAGCTGGTGGAGAAGAATATCCTACCTGTGGAGTCCAGCTTGAAGGAAGCCATCATTGGTGAGGAGGCCCCAGACACCCTGTGTGGACTCGCAGGCCAGATGCAGATGCAGGGGGACGGCGTCTGGGCTTCTTGCCCTTTGACTTTTTGCTTCAACTTAGAGAACTGAGGAACAGAGTATAAAGAGCCTGAAAAACAGGTTTCATTGGCTTGGGGCAGTGCCAGTGGCCATAATAACTACATAAATAACTACATAAATAACAGTCCTGTGTCCACCTTCATCTCTATAAACTCAGGACTTCCTCCTTTGTCACAGTGGAGTTGGATATTGAGATTGACGTGTGTGAATGTACGGAGATGCCAGAAATTAGAAATCTGCCTTACTATTTTCTTTTATTAGTGAGTCTGTTTGAAGAGCGGCACTTTGCACATATATTCTACTTTTCAAACATGGAAGCAGAGTGTGATAGGACCACAGCCCCACAGGGCAGACCAAGACTTGTCCTCAGAGAGCTCATGTCCAGGAGCAGACACAGGCAGGTAAAATAGGCAGAAGAAAAAGCTGTGCTGGAGGGGGCACAGAAAGGGCCCCCCAGCCGGCCCTGACATTGGGGTGTGGTGGCAGAGGAGGGGATGGTCAAGGCTGGGGCTGCAGGGTAAGTAGAAAGTAAAGTGTGTGCATAAGAGAGAGGCATGTGCTCCGGGCAGATCCAGACATGAAGCTGGAGGAGGGATGTCAGGATGTGAAATGGGAGGCAGGCAATGTCCAGGCCATGCAGTGCTTCACATGCCGCAAGCAGCAGGTCAGACAGGACTTCTTTAGGTTCTGGTATTAGTTGGTACAGACATGTCTTCTTTGCAACAGTGGACCCAAGACCTGGACACAGACAAGGCCATGTGTTCCTGACCTTGGGGGGGGTAACTGTACCTTTAGGGGAAGGAGGCTCAACTGCTTTCCCACGATGAGTCAGACTTTGGGCAGGGTCAAAGTGGAACCACAGGAGTGGACCCAGAGAATAGTGTGCTGTGCCTCAGGCTCTGTGTCAGAGGTGGCTGTGGTTTCAGGGCTGCACCTGTGTGGCAGATGGTGGTGTGGCCTTGTAGGAGGTAGTGGCTGTGTTGGAGGCAGGTATGTCCTGGGCCACTAACAGTCTTTTTTTTTTTTTTTTTAGAGAAAGAGAAAGGGAGGGGTTGGGAGAGAGAGAAAGAGAACATCTATTTGTTGTTCTACTTATTTATGCATTCATTGGTTGATTCTTGTATGTGCCCTGACTGGGAATTGAACTCACAACCTTAGCATATCAGGACAAAGCTCTAATCAACTGAGCTACCTGATCAGGGCTTTCCAACAGCCCTTTAATCTATTGCTTTGCCCTGTCATCCATCCTGCCTCATCTCAGTGTTTTCCTCCCCAAGATCTTCACCAGATTCCACAATAGCCCCTAGTTTACAGGTCTATGTTTGGGCCAAAGTCAGTTTAGACTCTCCAGCCAGCCAAAATTTGATAAATGTTGGCTGAGAGTTGGCAGTATGCCAGACCCTGTGTGAAGTCCTGCAACAAAGACAAATTATGACACTTCCTTCAGAGAATTCAGCCTGACAAGTGAAAATTGATGTATAAACAAGTCTGGCTTCTGAGCTGATGCCAGCTTTGTGTAGCAGAAAGGCCATGGCCCTGTGACATAGCTGTCACCTGGATTGTAGGACAAGGGGCCTGGCACAGTCCTTGGGGAGACTCATGGAAGGGCTGCTGCTGTTTGCAGTAACTTTCATTACTGACCGGCTGGCAGTGCCATCCATGGTGAACACTGCAGAGTAGTGGGCAGTGTGTGTGGTGCAGGGGAGCTCAGCCACGGTGGGCTTATCTCAGGGTGGGTGGTGTCAGTGGCAGGGGAAGTACACAGGTGATATGGCACAGTTGGGGTCAACCTGAAGGTTAGATCATTGTTGCCAAGTAGAGCAGTACAGAAGGACAGCCCAGGCAGAGGGGACAATAAGAGCAGTGGCCTGGATGCCTGGCACAGTACAGCTGTTTAAGGCCTAGGAGTGGTTTAGTTTGGCAGGGAGGTAATCACGTGATGTGACAGAAAGAATTTGCCAGCAAAAGGCATATTGGGCTGGTTAATGAATGAGCAGGAGGTCAGGAAGTGGTGACAGGGAATGTGGCCCGTTTATTCAGGGGAGAGTAGATGGAAAGGGGTAGAGCGTGTATGAGGAAGGGTGTGTAGGTGGAGGCATGGGAGATGGGAGGGACGAGCAGGAACTGGGACAGTTTTGCAGCTGTGAGAAGGGGGCCTTCCTTATCTCCCATAGTCTCTTATACACATTCCCTTTTCTCCAGGCCATACCCAGTTGATCTGTGAGATTCATGACAAGGCCCTCTCTTCCAGAAGGCCTCCCCTGAGCCTTAGAGAAGCCTCTTCAGCGACCCTTCAGAGTCTGTGTTTCCCTCTAGTGGAGCCTATACTGTACTGTGCTCCAAGGAGAATGGACCATAAACTCCCAGAAGACAGTGACCCTGTCTCTTTCTCTCCACATCCTGCACCACACCTGGCCACAGTGGAGAGAAACAGACTGCAGTGACCCTGGCCTGCACCAGTCCTTGGACTTCTTCAGTGTGGCCAGCAGCTTCCTCAGGTTGGATGACCTGGGGAATGGAGCTGCAGCTCCTCCATTCTGGTTCCATCCTGTGGCTGCTGTCCCATAGCAGGCCCCCTCACTGGGAGTAAGAGATCATGGGAGAAAATCTATATGTGTGATTGGCATGAAGTCCATGGTGGTCAGTGATATCAGTTCCCTCTGTGCACTGTACAAGTGCTCCTACTAGGACAGATGAGTGGCGTGTTAGCCAGCCCAGCTGTGGCCATTCCTGGTTCCGTCACTGCAGTTGGCTGGTGGAGGGACAGACTCAGGGGCTTCCTTTCTAGGACCCAGGAGAGGAGACAACCTCAGGTCATGGCCCTGGAGGGGAAGAGTTTCCTGGGAGAGTCACTGGCTTGTTCTTGTTCCTTTTCTGTGGTCTTCCACTACAGAAGGTTCCCCCCAGCATAGCCAACACCTCACCTCTGTGCCGTGGCCACTGCCTCAGTTCCTGCTGTGTGGTCAACAGCCCAGTGCAGAACCTTTTCCCCCAACAGTGTTGAGGCGATGGTTGTGACATGGGTCTTTTGAAATATCCTACTTGCCCGTTACCATTTTTCCTTCTCTCTGTATCCTGGGATTTTCATACTGGGACCCTGCTCCTCCTGCCTCTGCCTCCCTGCCTGATCCTGGCCGGTTCCAGGAGCACCTACCTGCAATTGTGGCCATCCCAACCCAGGATGGGTCGGGGAAGGTATAGTCCCTGGGATGGGTTTTATTCTGGTGGCCTTGGGTCTCTGGGAGTCACTAAATGGAGGTCACCAGACTTCCAGTAGTCCTGTTTCATCTGTGCAGGCAGGTGTTCCTTTTTCAGGAGACTCCTTGGAATGTTCCTAGACTTTGTTTAGGTCTTAAGGCTGTTACCTATGCTCCTAAGGTCCCTTTTTGCAGACTCAGAGCCCTTACTTACCACAGGGTCCTCATGCCTCTGGGGGAAGAGGAGGGGAGTTCTGTGCAGTCATAGGATGGGAGTAAAGTACCTTCACAGCAGGGAAACTGAGGCAGAGGAAGCAGCAGTCTGGAGGTAGGGAGAGGTGAAAAGTCAAGCCTTCCCTTGCCCAGGGGAGCACTTTGATATCTTGCTAGAACTCTTCCCCACTTCATTTCACGGTCATGATGATGAGCTTTCCTAGAGCTCTTTTGGACCCACAAGCAGGTTGGCTGCTGGTCTCCCTTCTCCTGTCTGCCTCCCTGGGCTGGAGAGTGGGGCTGAAGGGCAGGCACCTTGCTGGGACAGCCTCTGGTTGCTGAGCAGGGCCCCTCTTCCCCTTCCCCGGGGCCAGAGGTGGAGTCTTATGCTGGATTTGGCTTTCAGTGGGCCAGGTGAACTACCCGAAAGTAGCGGACAGCTCTTCTTTTGATGAGGACAGTAGTGATGCCTTATCTCCTGAGCAGCCTGCCAGCCATGAGTCCCAGGGCTCAGTGCCATCTCCCTTGGAAGCCCGAGCCAGTGAGCCACTGCCCAGTGCCACCTCTGCATCTCCCACTCAGGTAAGCTGGCCTGCTCCGCGTGTTCCCTGCTTCTGAGGGCCAGACTGGCTGGAGCTGCTCAGTCTGAGGTCCCTTGCCTGGACCAGGTGAAACAGGGAAGTGGGAGGGGTGTCGTCTTGGTAGCTCAAGATCTGGCTGCTTGAGGGAATGGAGCGTCAACAGCAGATGCTCATCTCAGTTACCCTGTGGTCTCACAAAGAGGACACAGGGCCACCTGCAATTCATATGCCTCCCTGGCCCACCCCATGTCCATTTTTAGTTTCCTGATCTTTCACTCCCTCTGTCTCTCTCTCTTCTAGTTCCCTTTGCCCCTGACAGTGATCGTGTCCAAGGAAGTGATTGCTACGCACCCCCAGGCAGGGCAGGGCTGGGATGCAGTGCCACCTGGAGATGGCCACGTCCTCTGGAGCAGCCAGAAAAGGAAGTGTCCTCACTTCCCCTTTCTTTCTCAGGTTGCGTGTCAGCTCCCAGTGGGCCCAGATTCCAGAGAAACTCTTTTCCTGGCAGAGCAGCCTCCTCTGCCTCCCAGCCTCACCAACGGAACCACGGTTCCCACCGCCAAGCCCACCCCCACGCTTATTAAGGTACAGTAGTCCAGTTGACTGTCCTCTCCGTGTGCCCCTCTGAGCCCTGCCGCAGCTTCATCCGGGCATGGGGAAACTGCAGGGGTTTGGGCTGCAGATCTTTTCTCCCTTGTCAGGGCTTAGCAAAGGTCACTGAAGTAATTAGGGAATCCTTTCTGATCTCTTCGAAGACACTGGCTCTCACAGTTATAGCCACCCTTAACTGAGCACAGTATGCCAAGCTCTGGACAGGGCTGTCCTGGCCTTTATTCCTGCCCTCCCTGTGGAAATATGCCCACCCATCCCACCTGGGTCACTGACAGCCTCAGTTACCCCTGTCTACAAGTGACAGCGCTGACATGTGAAGTGATGGGTCCAAGGTCAGCAGGCAGTGTCGGGTATTTGTCTTTATTTTCCTCCAAGGCCTGACTTGAAATACCAGGGTTGACCATGAACCCCCATGACACCTGTTGGGAACCTTGTGTGGGGGACACTGCTGGGCACCAAGAGCTGCTGCTGGTCTCCCAGCCCTGCAGAGCCTCCGCATCCAGGGTCTTTGAGACCTTAGTCTGCTCTCCTGGTGGGCAGACTCCCTTTCTTCCTGCCCCTGACTTGCTTCCCTGTCTGGTCTTGTTTTATAGTCTCCCCACCAAACCCTGCTGCCCTGTTTGGGAGTCCCTGGTCATCTGTGGTCCTTTGCTCCTGTCAGTCACAACCTGGGAGCTGGCCAGGTGCCTGTTCTCTCAACTGAGCCTTTGCTATGCCTCTGGGTGCTGCCTGATGTGCTCCTTTGTGGGCCCACCCCCAGGCTTGCCCTGTTTGCATGTACCGGTGAGGCCTTGCTGCTTGCAGGTTGTTTCATGGCTTCCCCCAGTCCCAGAGAAAGCAGCTGTGCCTCTGGCCTGGTCACTGGCACTCCAGAGCCCTCTGCTGGCTCCAGGCTGCTGCCTCGTCAGCAGGTACCTCCCTTGCTTCTGTGGCCTATTCCTGACTGGCCACAGATGTCAAAGGTTTTTCCCCAAATTCTTCCCTCAGACTTGTTTCTCATCATATGACCAGTGCCTTCCTTTGACCACCATACATTTGAAAGAGTGTGTATGTGTTTGTACTTCCTCTTCTCTGGATAGGGTCTCAGCCTTTGTGGGATGGCTCCCCAACCCTGCCAGTGAACCCTCCTCAAGGGTCCCTGGCTCCCTCCCAGCCCAGACCCTCATTTGTCTCTGACACCCTTCAAGCCGTGCTCCTCTCTCCACTCTTCTGCTTTCCCTCACCTTTCTTTGTGGCTGCTCTTTTCCTGGCTGTTATTCCTCCTCCCTCTTGGTGGGTTGCTGCTCAGGCCCAGCTCTCAGCCTCCATTCTCTTTTTCGGTCCCACTGCTTACTCCACAGCCTTGCTCTGGGCCCTCTCTGCAGGCCCATCTCCATGCACCAAGCTGCCCTGCAAGCTTTGCTGTCTTCTCTGTTTTCTTATGCTCCCTAGCAAAACCAGAACCTTTCTTGACTCCCATGAGGGAACCACTGTTGTCACAGTTGCCAAAGCTCAAAGCCATAAACACTTGAACCTTTCACCTGCCACTTGCTCCTGTTACCCACTTTTCCTCTAGTCCATCTGCCCAAACCTTTGCATCAGTCCCCACTACCATCTGGTCAAGACCTCAGCCGATCCTGCACCAATTCTTCACCCCTCTGTCTAGCATTCTCTGCTCAAAACAGTCTAAGCGCTCTCCAAAGTCCTTGCGGGGCATTCCCTGCTAACTCTTGCCCTTGTCCAGCTCCGCCCTTCCTGACCCTTATATAGCCTCCCGGGCCTGACCTGCTTGCCCTTCTTGGTCTGCTGGGTTCTTGATGACACTCCAGGTGGGAGGCTTTGTGTGCTTGCTGGGGGGTTTTGGAGGCCTATTTGGTGAAGGAGCAGAGCTTTTGGAGTCCTGGGTTTGGGTCCCAGCTTCTTCACCTGGTGAGTTCAAGATTACTCTGTGACCTTGGGAAAGTGACCTCTGAGCTTGGTCCTCATTTTCAAGCAGACTTATGAGCTTCTGCCCAGGCAGGGCCCTGGCAGATCTATAAGGTACCTAGTGTGGATGGCACAAGCTCCAAAACCAGCTCTTTTTAACCTTGTTGTCATGTTTACTCTGCTCAGGATGACAATGACATCACTTTTGGTTGCTTGTTCCTTAGCCTAGAAGTTTCCCCCTTTGTCCACCCTTGTCTCCTCCTTGGGACACTTCCAGGCACTAATGAGGTCTCTGCTTTTGGAGGGGCATGGTCTAGTAGGGGGAGGGTGGGACTGGGCAGGGTGGGTAACAGTGCCTCCTCAGAAGCCACTTCATTGCAACAGGATAGCCACCAGCCTCCCACTTAGGGCCTGAGAAGCCCCAGACTGCCCCTGACGGCTCCTATGTCTCCTGTGTCCTCAGCAAAGCCAACCCAAGTCTGCCAGTGAGAAGTCGCAACGCAGCAAGAAAGCCAAGGAGCTCAAGCCAAAGGTGAAAAAGCTCAAGTATCACCAGTACATCCCTCCGGACCAAAAGCAAGACAAGGGGGTGCCCCCCATGGACTCATCCTATGCCAAGATTCTGCAGCAGCAGCAGCTGTTCCTACAGCTGCAGATCCTCAACCAGCAGCAGCAGCAGCACTACAACTACCAGACCATCCTGCCGGCCCCGCCAAAGTAGGAGCCTGTCCTACACTCTCTCCCATCCCCCCAGTGGGGTCCTGAGACAGGCAGATGCCAGGGCTGGGTGGGTGAACCCTAGGCTTCAAGAATCCTTTGATCTGAATCCTGCAGGAGTGGTCCCCAGGCAGGACCCAGGGGCAGACCCCTTGTCCCGTGCCATCTCTGCCCAGCTCTGGGGGGAGGGGAGTGGGTGCTCATTTTTGCCTTTTCTTCTCAGGTCGGCAGGTGAGGCTCTGGGAAGCGGTGGGCCTTCTCCAGTACGCAGCCTCTCCACTGCCAGTACCGGCTCTAGCTTGGGTGCCCCTGGACCCAATGGGCTGGCACGTCAGAACAGTACCTCACTGCCTGGCAAGCCAGGGGCTCTGCCTGCCAACCTGGATGACATGAAGGTAGGTGGTCACCCCAGTGTTAGGGAGAACAGCCAGCCCAGGATGCATGGGCATGGAAGGCAGAGCAGAGGCACCTGGTGCCTATACCGAGGCGTGCCTGGCATGGTCATCTATGACATCTCAGCCTTGTCTTGTCATTACCATTAACAGCCAGCATCTGTCGAGGGCCCTGGGGCCTATCTAGCATGAAAAATTGATGCTTCTTATCTCTCTCCCTTTCTGTCTCTCTGTCCCTATACATCATAAGCCCTTGTATACCTCTTCTCTTCTTTGGCCTCTGCAGTGCAATGTGAGAAATGGGGAAATGACTGTCCCCCTACTTAAGAATGAGCTAGTGACAGTGTCTCAGGGGGGAGCTCTGGCCGGCGGTAGAGCCGGGATTCAGACTCGGGGCTGTCCACTTCAGCACCCACCTTTCCCGCTCTGCCAGTTAATGCCCTACCCAGTCTGCTGGATGGGTGCTGAGTCTGCCTGGGAAGGGAGTGGCCTACAGGGAATTGGGGTGGTGGTGAATCATGTTGGGGTCTGGCCTGTTTTCTCTGTGCTGGTCAGAAGAAACAGTGGATCATATTCTCCCTTGAGAATTTGTCTTCTGAACCAGGCTGGCTGCTTGTGTGAAAGCCTGGTCCCAGAAAGACACAGATGCCTCATAGGGCCTTCAGGCACAGGCTTCAGAGCCCATCAGACCTGGATAGAGCTCCTGCCTCGGCCACTCGTCAGCTCTGTGATCTTGAAGCGGTTATTTTTCTTTTGTGAGCTTAAGTATCTCACCTGTAAAATCCACTCAGTTCATTATTCTTTGAACACCAGTCATCATGCTAGGGCTGGGGACACCTTGGTACAGGCACCAGGTGCCTCTGCTGGGAGAGACCAGAATCTGGGGACAGCTGAGGGCATGTCCTGCACAGATACGAGGGAGGGAGCATTTGGTTCCAGGTCCCTGGTGTGGTGAGGACTGGCAGAGGAAGGAGGCTGGGCCTGGGGAACATGTGTCTCACCCTCCAGGGCTGTGGGAGGGTCAGGAGGTTGATGTATATGAAGTGGCCAATGAGGCCTGAATAGATGAGGCCTAATAGACAACAAGCTTGTCCTTCCCATCCTTCCCTAACTGCCCTCTTGCCTGGACCCAGTTCCCTTTGTCCCCTGCTACCCTCGACTCTCCACCCCCTTGCAGGTAGCAGAGCTGAAGCAGGAGCTGAAGTTGCGGTCACTGCCTGTCTCGGGCACCAAAACAGACCTGATTGAGCGCCTGCGCACCTACCAAGAACAAGTCAGCCCTGCGCCAGGAGCCCCCAAGGTCCCTGCTGCCACCTCCATCCTGTCCAAGGCTGGCGAGGTGGTGGTAGCCTTTCCTGCAGCCCGGCTAAGCACGGGGCCTGCTTTGGTGGCAGCAGGTCTGGCCCCAGCTGAGGTGGTAGTGGCCACAGTGACCAGCAACGGAGTGGTAAAATTTGGCAGCACGGGCTCCACACCCCCCGTGTCTCCCACTCCCTCAGAGCGTTCGCTGCTCAGCACGGGCGATGAGAACTCCACACCTGGCGACACCTTTAGCGAGATGGTGACATCACCACTGACCCAGCTCACCCTGCAGGCTTCGCCATTACAGATTCTTGTAAAGGAGGAGGGTCCCCGTGCTGGGTCCTGCTGCCTGAGCCCTAGGGTGCGCACAGAGCTGGAGGGGCGTGACAAGGACCAGATGCTGCAGGAAAAGGACAAGCAGATTGAGGAGCTGACGCGCATGCTCCGGCAGAAGCAACAGCTGGTGGAGTGGCTCAGGCTGCAGCTGGAGCAGGAGAAGCGGGCCCAGCAGCCGGTGCCGGCCCCCACGCCTCTTGGCATCCCAGTGAAGCAGGAGAACAGCTTCTCCAGCTGCCAATTGAGCCAACAGCCTCTGGGGCTTGCTCACCCCTTCAGCCCCAGCCTGGCAGCCCCTGTTTCCCACCACGTAGATACTTGTGCCCTGGTGCCCCCTGCAGTGGTGGTGAAGCAGGAAGCCGTGTTGTCTGAGCCAGAGCCAGCCTGCACGCCCCAGCTGCTTCTGGGCCCACAGGGCCCCAGCCTCATCAAGGGGGTCACACCTCCCACTGTCATCACTGACTCCACAGGGACCCACCTTGTCCTCACTGTGACCAATAAGGATGCAGACAGCCCTGGCCTGGCCAGTGGGAGCCCCCAGCAGGTACCTGGGTGTGGGAGGTGCAGGGGACACAAGTGTGTGTGAAGTTACTTCTCATGACAGCCCGGTTTAGGGGTGCCCCATGGCCAGGCAGGCTGGCCTTGCTTTCTTTAATCTTTTCTTCCACTCTGCGAAATGAGGAGCCATCCTCATGTCACCAAGGAGGGTACTAAGACCTGCCCATGACCCCTTAGCCATGAGAGTGGAGTCATCATTGAATGCCCACCTCCTCTGACTATTGATATGACAACATTTCTGTACCCTGGCAGAGGGCTCCTAAGCAGCTCCCACCCAGGCTGGGGTCCCACTCCTGTTTCTGCTGCATACGTATGGGACAGGACCCCAGATAAGGGTCAAGGAGGGGCTGTAGGTTCAGCTCTCTGGCCTGGGATCTGGCTTGGGGCTGCTGGGCTGAGCCTGGTATAAGCTTCACTCCGCTTTCTCACCTCAGAAAAGCACCAGCTATCCCACACCACGGTGTCACCAGTAGCTAGCTCCCTGCTGCTGCCACCTTCACAGCCCAGAACCTCCACCCAGCCTGCTTTAGGTTTTGTGTAACTTCTCAGCCCTGAAGAATTCTAGGGTGGTGGGGACACTGACAGGAACCAGGCACCTCAGGATGGGAGACAAGGGCCCTGAGCAGCTTCAGGCAGAAAGGGAAGAGGGGGAATCAGTCCAGAGCCCTTCTCTCTGTCCCATGTGACTTGTACCAAACCCAAGGCAGCCGGCAACGCCATGCCTATCCCATCTACTGTAGTAGGGTTGGAGGTCAGGGCCAGCCTGTATCTCTTCTTCCCCAATGGCGTCCATGAAAGCTTTCTGAAAGCCAGTGTAGCTGTTCTGGCCTAGAACATAGGCGGCTTCCACCTGTGCTCCTTGAGTGTGCAGGGTCCTGGGCCTGCTTCCCTCACCTCAACTACTGCTTCTTTCACTGTTCTTGTCCAACCCTTGTCCCAGCCTGGTTCTCCAGCCCCTGGACCTCCGGCCCAGATGGACCTGGAGCACCCACCACAGCCCCCCTTTGGGACCCCCACTTCTCTGCTGAAGAAGGAGCCGCCTGGCTATGAGGAAGCCATGAGTCAGCAGCCCAGACAGCAGGTGAAGAAGGTAGACTGAGGCCTGGCCAGGGTGGGCATTTGCATAGGCTGCTGGACTGGGTTCCCATAGTTCCCGAGTCCAGCTGGAGGACAGGGACGGGCAGGAGCATCTTATAAGGTCACAGAGGCCTTGGGGAGTGGGCCATTTTGGACAGGTATGCCAGGGTTTGGTCTGATGGAGTAAATGTGGACTCTGGAGCCTAGTTCAGGATGATGGGCTCTTCGGGCTGCTATCTCAGGGGCAGAAAGAAAGAAGGCCTGAGCCCTGAACCTGGCTGGGGGCCTCCTGTTGTAGATTTTCATTCTTTTTTGATTTTTCTCCCACAGGAAAATGGTTCCTCGAGCCAACAGATGGATGACCTGTTTGACATTCTTATTCAGAGTGGAGGTAAAGCCCTGACCCCCGAGCTGCCTCCCAACTTCCTCCATTCTCTATAGGTTGTCTCCAGCCCTCATTAGGTTGATCTATTGTTTTTTGATTGGTTATTGAACACTTACTGAGCAATAGGCCTTTTACTGGGATGCAGCAGGGGCTGAGACAGGTACCGCCTCCAGCGCCTGGGCAAGAAACCTGGGGCAGGGGGTATAGCTTCAACACACATTTGCTTTACCTAGCCCCCAGACTGGCAGCTCTGTCCCTGCAGCCATGGGACATAGCAGTGAGCAACATCGTGAAGGCTTTTTTGTGGAAGATGACAAAATAAGTAAATTATGTTAGGAGTGTTTTGAAAAGGAAGGGAGGGAAGGGGTCTCAGGTGCATGATGGGTGGTCAGTGAGCAGAAGTCAGGGCAAGGGCAGATCACGGGGCCTCATAGGGGCAGGATGTAGGGGCTTTGACTGTGGATGACACCAGAATTCACCACAAAACTGTCTTTGAGCAGAGGATTGTTCTATCTGACAGGACAAGAGCAAGACCACTGTAGTGATTCAGGCCAAAGGCCAGGGGGCAGTATAGCTGGGTGGTAGCAGTGAAATGGAAAAGTCTGGAATCTGGGTGTATTTTGGAAAGCACCAGTTTGATTCCTTATGGATTAGGAGTGTGGCAAGAAGACAGCCAAGGATGACACCAAGGATTTAAGCCTGTCACGAGGATGCAGCTCTTTGATTGCTGGGGGAGCTCTAGTGGGGTGTATGTGGGGGACATGTAAGTTGCAGCCTCAGCTGGGCTTAGCTCTGTCTCAAGACAGAAGGAGCCATGCGGACAGCCCCTGACATCTGGGCTCAAGACAGTAATTGGGGAGTTGTTGGCGTCCAGATTGGCAGTCAGACCATGAGGCTAGATGAGCAAAGAAGGTGGAGCTGAGGACAGAAGCAGATAAGGCAGGGCAATGGGCTGAGGGTGAAATACTGAAGCCAAAGGCTGCTGATGGGTGATCAGGGGATAAGGGGACCAATATCTGATGGCCTTCGGTAACCTTAGCCGGGGTGCTGCTGGGCACTGTGGGCAAGTACCTAAGTATATTGAAGAGGGGCTGGGAGGTGTGGGAAAGAGCAGGTCTGGAGACCTCTCTGCAGAGGGCTTCCTGCACAGGGGAGCAAAGAAAGGGCAGGATGTTTGCATGCCAGTGGGATGATATGGTGATGCAGAAGGACCCTTGAGTGCAGGGTGGGCACAGGGCAGCAGAGGAGGGGTTGGCTTCAGGTTGGAGCCATGGACACAGTCACTGGTGGTAGCTGGCAAGAAGACAGAATGAATGGATGTTCTAAATAATTATTTTAATTATGTCAGTAGGGAGAGGCTGAAGGGAGACAGTAAGGTCAAGTGAGAGCCCAGGCATGGAATTGTCTACTTTAAAATGGTGAATTTTATTTCAAATTGAAAATAAAAGAGCTCAAAAGCTGACATGACTCTTGAGGTCATTGATTCTGATCTTGGGGAGACTCCTTGAATGCCAGGGTCTGCAGTGAGACCTGAGGTGCATTTCTGACGAGGGCAGATGCATTGAGGCTGCTGGGCTGGGAAGTAACTGGGGCAGTTAGAGAGGCCTGGGTGTGAACTAGGAGTTCCCAGTATCCAGACAGGACTGAAACTGGGAGGGATGAGGTTGTCCGGAAATAGAGATACTGTGCAGGAAGTGGAGAGGAAGCAGGCCTTGAGCTCTAGCATTGAAGAGATGGCAAAGGAAGGGAGGGGAACGCTGCCTGCACCCAAAGGAACACTGAGAAATGGTCAAAGACGTGGTGGCAAGGATGCCAGGGAAGGAAGGCATTTGAGTTGGGCGCGCAGGGCTGACAGCATCCTCAGTTGTGGCAGCTGGGCAGGTTGACAGGTCAACTCTGAGGGAGAGCAGCATCCCCAGCTGGGATGGGAGGAGAGTGGGAGGGAGGACAGGACCTAGAGAGTCAGGGGGCAAGCCTGGTGTCTGCATAATTTTTATTGTGGTAAATACACATAAGATTTGCCAGTCTGATAACAATTTTTTTTTTTTTAAGTCTGATAACAATTTTAAATGTATAATTAAGTGGCATTAAAAGTACATCCACTGGGTTGTGCACCCATAACCTTTATCCATTTCTAGAATGTCACCATCCTATATTGACACTTGTTGACCCATTACACAGTAATGCCCCATGCCTCCCTTCCCCCACTCCCTGGTAACTTCCCTTCTGTTTCTGTGATTTTGATTCTCTTAGGGTCCTCATTTAAGAGGAATCTTACAGTATTTGTCTTTTTGTTTCTGGCATATTTCACTTAGCATAGTATCCTCAACGTTCACACATATTGTAGCATATGCCAGAATTTCTTTCATGGCTGAATAATACTTCATCATATGGATGTACACCTGGGTTTCCAATTCTGGTCTACTCTGAGTAATGCTGCTGTGCACATGGGTGTACAAGCATCTGAGTTCCTGCCTTCACTTCTTTTGGGTGAATATCCAGAAGTGGTAGTGTTGGATCACAGGTTTTTGATATTTACCTTTTTGAGAAACCAGAGATACACAGCAGCTGCTCCTTTTCATTAATGTCCGCAGTGTACAGGGTTCAGATTTCTCCATATCATCAACACTTTCTTATTATAGCCATCCTAGTGGGTGTGAAGTGGTATCATTGTGGTTTTGATTTGCATTTTGCTGATGATTGGTGATGTTGAGCATCTTTTCATATGCTTATAGCCCATTTGTGTATCTTCTGTTGGAAAAGTGTCTGCATGAGTCCTTTGCCCACTTTTCAGGTGGGTTTTGTTGAATTATTGGAATTCTTTACTATATATATGAATCACTTATCAGAGAAGATACATGATTTGCATGTCTTTTCTCCTATTCCATGGGTTGTCTTTTCACTCTTAATAGTCTTTTTTTAAAAAATTTTTTTATTTTTATTTTATTCATTTTAAAGAGGAGACACAAAGTGAGAGAGAGAGAGAGAGAGAGAGAGAGAGAAAGGGGGGAGGAGCTGGAAGCATCAACTCCCATATGTGCCTTGACCAGACCAGTGCAGGGTTTTTTTTTTTTTTTTTTTTCTTTACAGGGACACAGAGAGAGATTCAGAGAGAGGGATAGATAGGGACAGACAGACAGGAACGGAGAGAGATGAGAAGCACCAATCATCAGTTTTTCGTTGTGACACCTTAGTTGTTCATTGATTGCTTTCTCACATGTGCCTTGACCGCGGGCCTTCAGCAGACCGAGTAACTCCTTGCCCGAGCCAGTGACCTTGGGTCCAAGCTGGCGAGCTCTTTTTATTTTTTTGCTCAAGCCAGATGAGCCCGCGCTCAAGCTGGCACCCTCGGGGTCTCGAACCTGGGTCTTCCGCATCCCAGTCCGATTCTCTATCCACTGCGCCACCGCCTGGTCAGGCCAGTGCAGGGTTTTGAACTGGCGACCTCAGCACTCCCAGGTCTACGCTTTACCCACTGCGCCACCACAGGTCAGGCTTAATAGTCTTTTGATGCACAAGTTTTAAATTTTTCTGTAGTCCAGCTTTTTTGTTGTTGTTGCCTGTGCTTTTGTTGTCATAACCAAGAAATTTTCATCAAATCTAATGTCATAAATATTGCCCCCCCCATGTTTTCTTCTAAGAGTTTGGTAGATTTAGCTCCTACATCAGGTCTTTGACCCATTTTGAGTTAATTTTTATACCTGGTGTAAGGGTCCAAATTCAGGTCTTAATCAGGCCTGGTTTATGACACCCATTCACTTTCTTGATTGGCAGAAATTTCAGCAGATTTCAAGGAGCCACCAACTCTGCCAGGGAAAGAGAAGCACCCCTCGACAGCAGCCTGTGGGTCACCCCTGACCACACAGTCCCCACCCTCTGCTGAGCCTCCCCAGGCTGCTCTGCCTCTGTCAGCTTCACCTGCCCTCCCTGGGCGCCTGGAGGACTTCCTAGAGAGCAGCACGGGGCTGCCCTTGCTGACCGGAGGACATGAAGGGCCAGAGCCCCTCTCCCTCATTGACGATCTTCATAGCCAGATGCTGAGCAGCTCTGCCATCCTGGACCACCCTCCCTCACCCATGGACACCTCAGAATTGCACTTTGCCCCTGAGCCCAGCAGCATGGGCCTGGACCTGGCCGATGGCCACCTGGACAGCATGGACTGGCTGGAGCTGTCATCAGGTGGCCCCGTGCTCAGCCTGGCCCCACTCAGCACCACGACCCCCAGTCTCTTCTCCACGGACTTCCTTGATGGCCATGACTTGCAGCTACATTGGGATTCCTGCTTGTAGCTCTCAGGTTTGCCAGGGGACTAGAGGGGCTACAAGTCGGGGAGCTTTGGGAACTCTAGGGAGCTGTCTGAACCAGCCTCTGTGTCATCATGAGTCCTGACAACCACAGGCCCGGCTTTTCCCTCCCTGGCCAAGGCTCAGCCAAGAGAGAAGCTGCTAAGCAGAAGCTCTGGGTCCACCCCGGGGTTTTGGAAACCTGGACAGGCCAGGGGCATTCTATTTGACCTCCTTTTGTGAGGTTGGAGGTACCCTGTCTGGCTGCAGTTTACTCAGGTGGGAGAGGTGTGAATCTCTTTCTCTTCCCTGCAAGGAAAGAAATGAGTTGGGCCTCTACCACCTCATTCCCGGTGATATCCACCCCAGGCTTCTGGGGTTGGGGAGGGGGCTGCCATGTTAGTGTCTTGGTGTAGTGTAACCACTTAGTGGTTGGTGGCAAACGTGTTTTGTACAGGTGTACATATCTCTATATTATATATCGCCATACACATGTATACACATATATTTTTTGGGGTGCGAGATGGATGCAGCTCCCTCCCATCCTACTGTGCACATACAGAAGGGCCTGGAGGCCACTGCTCCACCCGTCACGTGTGTTTGACATGTAGACACCCCATCACAGCCTGTACCCTATCTGTCCTGCTCCTTATCAGTGCCATGAGGGCAGAAGTGCTTTCTGGCCACCTGCCCACATTCCGTCCTGCTGCCTCACTGCAGCCAGTGACCCTGGGACAGCAGGGGCATTAGCCCTGTAATGAGGCCAGAAGTGGTCCTTAAGCTATGCCTTCTTCCTGGCCTGGGGCTCGGCCTGTCATTGTCATTATTAGGGGTTTGGGGAGGGAGTCACCAAAACCAGTGCTGGGGGAGAGGTGGGGAAGCTGTGTGAACTTTTTAAAATAAAAACAAAAACACCAGCTTGTTAGTCCATCTTGTTCAATCTTTGGAAGTGGTGGGGAGTACGGCTGGGCTCCAGGTGTTCAGCAGCTGGGACTATACCATAACCACACCTTTCAAGACAGGCTGGCCATTCTACACCATTCCAGAAGAGGTAGAACCTTGAACGTACAGCTTTATAGCCCCAAATGGACTGAAGACAGAGGTGAGGTGCTTTCTCAAAGAATTTATTTACAAACCAAAGCGGCCAAGGAGCCTTGACCCACAACCCTTCCCTTCCTGAGCAAAAACTGATGGCAGTACAAGTAATGAAGTTGGGAGGAATGGAATGAGCCGGGCCCACCTTCTTGGCTGCTGCCACCCACTGCCCTGTAGTTGATCTCCCTACCATGGTGCCAGGCCAAAGTTCCAGTGTCTCCCTTTGATCCCTCAGCTTGGGTTAGGTCCACACCAGAGCCTCCATCCCAACGCAGGCCAGTGCTGTTGTTTTCTTGCTTGAGGAAGGAGCTGCTCTAGTAGCTGGCAGGTTGGGAGAGGCCTGGGCCTGACAGGGCCACTGGAGTAAGGGTGTCACCCATCTATGTCCCAGCTGAAAAGGTGGTGCTTCACCAGCATGTCCTGGACACCCTCCTTCAGGGGCTTCTTCTCCTCCTGCACACAGGGACAGCCCCTCACTGTCAAGGGCCACACAGCAAAGAAGCCGGACCAGAGTGGTTCTTACAGATCATGCCAGCACTCAAGTGATACTACCAAGAGTGCTGGCCCTGCCTCAGCCACCCAGGAAGGGTTTGGACTGATCTGCCAACATACCCACTCTAGCCTCTTCAGAAGGAAGGCAGGTTGCTGGGCTGGGAACCAACCCCAAGCACCCACCTCTCTCTTTGCAGGAAGTTCCCAGTCCTGGGAGAGGCTAAAGGCAAAGCAGCAGAGGACACTGGAGGGGAAGAAAGGGAGGCTGTCAGTCACCTCAAGTTGGCTCTTTCCACCTACCTACCTCCAGAGCCACTAGGCCTGGGCTCTAAAAGTCCAGCCATAGGGGTAGGGTCCTCACCGGAGCTCACACTTGATCTGGACCCAGCCAGGGCTGCGCAAGAAGGACCAGGGCTGGTACCACTTTTCCACGGTTGGTAGGCTGGAGCAGAGCACCTCCAGCCACAGGTGTAGGACTTGCTCACTGGGGATGGGGAAAAGAGTAAGGCCATCCACAAGCTCTTCTAAGGACCACAGGTGGGCTCTACCCTCTGGTGCTTGGCTAGGCCATCTCCACTCCAGGGCTCCTTTAGCCCCAGGCCTTTTCCCTCTACTTCTCAGCCTCCTCAGGTGCCCCCAACTCTCTTTACCCTCAGCCCCTCACTCCAGCTCTCCCACTCTGGGACCCACTGTCCCCACACCCTCAGTCCTGTCACAGCTCTTTCTTCTACATCTGAGACAGCTACCACCTCCTGCCAGTAGCCCTACCCCTGCTGGTCAGTCCAGGAATGAAGCACATATTTGCCAGCCTGATGGGGCCACAGCCACATTCTGAGCTAGTCTCTGCAGGCATCTGTCTCTTCAAACTATCCCTTCTCCCACCTCAAGTGGCAAGTCCAGAGACATCTCATTCATCCAGGCTTGCCTGAGCCTCTCAAATGCCCAAGTCCCCTCAGGCAGGCCCTCTCACTCGCTGCAGTAGCCTCATTTCTGAGTAGCCCCTTTACCAGTCACCTTGCTAAAATCTGCTTTGTAAAACCGCCAAGTGCCTTTCTCAGCCACAAAGCAATAGCTGGTCTTGTGCTGGAGTAAGGCGTTTTGGGAGTCACCCTTGCCACTTTCCGTTTGTGTTTCCAAATCCTGCGGGTTCTGGAAGGCCTGATTTGATTGGACTGTCATGTTCGTAGCAGGCACAGACACTCACTTGAGTCCCACGCAGATGAGAGAGCGGAGCTTGACATCCATTTGTGCTTGTGCAGCGTCATGGGTCACATTCACAGACTGCACGGCCTGGGAGGACACAGCTGTCACTCAGATACCCCCAGCTGCCAGCCCAGGAGCCAGGCCCACCTGTGGCCCCACCTACCCGATAGAGCAGCTCCTCTGGGGTTAGAACTTTGCCATCTTCATCCAGCCTGGGGAAGAGGGGGAGCAAAGTTGCTAGCGCTGCCACGTCCCTCTCCCCCGCCACAAGGCTGCCAGGAATCCCTGCCAAGGCAGGATACTGGGGCCCAGTTACCTATATGTCTTACACAGCACCAGGCGAGAATACACTGAGTCGAAATCTCTCTCCACCTCCCGGCCCGCTGCCTGGGGAGCAAGGGGACAGTGCCAGGGACAACAGGGTATGTCCCAGGTGACCTCACCACCCCATGAGCTCCTGTCACCAGTTCTATAGAGCCAAGGGACCTGGAGAAAAGGACAGTGGGGGACATGGGTCTGGTCACTGACTCACCTCCTCAATAAACAGCCAGGGGTGGCAGGCGCCCCCGAGTAGGGATGGCTTCTTCAGTCCATGTTCAAACAGGGCCTTGAGGGCTGGGCAGAGGGTCCCTCGCACAAGGTCCGTGACTCCCTCAGTCACAGCATCGTCCCCCGCAATGGAATACTGATGGTGGGGGACGGGGTCTGAGAGGCCAGCCACCCTTTCCCTGTCCTCACATACTGCCAAAAGCCAGAACTTGCTTAGGACATAGGCCCTGTGCAGGCCTTGCCAGGGTGGAGGCAGGGCAGCAGCTCCCAGGAGCAGCCCTACCCTATGCCCCTCTTACCTCTTTGCTCCGTTCATCCAGGACTTCAACAAACTTGGCTGGAAACCAGCCTGTGGGAGAGGCAGGGTCCTGTGAGGAGCCTAGTGTCCCCACATTCACCCCTTGGGGCTGAGGACAGACTCAGCTTAGTTCCTGGGGAGGGGAGGGAGGTGGGGAGGGAGGAGAGTGGAAAGGGGTGGGGAGGGGAGGGAGGTGGGGAGGGAAGAGAGTGGAAAGGGGTGGGGAGGGGAGGGGGGATACAGCCAAGAGTGGCCAGCCTCAGTGCCCAACCCATTTCCCCCAGCTGGAGATCAGACCTCACCTCTCAGGCCATTCAGCTCCCCCACCCAGCAGTGCTCATCCTTCTGAGAAACAATCTACAGAGGAAAAGAACAGGATGCAAACCTTTGGTTTCCTGGGCCAAGTGCTTCACACACTGGTTTCATCTTCAGCCAGGCCAATCTGGCTGCATACAGCCTCTGGGCCAACAGGTGGCAGGACCAATGGCACCTGCTTCCAGCCACCAGGCTCCACCTGTCTTTGAGCACCCGCCTGCTGAGCCTTGCCCCACACACCGTGATGATGTCATTCTTGCGGAAGCCCAGCTCATCATCGTCATGGCGTTCAAAGTCCAGCAGGGCCTTGGCCCGGCGCCGGTGGCTGCGTGAGCAGGCCACGTAGTTTTCGTGGTCCCGCTGGTGACTCTCCATGCTGTAGTCTGGGGTTAGCTCCTGGCAAAGTAGTGGAATGCGCCTCAGGATGCGGCTGAGAAAGAGCCTCCAGTCCAGCCACTGGGTACAGGACTAGGAGACCACGACTCACCACATTACAGTTTTTGGGGTCAGTGCACTGGAAGTGGTGTGCCACGCGTAGGATAGCTTCCCGGAGATCAGCCACCAGTTCTGTCTGCTTGATGTTCTTGGCCTTGAGTGCCTCCAGGTCATCCTCCCCTAAGAAGTCCAGAAAGCTGTGGCAGCCATGGCTTTTGCCTGGCCCCCTTCCCATCTTCAGGGAAGCTCAGAGTCCACCCCGGGGTATGAGGTCTTTACTGCTCCCCATCCCAGGCTCCAAGAGCTTAGATTCAGCTGGTGGGGAAAAAGCCACTGGGTGGGCCCAGCTGCATATGGCACAGTGCTCACCGAAGAGCAGGGAGGTGATACCAGACTTCCTCCGCTGCGTCCTGCGACGAACTACCTGCAGGCATGAGAGTGGTCAGTGGCAGGAGGGCACCTCAGCACCAGAGGAAGGTAACAGAGATCTGTGAGGCAGTCCAGGGCCTGTCATGTGTGCTACACCATGGGAAATGGCCTTGGAGGCTGGCTCAAGGATCAGAAATGTACTGTCCGTCATCCCACAGCAGTGGTCTGCTGGATTCTGCCTGGCCCTGGGTATTGAACTAGGGAAGTAGTGGCAGTGTGGGGAAGGGGTCTCACTCTGGGCTTCCTCAAAGGACCCTTACACTGTGGGTAAAGCAGGGCCTCCTCTCTCACGGGCCCACCTGAGAGAGGTTGGCAGTGGTGCTGGTCCCCAGAAGCTGGCTCTGGTCTGCAATTAGGTAGGCCAGGTGCTTGCGGCGCTGAGTCTCCACAGCCATGTCAGTAAGGGAGCTGGCCAGCCGCATGGCCTCCCCTAGCAGCAGCTCCGCATCCTCAATCTGTGAGGGTATGTCTGACAGAGTGTTGAAAATAGAGGCTGAGTTCTCTGACTGGATCAACTCCTCCTCCTGGGCCATGTGAAAGGAAGGAGGGGAAGTCACTGCCTGGCCCCAGGCCCACAAGCTGACCCCACTCACCATCCCCAGGCATGGGTGACTTCCTGGATGATCAGTGGAGCACAAGGAGTCCCTGGCCCCAGGAGACTACCCCACCCTACCCCACCCCCAGGGGCTCTCAGGAGGGGCCAGGACTCAGGCCACTCGATGCTGAGGCCTGGACCCCACAGCATCTCCCAGAGGAGGGGCATTGGGACAGCTGCATCTGGCACACAGGGCTCATCTTCAGCTGGGGAACTGAGCAGTGTAGCCCCGGGGGGAGTGGGGGCTGCAGCAGCACCTTGAGGCCCAGCATGCCCAGTGTGGTCTGGAAGAGTACCAGGGAGCCCTCGTAGAAAAACAGGTCCCAGAGACGCAGCAGCAGCTTGATGTGTACCACGCTGGCAAAGGCCGTGAGGAACCAATGTAGTGTGATTAGGGACAGCTCTGTGAACACCAACCAGGGACAGTGGCATAAAGTAGTCTGAGAGAAGGGACACCCCAGGCACATGAGCTCAGGGAAAGGTGAAAAATACTTCCCAAAAAGCTTAAGAGGTCCACCCTGCACCAAGGGGAGGAGGAGACAGGTGTCGGGGTGTCAGAGAACAAGACTGCGAGTGCTGTGTCCATGGGCTGCTCTTACCGATGTCGTGCTCCTGGAGCAGCTTGTCTAAGCGAGGCAGGTACTGGACGATGAGGTGCCGCAGGACCCGCTGGTCTGTCTGGACGCCCAGCAGGGTGGTGCTGAAGTAGGAGGCAGGGAGCAGGTCCTCGATGATGGTGCACATCATCCAGAAGGCGTCCTCCTCCTCCAGAAACAGCAGGAGGCAGGCGGCCACCTGACCAGGGCAGGGGGACAAGGGGCGGGACTTGACCCAGGTCTCATACAAATTAGAAACAGCACTCACTCTGAGGGTCATGCTGTCGACTGTGTGCCGTTCCTCAAGGTTACAGCCACATTTGGTTGCCCCAATCCTCCTTTAGGGACTCCCGCCTCTACCCCTGCTTCCTGTCCTACTGCCCTGGATGGTGAGATCGTTTGTCCCTGGGGGCCTGGAGAACACCACTGGGACAACCCCTGCCCTTCCCAGGCTGTGCTCACCATGCCTGTGCCCTGGCAGTAGCCAATCTCTGGGTAGAGCCAGGCCAATGCTCGGAGAACCCTGCGCAGGCGGGGCACCCCGATGCTGCTCACGCTGGCGAAGCACGCGTTGCCGGGCATGGTGCGGAGCAGGTCCTTTTCGATCTGTCAGCAGCCCGCCCACAACAAGACCCTATGAGACACAGCTGCAGGCTGCAGGCCCACACCCGCCACATTGCTGACACCCTGAGACCTGAGAGGGAGGTTAAGAGACCCCTGTGTGGGATACAACCCAGGTGGGCTTCTCTCCTAGGAATGGGGACTCCTTGTGCGCATCCTTTCAGGATGGGAGCCTAGCTAGTGTGTAGTTGACTCTGAGATTCACCCAGGGAACTTACAAAAATAAAATGACAGATTCCCTTCCTTCAGGTCAGAACCAGGGCATAAGAATCTCTGGAATGAGGCCAAGAGATTTGTATTTAAAATCTCCAGGTCACCTGACCTGGTGGTGGCACAGTAGGGAGTGTTGACTTGGGATGCTGAGGACCCAAGTTCAAAACCCTGAGGCTGTCGGCTTGAGCATGAGCTCATAGACACTCATGCAGCTGGAGCCTCCTCCCTACCCCTCGTCAAGGCACATATTGAGAAAGCAATCAATGAACAACTAAGATGCCACAATTACGAGTTGATTCTTCTCATCTCTCCCTTCCTGTTTTTCTAGCTTAAAAAAAAAAATCTCCAGGTGATCCTAATGTGCACCTGGTTAGATAGCCTTTTTGATCATTCTCCTTGCTGCCTACAGAGAACCCAGGAGGGAGCCAGACTGCCGCAGGCACACATTTGGGGGTGAAAGGACTGCCCAGGGCTGCCATGCAGCCACTGTGCTCTCCCAGCAACCCTGGCTATGAGACCAACAAGGGAACTTCCGTGACCCCAGGCAAACCACCACCTGCTTGTAGGACCACCCACAGTTCTTGAGGGCCCCTGTGCCACCCTGGCTCACCTGTTTGGCAGCAATGGTCTCATCGTTGGAGCTGTTCCTCACGATCTCTCTGTAGGACAGCTCAGAGTTCCTTTTCTTCTGCAAGGCCCCGGAGAGCCGCATCCACAGCTGAGAAGGGGAACAGACAAGCACTCAGTCTTTGGTGGGACACCAGAGCCCTCTGTAGTCCAACCTCCATGGCTTCACCTGTGGCCTCATGCTGTGTGGGATGCCAGCCAGCACAAGGGAGCGGAGCTTCTCTGAGCGGGGCAAGGAGATGGCAATCTTGTCCCAAGTGAGATCACCCACATCATGATTATGGGTGAACTCCAGATGGGCCTGCCACCGCAGCCGTTGTGGGGGGTCCTCCATCAGAGACACGGCTGGCAGCCTGTTGGAACTGGGGTCAACATCATCTGCCAGGAGAGCACCCAGGGACAGGACAGTGAGTGAGGAGGAAAACATCTCTGGGCTTCCAGTCCAGGGCCTAGATCCACTATAGCAATCCAGAGCCACAGTTCCCAGGACCCAGCAGCACACAAACCAGCAAATCCAAGCTCTTCACTCTCTTTCAAACCTGCCCCTCTGCCATCTCTCCCAGATCCACAAACCCACCTCCATTCTCCAGATACTCAGGCCTAACCCTCAGAACCACCTGTGTCTTCTCCTCTACTTTTACCTCATGGTCTATCCATCACCAATATGGTTGGCCAGGCCGTTAGAGCATAGGCAGAATCTCACCACTGTCTACTGCCCCTGTCTAAGCCATCACCTTTCTTCTGCATTACTCCACAGCCTTCATCCCAGTACACCACTGCCTGCCTAAAAGCAATCCTCCGCACGGCAGAGTGCCCTTGAAGACACAAGTCAGACCATGTCACTCTGCTCAGAGACCTCTAGTGCCAACCACTCACCCACCCACCTCAGACATGCAGAAGGCTCTATGACTCACCTCCTCCTGTCCAGTTCCTGTCCTCATCTCCTGCCTTCCTCTTGCTTCCTCCACTCCATCTATTACCCACCAAATTCACTCCCACCCCAGGGCCTTTGCATTTACTGTTCCTCTTCCTTGGGTATACTCACTGTCTCCCTCCTAGCCTCAGATCAAATGTCTCCACATTTGAAGAAGCCTTCCTTCACCACCTTATATACACATCCTGCCTCCTGTCCTCTCTAGTTCCCGAACCTTTTCATAGCTCTTCTTGACCCCAGCATATATTTTTATTGCCGGGGAACTCCACAAGGCCAAGACCACCTTTGGTTCTGTTCAAGGCACTGGGGATGCTGCAGTGTCGACAGGACAACAGTTGGACTCCTGAAATGCTTGGGTCAACCTGGATGAAGCTTTCTTTCAGTGCCACCTGGCAATCTCGGTGTAAGTCAGCCCCACAGAGAGCCTCATCCTAAAGCCACTCTCACAGACTCAGCTTTATAAAACTTCAGCTTTAGTGAATTTACATGCAGTAAAATGCACAAATTTTAAGTGTATAGTTTGGTGAATATCAATAAATGTCTAATGATTTTCCCCATCAAGATACAGAATATTTCTATCATATTATTAAAGTCACTGAGTTCCTCTCAGGCCCAGCTTTTGACTTCCAAATACCTGCCTGCAAACTACAGAACAAAGAAAACTTACCATATTTCCCTATGTATAAGATGCACCCTTTTCGAAAAATTTGGGGTCTAAAAACTGGGTGCGTCTTATACAGTGCTTATAGTTTTTTTTTACTTGCATTTCCCGCTTTTTTGTGCTTGTTTTAAAGCTCATTGTTGAAGACTGATTCGTCATCAGACACAGATGAGGACAAGATAATGGATGGGAGTTTCTGATAGTGATGAGTTGTATGAATTTTATAATGAATAAAACTTGAGTTCAATAACTATATAATACATTTTCTTTTTCAAATTTTGGGCCCCCAAATTAAGGTGCATCTTATACATGAGAGTGTCTTATACATGGGGAAATACAGTATGTCAGAATTGGAAATATGAATGACCTGAAGATGTCTGGTTTCAGCCAATTAAAATCTTCTAGTCACAGTATATCCTTGTGACAGGACATCCTAGGTTCTGGAAAACGGCTTTCCCAATAGCCCACTCGGGAACCAACAGATGTATTTAAAATAGGGAACGATGGATACGGCCTAAGACCCACTTACAGAAGCATGGCTATAAAAAATTATGATAAACCCACTACAATGTGATATTATGCAGCCACTGGAAAAATACACCTTTAAGGAGTTTGTCTTTTTAGCGAGAGAGCCGGAGAGGGGGACAGACAGGAAGGGAGAGAGATGAGAAGCATCAATTCTTCATTGCGGCACCTTAGTTGTTCATTGATTGTTTTCTCATGTGCCTTGACCACAGGTGGGGTGGGTGGGTGGGGGTCCAGCTGAGTGAATGACTACTTGCTCAAGCCAGCAACCTTAGGCTTCAAGCCAGTGACCTTTGGGCTCAAGCCAGCAATCATGGCATCATGTCTATGATCCAACGCTCAAGCTGGATGAGCCCGTGCTCAAGCTGGTGACCTTGGGGTTTCAAACCTGGGTTCTCTTGTGTCGCAGTTCAATGCTCTATCCACTGTGCCTGGTCAGGCTTAAAGAGGTTTTAATTGATAGAAAAGATGCTTATGGTATAATGTTGAAATATAAAAACAATATAGAAACATGTATATGAAGGCAGTGGGGTGTAGTAAAGGATAAACAGGGATAAATATATAGTGACAGAAGATGATTTGATTTTGGGCTCACAAATACGATATACAGTGCACATTTCTATGTACACTTGAAACCTATATAATCTTATTAACCAATGTCACCCCAATAAATATTTTTAAAAATTACAAGTTGGTAGTTACAATATAGTCACAGGGATACAAAGTACAGCATAGGGCAGGGGTCGGGAACCTTTTTGGCTGAGAGAGCCATGAACGCCACATATTTTAAAATGTAATTCCGTGAGAGCCATACAATATGTTTAACACTAAATACATGTAAATGTGTGCATTTTATGTAAGACCAACACCTTTAAAGTACAGTAAGTCTCTGAATTCTTTTTAATAACATTGTTATGCTGTTGTTAACCAATGATGAATAAAGTACTTCTTACCATTAATGTGACTTCTGGTGCTGCATGGTTTTGCTGATGGCTTTGTAGTCTGGTTGATACATGGTGAGGTTAAGCTTCATGCAGGCGTTGAGACTTCCATCCGTTAAACGTGATCGTAGGTCGGTCTTAACGTTCTTTAGATGTGAGAAAGACTGCTCACATGCATACGTAGAGCCAAACATTGTTAGTATAGCAATACTCACAAGCTGCTGTGTGTGGTATGTGATGGGAAGCGCGTTCCAAGTTTTGACAATCAGCTGGTCTGGGGTTGAAGTTATTTCATTTCTTCCCACTCGTGTTTGCTCGCGAACTCTGCTTGCTGTCATGCAAGTCTTTCCAAATCTTCATTCAGTGACTTGAACTTATTCACCCACATGTCTGAGGCCTTCAGATCAGCAGCTTGTAGCTCAAAATCTCTGACGGAGACACCAGGGATTTAACTCAGGTCGGCGCTGTCCACTGCACACTCGTGTGGATGGGTGATGAATTTAAAAGGACAAGTGCGCTCACGAAATTCTCCAAAGTGCGCTTTGAATGATTGCAGGAGATTAGATGTGAAGCCCGCTAGCTGCTGGAGATCAAGATGTTGAGCAGGGTCACTTGCTGTGCATGCATCTTTAAACTCTCCCAGTTTTTCAAAGTGTAGTAAACGACCTGTTACAATACCAGTGATGAAGAGTTCCAGCTTGTTTTCAAATGAAAACACTGCTTGTTGAAGGGATAAGACTGTATTTCCAATGGCTTGCATTTTCACATTGAGCTGGTTCAGATGTTCAGTCATGTCCACGAGATAGTAGAACTTCAGGAGCCACTCAGTGTTAGCTAACTCAGGATGCTTGACGTTTTTCATTTCAAGAAAAGTCCAGATTACGCTCAGAAAAGCTGTGAACCGGCTGAGCACCTTCCCTCTTGAAAACCAACACACATTGCTGTGCAGAAGCAGACCAGGATAATTATTCCCAACTTCATCCAGCAGTGTTTTAAACTGGCGATCATTTAAAGCTCGGGCAACAATAAAGTTGACTACCTGAATGACCAGCGACATCACCTCACCAAGCTGCTTGCCACATATCTGAGCACAAAGCGCCTCCTGATGTAGGATGCAGTGAGAACTTAGGATGGGTCTCTTCATGTTCACGAAGAAGCACTACAAATCCTCTGTTTTTCCCCACCATGCACGGAGCACCATCAGTACACACTGAAATAAGTTTTTCCATTGGTAGATTTTTTTTTTTAAGTGAACTCAGTGAAAGACTTGAATAAATCCTCCCCTCTTGTTGTCTCTTTCATAGGCAAAACAGCAAGACTTTCCTCAGGTAGTGTGTCACTGACAGCATACCTTGCAATGACACTGAACTGGGATAAATGGCTTACGTCTATTGATTCATCCAAAGCGAGAGAAAAGAATGGTGCTGCATTTATGTCCTTCACTTGTGTTGCCTCAATTTGATTTGTCATCAAGATGGTACGATCGTGAACAATTCTTGCCGACAGAGGCATGTCTTTTCTTCGTTTGATTATCTTGTCTTTATCTGAAAAGTCGTCAAAAAGTTCATTGGCATGAATGTTTTTGCATACTCCCCATCTGTGAATGGCTTTCCGTTTCTCACAATCGCTAAAGCACCAGCAAAGCTAGCCCAATTCCAGTCACCTTGTTGGGTCCAAACACGGAGTTGCTGCTGACTAGCTTGCACTCTGCACAGTAGCTCTTGACATGCTTTCTTCCTGCTGTCCCCCGCTGGATATTTCGATGCAAATGTAGTATGGTGTGTGTCGAAGTGCTGCTTTATATTTGACTGTTTCATCGATGCAATTTTATAGTTGAATATTAGACACAGTGCAGAACCTGCTCTCTCCACAAAGGCGAATTGCTCTGTCCATTCCTGCTGAAAAGTATGATACTCCTCATCTTTTTTTCTTTAGCCATCTTCTTCGTTAAAAGGGTTTCTGCCATTAGCTGACTACTTGATTAAAAGGAGGGAAGTTTACTTCCTGACCTCACAACGACCCGAGTACGTTATGCATTATCCAATAAAAATTTGGTGTTGTTCCGGAGGACAGCTGTGATTGGCTCCAGCCACCCGCAACCATGAAAATGAGCTTAGGAAATGAATGAATTGTAATACATGAGAATGTTTTATATTTTTAACGTTATTATATTTTTTATTAAAGATTTGTCTGTGAGCCAGATGCAGCCATCAAAAGAGCCACATCTGGCTCACAAGCCATAGGTTCCCGACCGCTGGCATAGGGAATATAGTCAATAATATTTTAATAACTATGCATGGTGCCAAGTGGGCACTAGACTTATTGGGGTGATCACTTCATAAATTACATAAATGTTTACTCATTTGCTGTACACATGGCAAACTAATATAATACTGAATGTCAATTGTAATTGAAAAATTTTTAAAAATTTTTTAGGGTAAAAGAAGAAGAAAGCCATGTATATAAGTATATATTCATATAAACACAAAGCCAGAAAACGAGAACACTAAATGTAAGCAGCTATCTTCAGGTTGCGGGATTTATAGGTTAATTTGTATTAACCTTTATATTTCTCTTTATTGTTTGACTTCTCTACAAGGAACATTACCTCTATTATTATATGAAGATTAATAGAATTAATCTCAAAACAATCACCGGTCTCCACACAGAGCTGATACTTGAACAACGCGTTAGGGACACCATCTGTCCTTGCAGTCAAAAATTCGTGTGTAAATTAAGTCAGCTGTCTGCATACACAGATTGCCAACCTCCACTGACCCGTGAACACTTGGATTTGTTTTGTTTTTAAAGAATTTTTTTCTTTTTTTAGATTTTATTTATTCATTTTTAGAGAGAGAGAGTAGAGAGAAAGAGAGAGAGGAGAGGGGGAGGAGCAGGAAGCATCAACTCCCATATGTGCCTTGACCAGGTAAGCCCAGGGTTTTGAACCAGCAACCTCAGCATTCCAGGTCGATGCTTTATCCACTGTGCCACCACAGGTCAGGCGAACACTTGGATTTGAACAATGCAGGTAAACTGAACTGCATAATAAAATCACTGGAGCTGGGGTGCTCCCCAAGGACACCTGCAAGATTACACAAAAGGGGCTCAAACTTACCTTCTTTGTCCACCCGGAAACCAAACTCGTCATAGTAGAACTCTTGTTGCTCCACTGACTCTTCCTTCTAGAACCAGGATTAGGAAGTCAGTCATACAGCATACACTCTAGGACCACAGGTTCTGGGAGATGCCACCCATGACGCTGCCTGCTGAAATTCACCCAGCCTTCAAGACTCAGATCAAAGGCCACCCTTCCTTTTGAATTCTCCAGCATTTTCGTTTTCTCCAGAGGCCAAACACAATAAGATCAAGGCAAGAAACATGTCTCATGCATTTATGTCCCCCTTAATATTGAGCACAAAGTGCCATCATGCTCCAACCTAATGAATGAGCCAGAGAGGACATGGCAGTAGGATGCCATCCTTTTATGATGGTGGCCCCTGACCCTGTGTGAATGGGGATCCATGGCCACCCACTGGACCTGCAGCAGCAGGTCCCTTTCAGACAATAACCTAGGAACATAGCCACTGGTGTTTGGCTGTTATAATTGCTGTACCTGTGTGTACTTGGCCAGGATCTCCTGGGGCCACATGCTTGGAGTCAGGGCTGAGAATGGACCAGAGGCAGAGGGTATGTGGCTTCCTGAAATCAAAGAAAACAAGAAATAGGAGATGAAGACAATGCAGAGCATTCAGGTAAAAGTCGAGCTGAGATCTCCAACTCCCACTTCAAGAGCTCTAGCATAAAGGGGCTGACTGCACCACCTAAAGTAAGAAGGGTGGGGAGAAGTAGAAACCCAGAAATGTACAGATTTCTGGAGAAAGGAAAATTAAAAAGCAGCATGTTACAAAAAACACCGAACTCCATCTCCTTGCCTTTTTCCACCAAGAGTGAAGATTTTCAGTTGGAAGGAAGGAAGAGGACAGAGACTCAGGGAAATGAGTCGAGAAGAGAGCTATTAACCCTCCCAGGAGTCCCCACAGAAGACTCCCTCCTTCCTCCACCTCTTACCCAGATGGTCTTGACCCTCAAAAGTATGTGAAAAACAAGCCCGGTTCACCCTACCCGGGTGGGTTCTCATGGATAACAGCTGCCCTTCATTCTGCAGAGCCTCTCACCCCATTTCCAAGCCCAGGTCCCTGCCTCCCACCTGACATTGTATGGAGAGATGAGGCAAGTCTTCAGGAGATCCAGATGTAGAAGTTTTTCTATCCTAATATCTCACAGCTGGAAGGCTCCTCAGGCTTCATTAGGTCCAGAAACATCTGCTCTGGCAGGAAAGCAAAGGGGAAAGTCATTCTGAAACCGCCCCTCCTTTGAGTCCTTCCCTCCCACCACTCTGATCTTGCTGGCCCAGAGGTAGTTGGGAGGGAAGTCCTGGCCACTGTTCAACAAGGAAAGGAAAAAAATCACACTTGAAAAAAGGCCTCCTTTTCTGAACATTTCATTTGAGACAGAATATACTTTGAAGAAGCTACAAAACCAATGTTCTCAACAGCTCCGTGAGCCAAGGGGAGTGTCCATTCAGTTCCCATATTAAGGAAGAAGTGCATCACACATACAGACTTCCTAATGTCCTATGCTCAGGCAAATGTTTTTTAAATCAGGCCTGTGGTGGTGCAGTGGATAAAGTGTCGACCTGGAATGCTGAGGTTGCCGGTTCAAAACCCTGCACTGGTCTGGTCAAGGCACATATGGGAGTTGATGCTTCCAGCTCCTCCCCCCTTTCTCTCTCTCTCTCTCTCCTATCTAAAAATGAATAAATAAAAATGTTAAAAAAAAAAAAGAAACTAAAACACTCTACCACCCAAACCTCTGTGTACAGGTTTTCCTGAGCCAGAATCTTTGAGGAATCTTTTTAGATAGAGTATAATATGAGTGGATACTTACACTTTCCAACACCAACACATCTCACTTCCTCCAAGAGTCTGCTTTACCACATTTTCCACTAACAGTACAGCTGGGAAACTAGGAAATTGCAATCTAATTCAGGTATCTCCTGTCACTGATTAAACCCGTGCTTCCCTCTCCCTTTTATTGTCCACTTAAAAAATAAGGACACAGTCCATTTTAAAAATGGGCAAAAGATCTGTATATACATTTCTCGAAAAAAGATATGAATGGCCAATGAGCAGGTAAAAAATGCTTGACATCTTTAGTCATCAGGGAAATGCAAATCAAAGCTACAATGAGATACCACTTCACACTCAATAGTACAGCTATAATAAAAAAGATAGTGACTTTCTGACTAGGTGGTGGCACAGTGGATAGAGTGTGAGCCTGATACACTGAGCACTCAGGTTTGAAACCCCGAGGTCACTAGCATGAGCACGGGCTCACCAGCTTGAGTGTGGGATCATAGACATGACCACAATTGTTGCTGGCTTAAGCCCAAAGGTTGCGCTTGAAGCACAAGGTTGCTGGCTGGCTTGAGCAAGGGTCACACACTTGGCTGGAGCAAGGAACATCTAAGAAAGCAATCAATGAACAACTAAGGTGCCACAACTATGAATTGATGCTTCTTCTCTCTCTCCCTTCCTGTCTTGTCTTTCAAAAAAAAAAAAAAAAAGTGATGAGCTGGTGCAGCAGTAGAGAAACTGGAACCCTTGCACATTGCTGGTGGTAATGTAAAATGGTGCTGCTGTGGAAAACACTTTGGCCATTTCTCAAAAGGTTAAACATTGCCCAGGAATTCAATTCCTGGTTATTCACCCAAAACGAATGAGCATATGTCTGCACAAAAACTTGTCCATGGATGTTCATAGCTGCATTATTCATCACAGCTACTAGAAACAACCCAGATGACCAACAACTGATGAATAGGTATACAAAAGGTATGGAATAGCCATATAATGAAATATTGTTGAGCTATAAAAATGAATGAAGTACTGATACTGCTCTAACATAGATGGACATTTAAAACACTATGCTCAGTGAAAAGAAACAGGCACAAGAGAATCAACATTAGATGATTCTATTTAAATGAAATGTCCAGAAGAGGCAAATATACCACAGAAGGTGAATTAGTCACTCCAGGGGCTGAGGGAGAGGGAATTCAGACTGACTGCTAACGGGTATGGGGTTTCTCTTTGGAGATTAAAAATGTTCTGGAATTGCAGTGGTAGCAGTTCCAGAATTATGAGATACTAAAAGCTCTGAAATATACATCTTAAAATGGTACATTTAATAGCATGTGAATTATATCTCAAAAATAAGAAAAAGCCAGCAAGAGGGATTGTTTTAACTTCTTATTTCCAACCTGCTTCTATAGTATTGGAACCAGAAGAATCTATTATTACCCGCTTCAGCTTCAACAGGAATGCAGTTTTGGGGTAGTTTTTTTTTTCTGATTATTAAGCCTTCTACTTCTAACCATGGAATAAAAAGATCTGACTCCATGAAATAAATGTGAGATAAACAGTAGGGGATGTGGTTAAAATATTTAGGACAAGCTGCCTTCTAGTTTTTGAAGTCATATTTACCTAAAACTAAAGAAAAACCTCCTTTTACAGTTTTTCAGGTGACAGGAAGTAAGAGGTGCTGATCATTATTTGGTCACAGCAGCTCTCTAAGTCTTCATGCTATCTGCCACAGAATTCTGGTATTGGGGATTCTGGGTAAATCAAATGGGTCTAGTAAGGAAAATAAAAAAACGGAAAATCAGCCTGACCTATGGTGGCGCAGTGGGTAAAGCATCGAACTAGAATGTCGAGGTCGCTGGTTCGAAACCCTGGGCTTGCCTGGTCAAAGCACATATGGGAGTTGATGCTTCCTGCTCCTCCCTCCTTCTCTTGAAAGTGAATAAAAATCTTTAAAAAAAATAAAAAAGGAAAATCAAACAACTACTTAAAGGGAGCCGAGAGAATGCATTGCCCTGTGGGCCCTTAACTCAAGCATACGTTGAAAAATGGGCATGTGAAAAATCCCACTTCTCTTTAAAGACACACTTGCAAATTTGGCGGCAGAAAAGTCATCTTGCAGCCTGACCTGTAGTGGTGCAGTGGGATAAAGCATTGACCCGAAACACTGAGGTCACTGGTTTGAAACCTTGGACTTGCCAGGTTAAGGCACATATGGGAATTGATGCTTCCTGCTCCTTTCCTCTTCTCTCTTTCTCTCTCTAAAAATAAATAAATAAAAACTTAAAAAAAAAAAAAAAAAGAGTTATCTTGTGGTTCCCAAGGGCAGCTGAGCTGGGTCTTGAACATCTATGCCTGTCTCCCAGACATACCCTGACCATGCCAAGTTTGGGTTAAATACCACCATCGAATCTCTGGTGCCCAACTAGGAGAGCCACTCCCTCCTGCTTCCAGACAAACCCTGCAGAGAACCAGAGAGCAGAATGTGCTTCCCTAACAGGTCAGTTCTGTGTGAGGATAATAATGACAATGTAATGTCTTCCTTCAGTATAACAGGTATGTGGTGAATGATTTGAATTTTGTGCTGGATGGAGCATTACATTTTTTTTTTATGTTAAAGGGACTGAGCTGAAAGATTTTAAAATCATGTTTTTCAATCCCCACAACACATTCTGAAGTAGATTTCTCTATTCATTAGACACAAGAAAATAAGCCTAGGAAAGACTCACTGTTTTCCAAATGTACTCCAAAAACTGCGCCTTCCCACAGAACCGTACTCTCCCACCATCCTGAATGTGGTAGACTACAAGCTGACAGAATCCTTGCAGTTTAGATTTTTGGGGGACAGAGAGGTGTGGGGGACTGGCAGTAAGCTGACAGGGTCCTTGCTGCCCATCCCCCCACCTCATTTGTTTGATTAATCTGCTAAAGCAGAGGTCGGGAACCTATGGCTCGTGAGGCAGATGTGGCTCTTTTGATGGCTGCATCTGGCTTGCAGACAAATCTTTAATAAAAAATATAATAACGTTAGCCTGACCTGTGGTGGCGCAGTGGATAAAGTGTTGACCTGGGAACACTAAGGTCGCCAGTTCAAAACCCTGCACTGGTCTGGTCAAGGCACATATGGGAGTTGATGCTTCCAGCTCCTCCCCCCTTTCTCTCTTTCTCTCTCTCACTCTGTCTCCTCTCTAAAATGAATAAAATAAAAAGAAATTAAAAAATATATATATAAAATAACGTTAAAAATATAAAACATTCTCATGTATTACAATCCATTCATTTCCTAACGCTCATGTTCATGGTTGCGGGTGGCTGGAGCAATCACAGCTGTCCTCCGGAACAACACCAAATTTTTATTGGAAAATGTGTAACTTACTCGGGTCGTTGTGAGGTCAGGAAGTAAACTTCCCTCCTTTTAATCAAGTAGTCAGCTAGCTAATAGCAGAAACCCTTTTGACGAAGAAGATGGCTAAAAAAAAAAAAAAAAAGAGGAGTATCATACTTTTCAGCAGAAAATGGACAGAGGAATTTGCCTTTGTGGAGAGAGCAGGTTCTGCAGTGTGTCTAATATGCAATGATAAAATTGCATCCATGAAACGGTCAAATATAAAGTGGCACTTTGACACACGCCATACTACATTTGCATCGAAATATCCAGAGGGGGACAGCAGGAAGAAAGCATGTCAAGAGCTACTGTGCAGCCTGACCAGGCAGTGGCGTAGTGGACAGAGTGTCAGACTGGAATGCAGAGGACCCAGGTTAGAGACCCCGAGGTCACCAGCTTCAGCGTGGGCCCATCTGGCTTGAGCTAAAGCTTGCCAGCTTGGACCCAAGGTCCCTGGCTCGAGCAAGGGGTTACTCGGGTCTGCTGAAGGCCCACGGTCAAGGCACATATAGAAAGCAATCGCCTGACCAGGCGGTGGCACAGTGGATAGAGAGTCGGACTTCATCTTCCTGAGCCTAGCTGATTGGTTATAGGTGAGCACAGGCCTCAGCTGTGGCAATCATAACACTCAATAGCACTGCCAAAGTGATCAAACCAGATGAGAGCATTTGACCCCAAATAATCTTGGAGGTTTTGAATTTGAGAACCAGAGAGCCAAGGGTCTATTATTCCCTTTGGTGATGGAATTGCACACATACAGGTAGGCAAGGGTAGCTTTATAGTTGTGAGTACATAAAAAAGAGTTTATTCTTCACTAATTATTGTATTGTTTTCCATATGAACAACTGTAAATCTACTTTTTGCCCCACCCTCTATATATACACACACACACACACAAATGTATGTATGTTGGTATAATTATTTGTATACACACACTATTGAATTGTGTATAGAAATATACATGTATGTGTAAATATACATCCTATATTTTTAATAAAATAATGCCAGCAAAAACTAGTTTTGTGATAAAAATACTAGTTCACTCATGAATTGCTATGAATCAGTACATTCCTTTGGGAATGGAATGCCTATAAACATTTCCACATCCTTTATTCAGTAACTGTTATTCTGTAAACTTATCTTAAGGAAATAATTCAATTAAAGCAAAATGATATGTACATGAAAATATTTACTGCATTACCTATATAGCAATAATATGAAATAATTTAAATGTCAAACATTAGTGAAATTCATTGACTTTTGGTATACTGATACAATAAATGTGACTCAATCATTTTAAATTCCAACTATGGACTTCCACATCTGGCCAAGATGGAGTTACAAGGACTGGATTTTATTTTTTAGTAAGAGAAGGAGGAAGAGAGGGAGGGAGGGAGGGAGAGAGAGAGAGAGAGAGAAAGGGGAAGGGAAAGGAGAAAAGGAGGGGAGTGGGAGGGAGGGAGTAGGGGAGAAGAGGGAGGGAGGGGAAAAGAGGGGTAGGTAGAGAGGAGACGGGGAGGAGGAGACAGAGGAGGAGAGAGGGAGAGGAAGAGAGGGGGGAGGAAGAGAGGGAGGAGGAAGAGAGGGAGAGGAGGGAAGAGGGAGGGATAGGGGAGGGGGAAGGAGAGGAGGAAAGAGAGAGAGAGAGAGAAAGACATAAAAGATGAGAAGCATCAACTCATGGTTGTGTCACTTTAGTTCACGGTTGCTTCTCATACATGCCCTAACTGGGGGTTGGGGCGCTCCGGCTGAGCCAGTGACCCCTTGCTCAAGCCAGCGACTTTGGGCTTAAGCCAACAACCACAGGTTCACGTCTATGATCCTATGCATAAGCCAGTAACACTGTGCTCAAGCTGGTGATCTCGGGGTTTTGAACCTGGGACACTGAAGTGCTCTATCCTCTGTGCCACCAGACATGCAGGACAGGATTTACTCTCCCAACTTGAACTAAAGAACTGGGAAAATACATAAAACTGCTTTTCAGACACTGGATGACAGGCAGCAGGGGTCAGTGAATATATATATAGAGAGGAAAACAACAATCACCCCAGTTACGGCTTGAAGAGTTGGCAGGCTATAGTGCCACAAGTTGGCCCAGGAGATAAAGTGAGAGCCAGAGGCCAAAGCAGCTTGAATGTGTAGCGCAGATAACTAGAGAAGAGAAACTGGCACAGACAGCCCAAATATTCATCTGACTACTGGTCAGAGCACACGTGTGAGGAAACTACCCAAGGCTGAGAAAGAAACCACCTGAAAGGAACAGGAGGAATAACACCTGAAGCTCACCCACTGAGTCATCACGATTGTATTACCCTTTTAACATAAATGTGGAATGCAATTTACTAAAATTTTGTTTAGGATTTTTGCTGCTATGTTCATGAAAGATCTCTGATTTGTAGTTTTCTTTCCTAGTAATACCTTCTTCTGGTTTTGGTATCAGAAGAATGTTTGCTTTATAGAATGATTTGGGAAGTAGTATTCCCCCTCTTCAATTTTTAAGAAGAGTTTGTATAGAAATTGGTAATTCTTCTTAAATATTGAGTGGAGATCATCATTAAAGCCATCTGTGCCTGGTGTTTTCTCTGTAGAAAGGTATCCAGCTAAAATTTCTTTAGTATACTTTTAAGAAACTTGCCTGACCAGGTGGTGGTGCAGTAGACAGAGCATCGACCTGTGACACTGAGGGTCCACGTTCAAAACACCAAGGTTGCCTGCTTGAGCGTGGGATCACTGGCTTGAGCGTGGGATCACTGGCTTGAGCATGGGATTGCTGGCTTGAGCATGAGATCACCAGCTTGAGTGCAGGGTTGCTGGCTTGAGCATGGGATCATAGATATGAACCCAAGGTTGCTGGCTTAGCTGGAGCCCCCACTCAAGACACATAGGAGAAAGTAATCAATGAAAAACTAAGATGATGCAACTATGAGTTGATGCTTCTCATCTCTCACCCTTCCTGTCCATCCCTGTCTGTCTCTCTCATACTAAAAAAAATAAACAAAAAAACCCAGAAATTTGTCCATTATCTAAGTTGTTAAATTTATTGATGGATTTGCCTGACCAGGCGATGGCGCAGTGGATAGAGTGTCTGACTGGGATGTGGAAGACCCAGGTTCGAGACCCCGAGCTCACCAGCTTGAGCGCCGGTCCATCTGGCTTGAGCAAAAGCTTGCCAGCTTGGACCCAAGGTCACTGGCTCCAGCAAGGGGTTGCTCGGTCTGCTGAAGGCCTGCGGTCAAGGCACATGTGAGAAAGCAATCAATGAACAACTAAGGTGTCGTAATGGCAACAAAAAACTAATAACTGATGCTTCTCACCTCTCTCCGTTCCTGTCTGTCTGTCCCTATCTATCCCTCTCTCTGACTCTCTCTCTGTCCCTGTAAAAATAAAAATAAATAAAATAAAAAATTAAAAGGGACAGATAGGGAAGGAGAGAGATGAGAAGTATCAACTCAGTGTGGCTCCTTAGTTGTTCATTGATTGCTTTCTAATATGTGCTTTGACTGGGGGGTTACAGCAGAGCGAGCGACCCTTGCTCAAGTCAATGACCTTAAGCTTCAAGCCAGGGACCTTGGGCTTCAAGCCAGCAACCTTGGGCTTCAAGCCAGCCACCCTGTGCTCAAGTTGGATGAGTCTGTGCTCAAGCCTGCAACCTCGGGGTTTTGAACCTGTGTCCTCTGTGTCCCAGTCCAACACTCTATCCATTGTGCCACCGCCTGGTCTGGCAGGTCATTCCTAATATTTTTTGAACTTCCTTTTTTTCTTCAACCTGTTGCTATTTTAGTTTGGGTTGTCATCATTTCTCACCATTATCGTTATTACAGGTCTCTCAACTAGGATTCCTGCCCATCAAGTTCCTATCTATTCTCCAGAGCCAGAGAAATCCTTTTAAAATGCAACTAATTATTTCCCTCTCTTTAAACTCCTTTTTCTTCCCTCTGACTTTAAGAAACAGTGCCAATTTGTTAACTTGGCTTATAAGACCCTGTATGTGCTAGTAGTTACTGCTAACCATTCTAGCATCATCTCTCAGCACCAACCTCTCATTTGCCCTCAACACATGCTCTATCCTCCAGCTACGGAATACTTCTTTCAGACTTTGCAAGCCACCTGCTTTCTCTCAAAGCATACTGCTAAATGAAGCAACTACTCCACCTTATGTAAAGATATATTGAATCTTGATTCTTGGACCTCACCAAACACCATGATAAGACAGCTAGTGGTGCTAATCTTCTAAAACTGACACTCTGCTCCAGTCACCCATCATTCTTGTTAAAAACATATTTATTATTCACATCACCTTTTATCTCCCTTGGTGCCAAAAACATATGAAGACCCACTATGCCATCCAAATTTCTCAACTGCCTCTCCCAAAACTGGCATCAGCAGAATAACAAAATGACTCCAATAACACTGGGGAACAATTTGCTTTTCATTTCCTGTTGCATTGGGGTATTAGAAGCTTTTCTATATATTTCTGCATCACTGATTCCAAATCTGAAATCCGTTTTTCGGTGCATGCTCTAGTTTTTATGCAATTTTAATTTCTTTCTGTTACAGATAATGGCATGCATTGGTTTTCTTTTTTTTAATTTTTATTTATTTATTAATTTTACAGAGACAGAGAGGAATAGATAGGGATAGACAGACAGGAACAGAGAAAGATGAGAAGCATCAATCACCAGTATTCTGTTACCGTTGCGACATCTTAGTTGTTCATTGATTGCTTTCTCATATATACCTTGACTGTGGGCCTTCAGCAGACTGAGTAACCCCTTGCTGGAGCCAGTGACCTTGGGTCCAAGCTGGTGAGCTTTTGCTCAAACCAGATGAGCCCGCACTCAAGCTGGCGACCTGGGAGTCTCGAACCTGGGCCCTCCGCATCCCAGTCGGACGCTCTATCCACTGCGCCACTGCCTGGTCAGGTATGCATTGGTTTTTAAATTGGAGTTAAAGGGCAACGACTCTTGAATTGAACATAACCACAAGGCAATTAATGTTTTACAAACATCACTTTTACATAATTGTAGTTTTTAAATGTAAAAAATTATCTGATAAAAACACCCTTCTTATTTTGTTTTCAGATTGAATCATGGCTTTTTCGAGTAGGTATAAATATAACAGTCCTGACACCTTCTGTTATATATGTGGCTGTTACACACTTCAACGTCAAAGGCGTAATATTTCATCATTTGTGACACGAACATATATTGCCTATTTTCAAGTTCCCCTTGGGGACCAAGACAAGACTTGGGCTCCTCATATTGTGTGTCATAATTGTGATGAAAATGCTTCGTGACTGGACAAAAGGAAAACGCAAAGGAATGCCTTTTGGTCCCATGGTTTGGCGTGAACCTAAGGACCACAGCAGTGACTGTTATTTCTGTCTGATCCACATAAAGGGCATCAGCAAGAAAAAATGGCATATGATCGCATATCCTAATATCCTTTCAGCAATACGACCTATCCCACACTCTGAGACACTCCCGGTTCCAGTTTTTAATGGTTTTATTTCTTCTAAGGACGAAGAAAGTGAACATGGTGATCAAGTGTATTTTGATAATATGCATGAGGAAATGGTTGTAGAATCTGAAGGGTCTTCTTCTGATGACAAGCAGTCAGTAACCCCTCAGCAGTTTAGCCAACCGGAATTGAATGACTTAGGAACAGATTTGGGCCTATCAAAGAAAGCAGCTGAGTTATTAGCCTCCAGGCTTCAAGAAAAGAATGTACTTCACCGGTCAGCTAAAGTATCACATTTCAGGAAGCGTGAACAAATTTTTGTGGACTTTTTTTTTCGAAGACACACACTTTGTTTAATGTTATGATATCAATAGTCTGTCTTCTAAGCCAGTTAGGTGTTACCATATACAGTCCAACAGAATGTCAGCTATTTCTTGACAGCTCTAAACGATGGTGGACTACTGCTGGAGCACCAAACGAGATTGTCCTCAACAAGTACACAAACGCAAGAGCTACAAATGCAAAATTTTGCCTGAATAGAATTTAAATCAGTTTTGCGCAAATTTTATGATTAAAATAAGTATTTTAATATGTTCTATTTTGAAACTGTAGACAAATTCTGATGCAATCATATCTTTTAGTGTATTAGTGTATATACTGCATTATATAAATTATTATATTTTCACAAAGATGATGCCCAAGAAGACATTCTACTTCATTATGTTAAACTAAATGTTGAAAATTTTACAATAAGATGAAAACCTAAAATCTTGAATTGCAAAAAAACTGTAGCTTACAGAGAAAAACTAATGTCAGATTTGAGATCAGCACATTCGAATTAAGTAAGAACTAGTGTTTTGGTGGATGCAACAAAAATTTTGTTCCCCAGTATAATCAACTCTACCTTGAACTCCACTCCTGCTCCTGCTCCCAGACTTACAGCTAGGACTGCTTTCCCTTCCCTGAGTCAATATTTCCTTTGTGATCAGAGATAGACAGTGTTCTCTCAGGTAAGTGTTAGGGGTGACTGTGCAAGGCAGAGCAGACTATGGAAACACAGACCCCAGAAACAGGGACCTCACCCCAGAATCCCGCAAGCTCAAGTAGGGCTCCCCCTTTCCTGCACGGCAGTACCAGTTAAATAAAGCTCTGCTGTGCAGACTTCTGAACCATGCTGTCCACTCTAGGTCTTCCTGTAAAAATCATCCAAGGTAATCTGGTTACCTCCCTGAGTCCCTCCCAGGATCATTCTCCTAAGTTTACAGCCTGGCAGCACCTGAATGGTGACAAGGAAGCAAAGGCAAGCTACTGCATGGAGCTTCTGTCATTTCCACTATCAGGTATGGCGGGGCAACAACCTCCTAAGGAAGTAAAAGTGAAACAAGTAATGGTTAGCTAACTGCAACTCTACATTCAGGTAGCTCTGAAAAACAGCAGGCAAGAGTTTTTGAAGAAAATCAGTCTCCTTGAGGGCCGAATAGCAAAAAAAGCCACTGAGAAATTTATATTTAAAGTTTTATATTAACATAGGAGTTTATGGCACTGAAAATGAGATCATAAATATAGTTAACAAAGTCCCTATTCCTAATATAATTAAATCATAGAGGTCTATAAACTATCTTATCTTTAAGTCATTTATTTGCCCACACCATCTATACAATTGTTGGGGATGTTTCAATTTCAGGTATGAAAATAACTACATAATAACCCTAAAGTATGGCAATCCAGTCCTATTTCCTTTGTGGCAGTGAATGGACTGAGGTATTAGAAGGGAGGTACCAAGGAAAATATTTACTGAGCATTTACCACTGAACTAAGAAACTGGAGAAAACCAGGCCTCAGAGACGTTAAGCACTGCCCTTATCAAACAGCAGAAATCTGTTTTCAAGCAATGTCTATATCTTTATTCTTTTTAGGGACACTTTGTACACTACATGCTTCAAACATTGAAGATAAACTTCAGGTCTTCTCTGAGATTTATTTATTTATTTTTTGTGACAGAGAGAGAGGGACAGATAGAAAGGAAGAGAGATGAGAAGCATCAATTCTTCATTGCGGCTCCTTAGTTGTTCATTGATTGCTTTCCCATATGTGCTTTGATCGTGGGGCTACAGCAGAGCAAGTGATCCCTTGCTCAAGCCAGTGATCTTGGGCTTCAAGCCAGTGACCATGGGGTCATGTCTATAATCCCATGCTGAAACCAGCAACCCTGTGCTCAAGCTGGATACCTTGGGGTTTTGAACCTGGGTTCTCTGCATCCCAGTCTGACACTCTACCCACTGTGCCACCACCTGGTCAGGCTTCTCTGAGCTTTCTCTTCTCTTCAGATTAAAGTTATATTCTTTTTTGTTATAATTTGATTTGATTTTTTAAAATGTTTTTATTTGTTGAGGTTTAGAGAGGGAGAAAGGAGGAAGGTGGAAGGGGAAAGAGAAACTTTGATTCGCTGTTCCACTCATTGGTTGATTCCTGCATGTGTCCCGTCAAGGGATCGAACCCACAAACTTGATCTATCAGGACAAAGCTCTAACCAACTGAGCAAGCCAGCCAGGGCTCAGGTTAAATTAGTTATTTTAACTACATATTTTCTAGGGGTGACATGGCCTCATGTCATGTAACAAAGTTAAAGGAGTCTGGGAGGCAAGCCACAGAAACTGACGTTGGGTAACAAATTATGTAATATGGGGATGCATTGAAAGGGTATGAAATAGGACACAGTACTGAGGAAAAGCTGAAGAATTAGGTCTTTGAGAACAAATAACAGCAGCTCCAGTATATATATATATATATATATATAGAGAGAGAGAGAGAGAGAGAGAGAGAGAATAAATCCATAGTTGGATGAAGAAGCTGTTGGACTTGTCACTGTGGCATTCCACCTAAGATTCAAATTAAATGAGAAACACATAGATTTGCCTAATATGGGTCATAGACCCACTACCTACTTAAGTGTTTCCTCAAAGGAAAACTGAGTTGCTGTTCTCAGAAAACCTAGACTGTATGCTGGGCAGGCCTAAACAATATATGCGTACTAAACTCTTAAAATGTGATGCCTCATATTTAACATAAAAATCTGGATGTTGCCTGATGGGTGGTGCTGCAGTGGATAAAGCCTCAGCCTAGAACACTGAGGTCACTGGTTCGAAACCCCAGGTATGCCGGGTCAAGGCACATATAGGAAGCAACTAGAGTTGAAGCTTCCCACTCCTCCCCACCTTTCTCTATCTCCTCTTTCTAAAATGAATAAAAAAAATCTTAAAAAACTCCAGGCCTGACCAGGTAGTGGCACGGTAGATAGAGCATCGAACTGGGATGGGGAGGACCCAGGTTCAAAACCCTGAGGTCTCTGGCTTGAGCGTGGGCTCATCTGGTTTGAGCCTAAGGTTGCTGGCTTGAGCAAGGGGTCACTCGGTCTGCTGAGCCCCCCGGTCGAGGCACATATGAGAAATCAATGAATGAACAACTAAGGTGTTGCAACAAAAAAAATGATGCTTCTCATCTCTCTCCCCTCCTGTCTGTCTGTCCCTATCTAACCCTCTGTCTCTGTAAAAAAAAAAAAAAAAAAAAATCCAGATGTGGAGAAGGAACCAGATATGGAGCCAGCATATTGCCTTCATGATTGCTATATAACCTTGGGCAAATGACCAAACTTATGCGTCATTTTCAATCTATAAGAAAGTGATGCCTGACCTGTGGTGGCGCAGTGGATAAAGCGTTGACCTGGGAACACTGAGGTCGCCAGTTCAAAACCCTGCACTGGTCTGGTCAAGGCACATATGGGAGTTGATGCTGCCAGCTTCTCCACCCTTTCTCTCTTTCTCTCTCTCTCACTCTGTATCTCCTCTCTAAAATGAATAAAATAAAAATTAAAAAAAAAAAAAAGAAAGTGATGGTGGCAACAACATATTGTGCTTATGATAACCAAATTAGAAACTGTGTAATACTTTATAAACTCAAAGTCAACTATATTAGCCAGCACTTATGGACTGCCAGTCAGACACATTACATAGATTTTATTTAATCTTCAATATAACCTTATGAAGTAGGAAGTTATCAGCACAAACATGGAGTCTAGCCTGACTACTCACTACTCATGTCAAATCCTATTTCCACCACCCACTGTGTAGCCTTGAGCAAGTTACTCAGCATTTCTGAGACTGTCTCATGACCTTTCGTGGGTGTAATACTAATAGTATAGAGCAGGGGTCTCCAAACTTTTTACACAGGGGGCCAGTTCACTGTCCCTCAGACCGTTGGAGGGCTGGACTATAAAAAAAAATATGAACAAATCCCTATGCACACTGCACATATCTTATTTTAAAGTAAAAAAACAAAACGGGAACAAATACAATATTTAAAATAAAGAACAAATAAATTTAAATCAACAAACTGACCAGTATTTCAATGGGAACTACGGGTGCAGATGCATCCTGTGCTCCTCTCACTGACCACCAATGAAGGAGGTGCCCCTTCCGGAAGTGCCACAGACACCGAATAAATGGCCTCAGAGGGTCGCATGCGGCCCGCAGGTGGTAGTTTAAGGACCCCTGGTATAGAGGGTGATTGTAAAGATTGAGTTAATTTAAGTAAAATTCTGTGCTTAGTAAATACCCAATAAATATTAGCTATTACTATGAGTGCCGGTGGTAGTAACAGTAATTATTCCAATTTTATAGAAAATGAAATTGAGGCATTGGGAAGTTTATATTAAAGTTTAAAGTGGTAGAACCAGAATTTGAACTTCATTGTTAGGTGCCTCAAATTCAAAAGTTTTAAACACACAGCATGCACACACACAGTGGTATTTGGACTTTAACCCTAACCTCAAGTCACACAAATTAAGGATATTTACAAATGAAACTCAAACATAAGAAAAGGGAAATGATCTGTTCTTTCATGTCTTTAGAATGTTAGCTAGAAGGCTAAATATCTAGAGAGGGCAGGGAATAGTCTTATTTTGTTTAAAAAAACAATCTGTTAGCCCTAACTGGAAATCAGGCTCTTCTCAAGAACAAGCCTTCTGATAATTGGATTGGTGCATTCAATCTATTTTCGATTTCACTCTAATTTTCTTTGATGTTATCCTTATTGATGAAACTATTTGATGATTGCAAAGAACTTCCCAAAACAATTCACATCATTATCAGAGAAAAAAAAACATATACAAAACCTACATCACAAACACTTAGGAATGTGTTTATAACTGGAAGAGAGGCATAATGCTAGAAATGAAGACACAGGTAACAGTGCCTATCGAAATGAAGTGAATGTCTCTTTCCTCATTTATGAATTGTAACCATAGGCAACAAACCTAATTGGTTAAAAAGAGGGGGAGGTGATTATATGTATACTATTCAAATAATAGTGTCTTCAAAATAAGTTCACAAGCCACACTGAAAGTCAGCCTCATTTTTCAGTCACATAGTACTATTAAGTACTAGGTACCTACCACGTGCAAAATACATCCTAGGTAATGTTTGTTCAAAAAAGATCTATTGATCTCCTACCACTATTCTAGGAGATAGAGGTGAGGTGGTGAAAAAGACAGAGTTCACTTTCATACAGCTTATATTATAAACAGGTGGTATAAAGAAAAAATTAAGGATCAATTCCCAGGTCTGTCAGACACTAAAGCCTACTGTGTATTATTTCAAGTATATCATCTCTCAGAGGCAAGATACAGCTTTTTTTAAAAGCCCATACCCAAACCCTGGCCAGGTAGCTCAGTTGGTTAGAGCAGTCCCAAGGTTGTGGGTTCGATTCCTGGGCAGGGTATATATAAGAATCAAATAATTAATGCATAAGGCCAACAACAAATCGATGCCTCTCCCTCTTTCTCTAAAATCAATCAATAATTTAAAACTTCTTTTTTAAGATTTTATTTATTTACTTTAGAGAGGAGAGACAGACAGACAGAAGGGGGGGAGCAGGAAGCATCAACTCCCATATGTGCCTTGACTGGGCAAGCCCAGAATTTTGACCCAGCGACCTCAAGGTTCCAGGTCGATGCTTTATCCACTGTGTCACCACATGTCAAGCCAACAAAAAAATTTAAAAGTCCACACCTAAGTATGCAGGTCCAACATCACTGTCTGATGTTGGCAGTCAGTGTCACTTTCTTAGTAAAGTGTTCTTTCCCCAACTCCCAAGAGCAAACACTGCTCCTTCAGCAGTCAACACATCACATTACATGTATGAATTCTTTTTCTTCCTCATTAGTCCCCTAACAGGTCAAGAATTATGTTTTGGCCTTTTTGTAAGTCTAGAAGATGGTACATATAGTAGGTATTCAGTAAGTGGTTGAATAAAATTTGTAAGCAATTTCAATAGAGTTGAGGGTGGAAGCCAGACTGCAATGAACTAAGAAGTAAAAACAAGAGAAGGGGGGAAATGGTAGTAGTTTAAAGGAGAAATGTAACCACAGTAAAGCTTTATACTTTTTTTTTTTTAAAGCAAAGCTATTATTTTTTAGCTTTTTAAACTTTATTTATTTATTTATTTTCCCCAGGACAGACAGAGTCAGAGAGAGGGATAGATAGGGACAGACAGACAGGAACGGAGAGAGGTGAGAAGCATCAATCATTAGTTTCTCATTGCCCTCGTAACACCATAGTTGTTCATTGATTGCTTTCTCACATGTGCCTTGACCGTGGGCCTTCAGCAGACCGAGTAACCCCTTGCTGGAGCCAGCGACCTTGGGTCCAAGCTGATGAGCTTTTTTGCTCAAGCCAGATGGGCCCATGCTCAAGCTGGCGACCTCGGGGTCTCGAAACCGGGTCTTCTGCATCCCAGTCTAATGCTCTATCCACTGCGCCACTGCCTGGTCAGGCTCTTTATACCTTTTTAAGAATGAGAAAGACTTAAACATATTTGTTGGGAAGGTAGTACAACAGATTAGATAGAGCAGGTAGCCTCCCAGGCGGTGGCGCAATGGGCAGAGCGTTGGACTGGGATGTGGAGGACCCAGGTTCGAGACCCCGAGGTCGCCAGCTTGAATGCAGGCTCATCTGGTTAGAGCAAAGCTCACCAGCTTGAGGCCAAGGTCGCTGGCTCCAGCAAGGGGTTGCTCGGTCTGCTGTAGCCCCCCAATCAAGACACATATGAGAATAAATCAATGAACAACTAAGGTGCTGCAAGGAAGAATTGACGCTTCTCTTCTCTCTCCTTTCTTGTCTGTCTGTCCCTATCTGTCCTTCTCTCTGACTTTGTCTCTGTCTCCCATCCCCCCAAAAAAGAAAGAGCAGGTAGCTGGAGTGTCGCCTTGATACAACAAGGTTGTTTCAATCTCCAGTCATGGCACAAAAAAGCATAAACCAATGAATGCATAAATAAGTAGAACAATAAATCTATGTCTTTCCCCCCCTTCCTCTAATTACAAAAAAAAAGGAAAGAGCACAGGTGTTAAGAATCAGACTTGCCTGACCAGGCGGTGGCACAGTGGATAGAGCGTTGGACTGGGATGCAGAAGACCCAGGTTCGAGACCCCAAGCTCGCCAGCTTGAGTGCGGGCCCATCTGACTTGAGCAAAAGCTCACCAGCTTGGACCCAAGGTCGCTGGCTCCAGCAAGGGGTGGCTCGGGTCTATTGAAGGCCCGCGGTCAAGAAACATGTGAGAAAGCAATCAATGAGCAACTATGGTGTCACAAGGGCAATGAGAAACTAATGACTGATGCTTCTCACCTCTCTCCGTTCCTGTCTGTCTGTCCCTATCTATCCCTCTCTCTGACTCTCTCTCTGTCCCTGTAAAAAATAAAAAATAAAAGAGTCAGACTTGAAGTTGAATTCTGGCCCTGTCACCATAACTGTAGGCAATTCACTGAACTTCTGTACTTCAACATATATATAAAATAATACCCACATTTCACGGTGACAATTATAGCAGTTGGCAATAGAAGACATTCAATAAATATTATCAATGAATATTACTATTTATGGAAGCCTAGACTATGGTTCTAACTCTCCCATATAGCTTGTGCTTCAGTCCAGATTTCCTGTCTCAGTCTGTGTGTACCGTGTAACAGCAAAGAAACAGGATTCTTATATCTTCTGTGAATACCACCCTCTGAGCTATTTCACTTCCTTGTGAGTCAGCATGAACTCATGAAAGGCTGCTATGGAAAATAACTGACGTCACCAGCTGAGGAACAGAGACAGCTGGAGAATAAGCAAATGAAACTAATGTTAACCCTGGCCAGATAGCTCGGTTGGTTTGAGCATCATTTCTATGGGCAAAGATTGCAGGTTTGATCCCCAGTCAGGACATGTAAGGAAGAGATTGATGTTTCTGTCTTTCTCTCTCTTTCCCTTCCTCTCTTTCTAAAGTCAAAAAGTTTAAAAAAAAGAAAAAGAGCCTGACCAGGTGGTGGTGCAGTGGATGGAGCAGCAGACTGGGACGCAGAGGACCCAGGTTCGAAATCCCGAGGTCACCAGCATAAGCATGAGGTCACTGGCTTGATCAAGGGGTCACTTGCTCTGCTGTAGCCCCCCAGTCAAGGCACATTTGAGAAAGCAATCAATGAACAACTAAGGAGACTAAGGAGCCGCAACGAAGAATTGATGCTTCTCATCTCTTTCCCTTCCTGTTTGTCCCTTTCTCTGTCTGTCACAAAACAAAAAACTAATGTTAAATAATCAAATGTACAAGATTTTGGGCTCCTGCCAAAAGTATTGAGAACTAAGAAGAGACAAACTAAAAACAGAGAACATCAAGTTTCTAAGCCAACAGGTGTTTCCAGCATCTGCTCCAGGCACAGAAAGATGGCTGTATAAGAGATGATTCTCTTCGGAGTTCCTTTCTCAATATTTCACCCTAAAGTCAGGTTAATTTCTGTGAGGTACTGGGTAGTTTATGGACTTTTCTGTCAACCTGACAAGATCCAAATTCACTAGTCAATACGCTCTTTTATATTTAAACAGTTTTTGTTCACAGCCTTTTAAATTTAATGCTCTGGGCCTGGGTCATATTCATTTGTTATCCATTATGTGATTAACAGAAACACCACCCCACCTACCACCTCCTCTCTCCCACATCACACATTTCCATGCTTAAAAAGGAATACTAAAACCCAGGCTAATGCGACAATTAGTGATGAAAAGCCTCCATGTACTAAGGATTATCAAAAGACAGGAAAGACATCGACCTTTATTTAGAATCAATTACAAACTAATCATGGAGAACAGAAATAAATATGTATAACAAAGAAGTTACAGCTGTAGTGTTTAGAGTTCAGAGTGAACTGGGAGAGATGAAGAAGAAAAGATGTAGGAAACATGTGTATCTACAAAGAATCACAAACAACCACAAAAGCTACAAGGTAAACAAGTCAAAGTTGAAAATCCAGTTTTTTCAGTCTGATTAGGAACCTGAATTTACTAAGAATCAGACAGAAAGGTAAAGAATATGCCAGACACCTGTAAATACCCTACCGAAAAACAAACAAGAGCCAGCAACCCACCACAGATATCATCGCAGGCAGCACAGATTGGAAAATACGATACAGTCACCCCTCACTGAAGAGAAACTTTAAAATATCCCCCCACCGCCATATGAGAAGAATTCTGGATCATTACACTAAATATGAGGATTTTCCAAATTCCAGTCCTAATCACACTGGGTGATCCTGACAACACATGCCTCAATTTCCCCAAAGTTAAAACACAAACAATAATATAGTGTTCAAATTGAAAGCCTCAGCCTGAATTGGAACCTGTGTCCAGACACCGGACCCGCATCTTTAACGCCGTCACAGGTTACAAGTGAGGAAGTTTGCTGCTGTAAATTGCTCGAGGCAGCCGTTCTTACAAATAAATAGATAAAAAGACCCCTCCACCGCATTTGGGGCAGTTTCTGTAAAACTCTTCTCACCTGCTGGAGGAATATATACCTAGGCTCGAACACCCCAGGTACTTAAGCTGGACCACCGGCGGCCCCAACCCCGCGCTAGGCCCGGCTGAGCCCCCTGGGGGTGGGGTCCCGTCTTCCGGAGGCCGCCCACGCCCCGAGTGCAGACGCCAAGGCTCACGGGTGGGAGCAGCGTCCCTGCCCCGCAGGCCCCGCACTCTGACGCGAGAGCCCGCGCCTGGCCGCCACCGACTGGAACCCCAAACTACGCGTCTGGCCGGGCGGTGATTCTTCCCTCTCAGCCCTGTCAGTCATTCGATCAGTCAGTCCACAGCTGACCCCCGCCCAAGGGGCATGCGTGAGGCCCGGGCCCTGCAGACCTACCCAGTCCCGTTGACCTCTCGCTTTGCACTCACTCGCCCCACAGAAGGTGTTCAGTTGCCCCGCTGCCCCAAGTCCCGCCACCTCAGTGCCAACCCGGATCCGGCTTGCAGCTCCGCAGCTCGAAGCCAGTCCGCTTTAGGCGGTGAGAGCGCGCAAGCGCGGGGTGAACCCTACGGACGCGGAGCATGCTGGGGGCTGAAGTCCGCCGGTCCGATGGGTGGGAGCGGCAGAATTTGCGAGTCCTCAAAGCTTGCTCTGGAGCCTCCTTTCAGAGCCGAGCAACCCCGGAAGCCCAGCGGTCAGGATGGAGGATAGACGCCGGGAGGCTTTTAGGAAGGAGGGGCACTTATGCTCATTTTCTAAATAGTTAAGTGCCTTCTTTTTAAAAATTTTTTATGACAGAGACAGAGAGACGACAGATAGGAACAGACAGGAAGGGAGAGAGAAGCATCAATTCTTCGTTGTGGCACCGTAGTTGTTCATTGATTGCCTTCTCATAAGTGTCTTGACCCGGTGGCTACAGCAGATTGAGTGACTCTTGGCTCAAGCTGGTGAGCCTTGCTCAAACCAGAAGAGCCAGAGCTCAAGCCGGCGACCTCGGGGTTTCAAACCTGGGTCCTCCGCATCCCAGTCCGACGCTGTATCCACTGCACCACCGCCTTGTCAGGCTTAAGTGTCTTCTTTACGGGTGTACAGAACTAGACCAGCCTCAGGCACTCTTACACAACTCACAAGCCTTGTAAGTATCCCCAAATTGGAACAAATTGGTTGAGATCATGCCCAATAAATTTACTCTCCGGACATGGATAGTGCAGGGGGTGTTGTCAATGGCCTGGATTCGAATCACTAAACCATGCTGACATTTAGCTCATCAACAAAATGAGAATGTGAACTTACATGTTGTGAGAACTAGATGCTATTTGCAAAAATGTTAATACATAGTACACACTTACACACTAATAGTCAAAGAAGGCATTGGGCCCATCTCTCTCCTACTGCTCACAAAAATTAGGGGATATTTTATATAGCTTCATATTCATTTTGAGGTATCCCCTAATTTTTGTGAGCAGTAAATATGATATCTGTGTCCTAGTTGATATCAGGCTCTAGGCTGGAAAAAAAGGACATCTTGTCACATTTTAGAAAGGTCATCAAAAGCTACAATAGTATTAAAGGAATTTCACCCTACTCTGAGGAGTGATAAATTTAGCTTTACAGCTGCTAAGCATGGATTTCTACTGGTGTTCCAAGGTGGTGATGCCCAGGGTGAATAAAGGGGAACCAAAGGCAAAGTCTATAAAACACAGTAAGGCAGTCAGTCTCAGTCATCTTACTGTTCTTTGCTCACTTTACAAAGCATTTTAAGGTAATTCACACACTCCTGTGCTAAAAGCAGTGTGAATTTCATTTGAATTTTATAGAGGACCTGGCCAAAATAATGAGAACTCCTAAGCAGCAGAGATCTGAACCCAGTTTCTGTGGCCAAGTTCATCTTTCTTTCCAATCATACTACTGGCTCTTACAAATTCTTAAAAAAAAATTGCCTTGCCTGACCTGTGGTGGCACAGTGTATAAAGCGACTACCTGGGAACACTGAGGTCGCCAGTTCAAAACCCTGCACTGGTCTGGTCAAGGCACATATGGGAGTTGATGCTTCCAGCTCCTCCCCCCTTTCTCTCTCTCACTCTGTCTCCTCTATAAAATGAATAAAATAAAGAGAAAAAAAAATTGCCTTAAGGGTAATGAATTCCAGTCTTTTTAGTATGGTAACATCCCTTTTTCTCTCATGTCACAACTTTCAGGGGCTATATTTCTTAAACTTATATTTATAGAAAATAATTCATTGAGATAGTTGTAAAGTAAGCTGATGTGTCAAAACTCAACAGCTGAGTAACGCTAGTTTCAGCATAGGCCCCTTAGGTTTTTGGAATAACCATCAGCATTTCATCTTTGCCTACTTTCCCTAGACTTCATATGGAACTAAGAATTTGTCCCCCTGTGCGCCAGTGTAACATTTGTCAGAGATCAACAATGGGCAGGTCCCAAGACCACAGGAAACAGAAAAAGAGTACAAGCAGAACCTGGGTTATGAATGAGATAGGTTCTTTCTTTTTTTAAAAAAAAAATTTTTTTTTAATTTTTTATTTTATTCATTTTAGAGAGGAGATACAGAGTGAGAGAGAGAAGGAGAGAGAGAGAGAAAGGGTGGAGGAGCTGGAAGCATCAACTCCCATATGTGCCTTGACTGAACCAGTGCAGGGTTTTGAACTGGTGACCTCAGTGTTCCCAGGTCGACGCTTTATCCACTGCGCCACCACAGGTCAGGCTATAGGTTTGTTCTTAAGTTGAATTTGTATCTAAGGTGGGACAGGTACATCTACCTATTACATGCAACTTAGACAAATGTTTGTCTTAACAGTTTTTACCTTTCTGTGCATATACATACTTAAACATTTTCAAACCTGCAGAACCTATCTTGTTCATACCCCAGGGACTGCCTGTACTTCCCTTTTAAATAATGGATAGACTAGCTACCAATTCTATGAAACTTTATTTGTAAATGCTGTGAATTCTATATACACATTTAGCCCCATGAGACAACAAAAGGGAGAAATAAAAATTCCAAATTCTTAGCTCCTTAGGACACCACCCAAGGCACGGACCTTATCAATTCAGGCCCCATGCATGGAGAGCCAGGTGTACTGAAATAATTCAGACAAGCACCATACAGATGGAAAAAGCAGCACCTGCCTCATGATTAACAGTGAAGTAGATGCTAAAACCAAGGGAAGAAGTGTGGATTTCTTGTTGAAGTTACATTTCAGGAATACCTTTTCTCAGTGTAGTTTAATGAACTTTACATGTGTTCAGATGTTGAATTTTGTATGTCCCATTATTGAGGAACCATTCATCACTTTGTATAGTCTGCTTCCTGCCCAAGAACCACAGCTCCAGGAGGGCAGACTGTCTTGCTCGCTACTATTCCTAGTACATCATAGGGTGCTGAAAAAAATACCTGTTCAAGTATGAAACCTGGATCAGAAACAATATTATGTACTTATTTGCTCCAGGTTATCACTAAAGAAACAAAGCCTTCTAAATGTAAAGTATAAGATATATTATTGTAATTTATATATATTTTTGTAAATTTTTATTTGATTTTAAAGAGAGGGAGGCAGAAGCATTGATTTGTTGTTCCACTTATGCATTCACTGGTTGATTGGAAAATCAAAAAGATTTTATTTTTATTCATTTCAGAGAGGGGAGGAGGAACAGGAAGCATCAACTCCCATGCGTGACTTGACCTGGCAAGCCCAGGGTTTTGAACCAGCAACCTCAGTGTTTGAGGTCAATACTTTATCCACTGCGCCACCATAGGCCAGGCAATTACCTTTCAGAGACAGCTGTCCTATTAAAGATTAAAAACATGGAAGAAGTGCCTGACCTGCAGTGGTGCAGTGGGTAAACCATTGACCTGAAATGCTGAGGTCACCGGTTCAAAACCCCAGGCTTGCCTGGTCAAGGCACATATGGGAGTTGATGCTTTCTGCTCCTCCCCCTCTTCTCTCTCTGCCTCCTCTCTCTAAAATGAAAAAAACACAAAAAACAAAACCAAACAAACATGGGAGTATATATATAACACTTTCCCATTGTCTTAAATGTCTCAGTGCCCTAGAGCAAAAGCAATGAAAGGCTGCTAGATCACTAGTGGATGGAGACAGACTCACAGCTTTCATGGCTCATCTTTCATTTTAAATGGGACCATACAAAATCACTATTCAATATGAGTTCGTGATTCCTATGTGAGGATTATGGTCAGGGGTCTACAGGAGTTCCCAAAGATGCCTTCAAAACCCTCCTTCCATGCTATCCTGGGCTGAGATGTTGCCAAACCACAAATTCTGGCCTACTATAGAAGAGGAAGGTCTAATACCACCATAAACTTAAGAGAACTGGCAGAACTAAGTATGGCATCAGAATCTGAAAGGGCAGGTCAAACCTCACTTTTTTTTTTTTTTTTGTGGCAGAGACAAAGAGTCAGAGAGAGGGACAGATAGGGACAGACAGGAAGGGAGAGAGATGAGAAACATCAATTCTTCGTGCAGCTCCTTAGTTGTTCATTGATTGATTTTTCATGTGCCTTGACCAGGGGGCTACAGCAGGCCGAGTGACCCCTTGCTCAAGCCAGTGACCTTGGGCTCAAGCTGGTGAGCCATGCTCAAACCAGATGAGCCCACACTCAAGCTGGCGATCTCGGGGTCTCGAACCTGGGTCCTCCACTTCCCAGTCCAATGCTCTATCCACTGCACCACTGCCTGGTCAGGCAAACCTCACTTTTCTAAGCACAAAGGGTCTTGTTATATGAAAGGATATAAAAGGCCCCTTGTGTTCATCCACCCACTCACACCTCATTTGACCTTTTGTCCCAGTAGTCATCTTCAGAAGTGCTCAGCTTGATATCTGGGCCAGAAACTCAGCTGTTTTTTTTTTCTTTTTTTAAAGTGAGAGGAGCGGAGGTAGTGAGACAGACTCCTGCATGTGCCCTGACCGGGATCTACCCAGCAACCCCTATCTGGAGCTGATGCTTGAAACAATCAAGACACTGGCTGCGGGAAAGGAAGAGGGAGAGAAGGGGAAGAGGGAGGGGGAGAGAAGCAGATGGTCATTTCTCGTGTGCCCTAACCAGGAATTGAACCAGGGATGTCCATATGCTGGGCTGACCCTCTATCCACTGAGCAAACCAGCCAGGGCCAAGACTTGAGACATGACTCCATGGTTGCTGGCTTGAGTCCAAAGGTCACTGGCTTGGAATTAGCCCCCCCCATCCCCCACCCCCCGTCAAGGCACAGATGAGAAGTAATCATCAATGAACAACTGAAGTGCTGCAACTGCGAGTTGATACTTCTTGTTTATCTCCCTCTCTCTTGCTAAAACAAACTTTCAGTCCGTGTACCCAGAATTAAATACTGTCAAATGCCTTGATGAAATCAATGTACTATATTGGCATTTTCCTGATATACAAAAGTCTTATCAAAACATGAAGGTCTGGTACAACTTCAACTGAGTAAGCCTGCTCATCAGTTTCTTTGAGACTTTTTTATTTTTTTGAAAAGAATTTTATTTTCTGACCTGTGGTGGCGCAGTGGATAAAGCGTCGACCTGGGAACACTGAGGTCGCCAGTTCAAAACCCTGCACTGGTCTGGTCAAGGCACATATGGGAGTTGATGCTTCGAGCTCCTCCCCCCTTTCTCTCTCTCTCTCTCTCTCTCTCTCTCTCTCTCTGTGTCTCCTCTCTAAAATGAATAAAATTAAAAAAAAAGAATTTTATTTAAATTTATTTACTATTTATTCATTTTAGAGAGGAGAGAGAGTGTGAGAGAGAAAGGGGGGAGAAGCAGGAAGCATCAACTCCCATATGCGCCTTGACCAGACAAGTCCTGGGTCTTGAACCGGCGACCTCAGTGTTCCCAGGTTGACACTCCATCCACCGCACCACCACTGGTCAGGCTGTTTCTTTGAGACTTTTATTGCCAAATTTCATTAATTAATCTAGCCAAATATAACTGAAGTAAAGATATATAACCATACCGAATCACTTAGTCCAGGTTACTTTCGTAGGCCCAGATCAAACTCACCTTTAAAAGAGAGGACCAGAACTTGCTACCACTCTGAAATCAATTGAACATGTGAAAAGAATGAAACCAGAACCTGACCAGGCAGTGGTGCAGTTGATGGAGCATTGGACTGAGATGTGGAGGACCCAGGTTCGAAACCCTAAGGTGGCCAGCTTGAGTGCAGGCTCATCTGGTTTGAGCAGGGCTCACTCGTTCTGCTGCAGCTCCCCCTCCCGCCCCATCAAGGCACATATGAGAAAGCAATCAATGAACAACTGAGGTGCTGCAACAAAGACTTGATGCTTCTCATCTCTCTCCCTTCCTGTCTATCCCTATCTGTCCCTCTCTCTGACTGTCTCTCTCTCTCTCTCTCTCTCACACACACACACACACAGAATGAAACTAGCTGGAAAACGCCCTGAGAGAACAGGCAGCCATCTGCAAACTATGAGCTACATTTATTATGCAGGTCTGTTCTGCTGTAAAAAAAAAAAAAAAAAAGAGTCCATCCAAATACAATGCACTTATTTTTGCATTGTAAACCTTGAGAAATATGAAAGTGCCATGGAGAGAAAAAAAGTGCTGTATTAACTTAACAACTTTTGAGGTGAAATAAAGCACGGTGATTTTTTGTTTAATACTCTTTCAGCTCTACAGACATAACTCCGCTTTCACCTTCATTACATGGTCATATGGTTTTAACAGCGGATATACCTCCTCTTCTAAGAATCTCCGTACCTGCCAAAGAGAAAAGCAAACATAAAACAAAACATTAAGATGTAGGTTTTGATAATACTTTTTCTAATTTTCCCCTGACAAGAGAGCAAGAGAGAGAGTGAGAGAGAGAAGCATCAACTCATTGTTGTTTCACTAGTTGTTCCATTTAGTTGTGTACTCATTGACGGCTTCTCGTTTGTGCCCTGGCCTGGGGTTGAACCCATAACCTCTGGTTCACCAGGTTGACACTTTATCCACTGAGCAACCCGGCCAGGGTCAATAATACTTTTTCAATGTCAGTTTATATCACTGAGACCTAATTTTCTCAATTGCCTGTCAGAATTCTCTCCCTGGATACAGGCAGCTTACCCACCATGCTCACATATGCTATCCTTCTGAGCCCGTGTTTTCAGTGGATCTCACCATTCTCCACCCAGTTACCCAAGTTAAAGCCATCACTGCTTCCCCCCTCCTCCTCATTCAACCAGCTACCAACTGATTAACCTTCTAAAGAGCCCTCAAATCACCCCCCCCACACACACACACCTTGTCTATTTCTACCGCTGCCTTGGCTCAAAGCCCTCATCTCCCAGTGCTTGGCCCATTGCAATAGCCTTCTTATTGGCCTCCCTACCTCCAGTTTAAGTCTACAGTGATTTGAATATAAATGATATAAACTCCTGTCTGTCTTCAACTTTAAATCCTGTAACTACTTCTGGGGCACCTGATACTACAGCAAATTCTTGTAGTTTCTCTCTGCCATGTTAAGACATCGACTCTCAGCCTGGTGTTCTCTGGTTAACTCGTATTTGTCCCTTAGATTCAGCTTAGATCCCAAGCCTTCCAAGAAGTCTTTCCCAACTTCTAGTATTCTAGGGCTGTATCATCCTTTGTGAACCCCAAAATGATGTGCTTCCCTCAATTCCTGTATGTACTGTGTATTATAACAAATTATTTACAAGTCTTCACTAAATTTTGAGCTCCCTGAAGATAAGGGTTATCCACACATCTTTAAAGCCCTAGTATTAAATACTTCAACAGATACTGAGCACTTAGTCTGCACCTGATAAATGCTTTCGAATGAACTCTTTTTTGTGTGTGTGTTTTTTTACAGGGACAGAGAGAGAGAGTCAGAGAGAGATATAGGTAGGGACAGACAGACAGGAGTGGAGAGAGATGAGAAGCATCAATCATTAGTTTTTCGTTGCCATTGCAACACCTTAGTTGTTCATTGATTGCTTTCTCACATGTGCCTTGACCGTGGGCCTTCAGCAGATCAAGCCACCCCTTGCTGGAGCCAGCGACCTTGGGTCCAAGCTGACAAGCTTTTGCTCAAGCCAGATGGGCCCGCGCTCAAGCTGAGGACCTTGGGGTCTCGAACCTGGGTCCTCCGCATCCCAGTCCGACACTCTTGCCACTGCGCCACCGCCTAGTCAGGCTCGAATGAACTCTTGTAGTCCCCAAAAGACCAAGAGGAAAAATGACAAACACTGACTGAATACTTACTATGTACCAAGTACCATCTAGGCCTCTCAAGTCTCACATCACTCTATGAGATGTGCTTTTTAATCCTGTCAGCCAGTAAATGCCAGAAGTCAGGACTGAACTCAGATATACCTGATGATAAAACCCAATCTCTGTCCATTATACCACATTCTCTAGACCAGAGGTGTTCAATACGTCGATCGTGATCTACTGGTCCATCGCGAAGGAAGTGTAGGTAGATGACATGACATTAAAAAGACATTTGTCTTTTTTTTTTTTTTTTTTTTTTTTTTTTTTTAAATTTCTGTTTTTTTTTTCCTTTTAATTTTTTTTTTTTTTTTTTTTTTTTATTTTATTCATTTTTTTTTTTAGAGAGGAGACACAGAGTGAGAGAGAGAGAGAGAGAGAGAAAGGGGGAGGAGCTGGAAGCATCAACTCCCATATGTGCCTTGACCGGACCAGTGCAGGGCTTTGAACTGGCGACCTCAGTGTTCCCAGGTCGACACTTTATCCACTGCGCCACCACAGGTCAGGCGACATTTGTCTTTTGATTGGCACACAGGGTAGCCAATCTGACGCCTGAACCTTTGACACCCTACACATGAGTGTTTAATCGTGCTAACTTGTTCAGTTACACTGCTGCGCAGTTAGCCTTCAATTTATTTAAACTAAATACAACAAAGGGTATAAAAATGAGTGCCGTAGCTGGTCCGAGTAAGAAGCCTAAAACCTACCACTTTCATACAGAATGGGAGGGGATTTTTTTCACTATGTCGTATTCTAAGTGCGTTTGCCTCATCTGTCTGTGTGCCATTGCTATTCCAAAGAAGGGAAATGTGGAGCGGCTTTTTCGGACTATTCATAAAAACTATGACATTGACTTTCCTCCGAAAAGAGAGCTGAGAAGGAGAAAGGTGAAAGAAGAATACACAATATTAAATAGTAATAGTAACTTAAATAATGATAATATAGAAAAAATAAATTTATGTTTTGCATTTTTATTGTAGGTAGATCATTTTGACTTGGTCATCTTACAAGTAGCTCGCAAGCTGAAAAAGTGTGGGCACCCCTGCTCTAGATCAAAAGAGAATTAAAAGAAATCCACTAAGCCTGACCTGTGGTGGCACAGTGGATAAAGCGTCAACCTGGAATGCTGAGGTTGGCGGTTCAAAACCTTGCACTTGTCTGGTCTAAGGCACATATGGGAGTTGAAGCTTCCTGTTCCTCCCTCTTTTCTCTCTGTCTCTCTCTCTCCTCTTGAAAATGGATAAAAATAAATAAATAAATAAATACACTAAGAAATACACTTAAGGCAGCTTAAAACAACCAAAACTTTATAGTTTAGCCAGCAACCTGCTCTGAATTCTAGCCCCATTCTCATCACACCTCCTACAAAGTGGAAATATTACAATATTCCAACTTCTGCATCTCAGCAGTGTAAAAAGAGGACATGGGGCGGGTGGGGACGACGACAACACTGTAATGGAAGTGTTCTGGTGCTTACCTGTTGGGATGCACGCCCAGTGAAAGAAGAAGGATCCAGTAAACGGTCCAACTGGGAATGAATGGGACTGAAGTAGGCATCAGCACGGATACGCTCTATGAGGTCATTGTCACCCCCTTCCTGCTTGACCACAGCAGCTGCCTGCTGGGAGAGCACTCTAATTTTCTCATGGCAATCCTGGAAAGACAATGAGGTATATTGTTGATTCACTATTAATGGGGCATTTAAATGTCTTGATAAGTTGGCAGGCACTTCACACCCATATTGTCTCTGGCTGGTACACAAAACCCCTTCAGGCTGAGGTGGTTCCCTCATAGTCTGACCATCAAGATCTTGTCTCTCTGACCACAGTCTAGGACAGATCTGCAGTGGATGTCCACCTCGTGAAGGCTCCCTTAAATATAAAGCCTCTTGAACTTGTGTCCTACCTACTTCCCAACATTTCCTATGGAAATTCATACCTAATTCCTTAAGAGTAGACCTTTCTATTAGTGATTAAGTGATTCACTTTTAATAAGCTGAGTTTACCACAATCACCCTCCAGAATAAGCATATTCTATGGTAGAATATGATTACTATTCTGTACTAATACTTTTACTAAAGGTCATGACAGAAACTCCTTCCTTCATCCATTCTTCTTCAGGACTAATTTATCCAAGAGCATAAGGAGTTACAAACCTGGCGGTTACCTCCAGCTTTCACCATGGCCATGATGATGTTCTCTGTGGCCATGAAAGGCAGCTCTTGCCGAATGCGCCGCTCAATTACCTAGAAGAATGAATGAAGGGCTAAGAAAGATGCCTCAAAGTTATAAAGTCATGTACACAGTAAGACATCAACTATGACCAGCAAAATGCATGTTAGGGTCATCAACTACCTTATCTATGAAGATAGAGAATAGAGTGAATTGTTTTACTCTACACCACATTTTTAATTTTTCGTAGTAATCCAGAGTATTTTGATTAAAAAAACAACAAAATAGTGACACTCTCCCTTCCAGGAGAATGCCTGTGCCTTTCCCTTCCCCTGTTCTTCCCCAACAGGTGTGCATTTCCTAAACTTTAAAGGTCCCAGGAGACTTGCAACCAGGGGAGCAGAGGACAGCAGCAGCTTGTCTAAGGCTAATCCTCTGATTCTGTCTCCAAGGCCCCCTTTTCTCTGACTTCCCAGTAAGCCAAAGCAGCTCTGCGTAGGATCTCCTGTTGCTTCTTCTATTCTAGGCCCTTCCTTGTTTCACTGCTGCCAGCTTTATTAAACTTACTCTCAAAAAAAGAAAGAAAAGAAAAAAACTGATTTAAGCAAACTTTTTTTTAAGTGTTTTTTTTTTAATTTATTTTATTTTATTCATTTTAGAGAGGAGACACAGAATGAGAGAGAGAGAAAGAGAGAAAGCGGGGAGGAGCTGGAAGCATCAACTCCCATATGTGCCTTGACCAGACCAGTGCAGGGTTTTGAACTGGCGACCTCAGTGTTCCCAGGTCGACGCTTTTATCCACTGTGCCACCACAGGTCAGGCCTGATTTAAGCAAACTTTTAAAAGTGCTTCAGGAAAACAAGTCCTAAAACTTCAAGGTGTTAAATTTCAGTGCCCATTGCAAGAGCTGAGTATATGATGGAAATGAACCCATCTGCCTCAGGTACTTAAAAACAGGAAAAGGGAACAGTCTGCTCTGCCAGCCACACCAGACCTGATGATTGTTGCTGGTAGGTAGTTTAAGCCAATTCAAAGTACTTTATCCCTTTTTCTAGAAACATGTCTATAAATGCTACATATTCTTTCCCTAGAGCTTATGTCAACCTGAAGAACCAGAATGTAGCTCTCCAACAGAACCACTCCAAAGCAGGAAACGGTTACAATTCCCTTCCCACATTCCAACCCCTTCCTATATTTTGCTTTTTAATTGAGGTCTCTTACTTTGGGGTACACCACCAATCCTTCAGAAATGTTCTGCAACGTATTCAATATAGTATCTGCAGTGAGAAATGCTTCAGCCAAACAGATACGTCTGGAAAACAAATAGCCAATTCAGTTTTCTCTTTATACAGTTAATAATTTCTGTGAGAGGTAGGGTTGTACCAAGAAGCAGTCCTATTGACTTCTCATGTCATATGTGCTATCTGGACAATTTCCTTCATTCTCAGACTTCAACTACTCCAATATCCTGATGATCCTCAAATCTATCACGTTTTGTCCAGACCATATACCCAATCAGAGAGCTACATTTCAATAGGTACCTCAGAGGTACCTCAAACTACAAACTGAACTCAGTCACTTTTCCATTGCCTCCTGCTCACCACCTCGATCCTGCTCTCTCCTTGTGGCCCCTGGCTTAGTAAATGGCACTAATGCTCCATCACCCATCTTAACACTCACTCTAGTCAACCACGAAGGCTGGCCCATCTGCCACTGTGCTTATAGCCACACCCTTCCTCTCCATTCACATGGCCACTGTGCTAGTGTGGACTTGTATTTTCAAAGTAGCCTCCTGATTGTCTGACTAGATTAACGTCCCCTGATAACTGATCCAAATTGTTTCAGGGTGTTTTAATGGGCACATCTCACTTGGTCACACTCTGCTAAAAAGTATTCAAAAACTGATTTCTGAATGAGTTCATATGTTTTATTTCCAGATAAACCCTGGGTTACACACAGATCCCAGAGAGCTAGCTTTAACTATGTATCCACCCCTCAAGAAATCCCAGTATGTGCTCTGGCCGGATTGCTCAGTTGGTTGGAGCACCATCCCGGAGCACGGAGGTGGCCAGTTCAATCCCCAGTCAGGGCATATACAGGAACACATGTTCATGTCTCTCTCCTTTCCTATCTCGCTAGGAAAAAAAAAAAATCTCAGTACAACGCAAGCAAACCAGTGTAATATGAATCTGCTTTAAATAAGTATATACATAAAGTAGAAAACCATATGCATGTTGGTACCTTAGTAACAGCTAAAAACTACTTCTGACCCACCTCATAACTCATTAACATGTCACTGTGCCAGACACCACAGCTGACATCTACCTGCCTTCAGAACATTATTTAAACTCCTTTTCAGGCTTACAATGCCCTTCATAAACTGGCTATGACTCCCGACCGTATCCCATCTCATTTCTTGCCACATATAGACTTTATTCCACTACGCTACCTGACTATAAGAAACTCTGTAAACTGTCCTTCTCCAGCCTTTGGGCCTTTATACATGCTCCCAATTTTGTCTGTTTGCCCTGGCTGGTAGTGCAATAGATAGAGTGTCACCACATAGCACCAAAGTAGCTGGTTCAACCCTGAGGTCACCGGTTGAAGCTCTGGTAAGGGCATGTATGAGAAGCAATCAATGGGTGAATAACTAAAGTGGAACAGTGAATTGATGCTTCTCTCTCTCACACACACACATGCACACACACACAAAACCTACAGATGCCCACTAAAAAAAAAGTCTATTTATTTCTTAAGTCTTAAGTATCACCTGAATCCTCACAAAGAGTTCCTTGCACATACTTTGATCCTAACAGTTATCGTACTGTTCTTTCTATGTTCTTGCTTCCCTGTTGGACTCTAAGCTCCTTGGGGACGAGAAAATGCAAAGAAACTCCAAACAGCCTTCTGTGACATCCCCACTCCAACTGACCGATTGGCACTATCATCCAGGGTGCGTTCAAACCACTGTACAGATGCCGTCTGCAGTGGGTCCATGATAAGGGCCATGAGGTGACGGGCAAGGCTGCAGCACCGCTCTGAGCGCATAGGGTTCCGCTTGTACGGCATCGCACTGGAGCCTGCCCATGTACAAGGACAAGAAGCAAAGGCAGAAAGACTTCAGAGGACAGTGAGGCCCTGAGCATTCTGGTAGGTGAGCTATTAACACACCCCTGTAAGTGCCTCTGTGGTGTGCTTAGGTCTTCACACACACTCACCAATCTGTTGTTTTTCAAAGGGTTCCTCCATCTCCTTAAGGTTTGCCAGGAGTCGTATGTCGGTGCAAATCTGGGGAAAAGCAGGGGTAGAGGCATCACCCCATACTCTTGAATGCAGGAATCTGGGGGCAGGGACTGGACTGATAAAAGAGACAGCTCTCTAACTGTGCTGTTGCTGAACCTAAAGACCTCATCTCCTTCATCAGTACGTCGTCCCCAAAAGATCCTATAGAGAACCTGATCAGGACTTCTCTTGCTTCCTGAAGACCTGGGATGACAAGCTCAGGGAGCATGAAAAGGATTTTTGTAAACACTGCATAAGATATCACGAAAAGGCCAATGGCAAGGTAAACTTTAATGAGAACGCCAAAGCTATTCTTTTTCTTCAACACACCTTAACTAAGAGGCTTCATGCCCTGGCTGGGTAGCTCAGTTAGTTAGAACACCGTCCTGATATGCCAAGGTTGTAGGTTCGATTCCCTAATCAGGGCACATACAAGAATCAACCAATAAATGCATAAATGGGAGAAACAACAAATAGATGTTTTTCTTTCTCTCCCATTGCCCTCTAAAATCAATCAAAAGAAGAAAACAACAACTGCATTTTCAGTCCCCAAATTGTTACAAATGACATCTGACACCTGTTGAGTGACAAGATGAAAAAAAAATCTGAGACTGATCTGGTCTGTCTGTGGTGTCCAAAGCTCTCATCCCCATAAGCTAACCACCACTCACCTTGTGCACTGATGCCCCCAAGCCAGCCAGCACAGACAGCACCTCAATATCCACTTTCCGTGTATAGGTCTGCCCAGTGATGATGAAAACCCTAGAAATAAAAGAGCCTTAAGTGGAAATATTTCAAAAAATGTCACTGTATCAAATGAATGAGCAAAAACAACCCTAAGCAAAAGTTTGGTCTCACTGGTATGGTAAGTCACAGTCAGCCCAGAGGACCTCACTGATAACTGGTTCCTGGAACAAACTGTTCTTCTATCCTTTTTACTAATAACCAGGCAGCTGTCCTGATCCAAGAAGGAAATATGGTCCATGTGCCCATATTCTGCTGTAGCCTGACAGAAGTACCTGGGAAGAGTGACAGTGGGTCCTGGTGGCCCTCAATGGAAATTGCCAGATTTAGATGAATCCATTGAAGGATGTCAGTAAATAAACAAAAATAGTAACATAGGTGAGGCTATTCTAAAAATCATAGAAGTGCCTGACCAGGTGGTGGCGTAGTGGATAGTGTTGACCTGGGAGGCTGATGACCCAGGTTCGAAACCCCAAGGTTGCTGGCTTGAGCACAAGGTCATCCAGCTTGAGCACTGGGTTGCCACCTTGAGAATGGGATCGTAGACATGACCCCATAGTCACTAGCTTGAGTCTAAGGTGACTGGCTCATCTGGAGCTCCCCTGGTCAAGGCACGTATGAGAAGCAATCAATAAACACCTAAAGTGACACAACTACGAGTTGATGTTTCTTTTCTCTCTCACTTAAAAAAAGAATTATAGAAATGTTTCCTTTTATCTTACAGATTCTAAAAAAATAGAATCGAGGCTATAAGAAAATACAACCCAGTCAAAAGATGCCAGGAAATGGATGAAAGAATAAAGAAAAAAAAGCCAAAGCAAAAGTTAGGTATACTGGCCTGACCAGGCGGTGGCGCAGTGGATACAAAGCATCGGACTGGGACACAGACGACCCAGGTTCGAAACCCCGAGGTTACCAGCTTGAGCGCAGGCTCATCTGGATTGAGAAAGGCTCACCAGCTGGAGCCCAGGGTTGCTGGCTTAAGCAAGGGGTCACTGGGTCTGCTATAGCGCCCTGGTCAAGGCACATATGAGAAAGCAATCAGTGAATAATTAAGGTGCTGCAACAAAGAATTGATGCTTCTCATCTCTTTCCCTTCCTATCTCTTTGTCCCTATCTGTCCCTCTGTCTCTGACACACACACACACACACACACACACACACACACACACACACACACACACGTTAAGTATACTGAACACATGCTTTTCATCACTTAACAGGGAGGCTGACACTTTTTCCATTTACCTACCTCTTAAATCCTGCCTTTTCTGTCACCATCTTGTCAAGCTGCTCTACCTTGGAAAGAAAAGACATCCCTATGGTAATGTAGCTGTGTCTAGCATGAGATTCTCTCAACATCCTGCCCCAATTGCGTTCCACCCATACCCCTTAAAGTCCAAAGACTTGACTCATTCCGAGATCAATCTCCTATGGCCCTGGAGGTCAACTTGTCTCTGGTGCTCCACCACCATGTTTCTGTGTCCCCCAGGTGGCTTTCAGGATACCTTTTGGTGATCTCCCTCGAAGAGTTGCAGGAAGCTGGCCTGAGTGCCAGTGGTGCCTTTCACTCCTCGGAAGCGGAGGTCATCTCGGACACGCTTCAAGTTCTGGAGATCTATACAAAGATCTTGAATCCAAAGACAGCAACGTTTCCCAACTGTGGTCAGCTGAGCAGGCCTGAAAGTAACCCAAAGAGAACACAGGAAGTTTCAAACCAAGAATTGACTTCCATTAGCTTCATTGCTTCCTCTAGTCATCACTGTTATCCCTAGGAAGAATTAAAGTAAGACATGAAGAAACCAGTATAGGCAAGAAAGGAGCTAAAATGTTTGAGCAAGTAATAGTTAAGGAGAGTCTATGTCATTCCTAAATCTTTGAAGATTAAAAAGCTAAAGGGCTCTTAACATAGTTCTTTCTTTTTTTTACAGGGACAGAAAGAGAGTCAGAGAGAAGGATAGATAGGAACAGAGAGTCAGGAACGGAGAGAGGTGAGAAGCATCAATCATTAGTATTTTGTTGCCATTGTGTGACACTATGGTTGTTCATTGATTGCTTTCTTACATGTGCCTTGACTGAGGGCCTTCAGCAGACTGAGCCATCCCTTGCTAGAGCCAGCGACCTTGGGTCCAAGCTGGCGAGCTTTTGCTCAAGCCAGATGGACCTGCGCTCAAGCTGGAGACCTCGGGGTCTTGAACCTGGGACTTCCACAGCCCAGTCCGACGCTCTATCCACTGCGCCACCACCTGGTCAGGCCATAGTTCTTTCTTCACAATCAAGAGCAAAGACACAAGGGCAGAGACAGGGTCTATTTTGTTCATCCCCAGACTTTGGTAAGAAATGTAACATGAAACAAACATTTGCCAAGTAGCTAATATGTTCTTTTTTTTTCCTTTGAGTGAGCGAGAGTGAAAAAGAGAGAGACAGAAAGGAAGAGAGAAGCATCAAATTGTAGTTGCTTCACTTTAGTTGTGCATTGATTGCTTCTCATATGTGCCTTGACTAGGGATCAGACCAGTGATGGCTCAAGCCAAGCCAGTGACCTTTTGCTCAAGCTGGGGCCCCTGAGCCTGTGTTCAAGCCTGCGACCTAGGGTTTCAAATTAGCAACCTCAGCGTTCCGGGTGGATGCTGTATCCACTGCACCACCACCGATCAGGCATTAATGTGCTCTTGATTTTAGAAATACAACAATGAACAAAACAGACAAGTTCCCTGTCCAATGGAGTTCACATTACAGTGTAAACAAGTAAACAGAATAAAGACTCTAAAATAACAACTAATGGCTTTGTTTCTAATCTAAAGTCCAAACCAATCAATTGCAGGTCTGTTTCTGAACATAAAATGTAATTATGAATAGGCTGCAATAATGCTGGAGTTCTTGTAGAAGACCTAGCATATGCCAGATGGGTGGCATTTCCTATTAGGCTAATGATACTGATAGCCGAAGAAATCAACCAACACCACTAGCAATAGCTATAGCAGGCAAACCACATGATACAATACATCCCAAAATTAATCTCATGGTAGTTTTCCTTCCAAACTTCTGCTAACAGATTACTGGTATAAGCAAAGAAATAAATGAATTTGCATGGATCTATTCACAGCAGCATTATAAATAATAGCCACAAGTGGAAACAACCCAAATTATCTACTAACTTATGAATGAACAAAATGTGGTATATCCACAGAATGGCATTCTTATTCAGCCATAAAAGGGAATGAAGTACTGATACATACTACAATATGAATGAACACTAAAAACACTATGCTAAGTTAAAAGAAATCAGTCAAAAGAGATGAATATTGTATTTCTATTTAAATGAAATGTCCATAAGGGCAAATCCACAGAGAGATAACAGATTAGTAGCTGCCAGGAGCTATGGAATGGGGGAGTAAGAGTGACTGCTAATGTGCGGGGTTCTTTGTGGGGTGATGAAAATATTCTGATAACTGTACAAGTGTACCCAATTATACACTTAAAAGGGATGAATTTTATAGTATGTGAATTATATCTCAATAAAGTTGTTTCTTTTCATTGCAGGGGCTGACACATACTGAGTGATGCCCACACAGCCACACCACCTTCCAAGTTCTCAGTGCCTGCTCACTGTGGCAGTGGACACCTCTCATTAGGCGATCTCCAGAGGAAACTTGGAATGCTTGCATTTCCTCAGCACTCTCCAACAGACACAGGAGAGGAAGAGGAGCTGCAATTACAGGTAATGCTAAATGCGGAGGGAGGCAGAAGGAAACATATGTCACAGACACGACACACTCACACACACTGAGCACTGACTCCTTCTCATGAGCCATTTCTTCAGGTTTTGACCAATACAGACCCTAACTTTTATGAAGAATAAACTCAACTCAGGCTTTCCTAAATTGATGATATAGGATATCTTGTCACCTCAGCAATACCCCATCAAAACATAAAGCACATGCTAGTATACCACTACTCAAATATTGTCACCTGAAACCTACTAGCATTTCAAAAATGACACCAGCTTTTAAAAAGGTGTTGTTCTTGGTAATCACAAAAATACTTGCACATTTTTTATATATTTTTATTTATTTATTTATTTATTACAGGGACAGAGAGAGAGTCAGTGAGAGGGATAGATAGGGACAGACAGACAGGAACGAAGAGAGGTGAGAAGCATCATTAGTTTCTCGTTGCCATTGTGACACCATAGTTGTTCATTGATTGCTTTCTCACATGTGCCTTGACCACAGGCCTTCAGCAGACTGAGCAACCCCTTACTGGAGCCAGTGACCTTGGGTCCAAGCTGACGAGCCTTTGCTCAAGCCAAATGGGCCCATGCCCAAGCTGGCGACCTCGGGGTCTCGAACCTGGGTCCTCTGCACCCCAGTCCGACACTCTATCCACTGCGCCACTGCCTGGTCAGGCAAATACTTGCACATTTTAAAAGTGAAAAATTAAAAAGTAGTAGAGAAAAAAGAAATTTTCATTATCTCATAAACCAGAGCAATCAATATTTATAGTCAGTATTTCTTCCAATGTTTGTGCAATTTATATACTGTCTTTCTTTTTTGAGGGAGGCAGAAGAGAGACAGGAATGGAGAGATGAGAAGCATCAACTTGTAGTTGCGTCACTTTAATTGTTCATTGATTACTTCTCATATGTTCCTTGACAAAGGAACTCAAGCCAAGCCAGTGACCCCTTGCTTAAGCCAGCGACTCCTTGCTTAAGCCAGCGACCTTGGGATCATATTGATGACCCCATACTCAAGCTGGTGACCTTGGGGTTTCGAACCTAGGACCTCAATATCCCAGATTGATGTGCTATCCACTGTGCTACCACTGGTCAGGCTATGTGCAGTCTTTATCCTCTAACATTAACCTAAGAACATCTCTGTGATATTAGTCTTAACAGTATCATTTTTTTTTGCTTTTTTTAAAATTAATTTTAGGCCTGATGTGTGGTGGCGCAGTGGATAAAGCGTCAACCTGGGAACACTGAGGTCGCCAGTTCAAAACCCTGCACTGGTTCGGTCAAGGCACATATGGGAGTTGATGCTTCCAGCTCCTCCCCCCTTTCTCTCTTTCTCTCTCTCTCTCTCTCACTCTGTGTCTTCTCTCTAAAATGAATAAAATAAAATTAAATTAATTTTAATGGGGTGACATTAATAAATCAGGGTACATATGTTCAAAGAAAACATCTCCAGGTTATCTTATCATTCAATTATGTTGCATACTCATCACCCAAAGTCAAATTGTCCTCTGTCACCTTCTATCTGGTTTTCTTTGTGCCCCTTCCCTCCCCTCTCTCCCACTTTTTCTTCCCTTCCCCCACCCCGTAACCACTACACTCTTGTCCATGTCTCATAGTCTCACTTTTATGTCCCACCTATGTATGAAATAAAAAAATATGGAACGCTTCACGAATTTGCATGTCATCCTTGCGCAGGGGCCATGCTAATCTTCTCTGTATCGTTCCAATTTTAGTATATGTGCTGCCGAAGCGAGCACCTTATCAGTATCATTTTAATGGCTGCATATTATTCCAGTCTGTGGATATACTTCCATATTTCCCCATGTATAAGACGCACCACCCCAAATTTGGGGTCTAAAAACTGGGTGCGTCTTATACAGTGGTTGTAGTTTTTATTTTTTGTTTTCTTTTTTTGCTGCTTCTAAGTTTTTATTAAATGACTTTTTAAAAACAAGCATCCATACCAGTGTGAGGGGTAAAGGTGGGAGAAGAGGGGAAGGAATTCTGTTCTATTGGTAATAAAGTTCCAGGTTCATCCCATCGTGGATTTCATAGTCCCCCAGAAAAACATGGTCCTTCAAAATCGTGTAACACTTCTTCAGTACTATCTTGTTCCAGTGGGTGCCCGTATGGCCTGCTATCAGCTTTTTAGGTCATCAGTGTTGCATTTCACATGGACCTTCTTCCCCCGATGGTTGTTGCAAACAATCTCGATCATCCTGTCTGGAGCTTGAATTGCCCAGAACTTGACCACGCCACAACCTCGTCTCTATAGAGCAATGCCAGAGCCGGGACCAACACTCATAGATTTTTTTTCTTTTTTCACTTGCATATCCCACTTTATTGCACGGATGAGGAGTTTTATGAAATTCATGATGAATAAAACCTGAGATCAATAACTTTATGTAATACATTTTCCCCCCAAATTTCAGGTTAAAAAATTAATGTGCGTCTTATATGTGGGAGCATTTTATACATGGGGTAATATGGTACACACCTTATTTAATAATTCTCTTATTTTCTCCCCATTGATTTGAGAGTGAGAGAGAGAGACAGAGGGAGGAAGGAAGGAAGGGGGAAGAGAGAAAAATAGGGAAAGGGGGAGAAAGGTAGAAGGGGAAGGTGAGGAGAAGGGAGGGGGGAGAGGGAGAGTGGCAGAGAGACAGAGACATAAGCATTGACTCGTTCTTCCACTTAGTTGTGCATTCATCTGTCAATTCTCGTATGTGCCCTGACCAGGGATCAAACCCACCACCTCGGCGTGCTGAGATGATGTTCTATCCACTGAACACCTGGCCACGGCTATTCTTATCGTGGGACATTTAGATTGTTTCCAATGCTAATTGCTATAAATAGTTTTTTAACAAAGATCTTTATACCTATAAAGAGCTTTATACTTAAAGCTCTTTAACAAAGAGCTTTCCCCATAATTTGGATTACCTCCTTGGTCTAGATTCTCTAGCATGACATCATTAAATCAAGGAGTACAAATACATTCTAAGGCTCTTGATACAGATTTCACAATGTTTCCCAAATGAACTATTAAATTTATTCTCTCACTAGTACAGCTTTTAGGGTTGGTATCAGGTTCATCTCTCATAAGTACTAAAAGGTATCTGCTTAAGCTATGTCTTGAGATTATTCATCTTAAGGTTTCCCTGTAGAAGAACTGAAGAAAATAAATGAAAGCCAGGTGCACATAAAAAAGCCCCATTCCCAAGAAGTAATCATATCACTTACTGGAAATGTGTGAAACCTAGGGTGGGAAGATCGGCTCGTTCCTTAGCAAAGTCAGCGAGCCGAGAGACCACTCTGGCAAGCTGTAAGAAAGACCACGTGAAGAAAGAGGGTGAATTCAGGTTGAACACATCACATAATCAGGAACTGCACTTTTATACAATTTAATATAGAATTAGACCTCTAGCTCATGGAAATCAGAGGCCCTATCTTTTCATCTTCGTATCCTCAAGTGCCTTAAAGAGTTCATAGCAACGAACGCTTGACAACAGAATTGACTACCTAAAGCCACGAATGTTTTCCACACAATTTTAGGAACACTGACATGCATATTCTAGCAAAATGCCACTGGTTACGCTTCTCTCATTTAAGAGACTAGGCTTTAAAAAGTATTCCCTTACAGTGCTTTAACCCAAGGAGAGACAATTAAAATAGTTCTACAGATTAGATATAGGATTATTCACCTCAGTCAATGATCATCTACTTAGATTATATTGTGTTTATTTACTTTGTATTCCCTATCACAGAAAATCCAGGGCTGGTAGGAACTTTCCACCAACTCCTTACCTTTGGCAAAAGCAGGTCAAATGCATTTCTAAGAATAATCAGGTCCTGTAAAGGAAAATGCAACGGTCTCATATTAAACAGCTTTGTCTAAACATTACATAACACTTTCTGGCCATCATAACTAGGTATCTCAGCTGGTTGCCTACCTCACTATTAGGAACCCACTCTGCAAGTGAGAAGACGCTAAAAGAAGTCATTCTTTTCTGATTACCGTTTTTAAAGCACATAAACTTAAGAAAGTGGTACAACTGGAATCTATAAAGGGTAAAACTTTTATAATCATAAAACCTAATGTATGTGGTATTAAAATGATGGAAAATAGTTAAGGAGTAATTCCCATGCTGAATACTGCAAATACGCCCAGGTCAACAAGGTTTCTATTTTCCCATAAATAAGTGCTTAAGTCTTGTGAAGCTTCCACACTGCACGTCATTAGTTTCCTCTCCCTTTTTTTATGTCTATCACTGCTAACAACAACAACAACAAAGACATGAACCAGATCAAGGTTTAGGAAATAGAAGCTGCTTTTGAGAGAGATAAGAGATGTATTTCAGGCGACTCTGAGACACGCTTATACAAGACAGTAATTGCTGAGCCCTACTATACACTGGGTACTTCTTTTTTAAAATTTTCTTCTTTTCCAAGTGAGAGGAGGGGAGATAGACAGACTCCTGCAATGTGCCCCAACCAGGACCCACCCAGCAACCCCCATCTGGGGTCATACTCCCAAATGAGCTATTTTTAGCATTTGAAGCAGAGGCTCCAGAGCCATCCTCAGCAACTGGGGCCTATGCGCTTGAATCGATTAAACCAGGACTGTGGGAGAGGAAGAAGAGGAGGAAGAGAGAGAGAGAGGGAGAGAGGAGAAGGGGAGGGATGGAGAAGCAGGTGGTTGCTTCTCCCGTGTGACTTGACCGGGAATTGAACCTGGAATATCCACATACCGGGCCGACGCTCTACCACTGAGCAAACCGAGCAGGGCCTACACTAAGGCACTATTATTGACTAATTGATTAACTGATTTTACAGAGAGGGGAAATGAATGAGAAATATCAACTCAAAGTTGCTTCACTTTAGTTGTTCATTGATTGTCATATGTGCCTTGGCTGGGCAAGCCCAGGGTTTCGAACGAGTGACCTCAACATTCCAGGTCAATGCTCTATCCACTGTGCCACCACAGGTCAGGTAAGAGAGGACTATTTTTCTTCCACAGTTTGACTGACCAGTTACACACAGACACCTTTTAAAGATTTTTTAAAATTGATTTTAAAGAGAGAGGAAGGGGGAGAGAATGAGAGAGAGAAAGATAAAGACAAAGATATTAATTTTTTGTTCTACTTATTCATGTATCCACTGATGCTTCTATGTGCTGATTGGCAACCGAGCCCACAACCTTGGCCTATCTGGACAATTCTCTAACCAACTGAGCTACCTGACCAGTGCATAGATGCCTTTAGTTATGTACCACTTACGACTGGAAAAGTATTTGGGGCAACTTAAAAATTAGTGGCTTCCGCCTGACCAGGTGCTGGTGCAGTGGATAGAGCGTCGGACTGGGATGCGGAGGACCCAGGTTCGAGACCCCGAGCTCGCCAGTTTGAGCACGGGCCCATCTGGTTTGAGCAAAAAGCTCATCAGCTTGGACCCAAGGTCGCTGGCTCCAGCAAGGGGTTACTCTGTCTGCTGAAGGCCCGCGGTCAAGGCACATGTGAGAAAGCAATCAATGAACAATTAAGGTGTCGCAAAGGCAACGGAAAACTAATGATTGATGCTTCTCACCTCTCTCTATTCCTGTCTGTCTGTCCCCATCTATCCCTCTCTCTGACTCTCTCTGCCCCTGTAAAAAATAAAAATAAATAAACTATTAAAAATTAGTGGCTTCCTTCTGAATTGGAAGTGTATCTGGAATCTAACTTCTGGTCACATGGGTGCACTATGATTAAGAGCACAGCTTCAGAGCCATTCATTCTAGCTGGGTTTTTATCATTTCTAGCAATGTAACCTTAGGCAAATTCTTCAATCTCTCTTTAAGTTTCCTCTGCCATAGAGATAGAAATAACAAAGCCAGATTTCTAGGCCCTGGCCGGTTGGGTCAGTGGTTGAGTGTTAGTCCAGTGAGTGGATGTCCGAGGTCTGATGCCCGGTCAGGGCACATAGGAGAAGTGACCATCTTCTTCTTCTTCACCTCTCCCCTTCACACATCTCTCTCTTTCTCTCTCTTGCCTCCCTCAGCCATGCTTGATTGGTTTGAGTGCATCGGGCACATGCAGAAGTCTGTCTCTCTATCTCCCCTCCTCTGACTTGGAAAAAGAAGAAATAAAAAAGAAAGCAAGACAGATTCCAAAGACTATATATTCTGATTTCATTTAAAATTTCTAGAAAATGAAGATAAGAAAGCAGACCAGTGTTTTTCTAGATCTGAAAGCAGGAGTGGGAACTGACTTCAAACAGGCACAAGAGAATTTCTTGGGGTGAGGGATGTGCTCTAAAGCAGGAGTATGGTGAAGGCTAACAATTGTATACCTTTACTAAAATGCATTGAACTGCACATTTAAAATGAGTAAATTTATGGTATGTAAACTATACCTCAATAAAGCTGTTTAAAAATGAATATAGTAGCATCTATTTCTTATGATTGTCATGAAGAATTAATATATAAAGTGTTCAGAATAGTGCCAGACACCTAGTAAACTCTTAGGAAAAGACATGCTGACACTTTTTCTAATTAAAGGTTTTGTTTAAGAATTATAATGTAATCTTTTCTACTTTTCAGAAGCCACAGCAAAGAATTATAAGGGACTAAGCCTGACCAGGCGGTGGTGCAGTGGATAGAGCGTCAGACTTGGGATGTGGAAGACCCAGGTTCGAGACCCTGAGCTCATCAGCTTGAGCGCGGGCCCATCTGGCTTGAGCAAAAGCTCGCCAGCTTGGACCCAAGGTCACTGGCTCCAGCAAGGGGTTGCTCGGTCTGCTGAAGGCTCGTGGTCAAGGCACATGTGGGAAAGCAATCAATAAACAACTGTGGCCTGACCTGTGGTGGCGCAGTGAATAAAGCATCGACTTGGGAACACTGAGGTTGCCAGTTTAAAACCCTGCACTGGTCTGGTCAAGGCACATATGGGAGTTGATACTTCCAGCTCCTCCCCCATTTCTCTCTTTCTCTCTCTCACTCTGTGTCTCCTCTCTAAAATGAATAAATAAAAACTTAAAAAAATAAAATAAAATAAAATAAAATAAACAACTACGGTGTCGCAACGGCAAAGAAAAACTAATGATTGATGCTTCTTATCTCTCTCCGTTCCTGTCTGTTTGTCCCTATCAATCCCTCTCTCTGACTCTCTCTCTGTCCCTGTAAAAAAATAAATAAATAAGAAATAAAAAAGAATTATAAGGGACTTGGGAAAGAAATAATCCTTTGGAAAATTACCTAGGCCATGAAAATGCTAAGAGCTTGACTTATGTCCAACATACCAATAACATAAGCAGTACCTGGAGGTCTTATTCTACGGAGATGATTAAGAGCTGATACTTTAGATGACAGAAATACCCAAGTGGAAAATTCCTGAGCATTCAGATACCCCTAAGGCCCTGGCCCAGTAGCTCAGCTGTTTGGAGTGTTGTCCCAACATGCCAAGGTTGTGCGTTCAATCTCCAGTCAAGGCACATATAAGGAGCAAGCAATGAATGCATAAGTAAGTGGAACAACAAATCAATATAGCTCACCCTCCCTCCCTCCCTCCTCCTCTCTCTAAAACCAATAAATAAAAAAGAAGTAAAAGGATTATATCAAAAAGATACTCCTAAAACTAAAGCTCTATGGAGTCACTTTCTAAAACTGGGCAAAATAAAATACAACTCATGAATGCATTATAAACACTGAGTCCTAAGTGGAAACAAAACAAATGGGCTCCTACTGTATTGTCTCCAACGTAGCAGGAGGTGGCCCCAAGATGTATAATGCCGGCGGCTTTTGGACAGCAGTGGCCAAATGTGTGCACATGAGCCATCACATCGTGTCGTAATCGTTTTTCTTCCTCAGCTGCCATCTTGAAGTCGATGTTGTCCAGGTTTGATTTCATCTCCTGGATTTGTTCATCTGTGATAGGCAAACCCAATGTCTGTAGAAACACAAGATAAAAGAATACAACTTCAGGTGTCACAACTATTTGAACTGAGATGACACTGAGAAAATATCAGTTCCTGTTAGCATTTATGTTCTATCTCCCAATACTTAAATTAAGATTTGATGTATCTTCAAGTACATGGTGAGGAGGGGATGGCTTTCTCAATGAATGTTGGCAAACTACATTCTAAGTAAAAACCTGTATATACAACAATGTAATTCTGATTGTTTTTCCATCCTGTGCTTTATCTCTGCTCACTCCCTCACGTATTCTGGTATTTGGGATCAACTGTCATCTCTTTAGAGAAATCTCTTTTCTGACTCAATGTGAGACATCCTTCTCATATCCCTTTACCTTGGTTTTACTTACAGCACTCATCACATGACATTTTTAATAAATGTATTAGCCCATCCCACCTTTTTTTTAGTTGCATGCATGAGAGAGAGAGAGAGAGAGAGAGAGAGAGAGAGAGAGAAGGAAGAAATGGACAGACAAGGAGAGAAAGGAGAAGTATCAACTTCTTGTTGTGGCACTTTAGTTGTTCATTGATTGCTTTCTCATATGTGCCTTAACCGCGGGCTCCAGCTGAGGCAGTGACCCCTTGCTCAAGCTGATAAGCCCGTACTCAAGCGGGCAACCTTGGGGTTTCAAATCTGGGTCCTCTGTGTCCCAGATTGACTCTCTATCCAATGCGCCAATGATGGTCCCATCTGACCATTTAGAATGTATATCCCATGAGGAGAGCATTGATGTATTTATGGCTTACTAAGTAAAAACCTGTATATACAACAATGTAATTCTTATGTGCCAAGCACTTACTCCTTAGTGCTTGGCACATAAGCACCCAATGTGTGGGATCCAAGCCACAGCTTTACATTTGACCCAGATGGATTTACTTAGGGAAACCATAATTAGGAATGCTGTAAGTAGTTCTGCTCATAAATTAGGTGTAGAAATTCAGTGCACCTGAAAGCAATTCCAGGAGATATTGATGAGAAAATAAACACCTGCCCTTGGGTGGTACAGTGAGTAGAGCGTCGTTGACCTGGAATGCTGAGATCGCTGATTTGAAACCCTGGGCTTGCTCTGTTAAGGCATACATGAGAAGGAACTACTACGAGTTGATGCTTCCCGCTCCTCCCACACTGCCTCTTTCTCTCTCTAAAATAAATAAATCCTTTTTTTTTTCTTTTTTGTCTACAGGGACAGAGAGAGGGATAGATAGGGACAGACAGACAGGAACGGAGAGAGATGAGAAGCATCAATCATCAGTTTTTCGTTTTGACACCTCAGTTGTTCATTGATTGCTTTCTCACATGTGCCTTGACTGCGGGCCTTCAGCAGACCGAGCAACCCCTTGCTGGAGCCAGCGACCTTGGGTCCAAGCTGGCGAGCTTTTGCTCAAGCCAGATACGCCCTCGCTCAAGCTGGCAACCTCGGGGTCTTGAACCTGGGTCCTCCGCATCCCAGTCCGATGCTCCATCCACTGCGCCACTGCCTGGCCAGGCAATATAAATACTTTTTTATTTTATTTTTTACAGGGACAGAGAGTCAGAGAGAGAGATAGATAGGGACAGACAGACAGGAACGAAGAGAGGTGAGAAGCATCAATCATTAGTTTTTCGTTGCTGTTGCGACACCTTAGTTCATTGATTGCTTTCTCACATGTGCCTTGACCGCGGGCCTTCAGCAGACCGAGCGACCCCTTGCTGGAGCCAGCGATCTTGGGTCCAAGTTGGCGAGCTTTTTGCTCAAGCTAGATGGGCCCGCACTCAAGCTGGCGAGCTCGGGGTCTCGAACCTGGGTCTTCTGCATCCCAGTCCAACGCTCTATCCACTGTGCCACCGCCTGGTCAGGCTATATACAAGTTTTTGAGAAATATGTTATAATAATGTGTTTTTTCATTTTTGTGTTTATGAGAAACATGAGCTTGATGTGTCCTACTGAGTTCTTCAATGTTTGGGCATATATTTGAAAGGCAAACTCTCATTTCCTTGTCAATACACTGAAGAATTCCTCTCTTTTTACTCCTAATTGTGTTGAGTGCAGAAAACCCCACCATACATCTTAACTTTACATCAAAAAAAGGGTAGAAGAAACTTGCCTCCAGTCTTTCTGGGGAATATGGGGGGTAGTGTAAACAACCTAGCACCACAGCTTAGCTTAACAGCCTTTTGCAACCTAATCAGGCAAGTGAGGTGGGGTGTTGGGCAGACTGTCAGCTTACAGCCAATTCCCCACACCTCTGTCTCCCAAAAATCTAAACTCCAAAAACCCTGTTGGTATTTTCGTCCCCAACAAGCACACATTTCTCTGGAATACCATAGGGCGCACCTGGAAATCTTCTATGGCGCACCAGTGCACCCTGGTGCACACTTTGAGAACCACTGCCCTAACGAATAGATAATCCAAATGTAGGAGATCATATCAAAATTGTACGCATCTTAGGCAATATGCAGACTGCGCAAAGGACACATATTCAGATGATGCTACAATTCCAGTCTGAAGTCATGTACTAGCTATGACAACCCTGCAAAGTCTTTGAATGCCATTATCCTAACCTATATAATAGTCTTAAATAAAATAGAAAAGAGCCTGGCCTGTGGTGGCTCCGTCCATAAGGCATAGACCTGAAATGCTGAGGTCATCAGTCTGAAACCCTGGGTTTGCATGGTCAAGACAGATAGGACAACCAATCAATAAACAACTAAAGTGAAGCAGCTGAATAGATCCTTCTCACTCCCTCATCCCTCTCTCCCATCTCTTTGTAAAATCAATAAATCTTAAAAAATATATAAAAATAAAATTTATTAAAAGAATAAAAATAGAAAATAGAGTGCATAAAGGTACATAATGAACCACAACACACTATTAATATCCTCTTTTACCATCTACTACTGTTATCTGAGCTAATAGTTCACTTGTCTGACCTCCATTCCATTATCTGTAAAACCTCTGCAAAATATGTAGGACTTACCTTAAATATGCAGATTAATGAGCTCTTAATGTGTAAAGTCTTAAAATAGTGCCCAGCACATAGTAGGACTATAGAAATGCTTAGATTATTATTATGTCACTTTATTTTTTTGAGCACAGTGCTATAAAAGGGGTGATCTAGTGTGAATGCTTCTTTTTGGGGCAGTTCCACTGTACACCGTCCAAGTCACCTACTCAAGACTGTTGCCGTATTTACTCATGCCATTTCAGAGGACACTGCCATCTTCCTTGTGATATTTTCCTCTGAAACTTTATAGCTTTCTGGATCACCTTCAGTTTCCTTCCACTCCCCTGGAGCCTTATCTGAAACAGTTGCGCTGAATAGCTCTACATGCAGTTATCAAACAAACCATAAATCCCGTCTAATAATCCTCTACTTGTTTCTCCCACCTTACAGGCAAAACGTGAACGCATGAAGCGGAAACAGTGGCTTAGAAAACACGGATTTTGTATCGACAATACGGTCACTACAGAGACGCGGTGGAAGACGAAGTGGCTAGGCGCTCAGGCTCTGCACTCAACCCAGTCAGGTTCACATTCCAGTTCGGGTATCTACAGCTGGGTGGCCGAGCGCACACAGCGCGCTTGGTTATAATCGAGGCTTGGTTTTCTTCCTTCTAATGTGGGAAGAGCATCACCTATTTTGCAAGGTGGGTTAAACGAGAAAAGATGTGTACAGAAATCAGCACAGCTGCACGTCAAGAGCGCTCAGCGGCCCGCGGTGTACTCCTGCAGAAATGGACAAGATTTAGGAACTGAACCACAGATCGCATTTCTTGCCGTCGCCTCCACGTCTCCTACTCTCCGTGACTAAAAGCATGTGAGGCAACAGGTGGCGGCTCCCTGGCATCCTGACCCGGCCTGTGCTGGGGCCGAAACTCATCATGAAAGGGAACACCCGGCCGAAAATAGCGGAGCAGCTGTCCCTAGGCGTCTAGACCCACCATGGGCGCGGAGCCCTGCACGTGCTGGAGCGGGCTCCCCTCCCTCCGCCGGCTCCTTCAGCTCTGCTGCCCGTTACCTGCTCAGCCTCTGCCAGCCACAGCCAGAGCTGCCTCCAGGTCCGGAACTTATACTTGTCGCTAAACACGAAGCACATCTCCGGGCTGGCGTAGCGGGAGGCCAGCGGCGAGCGGTAGCTGTCGTACCCGCAAACCGCCTGAAGTCCACCACGGTCGCCTTCCGCAGCCATCCCTGACAAACGACCCAACCAGAGCCGACAGGACAGCGAGGGCGGGAGCGGAAACCTGAAGCCGGGACTTCCTCCGCTAGGGGCGGGACTTCCCCACTTGATTCCGCCCCCGGGGTTCTGGAAACCCGGGCGTTCAAGGTTGAGCAGTTTAGCTTGCTTGCATAGTTCGCAGTTTAGGGTTAATGAATTTCTCATCGTTTATAAGAAACGTGATCAGCACTTCATAAATTACCAACCCATTCTGTGTCTCATTTCCCCATCTGAAAGACTATCTGCCTGACCAGGCGATGCGCAGTGGATAGAGCGTGGGACTGGGATGCGGAAGACCCAGGTTCGAGACCCCGAGCTCGCCAGCTTGAGCAAGGACCCATCTGGCTTGAGCAAAAGCTGTCAGCTTGGACCCAAGGTTGCTGGCTCTAGCAAGGGGTTGCTCGGTCAGACCCATGGTCAAGACACATGTGAGAAAGCAATCAATGGACAACTAAGGTGTTGCCATGGCAACAAAAAACTAATGATTGATGCTTCTCACCTCTCTTGTTCTTATCTGTCTGTCCCTATCTATCCCTCTCTCTGTCCTTGTAAAAAAAAAAAAAAAAAAAGACTATCAGACGTCTAGGACACTTAGAAAGTCCTTTGTTTGCCATTATTTTTATTATCGCCCACCCCTCCCCCACTTCTACTTCCTGCCTGGCACTGAGAGGTTCTCAGGAGAAATGAAGATGTTAATGGAAAATCGGCACTTACTGAGTTCCAAATGATCACCTCGCAAGAAACTGCAGTGACAATGGACTTCAGCAAGAGTTAAAACTGACTTAAGCGGAGTGACATGCTGAGGGTCACGCAGCTAAGTGGAGCCGCCCCACTTGAGATTCTGCACTTTTAGTCATTAAGCAGTATACTTCCCAGCATATACCATGCCGGGTTACACAACGGCTTGGTGAAGGTATTCCCCGTTCTGGAACACCTCTCTTTTTATCACTACTGAAGGCCCAGTCCAGAGAATGTTCCCTGATGGCCCCACTCTCCTCTGGTTGGCCAATAATAATAAAAGCCCCTGACGTCTATGGAGGTCTTACTAGGTATCACTCAGTGCTTTACAAAATGATCTCATTTAATTTTTGTGTTCCTGAGTTGTTCAGGTATTATTAAATGGAATATTACAAGTAAAGCTATTGGTGCAATGCACACAGTAATTGCTCAATAAATGCTAGCTATTATGTATTATGATCCCATTTTGCAGATGACAAAACAAAGGCATGGGTAGGTTAAGTGTCTTTTGTTTGCTCAGGTAGAAGGGGAGAACTAGGTGTTAACTGTGGATGTATAGGCTCCAGACACTTGGGTGTTGTTTTTTTTTTAATTGATTTTACAGAGAGAGGAGGGGTGGGGGGAGGGAGACGTATCAACTCATAATTGCTTCATGTTAGTTGTTGCTTGCATATGTGCCTTGACAGGGCAAGCACAGGGTTTCAAACCGGGACCTCAGTGTTCCAGGTCCACACTCTATCCACTGAGCTATCTAAGGCCAGACAGACACTTGGTTCTTAGCAGCTCCAAATGTACCCTTTCCTTGGTACTCCAATGGTACCAAGCTGCTTTAAAAATACCTGATTCTGAGCTCCTAACTAAAAACAAGACCTCCCAGGGGAATTCCACTTTGAATTTCCACCTTGTTTGGTGAGGTGAACTCCCCTTTCCCAGTAACCATATTTCAGGGATATTAAAAATTGCTGATTAGACCTCAAGTCTTCAAGATCTTGTCTTTGATAACTTCTTTTCCTGTCATCTGTCCATTTCTGCTTTCATTTATTCCAGATTCACTCAAAAACCTACAGATCAGCCTGACCAGGCGGTGGCGCAGTGGATAGAGCGTTGGACTGGGATGTGGAAGACCCAGGTTCGAGACCCTGAACTCGCCAGCGTGAGCACGGGCCCACCTGGCTTGATCAAAAGCTCGTCAGCTTGGACCCAAGGTCGCTGGCTTTAGCAAGGGGTTGCTCGGTCTGCTGAAGGCCCCCGGTCGAGGCACATGTGAGAAAGCAATCAACGAACAACTATGGTGTCCCAACGGCAACGAAAAACTAATGATTGATACTTCTCACCTCTCTCTGTTCCTGTCTTTCTGTCCCTATCTATCCCTCTCTCTGGCTCTCTCTCTGACCCTGTAAATAAATAAATAAATAAATAAATTTAAAAAACCCTATAGATCAGCCTCGTAATGTTCTCCCTGTTCCTGTCCACTTCTAGTATATCAGAGATGATGAATGACCTCTTGGCTTCTATAGGCCTCTCTCACAAGTCTTAACAGATAATTTGCCTTTCCCATTGATGGTGAACTCAGCATGAGCAGAGATCAAGTCTGTCTTGGTCACCCTGGCACCTAGTACAGGATCTAGCATAGTATGGGTCTTCAATAAATGATTCCTGGGTAAATAATGTTCAAAGGAGCCTAGCCCAGATAGGGAAGTAAGGCCCACATTAGCCAAGTGATGTTAGTTATGGGGAGTAAGGGAGGGGGTGGAATCAAGGATGTTCCTAGGTTTCTAGGTTTTCTCATTGAATAGATGGTAATGACATTTACCATAGGATGGGAGGAGGGGCAGGATGGACTTCTGTTTGGGGTTTATCAAGTTTGCAGTGCCATCAAGATAGCCAGGTGTTTCAAAATATTGAGTAGACAATTATATATAGAGGTGTGGAGCTTAATGGTGAGGGTTGGAAATATAAATTGAGCAATCCTTAACATATGAATGATTAAAGTCATTAAGTTAATTAGGCCCTGGAGCTGGTGAATAACATAGAAAAAAAAATTTTGTCCTTACATTCCAGTGAGGGAGATAATAAAGAATAAACAAGGTAATTTTATAAAGTGTAAGTTCTATGAAGAAAATATACAGCCAAGAGCATGGAACAGCTTGGGGTGGGGGTGGGGGTGTGACAGCTATTTTTGATAGAATATTCAGGTAAGACACCACATTTCACCAGAGATTACATGAAGATGCAGGGAAAGAGCATTCCAGGCAATGGAAAAATAAATATAATGGCCTTGAGGTGGACATGAGCTTAGTGGGATTAAGAAAACGGAAAGCTAATGGGGCTAATATAAGACTCAGATCAGGCCTGAACAGGCAGTGGCGCAGTGGATAGAGCGTCGGACTGGGATGCGGAAGACCCAGGTTCGAGACCCTGAGCTCGCCAGCTTGAGCACGGGCCCATCTGGCTTGAGCAAAGCTCACCAGCTTGGATCCAAGGTCGCTGGCTTGAGCAAGGGGTTACTCGGTCTGCTGAAGGTCCGCGATTAAGGCACATATGAGAAAGCAATCAATGAACAACTAAGGTATCGCAACAAAAAACTGATAATTGATGCTTATCACCTCTCTCTGTCCCTGTCTATCCCTCTCTCTCTGCCCTTGTGGAAAAAACACACACACAAAGAACCCAACACAGATCAGGAGTCAGAGGAAAAAGAGCACATGTGGGATCTGTGTAGGGTTTATGGGCATGGTATGGAGTTTGGATTTTAATTGTAAAGAGAAACTACTGGAGGGTAGTGACATGAACAAATGAACAGTTTGAGGGTGAAGTTAAGGAAAAGTTGTAGACTGCCAGGAAGCTACTGCAGTGGTCCAAGTGAGCACTTAGGGTGGTTGGACCTAAAAGTTGGTTGTGGTGAGATTTAAGAGATGTAGACAGTTTGTGGATATATGTTTAGTACAGAACTGACAGGACTTCATGACGGACTAAACCAGTGATGTGAAACAGCTATGGGTTTCATCAACTGGGTAAGCGGTGGTGCCAATTACTGAGTTGGGAAAGACTGAGGAAGTAGATTTAACAAAGGAAGGTGGGGGATTTATTCATTAGACTTAAGAGGTGGGTAGGCAATTAGGAAATCAGAAAGACCGGGGTTGGTTAGACCACACTGTCCTAATACACAAAAGGTTGCTGGTTTGATCACTGGTCAGGGCACATACAGAAACTGATTGATGTTTGTCTCTTTCTCCCTTCCTCTCTTTCTGGGGTTAGGAGGAAGGCCAGGGTTGGAGATATAATTTGGGCAGGATGGGGACATGTTTTTAAAAAACATGGGGTTGACTGAACTCGAGTGTGTGTGTGTGTGTGTGTGCATGTATGTGTGGCACATGACTAGAAAACAAAATTCAGGACTGAGCTCAGCGGCACTCCAAAGTTTAGAGCTCAAAGGAAAAAAGAGTAAGAAAAGAAGGCCAGTGAGGTGGATGACACTGCCTAGGATTTTAGCATGCAACAAAGGAGGGCCTGCTGTGAGCAGTGATGAAATCCAACACGCTAAAACATAGAAGGCAATCCAGTTGTGGTATCAAGAGGCAAAATGGTCATGTTCACTGGACTAGGGAGGTTGTCAGTGACCTCAGAAACAGCTCTCCTAGGGGAATGACAGGAGCAGAAGACAGACTGGAAGAGACTCAAGAGGGAGAGGAGAGAACATTTCTCCAGGGGAAAAATGGGACAGTAGTTGGCAAGGTAGGAGACAGAATATGAGTCCAGCCTGACCAGACAGAGGCACAGTGGATAGAGCGTTGGACTGGGATGCAGAAGAACCAGGTTTGAAACCAGAGATCGCTGGCTTGAGCACAGGCTCATTCAGCTTCAGTGTAACCTCACCAGCTTGAGTGCGGGGTCGCTGGCTTGAGCATGGGATCATACAAATGACCCCATGGTCTCTGGCTTGAGCAAGGGGTCACTTGCTCTGCTGTGGCCACCCCAGTCAAGGTACAAATGAGAGAGCAATCAATGAACAACTAAGGAACCACAACAAAAAATTTATGCTTCTCATCTCTCTCCCTTCCTGCCTGCCTGTCTGTCTCTCTGACTCGCTGTCTCTGTAAAAAAAATAAAATAAAACCCCCAAAACCCAAAACAAATATATGAATCCATATATTTGAATTCATATATCCATTTTTGCCATGCAATCGATTAAAGTATGTTGACTGGTAAGGGCCCCAGCTGAACATGAGGAGAAAGAATGGATAATGGAGAGTTAAAAGAGGCAGGAAAGGAAAGGATCCCAAACACTGAGGAACTGACACTCATAAAAAAAGCACCTCTCTCTGCTTATGGTTGGGAAGCAGGAATCTGGATAAATTTTTCTGATTTCTGCGACACCACCTGCTGGTATTGTCAAAGTCTCACTGCTGGTGAGCACATTTTTATAGGGGCCCTTATTTGCCTTGTAGTGACCCCCACCCCGCTGCAGCAATGCTGCTTTTGGGTACTGGTGGGACATAGAATATAGGTTTTTCCAAAGTTGGGGATTTTATCACACACAAGTGTCAAGAAAATTGGGTGGGGGGATGGAGTTTATAAGTATTTGTGATCATGTTAATGAAATTATGAAATACAAAATTTAAACCAAATTAGTAAGAAAATGAGAAAAAGGAGAGGGCTGATGGATTGGGAGAAAGGAAATAGGTCAGTGTCCTGGAGTGGCTGATGAGGTCACAACAAAGCTAGAGTGGGAACCAGATGGTTGAGAGAACAGGAGGTCAAGGTCAAAAATGCTGAAATTAGTGATTCTGGAAAGGAGCCATTTTGGGTGAGTGTATGGCTGGGGTAGACTGGAGGAAGGAGTGTGGAAGCCTGGCTGTTAGCATGGGATTTCCATGCATACTCTGAAGTCACTTAAGATGATGGCAGGGCACGCCAGTGAGGAAGGCTAAGACATTAAAGTGTTAACAACTACTTTTAATTCTACAACACATCCTCCTTTAGCCACTGATGCATTTTCAATTTTTATGTTTTTATGATTTTATTCATTTTAGAAGAGAGAGAGAAGCAGGGGAGGAGCAGGATGCATCAACTCTCATGTGTGCCTTAACCGGCAAGCCCAGGGTTTCAAACTGGTGACCTTAGAGTTGCAGGGTAATGCTCTATCCACTGCACCACCACTGGTCAGGCACCATTGATGCATTTTTACAATATCCAAAGTATTTGTTGATAAAGGTCTTCCCAGTTACTTAAAAAAAAAAGCAGTTACTTATAACAGACCAACCCTCAAGATGTTTTTGAAGAGTTCACTTCTTCTCACTTCTAATTTCCCAGTGTTTACTTATTTTATGATAAAAGAATTAGATGATATATGGCCTACCACTTTGTACAACAGACTTGTTTTAAGACCACTGTCTCAAAACCTAGGTGCTCTGCAACAGAGGCATTTTGACATAGTTAACTTTTGAATCCTATCTGGGTTCCTCGTATGGTTTCAATTTAGTGAGTGAATATATATGGCATGCTTAGAGCAGAGCCCAGTTTATAGTAAGCAATCAATTAATGTTACTTATTAGCTAATTAAATTATTCTGAGCTGCAGTTTCCTTATGAAATGGGTTTGTTATCTGTTCACAAAGCATTCTGAAAATTAAGTCAAACACAACAATTAATACCTGGGAGTTAGTATTAGCTTCCCTCCCTGCCTCCCCTTGGCCATTCTAGAGGTGTTTCATAATCACATGTCTCAACAAGTCTTATTTAGTGGCCAACAATAAATAAAAAGCTGTTTAGATGGGGAAAACCTCGCCTTTAGGGTAAGGCTCTGATGCTCCTCAGCAGCCTGGCAGCACTCAAAGTGGGGTAGGGAGCACCAGGCAGGTGTTTTCTGGACAAAGCTGGCCGGTTCTCTTCCCTGGGAGCAGGAGAGGTGGGGTACAGCAGAGCCCTAGGCAGTCTTCTCTCTTCTCTCCTTAACTCTAGTGCTCTCACTCCAAATGCAAGTAAGGATTAAAGAAGACAACAAAAGGCAGAAGAAAAAACATCAATTTCTTTTAGAGAATTTGAACCCTACACTGTGGCAGGCAGCAAGAGCAAAGAGCACAAACCCACCACCAACAGGCCAACCTGCCCACCCCAACAGCAAAAACATTCCACCACAAGATAGACAATTTAGATGCTGAATTTTGGACAGCTTTTAGGTGTGGAGCAAAAGAATAGAAAAAAAATAAACATTCAAACGAATGAGCAAATTAAATTAGCAGAATAAAACAGGAAACCACAATAAATGCTTAGCAGCCAAACACATTTATTAGTCTTTTTTCTTTTTTTTCCAGGAACCCAAAAATATTTTGTAGTTATAATGTAAGCAACTGAGTTGCACATAATACAATCATATCTTTCAAAATAAAATAAAAAACTAAACAAAAACAAAAATAAGCTGTTTAAAAGCCCCCCAATAAAACCCTTCAGAAAACTCTTATGTATGCATTACATCATCTCTCAGTTTTAATGAAATGACGAAGACTTAATTCCGTATTACTCAACCTGTCACAATCCAATAAAACAACACCCTTTAGTTTTTTTGTTTTTGATTTTTTTTTTTGAAATCCAGCATGAGAAATACAGTACCTGCTATGGCAAAAAATACACATAAAATGCAACTTTTTCAGCTTATTTGTACATTAGTAGAGTTTAACATTTTATTGTTTGTTTTTTTTTTAAGTGAACCAGTGATTTTAAGTACCACTATACTAAAAAAGTAAAATAAAATATAGAAAAGGGGGGGCCCAGCCTGCCATGCAAGTGCACCTCTAAAGTGCCTAGTTTCTGTGTCCATGTAAAACCATTAATATGAGGAGCAATTTCAAAATATGGGAGTTTGATTAAACCTCTATGTTTAAGGAAAAAAAAAAAGACAATGCCATATCCTTCCTTTTCTCCCTTCCAACTTCCTTAAATCCCATTATCCACTTTCCCTATTGCCCACAGGAAGAGAGGAAGAAAGTCACCAAAATAATATTGTAAAAGCTATTTCAAGTATAAGAAAAACAAAACACTTCTAGGTAACCTGCAGAGAGCATCAACATGTGCAGCTATTTAGTCATTTACAGGTTTTGTTTCTGTTAACAGTGTTTCAGATGAGAGGATTTTTACTGTACCTTCCTGTTACCTGTTTGTGTGCAAAGTTGGGAAGCTGCCTTTGAAAACTCCTGCCTCTTTCTCTGCATCTTCTGTCCAAAGGGGGCAAGGAGAGAAGTGAAGGGAGAAGACGGAGGAAGGGAGCAACATGTCACAAGTCATTAAAATGGGACTTCTGGTTCTCCTCCTCCGCACCCTCCCCACCAAGCCCCCTGCTTCTCTTGCTCACCATCAGTGACCTAACTCTCACTGCAGAGGTTCCATTATTCAGTTTCCTGATTTGGTAGGATGTATTTTACTCTGTAAACATAGCCCCCTAGATTATGGAACCCAAAGCAGCATTTACATCTCCATCTAAATGGAGAAAGACAAAATAGTCCAGAAATCTCTCCTCAGAAATCTTATGTTTTTGGTTACTCAAAACAGGGATGGGATGGGGTGGGGTGGGCACTGAATTCAAAGTTGTAAGCAAATAGTGGAGAGTTAGGAGCTGGCACAGCTGAGCTCTTGTGACTGCTTCCCCCCCCCCCCAGATATTTTTTTAAAACCTGTTAAAAATGTTCCTGCACCTTAAATCATACTGAGGTTAAGGCCAAGGGTGCAGAATCCTTGTGCACGTGTCTCTGTGAGCACATTCACGGTGCATGCACCATTTTTGATGTCTTCTGTGAGATCACTGGACACACTTTGGTCACTGGTATGTGTGCAAAGGGTGGTTGGTGCTGGGGGAGTGAGTGTCCCAAGAAAGAGGTGCAGAGATCAACAAAGCCCTTTGGGAGGATCATAGAGGGATAAGGGCGGGAAGAACTTTTGAGGAATCAGAGGAAAGTAACTGATAGAAAAGGGGTCTCTAAACAAAAAGAAATTAAATCCCAAGGTCGACAGGGCCCAAATCAGAAGGTAGGTCGTGAGTATACATGCATTTTATAATCAAGCTTCTTCCCCTCAAAGGAAGTCGTCACTATACAACTCAAAACTACAAAGGGCTTCTTGGCAGATCTAGGGAAAAGGGTGTTTGTGATGAAGGGAAAGATGGGGGAAAGGGGTATTTGTGATGAAGCTGCTCAAAACGACCCATTCTGACCCTGCCTCATAAGTGGCCAAATCAAGGAGAGCAGTAGCTCTACAAGCAGCATGTATTAAACTTATGTCCCTCTACTTAATGTCAGCCAAGCCTCAGGGAGGGGGGCTTGGTACACACGCCTTTCAGGGCAGTTGTTTGCACATCTCAGATGAGTTTCCTTGTAAGTGAGAAATCAATACTCTTCCAGAGTATCGCAAAGTGATAAGGCTATTAACTCTACAGCGCCAAACTTCAATGCCATGGACTGATTCCCTTTGTGAACTACAGAATGCTACTCAGTTATTGTGTGTGAGCCTGTGTGTGTGCGTGTGTGTGTTTGAATCAAGAAAGGTTGAGAGCTCAAGGTCTCCCATGGAAAACATTCTGGAACCCTGGAGGGATGAATATTCCAGAAGAAAGAAATTTAGACACTCTCCACCCTGGAGCTAGAAGGCTGGTATAGATGGCACCTATTCAAAACAGGCTTCAGACACTGGCCTGCCATCATTGTGAATAGGAGGCAACAGAGAGAACACCAGCCCATAAATGTAAGTCCACACCCTGACCTATTCTGCTTTTCCCAAACATGAAAGAATAAGATCTAAAACTTCTGATGGCTTTAAAAAAAGAGAGAGAAATATCATATTTTAGGGTTACTTTCACAGCAAAAAAAAAAAAATTATAAAAGTTATCCTGCTATTTACATGTTCATATTTTCAAAAGGATAACCCACTGTTGTCAGAAAAGGAGAGGGGGGTCAAGGTCTACACTGCAGGAAAACGTACCTCGAGGTATTGTTTTGTGTGAGACGGCTGAAACGTCAGGATTTTAATTTTTTTGTTGGTTTTGTTTTTTGTCTAAAGGCAATCTAACAGATTGGAACCCTGATAAGATCGTGCCCATTCAGGCTTGCCTGGGCACAAGGAAACTGTGGTCAAGTCTGTGACTCATTACAGTACTGTGGACAAGAGCTGCTGCGTGGAAACACTGAACACGGGCAGAACATCCTCTTGTGTACGATACTGTGTGTTGCAAACAATGCCTAGACCAGAGCAATACAGGTGCCACCATTCACCACAGGCAAGATCCACAAAGGAATTCTGTTAGGACAGAGAGAAGGCTGCAGGTTTTCCTGTGTCAAACACCTCACTGCTAGCTAGCTATATACAGCTTAGTAAATGCCAGGGAAGCAGAGACCACATTTGGTTGAGGGGTAGTGGTGGGTGGGGAAGACAATCCTCTTTTGCCTGCCAAGCAGCAATCCTCTTCCCCCTAGAACAAGACAGTTTCCTTATAATTAAGTTCACTTAAAAACAATTAAGGAAAAATAAAAAATTAGAAAGGAGTGGGGAGGAAGAGGTTTTTGAAGTTGACATAAAGATGAACTTTAAGGTCAGCAGGAGTGAGGCATAGTTTCCTGAGCTTGAAAGGGTTCTGACTTCAGGAAAGGATGAGTACTTTTTCCCAGAGAACACTGGAGCCCCACTGTTGCACTGGGTTAACACTGCATGGCTAGGATGGAGAATCCTGTACCATATTGGTTTTGCTGGGCCATCAGGCCTGCCAGCAACTGTGGGAGGACCCAGAGGGCTCTGCATGCACCTCCCTGTGCTGACCTTACCGCTTCTTGCTCTCACCCCCCTTCCCCGCCAGGACATGGGACACCATGGACACAGAAACCATAGAACAAGATGCAACGCTACTTCCTTCCCCTTTCTACCCTCTCCTCCCCCCTTTTGCAGAATGCATAGTTACAATTCACGTTACAAAATAAAGAAGCAATGATGACCACATATGGGACCTTTTTGTTTTTGAAAAAAGAAAAAAAAATCCAATAACCTCTTCTTAAATTCAGTATCAAAATTCACATTTGCATAATAATACATTTCAAGGCCATTAGAGAGGAATGAGAGTGAAGCGGCAGCATCTCTCCTCCCTTTGTCTTCCTGAATGAAGCTGAAGGAATCTTGTGGGAGGGATCGGTTTCCTCTTTGGGGAGTTCTGAGGAATTACGAAAATGGCCCTTAGCATTCACTTGATATTTCTTTAGAAGATTGGGAGTGGGAAGAAGAGGTGGAATCGTTTAAAACAAAAACAAATGAAGAGACAATGCGGCTTGCTATGCTTAACTATGATAGTTCTAAAGAAATAAAATTATTTCAGATTTTTCTCTTTTCTTTCTCAAACACTTCAGTCTTATTCTTTCAAAAGTTTTCTCCTAGTGTGTAATACCCTGTTTGCATAAACAGCAACATGAAGTGACTTCCGTTTGGGAAAATAATTGCCTTCTCAGGACATAGACTCAGAGGGTGGAAATGCACTGCCCACTCTGCACACAGAAGCTAGAAAACACCTTCTGGACATGCATGAACGCGTCACAAATATCACTGTATTTCAGCTCTCCAGTGCTTACAGAAAAACAAAAAGTAAAACCACCACACATGCACTCACACACATACACGAAGAAAACTAGATAATGCAGACAGATAATTCAACCTGCACTCTTGGACTAATCTGGGTCTCTATCACCTGTGCACCATCACCTCATTGCCCCCTCTCCCAAGTCCCAGAACCTCTTACACACAACTCCACACCGTGCAATATTGATGCTAATGAAAACTCCACAGCTGCCCCTGGAGACTGCCATGAGAAATGTTGACTTCCGCAAAGACTAGGCTGACCATCTTTCTGTTTTATCCTAGTGGATAGCTTCTTCCTAACACAGACGGTCTCCTTACTCACAAAGGCACATTCAGAAATACTACACTTATGTAATTCCTCGGGCAAAATAAAAAAGGGGGTAGAGATGGTGTTTTAAGCACATTTATTCTAACATCCCGGAATTTCTGGCAAGAAGTGTATGCTGAATGCATCACTTAGTGAGAAACTATACTACCTTTAAAAGGTATGTAACTTCTTGAACAGTTCCAAAGGTATTTTTCTCATGGTTTTATATAATTTACCCTCCTCCCTTTTCATTTTGGCGAACACATGTAGGATAGCTATATTCCTCTCCATAAAGCTCTGCTATAAGGTTAATCCTGCAGCAAGGCCACTCCACCCTGCCTTCGGTGTACTCTCACAACCCAGCCCTGAAGAGTTGTGCACACCTTTCAGTAGCCCAAAGGAGAAGGACTGTTAACTTCATTAAGAGGTCAAAGAAAGCAGGGGAGAAAGGAAAGTACTTCATTTTACAAGTTTGCTACAATATTGTAAGCTACCCTCAGAACTTGTCCTTTGCTGTTTACCATTTGCTGTACAAAGTAATTCACTTTTTAAAAACACAATTCCAACTTATTAATATTGCCTCGAAATGGGTCCTCTACAAGTGGGATTTTATTTCCAAAGCAATGACTTAATAGTTTGAAATAAAAATGGAGGCACAAAGTGCTTTAGGGAAACACTTTAAAATTTAAACCAGAACATTTCTTGCTTTTATCTGACCTTTGCCCTCATATGATAAAAAAAAAATTGTTGGCAGAATGAAGAACCAATGTCAGAGTATTGCAGAGACCCTTTGATTAGGGCAGTACCATTTTTCCCGCTGTAGTTTCTCATTAAAAACAAATTCAGGTGTATAGCTAACTGAAAACAGAACTATTCAAATTCTGCAAGGCAAACACTGGGCATTCCGTTCACTTAGCAGGTTATTACAAGAGACTAACAGTTTAAAAAACACTCAAACGGCCTAACCTGTGGTGGCGCAGTGGATAAAGCGTCGACCTGGGAACACTAAGGTCGCCAGTTCAAAACCCTGCACTGGTTCAGTCAAGGCATATTTGAAAGTTGATGCTTCCAGCCCCTCCCCCCTTTCTCTTTCTCTCTCACTCTGTGTCTCCTCTCTAAAATGAATAAAATAAAAATAAAATAAAAAATAAAAAACTTAAAAAAAAAAAACCACTCAAATGTTAGCATACTTCGTAAATTCTCCAGATCTAGTTTGAGAACAGCACGGGTGCCCAGCCGGTGGTTAGTAGCTGCTTCCTGATCAGTGTTCCCTTCACCATCCTGTAGGTGCTCATGGCCTCTTTTCCTTGGCAGTGTGGGTGCGGAGGAGGCATTCTGGGTGGCGTAGGGAGGCCAATGTTCAAATTTTAAGTTACTATGATGTTCACAGATTTTGAAGTTATTACTTCAAATCTAAAGAATGTGATGCCAGCACCTGCTTTGTCAAATTTAAGTTCAAGAAAACAACACCATCACTGAAAAATGGGGACTACCTCTGAAAATACACACTTTGGCACTGGCCATAAACCTACAGGGTGTGCTCTAACTTTGGAATGATATAGTTTTTTGAATAGATTGATGATGTCCTTGACAACGTTATGTATATTCATTTGCACTACCCTGTGCAGCCCTGCTGTTGTTGTACACTCACAGGAAGGAAAACAAAATGATTTCTTTTTGCAGTAACTCTAAGACATGTAGTTAATGCATAGACATGAATTGTGACAAAACTTGGCAAAAGCACTGGAGAAGAAAATGTTTGATTCTTTTTATTAGCCAGCTAAAAATCTATCTCTACTCCTAACTGAAGTCCTATATAGATAATTAAAACAAAAGAAGAATAAAACAAATAACCCAAACCCAAAATAATAACCTACAAAGTGTCATATGTCGGATCTGAACTCTGAGGATGGATGGGGGAGAGGGCTAAGAGTACCTTTTCTACATAAAGACTCAATTGTTCCCTATTCTTAGAGATGGCGGTTACAGCCAAGTCTGCTGAAAACATCCTGTTTACACTGCAAAGGAAAACAGGGCTGGCTTAGCATTTTGATCAGCACACAGACATCTGCATTCTGTTTGAGTCAAGATGCCAGAATATAAAAAATAAAATTAAAAAGTACACAGCATCTGAGGTCGATATAGAATCTGGCTGTTAACTACAAAACTCACCTCCCCCAAAATGGTAAAAGCGAGAGTGAGTATTTGCAACAAATTAATAGCCTGTGAAAGTTTAGTTTCTGCTAGTTATACTTCTAAAAGCTCTTCCAAGTTCTTGGGCAGGAATTTCTTTTCCTTTCTTTTTTTGTTGCATATCTTATATACCATATTCAACCCACAGGAACTTGGAAGAACCAACTATTAATTTATGCTACATTCATGTCAGAAGTGGTGGGAAAATTCTTACAACAGGAGCCATAGTAACAGAAAATCACATTGCTATAGATAAAACAAATTGAATGGCAGCCAATGGATAATTTGGATTTACTGGGGAACACTGATGAAAGAATTTGGTTTGAAATCCTAACTTGCAGCACTGCTGATTATGTAAACTTCTGTGAATGTTATAAATGAAAAATATCAAGGGTCAAAGATGCCACACTCACTTTTTCACAGTGTCTCGGAGATGACCTTTGTTAGTCCCCCCCCACCCCCGCCTAAAAAACACCTAAAATTAGGTCATAGCACTGGATATCAATTGCCATTAGAGGTCCTCAGTCTGATGGAAGACATCCCTTCCCCTACTAGTGCTTCTTCTTTTGGCTACTCATGTGCTATACAGAAACCAAGTTCATGATGTTTGAGAAATGGACACCTCTAGTCACTAGTAATCAAGTGTTTAAAGAAAAAAAGGAAAACTAGCAAAAACTGGAAAGCAAAATCAATCAATGTAACGAGAGATGACCAGCAATGCACTGGAAGAGAAGATGCTCCACTGAATTTTCCAAGTGTCTTGAAGATACCTCACTGCTCAGCAGACATGGCTCTTGCCAAATACCATGGAAAGAAGCGTTTTTCTCTTCCATGACATCTCACTGTATCTGTTCTTAGGTCACTGCCAACCAATAGAGCAAAGCTCCTCCAGCAAGTTGACAAAAAAAGGGGGGGGGGGGTGTAAGGGAGGAAACAAAGAAGGACAAGAACAGAAAAATACGAACCCCTTTCTATTGGCCCAACGCAAAGAGACTTTCCAAATCACTTGTAGGTGCCATGTTGACACACCCAGAGAAGTAAATGCACAGTAACAGAGAGCGACAACACAAGGAAGGATCTTGATCTTGGCATTCTGCATCAAGACATAAAATCATATTTAACTTCCTCGACTTCTGCTTATGTATTTTAAATTTAGCCCACTGCTTTTGGGGCCTGTCCAGAACCACTCAAATTTCCTTAACGGGCAAGTGTCTTAATGCCTGGGGGGGTGATTGGACCACATGCACATACACATGTTCCCCTTGCTTAGGATGTCTGGGTTTATGTATGAAGGCACTATAGCGGTTTTAGAGAAACTGCAGGCAGCAACCCCACCCACTCCCTTTACCTGTGGAGCAGGAGTTTCTTTCCCACTGGAAAGCTTAGATGTTTAAAAGAAGCTGTGGTCATACTTGGGAATTCTGACCCCTGGCCCCAGGAGGGATACAAAAGGAGAATTCAACATCACCAAAAACTGAAAGGAAACACTCCACATCTCTGGCTGAGGGATGGGGGTAATTAAGCAGCAGATCTTCAAAATAGCAATTAAAATGAGCACAACAGTAGCTGGGAGCAAAAAAAGTAAAATCACTTGTTCCTTATTAGATTCTTCTATGTATTATTTTCTCCTCCTGCCATAACAAATAGAGGTAAGACAGACATTCTTCATTAACAGAACATTCCACAGATATATTTCCTCTAGTAATGCATATATTTAAAATTTGTTCCAAAAATTATTAACCTATATTTCCTAACTCTTTACATAGATTCTCAGCAATCCAACTGTACTACTTTATAGATTAGTTACTTTTTATTTTAAGCTGTTGTTTCTTTCTTCCTTTCTTTTGCTGGTAGGGCTGGGCAACAGGGAGAAAGGTTTCTTTAAAAAAAATTAAAATTAGTGGGGGAGATTTTGAGTTGTCTTAAAATGGAAAGGAACAAAGTGATAGAATTCCCATATACATACAACCAAACACTCTCCCATTAAATTACACACGAATTTCAAATGAATCCATTATAGAGCTCTTATAAAGCTCAATCCTTCTCCCATATTTTTTTAGATAATGAATTTACCTGTTGCTGCTAAATTGATCATTTTTAAAAAATATTTCTTTCTACATGTTTTAAAATGTGTGATCCCCAGTATGATAATAGCGTTTGGAGACTTTTCTCTTTACATTTTTTTTTAAGTAAAAATTGTTTAAACTTTTTGAAGTTTCAGGAACTTGTAAAAGTTTATTAACAGGAAAGAAACAGCCGTCTATCTAGGATAAGATACGGTTAAATAAACCATCTTCAAAAAACTGGCTTCCTACCCTAGAATTCCTGAGAATGCTTGCAAATTTTAAAGCAGGAAAATAAATGTTAAAAACGAGAAAAAAAAAACACTGTTAAATGCTCCCAGAGTTAGTCTTCATCTAAAATATATATTTATATGTATGTATGTATGTATGTATGTGTGTGTGTGTGTGTGTGTGTGTGTATATATATATATATATATATGCACTTTTTTGGTCTTTTTTAAAAGTTTTAAATTTTTTTCCCTTTAAGCTTATGATGGAAGAACATTTTAGCTTCTCGTGTTTATTTTTACATATTTCAAATCCCTCATTATGTCTTGTAAACAAGAGGGGCTCTAGCACCCGGCTTTCACCGTAGTATCATAAGAAACTCAACTAACCCATAGTGCAGGTCAAGGAACCAACAGGCAGGTAGGGTGGAGGATGGGGCAGGACACGGCAGGGAATCAAGAGTGGCAGAGTCGCCACTGGATCTTGTGAGCCTTGGACATGCTCCTAGCCCAGGGACATGAAGATTTAGCTTTATGTAGATGTCTCTAAACAGCTGCTCTTCACCTGGAGGTCAAACATTACAGGGTTTTGCTCCTCACAGAGAGAGCAGTCAGTGGGGGCTGGGAGGAGACATTGTGTATGTGGGCAGAGGTGGAAGGGGCATGGTGGTAATGAAATCTGGAAAGCAGGAGGGCACAGTTAGTTTTCTACAAGGCATCCAATGGGACCAAACCAACACTAGAAACTCAAGTTTGACCATCTACCCACAAAGGGTTAATAAAGACTTGTGTAAGCGAATGCTCACTTGAATTATGCATGTCAGTCTCTTTTGAGGCTAGGTTTATAATCAACAGGGCAAGCCAAGTAGACTACAGAATTCCCATTCTTTGTCTCACAAAACCACTTAAATGCTTTTTTGCCTTTTCCTATACACACCTACCCACTCACCTACACACAGACACAAGCTAAAAGTCAAATACATTAGGCATTGTTATATCCTTCACTGAAGATGCTAAAGAAAGAAAAACTCCTTTGTCCTCACTAGCAGCAAGTTATGGAGGACAATAGAGGTCTGCTCCCACCAAGGGTTGGAATGGGCAGGTATTTGCTGGTACAGAATGTCGGCACTTTATGTTAAACAGTATAATGCAGATTGGGATGTCCACACAAGTGCTAGCACATTACCGGCATATGCTCCCCTCCCCTCACCCACACACCATCTGCTTTGTATAGAGGGGTACCCCTTCAGGGCTGCTATAACTCTCTTCACAAAAAGCAGTTTGATACATTTTGATTCCAACGTAAGTACATACATGTTGGTGATAACTGTGGATTAAAAGTTGCCTCCTATTCGGCCCAGAGTACTACTACATTGATGCTTAAAAAAAAAAGTCTTTAAATATCAAAATAAAAAAAGCAAAATTATAGGAAAAAGAAATAAGAGGTCAAAACCAAAAAAAGGTGCAATACTTAAAAATCTTTGCTAAGTTATACCTGCCTAAGCAAAACCACATACACAGGAAATACACAACATAGAGAAACAAAAGGAAACGCTTGAAGTACACACTGGTTTAAGAACATTCGTTAAGTAAACGTTTCTGTCAGTGATGGCCTGGTGCTGTAACACGCCACGGCCTGGCACAGGTAACGCTCAGCAAGAGAGGAGCAGAGAGGGAGGAGCTGCAGATGCGTTCAGGAGGCTGCTCACAACTTACTCTTTTCTGTTTTCATAAAATGAAAAAGAGAACAAATAGAAATATTGAATTCAGCATTACCTGACTTGCTGATGAATTTCTCATACCTGATTACACAAGGAAGGGGGAACACAGTTTTTCTGCTTTTGAGACATCACATAATTAGACTTATCTCAGCATCTGTTCCCATTCAAAGTAACGAAAAGGCCCGCAAAAAACTTAACAGATATTCAGAAGTGCCTAGTGGCCACTATTTGGAAAAAAAAAAAAGAAAATAAATAAACACACAGTTGCTCCAAGAGGAGCAAGAGTATCTCCTGCTCTCCTAATTTTTTGCACTTGGCAGTGCTCCACTCTACAGCTAGGTCGAGAAAAGCTAGAGAAAATTCATACCCAGGCTAATTTGCAGATGAAATAGAGCTCCCTGCTTTCCTCATTAATAAAGCACTCTGTTCATCTTAACACAGCCCAAAGGAGTTGCTTTAGTAGCAGTGGCTCCCCCCCCCCCATGCTTGTGTGTTTTCATAGTTAAAAAATAATAATAAAAGTAAAAAGCAGATGGCCGGCCAGCCAGCCTGAGGACTGTCAGCAATGCAGCTTTCTGAGCAATCAAGGTCAGGGAGAAGGAGGAAGAGGAGGAGGAGGAGGAGGAGGAAGAGGAGGAGGAGGAGGAGGAGGAGGAGGAAGAGGAGGAGGAGGCAGAGGACACAGGCATACACACACATACACACACAAGAGACAGAGAAGGATGCACGCAAATACACATGAACACACGTGCACACACATACCAGAACGAGCATGCCTGGGCAGTTACATGTGCCAGAACACACTGGTATTTATCAACCAGCCAATCACAAATTTTTTCCTTTTTTTTTTAGGTTTTTTACATTTTTGTTTTTAAAGTGAGGCTCCGTCAAGTCTTCCCTCCCCCCACCCCAACAATTCTTTTGAATTCCCCTCCCTCCCAAACATGGTAGACCTAAGGACGGAAACACACCCAGTGCAAACAAAGTTAAAAAGCTATTTTTTTTCAGTATATATGTTTCTTAGCAACAACTTCCATATAACATGAAAAAAGTGAAAAACTAGAAACTAATTTTTTTAATTTTTTTGTGTTTAAATTTAAATGGTATGTGTACTTGCTTCACATTGTCTTTCTAGGTTGGCGTTCATGATTCAAGTATTTCAAGAGTGATATGTTCTCTTTTTGGATTCATATTCCAAACGAAAAAACTGAAGTTATAAGGGAGGCAACTATGTGCTCAGACAGTCTGTCAATGACCCACCTTTTTTTCTCTCTCCGTTTTCTTTTTTCCTTTTAAAAATGTATTTATTGCAAGTTGAAAAAAAAACGAAAAGGTCAAGTTAGTGCTGCTGCTGTTCCAAAAAAGGTCACGAGGTCAGAGTTGAAAGTTCTAAGTTCAGATTGAATCCGACCCTCCTCCCAGAAGGTCACCAGGTAGTAAAGGAGCAGGGCTGCCCATCCTATGGGGATCTTCCACAGCTGGGACTCCCCACAAGCTAGAAGAATAGTTTGGGGGCCCCCACAATGAGGCGCCAGCAAGATCGGCCCCACTGCTGCCACCAGCACTGCTGCTCCATTGCCCGAGCCCTGTGGACCCACCAAAAAGATTCAGAGCAGGTCCAACGGGATCTGCCTGGGTTTGGCCGGTCTCCAGCGACTGCCAACCTGCTGCGGGTGCACTCGGGGTTGCAGCAGGTGTAGGGGGCTGAGCTTGTGCCAGAAAGCGGCTAACTTCATCATCGGTAGCAAACTCAGCCAGGATGGTAGTGTTTCCCAACACACACCTGGAAAAAAAAAGTAAGGGAAGAACTATGGATTTGATAAGAATCCTAGAGCACACACAGAGACTGAGTATTTTGAGTCCCTTTTATTTAAAGAGCAGTCCTTTGACTAGAAGGTTCCACATTCCCTTGATGCTTTTTAAAATGCAGAATCACAGGATCAGAACCTACATTTCAACCAGGCCATCAGATGCTGATTTAAAGCAATAAGGTATCACTAAATCTCAAAACATGCAAAGACTACTGGAGTATACATGATCCCTTTTATGTGAAATTTGTATGTCAAGATTAATGTTGGACTCTGGCCAGCTGGATAGAGCATCAGCCTGGCATGCGGAAGTCCAGGGTTTGATCTCCAGTAAGGACACACATGAGAAGTGACCATCTGCTTCTCTTCCCCTCTTGCAGTCAGTGGCTCGATTGGTTTGAGCATTGGCCCCAGAGGGGGTTGCCGGGTAGATCCTGGTTGGGGCACATATAGGAGTCTATTTTCCCTCCTCTTACTTAAAAAAAGAAAAAAAAAGAATAATTTTGGCCTGACCTGTGACCTGTCGTGGTGCAGTGGATAAAGTGTCCACATGGAATACTAAGGTCACTGGGCTTAAACCCAGGGCAAACCCAAGGCTTGCCCAGTCAAGGCACATATGAGAAGTAACTACTACAAGTTGATACTTCCTGTTTCCTTCATCTTTCTCTCTCTCTCTAAAGTCAATAAATAAAATTTTAAAATAAGAAAAAAAGTAGTCAGAACATTTTTAAAAGAATAATGTCATATTTTTTCCTTCTATGGGAGGTAAACAGATCACACACCAAGCATCAAGTTGACCCAGCTTCATAAACCTGGAAAAGCTGCTCCATCTCAGGGGTGGGCTCACTGCCTAAGCCTCACCCTCTTGTTCCTGTGTGTAGCTTTTTGTCATGGCATCTGCAGGCACAGGGAGTCAGCTCTTTCCTGTCCACCAGTTTGAAAGTGACAGGGAAGGGGATGTTCAACCTGATCCAGTCCCATCTACTTCACACAAAATCCCTGCTACCCACCAAGACCAGAATATTTCATTATCACCCATAATGAAGCCAAATAAGTGGTTAGATATTCTTATGAAAAGTGACAGTAATTATGGTTTCACATTTTCATAAATAGTGGGTTTGTTTTATGGTACTTAAAATTTATTCACTACTTTGAAAGTTCTTCATTTGTGGAATTCTGATTATTGAACTATGATATACACAGGACAATCCAAACTTTGGCAGGTTAAGATCAGCCACCTCAGCACCCAAAAACGGCTTATGTGATGACATCATTTTGGGGCATGTTCTCATGCATCTTTAATTAGGCACATGCCAGAACAGGAAGGTGTGCATCTTCATGAGTGCTTGTCTCAGTAAGCACAGGATGGGTACTCACATGTGCAGTGCAGTTTGGGCCTTGGCCGCCTCCTGTTTGGTGCTGTATCGAATCAGGGCGGTGCCCTGGGTTAGGTTCAGATGGAATGTCAGCAGTGGGCCATGCTGCATGCAGATGGTTCTCAAGGTTGACCCATCAATCTAAGGAGTAGGACATTTGTGAGATAAAAACTGGAAGTGAGGTATAAAAGAAAGTCAAGTGATCTTACATATAAGAATGAGAGGGTTTCTGTGGTTGATAAATAATAGCATCAGTACTAAATAAGTCTTGTTGGGATGAATGAAGAACTCAAGGCAAGGAGTGAGTGTACTGAATATAGAGGTCTTCAAGTAAAATTTTAAGATATTTAAAGCACTGAGCTGAAATCTAACTTGTCCATTTTGCAAATAAAATGTTTGCACAGCCCTGGCTTGTGGTGCAGTGCAGTAAACAGAGTGTCATCCTGGAGCACTAGGATTGCCAGCTTGACGCCAAGGTTGCAGGTATGAGCCCTGGTCAGAGCTTATCTGAGAAGCAATCAACAGGTGCACAACTAGGTGGAGCAATGAGTTGATGCTTTTTTCTCTCTCCCCCCACCCTTCCTTCTCTCTCTCTCACACACACAAAGTTTAAACAAATGTAGCTCCAAATAAAAGCATATGATTCGACCTGTGGTCTATATTCTTTAAGAGGCAAACAAGTAAACACATGTTAATTTGTAGGGCTTTAAAAAAAATATGGTACCCATATAGGAGTTTAAGAAAATGTGCAAAGTTCTTAGCATCCTAACTCATGTAGTATGCCTCCATTTCCCAAGTTAACAATCTAAAAAAGAGCTAGAGAGGAAGCCACCAACAAGAAAACCATGGCTAACCATCTGATGATTTAGAATGTTGATGGCTGTCCCAGCTCACAGATTATTTGGATGTCCTCTTACTCCTACTTTGGCCATCTCAAGGTAAGACTATTTCTACCTACTTCTCTGTTCTCTGCTGCCGGCAGCTGATGGGACCAAAAACTGTAGTTGCTCACTTTAGTCAGACTCTCATCAATAACTGTCCTCATCTATGACTCAAATAAACAAATCCATTTATTCACTCTGATTAATTGATTTGCATCAAGATCTTAACTATGTTTATTTAAACTGCTCAGTCCAATATTTCAGTTCATTTCTTTGGAAGTGAAACAGATTACTATTAAAATAGACTTCAAAAGTTATACTGCTGTAGGCAGCAGTTGAGACACATTCTGTGGTTTTACCATGGAAATGGCAGGATGAAACTGGCAGTTTCACCATAATTCGTTATAGAAAATGATTGGAGAACCTGACCAGGCAGTGGCATAGTGGACAGAGTGGTGGGGCCTGCGACACAGAGGACCCAGGTTTGAAACCCAAAGATCACCAGCTTGAGTGCGGGCTCATAGAAATGATCCCATGGTCACTGGCTTGAGCCCAAATATCTGGCATGAATTCCAAGGTTGATGGTTTGAGCAAGGGGTCACTGGCTTGGTTAGAGCCCCACTGTCAAGGCACCTATGAGAAAGCAATCAATGAACAACTAAGGTACTTCAATGAAGAATTGATGCTTCTCATCTCTCTCCCTTCCTGTCTGGCTGTTCCTATCTGCCCTTCTGTCTTTCTCTTGCTTAAAAAAATAAAAAAAGAAAATGACTGGAGAAACAGCTCTTAGCATTGTCTTTAAAGTGACAACTGATACTCTGGTTTCTCTTCAGAGCGAACAAATCTTTCACCTTTTACTAAAGTGACAACTGATTATACTAGCGATTTTTCAGGAGAGATTCTCTTAAACAAACTTTAGTTGATTAAAAAGTAAATTTATACAGATATCAAAGATTTGACGTCATAACCTTTTAAGCTACAACTGAGATTAGTTTATTAGGTGGTGTTAATTTTTAAAATTAATCAATTCTTTCTCGTATCCAAGTATTAACCAGGTCTGATCCTGCTTAGCTTCCAAAATCAGACGAGATTGGGCGCTTTCAGAGTGGTATGGCTGTAGACAAATTAATCAATTATTTCTAATATAAACACAGTCAATCACTATATTCATTTTGTATAAATACACAGATGTACTTACTAGTTTTCATATTATAAAACAGAAGTAAACAGCTGGTTAGTTTGCCCAGGTTCATTTCAACAGTGTACCTCTTCTCTTATCCTAACCACATTACACCCACCACACTGCGGGACTAAGAAATAATGAGAATATTGTTTTGAGGATGGCTATATATAAAATATTTATGCTTTAGTCAACTATTAGCTAAATAAATAACCTGGGGCTGTTAGCTGAATTACTAGATACAGGGACTAAAAGCCAATCCAGACTCTCCTTATGTAAACTGTATTTAGGAAACTGCGTTTCTCAACATGTACCATGAAATACAAGCCCTGGATTTATTTCCCACAAAATGGATTCACTGGGCAAATAAATTTAGGAGAAGCTGCATTTCTCCACAGAGAATCATAATACATGTTAGCATATTAAAGGATCTAAGAAGTCTCACAGCGAGGAAAACTACTTGATTTTGTTTAATCAAATGTATACTACAAACATATTAGGTCAGTCACCTACAAATATCCCATGGGAATCACTATAGAAAGTACCAGCTTAGTAAGGTACACCCAAATCCATTTATGAATCAAATGCTAGACAAATCATTCTGTGTGTCAAAGGAAGGGAGGTATAATTGACCCCTTCTAACAAGGGGTTGTAAAAGTTGTGCTGTCAAGTCCAAATGAAGGTATGGGCTCCGTTTTGATAGGTTCATTTAACCTAATTCAAATGCTCAACATAATGCTGCTGCAAATATGTCAGTTATCAAGCAACCAATGTGAAGGGGCGGACGCTCTGGTCCAAATGAAGTCCCAACACGGTAAACAACTCAGAGAACATATTCTTTTTTTTTTTTTTTAATTTCTTTTTATTTATTTATTTTAGAGAGGAGACACAGAGTGAGAGAGAGAGAAGAGGGGGGGGGGGAGCTAGAAGTATCAACCCCCATATGTGCCTTGACCAGACCAGTGCAGGGTTTTGAACTGGCGACCTCAGTGTTCCCAGGTCGACGCTTTATCCACTGCGCCACCACAGGTCAGGCTCAGAGAACATATTCTGATGACAAAAATCAGTGATGCCATCTACACAGAAGAGGGTAACAGAGAAAAATCACAAGTACCCATGGGGCATTTAAGCTATAAGACAGACATATTCCTTCTGCAGAGATAGATGGTTAATTATTTATGAAGCAGAAATATGGTTAATAATGAGCCTCAAAAGTCTTAAATAACACAAAAACAAGTAATTTTCTTGGCACGTGGTTAAAACATTTAAACATCCATTTCCCACGTGGCTCTAGATTCTGACAGGCAGATCTACATGGCAAGTTATCTCTGCTAGACAGAATTCACCAGATAATACCACCCCACTCTCATTATTTTATAAATTACATGTATTAACATCACCATGAAGGCAGACATGAAGCTGCATGGCCAACATCCCCCATTCAGCAGTAGCTTCAAGCCTTGGGTGGGGAAACTCTTGCAGGCTGGACCCCTCTGCCGTGATTAGGAAATAAATGAGCTTTCATTTCTGCCCACATCTCCTAGTTTTCTCTCTCTTAACACAATTAAGTACTATTTAGAAAAATCACAAGAAAACATTATTACCTGTGGAGTGAGATTGTGAAGAACCAGCCAGTAACTAGGACGAACTGAACCACCATCACTCCAGGTAGAGGCTGTAGGCAATTAGAAAAAAGATTAAGAACAGCCATCAAAAAATTTAAAAAGGCATGAATGAGAAACATTTTTATTTGGCCCACATCCTTCTTCTCTCTTTCTATAAATCACTGTCTCTTTTCTACCTCATTCTGACCTTTACCTCACAATCAAATAGCCATCTCTCTTCTCCTAGCCTGGGATCCCTATGCACTCTTATGCATTCTCTACAAGATAATGTATTCCCTATACTGCTCTCACTCCGCTGTTGGCCACTTTACTCCATCAGCAACTCGGGAGTTCTTGGGTTCCTATGCCTTACACTGACTGCAATTTTCTATTCAAGAGATACTTTTTCCTCTACCAGCCAACTGTAATTTTCTCTTCTGTGAAGACTTCATCATATCTTTATCATTTCTGTTAACATAAGACCTCAGTGTTTGAACAATGATGCTGCTGTAGGCAGATTCTTCTTACCCGAGGCAAGCCGTGAGTCCTGTGTCCCCCACCCCCTGACTGATCGGGGTGCTGTGCTGCTCCAGGGAGATGACGGTTTGGGGTTGGTCAGACCAGGAGGTGGGCGGGGCAGCGGTGTAGTGTTCCTTGAGGAAATATGGTTTTTCCACATCTTGTTGGAGAGATGAGTGGGGTTGTGTCCTATGGGATCTGGGGACCATGTTGATTTGTAATCAGGGAACTTTGCTATAAGAAAATTGAGGAAGGAATAAGGTTAGATAAGTCACCTTTGTCACCAAATACACATAAATTTTGCATACACACGCACACATTTAAATTATGAAAATAGTTAAGTGATCATTTTAAAAGCTAAATAATATTGTTCTTTGAGGTTATTAAATATTAAATTTTCAATGTCTATTACTCTGAATTAACAAGTTTACAAATGGACTAAAGATTTAATAAGATAACTAATTTCTCTACTGCTTTCTTAGCTAAACATAAGCTGAAAGGGAAGATGAATTCAAGGAAAGTATTTCTGAAGCCATCAATCTTATAGAATGTGAAACCTAGTGGAACTAAAATGTTCTATAAACATTTATTGACTTAATGGAAAGTACATTAGAAAATTAAACTTTCTTTTTTTTTTAAATTTACTTACTGATTTTAAAGAGAGAGGAAAGGGGAGGGAGAGAGAGAGACAGACAGAAACATCATTCTGTTTCTGTATGTCCCGACTAGGCACTGAACCGGCAACTTTTGCGAATTGGCACAATGCTCTAACCAATCGAGCCATTCAGCCACTTTTCTTGATCCAGAATATTAGATATCGATTTTCAAACAGACTTTTAAAATACAACCAACAAATATTCACTGAGGGCTTCCTATGCTTTAAGGTAGAGGTCCCCAAACTATGTCCCGCAGGCCAAATTGCAGCCCCCTGAGGCCATTTATCCGGCCCCTGCCGCACTTCCAGAAGGGGCACCTCTTTCATTGGTGGTCAGTGTATGGAGTACTGTATGTGGTGGCTCTCCAACAGTCTGAGAGACAGTGAACTGGCCCCCTGTGTAAAAAGTTTGGGGACCCCTGCTTTAAGACATTAAATCAGTGTGTGGGTAATATAAAAAGTTATTCTCAAGAACTTCAAGTTCAGATGGGATATAAAACAAAATTGGTAGTCCAGGCAATGTTATGTATGTTCAACACACAAAAGAGAAAGACAACATTGGGCTATGAGCAAAGGGCTTTGCAAAAATAGGTCTTGAAGAATTGACATAAAAGATGGGCTCCAAGAGACTGGAAAACATAAACCAAGGTTCAACTTAAACACTTTTGGTACCAAATATGTTTCCCCCAATTCTGGCTGAACATTTCAGGGGGGCAGACAGGTAAAGGAGTCCATAAAGGTAGGCTGGAGATTGATTAAATACTATTAGAAGATTCAGCAGGAGATTTCAGCATTTAGTGTTTAAACTAGGATTTAAAACCTGGATGACAGTAAATAGAACAGAATGGAAGACATGGCTAAGAGAGATATGACAGCAGACTAAACCACTTGGAGACAACATCACTGCATGGTTGACAACATCACTCCAGGGAGCAAGGGAGAAATGAAGAGCAAGAAAATACCGAAATTTTGTGACTCAGTGACACATGCAAGCATCACTAAGAAAAATACAGAGTTTATTTAAAAAGGAAAGATAATTTTGGAGGTGGAACAGAAAATACTCAATTTGAGACAGTATCTGGGATGATTCCTGGGTCATCTCTCAGGTGACTATCCAATTGTGGATAAAAGATAACACTGTTCAACCTGAGATACGAACAGTCACAAGAATAAAGAGTTAGGTGAAAATGAGTTTTTACATGTAAAGAAAAGAGTTCTGTAAAAGTATACCTTAGGATCGTGGTTAGAAACATAAAATAAAATACTGAGTTCCTTAGCACACTTACTCAGAGCTGTAGCAAATTACATCAACTGTTTGAACCTCTTCATCTACAAAACGGGGATAACATCAAGACTCCCCCCCATACACTTTAACAAAGGCAAGAAAAGAATGCATGCTAAAGGCTTAGCATGCTACCTGGTTTGCAGGGGCACTCAATAAAGGGTAAGTTATTGTTGCACTGCTGAAAAGACACAGAGGTAGAAAGAAAAAATATTGAATACAATTTATATGGCCATTAATTTGTCATGTCTTAGCAAGCAGCTAAGAATTTGTCTTATTTTCTTTTACCTGGACAAAGAATAGAATCCTTAACAACTTTAATGGCTTAAGGTCCAACTTTTATAAGACCAGTGACAATTAACTAGACTGTCTTCCAATCTGTAAGGCACTGTGTTAAGTGACACAAGTGTGACCTCTTAACACCAACAGCTTCCTGCATTTATGTCACCATCTACCTTGTTCTAAAGCTGTGTGTGTCTTGTCCTGCCTCTGAGACTGGCAGCTCCCCAAGGACATGGCCAATACAAGAGTGGTGCCTCCACCTATGCTGATACATGCTACTCAACTTCTATAAAATAAATGCCAACTTCCTTTGTAAGAAAGAACCTGAAAAGAGCTAACCAAAAGGAAACAGAAAGATCACACTCATACCTGAAGTGCTATGAACGTTGGTAAAGGAGTTGTCAGAGGCACTGTAGGGCCAGGCACCAGGTGAAGGCAGCGAGGTGTTGAGGGAAGAATTAGACCCTTTGAGTGACAAATGAAAAACAAGATAAAAATATTGCAGATAAATGTCAGTATAACAAGTGAAACCTTGAAATATTTTATTTAACTTGCAATAGAAAAGAAACAAAATATATCTAAAAAATGAATGTGAAAAGCTTTATTTATGTTATGTTTTCTAGTTAAATTAATAGATAAAACTGGGGAACGAAATTTTTGTTGCAGCGACAAAAACACTTGTTCTTATCTAATTTGAGTGTGCTGTTCTCAAATCTGACATTAGTTTTTCTCTGTAAGCTAAAGTTGTTTTGCAATTCAAGATTTAAAATTTTCATCTTGTAAAATTTTCAACATTTAGTTTAACATAATGAAGTAAAATGTCTTCTTGGGCATCATCTTTGTGAAAATATAATAATTTATATAATGCAGTAAATACACTAATACACTAAAAGATATGATTGCATCAGAATTTGTCTACAATTTCAAAATAGAACATATTAAACCACTTATTTTAATCATAAAATTTGTGCAGAACTTATTTAAATTCTATTCAGGCAAAAATTTGTGTGTGTAACTCTTGTGTTTGCGTACTTGTTGAGGACAACCTCATTTGATGCTCCAACAGTAGTCTGCTCATCACTAACAGCTCCGAGATTTTCGGGAAACGTATCAAGGTGACTGTTCAGGAAGTGAATCTTAACTTTCATGTTTCATCCAATGTCATGGAAAGCCAACAGCATCCTTTGAACCAGAGGTTCATAGGTTTCTGCTTTTTTGTTGCCAAAGAAGTTCTTTGTAACTGCCACAAAAGACTGCCATGCTGCTTTCTCCTCCTTATTCATCTTCCTGGCAAATTCTTCATCATGTATGAGGGTTTGAATTTGAGGTCCTTCGACTACACCTGCTTTTATCTTCTTGAAAGACAAGGTAGGAAAAGCAGAAATAATATGTTGAAAGCATTCACTTTCTGCCTGACCTGAAGTGGCGCAGTGGGATAAAGCATTGACCTGGAACACTGAGGTTGCCAGTTCGAAACCCTGAACTTGCCTAGTGAAGGCACATGTAGGACTTGATGATTCTTGCACCTCCCCCTTCTCTCTCTCTCTCTAAAAATTGAACAAATAAAGTATTAAAAAAAAAAGAAAGCATTTACTTTCTCTATTCAAAGCATGAACAAACTGCTTCATTAAGCCAAGTCTGATGTGAAGTGGGGAATAAAGATCCTGTCTTGATTAACTACAAGTTCATTCACAATATTTTGCATCCCTACTTCCAGAGCTTCCCATTTCGGCCACTCCTTCTGCGTCCAGTGTTTCCCCCGAGCTAGGCTGTCCAACAAACACAGAAAGCAAAGACACTTTGTGAAACCTCTTTGTTATCCTAGCAGGAAATTTACTATTTTAAGATCCACACAATTGATCCGTAGTATGCTTCTCATACTTCAGTAAGCCGAGGACAATTTTTATGTCATTATAATCTTCTTGCAGATGAGTTGAATAACCAGTTGGAACCACTGCATAAACATTACCGTTGTGTAGGAGAACACATTTTAGACTCTGTTTAGAGCTGTCAAGAAATAGCCGTCATTCTGTTGGACTGTAAGTGGTAACACCTAGCTGGCTGAGAAGACTGGTGATATCATGACAGTAAACAAAGTGTTTGTCTTTGGAAAAAAAGTCCACAAAAATTTGTTCACGCTTCCTGAAACGGGACACTTTAGTTGACCGGTGAAGTACATTCTTTTCTTGAAGCCTGGAGGCTAATAACTCAGCTGCTTTCTTTGATAGGCCCAAATCTGTTCCTAAGTCATTCAATTCGGGTTGGCTAAACTGCTGAGGGGTTAATGACTGCTTGTCATCAGAAGAAGACCCTTCAGATTCTACAACCATTTCCTCATGCATCTTATCAAAATACACATGATCACCATGTTCATTTTCTTCGTCCTTAGAAGAAATAAAACCATTGAAAACTGGAATCGGAGTGTCTCAAAGTGTGGGATAGGTTGTATTGCTAAAAGAATATTAGGATATGCGATCATATGCCATTTTTTCCTGCCCATGTCCTTTGTATGGGTGGATTAGACAGAAATAACAGTCACTGCTGTGGTCCTTAGGTTCATGCCAAACCATGGGAATACCAAAAGGCATTCCTTTGCATTTTCCTTTTGTCCAGTCACGAAGCATTTCATCACAATTATGACACACAATATGAGGACCCCAATTCTTGTCTTGATCGCAAAGGGGAACTTGAAAATAGGCAATATATACACGTGTCACAAATGATGAAATATTGCACCTTTGATGTTGAAGTGTGTAACAGCCACATATATAACAGAAAGTGTTAGGGCTATTCTTACACTTATGCCTACTTGAAGAAGCCATGATTCAATCTTAAAACAAAATAAGAGGGTGTTTTTATCAGATGATAATTTTTTTACGTTTAAGAACAACTACAATTATGTAAAAGTGATGTTTGTAAAACATTCATTGCCTTGTGGTTATGTTCAATACAAGAGTCATTGCCCTTTAACTCCAATTTAAAAACCAATGCATGCCATTAACTGTAACAAAAAGAAATTAAAATTGCATAAAAACTAGAGCATGTACCAAAATATGGATTTCAGATTTGGAATCAGCGATGCAGAAATATATTTAAAAAACTTCTAAAATCTCATGCAACAGAAAATGAAAAAAATAATTGTTCCCCAGTGATAGCAAGTATAAATGAAGCTATAGATCGACAAATTTGAAAATGTTGGGTGCTGAATCAACACAAGGGACGTTTGACTGATTTACCTGTGGTATTATCCCGCAGAAGTTGGTGGTCAGTATCTACAATGGGAGATGTGGCTGAACCCCCCAGCACGCTTCCTGGGGTGACATAGGGATCAGATTCAGGGTCAATGTTTTGGATACCTTTCCATGGCACTCCTGGTTGGAATTCTGAGAGAAGAAGAAGTATTAGAGGTAGGAGGTTGTTCAAAAAATGATAAAATAAAGTTTCTTGTTTGTTTTGTTTTTTGTTTTTGAGAGAGAGAGAGAGAGAGAGAGAGAGAGAGAGAGAGAGAGAGAGACAGGAACATCGAGCAGCTCCTGTATGTGCCCCAACCGGGGATCGAACTGGCAACCTCTGTGCTTTGGGATGACACTTCAGAGCTATCTGGCTAGGGCTTAACTTTTACTGATTTTTAGAGACAGAGAGAGGAAGGGGGGGAGCATTTGTTGTTCCACTCAGTCATGCATTTTTTGGTTGCTTCCTCTGTGTGCCCTGACTGGGAATTGAACTCACAGCCTTGTTTCAAGATGATGCTCTAATAGGCTGAGCCGACCAGCCAGAGCCAAAGTTATATTTTGATATAAAAAACAGGTATGGCCTGACCTGTGGTGGTGCAGTGGATAAAGCGTTGAGCTGGGAACACTGAGGTCACCAGTTCAAAACCCTGCACTGGTCTGGTCAAGGCACATATGGGAGTTGATGCTTCCAGCTCCTCCCCCCTTTCTCTCTCTCTCTCTCTCTCTCTCTCCCTCTCTCTCTCTGTGTCTCCTCTCTAAAATGAATAAAATAAAAAAATAAAAAACAGGTATGTAAAAAGTCTAAATATTCAATCTATTTTATTTCAGATATTCACCATAAAATTAAAAAAAGAAAAAAAGTAAGCCTCAACATATACTCTTCATGCAGCACTTTTGTAACATCACAACGTGTCAATCTTCTCTATGGTTGTGAACTTGACGCTGAACTCATCAGTGCCTGACCCCAGAACCTCTCTTCCTACTCCCAGGGAAATTCAGGCCTGAAGGCAGGGAAGCAGGATTAGCAGGCTGGTGCTCATGACAACTGTTCAGGCATCTAGGACAAGAACTGGAAGAATGCCCTGACCAGATGGCTCAGTTGGTTAGAGCATTGTTCTGATACACAGAGGTTGCCGGTTTAATCCCTGGTCAGGGAATATACAGAAACCGGTAGATGTTATTGTGTCTTTCTCTCTCCCTTCCTCTCTCTAAAACCAACAAATAAAAACTAAAGAAAGAAAGAAAGAAAATAAAAAGAACTGGAGGAAGAAAATCTAGGTTGGCGATCAGTAACTTCTTCCATCTATCTTACCAGAAACTTGCTCAGATGAACTAACAAAATCACAATATAAATGACAGCTACTAAAGAAACTGAGCAGGGACAACTGGCAGGAATAATTTGGCTTATCATGAGAAAGCCTTGAATATTTATAATTAAGTGTTTATAATTTTTTATTGGCAAATTTAAGTCATAATCAAAGGTATATGATAGTATTAATACATTTTTATTTTCTAATCTTGATGAGGAAAAGCAATATGCATTACATATGAACAGCAGGCATTATATAAGCCTACTCAAATAGAATGCAACTCATTTATTTGTATCACAAATAAAATTATATAGAAGGACATATACTAACTTTTTTATTTTTGCTTTCCTATGTTTAAATTTTTTTCTACAATGAAAATAGTTTATTTGTACCAAAACAGAGAGAAAGAAAAAGAGAGAATAAATATTCTCATTGCACTCAGTGCTGCAAACCTGAGACATAACTGATAATAAATACTTGTTTAAAAAAAAATTAATCAGCCAAATAAATAAATAAATAAATAAATAAATCAGCCCGACCAGTGGAAGCACAGTGGATAGAGCGTCAACCTGGGGTGCTGAGGACCCAGGTTCAAAACCCTGGGGTTGCTGACTTGAACAAGGGTCACTGGCTCTGCCTGAGCCCCCTGGTCAAGGCATGAATGAGAGGCAATCAATGAACAACTGAAGTGATGCAACTTTAAGTTGATACTTCTTATTTCTCTCTCTTCCTCCCTCCCTCCCCTCCCCAAGAAAAAAAAAAATCAGCCTGACGAGGGGGGTGGGGGTGGCGCAGTGGATAGAGCGTCGGACTGGGATGTGGAAGACCCAGGTTCAAGACCCCGAGCTCGCCAGCTTGGACCCAAGGTCGCTGGCTCCAGCAAGGTTGCTCGGTCTGCTGAAGGCCCACGGTCAAGGCTCAAGGCACATATGAGAAAGCAATCAATGAACTAAGGTGTCCCAACGAAAAACTGATGACTGATGCTTCTCATCTCTCTCCGTTCCTGTCTGTCTGTCCTATCTTTCCCTCTCTCTGACTCTCTGTCCCTGCAAAAAAAAAAAAAAAAAAAAAAATCAAATCAATGGACATTTCAGAAGAACCCAGGTTACAAAAAGCATCCCCTATGACAGATGTATGCCAAGTCCTGGTTCCAACGTCACCTTCTTTTGTCCTCAGATTCTTCTCTTCTGACTTCCTGCAGCTTATCCAAGTCCAGGCAATATTTACCACACAATAATTTACTTTTAATGTAAATACCTTATTTTTCTTGACTGAACACTATAGAGCAGAGATACTACACTGTGTCCGTAAAGTCATGGTGCACTGCTTTCCTGTGACCGGTCAAAAGTGCACCATGACTTTACGGACACACTGTATTTAATGAAAACTTTCTATCTTCCCACAGCATAGCACATGTTTTGCTTTTTATAAGACAATAATTACTGAATGAAAAAATTAACGTGGGTGCCTTAGTAACGTGGGTGGCAAAACAATCTGTTCAGAACTTGAAATTAACAATTAAAAAACAAATGATATCAGTTGGACCAGTGATGGCACAGTGGATAGAGTATTGACCTGGGATGCTGAAGTTCAAGTTTTGAAATCCCAAGGTCTCCATCTTAAGTGTGGGATCATCGACATGATCCCATGGTCACTGGCCTGAGGCCTAAAGCTGCTGGCTTGAAGCCCAAGGTCACTGGCTTGGCTGAAACCCCCAGTCAAAGCACATATGAGAAGCAATCAATGAACAACTGAAGTGAAGCAACTACAAGTTGATGATTCTCATCCCTCTTCCTTCCTGTCCCCATCTAAACAAATAAACTAACAAACAACCCGACAAAAAACAAATGATATCTGAGAAAAAAACACTTTCTGGACAATACCTGGAGGCCAACTGGCATTGCTGGATTTACTTCCGATTTTATTTGTTGGTGGAGATTTGGCAGGTAACCAGCTATCACCAGCAGGACCCGTATGGCCACCCAGTGTGTCACCTGGGATGATATCAAACTGGTTGTATGGTGACCCTCCTCGGGTCTTACCAGGGGCCACTATAGCGCCTGATGAGAGAGAGAGAAAATTAATTCACCTTGGAAAGAACTACTGTGAACAGAACTTGTCAGTCTTTTAGTCAGAGAAACTCAAACAAATACAGTATTCTGAAGCTTATTCAGTAGAAAGAATACTAGAGTGAGAGGTCACACTTTAGACCCCGTATATAATTAATAAGCAGGATGATCTTGAACAGTTCATTTCACCTTTCTGAGCCTTTCAGTTTTAAAATTTGATGGTCTTATGAAGTTAACTGAACTTTAATAAACTACAAATCATGCCATTATCCCCAGTTTCTACACTAATAACGCGAAAATGAGAAATAATAAAAATTCTAAACAATTTGCAGTATATAAGGTTTTTAACTACATTTGTACCGACACTACCCACCCAAGTTCTTCAGTGCCAATCAGGCCTAATTTCACTGGAAGAAACAATATAAATGGAGGGTAGTCCACTGAAGAAAAAAGCATCTGCAATTGCTTTAAATTCCAAAGCAATGAGATGGAATTCCTGCCTACAGTCTTTGCCAGCACAAGACCAGCAGTAAGCTCTCCAGCGCTGAGATCCATGGCCTCACATGTGAAGAACAGCAAATCCTTTGTAACTAATTTCCTGAGAGCATTTCAGCAGTTTGTCAGTGCGCCCTTCATGTATTTTATATGCCATGGGGCAAGGAAAAATTTAAAAGCTTAAAATTCTCTTAAACTAACAAAAAATGAGCTTTACTTAATAATATTTTCAGCCTCTGTGAGATTTCATTCTACTTCTCAAACAAATTGTACATGTTGCATAGTGTCACTTGATCTATTCTCAGCATCCTTATTTATAAACTGATACAATTATTTCCAAGGTAATGTGTTAAAATATTTGAATAGATATTGATCAAAAGGTTTGGGCCCTGGATGGGTGCACCCATCATCATCCCAGAGTACTGAAGATGCAGGTTCAATCCCCCACCAGGGCATACATGAGAAGCAATGCACAAGTACAAAACTGAATAAACTAACTAGGTGGAACAATAAATTGATGTCTCTCTCTCTCTCTCTCTCTCCCTTCCTTCTATAAAAAAATTTAAAAAAATAAAAAAATTTTTTGTTTGGCCTGACCAGGTGGTGGTGCAGTAGATAAAGCAATGCCTGGAATACAGAGGACCCAGGTTCGAAACTCTGAGGTCACCAGCTTTAGTGTGGGACCACAGATAAGATCCCAAAGTCACTGGCTTAAGCAAAGGGTCACTGGCTTGGCTGGAGCTCCCTGGTCAAGGCATATATGAAAAAGAAATCAATGAACAACTAAGATGCCATAACTATTCGTTGATGCTTTTCAACTCTTTCCATTCCTGTCTGTCCCTAAGAAAAATAAATAAATATAAATATCTGGTTTGACCTAGTAGCAGTATCATCAAAACCATAAAACCATCTTCATGCTCAGCTAAGATGTCATTGATTTTCTGGAGCAACTGAAAAAAATTTGATTCAAGGGCACATTATAATGAAGTAGTAGAACATGAAAAGCTCAATTCCCTTGGGGATTGCTAAGGACTTGGGGAAAATACTAACTGTAATCTCTAAAAAAGCAAGTGGCTATCTTACCTCTGAGATACCCTCTCACATGCCATTTTATACTTATTGTCATGCACCTATTACGTCTCTGGGGAAGGAAGCAGTGTTAAGTGCCCAAAGCTATAGATCAGGGGTGCTCAATACGTCGATTGCGATCTACTGGTCGATCGCGAAGGAAATGTGGGTAGATCGCATGACATTAAAAAGACATTTGTCTTTTGATTGGCATACAGGGTAGCCAATCTGACGTCTGAACTTTTGACACCCTACGCATGCGCGTTAAACGGTGCTAACTTGTTCAGTTACGTTGCTGAGTAGTTAGCCTTCAATTTATTTAAACTAAATACAACAAAGGGTATAAAAATGAGTGCCATAGCTGGTCCAAGTAAGAAGCCTAAAACCTACCACTTTCATACAGAATGGGAGGGGATTTTTTTTCACTATGTCATATTCTAAATGTGTTTGCCTCATCTGTCTGTGTGCCATTGCAATTCCAAAGAAGGGAAATGTGGAGCGGCTTTTTCGAACTGTTCATAAAAACTATGACATTGACTTTCCTCCGAAAAGAGAGCTGAGAAGGAGAAATGTGAAAGAAGAATACACAATATTAAATAGTAATAATAGTAACTTAAATAATGATAATATAGAAGAAATTTATGATTTGCATTTTTACTATAGGTAGATCATTTTGACTTGGTCATCTTATAAGTAGCTCGCAAGCTGAAAAAGTGTGGGTACCCCTGCTATAGATGGTGGGTTTAGATTATTCAGTTCAGGAACAGATCACATAGCTTTTAAAAATCATTCTTGATTTTGTGCCACAAAATCAAATGACGATGCTTTGGGATAGCAGGCAGAGAGCTCCACATGGCCACTTCAGCAGTCTCCAGGTGGGCACATTTTTAAGAGTAGCTTATAAAGAAACCCTGGAAGGCTTTGGACTGATGGGGCTGAGGCCTGTCAAGGGAGCTGCACCAGGAGCAGTCCCACATCTGTTTGTTTATACTTGGTTCTCATAGCTACAGTTGAGTTCATGTGAATTACGGTCAATTGAAACAAAGGCTGTAGGAAGACTCAAAGACCTTTTATCTGTCTTAACAGGGAAAAGGACAAGTTCCTATAGAGATTCTAAAGATAAAGGGCTGACCCACATTTACAACCAAAGCCTGGAAAGCCCTCAATCACTGTCCAGCAAACCCTGTAATTAATTCATAAAGAAAGCTTTATGGAAAGTTCAAGTCTCATGTATTGATCTGTTAGTCACCTTTGGAGATTTAAGGGTTCAAAATCAACACGATAGGTATTTGTTGTGATCTCTTACATGTCAAATTAAAAACAAAAAACCTGATTGTTCTCTCAGTCAATGCATTAGGATTTTACCTTAATGGGTAATCAAGTTCACTTCTACTACCCTTAATCCCATCCATCCCACTGGAGGTGGGAAATTTTGCTCCCTTTAATCAGAACTAGCATTTTAAGTTTCTCATAAGTTGAAATAAACACAATCTTCCTTCACAGGTGATCATAAGACCAGAGGTGTAGGGTGAGGGTGGGGGTGGGGAGAAGAATCAAAGAGACTCACTAAGAAAAAGCTAAAGATCTGTGCTTTAAAATAATTTTACAGGACACTTCATCAAGGCCTGCTGAAGGTTCAAAAGAGCTCCAACTCATAATGCTTTGCTTGCCCTTACCATTTTTGTGCATATTGGCTTCCTGTGTGGCTACAGAGGGCAGTCCCTCCATCATGGAGGTCCACTGTTTAAAGCGAGACTCTGTTCCAGCCTCCTTCCCACCAACCATGCCATAGTCCATGCCGCCAGAGCTGAAGCCTAAAACAGAGAACCACATTTTATGACTTTCTATAAATTTCTAGTATCAGTGAAAAGAGTTCTGAGGTAGAACCCATGAATGGCTTCATTTTTAACTTAAAGACTAATTCACAAGGAGTTTAACTCAGAAACAGGTATTTTGATTCAAAATGCTGATGTTGGCTCTTGCTTGCTAGAAAATATAATGACTCTTTTAAGGTATAAAAATGTGTTTTTGGCTGCCATGTAATTAAGACCATCTTACTCTCTGGTTAATTTAGCTAACATTTGTGCCTGACAGAAAGTTGGGGCCAGTAATTCAGCTAAAATGGAGGTGTCCACATATCAAACTAATACAGAATTAAGAGCAGCTACAAGGTTGTGGTAAGGGTCCGGACGGAGGAGAGACTTTGAAAACAAGGAAAATTTTATCTAAGGCTTAAACTAGGTATGCGACTAAGTCAAGGAAACCAAATACAAAGCTCTAACTCAGAGGTCCCCAAACTATGGCCCGCGGGCCAAATTGCGGCTACCTGAGGCCATTTATCCGGCCCGCCGCACTTCCAGAAGGGGTACCTCTTACACTGGTGGTCAGTGTATGGAGTACTGTATGTGGCGGCCCTCCAACGGTCTGAGGGACAGTGAACTGGCCCCCTGTGTAAAAAGTTTGGGACCCCTGCTCTAACTCATGAAAATAAGTCATATTTAAGGAATAATAAGAGTCCAATGTGACTCTGATGCTTGACTATAAAGTGAGGCAAAGTGGCAGGAGATGGGGTGAAACGAAGAATCAGGTCAGACAGGGTTTTTATGTATTAGATTAAGGAGTTTGGACATTTTTCCCTCTAAGATAAAGAAAGGTTTTAAATAAGTGAGAGAGAGATAACTAGATTTGTATTTTAGAAAGAGAAATGGCAATGTGAGAACAGGGTAGATGAAGATCAAGACAGAATCTGAGAGATCAATTTAAAAGAAGTTTTTATGTAGTGATGACAACCTGAAAGCCTAAATAGGTCATTAGTAAGAGGTTTAGAGTTTACTTTGCTGTGAGCCCCCAGGTAAGCCTGGGTACCAGGCTTTCAACAGAAGTTTTGATGGGTAACATTTTCCCACACAATAGAGCAGGACACCATGAAAAGCAAAGTGAGAGGCTTGTTGATGGAATCTCACAAGGTCCACTGTCCATTTTGGGTAAGAATGTCCTTAATATTTCTTTCAAACTGACTCTCACAAAAGTAAAATAAAGGACTAAAATAAAGAAATGAAACAGGGAAGGGGGAGAACAATGAGTAACTAGAAACCATTTGGAGCCAGAGAGGCGATCAGGGTTCCCACCATGCCAACACTCAGGTAGCCTGTAGAAGTAAAAAACCAATCTATTCTTACTCTAGAATGTGCAGCTCTGGCCAGGCCAGACCAGACTCCAAGCTGTATTCACTTTACTTACCTACCATCTGTCTGCTGGTGTCTTAGTGGCCCCTGACTACTATTTATCCAATCCCACTGAGGGTTCAGGCCATGTTTTCCTCCCCTGTGTGTCTCCTAGTTGTCAGGGATAATTTTATAAATGCATAATAAATCAAGTTCAAGTAATTTCTAACACATTCTTGACCTATGTTTAAAATGTTGCTATAAATATAAAGGATACTTCGTTCCCACTGTTTGGAACTGACTTCACTAATCCAAGTGATTGAAAGGTTGAGAGCAGAAATCTTTGGTATGAGCTAGAAATATTGCTAATGAAACCATGTTTTGATTTTTTAAAAAGGGTTTAAGATATTTTCTTCTTGAAATGAGAGTAGGGTAGGGAAGTTGAAAGGAACAAGGGCTCTCTCTGACATAAACTTTAATGGCTCAAGTGTGTTGTTCCTTGGGCAAATTACACATTTACATGTGACAGAGAAAACCAGCCCAAGATGCTTGGAGTTCAGACTATCTAAAAGCTGGTTCCAGACACTGAGAAAGAGCTTTTGAAAATAACCCAGGATTCTAGTGAAGATTAAAAACAGGAATGTAGAGATTAGGAAGAGGATAAGGAATCATTTACTGCCTATTAATTTTTCTTTGAAGTTGCTATAAAATTTCTCTAAAACTCATAGTGAATTAAAGATATTCAGGGCCTGACCTGTGGTGGCGCAGTGGATAAAGCGTCGACCTGGGAATACTGAGGTTGCCAGTTCAAAACCCTGAACTGGTCTGGTCAAGGCACATATGGGAGTTGATGCTTCCAGCTCCTCCCCCTTTCTCTCTTTCTCTATCTCTCTCACTCTGTGTCTCCTCTCTAAAATGAATAAATAAATTAAAAATAAAATAAAATAAAGATATTCAATTTCAGTTTAGAATTCTTTTGTGACATGAAATATAGAAAATCAGTAAGTTATTATTTTTTTGTGTGACAGAAACAGAGAGACAGAGAAAGGGACAGATAGGGGCAGACAGACCGTAGGGAGAGAGATGAGAAGCATCAATTCTTTGTTGCGGCTCCTTAGTTGTTCATTGATTGCTTCTCATATGTGCCCTGACGGGGGTCGGGGGCCCTACAACAGAGCGAGTGACCCCTTGCTTAAGACAGTGACCCCATGCTCAAGCTGGTGACCTCGGGGTTTCGAACCTGGGTCCTCTGTGTCCCAGTCTGATTGATGCTCTATCCACTGCATCACCACCTGGTCAGGCAAGTGTTATCTTTTTTTAACAAAGAGTTAAAAAAACTTAAAAACTTTAATTTATTGATTTTAACAGAGGAATGGAGAAGGAGAGAGAGGATCAAACTAGAACCTCTGCGTTTCAGAATGAAGGTCTAACCAACAGAGCTATCTGCCCAGTGCTCGAATAATAAATCTTAGGAGAGGGGCACAGTGGATAGAGCATGTCCGGGAGCGCCAAGGTCACCAGTTTGAGTCCTGTTAAGGGCACATGTAGGAAGCAATCAATGGTACAACTAAATGGAACAAGTTGATGCTACTCTCTCTCTCTCTCAAAAATAAAAATTAAAAAAAAAAGGAGAGGGGAGAGTTTGAACATCTACCTTAACCTTATGCAAAGTAAGTGGGGATTGTTCTTATTAGGAACTTCGGAATCAAATGCCACTAAAATATGGCAGCATCATAACTAAATAACAAGGTTTGGTTAGAAAAAGAAACGAAAAGGAACTAGAGGAAGAACAGAAGATAAAACTGCCTTGAAAGGTTCATCCTACCCAAAACTATGAAAGAAAAAAAATCAGTGCAAGGTTGTACATAACTGTCTTTCTTGATGTCATGTAGCAATTGGTACGACATTAGGAAACAGAAACACTCAACAAATCTGGAGGGAAGGGATTCTGGAGCACTGTGCTCTCGTGGCTGCATTAACAGAAAACAGAAGAGCATTCCACTTGTGATCTATGGGCTATTTAAGAGCTATCATACCTCTAAACCCAGGAAAACACTGACTTTATTATACTTGCTATTTCATTAAAGCCAAACTTGCTCAGTCCACCAAGTGGCCTCCCTGTAATTTTCTAGCTCACCAACACTTGAACTCGAATCAAAAAAAACATTTAGTTCAGTTTAATGAATATTTATGGAGAGCCTAATTTGCACCAGGTTCTGTGTTGGCAGCTGAAGTACAAATGGAGATAAGACATACCCCTAACCTTCCCAGGAACACATTTCACCAGTATATCCCTTTTCTTTACCTTATTATTCTTACAAAAACAACCCTGTGCATCTCTTTATCTGTCCTTTCTCCTGCTTCTAGTACCCTAATACATCATCTACTCATCACTACCACTTGGCTCAGTGCTTCCCATCTGACGGAAACTGTCTCTAATCAACTTGTCCTTAATAGATCACTCCTTTACTCCCTTTGTCAATAGTTCTCTATTTTCTGCTACTCCTTTTGTTGTAGATTAAAAAACAAACTAATGTTTTTGAAATAATTTTAACAAAAAATAAATTATAAAAAAAATCACCCACAGTTGCCCTTTAACACAACAGTTCTAAACCGTGTCCACAGGTACATGATACAGCCATATTCATAATTCCAGGACAGATGCAAATTACTCCCCTGCTATTTTAATAATCTATAATAATCCTAAGTCACTGGGTATACCACGCAAAATATTTAAATTTTGATATATTTTAAACATAAATTCCAAGATTCTATTGGAAATGCAATTTATAATAAGATGAGTGATATCTCCCAATTAGTTCAGCTACTGTGAATGACGAGGAATTATTAATAAAACAAGATCAAATTCATGCTACTCTATGCTTATTTTTTTACAAATTTTTGTAGACATAATGCACTAAGAAACCTTATATAAATAAGCATATTGGAAAAGAAGGAGCCTTGTTAAAACATCACATTTCTTTGAATTCCTTTTAAAGCATATGTATTCCCTCCTCACCAGGGTTAAAAACATAGATACTAAAATGTAACGTTATAGATAGGTCATTATCACCTGACAATTTAATTAGGTATATTTTCCAATTTTACTATAAGCAGAGAACTAGAAAACCACCTATTTTACAAAAACCATCAGTTAAAAATGAGTTAAGTAAAAAAAAAAAAAGTTAAGTAGTCATTCAATTTTGAGAAAGTCATTATAAATTTTGAGAAAATATACCAAAAGAGGCTTTATCAAGACTTAAAAAACTTTTAATTATTCCTGCTACTTCCACAGGTGTCCTTTTTAGTTCAATACACTCAGTGTTAGGAAAACTGAAATACTACCATGTTTCCCATGTATAAAACGCACCCTTTTCCGAAATATTTGGGGTCTAAAAACTGGGTGCGTCTTATGCAATGGTTGCAGTTTTTTTTTTTACTTGTGCTTGTTTTCCCGCTCATTGTTATAGACAATTTGACACCAGCAGGAAGAGTGAAGAAACCAATTATAGAAGAAGTTTGTACCTGGGTGAAAAGACCCTGGGATAATATCAAGATTGAGATCATTGTCATTTAAGAAGTGTGGCATTTCAAATGCCATAGAAGGAACTGAGGACGAGGCAATATAATAAGACAGTGATTTGTCATCAGATACAGATGAGGACAAGCTAATGGATGGGAGTTTTGACAGTGATGAGGTGTTGTATAAATTTTATGATAAATAAAAATTTGAGTTCAATAACATTATGCAATATATTTCCCCCCAAAAAATATTTGGCCTCAAAATTAAGGTGTACATTATACATGGAAGCATCTTATCGTGGGGAAATAGGTATTCATTCTGTTACATTTTTGCCGTATGATCTTTTTGTGAAAGAAACTAAATCTCTGCATAAACTATATTTTCACCAAAAAAAAAAAATTTTTTTTTTTTACAGAGACAGAGAGAGGGATAGATAGGGACAGACAGACAGGAACGGAGAGAGGTAAGAAGCATCAATCATTAGTTTTTCATTGCCGTTGCAACACCTTAGTTGTTCACTGATTGCCTTCTCATATGTGCCTTGACCGCGGGCCTTCAGTAGACCAAGTAACCCCTTGATGGAGCCAGCGACCTTGGGTCCAAGGTGGTGAGCTTTCTGCTCAAACCAGGTGAGCCCGTGCTCAAGCTGGCGACCTTGGGGTCTCGAACCTAGGTTCTTCCACATTCCAGTCTGACGCTCTATCCACTGCGCCACCGCCTGGTTAGGTTCATCAAAATTTTATAGCTACAGATTTAGTTTATTCAAAACAGGCAGCCAAATCAGACTTACTTTCAGTCCCAAAATCTATTTTTCAGTTCAATCAAATGAGGTAATATACATTTAGAAAAATTATATAATATGCATCTGGCAAGGAAGATTATGACTGGGTAGATTAAAATTAATATAATAAAGATCTAATAAAATTAATTTAGCTATTGTTTACTATTAACAAATGTAAACAAGTTAATAAGGCAATATATTCTTTCTTTTTACTTCATTTGGATTATGATACATAGCTAAATTTGTAAGTTTTATATGAAGCAGGAGTATGATAAAAGATGAAAGATCTCTTTAGTAAATGTATATATGTGTCTACTCAACTCTGACCCTTCAGACATTAGGAATAGTTAAGACAAGAACAATAATCACAAATAATACCATTAATCTAATAAGACATGATGAAATTTTTTTTTATATATATTTAGTAAATAAGAAAGGTATATGCTGCCTGACAGGGCAGTGGCGCAGTGGATAGAGCGTCGGACTGGGATGTGGGAAGACCCAGGTTTGAGACCTTGAGGTCGCCAGCTTGAGCGCGGGCTCATCTGGCTTGAGCGTGGGCTCATCTGGCTTGAGCAAAATGCTCACCGGCTTGGACCCAGGGTTGCTGGCTCGAGCAAGGCGTAGCTTGGTCTGCTGAAGGCCCACATGCGAGAACAATCAATGAACAACTAAGGTGTTGCAACGAAAAACTGATGATTGACGCTTCTTATCTCTCTCCGTTCCTGTCTGTCTGTCCCTATCTATCCCTCTCTCTGTCCCTGTAAAAAAAAAAAAAAGAAAAAGAAAGAAAGAAAGGTAGGTATAAGCTGCTAAAAACTAACAGGTTCACAAAAAACATTTACTTTTACTTTTATTTTTGACAGAGACATAGAGAGGGCCAGATAGGGACAGACAGGAAGGAAAAGAGATGAGAAGCATCAATTCTTCGTTATGGCTCCTTAGTTGTTTGATTGCTTTCTCATTTATGCCTTGACTGGGGGATACAGCAGAGCGAGTGACCCCTTGCTCAAGCCAGCAACCCCTTGCTCAAGCCATATGAGCCTTTGCTCAAGCCAGCGACCTTGGGGTTTCGAACCTGGGTCCTCCACATCCCAGTCTGATGCTCCATCCACTGTGCCATTGCCTGGTCAGGTAAATTTTACTTTTTAATAGGAGGTAGAAAATATAAAAGATATTGTAAAGACTGTCACTGGAATACATCATGATTTTAAGCCTTTAAAAATTGAATGACTAACATATACACCACCTAAAGGAAACAACGTTAACAGTTTATTCACAGGCCTTACCTGATACACTGTGAAAAACATGTATTTAAGTGTCACTATCCTATATGCTCAAGCTGTTTGATGGTGCTTTTCTTTCCACCTAAGACATGCTCTAGGGATGAGTAATGAGAAGAGCTGAAAAGAACCATTTGCATTTAAACAAGTGGAAAAGTTGCTTGTGGCTTCCAGATGCTCTCTTTGCTTTGAACTGACTGGACTCGACTGAGAACTATGCACTCTTTGACAAAAAGGGATGGTAGAAGCAAAGTTGCCCTACTTTATAATCACATATGGTGTCTAAATTCAGAACTAAACATATACCAAAAAAATGTCAAGCTTCATCCTTAACGGAAAACATGATGAAGAAGATAAAAACTGGAAACCTGGGGGTAATGACAATTGCATTAGTCATTATCATAAGCTTCCTCCTTGCTGGATGCTTGGGATGGTGGAGAGTTTGACCCTCTTTTATGTGAAGTGGTAGAAAGGTTATATTGAATTGAAGTCAGTTCTCAGGTGGATCGTTTTTAAGAGTATAGTTCAGTGGTAGTCAACCTGGTCCCTACCGCCCACTAGTGGGCGTTCCAGCTTTCATGGTGGGCAGTAACGGAGCAACCAAAGTATAAATAAAAAGATAGATTTAACTATAGTAAGTTGTTTTATTAAGATTTATTCTGCCAAACTTAGCGAAAATCCGGCATAAGTACTTGGTAATTATTATTATATGCTTTAACTTGCTGTAACTCTGCTTTATAAATTTTATAACGTAAAGTTACTTCCCTACTTTATAAATCACCATTACTGTGAAACTAATGGGCAGTTAGAAAATTTTACTACTAACAGAGATACAAAAGTGGGAGGTAGGTATAAAAAGGTTGACTACCCCTGGTATAGTTGATGGAAGTTGAAACTGGAAATTAACTCCCTTAAAACTATATAGGATCGACTGACCAGGCAGTGGCACAGTGGATAGAACATCAGACTGGGATGGGGAGGACCCAGGTTCGAAACACTGAGGTCGCTGGCTTGAGCTCGGGCTCACCAGCTTGAGCATAAGATCACAGACATGACCCCATGGTTGCTGGCTTAAGCAAAGGGTCACTTGCTCTGCTGTAGCCCCAGTCAAGGCACATATGAGAAAGCAGTCAATGAAAACTAAGGTGCTGCAACTAAGAATTGATGCTGTTCATCTCTCTCCCTTCCTGTCTGTCTGTCTCTTTCTCTGTCGCAAAAACAAACAAACTAACTAACTATTCAGGATCAAGGTGCCCTTGAGGTCTTTGCAATGCAGATACCCCAGAAGTAAGTGGGCAACTCATAGAACTAGAGCACAGAGAGCAGAGTCATTTGTCCAGGTTCACTTACTTTGTCACTTAGTAGCATGGATTTCAGGTCTCCACAACTCTTATTATTGATTTGGCAAAGCAGATTATTTCTTTACCAAAATAAAATTTAAATGTCAACAAGAAGAAACTTGCTATGGTATGTGATACATTTTAATTCTTAAATTTTAATTTTAAGTCACTGTTGCCTCACTGATTGGATTCTGCTCACAGAACTATACTGAACTATACTGTTCCCCGGTTCTGAAGGAGATACGATTTGCCTGCTAACAAATTCTTGAAGAATGACAAAGGTTTAACCTTACTTGTGCTAATTCTTTTCAAATCAGGATACAAATATCAGAAAAATTTTTATTAATTTGCCTTATAATTTTAATTGCAGCTGTTTATTTTTTCGAGAGAAGGTAAATTTTATTAGAATTCAACACTTTAACTTGTATATATTTTAGCAGATTATAACCTCAGACACATGTAGCACTCACAGTATGCTCAAATACCTGTATTTAAACTGGCTTTTAAAAATCCTAATTCTGGGGGAGCAGATTGCCACTTACAAGTACTAAAAGACTGTTTGGAGGTCAGAAGTTGGAGCCCTGTCTCTGCTATTTACTGATTGTATGGTAAGCATCTGAAAACCATCGAACTCCAGGATATTGGTAACTCAGGTACTTCATCTGTAAGACAGGATACAACCAAGTACTCTGTACAACTATTGTGGAAACAGTGTAATACAGATCTAATCTTTACTGCAGGCTTAAAATAAGTGGTTTTTCATTACTGACAACTTACCAGAACCATATCCAGGTATTGGCCCTTTGGTTTGAAGATCTGGGAGTCCCACATTCAGTGTGTTGGGCACCATGTTGTCCAGATGTGGCTTGGGCCCAACAGGATGAGATGGCGAATGCTTCATGCTAGGCTGCCTCTGCTGCTGCTGCTGCTGCTGGAGCGCACTCACCATTCGAGCCAGCTGTGGGGGAAGTCCGCATTGACAGGCCCAGGGGAAAATGGACACACGATAAGCCAACGTCCTGAACTTCACAGGAAAAGACTAAATATGATTTTTTTTTCCTCTCAAAGGTTAAACAAAGTTGTACTTCTCACAAAGAACACTAGAGGGACTGTACCTGCTGCTCCTGCTGCTGGCGCACAGCTTGAGAAATCTTTCTCTGGTTCTGTAACAACTGCTGCTGCTGCTGCTGCTGCAAGAGAAGCTGACAGGCCTGTGGGGAAGAAAGAGAGCGGTCTCCCTGAGGCGGGCTCTTTGAGGGTGCTGAGAAGACTGGTGCGCTGAGTCAAGTGTCCATGAGGAAAGGACCACCAAGTTCCCAGTCTACTGGTCACATTATCCACAGTGGAGCACACATAAAATGCAGCAAATCAAGTTAAATAAAAAGAAAAAGCATATCTTTGTAGTTACAGGACGAAAATATGCTACTTACCAACTGAAACTGGGGAATCTGTGGAAGCTGGCTCAGCATGGCAATTTGTTGAGGAGATAACTGGGGCCCCACATTGAAAAGACCTGGATTCAGGCCACTGTTGGGAAACTGCTTGAGCATTGAGGCAGAAACCTAGCAAAAAAAAAACCCCAAAACAAACAAAAGACCTGTCAGAATTTATCAAAATAAATTGTTTTTTGTGTGAAAAGAATCTTAATAGATCTAATGTTTAAGAGTCATTTTTTTCCCTTGAAAAATATTTATGGAAAATATTAAACAACTGGGAGAAATACACCAAAGTGTTAAACAATGGTTATCCCTGAGTGATATACTAACTTTTACATTCTTTTGTTAGACTTTCCAATTTTTCTACAACAATTATAAATTTTACAATTAGGAAGCCATTTGCAAGACTAGAAATATTTAATGGCAGTATGACTTTTGTCTGTGAAATTTATACTCAAAATGTGCCATAAAAAAGAACATACTATACTGCATAAGCTACTAAATAAATGCTTAAAGTACTTCTATTATACAAACTTGTAAAAGAGACACTGGAGTTTCAACTCATGACTTCTCACACTGAACAGAGTCACAGAGAGGCAGAAAAGAGTCAAGAAGGTCAAATGGCTCAGCTGCTTCCTTCTCCATGGTTTTCAGGAGTAAGCTAGACTAGGCTGCAGGAACTTCTAGAGATAAAGGACTTCCTCTCATATTTTGACCACTCGTTTAAGAGGTCTTATCTGACCTGAATTGAGTTTCTCTGCATTTTCTTTCAAAGAACCCATTCAATCAGCTGGTACAAGGACAACAAACTTAATCCCTCTTCCATGAGAAGCAAGCAGCACACAGGTCAAAAGTTTAGTTCTACAGGTAGACTTCATGGATCTGCCATTTCTTACATATGTGACTCAGGGCAAGTTACTTATTTAATGTTTCTGAGCTTCATTTTTCTTATCTCCAAAACTGGAAAAATGCTAACTTCAGTAATTGAGTATTTTATGAGTTAATCCATGTCAAATGGATTTGGAAATGCATTCCACAAGAGCTTTTATTCCACAAGATGGTTTTTCAAAATGTCTAGAGACAATGATTACAAGTTCTCTTGCCATCTCATCTTCAGGCTAAACAAGATCAGTTTTTTGACTTGCATCTAATTCAATTTCTCAGTGCAGAGCCTAGAACAGAAAGCCATTTCCTAGAATAGTCTAGTACCGAGTAGACCTGGCCATCACTAACACCCTTCTGTTACATGTCATGCTTTTATCTGTTTCTCTGATGATTGATAATTCCCAATCCACACACTAAACTTGTCAATTAAAATCTATAATATTTTAAAACATCTTTTTCTCCCTGTGTAATATTTAAGCAGCTGGGTCTTAAAATTTTATTAATTTAAGCCTTGATTTTAGGACCTTACATTTTCCTTTATGTGCATGGCATATAGTAGATGCTTGATAAATTCCTATTAAGTGAATACTGTATTTTAACTTCTTAACAGTCACTCAATTTTTCCACCCTATTATTCCACTTATTCCCAGTTTGTGTTTCCCTATCTGGTCATCAATGAGAATGTTAAACTTGACAGAGCTGAGGATAATCTAGTAGCATGCCACTAAAACCTCCTTTCCAATCTGAAACTGATTGGTCTGGAAACAGTCATTCATTTACTAATCTACACAACTGTTAACAAAGAACTTGTCAAAACAGAGATATAACTGTATCGTTCTTATAATCCAAGATATTTTTTTACCAATCAGTGAAGGAAATGAGTTAAGTCAAAACTTATCAGCAAGCTATGATTCTTGATTGCTATTCACGGGTGTTCAAAATCCATCTTTTTGATAATCTAGTCCAGATTCTTGCCTGTAAGTGGCACAAGGTTCATCAGCCTTTAAGTAACTTTCCTTATACTTTCAAAAACTGTTTAAAATACTTTCCCATTCTCCTTACTTCCTTGTAGGGCACAGGTGTGTCTTTCCCATTTCTGATCTGAGGCTTTGTAGAGGGGCACCCAGCTATATCACAGTCACAACACTCCAGGCCTCTTTCCCTTTCTCATTAGCAAGCCTACAGGGAGAACTGACCCGTTCCAATTACTGGGGGCTAAGTCGAGAACTCAGTATTAGAAAGCTCACATTTTCCAGTATCATCTTTTGCAGCCGTAAAGGGGATATTTTACGCCCCCTCCCCACTGCCATGTGCCTTCTTCTTTTGTCTTAAAAATTTAGGATTCCCTGGCATGTGGTGGTGCAGTGGCTAGGGTGTCAACCTGGAATGCTGCGGTTGCTGGTTTGAAAACCTGGGCTTGCCCAGTCAAGGCACATACAACAAGCAATTAAAGAACTAAAGTGAAGCAACTATGAATTGATACTTCTCTTTCCTCCCCCCTTTTCTCTCTCCTTTCTCTGTAAAACCTATAAATAAAATTGTTAAAATTTTTTTTTAGAATTTGGGCAGCAAAAGGGATTGTCATTAAACTCACCCTTGAACACCCCTAGAACTACTCAAAGATCACAGACAGAGCTCTGCAATTCTTTTCAGAAATTCTCTGCTATAAAGAATTAAGAAATTTATTTCTTAATTTAAGGAATCTTAATTCTTTTTTATCCTGCTTCTAACTTTTAACTTGCAAGGTTCACCAGAAAGGCATACTGCTTAACATTAAACAGATTATAGGTACATTATTAGAATGAGTGAAAATCCTGATAGAATTTTTTTCCATACTAGGATCACTGTATAATAAGATATTTGTTTCTGCAGGGAATTCTTGGTTCTTCCCCTACAAGCCTCCTACTTCACTCAGTCAGACAAGATGAGATGGTTATCTAACATACTTACCAGTATGTGGTATATAAATTAGAGGGAACTTAACAAAAATAATTTTTTTAAATTAAGAAATTTCATCATACACGAAATATAGGACTCTCCAAAAAATGGCAAAGCAGTAAAAAATTTATTTCCACATAATCAGTCAGCATTACATAAACTCCAAATCAGCCTGACCAGGAGGTGGCGCAGTGGATAGAGTGTCAGACTAGAATGTGGAAGGCCCAGGTTCGAGACCCTGAGGTCGCCAGTTTGAGCACGGGCCCATCTGGCTTGAGCAAAAGCTCGCCAACTTGGACCCAAGATCGCTGGCGCCAGCAAGGGGTGGCTCGGTCTGCTGAAGGCCCACAGTCAAGGCATGTGTGAGAAAGCAATCAATGAACAACTATGGTGTCGCAATGGCAACGAAAAACTAATGATTGATGCTTCTCATTTCTCTCCGTTCCTGTCTGTCTGTCCCTATCTATGCCTCTCTCTAACTTTCTCTCAGTCCCTGTAAAAAAAAAAAAGAAAAAAGAGGAAATTTCATCATACACGATATATAGGCCTCTCCAAAAATTTGCAAAGCAGTAAAAAATTTATTTCCACATAATCAGTCAGCATTATATAAACTCCAAATCAACCTGACCAGGCGGTGGTGCAGTGGATAGAGAGTTGGACTGTGATACGGAAGACCCAGGTTTGAGACCCCGAGGTTGCCAGCTTGGACTCAAGGTCGCTGGCTCCAGCAAGTGGTGGCTTGGTCTGCTGAAGGCCCAAGGTCAAGGCACATGTGAGAAAGCAATCAATGAACAACTATGGTGTCGCAATGGCAACTAAAAACTAATGATTGATGCTTCTCATCTCTCTCTGTTCCTGTCTGTCTGTCCCTATCTATCCCTCTCTCTGACTCTTTCTGTTCCTGTAAAAAAAAAAAATCCACATCAACTTCTTTTCTCGTCACCAAATTGCACCATGACAAACTCTAAAGGCTCTTTTAATCTGTCTTTTTTGCAACCCTCAGTTTATTTTATGTTCTAATCCCCCAGTAATTCTTACACATATTCATACTTGCTTGAATACCGTTACTTTCCATCTTTTAAAAATGCCCTTTGAAAAAATGAGTCATCAGGAAGTTTTCATTTGGAGACTCAATGGGTCTTCCCATTGTCTTTCTTTAGCATTATAATTAAATTACTCAGTTTCCTAATACTTTTGAGTCACAGTCTCTGCCAAGTTCTCAAGAATGTATCTGCCAACCTTTTCATACTGAGTAATCTAGAAACATCTAAGTTCTTAAACTTGGTTCACAAACTCATTCTTTTCTAATATTTCAGTCACTTTCACTTAACCTATCAATTCTATCACTTTGCAAAGTCTTCTGGTTTTTGTGTTTTTCTTTTTTTAATTTTCAGTACCCAAGCATGTGCTCAAAAGAGAGAGGAGAGAGAGAGAATGGGAGGAATGGAGAGAGACAAGGAACAACTCATAGCTGTGGAACCTTAGTTGTTCATTGCTTCTCATACATACCTTGACTAGCCAAGCAGTGACTCCCTGCTCAAGCCAGCGACCATGTCAGCAAGCCTGTGCTCAAGCTGGCAACCTCAGGGTTTCAGACCCGGGACCTCAGCATCCAAGGTTGATTCTCTATTCATTGCACCACCACCAGTCAGGAGGAAAGTTTTTTGGTTTAAAAAAACAGTTCTGCCAGCTGTTTCCTCTCTACCCTCTCAGAAATGCTGAATGGAATTAAAATTTTTGTTTGATTTTCTATTTAAGTGTCAGACTTCTAGCAGATATGAGCATACAATTACTGTGCATTTTGCCTCTGCACCAGTTCTATGGCCAGCATGAGACACACCCTCCACAATATTCCCCAAATGACAACTCTTTTTCATCTCTCCTCTAGAGTTCATCCAAATGGTCATCAATGTGACTTAACTTACTGTCTCCATATAATGATTCTAATTGCACCATGTTAAGATTTACTTTTGGGGGGGAATACAAGTGTAGAAATATCCTACACTATCTATCAACATTATAATTCAAGTTGGAGTCTTAGTCCACCATATCTCAGTGACCCATAAAATCATATTTACTACCTTCAATGAGAACATTACATTTAATTTAGCAACTGTATTAGGTTGAACAGTGTTTTCTCCAAAATTCATGCCCATTTGGAACCTGATATTGTGAACTTATTTGGACATAGAATCTTTGTAGAGATAAGCAAATTTAAGATGAGGTCATGTTGGTTTAGAGTGGGGCCTAATCCAAAGATTGGTATTCTAATAAGAAGGGTGAATTTGGATACAGAAACATAGAAGAAAAAGTATTGAAAAGACAGAGATATGGGAAAGAACACGATGTAAATATAGATAAAAAACCAGAGTGTAAAGTTTATAAGCTAAGGAACATGAAGAGCTACCAGCAGCCAAGAGAAGCTAGAAGAGCATGGGATACGTTCTCCTTGATGGCCTCCGGAAAGAACCTACCCTGCTGACACCTTGATTTTGGACACCTAGCCTCCACAAATGTGAGAGAATAAATTTCTGTTGTTTCAGGTTACCTAGTTTGTGGTAATTTGTTGTGGAAGTTTCCAGGAAAGAAAATAATAAAATAACTATGTTTGTAAGCCTGTGCTGTACAATGTCAACCACTAGTCTCATGTGGCTATTGAATATCTGAAACAGGGCTAATCTAAACTGAGACGTGCTCTAAGTGTAAAATGCACACCAGATTTGAAGACTTGGTATTAAGAAAAAGTAAAATTTTCAATAATTTTTAATCACTGATTACAGGCTAAAATGATCATTTTAGCTATACTGAATCAAAGAAAATACTATATTATTAAAATTAACCTATTTAAAATTTTTTATTTTATTCATTTTAGAGAGGAGATACAGAGTGAGAGAGAGAGAAAGAGAGAAAGAGAGAAAGAGAGAAAGAGAGAAAGGGGGGAGGAGCTGGAAGCATCAACTCCCATATATGCCTTGACCAGACCAGTGCAGGGTTTTGAACTGGCGACCTCAGTGTTCCCAGGTCGAGGCTTTATCCACTGCACCAGCACAGGTCAAGCTAATTTAACCTATTTAAATGTGGCTACTAAAAACTTTATGTTACATTATGTGGCTCATTTATATTCCTATTAGACAGTGCTGCTCCAGGCATCAGCATTGTTTCTAACTTCTTTACTAGCATATTTTTCTTTGATCCATGGGAAATCTCTTCTGTTTGTTGGCCTCCAAAATAAATAGCCTTGTCTGAACTTTCATTTCTCCCCACTTCTACATTCAATTTTAAAAGCTCTACTGAACAAATCAGCTAGTCTCCTGATCAAACACATTTCTCTTGAGGATGTAATGCCATACCTTGCACCAAGAGCCCATTATTTCCTCCCCTTACTCCTCCTACTATGCAAAATTAGCTAAAAAAAACTACCATTCCAACTAAAACATGCCCATGACAAACAGTAACCTAAAAAAATTCATCCTAGGACAGAAATATTAAGAATATTCACAGCAGCACTGCTCATAAGAGCGAAAATCTGGGAACAGCCCAAATGCCTATTGACAGAATTGGTAAATAAATGATGTTGTATTCATACAATAAAATACTATACAAGCCTTAACTTCCCAAATCAACATGGGAAAGTCGCAGGAACATTATTAAGTAAAAAATGTCAGAGAAGGCTATATACTGTATGATTTCATTATATAAAGTGCAAAAAAAGACAAAATGAAACAATATGTTATTTAAATATAGACACAGAAATACCACAAAGTAAAAAAACGCTAACACAAGATATTTTTATACCTTATTCCCCCATGTATAAGATGCACCTTAATTTCGGGGCCAAAATTTGGGTGAAAGAAAACTATTGCATAAAGTTATTGAACTCAAGATTTATTCATCATAAAATTCATACAACTCCTCAATCAGACCAAAAAAAGCGGGAAATACAAGTTAAAAAAATATAACCATTGTATAAGACACACTCAGTTTTTAGACCCCAAATTTTTCAGAAAACAGTGTGTCTTATACATGGGGGAATACGGTAATATAATTTAAACGCCAGCATTTTATATGGTCCACAAATGGAGTTTCAAAGACTATAAATGTTGTACTTTGAGGACTTCCAATCTAGCTTTGCTCAGCCTTTCCTTTCTTTCCAGACTGCATATGTACTGTCCTTCTCCAATGAACAAAAAAGGACCAGAGAGAAGCACCTCTAGCTCCTGGCAAATGGCTATTACATACCTGATTGCAGAATAATTAAAACACAGGTTTGTACATTCCCATAGCAGGGAGTTAATTATTCTGGCTTAAGTCATCAATTTCCAGCTGGGCTGGAGAAAGTGAACCTCTAGCTGGAGCCAATATGGCATTTAACAAAGCATTGCAGGTGCAAAATGACAGCAAGTTAAAGCCAAAACAAAAGCCTGTTAGAATATGTTACTTCCTGAATATTTGAGTAAGGATGAAGAAGGCAAGGTAGAAAAACCCAAGGCCTGGCACATTTGTAGTAACAAATCTTAAAAGATTAGTTTTAATGTCTTCTTTCTACATTTACTTTAAATACTGACTGCTGGCCCTGGCCAGTTGGTTCAGCAGTAGAGCATCATCCGGTGTGTGGGAGTGCCAGGTTCAATTCCCAGTAAAGGCACACAGAGGAAATGACCATCTGCTTCTCCACACCGCTCCCCTTCTCATGCAGCCATGACTCAAATGGTTCTAGCAAGCTGGCCCTGGGTGGTGCTGAGGATGGCTCCATGACCTCACTTCAGGCACTGAAATAGCTCAGTTGCCAAGCAACTGAGCAGCAGCCCCAGATGGGCAGAGAATTGCCCTGTAGGGGACTTGCCAGGAATATCCGGTTGGGGTACATGTGGCAGTCTGTCCCTCCCCACCTCTCTCTATATATTGACTGTCCTTGACCTGGCCAGGCAGCTCAGTTGGTTAGAGCATCATCCTGATACACCAGATCAGGGCACATATAAGAATCAACCAATGAATGCATAAATAAGTGAAGCAACAAGTCAATGTTTCTTCTCTCTCTCACCCTCCCCCCCATTCTTTCATCTCTAAAAAGCAATCAACAAAAATAATAAATCCTTGTTGTATTAAGAAAAAAAATAAATACTGACTTCCCGATTAAGTACTAAGTAGTTGACATGGATGTAAAATTTAAAAATAGCCATCAAAAACTTTATATGTTTAGCCTGACCAGGCGGTGGTGCAGTGGATAGAGCGTCGAACTGGGATGTGGAGGACCTAGGTTCGAGACCCCGAGGTCGCCAGTTTGAGCGCGGGCTCATCTGGTTTGAGCAAAAGCTCGCCAGCTTGGACCCAAGGTCACTGGCTCCAGCAATGGGTTACTCAGTCTCCTGAAGGCCCGCAGTCAAGGCACATATGAGAAAGCAATCAATCAATGAACAATTAAGATGTCAAAACGAAAAACTGATGATTGATGCTTCTCATCTCTCTCCGTTGCTGTCTCTCTGTCCCTATTTATCCCTCTCTCTGTCCCTGAAAAAAGAAAACAAAAACAAAAAAACTTTACATGTTTATATGCTTTGAAAAAGGAATTTCATCTGGGCAACTAAATTTAGAATATGAGCAAAGTTCTATGTGTAAGGATTTCTCTACAGCACTATTTATAACAATAAAAATTTAGAAACTATTAATATCCAATAACAGGGGAAGGGAAATCAAAGTAAGTCTACCTGATAGGACATTATGCCTTCTTCATTAAGAATGATCAATGTGAAGACTATATAGTAACAGAGAAAAACAACGCTGATGAAACTGCAGGATATACAGTGTGTCCGTAAAGTCATGGTGCACTTTTGTCCTGTGATTGGCCAAAAGTGCACCATGACTTTACGGATAGACTGTAGTAATCATAAATGCAATTATGTGAAAAGCAGGAATGTACACATAACAAAATCTGAATAGGGGACTTTGTAAAAATAATGCCTATCATTATAACTGGGTGGGGAGGTTTCTGAAAGAATTTTTTCTCCATATCCACTTGACTGTTGCTATTATATTTCCTACACACACACACACACCCCAACTCTTAAAACTATAAAAATGTTAGGGAAAAATTGATATTCTATTGTTTAATACTCTGCCCTAACTTGACCAGGCGGTGGCGCAGTGGATAGAGCATCGGACTGGAATGTGGAAGACCCAGGTTCGAGACCCCAAGGTCCAGCTTGAGCACAGGCTCATCTGATTTGAGGAAAGCTCACCAGCTTGGACCCAAGGTCGCTGGCTCGAGCAAGGGGGTGCTCAGTCTGCTGAAGGCCTGCGGTCAGGGCACATATGAGAAAGCAATCAATGAACAACTAAGGTGTCACAACGAAAAACTGATGATTGATGCTCCTCATCTCTCTCCGTTCCTGTCTGTCTGTCCCTATCTATCCCTCTCTGTCTCTGTAAAAAAAAAATAAACCCTGCCCTCATTATGCATTAAGTAAATGTTAACCACATTTTGCTAAATAAACAAATTTCAAAAATGTAGAAGACAAGTACTTTTCTTTTTCAAAGAAGTACAGAGTTGCAGCCCCTAAGTCTCTTAGATGAAGTTAACTGTGCTTTCCTAACAATTCCACTTTCTAAATCATTCAGAAACACCTTCCCATGACTTGAAATAAACTTACTGAGTTCAAAACCCATGCTCTGTACTGTTGTGGGTGTTTAGGATCCAGCCGTGAACAAAGCAGACACATATCCTGCCAATATTAAGCTTATTACACTGCTGGTGGGGTTGGGGGGGGGGCAGTCGGTAACAAGAAGGGAGAGTAATAGTGGTCATGGCAGCCTGGGAAAGCCTCTCTGATAAGGGAGCAGAGCATTAAAGTGGAGATCCAAAGGAAATAAAGATGGAGTTGTGTGTCAATCTGGGAGAAGAATGATCCAGGATTATCCTCAGTGTGCTGGGGCCAGTGGCAGGAGACGCCTGAACAAATGGGACAGTGGTGGTTGGGGGTGAAGGATCACCAAGAACCTCAAAGACCCCCAGTTTAAGAGTTAGTTTTGTGTTCTCAGTGAGAAAGAGAAAGCCTCACGGGGATTCCCAGGAAAGTGTAAGTAATGTGATTTACCTTAACTTTCTACATTGATAGAAATGTTCTTTATCTGTATTGTTCATACTGTAGCCACTATCCAGTTGTGGCTATTTAAATTTATATTAATTAAAATTAAAAATTCAGTTCTTCTATTTGATTAGTCACATTTCAAGTGCTCACAGGGCTAATGGCTGCATTGGACAGCACAGTTTTCAAGGATCAGTCTGAATGCTGGGTGGAAAACAGGGTCAAGGCAAGCAAGTGTCAAATGAAGTAGGGCAGGGACAGTCAGGAGGCCAATTCTAGGAAAGAAATGGTGTTGGCTTGGCCAGGGATCATATAAGCAGGGTGATAAGAAATGATCAGATTCGGGCCCTGGCTGGTTGACTCAGCGGTAGAGCATCGGCCTGGTGTGTGGAAGTTCCAGGCTTGATTCCCGACCAGGGCATACAAAAGAAGCACCCATCTGCTTCCCCACCCTTCCCCTCTCCTTTCTCTCTCCCTCCTTCTTCCCCTCCTGCAGCCAAGGCTTCACTGGAGCAAGGTTGGCCAATGATGATGATGGCTCCATGGCCTCCGCCTCAGGCAGTAGAATGGCTCCGATTGCAGCGGAGCAACATCCCAGAGGGGCTGAGCTTTGCCCCCTGGTGGGCATGTTGGGTGGATCCCAGTCTGACGCATGTGGGAGTCTGTCTGCCCCCCCCCCCCCGCCCCACTTCTCACTTCGGAAAAATACAAAAAGAAATTATCAGATTCTACATAAAGTTGAGAAGGAAGGATCTGTTCATGGGCTGGATGTGGACTATGAGAAGACTTACATTTAGCTCTGAGGTCTTTGACCTGGGCACCTCCAACATGAGAGTACCATTTACTTGGAGGAAGAGGGTATTTTTGGAGGGAGTGTGGGATGAAGTCAGAAATTCTGTTTCAGATATGTTAACTTGAGATGCCTATGGCATCCCAGTAGAGATTCCCCAGAGTCTGCATAGTTAAGAACAGAGATTTAGGCCAAAAACATGATTCTGGAACTGTAAGTATTTCAAGTCACTCCACTGTGTGAAATCACATAGCAGTCGCTGAAGACAGTAAGAAGAGTTTGAGTATTGAGACTGGGGCACTCTGATGTTTAAAGGTTGAGGAGTGAGAAGGAACCTATAAAGGAGATAGGGAAGAAGAGGTAGATGAACAGCCATTATAGAAGATGTTTGAAAGACAAATGAATAAGTGTTTCAAAAAAAGGACGAAGTGCTTTGAGTTCCAGGGCTGTGGCAGCAGCTTGAAAGGCTCTAGGGACATATGGGGAGGAACTGAATTGCCTGGCATCAGGACAGAGCTGGGGATAGGGAACAGCTTTCTCCCAGACAGATGTGCTGGCAGAGGCAATTGTTCCTTTGATTAGCCTGCCCCCATAGAACCAGTAGGTGGTGCCATAACTGAGTCTCTATCAACTTGGCTCCCACTGTTTGCCCTGCCCTCATCATTCCCCACGGCCCTAAGCCAACTTGCTGGCACACCCAAGCTGTTTCCAATGGCTTTCCCATATAAATGGACTACCTTGGCTCATGCTTCAGACTTTCATAAACCTATCAAATAAGCAGCATCTGGCCTCAGTGCGTCCCGTACCTCTCAGTAGGTGGTCCTACTCCTGGTAAGAGTGGTGGCCAGCCTTGGTTCGCAGCTTGGCCTCTCTTGGACAAACACAAGTAGCAGCCATCTGCAGATTGCTTCATAGCTCATGGTGGGTTACCCCAGAGCCAGCACACCCAGTGGACAGCTCAGACCACGACAAGGCACCAACCAACTACCTCCACAAGTAATACACTAAAAGGGTGGACTGAGAAGGTACCAGAACCCCACTGAAGTAAATCCTTCTCTGTGGGGTGGACCCCTGTACAGCTAATCCTACAACGAGGTCACAGCCAGTCCTTCCAACAGATGGGCCTTGTGGTAAATCCTTCCCACTGACAGGAAACAGCAATCAAGGCTGTTGTACAACAGGTGGGGGCGGATGAGACAGCACACCTACAGTGCCCAGCTTAGGTGAAAGAGGAGGCTGTGCCACTGGACCCTATAAGACACTGAACATTAGGCCACTCTACTAAGCCTGGGAAACACAGTAGCTCTACATACACAGGGAGGCTGTCAAAATGAAGAGACAAAGAAACACACCCCAGCTTGACTGGTGGTGGCACAGTGGACAGAGTGTTGACCTGGGACACTGAGGTCCCACGTTCAAAACTTGAAGGTTGCTGGCTTGAGTGTGGGGTCACTGGCTTGAACGCTAAGGTTGTTGACTTGAGCCAAAGGTTGCTGGCTTAAGTAAGGGGTCACTGGCTCTGCTTGAGCCCCCTGGTCAAGGCACATATGAAAAAGCAATCAATGAACAACTAAAGTGCTGCAACTATGAGTTGATGCTTCTCATCTCTCTCCCTAAAAAAAGAATAAATATTTAAACATGGAAATAATAAAATGTAACCAGTTAGAAATGAAGAACAGATTCATTAAAATGAAGACTAATTTGCAGAGAATGAACAGTAGAGTAGATAAAGTTGAGAATCAAAATAGCGATTCGGAATATGGGGAAGCAAAAAATACTCAAATAGAACAACAAAAAGCAAAAAAATCCAAAAAAATGAGGTAGTGCCAGAAGGCACAGAGAGCAAGAAGTTGAAAAATATTTGAAAAAGTAGTAATAAAAAACTTCTCGCGTGACTAGGTGGTGGCGCAGTGGATAAAGCATCGGATTGGGATGTGGAGGACCCAGGTTCGAGACCCCAAGGTCACCAGCTTGAGAGTGGGCTCACCTGGTTTGAGCAAGGCTCACCAGCTTGAGCCCAAGGTTGCTGGCTCAAGCAAGGGGTTACTTGGTCTGCTGTAGTCCCCCCCCCCCCCCCCCCGTCAAGGCACATGTGAGAAATCAATCAATAAACAACTAAGGAGCCACAAAGAAAATTGATGTTTCTCATCTCTCTCCCTTCCTGTTTGTCTGTACCTATCTGTCCCTCTCTCTGACTCTCTCTGTCTCTGCCAATAAAAAAGAAAAAACTTCTCTAACTCGCTGAAGGAAACAGACATACATGTCCAGGAAATACAAAAAGTTCCAAACAAGGTGAGGCCAAAGAAGCCCACACCAAGACAAATACACTTCATAATTAAAATGCAAAAGTTTAAGACAAAGATAATCTAAAAAATAGTAAGAGAAAAGTATTTACATACCTATAAGAGGACTCCCATAAGACTGGTAGCGGATTTCTCAAGAGAAAAACTTTGCGGGCCAGAAGGGAGTGCAAGAAATACTCAAAGTGATGAAAAGCAAGGACCTACAACCAAGATTAGTCTACCCAGCAAAGTTACCATTTAGAATTGAAGTACAGATAAAGAGCTTCTCAGACAAGATAAAACTAAGGGAGTTTATCACCATCAAATCAGTATTATACAAAATGTTAAAGGAACTTCTTTAAATATAAGAAATAAAAAGACTAAAAATATGAACAATAAGCCCTGGCCAGTTGGCTCAGTGGTAGAGCGTTGGCCTGGTGTGTGAATGTCCTGGGTTTGATTCCCAGTCAGGGCACACAGAAGTGACCATCTGCTTCTCTACCACTCCCCTCAACCGCCTTTCACTCTGTAGCCATGGTTCGATTGGTTTCAGCAGACTGGACCCGGGTGTTGAGGATGGCTCCATGAATCCTCTGCCTCAGGCGCTAAAAATAGCTCAGTTGTGAGCATGGCCCCAGAAGGGCAGAGCATTGGCTCTTGACAGAGATTGTCGGGAGGATCCAGTCAGGGCACATGCAGGAGTCTGTCTCTCTATCTCGCCTCCTCTCACTTGGAAAAGAAGAAAAAAAAATGGCAATAAATACATATCTATCAATAATACTGGGGAACAAAATTTTTGTTGCATTCACAAAAACACTTGTTCTTATCTAATTTCAGTGTGCTGATCTCAAATCTGACATTAGTTTGTCTCTGTAAGCTACAGGTTTTTTTGCAATTCAAGATTTTAGGTTTTCATCTTATTGTAAAATTTTCAACATTTTGTTTAACATAATGAAGTAGAATGTCTTCTTGGGCATCATCTTTGTGATAATATAATAATTTATATAATGCAGTAAATACACTAATACACTAAAAGATATGATTGCATCAGAATTTGTCTACAATTTCAAAATAGAACATATTAAAACACTTATTTTAATCATAAAATTTGCGCAAAACTTATTTAAAGCAGGCAATAATTTGCGTTTGTAGCTCTTGCGTTTGTGTACTTGTTGAGGACAATCTCATTTGATGCTCCAGCAGTAGTCTGCTCATCACTAACAGCTCCAAGATTTTCGGGAAATTTATCAAGGTGACTGTTCAGGAAGTGAATCTTAACGCTCATGTTACATCCAATGCCGCGGAAAGTCAACAGCATTCTTTGAACCAGAAGTTAATAGTTTTCTGCTTTTTGTGGCCAAGGAAGTTCTTTGTAACTGCCGCAAAAGACTGTCATGCTGCTTTCTTCTCCTTATTCATCTTCCTGGCAAATTCTTCGTCACCTATGAGGGTTCGAATTTGAGGTCCATTGAATACACCCGCTTCTATCTTCTCAAAAGACAAGGCAGGAAAAGCAGAAATAATATGTTGAAAGGCTTCACTTTCTCTATCAAAGGCTGAACAAACTGCTTCATTAAGCCAAGTTTGATGTGAAGTGGGGGAAAAATGATCCTGTCTCGATTAACTACAAGTTCATTCACAATATTTTGAATCCCTACTTCCAGCGCTTCACATTTCAGCCACTCTTTCTGTGTCCAGTGTTTCTCCCGAGCTTGGCTGTCCCACAAACACAGAAAGCAAGGATACTTCATGAAACCTTTCTGTTGTCCTAGCAGGAAATTTACTATTTTAAGATCCACACAAATGATCCAGTTATGCTCCTCATATTTCAGAAAGTTGAGGACAATTTTTATGTCATTATAATCTTCTCGCAGATGAGTTGAATAACTAATTGGAACCGTTGCATAAACATTACCGCTGTGTAGGAGAACACATTTCAGACTCCATATAGAGCTGTCAAGAAATAGCCGCCATTCTGTTGGACTGTAAGTGGTAACACCTAGCTGGCTGAGAAGACTACTGATACCATGACAGTAAACAAAGTATTTGTCTTCGGAGAAAAAGTCCACAAAAATTTGTTCACACTTCCTGAAACGGGATACTTTTGCTGACAAGTTAAGTACATTCTTTTCTTGAAGCCTGGAGGCTAATAACAGAGCTGCTTTCTTTGATAGGCCCAAATCTCTTTCTAAGTCGTTCAATTCGGGTTGGCTGAACTGCTGAGGGGTTAACAACAGCTTGTCATCAGAAGAAGACCCTTTAGATTCTACAACCATTTCCTCATGCATCTTATCAAAATACACTTGATAACCATATTTGCTTTCTTCGTCCTTATAAGAAATAAAAACATTGAAAACTGGAACCGGGAGAGCCTGACCTGTGGTGGCGCAGTGGATAAAGCATCAACCTGGGAACATTGAAACTGGAACCGGGAGTGTCTCAAAGTGTGGGATAGGTCGTATTGCTGAAGAAATATTAGGATATGCGATCATATGTCGTTTTTTCTTGCCAATGCTCTTTGTATGGATTAGACAGAAATAATAGTCACTGCTGTGGTCCTTAGGTTCACACCAAACCCTGGGAATACCAAAAGGCATTCCTTTGCGTTTTCCTTTTGTCCAGTCATGAAGCATTTTCTCACAATTATGACACACAATATGAGAAGCTCAAGTCTTGTCTTGATCGCCAAGGGGAACTTGAAAATAGGCAATATATGCATGTGTCACAAATGATGAAATATTGCGCCTTTGACGTTGAAGTGTGTAACAGCCACATATATAACAGATGGTGTCAGGACTATTCTTACATTTATTCCTACTCGAAGAAGCCATGATTCAATCTTAAAACAAAATAAGAAGGGTGTTTTTATCAGATAATAACTTTTTACATTTAAAAACAACTACAATTATGTAAAAGTGATGTTTGTAAAACATTAATTGCCTTGTGGTTATGTTCAATACAAGAGTCGTTGCTCTTTAACTCCAATTTAAAAACCAATGCATGCCATTAACTGTAACAAAAAGAAATTAAAATAGCATAAAAACTAGAGCATGCACCAAAAAATGGATTTCAGATTTGGAATCAGCGATGTAGAAATATACAGAAAAAGTCCTAAAACCTCATGCAACAGAAAATGAAAAAAAAGAAAAGAAAATTGTTCCCCAGTGCAATTGAATCTAAAAAAACAAAATAAATGAACAAGCAAAAAACAAACAGACTCCCAGATACAAAAATATATATATATATACTTTTAAAGAGACAGAGAGAGGGATAGATAGGAACAGACAGACAGGAATGAAGAGAGATGAGAAGCATCAATTATCAGTTTTTAGTTGAGACAGCTTAGTTGTTCATTGATTGCTTTCTCATATGTGCCTTGACTGCAGGCCTTCAGCAGACCGAGTAACCCCTTGCTTGAGCCAGCGACCTTGGGTCCAAGCTGGTGAGCTTTCCTCAAATCAGATGAGCCCACGCTCAAGAAGGCAACCTCGAATTTTTGAACCTGGGTCCTCCGCAATCCAGTCTGATGCTTTATCCACTGCGCCACTGCCTGGTCAGGCACAAAGAACATTTAGATGGCTGCCTGATGGCAGGGGAATTGGGGAATGGCTGAAAAAGGTGAAGGAATTAAGAAGTACAAATTGATTACAACAGAATAGTCACAGAAATATAAAGTATAGTTAATAATATTCTAATAACTATGTATGGTGTCAGATGGGTATATGAGATTTACTGGCATGATCACTTAGTAAGTTATGTAATGTCTAATCACTGGAGTGTACACCTGAATCTAATATAATATTGTAGGTCAACTGTAATTGAAAAATAAAAAAAATTTTAAAAACTGGCTTCAGAAATAAAGGTCCTTTTTGCTCAAGTTCATACTTGGTACAAATACCATTTTTTCTTAATAGCAGTGAATATTCCCCTAGAAAAAAGTATCTCTGACTATTGCTACTTACTTATTTCATGCCTGATGTCAGGATAGATCAATTAGGAACACTAATAAATTTAGGGTACAAAATATGATCTTTATTAAATAGTGAGCAAAGATAGTAATGAGAAATAGAGGCAATTTTTATTATGAGTGGACAGAGACTAAATGTTTACTTGCCATTTATTATTCATAAAGGAAAATAAGATAAAAGAATAATTTAACAGTTAAAAAAAATAAAAGGGAGTGACTGTGTCAAATGCTGCTGATAAACTGACTAAAAAGCAACTGGAAAACAAACCATTGTATTCCACAACACAAAGATCATTGGTCACCTTCACAAGGTCTAATCCCCACTGCCACTGAACTCCTGGACTCCTTCCTGTATTAGCCTCATGATGGATCTCCTTTGCTCTAGTAATTCTGCCATTCAAACATGTCCTCTAATCACTGTCAGTGTTAGTTTTTCAAAACATAAATTTTTCCTATATTGCCACTCAGCTAAAAAAGTCTTGATTAATCCTATACAATCTATAGCAGCAGCAGCCAAACTTTAGGGTACATATAGATATCACCTGGGGTGGAGGGGAATAGACTTCAACACCTATGATTCTGACTCAGTACACTGAGAGAGACCTTGGAACTCAAATATTTTTCAGTAAGAGCCCAAATAATGGTTATAAACTATGAAGGACAAAGAACTAAGTCCAAACTCCTTAGCAAGGCAAACAAAGCTTTTCCAAATTTGGTTCCAAATTTACTGACTAGTTTCTTCCTATTCCACTCTACAAAGTATCTATATGCTTCCAGAAGTTCAAATTAATTATTCAAACTAAAGACATTTCCCCGAATGTACTATGTTCTTCCAGATATAACTAACTGCCTCTTCCATAAGTTTCTTCTCTTGCTGCCTAGAAGGCACCTTTAACCTGGCCATGCCCAGCAAACTGACTCATTCTTCAAGACCCAGCGTAAATGTCACTGCTAATGTGCAGCCTCACCCAGCTCCCCAAACTTTGTTCAGCATTTCTATACATTTATCATATTATTTGCTGACTCTTCTTCTATCACTACGACCAACTCCAGGAAGCAGCAATGAAAGACATGATATTTTCTTCATCTGTACATTGTCAATACACTACCTGGCATTCTGCAGACATTCCACAACTATGGACGACTGCTGATTTAATACTAAGGCATACTGGAAAGTGCTCCAAGAGTTAAGATGCTGCCACTGTAAGTGCTGGGGAAGTCAGGAACAGATCTGTCTGGAAGGCATACCACTACCTGTATGACTAGAACTTAGAAAGCATGAAGAGAAAGAAAGACATTTGGACCATTAAGGTGGGGAACAGGATGCATATAACGAGCATTTATTCCTCTACTAAGACAGACATGGACTCAATGTCACAAATAGGATTTGAAATGTATAGATTATGGTTTCAAATAAATTATTTTAAGACAGTCTTAAAAGGCATTTCAAAAAACTAAACTGGCCCTGGCCAGTTGGGTCAGTGGTAGAGCATCAGCCTGCCTGTGGATGTCCCGGGTTCGATTCCTGGTCAGGGTACACAGGAGAAGTGATCATCTGCTTCTCTACTCCTTCCCCTTTCCCACTCTCCCCCTTCCCCTCCTGCAGCTATGGCTTGGTTGGAGCAAGTTGGCCCCAGGTGCTGAGGATAGTTCCATGGCCTCGCTTCAGGTGCTAAAATAGCTGGGTTGCCAAGCAACAGAGCAAGAGCCCCAGATGAGCAGAACACTGCCCCACAGGGGGCTTGCCAGGTGAATCCCAGTCAGGGCACATGTAGGAGTCAGTCTCTGCCTCCTCGCTTCTCACTTAAGAAAACAGAAACAGCCTGTCCAGGTGGTGGCGCAGTGGACAGAGTGTTGGACTGGGATGTGGAGGACCTAGGTTCAAGACCCCGAGCTCTCCAGCTTGAGCACGGGCCCATCTGGCTTGAGCAAAAGCTCATCAGCTTGGACCCAAGGTCGCTGGCTCCAGCAAGGGGTTGCTCAGTCTGCTGAAGGCCCGCGGTCAAGGCACATGTGAGAAAGCAATCAATGAACAACTAAGGTGTCGTAACGGCAATGAAAAACTAATGACTGATTGATGCTTCTCATCTCTCTCCATTCCTGTCTGTCTGTCCCTATCTATCCCTCTCTCTGACTCTCTCTGTTCCTGTAAAACAAACAAATAAACAAAAAAACAAAAAACTAAACAAAACTTGACCCTTTATAACCTGTTGGCTGGATCTAATAAGTGCCCCACCCCCTTTTACAGGATGGGACTCAAAGCTCTTGCTCTTATTTAGTTCATTAAAGTAAACATTCTAAGGAGACCAAGGTTACAAACTGAATCCTTACACAAGCTTATCCACTTTTACTTGCACCTGAGCCCCTTTTTTATTTCACAAAGAGGCAAGAGGAACAGTATATGGTGGACTGGGACAAATTTCTCACCTGTATTCTCCAAACAATTCATTCCATATCTCCTACTAAGAAATGGACCTAAAAGGTTCCCGTGGTATCCAAAGACTATATCTTATAAAGCTGCTCCATGAATAAGTCTCCACCACTTCTTTAGTTCTAAAACTCCACCCAGAGCACCTAGTCTTTATTTTAGCAGATTATTCCTCCTAATTTTTCAGAATAATCCAGAACCTGGCAATTCTTTGGTTCATCTGTGGATGAATCCTTAAGGGTAACCAACTTCTGAATGTTGACGGAACAGAATTTACAAAGTAGTTTTAACCATACTCAATTAAAAAATCAACAGTATTAGAAAATATATAGATATAAAAGAAATATAACCAGAATGCTTTTCATACAAAAACATCTACTTTGTATGCACAATACAATAAAAAATATGTGATATTTTGTTTTAAAAATTTTGGTCCTTGGCATCTGGGTTTTTCAAATTTAATAGTCTACTACTATCTCTTTTATGCCCACAAAACCAGTCAGTTAACTGGTAACCACCTGGATGGGATTTACTTTTGCACTGTGGAAACACACAACTGCTTACCTGGGGGGAAATAAACTGGGGAGGCACTTGCGCCCGGAGACTAGGAGAAGAATTTATTGGCTGCACTGGGGTGTGCATACCTCTCGATTGTGCTGTGCTATTTCCAAACAAACCATGATTGCCACCCTGCAAACAAACAGCAATTGTAAGGCTTTTGGTTAATATAAGAAAATGCAAATAAGAAACAGATCAGGTTTTCTATCCCTCAGAAGAATCATACTCTTTGTTCCATGGAATCACAGAATTTTATACCTGAAAAATTCCTGATCTTGGAATGCTCAGAAAAATTATCCAAATTTGATCATGGGCATATCATTACCACCCCTGTAGTCTGTTTAACTCTATAAACCAAAAGGGTTAAATTTAGTCAAATGTTAGAAAAGGGCACTCATTTTTTTTTTTATTGTAATTAAAGGTACAGGCAATGTAACATTTGTTTCAACTTTCTTTTTTAAGACTGGGTTTACCAAATTTACTCTCAAACCTTATAATCTGAGATCCATCTTGAAAGGCACCTGAGTAAAAATGCAGGCTTATGAATAATATTGTAAACCAACACATGATATTACTTCTCTGCATTGGTTAGCTCAATGGTAGGCAAATTCATTAGTCAACAGAGCCAAGTATCAACAGTACAACGAATGAAACCTTTTTTGAGAGCCAAATTTTTTAAACTTAAACAATATAGGTAGGTACATTCCTTATCAAGGTAGCGCCCGCACGTGGTATTTTGTGGAAGAGCCACACTCATGGGGCCAAAGAGCCGCATGTGGCTTGGAAGCCATGGTTTGCCAACCACTGGGTTAGTTTAATCACAAAATCAGTGCTACCCGATTATAAGCTTAGATCCATGAAGAACCTAACTCCAATCTGAACACCCTTCCCTGTTTTGAGTCTGCTTGGTCCTTTCTTTGCTAGATGGGGAAATCTGCATCAATCACAGAGTAAGACTAAAATAATGGGAAAAGGAGAAAAAAACTTATTACAGGGACACCAAAACAAACATTACTCACCTGTAGCTTCTTATTCAAATGTATGACTATTAGTCTAGTTAAAAACCAAAATAACTCCCTAATTTTTGGAGGCTCAACTCACTGGAGCACTTTCAGTCTGTTCCAATAAAAAAGCAATGGAAAGCAGGGCTACATGATGGCCCTTCCTTTCTGAGAAAAGTCCTTTAGCAAAGACATCATATGTGATACTCAACACTGTATTCCCTCTGATTGAGGTCATTTTCTACACCAACTTCACTTGGCCTCTTCAAGGCCCTGTTTAGGGGTCATACGCATCAAGAGAGTTTTCCCCAAAACCTCCTTCCTCATTTTATACTCAAATTAACTAAGCCTACCTCTATGTTCTCAAAACACTTCAAAACTCTGATAACATCCATCATCAAATCACGTTATAGTTACTCTCCGTGCTGTCTTTCTATTACCAGCTTAATACTTCCTTCTTTGTATTCCCAGAGCTCAGTATTAAGCCCTGCTCCGTAGGATGAGCACATCATTTGCAAACAACCACAACCCACTGATTTCTTATATTTGGAAATGTCCCACTGAACATCATCAGTGAAAGACAGCTATACCATTGCTTACACCAAGTATGCGTACAATGAAGTGAAAGCAACACCATCATCTTATTCATAGAATCATGGGGATAAGGTATTAAAAAAAAATTTGTAATGGTACCATTAAGTTCTAGAACACTGAAGACATTTAATGGCTTAATGATTCAAAATAGATTAAGGGACTGCTACAGGGAAATAAAAAGCATTGAAATAAAAATGATTATGAACGTAAAGTAGAAATGGCAATCAAAATATATGTTTATCTAAAAAAAAATCAAAGATTCAACATGAATTTTAAGTCTCCCAAAAGACTGTTTAAACATGAAAATAACTTTAATTTTAAAAATTCTAATACCTCTGCTTCTCCTGTCTTACTAATCAAACTGTTCCCATACGGTGAAATGGCTTATGTGCTATATAGAACTTTTCTGTGATCATGGTAGTAGCTTAGCTATTAATTGTCCCCAGGAAAATAGAAAACATTTATTTTGCTGAGAATATTCTACAAAATCAGGATGGCTCAGTGGTCTAAGACACCATGTGCAGAATATTTTACTAAGATCATTCTCACTTACACTTTACTATCAAAGTAATAATCTTACCATTACATTGAGAGGTTCATTTTAAAACTCTTTGAGTCTCTCTTCTGGTAAGAAGTATTAAAAAATCTTGCTGTTTGTAGTTTTTTTTAAACCAAGCTCTATTTTCCTACTTCCAGTAGACAGATTCTACCCACTTCCATCAAAGATCTCAGGTTTTCAATATCAAATGTCTCTAAAGCCATGCCAAGCACTTTGCTGTATCTGGTGCACTTATATTACAGAGGAGTCAACAGCGCTCTGTCAAAAGTAACTTCTCTATTGTTTTTCTTCTGTATTTTTCTAATATGGAACCTCGGCACCACAAGCTGGTCATTTTCTTGGCTCAGAAGTAGCTAATTTTTGCACAGCAATATACTTAGTGGCAATCATACTGGCTGAGTCTTTTTTCAAGGATTATATTTATAAATTAGAAAAATGGTCATCAAAAGGATGTACACATGTTAATGGTGATTTATCTGGCTATTTTTAATACTTTACTGTTATATGTGAGGCTTTCATGAAGACCTAAGTCCTAAAAGTTACTGGTGAAATTTGCCTCAACTACAGTGTTTAACTTAGAAAGCGATATAAATTAAAATTAAAGTTACCATGCTGATTAAAATCTGTGATTTGAAGAGAAAAACTTTAAATTTAAAGTCTGAATTTAAAAAACACTGAAAAAACCATGATCACATTTAGCTAGAATATGAGTATCAACCTGGTTCATGATAGACTCTGTAGCAGTCCACAGACAAAAAAAGCAGAGAGGAAGGACCTTTCCTTAGAGTCCAGTGCATAGTTAATTTGGCTGGTCTGTTGTACTAAAGTTTATGTACTAACAACATTTGATAATGATGTGATCCTAGAAGCATACTTATAGTAACTATTAACCAAGAATGTTCTGACTACTTTATATTTTCTATGCCATGACCCAAAACAAAAAAGCTGCCCCCAACACTGGTATAATTGTTTCTTCTGTGTTCATATAAGAAATACATACTCATGTCCTTGGTGGAAACATTCAGAGAAACAGTGAAATACAAAGGAAGAAAACAAAAAATTACCTATAACTCCCAATCCAGAGATAACCGATCTGAACACATGGATATATTATAATCCATTTTTTTAAATGTGCTAAAGCAACAATTAAAAAGCATATCAAAGACCTATATGTATCCTAAGGACTATGGTGTAAGAGGTGTTTTATAAAATTCTCTAATTTACATGTGAAAGCCATCATGTGGAAACAAAGTAAATACAACTAAAAATTAAATGTTCTTCCCTGACATTCTGAGGTGAAAGTCACAGTGACAAGTACATACTCACAGAACTATGACTAGGAAAATATCATCATTGGAGTTACTGTCACAAAGGAATTGTCACTACATTCTTGGTTTTCTCCACAAAAAACCGCAGCAGAGCTCCTGTGGGGATCAGAGAGGTCTACTGCATCCCCTTGGTCCTGTGAAAGCCAGTGGGCATCACCATGCCAGCCCAGCCAGTCTTGTTTCTGTGGCATGGTCCCTGCTCAGAAGACAAATCAGACCCTAGCAAAGGGGCCACTCCAGGCTAACTGAAACACTGCTTCATCTGAGCAGCATCTAGTTTTCTCAAAGGTTATCTAATAAAATTATCTTTCTCTTGGTAATTATTATATTTTGTACTTGAATGCACTAGATTTTAAGATGCTATACCCCTGTAATACTTAATCTTACTAGTTCTGCTATTTTCCAATTAGAAGTTTTATTAAATTGAAAAGACCTCAAAAGTGTTAGTGCTTGACTTTTAATCTAATGTTAAAAAATGGCAAATATGTTGTTATATTAAATGACACAAGATAACTACGTAACCCTTTTAACATTTTCTTAAGGCAGTTATTAGTTAACTAGAGAGCAGGGAGCCTCATCCCCAAATGTGAACTTAGGACCATAAATGAGAAGACAGAAACATATTTAAAATAAAATCCATGTTAAAAAACATGAAGACAGATGGGTTCTATGGGCTGAAAGATCTAAAGCCTATACTTAGTATCATTCTGTGCATTCAGTAATCAACAAATTTCCCAAGACAAACAAATGATGCAATAAACTGCAGACCAAGGCCAATGTGGGCCCACAGCCGCTTAAGCAGTTATAAATCTGAGAGGCCTCCTTACTTGTCTAGCAGCGAAGTTTTGGGGGTTGAGCCCTGTGCCGATTGCTCCAAGGCTGACGTTGGGTAGTGTGGAACCAGAGGGAGACAGCTTGTAGCTGGGAGAAGGGGAGAAGGGAGAGCAGGGAGCCTCATCCCCAAGGCACCCATCTTGATTGGAGAAAGGCAAAGTCAGCTGAAAAGTAGTAGTTAGCCAATCACAGTGAGTGTTGGTTAGTGAAGCAACAGAATGCAAGAAGAAAAAAGACAGAAAAGTAGGAATAAACAAAGTTAGAGTGTATTAGCAATAAACCAGGATAGAATTTGGATCTGATAATAATCATCACACTTTGCCCAAAAGACACCATCTGTCATTCTCTTTGATATAGATTTTTCTTATCCTCTAAATTAGTAACACATTCTGTCCGTCACACTAAGACAAAAACTGTTAAGACACTTTATTTTTTTTATGCATCTAATATTGATTACTCTTTGCAGCTGTTGAAATAGAAGCCAGAGTAATCTTCTTGCAAATATGTTGCTGTCTGAACCAGCATCAATGGTGTCAAAAATGTGCCAGATCTAAAAATTTTGGGTTTAACTGCTTTCTGAAGACCATGAACACAGCAAATTGGTATTCTGAATCAAGGAATAATATCCTCCATTAGAAATGTTACAAAAAAAAATTGCTATACATGACTTAAATTAGGTAGTTGAGAATTTGAATTTATATCATGGTAACTAAGTAAATCACTAGAGAAATGGAGAAAGATCACAAAAGAACTCTCTCAGAAATAACAAAGGAGAAATTTTTGGCTCATATTGACAGAAGGCAAGGCCTTAGGAGACAAAGAGTATTTGTACAAGGTCTAAAATTTAATTTGTAACTGCACAAAAAGTGGCAGAAATAAAGTTTAGAATAAATTTGTCTCTTAAATTTCCTCTACATGTTTTGAGTGTGCATTTATCTCACTACCAAGTCAGACAATTTCCCCCCATCAAACTTCATAAATTTTCCAAAACTTACACCTTCTTAACAATGCTCACTCACATCCACAACCTAAAGACAGATGGTTCTAGAGACTGCCTAATCACCTGTTGGCATCAACTGTTTTCATGTCACCAGTTAAATCAGGTGATGTCTGTATTTTTTTCATTAACTTTGCTCAGTAATACTGTGCTTCTTCCTGGAATAAACTATCAAAAGACAAATAGAAACCAAAGTGGTTCTCATAAATTACTATCTTAAAGAAAGGATTTGACTCACCTTCTCAAAATAAGGCCCACTATCTGTGGTTCCCATGTCTTTGGAATTAGGTGGACGGAACCCAGATCGATCCTTCCTCATGATATCATTAAAATCCCCGAGATTCATTGCTCGCTTGTCCACATCAAACTTTTTATCTGTGAGGCTCCCTGTAAGGACCACAGAAGAAGTAAAAATTTCAAGAATCAGCGTCTCGCTCATGACCAAGAGTGATCTGCCCCACTCTCTTCTCTGGGGTGTTGGGTATAAGACCAGAAGAGCTCTCAATGGTTCAAGCTGCTGGTGATCCTCCCTAAAACACAAGTGGGTCCTTTTTCTACATTAAAAAAAAAAACAACCCAACATGTATCAATTGTAGTTTGTTTCCTGTGGAAGACTGAAAGAGAGCCTTACAGCTAACCTGGTAAAAATCTGACTTAAAAATCATTTTAGACTGGTTATTCATATGCTTGATGTATACGCCTTGCTTAAATTCAAGTGTCTTAAGGAAAGAATATGTCCCTTGTTGCTTGTATAGCATCTGTTAAAGATAAATGGCTGAGACTGTAAAACACAGTTATTAGGAAGAAAAAGGTCAAAAAGGCATAACCGTTGCCTCTAAAATTTAGACACTGAACACAGGAAACGGTGTACCATATTACTTGTGCAATGAGTTTCCCAGGTGCAATGATTATTTCCACTTTCCTTTCACAGCTCTATAAATTTGCTATGGTACACTGGCACAATTAGTGTCTTGGGAAGCTTATTTCTTAGTTATCATATTTAAAATATCACAGATCAAAGACTTATCACCCAGGACTATTTTATTTTCTTCTTGGTTGGATTCATTTTAAGTCCCTCAGGGTGAGCAACAGCATCCTTTTGAAGATCCCACAGACAAAGGGCTGACCTTGCATCTGCTCCAGTTATAATGGGATGGTCTGTCAATAACGAAACATCCCAGGGCAGGCAGGACTGGCAACCTGAGAGCTGAGTCTGGCGGGGCCACACACATACTTTGTTTGGCTGCACACACAGCATTTTAAAAAATCTGAATTAGCTTCCAATATTTAAGAATCAGGATATCAATATACATCTGAATTTCTTCTGGCATCTCTTCAAAAAACTGGAAATCTGGCGAAGCTGAGCCTGAGCTCCTCCATGGCAACACCTGCTAGGAGCTGAGCAAGGCAGATTCCTTTGGTGGCACATATGCTCTCCGCAGCTAACCAGTGGCCTCCAAGTCACGGTTTATTATACCTGGCATGCACCGCTCATTTACACTGCTTTCTTGGTTCTTGCAGTCATTTGAGTTTTCAACCTCTACCTTGTGTCTGGCATGGTACCTTTCACAGAGTAAGTGTTCAATATGTGTCTACTGAACTGCACTCATCACAATTCAAACTTGGCAGGGGATCCCAGCAGGATGTTGCTAACAATATTTCATTCATATTAGTGGGATGATACACACCTACAGACAAGTCAATTTTGCTGCTTGGATTATCTTCGGTTTGACTCTGAAAAGTAAAGAATAGTAAGGGAAAATTAAAATTCTGAATCAAAGAAATGGCATTATTCATGTAAGAATCACATCTGACAACTGGCACTATACAAGGTCCTTTGGAATGAAGACAGTAACATTTTTAACCCTTTGAGTAATGAGTTTTTTCATGCTCGCTGACCCCTGGGAGTGAGTTTTTCTTCAAAAAATAAAATTAGTTACAGTTACAGTTTTATTAACTTAAAATCAGGTTTGTTTGATAACTAGTTTATAAAAACAAGAACATACATTTGACTTTTTTTAATGTTGCCTTACACATTTTAAAAATAAATAGATCGTACTCTGGATGGTCAGGAGGCATGAGGATGTACATGAATGTTTGTAGTACTCAAAGGGTTAATATAACTAATTTGATTCCTGCTGGTGCCTATATTCCTAAATTTGACTTTTAAGTAGAATTAGCTTCAATAAATTTATGAACAAAGCAATGGATAAACAACTGCTTCTAGAAACAAACCCGTTCTCAAGTTCCAGTCAGCCCAGGATCAAATTTCATAAGTAGCAGCCAAATGATGACAACTTCTTGTGACTTGTCAAGTCATCAAATCTTGAAATGTGCAGCCAAGTCAAAGTCATTTGTCTTTTGGCACCAGGGACAGGGTGTCCCACTAATGTTACTGAGACACCCCCTCCGCCCCCCAAAAGATCTACAGTTATTCCCTCTATAATTAGTCACAAATAGTTTCTCTAGTTATTTTGCTATTGTTGTCTTTTTAAAAATGGTACTATTAAAACTGATACAGCAGTCAGGGAAAAATATAAATTGTAAGTGCCTATCTCTTTCTTTCCTAGCTGCCTAATAAAAAATAACTCTTTTAAATAATTAGGGAACAAATATTGTTGAATCCAAATCATGAACACTGTTTAACTAGTTTGTTAATCTGTAGTACTAAATTATGTACTAAATGTGGCAGTGATCTTAAAATTTGTACTAAAAGTAGAAGTCAACATACAATACACATATGAAAAAATAAAACTCACCAGCAATCCCATATTTGAAAACTGTTTGGCAAGAGGATTCATCCATGAATCATTGTTTCCTCCTTTTAGTGAGCACTACAGTAAAGAAATATGTAACCTCAGAACCAAATAATTTATTTTTTTCAACTTCATATCTGAGTTACATAAGTATTGATAGAAAATGAAGAACCAAACCTTTCTGAACCCTAATTAATCCTCTTTAACTGTTTATTTTGATATTTTAGATATTTGTCTAAAAGAGTAACAAGCTTTAAATGTATCTGTTTTCATTCTTATTTTGTCACACTGAATTAGAAGTATAACTGGAAAACATACAATCAATATCAGATTTTGTAAATTTTAATGTTTGTATGCTAGTACTTTCCCTTTTAGTATCTCCTTGTAACCAAAGCCAGTCAGTATCAGGAGAAAAAAAAAGTTTGATGCTAGTGTGTGCTATCTGGAAAGAAGCCCAACTACACTGATCATTATTATCTGTGTGCAAACAAGGAAGAACTCATCCCTGTCATACTTTCATCTGTTTGTTTCACAGTATAAGACATGGGTCCCCAATGGGAAATAAAGCCTAGCAGATTACCATCACTGGCCTGACCTGTGGTGGCGCAGTGGATAAAGCGTCGACCTGGGAACACTGAGGTCGCCAGTTCAAAACCCTGCACTGGTCTGGTCAAGGCACATATGGGAGTTGATGCTTCCAGCTCCTCCCCCCTTTCTCTCTTTCTCTCTCTGTGTCTCCTCTCTAAAATGAATAAAATAAAAAAATAATAAAAAAAAATACCATCACTGATCTTACTGCAAAATAAGACAGAGGTGGGTTTTTGTTTGTTTCTTAAAGAGATAAACTAGTTTCTCCTCTGAACAAAAACATTGGTCACCAGTTCCCCTTTCACTTCTATAGAGAAAGCAGGTGGAACTATAATGAGGACTTGCTGGGTAAAGGGGTGATGGTGCTTTGGGCACTTGTATACTCTACAGTTAAAAAATTCTGTCTGTTAAAAAGAAAAAAAACTGGCCTGACCAGGCAGTGGCACAGTGGATAGAGTATCAGCCTGGGAGGCAGAGGGCCCAGATTTGAAACCTCAAGGTTGCCTGCTTGAGCGTGGGATCATAGACATGACCACATGGTCACTGGCTTGCGCAAGGGGTCACTGGTTCAGCTGGAGCTCTTCTCCTCCCAGTCAAGGCACATATGAAAAAGCAAAGAACAACTAAGGTGCTGCAACTATGAGTTGATGCTTCTCATCTCTCTCCCTTCTTCTCTCTCACTAAAAAATAAAATAAAAATCTGTTTGTGTTCTGATGATACCTGTCATATCAATTTTATTATTCTTGAAAGCAATAAGGTACTTAAAGTCAGTTATACATTTTAAGGTTAAAAGAAAACCCTCACTGTAGGGAGGGGAGCATTTAATGGGTACAGAATTTGTTTTACAAGATAAAAAGTTTTATGGATAGATGGTGGTGATAGCAATACAACAATGTACTGTATTTAATGCCACTGAACTATATGGTTAACGTAGCAAGTTTTATGTCAACCGTATTTGATCACAATTAAAAAAGAAAAAAAGTTATCATATATGAAAAGTCAGAATCATTAGCTGGAGCAGAAACATTTAATTCCCAATTAACTTAATTAAGTCTCGGTGGTTACCTGAGTGGGCTAATAACTTCCACTCAGTTGTCAGTTTCTTTCTTTCAATTAGCAGTCTTCTGAACTGTCTTTTAATTTGGTTTTGTTGTTAATTCATAAATAACAACAAAAAAGCCACAGCATACTCAAAAACATGAGTGCAAAAGAATGCTGAAAAGTTCCTTTTTGACCAGAGTAAGAAATGAAAGTCTTTAAAAAGGGCAAACTGTGAATGAATGTTTAAACAAAATGTCTAATAGCAACGAACTGTATTTTTATGCTATAAGAGCTGCTGTAGGAAGAACAAAATTAATATTCCATATGCAAAGGGGATGAAGGCACAGCCCTTAGCCAGCTGAAGAGCTTCTTAGGCGGCACCAGGTAGGTATTTGAAACCTGGGAGGATATTAGCTCTGAAGTGTTTCATTGAGCAACAAGCTTCCCAAGTTGAAAGTAAGTATATGGCTGCTCATTTCCTACTTCTATCAATGGTATTTGTGGAGCCTGACCTGTGTTGGTGCAGTGGGGATAGAGCGGCTACCTGTAATGCTGAAGTGGCTTACCTGGTAAAGGCACATATGAGAAATAATTATAAGCTGATGCCTCCTACTCCTCCCCCTGCCTTTCTCTTTCTCTATCATGAATAAATAAAATCTTTTTATCATCATTATTATTATTTACTTTTGAGAGAGGCAGGCAGAGACAGAAACATGGAGCTGCTCCTGTATGTGCCCTGACCGGGGAAATGCACTAGAAACTTCCACGCTCCAGTACAATGCTTCAACCAATCGAGCTATCAGCCATGGCTTAATATTTTTATTGATTTCAGAGAGACAGAAGAAAGGGAAAGAAAGGGGAGGAAGAAGGAAAGCATTCCTTTGTCGTTCCACTCAGTCATGCACTCATTGGCTGCTTCCAGTGTGTGCCCTGACTGGGATTAAACCTGCAACCTACTTGCTTCGGGACAACACTCTTAATTGAGCTAACTGGCCAGGGCCTAAATAAAATCTTTTAAAATACTTTATTTGTGCAATGAAAGACTAGAATGAAAAAAGAGTGCTTCTGCTGAGAGAGTGGTTCAGGTTCAAAGACTGATACTTTAGGTTAAAATGCAAAGTCTTCATCACACTACGCAAATCCAATGAGAAACTGAGCTGTTCCTAAGACAAGAAGAGTAAAAAGTTTAGAATATAACCTGCTAAAGGGTTATGTTCCATCTTGTTGCTGCAGCAGGGTTACACACTGGCACTTTGTTTCGTTGGGAGAAGGGCTCTGAAACTTAGAATTTCCTGACTTAGATAAAAACCAGCCATGCTGTTTGCCACTAGAGAAGCTAGCTTAATTTGGTTTCTATACATATTCACTGTGATTTTTCTAAGGACTTCCTTGGCTTTAGATAACATAAGCATAAAATGTAAAGTGTGCCTTGAAAGCTTCCAAAGAATAAGTACAATGTGGAAACTAAAAGTATAAAAGAAAATAATCTCCCATTTTTGAAAATTCCCTTTTACCCATAGCAACAGTTCTATAGTCTGTTGTTTCTAAGTCATGGGGAAAGAAAAAGAGGGTAAAGAGGAAGTAGTTATTTGTTCCCAAGGAATTTCTTTTTTACTTAGGACCTCAGGGACTCCAGCTGCCCTACTTTTTCCATTAAAAAGTTCTCACTTCTGTCTTTTGAGAATGAATAAACAAGCTCAAATATTCCTAAAGCAAACTACCTTCATTTGTTTCTTTCCTCCTTGTCCCCAGCTTGCTGAGTTGTGGGAGGAAGCACTTCCCTGAGAGCCAGCGGTGTTCCAGACTCCTCCATCATCCTCCTCTTCCCAGCTGGGATGGCGAGTTCCTGTCACTGGCCCGTCACTCTCCCCCCAACCGTCTTGCATAGATTTGGAATCTTTAAGAAAAGAATGAAAGAACTGTATGCAATAGTTATATAACAATAATCACAGTAGTAATTCCTTGTTAATACATACTATAATTTTATGTAATACATCTGTATGACAAGCTAAATATTCTTATGTTAGAGAGCAAGAAATAGAAACCCATAAAGTAAGTTAATACACCACAGAATTAAGACCTCCTGACTTCTGGTTCAATGATGTCCCCCTTATATAAAGTTGACAGTATTCCAAAAATTGAAAACAACCTATCAATACATAATAAGAAATTCTACATCTCAATTAAGAGAAATCTGTTCCTCTTAGTAAGCATGGTTACCTCTAGTTCTCAGAGTTTTACCTTTCCAAAAGTACATTGTGTAATTTATAATGGACATTTCAAATATGAGGTATGATAAAGAACATCCGTCTACCTACTCCGGGGTAAAGTTAAGAAAAGATCATGAAAAAGACAAGAAAAAGAAAATTTTGTTAGATTTTTTTTTTTTAAACAGGGACAGAGAGAGAGTCAGAGAGAGGGACAGACAGACTGGAACCGAGAGAGGCGAGAAGCATCAACCATCAGTTCCTTGTTGCCGTAGCAACACCCCAGTTGTTCATTGATTGCTCTCTCACATGTGCCTTGACCGCGGGTCTCCAGCAGACTGAGCAACCCTCCGCTGGAGCCAGTGACCTTGGATCCAAGCTGACGAGCTTTTGCTCAAGCCAGATGGGCCCGAGCTCAAGCTGGCGAGCTCAGGGTCTCGAACCTGGGTCTTCCGCATCTCGGTCCGACGCTCCATCCACTGTGCCACCGCCTGGTCAGGCTAGATATTTTAATATCAGTCTTATGGTGAAAGAGAAATTCACAGATAATCATAAAAATTAAACTAATCAACTTATATACTTGAAATGTATCACACACTAAAAATAATCCTAGGTCAAGGCAAAGGTGTAAGCAATGGTTTTTAAAAAGATAGGCAGAGTCTGACCAGGCTGTGGCACAGTGGATAGAGTGTCGGACTGGGAGGTAGAGTACCCAGGTTCGAAACCTCGAGGTTGCCAGCCTGAGTGTGGGCTCATTTGGTTTGAGCAAGGTTCACCAGCTTGAGCACAAGGTTGCTGGCTTGAGCAAGGGATCACTCGGTCTGTTGTAGCCCCCCGGTCAAGGCACATATGAGAAATCAATTGATGAACAACTAAGGTGCTGCAACGAAGAATAAATGTTTTTCATCTCTCTCCCTTCCTATCTGTCTGTCACACACACACACAAAAAGATAGGTAGAGGAAATTAGAATGGGGAAGGAAGGAAGGAAAGAAGGAAAGGAGGAAAGGAGGGAGGGAATGAAATCAGAGATGAGGGCTCTAATGTTCAAGAAAGTAGGATGCCAGTATTCACAGTCTATTCTACCAATATCCCCTTTTAAACAAAGACCTTTAATTTGGAGATTGAGATAAATCCTTAATTTCCCTCTAAAAATACAATATGGAATTAAAGAATACATTTTGTGGTAATGAGACTCCATAAAATAATGGAAGAAGGGAAAATGCACTATTTTGCCTAGAAAAACCCCCATCAGTTATGGAAGGGGTAGTTGTTAGATTTAGATAGTTTCAAGCAAAAAAGTGGCTCTTTCATTGAATGACTGCTGCCATCCCCTAGGACTACACCTAAGACAGCCATGAAGGCATTCATGAAATACACAGAACACAAGGCAGTTGGTTTCTTCTAATTGTGGCATCATCCCTCAATTCCCCCCCACATACACATGGCCTAAGTAAACCTGACACACCCTCATGGGGTTCTTTCAGCCTTACATGAAGGACTTTCTGAATGGACAGCAAGAGGCAGAGTTTGGGGGCTAATATTCCTGCCCCTGGAAATGCCACTGATAACCAGGATGGTTCCTTCTGCATATGAGAGTATTCATTATTATGCAAGCATAGGTTTTATACCATCCTCTGACAAGCAATAGGAATTAAAAGCTCAATTTAAATAACATACTAACCCCTTTATAAAAATAAAGATGTCCATGTAACCCTTCTTTTAGAAAAATAATTGAACTTTCAACAATGTCATTTTATGAAAAAGAAAACTTATTTTTAGTCACAGATATCTGTAGTCTAGAGAAGATAACAGGTTAATCACTAGCATCAACTGGTAGGCTGTGATGATCTAAACCCCCTCTTCTGAGTGTTACACAAAGTATTCACAGGAAGGACGACTATAACTATAGCTACAACTACAGATGATCCTGAAGAATAGAAACCATTTTTAAAATCTAGAGAAAAGTGATGGTTTTATGATGAAAGAAAGGTGATTCTGAGATTGGGGTAAGACATAAAAATCCTAGAAGTACTACTAAAGAGTACCAACCCCTTGTGCCAACGGTATCATAATGTCTTCCCACAGCTTTCTGGATCTATTTCAAGACTATAGGATGGTAGTTCCCATGACAATACAACCAATTTTACAATGAAAATCCTAGTCTTTATAAAGCTATTTCTGTGAAATTAAGAAGATTTGTAATTTAAAAAATGAATTCAAGTTATACATAGAATATACCTAAGATCATAATCCTTCATGTAGCACTTTAAGAGTTCTAAATATCATACAATAAATGACGATGAAATTTTTTATTATTCTTGTTCAAATTTTGAGCACTCAGTATGACCACATTTTTAAATTAAAAGACAAGTCCTTAGGTCTGAAATGTCTTAGAAAAGAGATGTTGGAGTATATTTTAGGGAAATTATAGACAAGTAGAAACGGGCATTTGAAATAGAATTTTTCAATTGAGGAACATCTACTGAGACATTCCAAAGCTTCAGTTTACAAAGTTTTGCAAATTACTGTGACTATACATTGCCAGCTGGATCAAGTATAGCTTAGATTTTCAACGACTAAGAATAAGTATGATGTGCTTTGTTTAAAATTCAAATGAAGAAATTCTTTGTCAGGTTCAAGAAATCTTAAATGTTCCTATGTGGGTGGATGTGCAAAAAGAGAGACAAAGGGAAAAGGAAGGAACAGAGGAACAGAAGGATGAAGTCACTGGGCAGCAGAAACTACATCCCATATTAAAAGCCAGGAAACTTTCTAAATTATACTAGCAAAAGAGTAGAAATACAAAATAGATGTTAAGAGCTGTATTTCATTTACTGGGCAAAAAAAGCACATCAAAATTTCAATTCTGGCCAGATATTAAACTTAACTTAAAATAAAATCAACAAAATTAACTTGAGACTTTTAGTTCACTGTAAAGTAACTAAAGGTTAGTTACTAAAGGTCTGGGCGCATGCAGGAGAAAACAATTTAACATATGCCAATTCAAACCACCACCATTGCTACTAACCATTTATTAAAGGTCCAACATCCTGAATCTCATTGTAATAACACTTTTAAACACTAAACAGCCCTTCCAAAATGTCTGATCCCCAAATTAACAGAGAATCTGTCAAAAATAACACTGTCTACTTACTAGGTTTCATGGCATTTGGAGCATTGGAAGGTGCATTCCCCCAGCCTGTGGTTGATGTTCCTGTGTCATCCACTTCACCCCACCCAGGACTGCTCTCATTTGGTTCACCCCAAGCTGAAGTACCATTATCTGGAGCAGGTGGTGTGCTTTTGCTCCAGACTGTAAAGACAGGAAATACTTCTCTAAGAATGATGTGTTAAATGAAACACCATAACATCCAGTGGCAGTGGAGGGAGGAACAGGCGTGCTGAGAACTATAAGTGGGTTCCATTTTCACGGAGGGCATTTGGCATTATCACTTTTGGCCCAGTAATTCCACCGCCAAGAAATCAATCATACCATAGTTAAACTTACAAAAACAGATGAAATTACATGTACAACAATGTCAAATGCATCACTATTGAAAAAGATCTGGCTGGAAGCAACCCAAATACCATATGTCCCCATGTGTAAGACACCCCATGCATAAGAATCACCTTAATTTTGAGGCCCGAAATTTGAAGGGGAAAAAAAGTATTACCTAAAGTTACTGAACTCAAGTTTTATTCATCATAAAATTCATACAACTCCTCATCACTGTCAAAACTCCCATCCATTAGTTTGTCCTTATCTGTGTCTGATGATGAATCAGTCTTTATACATTGCCAAGCGAAATAGTGGGAAAGCCAAGTAAAAGAAATGATAACTACTGTATAAGACACACCCAGTGTTTAGACCCCAATTTTTTCGAAAAGGGTACCCATGTCTTATGCATGGGGAAATATGCTACCTATCAAGAAGGGACTAAGGCCCTGGCCAGCTGGCTCAGTGATAGAGCGTAGGCCTGGCGTGCAGATGTCCTGGGTTTGATTCCCCGTCGGGGTCGGGGCACACAGGAGAAGTGCCCATCTGCTTTCTCCAACCCTCCCCCTCTCACTTCTCTCTCTCTTCTCTTCCCTTCCTGCAGCTATGGCTTAATTAGAGCGAGTTGGCCCCGGGCACTGAGGATGGCTCTGCGGCCTCCACCCTAGGCGCTAAAAAATGGCTCCAGTTGCAACAGAGCAAGGGCCCAACCAGATGGGCAGAGCATAACCCTCTAGTGGGCTTGCTGGGTGGATCTGGTCTGGGCACATGCAGGAGTCTGTCTCTTCCTCCCTTCCTCTCACTTTAGAAAAAAAAAAAAGAAGGCACTGGTTAGACCAGTCAAGGATCACCCATGAAATGAATATTATATACAAAGCAATTAAGACAAAAATGTATGTGATAATATGGAAAGTTTTAAAATGAAAGAAAGCAAGGTGAAATACAGTATATATACTATAATCCCTTCTATGTAAGAAAGTTAAATATATTTTTCTATAGGTATGAATAAAATCTTTGAATTAGATACAAAATTTTAAGAGATAACCTGTGAGGAGAGACCCTAGAGGCTAAGATTCTTTTATTTATTACCTTTTGCTTTTCTGTACAGTTTGAAGACTTTTACTATACAGTCATCCCTTGGTATCTGAGGGGGACTGGCTCCAGGACCAAAACCCACGGATGCACTAGTTCTTTATGTAGAATGTAGCAGTATTCACATAGAGCCTATGTACATCCTCCAGTGTTCTTTAAATCACCTCTGGATTAGTTATAATACCTAATACAATGTAAATACTACATAAATAGTTGCTACACTGTATTGTTTAGGGAATAATGACGATTGTACACGTTCAGTATAGATGCAACCACTCACTGTAGGCCTAACTACATAGCATACAACAATGTAAATCTGTATATTTGTTTTTCCAAATTATTTCAGGTCTGCACTTGGTTGAATCTGTGGATGGGGAACCTGTGGATCCAGAGGGCCAACTACATGGATAAAATGTTTTTTTTTTTTTAATTTGTTAGCAGGTTTTACTCTAGATAAATCAGTGAACAACATTCATTTCCTTCTTTATACTTTTCAATATTTAAAGGGAAAAAAAGTTCAAAGTAATGATTTTCTAAGTGGCCATAATTACATCCACTGAACATTATTAGGCTTGCTTTGGGGAGTAGAAAACTGAATATTGTGATTAACTTTAATTTTAAAAAAAGAACCCAAAGGGAAGGGAAAAAAACACTTGCACAGTACATCTTCTTCGCTTGTTGAACTATAGGCTTTAAGGGGGCATTCAAGTTGACAATGCCAAACTAAGAATGACATTACCAGCACTGTTTTTAACTTACTAGGTAAGGTAAGTGATTTCCTGTTCAAATAAAGTGGGAAAATTTTAAATTCTGAACAACTAATTACCATGAGATAATCTCTTACTCAAAGTACTCTACTTTCAAAGGTGATCATTAAAATTATCTGCAAAGTGACCAACACCTTCCAGACCCCAGCTTCTGATGGCCTCTGCGAAAACAACACACAATACTTCCCTTCGCTGGGGAAAAAGAAACAGCAGATGTGGACACAAGCAGAACAAGAATGGAAAATCAGGTCTATTTTTGCTACTGTTTTAATTATTGTTAAATCTAGAGCATAGTTTGTTTTGTAAGATGGAAATCTTTTAGATTCTGCAAACCAATACAATTACAAAAAAATTTTCTTTGAGAAACTAACAGAGGGATACTACCATTTCCTTTGCCAAGAAAGAACATTAAAATGTACTACCAGCATCTGTTATCACTATCATTTTATAAAAAGAGAGCTTCTGTTAATGTAGGAAAGATTCCCAGAAGACAGCTAAGTTGAATATACGCAGCTTAATAAAAGCACCTTGGTTTAGGATCTTTTCTACATCAAAACCTGCAAGAAAATCACTGCCTACCTGATGCTGATTTACTGGTCATCGGGGTAGGCAAGTTTGGTTCTCGTGGTGCTGGGCCCCCTTGGGAATTCTTATCCCACAGATTCACATTCTTGTAGTTATAACTGTTGGGGTCTCCCCATGCTGAAGTGCCATCATCAATGTCCATTTTCCGACTAATTGACTGTGGGGATGGCTCTTCCCAACCACTAGGTTCCTCATCCTTAGGGGTTACTGGCTGCGGCCCACTGCTCCAATTGGAATTGGAAGGTCGTCCATTGCCTGGAGGTGGTGGGGGTGGGCCTCCCCATGTACCAGAAGCCTCTGGTTGTGGTGGCGGTGGCTGCTGTGACTGTTGCTGCTGTTTATTCCAGGAATTGGGCTGTCTGCCTGTCTCAGTCCATGCTGGAGATCTTTTACAATCTTCCCACCCACCTTTGGAAGCTAGGCTTGCATTCCCACCATTTCCCCAAGTTCCAATTTCATTCTGCCCTCCTTCGCCCCACCCAGACACAGTTTTACTTGCAGAACTTTCCCAGTTGCTGTTTTTTGCTTGATCAACTTCATCTCCCCAACCATTCTTTCCAGAAGTCCATCCTTGATTGGGCTGGCGTCCACCTCCCCACCCCTGATCCTTGCTAGAATTCTCATTCCAAGAGGAAGATGTCTTTTCATCTGGTCGTCCTCCCCAATTGGAAGAGTTATTGTTCTTATAGTCATTCCAGCCTCCTGTGTTCTTGGGGTCTTTCCACTCTGTAGAGGCTGAGAGCTCCCCCCATCCAGACTTCATTTGATTGCTTTGGCTGGGTGCGTCTCCCCAGCCCCCTGAGTTCTTAGTCTGTGTGGCAGCGCTCTCCCACCCCTCAGTTCCTTTGTCAGATTTCCCCTCAGGCCTTGGCACCTCTTCAATATCCCATACCGTGTCCTGCTTGATTTGAGTTTGGCCCCAGCCAGTGTTTGAGAGCACCCTGGGATCCAAATCAGTTCGGCTCAAAAGAGTCTGCAGGACAGCCTGACAATCAGGATGTGTTGGCCTATATGACCGACGGCCAGAATTATGACTGTCACTACTTCCTGCTTTGTGGTTGCTTCCAGTGCTTTGACCTCCAACTTCACTTCCTGTAGAGCTGGAAGATCTTCCCCAACAGGGAGCCTGGGCATTGCCTTGGTTTTCAGGGAGGGGGTGGCCCTTTTGATTGTCCCATGCTCCAGTGCTAGAATTTGGTTGGTTTGGACCACTCCATTCTCCAATTTTCAACTCATCAGACCCAGTCGGCTGTTTCCATTCTCCCTGAGAGACCCCAGATGTCATTTTGTTCCCTTCACCCCATTTGTTGTCATCAGAGTCCTGAGGGCCAAAGTTCCAGGACCCACCCGTAGACCTGTTATTTTCCCAAGAGTCATTTTTTGACCCAGTTGACTTCTGAAGAGAAGCTCCTTTCCAGGAGTCTTCTCTTTCCTTTCCATTGTTCCCATTGTTTCCAGAATTGCTTTGTCCAGAGGCTGTGTCAGTTCCAGAAGGCCCCCTAGCTGCACCCCAAGATCCAACACTCCCAGTCTTTCTATCTCCAGTGCTTTGTGAAGGGGCATCAGTGCTCCTGGAGGCGTTCCCCAAGCCCATTCCAAAGGGCATTCCCTTATTCTCCATGGGGTTTGGTGAACTTAAGTTCAAGGAGTTAGTGTTTCCATTTTTTGGTCCATCAGTGTTATGAATTTGAGCCTGTTCTCTGCCAGAGACAACAAAATTAACACCCGCATTTTCCATCTTTGACTGCTGTTCCCTGGATGCCTGACCTACTGTGTTAACCTGTGCACTGGAATTACTAGTATCTGTTTCCAATGCCCCTTTCCTAGAATTTCCTTCTTGGACCAGTGCTGGCCAGGCAGATGGGTTGCTATTTGGGTTAAAGTTGCTGAAGCCAGAGCCAGGTCCAATTCTATCCTGACCACTTGCATTCCTCCAATTTCCTAGTCCATTGTTGCTTTCTGCAGTAGGGTTGGAAGATTGAACAGATTTAGCCTTAGGGTCAGATTTCCAGACCCCAAGGTTACATTCATTCCCAGAACTTGCAGACTGGCACTGGCTCCCTTTTCCTTTGTTACTAGTGGTGCTTCCTGGCAGAGTGCTCTTCTCAGAGCCAGGGTTCGAGGCACTGTTGTTATCGGTGGTGTTTTCGGAAGAAGACTCAGTGTCTTTGCTGGCAATACAAGGCCACTCTTCCATGTCAGACCGGTCTACAATCACCTTGTCCCAGATGTGAACTGGGTTGGGGGAGGCGCCGTTGTTGGAGGAGGCTCCCGGGCCCCAAGTGGAATTTGCATAATTTGAAGCAGCAGCACCTCCAAGAGTTGACTCTGGGAAAGAGAGTGTCTTATCAATCACAGATACATATGCATAATCTATTAACATCTCAAACTCAAACTGGCTCCAAGAGAACTCATCACATTTCCCTCAAACTAGCATCTCCACCCAGGTGCCAGTCTTGGTGAACTGTATCACACCTGCTTTAGTCATTTCTTCTCTTTGGTCTTACCTGGTTGGTGTACTTGCAAAGTCTAACCCCACAACATTTCTCAAAGCCATATCCCTTTGCCATTCTTACTGATGGAGAAGGGCCTTCGTGTAACACCTGGCTTGCTCTATCTCTACTCTACAGCAAACACTCCTGGCCGGAGGGGATTTTCTAAAGAACACCTTTGATTATATCACTTCAACAGTTCCTTAGTACACAAGAATAAAGCTAAACTCCATGGTTTGGAGTTTGATCAAGATACTCCATGACTTGAAACCAAGTGACTGTTCTAGTCTCATTTTCCACTATTTTCTCTTAGACATCTACATTCTGCACTACTTGACACTCTACAACTTGCGCTTTCTCACCCTGGCACCATTACATATCAGCACTTATTGTTTTTCCCTCCTGAATTTATACACTAGAATTTGCACCCTTTTCTGGGTCTAGTTCAAGTACTAATTTTTTTCTGTGAAGATTTTTTTTTTTGAGCTCATCACCCAAAATAGACTTTCCCTGTCTAAAGACATTTTTCCCAGTGCTAGAATACTGTCTTCATGTTTTCCCTCCCCTATGTTGGCACTTTTTAGGCAAAGATCCTATCCTGTTAACATTTGAATTCCACACAGTGTCCAGTACATTGTGGCTCAGTGAGAACTGGCTGAATGATGGATGGCAGGAACAGACAAAAATGAATCAGTTTGCATGGCAAAGGAACTTAATCTGATGAATTAGTCTGGCTTAGCACATATTTTGGTAAAATTTACCATATTTGGTGTGGGGAGGGAATGGTATGTTTTAAATCCAATAATTTCTGCTAAACTTATTTAGCTTCTTTAACCAAGCAGCTTAAAATCAATATAAAGTTGCGAAATAAAGTTACCTAAAGCCATATAAAAGCAAGGAAGTACAGAACCTGAAATACTTGAGATTTAGGGGCCTCCCTGGTTTTAAGAATGTAAACAGGAGATTCTGGCTCACAGTGGACCTATGTCCACATCCACGCCTGGCTACAATGGGCTGCAGAAATGGCCAACACAACTCCCTATCATATACTTTATGTCTTCTATCTGGTCACAAGGGGCCAGGAAGGAAGGGACAAAAGGCCTTTCCCTGCTAGCTTTGGGCCTGGCCTGGTGGTCACCACAGGGAAGTCTCATGCTTATCTCTGCATGAAGCCTATGTCATACCAGGTTTCCTTCCACCCTTACACTGCACTCAAGACAGTGAGAGCATTTTTCAGGCAAGTCTACATTTAAACTTAAGACTAGAATAAAGCAACCTATTGTTAGCAACCACAATTCACTGTCCTTGCCAAAGCTTAATGGCACTCAAGCACTGAATTTTCAAAACAGTCTCAAAATAACATTTCAAGAGATAAGTTGAAATCTGTTAATAAGCTAAAAAGAAAAAGGTATTTGTATGTTCTTAGCTGTTAACTGACCTAGTATCCACACATTGAAAAAAGTTCAAAACTTCTAGTAGAACCCTTTAGCTAAAGATCCTTGTATAAAGTTTCTAACAGTGCTAGAAATCCAGGGCCCCCTAAAAAAATACTACTAAAAAAAAAAAGCCATGGCTGGGTTGCTTCCCTCTCTCCCCTTCCCCCTCTGTCTTTTTCTCCTCCAGCCCCCTCAAACTCAATGGAAAAAAAAATAAACATATATCTAATAAAAGATTATAGAATGATGCTATTTGAAATCCTCCCAAAGTTCTATAGAGTAATATAACAGACCATTCTCTACCTGCCTAGCATTCTGTGAGCATAAACATGAACATCTAAGATTCAGAACACGCCATTGCACTAGCCCCACTTCCAATCATACTTATAGCATACACTTGTGGTGACAGCTGGAACTACAGAAACCTGAATTTGTAGTGCTCTTGTCTGAGAAGGGAAAAGGGCTCCAAAGAGCTATGTTAGCCTCTCATGCCAAGAGAACACATTCACTGAATGCTAAAAGCCAGCTTTATAAGAGAAATGCTAATATACATTTCACACTGGGATCCTCTCCCATCTTTTGAATAATCCCAACCGTCTTTACAATTAATGTGGGATTTTTTGTGGATTTTACACCAGGCAATACGAAAGAAGTGCTCTCTCTCCTTCTCTCTCTGTTTCTCCCAAGCTGGGGTGAATTCCAGTCATCAACCCCAGTTCCTCACCTGGCACAGTCCCACTCTCACTCTGCAGCAGCGTTCCTGTCACTTGTGCGTTGTTTGGGTTTGCTCCGGGTGCTGTGGAGGGAGGAGGCCCTGACCCACCCCCGAGGAGCATGCAGGACGGTGGAGGGGGCTGCCCACGTTTTAGTAACACTTTGTGGTCCTGCTGGCAACGGAATCGCGGCGGCACCTCCCGAGGCATGTAGCGGGCGGCGCTTGGCGGTTGTCCGTTCGGCACTGCCACCCTTTTGGCATTGTTGCCACCATTGACTGGTGGCGATGGAGAGCTGCCAATTGGGCTGGCGGCCGTTGGTTGGCTTAAACTTGGTTTCGTCACTTCGGGCACTGAAAGAGAGAAATTGGGAAACAACCTTTGAAATCAAATACATCTTTCTAAAGACAATTTTTAAGAATGCTTACATGGGACCATTTGCAATAAGACAACCCTTCTTTCATCCTATTCTGATGGACATGGTCTTTCCAAATTGTCAGCATCTTCAGTTTACTGAAGGTAGGATGGAGGTGGGGAGTGACGGTGACAAGAATTCACAGAGAGCAATATCGTGAAATTCCATTCCACTGACTAAAGAGGAGGAGGAAGCAATACTTATTCACTCCCCTAAATCAACAGTGAAATTCCCTGAAGGGCTGCCTAACACGTCTAAGGGTACATATAGTTCCCAGGCAAAGTCCTTGGTAAAGGTGCAAGGCTCTCAGCCCAAGGGCCTCACCCATATTCTTAAAGACCCTACCTCTGAGAAACTGAGATTCTCAAAGTCCCTGGACTAGGTAGGCTACACACCTTTCACCTGTACACCTAGAACATGCTGTCCCATCTCTCCTTACCACTGAATTTGTCATATTATATTGAAATTCTCCCACTATTGGGCCCTTTCCCTCACGAGGCTGTAAGTTCCACAAAGGCTGAGACACATTTTCATTGTTTTTTCTTAAGGCTTGCCACAGGGAACCTCAAAGAATCACAAAATCAGCTTGTTGGTTACTACAGACACCTGAACTCAAAGACTCTTGCTTGGTACTGTGTGTAAATATTACAAACATTATAAATACTTTTGCTTTTGCCCCCCTCCCCCATTTCATTGTATTGTGTGATTTTTCCAACTCTTCCTTTAAAAATTCCAAAATGTAAATACTTTTCCTACCGACTTTAATAATAATTCATGTTTTTGCTTACTTTTAAAAATGGCAAAAAAAAAAGTGTGAGGATCTGCTGGGCAACCATAAAGTTAAAATCTGCAGGGCCCTCTGGCTTGCCCTACAGAAGCTCTTCTTCTGGACCTGCACCTCCCTTGCTTCATACTACCAACAGACTGCTGCCCTCTCCAGGACAATTTACCTGGCATATAGAGGCTGGCAGGGATACAGAAACAATCATTGAGTCTGATAATTCAGATGATTCTAAGGCCAAAATCCCTGACATCCAGACTAATGTTATGGCAGTAGTGCTCTGATCACTGAAATGTGTCTGGGCCAGTATGGTGCCTGCTGAACTGCCTCCTTTATGAGGAGAGAAATCATCAGAAATCAAGGGTTCCAATCTATAGCCACTGGACATTGGTGAGGACTCTGAATAACAGGAGAAATGAGTAAATGCCTGAAGTAACTTCAAGGCAACCCTTGGGTCTAACCTTAGAGACCATCAGGAGGCTGTACTGAGCCTCCCAGTAAGAAAGGGATGTCAGAGGATCCATAATCTGAGCAGAATAAATGTATGATTTAAGAAAATAAACTGGTCATTGTCTAATATTTTCAAAACAGTACCCTCTGCATGAGCTATAATAGCCAATGGGTAAATAATAAATGGATGAAGAAAAATGAATTATTTAATGATCCATTGTTTATCTGTGCCTGGAAGATTCAATACCACATGGCAATCTCAATCTCCTTTCCCATATAATGAGAATAAACAAGAAGCTGGCAAAGGGTAGGAGGATTCTTCCCAAGTGTTTTTAGGACGAAAGGAGCTATGTTCCTGTGAGGCTGCTCTTCTATAAAAGCGCTACAGTCTTTACTTCATGTTAACATGCCTAGAGTTAGACACAGTAAGGAAGACCAGCCTACTGAACTGAGGTGTGAACACCAGTTTGACTAACTCAACAACCAAGAAACCTGGTGGGTACCATACATTATGTAAGATTCCCTGCTAACGTTCCTCAGGGCATTTTCCTACCATCACATTAGAGATAGAGTGGATCATAAATCATTCATTTATTCCCCCAAACCATTTATTTACTCTAAGAATTGAATCTTTTCCCCTTCCCTGTTGCCTTACTTATCTTACACCATTCTCATCTCAGTCTAAAAACTTCTTATTGCCTCTATTTCTGAAAAACTTCAATAAGATGCTATTTTTTCAGATAAAAATATTAAGAAAACTGAGATATAGGCAGGGCCAATACAAACTATTTTCTTTAAATGTCTTGATGGTACCAAACAAAAATCTAGAAAATGTTTAGAAGTATGAGTTAAATACAAACAAGCACTAGAAAAGACATTATTTTAGATTGAAAATTTCTTGGGAAGAATAATCAGTTACAATGTAGTACAACAAAAATCTCAGCAATTAATGACCATGCACAATGAATTATTTTTGGTAACCTCTAAGTACTGTCTCCATTTCTCTCTTTCCTTATTTTCTTTTCTCTCTCTCTCGCCCCCTCCCACCCTCCCTCCCTCTTTTTTATTAAGTGAGAGGTGGGGAGGCAGGGAGGTAAAGAGACAGACTCCACATGTACACTGACCAGGATCCACCGGGCATGCCTCACCTGGGGGCCACTGCTCCATTGCTCAACAACCAAGCAATTTCAGCGCCTGAGGCTAAAGCAATGATTTTCAACCTTTTTATCTCATGGCACATATAAGCTAATTAATAAAATTCTGTGGCACACCAAAAAATATATTATAGTTTTTGCCACTTTGACCAAAAAAAGCCATAATTTTGGTTCATTCACACCAGATGGCTAACGTGTTAGCTCTTGTCATTTTCTGGGGGAGGGGCAGATAGGAAGGGAGAAAGATGAGAAGCACCAACTCACGGTTGAATCACTTTAGTTATTTTTTTCTCATACATGCCTTGATAGGGTGGGGTGTGGAGGCGGATGGTCCTCAAGCTGAGCCAGTGACCTTGGGATCATGTTGATGATCCCGTGCTCAATCAGGCAATTTCAGAGTTTCAAACCTTGGACCTCAGCATCCCAAGTTGACACTCTCTTCACTGTGCCACCACCAGTCAGGCTCTTGTCATTTTTTAAATTTGACAATCGAATGGAAAAGATCAGCTGACTACAGTTAGATATTGCCTGTTTTAAAAATTCTTGCAGCACTCTGGCTGAAAATCTCTGTTCTAGTGAAAGCCAGCTTTATCTCTGAAATAATGGCTCCCACCATAGGGTTAGAAAACACAGGAGTATCTACTAGGTGTGAGGGATACTTCAAGCAATTTAGTTGGTAAATTATTTATGTCGTAAAACAACCTCAACTCATATATTAATATGTTAGGGTGGACTCAAAAATTATACCAACTAACACATGCACTCACTATAACAGGCATGGCCAACATATGGCCCGTAATGAGTTTATGCGGCCCACAATTAAATTTTTAACATTCTCCACTACTTTAAAATCTCAGCTACGCAGAAGCAAAAGCATCTTTGATTATTGGAAATTGAGATATTTAAGAAGATAGTGATAAGCGGAAAAGAATTCCATATGTAACTAATCTAGGGTTAACTTCCAATAACTGGTTGAATGGATTCGTGATACTTCTTTATTTTTTAAAAAATTCCGTTATAAAGATTTACAACTTTTGTACTCATCTGTACTTGAAATGAACTGTCTGACATTTATCGGCTATGTAAAACCCACATTCTTTTAGGCATAATTTGCCAGTGCGCACCCAAGGTCAAACAATTCGTTATTTTTGTGGTCAAGTGTGTTGAATCAAGTGGCATTGTAGCATAGACAATAGCTGCAGTTGATAACTGAAAATGTATCCAGGTTGTTTGTAAAACAAAATGTTTTATTTGCGATATAACCCCTTCATATTTAATTAAATATTGTTTCGACTGATTGTGATACAGTTTGGATATTTATACAGTATGTAATATTTTTATTAAAATATATTTTTATTAAAATAATATTGTATATTAAATTTTTTTCACTCACATTTATTCATAAACAAATTACATAATAAAATTCTTTTTATTTAAACAAATTGGTTTTTTTTTGTTGTTAAAAATTTTATTTTATTTTATTCATTTTAGAGAGAAGACACAGTGAGAGAGAGAGAGAGAGAAAGAGAGAAAGACAGAAAGGGGGTAGGAGCTGGAAGCATCAACTCCCATATATGCCCTGACCAGACCACTGCAGGGTTTTGAACTGGTGACCTCAGTGTTCCCAGGTTGACACTTTACTCACTGCGCCACCACAGGTCAGGCAAACAAATTGTTTTTTTATTTAACATTTTTTAATTTTAATATTTCGCCTGGCCCATGAAAAAAAGTTTTCTTTCTAATCTGGCCCAGGGGCTAAAACTGTTGGCCCCGCCTACACTATAATATGCCCTCTGGAATAGGCTTAAAAGACAGAGTTGTGGCCAATGCACTGCAATGGTCCATCACCCCAGGTGTGCAGATCACAGGTGCTCAGCTATGTCCCAGCGGGATATAGGTTATGAATTACTGCTTGTATAATCTTCCTAGAGGTGACACAGGTTTACATATCTTAACCAACCTGGTCCAAATGCCACATGGTCTACAGAAGGAAGTTTCTCTTTTTTCTTTCCATAGTGTGGTGCCCATTATACAGTGTGTCTGTAAAGTCATGGTGCACTTTTGACCAGTCACACGGTCAAAAGTGCACCATGACTTTACGGACACACTGTATATATATCCCTTTCTAGATATGGTATTTTTACTAACGCAGGTTAATTTTTGTAAATCAATCATTTCACACTGATTACTCCCATGAATACAACCATCACCTACATAGTTTTTCAAAAAGCTAAATTACTATGTCCAAATTCTCCCATTACATAGTCTATTATTTTAATTCTAATCTTACCATTCATCCTTGTTAAATCTCATCTATTAAATCAATCCCACAAACCCAATTTGAAGTCTAATACCCAACAAAGGGGTATATTAGCATTTACCTGAAGTGCTTTTTATTATTTGTTACCTGGGCAGCAGGACCAACTCTAGTCCACACCTTCATATAACCTCCAATTGAAATCCCTGTCCTGTCCCTCTCCAGAATTTTCACTTTTTTTAAAAAAGACAATGAAAGAAAAGTTTTGAAAGGGTTCAGTTCAAAATCATGACCCATATACTTTCAAAACAGGTATTACTTTTTCTAACCATTTTGCTTCCTAAAAACATTTAAGGTCACTCTAAGCACCATGACAAGTACTTTTTATTTGTCATTATCACTCTTCAGTGACTGCAAACACCCAACCTTAATCTCTATCCACTCTCATTTATTAAGTGGACTGGAGGCTGAGTCAGCAAGGATGTAAAATGTAAACATAAAAGGTTCCAATGAATTTAAAAAGGAAAAAAATGAACAAATAATTTACCTTTGGTTTTTTGTTCCGTGACCTGCAAAATAAATGAACAGATAGAAGTAAATGAGATTTGCTTTCTAATTCAGTATAAGACTCCTTTAATTCCAATAACTCAAGTAATTCCAGCTATCAGATACACAGGCATAGTTAAAATCCAGAAAAAGAAGGTGAGAGTCAGTTCATTCTTCTAAAGAAAACAGGCATCATAGCTTACATGACCATCATTGTGAAGGATATTAAAAATTAAAACAAAAAGCATTCCACTCTCATTAAGTGATGAAGTTCTTGTACCAGGAATGTTATTTGCCATTTTGATTGTTATAACCAGAGAAAAGCAAATGGATGTGGCCCAGGAACTAAATTAGCCATAGGGACAAAAAGATTCCCCTGTGAGTACTAACTCAAATATTTGATCTTAGATCTAGAACCCAAAAGTTCAGAGGCCCATCCTCAGAGGCACCAGAAGTCATAGTAGGAGAGCAGGATTCTGGATCAAGCTGTGCTACTTCCTGGCTGTGTGGTCTGAATTTTCTGTTTACCTGTTAACTGGAGACAATAACAGCATCTCCCAGCAAAGGGTTGTTACAAAGATTAAACAAATATCCTATGCTAATACTCAAAAAATGTTTGCTACTTTTATCAAAGTTTATATGAAACAGCATGAAATATGTAAATTTTGAACCAATAAAGATTGCTTTGTTAAAAGTATTGTTTCTTTATATATATTGCTCACAAAATCAGGGGATATTTTATCACTTCATATTCATTTTGAAATATGCCCTGATTTTTGTGAGCAGTATAGTAACTAATATATCTATGGATGTGGTTAACCTAAAAGATTGGAAAGGCTAAATGTAATAATGTTTGTTTTCTTTTTTAAAGAGACAGTCAGAGAAAGGGACAGATAGGGACAGACAGACAGGAAGGGAGAGAGATGAGAAGCTTCAATTTTCCGTTACGGAATCTTAGTTGTTCATTGATTGCTTTCTCATGTTTCTTGACCGAGGGCTCCAGGAAAGCGAGTGACCAGTTGCTCAAGCCAGAGACTATGGGATCATGTCTATGATCCCACACTCTAGTCAGCAACACCTTGCTCAAGCTGGCAACCTCAGGGTTTCAAACCTGGGTCCTCTGCGTCCCAGTCCGACACTCTATCCACTGTGCCACTGCCTGATCAGACTGTAATAATACGTTTTTAGAGAGTTTGAAAATGATGATTAGGAGACACATGGAAAACTGTTTCTGCTAATAAGAGGGGAAAATACAGGAGAGTACCTAGTTATACATGCTATAATATTAAAACAAAAGGGCATAAATAAAACATCCAAAAGAAAATGCAAAAAAGAAAATAAAAAACCTTCCAGAATTCCAATAGGAGTTATATTAATTATTGAGATTATAGGTAATTTTAAACTTTTTTCCCAACTGTTAATCTTCCAAAAAAATTTTATATTGGTTATCTGACTTTTGTAATAAAAATATCCATATAGAATAGAAGAGGTTTGAGCCTGACCAAGTGGTGGCTCAGTGAATAGAGCACTGGACTGGGAAACGGAGGCCCAGGTTAGAAACCTTAAGGTCGCTGGCTTGAGCGAGGGGTTGCTGGCTTGAGCATGGGAGCGTAGATGTGACCCCATGATCGCTGGATTGAGCAAGGGGTCACTCACTCTGCTGTAGCCCCCCCAGTCAAGGCACATGAGAAAGCAATCACTGATCAACTAAGGAGCTGCAACAAAGAATGGATGCTTTTCATCTCTCTCCCTTCCTGTCTGTCTGTCCCTACCTGTTCCTCTCTCTGACTCTGTCAAAAAAATAAAATCTAAAATCAAATTAAATAAAAAGAAGTAGTTTGATTATTTGTGACTAATAATCATACTAAGTTACCATTATGGGGATTTCTAAAAACATGCTCATCTTTGGAGGGTTATGTCCTGTAGCGAAGCAGCCCATTTCACAATGGATTCCAGCAAACCAGTATCAGACTGAATCTGAATTAAACAATCCATTTGTGTGATCTCCTGGAGTGTTTCTTACCTTCCTTCATTAAAATACAAGCTAATTCTACTGTATTGAATTTCTGGCAGACAGTGTTTCCCAGTATTAATTGTTACAGAGCTCAATTCAACTGTATACTTTTTGTAGAACCCTGCTTATCCAATAATACACAAATTTGTACTCACATACCCATCACGTTAAGGCAATTTAAGGTTTATACCATTGTAAATATTTCTTAGGATGCCATTATGATCAGTTATACAGAAAGTCAATGTCTTCTCCAATTGTAAGTGACAAATCCAAATAATGTCAATGTGTCTTACAATGTGGGTTCTATTAAAAGATCTGTCCCTTAGACAGTTAAAAGCTGGATGATCAAAGCATGTGTTCTGCCAACACTAAACAGTGATCCTTTAGCAGCATCAGCCTAATGAATGTTAATAGAATCCTTCTTTGACACCTCTCTAATGAATGGAAATCTAACAGTTTACTTAGTGATGGCGCTAGAAAGAGCAAACTGCCATAACCATTGAACACAAGGGGAAAAGCTCATGTTTAATTTCGGCGTGGAAATAATTTAATTTAGATTTAAATAAGTCAATTTGTCAAGAAAATTATGTTGCCAGCACTCATTCTTGACCATTCACTTACTAAACAAACATTTTTTGAGTGACTTTTATGCACCAGGCATTCATTATCCTAGTTACTAGAAATATAAATATGAATAAAACCTTGAAAAACTTAGTCCAATGGGGAAGACAGAAGCAAAGAGACTATTATAAAGCAGTGGGCCAGGCAGCAAGAAAGATGTGGAAGGACTACAAAGCACCACAAATGTCTGCTGACTGACTGAAGAACTGCATACTAGAACCTCTGGCATGTTCTGGACAATTCTTTGCATCACAGCACATTTTGTGCCCCTTGGCTGGAATGTCATCTCTACAATAAAGTTGAAAACCACTAAGACAATCACATGGTAAGCTTTGCGTTCTCTCCTTAAAACTGCTAAATCACAATTTCATTCTGAAATTTCACAATAGTTCAGTATGATAAAACAATACCAGAGGCCTTGTGTTTGCCTAGATCCTGTGTCAGCCAATCTAGAACATTTTTGAACAAAATGACTGAATTTTTATTGTTTATAATTAACCATTTGAAATTTTGTTTATGGTGATTTTCCTCTTTACCAAAACTTCTCAACCAATTCTTGATGCAGAGGCCAGCACCCAGAGATCGTCCAGCTGACTAAACTACATTCTCTACATAAATAATCCCAATGCACTCTTGAATAAACCCATACCATCTTTACTGTTAATAATTTTTCTATTAGTAGGATCCACAATGAAAGTTTACAGATGCATGCTGTATTACTCATTTCTAGACACTGACATTTTCAGGTTAAGAGAAACACTGTTGTCTAGTCTCTCATTCTAAAGAAGGAGAATGCACTGCATGTATACTAGTCAACTGTTCTATCTGGCATCTTCTTGTTCCTAGCCTTAGCTCAAGTACCCCAGTGTCCAGCCTGTTAACCGTCCATTCTCACAGATGCAGAACCCAACTGATGTACCAACTTACTAAATGAACCATGTGAATGCCCTCAGGCAATGGTTTCAACCACTGGTCTGCCAGGACTTCTGTGCCTATCATCATTGGGTCTATAATCTTCATACAACATCAAGGTGGTAATTCTTTCGTGGACTGGCACGAAAGTTCTGGTGGATTGGCACCAGATCAGTGGTTGAAAACCACTGTCCTAAAGGAAAAAAGCCTTCCCTGAGCTTTACTCTCCCAACATTCCAGCTGGAGGATCAGTGTGTGTGCATACAGGGGCAGTGTCCATAACACTGTATAGCTGGTAGACCAGCTTATCTGCAACCTCAATGTCATGGCATGTGGCTGCATACCCAAAAGAAAGTGGGTTCCAGGCCTGTGGTGATGCAGTGGACAGAACATCAACCTGGAATACTGAGGTCACCAATTTGAAACTGTGGGCTTGCCCAGTCAAGCCACAGACAACAAGCAATCAATGAACAACTAAAGTGAAGACTCTATGAGTTGATACCTCTCGTTCCTCCACCTGCCCTTTGTAAAAATCAGTAAATAAAAATCTTTAAAGAAATATTTAAAGAAGTATCTGGGTCATTATCTGATAACTTTAGTCAAGTCATTTACGGCTATTTTAGACAATTATAACAAGCTCAGATTAGAAGGAACACATTAGAAGCAGGCACCCTAAAAGCATGAAGATTTGATGGTGAGCACAGCAACAACAAAAGTTAAAAGTAGACAAAATCTTAAAGAGCACAGCAGTCTATTACAGCACCAAATAATAACAAATACTCCTTTTAATTAAGTCATGAAAAAGATAAATCCCATTTTATAGGTTTAATGTGGCAGGGCCACAGGCAACTTAATTCAGACAATATTTCTAGTATTGTTTTTAACACTGGTAATCATAATCAAATTTCAGTTATTCAGAAAGCTGAACTATGGGAAATGCTATATACAACAATACTGGGGAACCTGCAGTGCCCCTTTTACCTTGCACTGGCTGTGTTTGATTGCCTTGAGTCTGTTCAAAATCTAGAGCTTCCTCTGAACCTTTTAACAGTTTCCACCTCCCTAAACTTATCTTCAACCTGGCATCACAGCAGGGGCCCATGAACCTGCCTCTCACAGTAAGGCCCTGCTTCCCAAGTGCTTCAGATAGTGATAACAAGAACTGGAGGAAAATCATATTGCCTCCAAAAAAGGATCAAAGCAACCCTGTTGAGCCAAAGCCCATGTCAGGCAATGCTTAGAGGGGTGGCAAGGTGGGGAAAATGAGCTCAATGTCCAGGGCAGAGGGGCATGCTCTACAACAAAGGGAGCAGGACAAGGGGTTCTGACCATCTCTGCTTGCTCCAACAGCCCCATCACACAAACACTTCAACTAAGACTTCACAACTGATAGCTATCTGCCTTTTTTTCAGCACCTCTTCTACCTTTGGCAAATATCTCAAAGCCATGCAATGCTCTCTTTCTCAAATCACTATGAAGGCCTAAAAGACCCTCTGCAAAGGAGGGTTTTTTTTATTTTTTTTTCGTTGCGACACCTTAGTTGTTCATTGATTGCTTTCTCACATGTGCCCTGACCGTGGGCCTTCAGCAGACCGAGCAACCCCTTGCTGGAGCCAGCGACCTTGGGTCCAAGCTGGTGAGCTTTTGCTCAAACCACATGAGCCCGCTCTCGAGCTGGCGACCTCGGAGTCTCGAATACGGGATCCTCCACATCCCAGTCCAACGCTCTGGTCAGGCAACAAAGGATGTTTCTTTATGAAATTATCAAAAGGCAGACTCATATAAATGACAATGCTGGAGGTGAACCAAAAGGAGAACAGCAGGGCAAACTGTGGCAACTCAAGTTATTCGATAAGCTTCCTTAAGAAAATGGAGATTAATATGATTCAAATAATGAAGTATGACAAAAGTTCAAGTGTTGGTAAATGTCTTGCATTTTTCAATATTGTTTATTTTTCTTTTCATGAAATCAGCTGCAGCATTATTTAATAGACTTAATTGATTAAACCCACCTTCTGAGTGGCTTCTTTTTTCTTTTTATCCTCTTTCTTCCTTTTCTTGTCTTCCATTAACTGTTCTTCCCTTTCTTGCTCCTTCTCTCTGTTAAGATAATGTCATACCAGAAGGTTATTATATTTGTATTGTGTTGTATTGTATTGTATTGTATTTGTAGCAAATCAAATGCTTTGTAGATGGTGTGCAAGGTAACATTTTATATCAGTGACTGAGTAGAACAAAGTATTTTACTTAAACTAAAAGGATGCAAAAACTCACATTTAGTTATCCCCATATTTTGGTTCCTCACCCCTTTTGCAAAATATGACATCAAGTTTAGTTTTAAAGAAGTCTATTAAAGTGAATTTTTATGAGGTCTTCCTAACGCACACACACAAGATTAGTGTATTTCCCACTCATCAAAGAATTTAATGTGAATAAATATACTATATGACAACATCCAGTTGGCTTCTGGCAATATTCTTCACAAATAACTCAGAATATATTAATTCAATGATGGTACACAGGTACTTATCATAATTTAGATGTTTCCCTACAACATTTTCACAGTGAGTATCATAATATCAATTTAGAGATATAGAACTCTAAGTTCTATATCTTGAGTTTTTTAAGGCAGGTACTGAGTGTCCTACATATCAGGTTATTATTTTATTGGGTGAGTTTACCACTGCATTTTTCTGGCACACCCGAATCAGGATTTTGTTCCCCTCAATTAAAATAAAAATGATACACAATAATAAACATTCTAGTTGAAGAAATATGCTAAATCTTAAGAAACTAAGATAATGTGGCCCTGGCTGGTAGTACAGTGGATAGAGCATCATCCCTGAGCATGGAGGTCACTGACTTGATCCCAAGGTCACTGGTACAAGTCCTAGTCAGTGCACTGATGCCATCAATGGGGTGCACAAAGTAAGTGGAACAATGAGTTGATGCTTCTCTCTCTAAAAAAAAAGTATAAATAAAAGGGATTTTTCGGTTTATCAAAAAACTAAAATAATGTAATTTACACCTCACATTTGAAATTTAAATGTTTATTCTATTTTACAGAATATAAGATGTATCTAATATAATACATATAAAAAGCTGCCAACTTGCACTATGTGTCAACTGGGAAAAACACGTAACTGACACAACTTCAAAGCTCAAGGCAGGAGCTTTGCTTATGGAATTTCAGAACTTAAAGGATAGTTGGAGCTCTAGTTCCCAGGTCCCCAAGTGCTGAATAGACACTGCCTACCTATAGCATTTGTGACTGTAGGGGATCAACACAGCAGATACACAGTTTCACAGATATTATCTAGAAAAAGGCTAAAAGTCAGACATACTAAAGACAAACATTAAAGTAAAGATTTGCAGATGTAGCAAAAATCACAAAGATGGTTCCTGAAGGACTCAAGTTTGGGGAGTGGAAATCATTTCACCTATACAGAAGGAACTGAAGACCAACACTGAGGTAAGATCTCACAAACAGGTAATTAATGCTGTAATTACAAAAAAACACACAAGAACTATACACACACACACACAGTCAGCCAGCCAAGAATTGACCTACATGTCAAGTTTTCAGTGGATCTGTCCATACTCATATTTTCTCCTTTTGTACCCTCTGGGCCTAAATATATAAAAGCCTAAAGTGCACAATACACACTCTGAAGGTAGCTTGCATGAAAACTTTAAAAATACAGTCATGATAGAGGCACTACTGAACTTTCCTTAGGTTTAGAGCTGGACTTCTCTGGAGTCAGATCATGTGTACATAAGACTCAGCGTGGAGCTCTTGGTGAAAATCCACTTATATCTGTGCATTAAGAAAACAAATTTCCGAAAACTGACCAGATGAATGTTGACCATCTAAGGAAGGTTGACCACAGATCCTGTTATATTTGGCTCTTAGAGCTTCTCACTTCCTCTAGATTCAAGTGGAAGAGGATGGTTCCTCATGACCCACTTACGGTATCTTAGCTTTCGTATTTTCTGGACTACAGAAAAAGAGCAAACGGCAGGAATATCTCATTTTTAAATATTCAATGCCTTTAAAAAAGCATTAAGTTGTATATTTTCCCCTAAAACTACTCGAAAATTGAAAGTTTATTTAAAAAATGCAACATAAAAAAAGCAGCAAGTCTTTAATGAGACACATTCTTAAAAAACAACTAACCTTTTCAAATATTTCTTTCTATAAACAGGTAATTCAGGGAAAGGGACTGAAATTCATGTTCACTACAAGCAGATTTACTTCCAAAACAAATATTTTTCAAAGCTTTCCAGGAGACAGGCTGTGCTTTCACTGTGATATTTTACTGTGTATATTGGTAGAATTGAGCCTTCTCTTTAAATTCCACTTCCTTTGGAAGAATTAATTTTCCCAAACAAAAACTGAATTTAAAACGTGCCATTCACTTAAAGGATCACATAGTGTGGGCTTCACCTCTCATCTGATTCAGTTGTGCTGTATCTTGGCTGCACATTAGCATTGCTTGAGGAACTTTAAAATATCCCAATGCTGAGTGAGAGCCCAAGCAGATGAAGAGGGAGGGCATTCATGCAGGGAAGGCAACTAGGTGATGGTGATGCAAGACTGGTTACAGACAGGGGGACTGATCAATAAATAAACATATTAAGGACAGTGACACTCAAATTTCACACTATTGCAAAAGAAGTTACCAAAATAAAAAAAGAGAATGCACCCTATGGAATTGGATCAGAATTAACATGGTTTTTAACATATTATAAGCTACCTGCCCATTAATAACTGCCTCAGTAATCAGATTGACTGCTGTTGTATCACAGTGCATGTGTTCAAGTAACCCCTATTTTACTTAATAATGGACCCAGCCTGACCAGGCAGTTGCGCAGTGGATAGAGCTTCAGACTGGGACGTGAAGGACCCAGGTTCGAATCCCTGAGGTCACCAGCTTGAGCACGGCTCACCACCTTGAGTGAGGGGTCGCTGGTTTGAAGCCCAAGGTCACTGACTTGAGCAAGGGGTCACTCACTCTGCTGGAGCCCCCTTGCCCCCGTCAAAGCACATATGAGAAAGCGATCACTGAGTAACTAAGGAGCTGCAACAAAGAAATGATGCTTCTCATCTCTCTGTAAAAAATAATAACAACAATAATAATAATAGACCCAAAGTGCCAGCATAGCAGTGATGCTTGTAGTTCGAATATATGAAAGAGAAGCCCTCAAGTGAAAAGATACGTACAGGAAAAAACAGTATATACAGGGTTTGGCCCTATCTGTGGTTTTCGGAATCCACTGGGGGTCTTGTAACATATCCCTTGTACATTAAGGGGGACTAATGTACACACACACATACCACCTCTATTATTGAGAGGGCTTGAGGAACAAACAACACCCAAATACCAATGAACACAGCACCTAGATTGTGGCTTTTAAATACCACTCTTCACTAAAAAAAAATCCAGTTGTTTGGAAAAAGAGCTAACCTGGGGGCTAGGGCAAGGAAAGTACAGAATAAGCCAGGGCCCCGACCAGTGGCACAGGTAATAATAGACTGTCATCCTAGAATGCCAAAGTCATTGGTTTGATCCTGGGGTTGCAGACTCAATCCCTGAGGGTGCTGGTTTGATCCCCAGTAAGGAAACATATGAGAAGCAATCAATGGCACAACTGAGTGGAACAAGTTGATGCTCTCTGTCCCTCCCCCCATCCACCTCTCTTTCGCTCTCTCTCAAAACACACACACACACACACTCTCAGAATACTTGTTTGCCAAAAAGTTACTACTCTGTCACACGCTGACATAAACCCTGGGAATAAAACAATGAATTGTAGCCTGACCCAAGCGGTGGAGCAGTGGATAGAGCATCGGACTGGGATGCGGAAGACCCATGTTCGAGACCCCGAGCTCGCCAGCTTGAGCACGGGCCCATCTGGCTTGAGCAGAAGCTCGTCAGCTTGGACCCAAGGTCGCTGGCTCCAGCAAGGGGTTGCTCAGTCTGCTGAAGACCCGTGGTCAAGGCACATGTGAGAAAGCAATCAATGAACAACAATAAGGTGTTGCAACGGCAAACGAAAAACTGATGATTGATGCTTTTCACCTCTCTCCTTTCCTGTCTCTGTCCCTATCTATCCCTCTCTCTGACTCTCTGTCCCTGTACAAAACAAAAACAATGAATTGTAGACAGTCCCTGCCCTCTGGAAGTTGACAGTCTAGATGGGAGATAAACAGAGGGTGCCAGGAAATCACAAATGCCATGAAGAAAATACAGCAGAGAAAGGGAATAGAGAGTGACCAAGAGGGAAGGAAGGGACAGGGAAGAGGGAAGAGGGTGGGCTACAGTACACAAGATGTTCACCAAAGGCCTCTAAGAGGTGTTTATATCTGACTGGAGACCTAAATGAACAAAGCTATCGGGGAATGAGTGACTGCCCACAGAGAGGGAATAATAAGTACAAGGCTCCTGGATGGAAAGTGCTTGGTGTGAATTCAGAGCTGTATTTTTTTTCTGGGGAAGGGTGGTATACTCCCATCTTTCCCTCACCTCACTCCATAGTAACACACTCTTCAGAGTTTTCTGTACTTAATTTGTAATAGTTTGCACTCATACCAAAAGAACTGGGCATCACATTTTCTTTTTTTTTGAGAGAGAAAGAGACAGATAGACGGACAAGAAGGGAAAGCAATGAAAAGCATCAACTCGTAGTTGTATCACTTCAGTTGTTCACTGATTGCTTCTCATAGGTGCCTTGATGGGGGGAAGCTGGGATCTCAAGCCAAGACAGTGAGCCCTTTCTCAAGGCAGCAACCTTGGAGCCCAAGCCAGAGACAATGAGATCATGCTGATAATCCCACGCTCAAGCTGGGAATCCTGCTCTCCAGATGGCAACCTTGGGATTTAGAACCTGGGACTTTAAAACATACCAGGTCAATGCTCTATCCACTGAGCCACTACCAGTAAGGCTGGCATCCTATTTCTTGAAAGCTCCCCTTCTCCTTTCCTCCTTCCCCTCATTATTTCAGTGCCTGCTTGATGTCAAGCACTGTACCAGAGGCAGAAAACTCAGTAACAAACAAGACCAGGTAATGCCTGTCTTCCTGGAGCTCTTAGTTTAACTCTTTAAATGACTGTATCTCGCCTACCAACATGGATATAACAGCTTCATGGCATCAACCTCTGCTCTTCTTGCTCTGAAGACAACTTGTAGTGCCTTTGGTGTTTTGAAAATACCAGAACCTTGTATATATGAAATTTATGGCTTGGGAAAATCCAGGTAACCGATCAACTTTTTTCCACAAACTAGAACCATGACCAATGGTTCTTGAATTTATGTCCCTGAGCTCATCATGCCTCAAACATCAAGTAGAGGCAGGGCTGACAATTTCTTATATGAAAGTGGTGATCACCAATTTGTTGACTGGAGTAAAAAGATCTTAAGACCATCAATTCAGCTAAACAACTAAGACTTATCTTGACAAGAAAGGAGCTTCAGGTATAAAGAGAATTTTCTTGCCTGACCAGGAACTGACACAGTGGATAGAGCGTTGGACTGGGAAACGGAGAACCCAGGTTTGAAGCCCCAAGGTTGCTGGCTTGAGCACGTGTTCATCTGGTTTGAGGAAACCTCACCAGCTTGAACCCAGGGTCGCTGGCTTGAGCAAGGGGTCATTTGGTCTGCTGTAGGCCCCCAGTCAAGGCATATATGAGAAAGGAATCAATGAACAACTAAGGTGCCGCAACAAAGAGCTGATGCTTCTCATCTCTCTCTCTTCCTGTCTGTCCCTATCTGTCCCTCTCTGTTTCTCTCTGTCTCTGTCACAAAAAAAAAAGAGAGAACTTTCTTTTTATTAAGGTTTGGATAATTTGTTATCAGAGCATCAAAACCTATCTCTCTGATGCTCTGTGGTCAGTAAAAGTGGTGGTGCCTTTGGACCCAGTTTATAACCAACTCTACACAATTGAGGAAGACCTGAACAGATATCCAACATGTGAAATGTGCAGAAGCAAATTAACACGGTAAAATAACAAACTATTAAGACATCAACAACTTGGATTAATCTTCAGAAAATTATGGTAAGTAAAAAAGCCAGTCCCAAAGATTACATACTATATGATCCCCTTTATATAACATTTCTGAAATGACAGGTGGAATTTGTCAAGGGATGAGGTGGAGGCAAGTGTGGTTATAAAAAAGGAGGTGACACTACTGATCCTTGAGGTGACAGAACGAATATTCTGTATCTCGATAGTGGTGGCAAACACACGGGCCTACATGTGATAAAACCATACAGAACTAAATACACATACACACGTAAGTACAAGTAAAACTGACAAATGTAAATAAGATAAATGAGTTGTATCAACGTCAGTATCTCAGTTATGATACTGTATTACAGTTTTTCAAGAAGAAACTACTGGTGGAAACTGGTATAGGGTACATGGAATCCCTGTGTTATTTCTTACAAGTACACGTGAATCTATAATTATCTCAATAAAAATTTTAAATTTTATTTTTTTATGTGTGACAGAGACAGAGAAAGACAGGGAGAGGAACAGATAGGGACAAACAGACAGGAATGGAGAGAGATGAGAAGCATCCATTCTTCCTTGCAGCACCTTAGTTGTTCACTGATTGCTTTCTCATGTGTGCCTTGACTGGGAGCCTCCAGCAAAATGAATGACCCCTTGCTCAAGCCAGCGACCTCGGGCTCAAGCTAGTGACCACATGCTCAAGCCAGCAACCTTGGGGTTTTGAACCTGGGTGCTCTGTGTCCCAGTCCGACACTCTGTCCACTGCACCACTGCCTGTTCAGACAAAATTTTAATTTTTAAAAATGCTTCCAACATTGACTCATCTTTTAGTCATTTGTTTAAAATTTTTCAAGGACTTCTAACTTTAAACCATTTTTAAATAGCTCTTTGTGAAGGTCACAAAAGAGTCCAAAAGAATTTTAGAAACTGTTTAGTCCCGACATTCACAGAAATGCTCTGTTATAGTTTTATCAAAGTTCTTGTAGTAAGTTCCTTATATGATAAATATGACACCACTGGGGTATTTAAAATGTTCCTCTATCACTCATAATATAATTCTTTAACTGAAAATTTCAGTGACATAATAGTAATAGGAGCTATTATTTGACTTTTTGTAGGACACATGCATTAGCTCAGTCAACTCCAATTCAAAGCCCCTTCTGGTCTACTTCCCGACTCCCTTCTAACTAAAGATTGAGATCTCATTTATGTTCCATGAATAAGTTATGCTCGTGTGTGACTTTAACAGGGTACTGACAAGATACAGAACATTTATGCTCTCAGGGAGCATGGCAGAGATGGCCTGGTCCTAGAGCTGACATGGGTTAACAGTTATTTCCTGAATGTACAGAAAGAGGAAAAGGCTCCTGTGGGGTCCCCAGTTCCATGTGGTTCCCAAGGATTTGTGAGATAGCATCTCCATTTAATAGAACCCTGGCACAAGCGACAGTGAATTCTACTATCTAAATACTAAGAACTCTGTCCAACATAGATTTACATATGGTTTCCAAACCACATCTAATATATGTGACTTCAATAGACATTTATTTGCTTAAAAGACAATCGGTAATCTTCGCAATTTTAAAAACAATAAGAAAATATACTAGACACAAAACCATTAACAACTATAACTAAGTTAATGATACTGTACACATATTTGGGATGAGGAAAATTAACAAAAGAAATAGAAAAGGGTTAAGTGCTCAAAGTATCAATTTCGTGTTTTTAATTAAAGATGCACAAAAAAAGATAGCATTTTGGAATATAGCCATTCAGGCAGAGAAAATTACATAGTAGGGTACTCCAGATAAGTGTGTTAGATTTGTTCTTAACATGTTTTCATTTGCTGGATCTGAATGAGGAAATTTAATAGAATGCTAATGTAATTTGCACATAATATTAAATTAGTAGACAAGGCCAAAGAGCACTGAGGCATAAAAATCTTTTCTAACACTGAGTGGCTCACAGGAAGAAAAATTTAACACAGCTCCTTCTACATATGGGTTACCATCCTATATGAGGTTGTGTAAAGCAATGTTTCTCAAACTTTTAATGGGAATCATGTTTAATTGCAGATTTTTATTGTAGTAAATGTTGACTGGGACCTACAATTCTCCATTTCTAATTGATCCCTAGTCGTTATCTGGAATTGCACAGGTGTAACTCACTTAGTTGTTTCTTTCCAAGAAAATATGAAATTTTAGTCATTTCTCCAAAAATAAATAACCTCATTAATACCAAGCTTAAGCTTTGTTATGCTCATTTGTGTTTCAGTGCCAAATTAATCTTTTCTTTTATTTATTTATTTATTCATTTGAGAGAGGATACACAGAGTGAGAGAGAGAGAGAGAGAGAGAGAAAGAGAGAAAGAGAGAAAGGGGGAAGGAGCTGGAAGCATCAACTCCCATATGCGCCTTAACCAGATGAGTGCAGGGTTTTGAACTGGTGACCTCAGTGTTCCCAGGTCGACGCTTTATCCACTGCGCCACCACAGGTCAGGCCCAAATTAATCTTTATGAAGATATGGGGGTAAGCAAAAGTGGTTTACAGTTGTAGGTGAAACAGTTTCTTCTTGTATTATTATTCATTAACTATTGTATTCCTTGTTTGCATTATAACTGTAAACCTACTTTTGCCAACCTCTGTATATTAAAAGGCAATTAAATAACTAAGGTCATATAAGATATGCATGGAATTCCACTGAAATGATAGCGTTAATACTTAGGACAGCCTGACCTGTGATGGCGCAGTGGAAAAAGCGCCGACCTGGAATGCTGAGGTCACTGGTTTGAAACTCCGGGCTTGCCAGGTCAAGGCACATATGAGAAGCAACTGCAACTTGATGTTTCCTGCTCCTCCCCCCTGCCTTTCTATCTCTCTTCTCTCTAAAACAAAATAACTAAAATTTTAAAAGAAATAAAAGAATAGGACCGACCCTGGCGAGTTGGCTCAGTAGATAAATCACTGTCCCGGTGTGCTGAGGCCAAAGGTTCGATCCCCACTCAGGACACAAACAAGAAACAATCTATGAGTACACAACTAAATGGAACAACTAAGTGCAAGGAGTTAATGATTCTCTCTCTCCCCCTCCCCTTTACCCCTCCATCCCTTCCTCCCTCTCATCTATGAAAAAATCAAAAAAGGAAATGCTAATTTCTGTGCATAGAAGAAAAAAAATTTGACCCTGGACAGATAGCTCAGTTGGTTAAAAGCATTCCCCAATACACAAAAGTTCATAATTTTGATGCTCCTATAAATAAGATTTAAATTTTTTTTCCATTTCTGATTGTTTGTTGCTAGTACATAGAATTGGTTTTATATGTAATTTTTCTCCTATAACCTTGATACAGTTACTTACTAATTCTAGTGTTTTTTAAAAAAAATTTTTAGAATCTACCGTACTTTTCAATAAGAAACAGTTTCTGTTTATTTTTTTTATAGGGACAGAAAGAGGGACAGACAGACAGAAACAGAGAGAGATGAGAAGCATCAATCATTAGTTTCAGAATAGTGATAAAATATGGTTCCCCAGCAGAAATGAAATGTTTATCAATTAGGATGCAAAGCGGTTGAGGCATGTGTTATTTAGAATAATTGTCAACTTATTAAGGATAGGTAATGGGGCTGCTTTCTTTTTTATGTGGCTTCTCCCCCCACCCCCCTTTGACTGCTTTCATGCATGGTACGACACAATTATTAATTATATTGAAAGAATAAATAATAATTGACATGTGAAATTAATAAGATTGTTAGCAATTCAACCAAAATTACTGTAAGGTAAATCTCCATTAAAAGGCAATTTTAAAACAACTAAAGCAGACTATGAGACATGGACAAGAGAGTGGTGGTTACAGGGTGGGGGGTGGGAGGGAAAGGTGGGATAGGGAGGAGAGGAGGGGCACAGGGAAAACCAGATAGAAGGTGACAGAGGACAATTTGACTTTGGGTGACGGGTATGCAACACAATTGAATGATAAGACAACCTGGAGATGTTTTCATTGTACATATGTACCCTGATTTATTGGTGTCACCCCATTAAAATTAATAATAATAAAAAACTCATTGTAATAAAATTTTAATAACTGAAAAAAACAAAACAGAAAAAAACAACTAAAGCATGACATATCCAAGTGCACCAAGAAGTAATTCAGGAGCAATGACATCAAAATGCCCGGAGAGGCTTAAAAACATGTCTGTCCACACCAGTGCCTCATCTTTTATTTTCGTTTTTACAGAGACAGAGCGAGAGTCAGAGAGAGGGACAGATAGGGTCAGACAGACAGGAACACAGAGAAACGAGAAGCATCGATCATCAGTTTTTTGTTGTGGCACTTTAGTTGTTCATTGATTGCTTTCTCATATATGCCTTGACTGGGGGTGAGGGAGGGCAGCGACCTTGGGTCCAAGCTGGTGAGCTTTGTTCAAAGCAGATGAGCCCAAGCTCAAGCTGGCAACCTCGGGGTCTCGAACCTGGGTCCTCCGCATCCTAGTCTGATGCTCTATCCACTAAGCCACCGCCTGGTCAGGCCAACGCCTCATCTTTGAAGAGGCTGATTCAGAAGCCTTGGTCTGAGGACCAGATCCTTGTGTGTGCACTACCAATGGAGAAGTATGGAAGTTTCTGGGAAGTCTAGTGCCTACCAACACAGGGGAAGGGAGTTGGGTAGTTGTGCCCTCAACTGAGAGCCAGCCATTATCTTCAATTTCTGGATTCTTCTTTCTCACTGACCAAGCCACTTTCCCTCTCAGGGCTACACTTGCACATAAAAAAATGGGGCTAATACATAATAATCTTTAAAAACCATTCCATTTTTAAATCTAAAGAACAAAAAAGGTAATTTAAACAAAAGTAATTCCTCCCTCATTTATTTTTACAGGGACAGAGAGAGAGTCAGAGAGAGGGATAGACAGACAGGAACGGAGAGAGATGATTCGAAGCATCAATCACTAGGTTTTCGTTGCCGTCGCAACACCTTAGTTGTTCATTGATTGCTTTCTCACATGTGCCTTGACCGCGGGCCTTCAGCAGACTGAGCAACCCCTTGCTGGAGCCAGCAACCTCGGGTCCAAGCTGCTGAGCTTTTGCTCAAGCCAGATGGGTCCACGCTCAAGCAGGCGAGCTCAGGGTCTTGAACCTGGGTCTTCCGCATCACAGTCCAACGTTCTATCCACTGCACCACCGCCTGGTCAGGCAGAAAAGTAATTCTTTGCACACCTTTCTAGATCTGTGTCTTAAGAAAAACAAAACAAAACAAAAAACCAGGTATTTTATGTAAGAAATTAAATGGAAGTGATGTGGACTTTCCTAGGTCACACAGTACCTCCTGCAGACAGTGACTCGGGCAGCGTGTGAGCTCCCTAATTTTCCTGCACCTCTACTATGTGATTAAGTTTGTGCCTGTTATTTTAATTCTGGAAATCCTCAGAGAAATGGTGCTTTTTGTGACACTTATCTTGGTATTGAAAAAATTAGCAGAGAAGGAAATCAATTCTGAATTCAGAATTCCTCAGGTGACAGTTGTACCCTACTTCTCAATGGTTGTAATTTGTCCTCTATTTTCAGAAAATAGTAAAAAATGGAAAGTCATGTTCCTGTGTGCCAGCAGTCAGTACTTACATTTAGTAAGTTAAATGATAATTGAATTACTTTGAGGAAAATGTGTATTTCTGAAAGATAGGCATGTTGAATGTTAATAAGTAACCAACTACACAGTTTAAAGCTAACTTACAAACTTACATGACCCATTTATCCAAATAAAATTATACACCAGTGGGGAAATGACTCAAAATTTAAAATATTAGTTATATACAGCCTTTTGGTAACAGCTAAGTCAACATGTACCTGTGTATAACTCTTCAGAATTAGATACAGGATGACTAAGTCCATTTAAGATGATATTCAAATCTATATACAGTGTGTCCGTAAAGTCATGGTGCACTTTTGACCGGTCACAGGTCAAAAGTGCACCATGACTTTACGGACACACTGTATTAATAATACAGTTTTGTACCTAATTTCTGTATAGGTATCCTGAGGAAAAATTTTAGAGAATGATCTACCACTGTAATCTTTAATAAATAATCCCAGTAATAGCTATGTGTAAATGTTTTTCACAGAACACAAGTTTTTCTTTATCAAATAGATCTGTTTTCCCCACTTCTACTTAAGAATTATGCTTTCTCTATATCATTGAGCCTAGGGACTCTCTTAATGAATACGTGCGCAATATTTTCGTTATTTCTTTGTGTTTCAGAACCTTCAGTTTCCAACAACTTGGCAATTCTTTTAATTAATTAATTAATTAATTAATTTTTGACAGAGAGAGGGAGACATAGGGACAGGCAGAAAGGAAGAGAGATGAGAAGCATCAATTCTTTGTTGCGGCACCTTAGATATTCACTGATGGCATTCTCATATGGGGTCTACAGCAGAACGAGTGACCCCTTACTCAAGCCAGCAACGTGTGGGATCAAGCCTGCAACCATGGGGTCATGTCTATGATTCCATGCTCAAGCCAGTGACCCCGCACTCAAGTTGGTGAGTCTGCGCTCAAGCCAGATGAGCCTGCACTTAAGCTGGTGATCTTGGGGTTTTGAATCTCTGTCCTCCATGTCCCAGTCCACTCTATCTACTGAGCCACCGCCTGGTCAGGCTTGGCAGTTCTTTTGGTTCTACTTCCCACAATCCCATATCCAAGCATGGTCAACTACAAGCCAAGCCCTCTGTGCAGATTACCAGGTAAAGAGAAAACACATAGGCTTTGAAGTTTGACTACTTAAGATACAACTGCATTTTTCTCTGGCCCAGACACTAATGGTAGGAACCTGCATAAATTATCTGGCTTCTAAGTCAGTTTCTGTATCTATAAAATGGGGGTTATACTACTTATCTTGAAGAGTGGCTGTGTGAATTAAGAGATAATGACTGGAAATCAGAGATAGCAATATTCAGCCTAAGGCTGCTGTTGCTGCTGCTGGCAGTACTGTGCTCCTCCTCCTCCACATCATGCACTATTATGCATGAAGCACCAGAGAAGGAGCTATGGATAATGCAGTGGTATGAGACACACATCATTCCTGAGAAGGCACTCAAGAATCTTCATGACTATATATATAAAAATTGAATCCATACATCATACATGCACATAAACTTCAGATGGAGGAAAGATTTAAAAGGGAAAGAAGGAAAGAAGAAAGAGAGGGAGAGAAGGAAGGAGGGAGAGAAGGAGGGAGGGAAGAAGGGAACCATTAAAGCACCTGAAGAAATTGTGGCTAATTTTTCTTTTTATAATTGCAGAGTAAACAAAGACATCCTAACTTAGACAAAAACTTAGAAGCCATAAAAAAATGATTGCTATATCTGTATAAAGTACAAATAGATAAAAACTTTTAACCAATTATTATGAGAAAACCCACCAAGAATATATTAACAGTTTACATCACCAAGAGCTAGGTTCCAAATTAAACCTAAAGAGCTCTTACAAATCAATAAGGAAAAGACCAACAATCCAACAGGAAAGTGGGTGAAGGAAATGAACAGTTCACTGAGAAGGAAATAAAACATGAAAAGATGAGCTACTGCATCCCCTGTGAGGGAACAGCAAGTGAAAACTATACTGAGACACCACCTTTCACTGACCAAATGTCAAAGACAAAATTTGTAAAAACACAGGCCTAACAAAGCTGTTAGGGAAAAGAAATTCACATATATTGTCGATTAGACTATAAGCTGGTACAATTTCCATAGAGTACAGTTAAACAGTAAACCATCAAAATTAAGTGTTAAAAAGTCTTTGATCCTGCCTGAAGAGGCGGTGGCGCAATGGATAGAGCTTCGTACTGGGATGCGGAAGACCCAGGTTCGAGACACCGAGCTCGCCAGCTTGAGTACGGGCCCATCTGGCTTGAGCAAAAGCTCGCCAGCTTGGACCCAAGGTCGCTGGCTCCAGCAAGGGGTTACTCGGTCTGCTGAAGGCCAGCGATCAAGGCACGTGTGAGAAAGCAATCAATGAACAACTATGGTGTCGCAATAGCAACGAAAAACTAATGATTGATGCTTCTCACCGCTCTCCGTTCCTGCCTGCCTGTCCCTATATATCCCTCTCTCTGACTCTCTCTCTGTCCCTGTAAAAGAAAAAAAAAAGTCTTTGATCCAGCTATCTTATTCTAGGAATATAACACAAGAAAATAATTACACATGTGAGAAATTATGTATGTAAAGTATATACACTGCAACATGTTTGTAATGGCAAAAGACAAGAAACAGTCCATCAATTAGGAGACTGGATAAATTATAGCTAATCCATGAAAGGGAAACTATGCAATTATAAAAGGAAGCCTTTATATACTAATGAAGATAAATCTTCAAGATATATTGTTAAATTTAAAAAGCAAGATCTAAAAAAGTGTATTTTATGCCACTGTATGTAACAAAAAGGGGGCTTCTATGTAATTCTTTATTAATAGAGATCCCCTGGAAAGAAACATAAGCCAGTAATACTACTGCATCAGAGACGCAAAAGCTAGGTGATTGTAAGACAACTGGATACCCCTTTTGACCATATAAATTCAGTTTTAGTAAAGATAATACAGCAAGATGTTACCACTGGAGGAAACAGTAAAGGGTACACGAGATCATTTCTTCCTACTTTATTATTTTTCACTGCTATTTCTTACAGCCACATATATATCTACAATTATTTCAAAATAAAAACTTTAAATAAAAATAACTCAAATTTTTATTTGAATAAACAATATAAAATGGATCTAGAAGTCAAAAGCATGGTCAAGGTAGTAATGATATCCTGAGTTCAGGAGAAAAATCACTGTTGGGCCTCAACCACAGGAGCCCTGATTCCTCTGCGAGAACTCTTTATTTCCCAGACAAGCCCCATTCCTCTGCCTCTGTGGCCCATGTGTCCCCCACAACTGGAACACAAATTACTCTCTTTTCTTTTGGTTCTATTCCAAGCCTTTACAGAGTCAAAAAATATGCCCTTGGTTATCTCTCCATTCCCTTTTAACCTAAGCATTTTGTATACCATACACAGTCAGAACTGTATGGTCTACCATACATGAACATGTAGGCTGTCCAGAGAAGCCAGTGATAGAATGAACCCCTCTGAGGAAATAAGCTCAATGAACACCTAAGAGGTTTCAGACTTCCTACTTTCACATCCAAAAAAGAGCTATGAGATGGTTTGAAGACAGAATACCACATGAGAGATGATCAAGGGAGACCCCCAAAGAGCAAGAACTTATGTTGTTTCCACTTCTCCCAGGAATGAAAAGTGTCCCCATTGTTAGGTATGAGTCATCCTGCCTCTTGGCTACACCTTAAAATGGAAAGAGAAGGATAAGCCAGGACATCCTAACTTCAGGACACCAGTCACTAAAATCTTCCCATTAAATCACCCCTTATGCCTGACCAGGCAGTGGGTAGAGCGTCGAACTGGGATGCCAAGGACCCAGGTTCGAGACCCTGAGGTTGCCAGCTTGAGTGCAGGCTCAAGAAAGGGGTCACTCAGTCTGCTGTAGCCCCCCAGTCAAGGCACATATGAGAAAGCAATCAATGAACAACTAAGGTGCTGCAACGAAGAATTGATGCTTCTCAGCTCTCTCACTTCCTGTCTGTCTGTCCCTATCTGTCCCTCTCTCTAACTGTCACACACACAAAAAAATCACTCCTTATATGGACTCTATGCTCATCAAACAACCACCTAATTCTAATACATAGGACACTTAGACTAAGGACAGGCTAGGGCAGAATGTGAAGTGGGATCCTGGAGCAATGAGCAGCAGGAAGAGTCAATAAAGGGATTGGTACAAGTAGGCTCCTCACCTAATTGTACCATCTCCAAGAAAAAACAATCAACTAAACAAATTTGCTCATATCTATTTCCTGAGTAGTAAAACTGCCGTAGGTACATGACTCAAGAAACATCAACTATACACTAGAGACTTGGTCGTAGAAGTACAGGTAAGTACTGTTGTCAAAAATTTCTAAACCCCAAAGAAGGAAACAATTGCCCTGACAAAAAGGAAACTCCATGCTATACTGTGTCACAGGAAATGAGGGAAGAACTGGAATCTTTCACATACCAGTCTGACCAAAGTGTCTAGGGCAGGGGTCGGGAACCGTTTTGGCTGAGAGAGCCATAAACGCCACATATTTTAAAATGTAATTCCGTGAGAGCCATACAATATGATTAACACTAAATACAAGTAAATGTGTGCATTTTATGTAAGACCAACACTTTTAAAGTACAATAAGTCTCTGAATTCTTTTTAATAACGTTGTTATACTGTTGCTAACCAATGATGAATAAAGTACTTCTTACTATTAATGCGACTTCTGGTGCTGCATGGTTTTGCTGATGGCTTCGTAGTCTGGTTGATACTTGGTAAGGTTAAGCTTCATGCAGGCGTTGAGACTTCCATCATTAAACGTGATCGTAGGTTGGTCTTAATGTTCTTTAGATGTGAGAAAGACTGCTCACATGCATACGTAGAGCCAAACATTGTCAGTACAGCAATACTCACATGCTGCAGTGTGTGGTATGTGACAGGAAGCGCGTCCCAAGTTTTGACAATCAGCTGGTCCGCGGGTTGAAGATTTTTCATTTCTCCCCACTTGTGTTTGCTCGCCAACTCTGCTTGCTGTCATACAAGTCTTTCCAAATCTTCATTCAGTGACTTGAACTCATTCACCCACATGTCTGAGGACTTCAGGTCAGCAGCTTGTAGCTCAAAATCTCTGACGGAGACACTGGGGATGTAACTCAGGTCGGTGCTGTCCACCACACACTCGTGTGGATGGGTGATGAACTTAAAAGGACGAGTGCACTCACGAAATTCTCCAAAGCGCGCTTTGAATGATTGCAGGAGATTAGATGTGAAGCCTACTAGCTGCTGGAGATGTTGAGCAGAGTCACTTGCTGTGCACGCATGTTTAAACTCTCCCAGTTTTTCAAAGTGTAGTAAACAACCTGTTTCAATGTCGGCGATGAAGAGTTCCAGCTTGTTTTCAAATGTAAACACTGCTTGTTGAAGGGATAAGACTGTATTTCCAATGCCTTGCATTTTCACATTGAGCTGGTTCAGATGTTCAGTCATGTCCACCAGATAGTAAAACTTCAGGAGCCACTCAGTGTTAGCTAACTCAGGATGCTTGACGTTTTACATTTCAAGAAAAGTCCAGATTTCGATCAGACAAGCCGCAAAATGGCTGAGCACCTTCCCTCTTGACAACCAACAGACATTGCTGTGCAGAAGGATAATTATTCCCAACTTCATCCAGCAGTGTTTTAAACTGGCAATCATTTAAAGCTCAGGCAACAATAAAGTTGACCACCCAAATGACCAGCAACATCACCTCACCAAGCTGCTTGCCACACATCTGAGCACAAAGCGCCTCCTGATGTAGGATGCAGTGAGAACTTAGGATGGGTCTCTTTTCATGTTCATGAAGAAGCGCTACGAATCCTCTGTTTTTCCCCACCATGCATGGAGCAACATCAGTACACACCAAAATAAGTTTATCCATCGATAGATTTTTTTCTTTAGCGAACTCAGTGAAAGACTGGAATAAATCCTCCCCTCTTGTTGTCTCTTTCATAGGCAAAACAGCAAGATGTTCCTCATGTAGTGTGTCACCGACAGCATACCTTGCAATCACACCGAACTGGGATAAATGGCTTACGTCTGTTGACTCATCCAAAGTGAGAGAAAAGAATGGTGCTGCATTTATGTGCTTCACTTGTGTTACCTCAATTTGATTTTCCATAAGGATGGTACGACCGTGAACAGTTCTTGCTGACAGAGGCATGTCCTTTATTCATTTGATTATCTTGTCTTTATCTGAAAAGTTGTCAAAAAATTCATTGGCAACATCAAGCATGAATGTTTTGGCATACTCCCCATTTGTGAATAGCTTTCCGTTTCTCACAATTGCTAAAGCACCAGCAAATCTAGCCAAATTCCAGTCACCTTGTTGGGTCCAAACACGAAGTTGCTGCTGACTAGCTTGCACTCTGCACAGTAGCTCTTGACATGCTTTCTTCCTGCTGTCCCCCACTGGGTATTTTGATGCAAATGTAGTATGATGTGTGTCAAAGTGCCGCTTTATATTTGACCGTTTCATTGATGCAATTTTATCATTGCATATTAGACACACTGCAGAACCTGCTCTCTCCACAAAGGCAAATTCCTCTGTCCATTCCTGCTGAAAAGTAAACACTCATCCTTTTTTATTTTTTTAGCCATCTTCTTCGTCAAAAGGGTTTCTGCTATTAGCTGACTACTTGATTAAAATGAGGGAAGTTTACTTCCTGACCTCACAACGACCGGAGTACGTTACACATTATCCAATAAAAATTTGTTGTTGTCCCGGAAGACAGCTGTGATTGGCTCCAGCCACCCGCAACCATGAACATGAGCGTTAGGAAATGAATAGATTGTAATACACGGGAATGTTTTATATTTTTTAACATTATTTTTTTTATTAAAGATTTGTCTGCAAGCCAGATGCAGCCATCAAAAGAGCCACATCTGCCTCACCAGGCGGTGGCGCAGTGGATAGAGCGTCGGACTGGGATGCGGAGAACCCAGGTTCGAGACCCCGAGCTCACCAGCTTGAGCGCAGGCCCATCTGGCTTGAGTAAAAGCTCGCCAGCTTGGATCCAAGGTCACTGGCTCCAGCAAGGGGGTGCTCAGTCTGCTGAAGGCCTGTGGTCAAGGCACAGGTGAGAAAGCAATCAATGAACAACTATGGTGTCGCAACGGCAATGAAAAACTAATGATTGATGCTTCTCACCTCCCTCTGTTCCTGTCTGTCTGTCCCTTTCTATCCCTCTCTCTGTCCCTGTAAAAAAAAAATAGCCACATCTGGCGTACGAGCCATAGGTTCCTGACCCCTAGTCATGGGACAATATAGAATAATGCTGCAGTATCAGCAGAACTGGGGGTGGGAAGGGCAAAAGATGGGATACCTCAGAACAGTGGTTTTCAACTGCTTGTCCACTGACCGTTGCCTGTCCACCAGAAATTCTGTGCCAGTCTGCAAGAGTTAACCACCTTGATGTGGTATGAAGATTATAGAGCCCCATGGTTGAAAAATACTGCCTTAGAAGGATGCTGCCATCTTTAGGAGACCTAAAGATGTCCAGAAGTGGCCAAGCCTCTTAACTAAAAGCATATTAGGTGTGGCTTTGGGGTTAACATTTACAACTGTTTGCTTTCCCCTACATGCCTGCTTTAGATTTATCTTTTCACTCATTTTATTTGACATGCTCGGGGCCCTTACCAAATTAGACCAACGAGTCCAGTCTTGAAAAGCTAACAACTGCTCTCTAAACACACCAATTTCCTTTTCCCTAAAACAAAGGTTTTAAAAGGGAAAGAAAAGTGAAGAAAGTAAGCACATTTATAATGCCTGCCAATTCTTCTGGCCAACTTGGGGTTTCCATGGTTAAGCTTGCCACGGTAATTAGGGGATACTTCAAAATGAATATAAAGCTATAAAATATCTCCTAATATTTATGAGCAGTATACATGTATTTTTTACTTAAAAAACAAAAAAGATAAAAGGAGAAGAGAAACGAAACACTGAGTACCAAAACTAAATTGTAAAGGTGCTAACGAAAAGAAAAAAACAGAAAGAAATCTAAGACAAAATGAGTTAGGCAAACACTTGAACAATACAGTGTATGCACATACTCACAAAAATATTTATTGCCTGCAGCAAGATAGATTCAAGCCATTCCTCACTCCCTCCTCTTAGTTGCTCTAAGAATGACAATGACAAAGGTTCCTTAGTAGGTGGAGAGTGGAAGAGACTCAAACCTTCACCCCTCCCTCAAAGGGAAAGGAAAATGCACCTGAGTATACCTACTGCCATGCCCTAACCTCTTGCTCCTGGTCACACTCAGGATTCTGGCTTTGACCCCAGGACCACTAGGGTCTGCTCATCACTCTGCCGACAGTTGGGGATCCTTCAACAAGGATTCCCTACTACAAATTCCATCACCCACAAGCAACCAGTACAGACTTAAGAGTTCAAAGAGTTCAAAAGGCCAAAGCATTCAAGCTAGAACAGACTAAAATGCTCCCAGACAAAAGCTCCATCCCTCATCTAACAATAGCAACAGTTCTCAATAAGATCAGTTGTGAGCTGCATCATTTGTTTCTAATAAAGTTACTAAGTTTACAAATAATTTGTTTAAAACAAAGGTCTCCCTTTGTAATAAACTCTATCACTCCTCCCCCCATGCATTCACTTAGTGCCCCCTATAGGCCACATATACCTTGTTCTGGGACTCAGGATAGAGAAAAAGTGTTTTCCAGTAAGGGAAAAAAAGCATTAAACCAGCAGACTAATGAGTAATATCATTTTAGTAGTGACCATACTAGGAAGAAAATAAACTAGACAGGGTAATGGGGTAGAGTGTGAAAAGGGCAAAGAATGATTTCTTTTGGACAGGTGAGGGAAGGCTTCTGAGCAGGTAACACCTAAGTGCCAAATGGTGAGAAAAAGTCTAGCGAAGGAAGAGTTTTATTTAGGAATAGGCAAGACCCTGTCTAAAAGGCACAGGGTGGGAACCAAGTGTAAGTCAAAGTGCAGGGTAGATGATGGAAGAAAGGTGCTGGCAGGGGGACAGCACCTGTCATTTGTGTCCAAGACTCTTCCTTTCCTTTTGTAGCAATAGAACAATCAAGAACCTCTGGTCTCCTGTGGGTCTACTTCTGTCCACATTCCTAAGCCTGGACTTTTCCTTAGGTTATTTGCCCTCCAGAAATGACTTTCTTGCTCCTTCTTTTATTGTTTCCAGCAAGCTGAAGTTTCCCCACTGAAATCTCACCTCCTCAACAGTGTTCTCATTAGATCTGAAGGATTCCTGAAGGCCTAGACACTTATTTTTTTTTCTAAGCAAATAGTTACTATCTACCTATTACAGGCCAGGTATTATCCTGATCCAGGGCATAGGGTGGTGAACAGATGTAGGTCCCACTTTCAAGGGGCTCAGCCCAGTCACCCAGGGAGAGGACATGGTAAACAAGCACTCTCTACACAATGGGATAACTGTAACAATGAAGGTTCATTTGACATTTTTTATCAGAAAACTGCCTCAAATAGCAACTTAACTTTTTTGTGGGTACATACGATGTCATCTGCCCAGATCAGCCTAAAAACTCAAAAGGCAGGTGATCCTCTTCCTACAATGTCTAGGAAGCCTGGTTTCTATATGCTGCTCAAAAGGTAGTCCTGGTTTGGAAAATGAATTCATTTTATCCATCATGATCAAGACTCCACTCCTGAAAATTGGCTCTTCAAGCCAGCCATTGATGCGGCCTCCAGTTACCTTCCCATCTTCTCTACCCTGCCTCCTGTTAACAGAACCCACTGTCACTGTCTGTATTTTCTCTGGTCACATGTGTTACCCAAGCTTAGTCCAAGAAAGGCACTCAAAGAAATAAAGATAATGTCTGTCCAACTGTAGTAGTTTTCCTGGGATTCCCTTACTGCTCAGAATTCCTAGTCCTTAGTACCACTTACTTACTAATCAATAAGGTGCTATATAATAGGATTTTAAAAATTATTTCTAGTATTATTTAATTAGGTCATCATCTCTAAGAATATTTATAAGCATGCTGACAAGAGTAGCCATAACTCTATAAGCATATTATAAAAAAATAAACCCAATATTTTAACAATCATACCAAGATTCACTGAGACAAAAATGTTTTGTCCCCTTCAAGGCAGTTATCTTGAAGGGTTATGTGCTTATTCCAGTGATATTTTCTTGGCTCAGTCTGGGACCTTCTCTTTTAGAATGTACCAGTGCCAGGGCCCCTTTTCAGTATCTGCAAAGTGTGCTTTTTTTAAGGTGAGAGGAGGGGAGATAGACTCCAGCATGTGCCCCAACCGGGATCCACCCAGCAACCCCCATGTTAAGGGACATGCTCAGCTGAGCCACAGAAGGGAAAGAGGGAGAGAAGGGAGAGAAGGGGGAGAAGATTGGGGCGAGAAGCAGATGGTTGCTTCTCCTTTGTGCTCTGACCAGGAATTGAATATAGGACATCCACATGCCAGGCAAATGCTCTATCCACTGAGCCACCGGCCAAGGCCCACAATCTTGTCTTTATTTATTTATTTAAAAAATTATTTTTTATTACTGATGTTAGAGAGAAGAGAGAGAGACAGGGAAAGGCAGGTGGGAGGAGTGGGAAGGATCAGCTTGTAGTTGCTTTCCGCATGTGCCTTGACCAAGCAAGCCCAGGGTTTTGAACTGACGACCTCAGCATTCCAGGTCAACGCTTTATCCACTGTGCCACCACAGGTCAGGCCCTCAGTCTGCTTTTAAAAAGCACCACTTGAGCCTGAACAGGCGGTGGCACAGTGGATAGAGCGTTAGACTGGGATGCAGAAGACCCAGGTTTGAGACCCCGAGGTCACCAGCTTGAGCGCAGGCCCATCTGGCTTGAGCAAAAGATCATCAGCTTGGACCCAAGGTCACTGGCTCCAGCAAGGGGTTGCTCGGTCTGCTGAAGGCGGTCAAGGCACATGTGAGAAAGCAATCAATGAACAACTATGGTGTCTCAAGGGCAACGAGAAACTAATGACTGATGCTTCTCACCTCTCTCCGCTCCTGTCTTGTCTGTCCCTTTCTATCCCTCTCTCTGACTCTCTCTCTCTGTCCTTGGAAAAATAAATAAATAAGATAATCTTAAAAAAATTTAAAAAAGCAACACTTGATAAGGATATATCAGTTCTAGAAGACTGGACTAGAAAGAAATTACAGTCATACCATGCATTCTTTCTTGACACTGCCTCATACACAGTATGTTTGTAGCCCTTACTGACAATGAACACACAAACCAAGGTGTCAGGAGTCCTGGGGTAGGCCATTCATCTGCTCTGGCTCACATATATATAAGAAGGAATTGGACTAGATGATGTCAAGTTCCTATTAGCCCGTACATTTAATGATGGCTTTAGAAAATTAGTAAAATCCAATTTCACCAAAAGAATAACTTGAGAATTACCATGTGGGACAAGTATCAAGTAGCTAACCCTTTAAATTGTTAATTACCAAATGGTTGATGCCAATAATGCAGTGACAGAAGACAAAAAGCAATGAAGGAAATGCTTCTAGGGTCAGAAGGAATTTTCAGAGTATGGTAATGAGCTCCAGGGATGATATACATAGGGTACACCTAGGACTTTGACCATGTTACCAAGAACTTGAGAATACTCAGAGGACAGGAAGGCAAAGGCAGAGTTTCATCAAGCACAAGGCACTGTACTGGATTAAGAGAAAAAGTTTTATAAGAGAAATATCCGTACATTGTGGGTTCATGTAGTAAAATCTCCAATTTGAGACTGATGCAACTCAAAACAAAGAAAGTAGGATAACTTCTTAGGCTTCACTGGGCTTCTCATACAGATTTTCATATTCTGTTTCTTTATCTGACTGCTACAGAAGAGTAACATACTACAACTTCCACTTTAATAAGTGAACATTTTTCCTCATGGTTTGGTTGTATTTTTACTAAAGTAATTTAACACACAGCAAGAGAGACTTTCTCAAAAAATTTTAGCTTATAATAAGAACTGATACCATCGAGATATCACTGACTGGTCCCTTCCTACTGTTCAATTAAGTATTTATTTAGCACATACAATGTGCCCAGGCAGTGGGGACACAGAAAGGAACAAGAAAAAAACCAAACACTGACTTATGCCCGTCTTCATGAAGCTAATATAGCTGGGGAAAGACATTCATTAGAGAAAAACCCACATAAATGCCCACTAAGGCTGCATGCAGTAAGTGCTGTATTGGCCAGGCGTTACCAGTGCATTTGGTGGGTGGACCTGCCAGGGAGGACATTAGGGTGTTGCAGGGAAGGTTACAATGAAACTGAAGCTAAAGGAAGAAGAAACTAACTCGGTGTGGGAATAGCAGAAGCAGTCCAAGCAGCAGAAACCCCATGGGCAAAGGCTGTGCAGCAGGAAGAACCCTGGCTGTTGAGGAAATGAAATAAGATGTGTGGCCAGATCACAGAGACCAGGGAAGTGAAGTAATAGGCAAGACTGGGATAGGAGATGGCCCTGCAGGCCCCATGAAGAATTTTCCTTTTCCCCCTCTGAACATGAGCATTCATCCATAAGTTTAAGTAAGAATAATATCAGATTTCTATTTCAAAAAGGTCACTGGCTGCAGAGAACAAAGCTTATGTGAGAAAGGCTGGTTCTGTTGACTTTACTGGTATCAGAGTCAAGGCCCTCAGGAGACAGACCACACTTATTTTAACTGAGATTTTAATATAAAGAATTCCTAACTAGGCAGAGGTGGATTAAGGTCAATTGAGGCCCCGGGCACAGAAGAAAATATTGGGCCCCTTGTCATTAGAAAAAAGTGTTAACTTGGGGTTTTGCGAGGCCCTTCAGAAGTCGGGGCCCAGGGCGTGTGCCCGGTGCGCCCGCCATTAAATCTGCTTCTGTAACAAGGTATAAAGTTACTAAGTAGTCAAAAGTTACTGAAAAGTCAAAAAGAGAGAAAAGGGGGGGGGGCGGAGGAGGGGAGAAAACACTAATGTATTGCAGAGGCAGCAGCTACCCTAGGGCTGGGGAACAAAGGAAAAAGGCTCCAAAGAGGGGCCTAGGGCCTCTGAGCAGGAGGCTTGGTCAGGTGCCAACACCTCAGGGGTGCAATGATGGCGGTTCCTGCAAGTACTGTATTGGAAAAACTGGAAAATGGATTCAGCTGCTGCTATAAGAAGGAACTGCTGCTGCTTCTTTTGGAGCAAAGAAGTATTGCTCAAGTGACTCTCATGGAATTAGGAAGCAGACAGGAAGAAGCAAGTTCCTTCTTCCCTTCCCTGGCTCTGCAGTCACCTTCTCTAAGCCCTGTTGGCACTGCCTAACAAAGAGCCAGGTGCCAGCCAAACAGAATTGTGGTTGGTAGAATCCCAGAGTTGTTCTTTTTTAAAGAGACAGAGAGACGGACAGGAAGAGGGAAAGATGAGAAGCATCAATTCATAGTTGCTGCACCTTAGTTGTCACTGATTGCTTTTTCATACGCGCTTTGACTAGGGATGAGGGGTGGGTCCATCCAAGCCAGTGACCTTTGGGCACAAGCTAGCGACCATGGGGTTATGTTTACGATACCACATTTAAGCCAGTGACCTCAAGGTTTTAAACCTGGGTCCTCTCTGTCCCAGGCAATGCTCTATACACTGCACCACTGCCTGGTCAAGTGAAATCTCAGCTTTAACATCACAAAATAAGAGTATAGAGCAGTAGGTTTGGAGCTAAGAAACAAACACTTAATAACCAATATATCACACATAAAAATGTGCCTAACAAAACTTTCACCAGTCATTGTTCTTTTCTATCATGGCTAAATGACCCACTCACTAATCAAATGTATCAAATCTAGGGTAGCAGTAACTGTAAAATGCACTTACATGTCAGGTGCCATTAAGTAAAATGGCAGCCAATTAAAATGACTCAATGCCAAGTCTCCATGAATAGTAACATGCGTTCTTGTTTCAAAGACCTTAAAAGGTGAAGAAAATAGTGTATCTCAGAGCCTGACCAGGAGGTGGCGCAGTGGATAGAGCGTCGGACTGGGATGCGGAAGACCCAGGTTCGAGACCCCCGAGGTAGTCAGCTCGAGCGTGGGCCCTTCTGGCTTGAGCAAAAACTCACCAGCTTGGACCCAAGGTCGCTGGCTCCAGCAAGGGATTGCTCAGTCTGCTGAAGGCCCGCGATCAAGGCACATGTGAGAAAGCAAACAATGAACAACTAAGGTGTTGCAACGGCAACGAAAAACTAATGATTGATGCTTCTCATTTCTCCGTTCTTATTGTCCCTATCTATCCCTCTCTCTGACTCTCTGTCCCTGTAAAAAAAAAAAAAAAAAAAAAAGTATATCTTAGAATTGACAAGACAGCTAAATATTCTTTAGCAATGTGTCAAATTTAACCAAAACAAGTGATGTCTATAAAAAACTATTAAAATATTCAGATAAAAGGAAAATACTGAAAACCAAGAGTTAATGGAGAGCTGCTTTATCAAAAATATTTTTAAACATTTTATTTTTGAGGTAACTACAGATTCACTGGTGGTTATAAGAAACAACACAGATGTCTGACAGTGGTGCAGTGGACAGGACGTCGACCAGGGATGCTGAGGTCCCAGGTTTGAAACCCGAAGGTCACCACGTCGAGCATGGGCTCGTCTGGCTTGAGCAAAGGTTCACTGGCTCAGCTAGAGCCCCCCTGCACCTGCCCCTGGTCAAGGCACATATGAGAAGCAATCAATGAACAACTAAAGTGCCCCAACTATGAACTGATGCTTTTCATCTCTTTCCCTTCCTGTCTCTCTCTTTCTCTAAAAAAAGAAAGAAGAAAATAAAGAAGGGATGGAAAAAGGAAGGGGAGGAGAGAGTGAGAGAGAGTGACAACGGCAATGAAAAACTAATGATTGATGCTTCTCATCTCTTTCCGTTCCCGTCTGTCCCTATCTATCTCTATCTCTGATTCTCTCTCTGTCCCTATGAAAAATAAAAAATATCTTTAAAAAAAAGAGAGAGGGAAAGGGAAAGAAAAAAGGGAGGGAGGAAAGGAGGGAAAAGGGAGGGAGGGAGGAAGGGAGGGAAAGGGAAGGGAGGGAAGGAAGGAAAGAAAGGAAAGAGAAAGAAAAGAAAAAGAGAGAAAGAGAGAGAGGGAGAGAGAGAACACAGAGCCCTAAACAGGTAGGGTAGCTCAGTTGGTTAGAGCATTGTCCTGATATGCCAAGATTGCTGTTTCGATCCCCAGTCAGGGCACACACAAGAACCAACTAATGAATGCATAAATAAATGGAACAAGTTTATGTTTTACTTTTTCCTTTCCTTCCTTTCTTTCTAAAATCAATTAAAAAAAATAAAAAACAAAGAGAGGTCCTGTATACTCTTCACTCAGTTTCCTCCAATGGTCAACCTTACATAACTACAGTACTACATACACTATTCATAACCAGGAAATCGACAGTGATACAATCCACCAATCTTACCCATATTTCATCTGTTAAATATACCGAACAGTTCCATTATAAGGATACTTTGAGCTACCTATTGACAGCCATAGCCATCCCTCTCCCCCACCAATACCTACTGATGTTGTCTGGAAAAGAGATTATATATTATTCTAATGTTATTTGTCATATGAATGAGAATTCTTTTCCCATATTTAAAGAGTGATTAAAGAAGATATCTCAACTGGCTTTGGGTTAGCTCTTCCTATACAGTGGTGTACTGCATACCGGGTAAAGACCTCTCCAGAGATCATCTTATTTTTCAAATAACAGATGGCACCTCTCCTAACCCATCATTGCACTCTCAGTCTCTCATCACCTCCTCCTAAATCACTGCAATGCTGAATGTTAGCTGCTATTATTATCAGAGTGGTTATTAGCCTGATTATGTCTCCCATGATCCATTTTTTCCACCTTCTGATACCTTTCCCACAGAGCAGCCAGAATAAGTTTTATAAAAGTAAAATCCAATCATGTCATTTGCTTACTTAAAATCCCTCCATGGCTTTCTGGACCAAGCCTCATCTCCTTAGCCTGCCATTGGGGGCTCTTCATGGCCCAGCACCCACTTGCTGTTCAGCTTCTCCAGTCCAAATCTGGAAGCACTTGTCATCTCTTTCCCTTGGGCCCAGTACTCTTATTACTTTCCAGACTCAGGGTGCTGCGTCCTCAGTGAAAACCTCCCTGATGGCTCTTCATTGTAGGTTTTATGTCCTTCACTGTGCAGGCACTCACTTTTTTTTTTATTGTAGTAAAATACACATGGCATAAAATTCACAATTTTAATTGTTATAAAGTGTATAGTTCAGTGGCATTAAGTACTTTTATTCAATCCAGATGAAGCAGGCATTGAAGTACAGATCAGTTTTCCATATGAGAGGAAGAACATCAGATATAACAAATTATAGAAGACATAGTATCTCATTTAGTAGGAGAGGTTACGTTATCAATGACAGGACCCAAAATGTCCAATGTGGTGGCCATTAGTCCCCGGTGGCAATTTAAATTAAGTAAAATTAAAAAACTAGTTCCTCAGTTACACCAGTCACATTTCAAATGTTCAATAGCCACATGTGGCGACTGACTACCACATTAGACAGCACAGTATTAGACTGTTTCTGTCATCACAGAAAGTTCTGGACAACACTGCTTAAGACTTGAAAAAGAAGAAATACCCAGTTAGTGAAAGGAAAGTCGGGAGCAAAGCTGCAGCTAGAAGGGAAGCTGATGCATGCTGGAAGCATGTAGAAACCCAGAGCACAGAGACCAAACCTTGGCCTGCATTCATAACCAAAGGCCATAAAAACTCCAAGCTAATCTGTTCCCTAAGGTATACTTTTAAAAAATAACAAGTGCTGGCAATAAGAATACTAGTAAGAGTGCTAACTGCAGTTTGTACAGAGGCTAAGAATGGAATGGTTAAGAAGGTAGAGGCATTAAGAGGACAATAGGGCCTCTCCAACTAAGGCTGTATTCAGTCTTAAAGACAGACTTCAGTTAGGGGAACAAGGTAGGGCGGGCATTCCAGGCAGGCTCTGAGGTCACAGAGCTACTTGGTGGTAGTGCAAGATTCAAGGTCTGTTTCCCAATTATACCAAACCATTCTACTAGACCTGTGAAACTGCAAACACATTATGTTTTGAAGCAGTGGTGGCTGGAACATTAAGTACAGCTAGGGAAATGACAGGAGATAAGCTCAAGATAAGTCTAAGACAAGTAAGAGCCAATACAAAGGGCTTTCCTTGCCTTTCAGGCTAAATTCGGACTTTACCTTGGTGAGAAACCACTGAAAAATCTACTAAGCAAAGTAATTAATTAAACAACCAAATTTGCCTGACCAGGCAGTGGCGCAGTGGATAGAGCTTTGGACTGGGATGCGGAGGACCCAGGTTCGAGACCCTATGGTCGCCAGCTTGAGCATGAACTAATCTTGTCTGAGCAGAGCTCACCATCCTGGACCCCAGGTTGCTGGCTCGAGCAAGGAGTTACTCGGCCTGCTGAAGGCCCACTGTCAAGGAACATATGAAAAAGCAATCAATGAACAACTAAGGTGTTGCAATGAAAAATTGATGATTGATGCTTCTCACCTCTCTCCATTCCTGTCTGTCCCTATCTATCCCTCTCTCTGACTCTCTCTGTAAAAAACACAAAAAAACACAACAAAAAAAAAACACAACAACCAAATTTGCATTCTAGAAAGCTAACCTGTTTTGTTTGTTTTTTTTACAGGAACAGAGGGATAGATAGGGACAGACAGACTGAAACGGAGAGAGGTAAGAAGCATCAATCATTAGTTTTTTATTGCCATTGCAATACCTTAGTTGTCCACTGATTGCTTTCTCACATATGCCTTGACTGCAGGCCTTCAGCAGACCCAGCAACCCCTTGCTGGAGCCAGCAACCTTGGGTCCAAGTTGGCGAGCTTTTGCTCAAGCCAGATGGGCCCGCGCTCAAGCTGGCGACCTCGGGGTCTCGAACCTGGGTCTTCCATATCCCAGTCCGACACTCTATCCTCTGCACCACCGCCTGGTCAGGCTAGAAAGCTAACCTGTGAAGTGAAATCAATCTGGCAGGAGGAAAGGTAGATAAAAGCATAGATGCATTAGACCTGAGCACACACCAAGGGAAATAGTCATGCTTTGGTGTCAGACTCTACCCAGCTTTACCCACAAGATAACCTTGGTTAACGGGTTCCCCTCTCAGAGCCTGTTTCCTTACATGTAAAATGGAAATTTCTTCCTACACATTTTTGTTGTAGGTGAGGGACTGACCTTTTCTGCGGAGAGCTGCCAGAGTTCTGATGACACTCTCCTGATCTCTAAAATGGAGGGCTGTAAGGACAAGTTAGGCTAGGAGCTTCCAGGCCTCCTCTGGCTGCTTTGCCAGGACAGCTTGTCAGACTAAGCAAAGCACAAGCAAGCACAGCCTAGCAATAGCCCTGGACTTTGTAGTAACACAGGCCAGTATACAGGGGGTGTTCCTTCTTTCCTTTTTTTTTTTTTTAAGAGAGAAAGAGACAGGAAAGGGCAGGGGGAGGAGAGAGATGAGAAGCATCAACTCAGTTGCTTCACTTTAGTTGTTCATTGATTGCTTTCTCATACATGCCTTGACCAGAAGGCTTAAGCTGAGCCAGTGACCCCTTGTTCAAGCCAGTGACCTTGGGCTCAAGCCAGCGACCTTGAACATATTGATGCTCCTGTGCTCAAGCTGGCAACCTCAGGTTTCAAGGATTGGGCCACCACCAGGCGGATGGTGTTCTTAGAACTACTAGTTTAGTAGTACTAAGAGAAAAGAATCTAAAGAAAGATATGAGCAATGAGAATAAAAAGGAAAGATGAAATACTGTACCAGAAAGATATTCAGGAAGTAGCATCAAAAGGGCTTGGTAGCCTGACCTGTGGTGGCGCAGTGGATAAAGCGTCGACCTGGGAACACTGAGGTCGCCAGTTCAAAACCCTGCACTGGTCTGGTCAAGGCACATATGGGAGTTAATGCTTCTAGCTCCTCCCCCCTTTCTCTCTCTCTCTATCACTCGGTGTCTCCTCTCTAAAATGAATAAAAAAGAAAACCTTTAAAAGGGCTTGGTAACTGACTAAATAAATGTTGGCAGTAAGAGAAAAAGAAAAGTGCAACATAGTCATTTTCAACAGGAATGATTTGCTATCAAGGGGGCATTGAATAATGTGTGAAGAAGACATCTGATTATCATGACGGAGGGGAGTAGGGTCCTACTGGCAGTGGGCAAAAGCCACAAATGCTGCTAAACACCCTACAATATACAGGACAGACCGCCTCCCCCAACAGAGAATTATCTAGCTTCACATGTCAGTTTTGAGACTGAGAAATTCTGATATAGTATATGTTCGGCAGCTAAAATATAATATGCTCACTTTGTTAAAGATGGTGCTGCCCACATGGAAGCCCGTCACCCAGGTGATATTATTTGCCCTTATGCTTGTGATGGCTGTGGGGGAAAAGTTGTAATGTAAGCAGGCCGGGTTGTTATAGCTTAAGGCTTAGTTTAAGAATAAACTCTTCCCCACACCCTTGACTTATTGGATGATGTAGGGTGGTGCACTCTCCTGAGGAATTCCATTATGCCTCAGATGGGTGGCTTTGTATCAGAGACTTTCTTGTATGTATAATTGGATTAAAGGTTTGGATTTTCTAGGCTAAAAACTGGGGCAGTCCGGGAGCTTGCTCTCTCTCTTGGTTCCTGAGTTCCTGAGGTTGGTATTAGAGAGGAGAGCAGATTAAGGCTATGTGGAGGAGAGAAGCAGCCAAGATGGCAGAGTGCTGAGGGAGAAGCCAGTTTGTGCAGAGTTTCTGTAGAGAGAAGGAGATGGGAAACAGAAGTGAATACGTCTGGTGAGCTAGAAAGCTTTGATGCTAGGAAACTCGGATAAGTCAGAAGCTTTGTGAGCACTGAATGTGTGGGTTTTGGAGCCCAGTGTGTGTTTTTGCTTGCCCGCCGGGTGCAAGCTAGAATTAAAGCTGATGGCTCACCAGTTCGTGGCTCCTGTGTTTCATTACCGACTTTTCGAATCCAATGCGAACCTGCGTGGATCAGGCTGCTGTGATGGTGGCCTTGCCCACGACTACTGGCTTTACATTTGGCGTAGTCTGTGGCAGGATTCGATACAGATCGGCATGGAACCACCACCACCTTTGAGCGGTGGAGTAGAGGACTGGCTGCTGTTATGGTTTCCCATAGTTGTTTTTTGGGGGACTGTTGGATGGCTGACTTTTACAGCCATGCGTGAGGAAACCGAGAGCTCTATGGAAGAGGCTGCCCAGAACCTGCAGGCCGAGCAGCAGAAGGAGCTGGAGGAAACATGGGAGAAACAGATGCTGACCCTGGAGCTGAAGGAAGTGCTGCAGGAGGAAGCTGACCAGGTTTGCGAGATTCACCTGGAAATAGAGCAGACGCTGGAGAAGGAATCACAGGTTCGTGAGTTGGAGATTGCCCTGGATGTTGTGGAGAGCCAGCAGCGGCATGAGGCCGGGGCCAAAGCTGAGGCCAGGACCGGGGCTGAGGCCAGGGTTGGAGCTGCAAGGCCTGCTGAGCAGAAGGCAGCGGTGGCCCGGAGATCAAGCCCAGCAGCAGGAGATGATGTTTTCAGTTCCTCTTTGGAGGATGAGGAGAATCTGGCTGGAGTTGCAATCCGCAGCCTCCAGAAGGTGAGAGCCCAGCAGCAAGGAGTAGCTACGCTGCCGGTAGGTCTGCGATTTTGGGACATAGGGGTGGAAGCCATCATGCTCCCCAGAGCAGAGATGGAAATTCTGACTGCCATGGTCACGTGCTTCTTTTTGGGACAGTGTGAGACTTGCCATGATGGCAGGAATGAGGGGGGAGGCTAAAGCCCTATGTGTGTGGACTAATTTCCTGGACTATGACCGGATGGGCACAAGCTCCTTTGTTGAATGGACTTACGGATTTTGGACAATGTGAAATACCCTGATGGGGGTGAGGGGTGGCTTTGATGTAGGCCATATCCCTGCCCCGGGAAAGCCTTTCAAATGGCAAGAGAGAAGGCCGAGGACATTTTGCACTTCTGGCAAAGTGTTTAGAGACTGGTGAAATGTGTGTACCTTTGTAATTTTTGAAATTGTATGATTTGTCATGCTGTTGTAATTTGTGTAATATGCCTAATTTCCTTGTACAGGAATGCCAGTGGTGTAAATTGTGGGTAGTAAAGTGAGCATAGGGGTGGATTGTTTGGCAGATAAAATATAATATGCTCACTTTGTTAAAGATGGTGCTGCCCACATGGAAGCCCGTCACCCAGGTGATATTATTTGCCCTTATGCTTGTGATGGCTGTGGGGGAAAAGTTGTAATGTAAGCAGGCGGGGTTGTTATAGCTTAAGGCTTAGTTTAAGAATAAGCTCTTCCCTACACCCTTGACTGAATGGATGATGTAGGGTGGTGCACTCTCCTGAAGAATCCCATTATACAGAGACTTCCTTGTTTGTATAATTGGATTAAAGGTTTTGAGTCTATGCTATAAAATGGGAGAGAGCAGTAGCTTGATCTCTCTCTCTTGGTTCCGGAGTTCCTGAGGTTGGTATTAGAGAGGAGAGCAGATTAAGGCCATGTGGAGGAGAAGTAGCCAAGATGGCAGAGTACTGAGGAAGAAGCCAGTTTGTTAAGAGTTTGTGCAGGAGGAGATGGGAAACAGAGGTGAATAAGTCTGGTGAGCTAGAAACCTTTGATTCTAGGAAACTCGGATAAGTCAGTAGCTTTGTGAGCACTGAATGTGTGGGTTTTGGAGCCCAATGTGTGTTTTTGCTTGCCTGCCGGGTGCAAGCTAGAATTAAAGCTGATGGCTCACCAGTTTTTGGCTCCTGTGTTTCATTACCGACTGTTCGAATCTAATGCGAACCTGCATGGGTCAGGCGGCTGTGATCCTGACCCCGACTACTGGCTTTACAGTATAATTTCCAGGTGCCCAGGATAGGGTGACTGGTAAAGAATGTGTTATTAATCAAGGCCGAGCACACAGGAGGAAGAACACAGGTCTGGGGCTAGTAGAAGGAGGGCAGGAAGATAATGAGTTCAGTTTGAATGTTGTAAAACTTGTGTGCCCTTAGGGCATTCAGATAAAGATGTTGAATAAGGGCTTGGAAACTGATCAAAGGAACAGTTGAGCCCCTGACAAGAATCAGGAGTCTTCGAGTGCAGAGATGTACTCAGACCTAGGAGTAAGAACTTTATCCAGGTAGCATGAAGAGAGGATGGCAAAGGACAAAATGTAGGATAATATAAATCTAAGCAAACTACAACATAAAAAAAACAATTACAGCTTCTTTATAACCTAAGTTTCTAGGAAAGATGGGCATCAAACAATGTTTGTTACCAACAGTCTGTTAAGAGTTTCTAATCCTCACCTTTTTAAGACTGTCTCCACTGCCAATAAAGAGGAATGCTTAGTTAGTATACAATGGACTCATCTGCCCATTTTAATCACAGAAAGTAATGCATTAAAATGTTAGAAAAAAATAATTTTGACCAAAGTAGTAATAGTTCTCGAGGAATCTGAAAGTGGATTCACAAACTCTTACCAATCTTAAGCAAAGACTATCCAAGCCACATACCTTCATATTTTATAAAGATCAAGCTCTATGTTCAATAAAGATTAACAAACCTGCTGAGGAGGGGGTGGTTTCTGGGTGCGAGGGAGCAGCCATCAACGCCTATGTTCCTACCGTGTGTTACAAAGGACAGAGCATGTTCATGTCCACTGTCTCATCTCACCTATGTGATCTGTGTAGTAAAACTGTGACACTGATACTGCCATCTGTTTTATAGCTGAAGAAACAATTTTGAAGAATTTATGATTTGCCAGTGCTCACACAAGTAGTTAAATAGTGGGGAAGAGATAAAGTGCCAGTGAAGCTGGAAGGGAATAAGGGAGAGAGGAGAAATATCCAAAGGATCCCACCTGCCCCTGCTTATATGTATGAAAATTAGGGCTGGTCCAAGAATCACAACAGCAATGATCATGTGCTTTTAGATGTATTAGTCCTCTAATCTTTCAACTACAAAGCTGAAACTATTTATAATCCCCATTTGATAAGTGAGAAAAGTGAAGTTAAGAGACTTTAAGCCAGTGGTTCTTAACCTTTTTTGAGATACCGAACCCACCAGTTTCATATGCGCATTTACCGAACCCTTCTTTAGTGATAAATAAAATATGGGTTTTTTTTCCAAATTCAAGACATAGGTATATGTTTTTTTACTGGTGCACAAAATGAGCCGTGCATGAACATCACCTTGCTCAAAGAACAAAACCAACAAAGTGCATGAACTCACAACAAATTACGGTATTACTTTATTCTGGCCTTCGCTGCAGAGGCTTCTCCGAACCCCTGAGACCGACTCATCGAACCCCTAGGGTTTGATAGAACCCAGGTTAAGAACCACTCCTTTAAGCCCTGGCCCAATAGCTAGGTTGGTTAGAGCATCGTCCCAAAGCACAGAGATTGCCAACTCGATCCCTAGTCAGGGCACATACAGGAACAGATCTACGTTCCTGTCTCTCTCTGACTCTCTCCATTCCTGTAAAATCAATAAAATAAACATATTTCAAAAAGAGGCCCTAGCCGGTTACGTCAGTGGATAGAGTGTTGTCCCAGGTTCGATCCCTGCTCAGGGCACACATGAGAAGCGACCATCTGCTTCTTTTCCCCTCTCACTCCTCTTTCTCCCTCTCTTTCCCTCTTACAGCCAGTGGTTCGACTGGTCCTAGCGTTGGCTTGGGATGCTGGGGATATCTCGGTTGATTTGGGAATTGGGGGTTGTTGGGTAAATCCTGTTTGGGGTACTTGCAGGAGTCTGTCTATCACCCTTCCTCTCACTTATTAAAAAAAAAAAAAAGAGGCTTTAAGTAAATTACAGTTTTTACACATAGTTATGGGTGGAGCTAAGGCTTGAACCTAGGTTTGTCTGATGCTTAAGCCCCTGTTCTGTGTTGTTTTTTTTAATGAGAGGAGGGGAGACAGACAGACTCTTACATGTGCACCAACTGAGATCCACCTGCCAATCCCCCTAGGGGGTGATATTCTACCCATCTGGGGCTGTCGCTTTGTTGCTCAGCAACTGAGCCATTTTTTAATTTTATTTTTTAAAGCACCTGAGGTGGAGGCCACCAACCATCCTCAGCGCCTAGGAGGGCCTACTCACTGGCATCAATCGAGCCATGCTGCTGGAGGGGGAGAAAGAGAAAGAAAAGGGGAGGGATGGAGAAGCAGATGGTGGCTTCTCCTGTGTGCCCTGACAATCGAACCCAGGACATCCACATGCTGGGCCGACACTCTATCACTGAGTCAACCGGCCAAGGCAAGCCCATGTTCTTAATTTACTTTTTCTTTTGCTTAATACTGAATTGTCCATTTTGATTTGGTGAGATAAATGTTTGGATTTTTTCAATTGCTAGCAAGATGACTTCATCCAGAAAGGCTGGAAGAAATAAAAATTAGCTTTATTTATAGTGTCCTTACTTCTCCTATTAGGCATATGGTTTGAATAGAAAGGGGAAGGTGTGAGTTATCATGAAAAGCTTCTGAACTTAGTGGGAAAGTAAATGTTCTATGGGAAGGCTGCCCCAAGAACAGGCTGCTATTGACTTTGATGAGAATGAATTGGACTCTCTAAGTCAACACTCACATTTTGAAGTCTTATCAACAGGAGTTTAGGGAAAGTAAAATTAAATAGCTGACATGTTGAAAAGGCGAAAGATTTATGCGATCTGAAGAGAAACCAGAGTATAATAGCTGACATGTTGAAAGAGAACCCAGTGTGGGAAATGTCTTCCATCTGGCTTAATTATTTAGATGCCAAGAAAAAGAAAACTGAACAGGAGATGGGCATACTGTCGCTTCACAAAAAATGTGAATATGCTTTCACATGCAACTAAAATACAATGTCAAGCCTGAAGGGGCAGAAGCCTTCTCAATGCCAAAGTCATGGGACAAACAAGGGCCTGCCTTTCCTGTCTCCCCTTTTCAAGCCTCTCATCTACAAAGAATTCAAAACACATGTAAAAATAAGTATTCACTGCTCAAATTACTTTTTGGATGGGAACTTGACATTTCTGTTATTTTTCCACTCTCAAAAACAATAAAAGCTTCTGGGGATAATTTTTAAAAAGCTATTATTATTAAATATTTAGTACATACAAAAAAAACTTCATGTACCCACTACTCAGTTAAAATATAGAACAGTTCCAGTCATAAAACTACTAGAAGTGATAAATAAATTTGGCAAGGTGGCAGGATATAAAATTAATATTCAGAAATCAGTGGCATTTTTAAACACCAACAATGAACTGTCTGAAAGAGAAATTAAGAAAACAATCCCCTTTACTATTGCAACAAAAAAAATAAAGTACCTAGGAGTAAATTTAACCAAGGAGGTAAAGGACTTGTACTCGGAAAACTGTAAAACATTGATAAAAGAAATCAAGGAAGATACAAACAAGTGGAAGCATATATACTGTGTTCATGGACTGAAAGAATAAACATCATTAAAATGTCTATATTACCCAATGCAATCTATATATTCAATGCAATTCCTATTAGAATACCAATGGCAAACTTCAAAAATATATTCCAAAAATTTGTATGAAACCAAAGAACACAAATAGCCTTAGCAATCTTGAAAAAGAAGAATAAAGTGGGAGGTATCACACTTCCTGACATCAAGTTATACTACAAGGCCATTTTACTAAAAACAGCTTGGTACTGGCATAAGAACAAGCATACAGATCAGTGGAACAGAACAGAGAACCCAGAAATAAACCCATGCCTTTATGGTCAATTGATATTTGACAAAGGAGGCAAGAGCATACAATGGAGTAAAGACAGTCTCTTTAATAAATGGTGTTGGGAAAACTGGACAGGTACATGCAAAAAAATAAAACTAGACCACCAACTTACACCATTCACAAAAATAAACTCAAAATGGATAAAAGACTTAAATGGAAGTCATGAAACCATAAACATCTTGGAAGAAAACATAGGCAGTAAACTCTCTGATATCTCTCGTAGCAATATTTTTGCTGATTTATCTCCATGGGCAAGTGAATTAAAGGACAGGATGAACAAATGGGACATCAAACTAAAAAACTTTTCCATAGCAAAAGACATCATGAACAAAATAAAAAGACAACCCACACAATGGGAGAACATATTCGTCAATATGTCTGGTAAGGGGTTAATAACCAAAATTCATATAGAACTTCTAAAACGCAACACCAGGAAGATAAACAATCCAATTAAAAATGGGCAAAAGAACTGAATAGACACTTCTCCAAAGATGACATACAAATAGCCAATAGGCATATGAAAAAATGTTCAAGGTCACTAATCATCAGAGAAATGCAAATTAAAACCACAAGGAGATACCACCTCACACCTGTCAAAATGGCGCTCATTAACAAAACAACACACAATAAGTGCTGGCGAGGGTGTGGAGAAAAGGGAACAGTCTACACTGCTGGTGGGAATGCAGACTGTGGAGAACTGTATGGGGTTTCCTCAAAAAATTGAAAATGAAATTGTCTTTTGACCTAGCTATCCCACTTTAGAAATATATCCTAAGAATACCAAGTCACTGATTCCAAAGGAGAAATGCACCCCCATGTTTATGACAGCATTGTTTACAATAGCCAAGATCTGGAAACAGCCCAGGTGTCCGTCAGTGGATGAGTGAATTAAAAAGCTGTGGTACATATACACAATGGAATACTACATGGCTGTGAAAAAGGAAATCTTACCTTTTGTGACAGCATGGATGGACCTGGAGAATATCATGCTAAGTGAAATAAGCCAGGCACATAAAGAAAAATATCATATGATCTCACATATTCGTGGAATCTAATGAACAAAGTGAACTGAGGAATGGAATAGAGGCAGAGGAGGGGTCACAGGGACCAGAGGGACAGCAGTCAGAGGGAAGGGGGAAGAGGGGAAGGGATCAGAGAAGGTAAAGGGATTAGTGAAACCATAAATATATATATACTAGAGGGAAAGGGGGAGAAAGTTAAGGGGAGAGGTGGCAAAAGGGACACAGCAGTGGGAGTGAGAAAGTTATATTCAGTGGGACCCTTGAATCCATGTAAACACAATAAATTAAAAATTAATAAAATTTTTAATAAATTAATAAAAAAAATTTTTTTTTAAAAAGCAAAGAACATTTCTACCTGGCCTGTGGTGGCACAGTGGATAAAGCATTGACCTGGAACGTTGAAGTCGCTAGTTCAAAACTGTCGGCTTGCCTGGTCAAAGTACATATGGGAGTTGTTATTTCCTGCTAGCCCCCCCCTTCACTCTCTCTCTCCTCTAAAATGAATAAAATCTTAAAAAAAAAAAGAAGAAGAAGAAAGAGAACATGTCCAGTACCAAGAGTGCCCTTCCACCCTCTGTGATCCTACCTTTTCCTACCTTACAAGTTTACTACCCCTCAACTGAATGTTTATTGCCTCCTTGCTTTGTAGCACACAATGCTTTGTAACCTAAACAATTTATCTTCTGTTTCATACATTTTGAATTTTATAAATGGAATCATACGATAGTTTATCCTTGAACAGTATGAGGGTTCAGGGTACAGAACCCATGCACAGTTGAAAATCTGCACTTAAACTTTTGTATGTTTATATGTATTACATATATGTATATATAGTAAAGATTTTTGCCTGACCAAGCGGTGGCGCAGTGGATAGAGCATTGAACTGGGATGCAGAAGACCCAGGTTCGAGACCCTGAGCTCGCCAGCTTGAGCACGGGCCCATCTGGCTTGAGCTAAAGCTCGCCAGCTTGGACCCAAGGTCACTGGCTCCAGCAAGGGGTGGCTCGGTCTGCTGAAGGCCCGCGGTCAAGGCACATGTGAGAAAGCAATCAATGAATAACTAAGGTGTCGCAATGGCAATGAAAAACTAATGATTGATGCTTCTCATTTCTCTCTGTTCCTGTCTGTCTGTCCCTTTCTATCCCTATCTCTGACTTTCTCTCTGTCCCTGTTAAAAAAAAAAAAATTATTTATTGATTTTACAGAGAGAAAAGAGGGTGGGGGGAGCAAGAAGCATCAATTCATAGTTGCTTGCCTATGTGCCTTGATTGGGCAAGCCCAGGGTTTTGAACTGGTGACTTCAGCATTCCAGGTCAATGATCTATCCATTGCGTCACCATGGACCAGGCTATATGTATTATAAATACTGTATTGTTTTTTTGGTTTTGTTTTTGTTTTTTAAGCAAGAGAAAGATACAGATACAGACAGGAAGGGAGATGAAAAGCATCTACTCATAGTTGCATCACTTCAGTCACTTTAGTTGTTCACTGATTGCTTGTCATATGTGCTTTGACTGGGGTTAAGGGGTGGGGGCTCCAGCCAAGCCAGTGACCTCAGGGTTTCAAACCTGGGTCTGCAGCATCCCAGTCGACTCTATCCACTCCATCACCACCTGGTCATGCTATACTGTATCCTTACAATAAAGTAAGCTAGAGAAAAGAAAATGTATTAAGAAAGTCGTAATAGGAAACAGAAAGAGAAATGTATATGGATCTGTGCAATTCAAACCTATATTGTTCAAGGGGGGGTCAACCGTATTTTATTTTTCTACGACTTGCTTTTCTTACTAAACACTGTTCCTGAAATTCATTTTGTTGTGTTATATAAATGTGATAGCGTTCCATTGTTAATATCCACCATGTATGTGTTCATTCTCCTTCTGATGGACATTCAATCAGAGTTCCAATTTGCACTAATATATTGCAGTGTTACTCTGAACATCCTACTGCATGTCTCCGATACAAGCACATACACAGAGTTCTTCGGAGAAGTAGGTTTGTGCCTACAACTCAACCTTATGGGTCATACGATGTTTCTGTTTTCCAAATGTGTTGGATATTGCTACTACAATGAATATTAATTTATCAATTTTGATTAATGATTTGTGTTTTTTGCATCATGTTTAAAACATCCTTCTCTGCTCTGGTCAGAGCGTCATCCTGATACCTAAAAGTTGTTGGCTGGATCCTTAATCAGGGCCCATATAGGAACAGATCAATGTCTGTCTCTTTCCCCTTTCCCCTTACTCTAAAATAAATAAATAAAATTTAAAAAAAAAAAACCTCCTCTCCCAAGGTTATAAATATTCTCCTACATTTATTTGTAGAAGTATTAAATCTTTTCATAATTACCTGAATCTTTTTGATATTACTTCGGTGTGGATGTCTGACTTGATCTTTATACAGAGGGAAAATGATCATGTGAAGACGAAGGTAGACATTGAAGTGATATGGCTATAAGCCAAGGAACACCAACGATTACCAATAGTTAGCTAGAAAGAGACAAGGAAAGATTCCTCCCTAGTGCCTTCTAGAGGGAATTGATCTTGTCGACACCTTGAGTTTAGACTTCTAGCATCCAGAACTGTAAGAGTATAAATTTCTGATGTTTTGGCCCAGGCCAGTTGGTTCAGTTTTAGAGCGATGACCTGGCGTGTGGATGTCCTGGGTTCAATTTCCAGTTAGGGCACACAGGAGAAGCACCCATCTGCTTCTCCACCCCTCCTTCTCTCACTTCTCTCTCTCTCCACCCCTCCTGCAGCCATGACTTGATTGTAGTGAGTTCGCCCAAGTTGGTCCTGGGCATAGGATGGCTCCATAACCTCTGCCTCAGGCGCTAAGAAGAGTTTGGTTGCTGAGCAATGGAGCAATGCCCCAGGTGGGCAGAGCATTGCCCCTTAGTGAGCTTGCCGGGTGGATCCCAGTTGGGATGCATGCAGGAATCTGTCTCTGCCTCCCCTCCTTTCACCCAGTTTGTGGTATTTTGTTATGGCAGCCCCAGGAGACCAATAAAACCAGATTGAGCATCCCAAAAACATTTGTTGAAAGTCTACCTTTTTCCTACCAATCTGCAGTGTCATTTGTCACCTCTTCCCACTGACTGACTGCCCAGACAAATTGTATCACAGATTCTATGTACATGTGGTCACCTGAGTCTAGGACTTCCACTCTGATCCATCCCTAGTTCTGCATCTATACTACATATGCCTTCATCTGTGGAATATACCTGAACTTAACATAATCATCAAAAATAGCATATGTTGGGCAAAGTATCCTTTGCTACATGCTTGTACACTTTTTTAAAAATGATAAAATTAAACAGTGGTGACCTTTATGGACAACTGATATTTGACAAAGGAGGAAAAAACATACAATGGAGTAAAGACAGCCTCTTTAACAAATGGTGTTGGGAAAATTGGACATCTACCTGCAAAAAAATGAAACTAGACCATCAACTTACACCATTCACAAAAACAAACTCAAAATGGATAAAAGACTTAAATGTAAGTCGTGAAACCATAAGCATCTTAGAAGAAAACATAGGCAGCAGGCTCTCCGACATCTGTAGCAGCAATATATTTGCCAATTTATCTCCATGGGCAAATGAAATAAAAGGCAAGATAAACAAATGGTACTATATCAAACTAAAAAGTTTTTGCACAGCTAAAGACAATAAGAACAGAATAAAAAGACAAACCACACAATGGGAGAACATATTCGACAGCACATCTGATAAGGGGTTAATAACTAAAATTTATAAAGAACTTACAAAACTCAACAACAGGAAGACAAACAATCCAATCAAAAAATGGGCAAAAGAAATGAATAGAAATTTCTCCAAAGAGGACATACAGATGACCAATAGGCATATGCAAAAATGCTCAACATCACTAATTATTAGAGAAATGCAAATTAAAACCATAATGAGATATCACCTCACACCAGTCAGAATGGCACTCATCAGCAAAACAACACAGAATAAGTGCTGGCGGGGTTGTGGAGAAAAGGGAACCCTTCTGCACTGCTGGTGGGAATGCAGACTGGTGCAGCCACTGTGGAAAACAGTTTGGAGATTCCTCAAAAAATTAAAAATCGAACTGCCTTTTGACCCAGCTATCCCACTTATAGGAATATACCCTAAGAACACCTTAGCACTGTTCGAAAAGAAGAAATGCGCCCCCATGTTCCTGGCAGCATTGTTTACAATAGCGAAGATCTGGAACCAGCCCAAGTGTCCATCAGAAGACGAGTGGATTAAAAAGCTATGGTACATATATACTATGGAATACTACTCAGCCATAAGAAACGATGACATCGGATCCTTTATAACAAAATGGATGTACCTTGATAACATTATATGGAGTGAAATAAGTAAATCAGAATAAAAAGAAAAACTGAGAACAGCATGATTACATACATAGGTGGGACATAAAAGTGAGAATATGAGACATGGACAAGAGAGTGGTGGTTAATGGGTGGGGGGAGGGAGGGGAGGGTGGGATAGGGAGGGACACAGGGAAAACCAGATTGAAGGTGACAGAGGACAATTTGACTTTTGGTGATGGGTATGCAACACAATTGAATGATAAGATAACCTGGAGATGTTTTCATTGTACATATGTACCCTGATTTATTGGTGTCACCCCATTAGAATTAATAATAATAAAATATATATATTTAAAAAAAAAAAGAATGCTCAGACCAAAAAAAAAAAAAAAGAAATATTTGGATAAAGGCCACCCCCCCCCCAAAAAAAGAAAATTAAACAGTGGTGTTTAGTAAGACAAAAATGCATCAGTACTTTCAAAATAACTGCTGAGTCTTCTAGAATGAGAAATTTCTCTGGGTAAATAAAAATTATAAAGCAACTACATTTTCCTCAGCCAATTTCAGTGAACTGTTGGCATGCTACAAAAACCCAATAATTGGCAACTATTAAAAATAGAAAAAGCAGCAGCAGTGGCTACTTGAGAGAGAGAGAACAATAGCAGGTGACATAAGTAAAGCACAGCTTCTTGATAGCCACAGGCAGCTCTGCAGTTACCAGTCTATATTATTCTCACAGAAGAGCAGCAGTGATGCCAGGCAGCCCTTGATTCAGTTACATGTTACCATGCAGAAACACATCAACCCTTACAAAGAGTGGTGCAAGCATTAAAACCCAAGTTCCACAAATTGCTTTGCAATACATAAAACTTACTTAAGCTAGTTACTTGATAGAATTTTCTGAATATAGTATGACAGAAAAAGTATAAGGGTAGGTTAACAGCCTGGTCTCTGAGAGTCCCTGGGAACCAAAGTGGCAGTAGGAGAGTCTGGAAGGGCTGGCCCTAGACACTAGACAAAGTATCCCACAAAGAGGCAAAGAATTGAACTGTCCCATCCAGTCCATCCTAATGGTTGTGAACAAACACTAGACTCTTAACGTTTTACAGGAGTGCAAGAACTCTGCAAGTACATAAAGATCCTGCCCCCATACCTCCTTCTCTTGTAATTAAAGAATCCAGAGTCTAAACCCAGTACAGACAACTTATGAAAAAAATATGCATATCCTCTAAAAATTTAAGAGATGTGGCAACATATAAAGACAGAATAAAGTATTTTGCTCAGAACTTCTCATTATAAAATGTTTCTTCTTTTTTCTTTCTTTTTGATTCTCTTTCATTAATGAGGCATTAATAGGAATGAGAAGTAGAGAGCTGAAGAAGACAATGAATGCTATTTAGGTGAAATAAGGGCAAGAGGGAAACCGAGGAAGGAAAGTAAAAGTGAGAGCACCACATAATAAAAGGCAGTAGGAGACCAGACAGAGGTCCAAGTCAAGGCTAGTCACTAGCCTCCCACCCTGCAACAGCCCTTCTGAATTCTAGATCACTGCACCCTGCAGAGATGAAGTCAGAGGTTTCTGAAGGTACTTCACAGCTGCACCTGCTATGTGGCAGGAAATGAAAACAAAACATTAAATCACAGAAACAGAAAGCCTCACTGTATGATAATGCTCTCATGATTGAATCTAAGGCAAAAGAAAGAGAGAGAGAGAAGGAAAAAAGAAAGGAAAGGAGGGAGAGAAGAAGAGAGGAGGAAGAGAGGGAGGCAGAAAGAAAGGAAGGGAGGAAGAAGATATCAGATCTCAAAATTTCATCTTAACTATAGAAGTTACTTTAAAGATTCTCCGTAAGTGGCCTCTGTATCAAAGTATTCATAAAGATTTTACTAGACTATTTTTCCAATTTGTTTACTTCACTGCACACGTGTACATTTTTATGACATACCTGGAAGCAAAGAGCACTCTCATGAGCTGACTTCTGTTATGGAAGGGCAAATGGTGGGACATCAATTGATGGAAAGAGGAAGCAAGCCTGATGGGAATCCATTAAGGGGGCAGGCCAGACCCTGTAGAGTGGGGAAAACTTGGCATGTTGTGACATGTGAGGTCTTTATGATGCACTAGTGAGTGTACTGACACCTGGGCTGGGAAGCAACAATAACTTAGGACCAAACGTGTTTTGTTTTGAGCTATCCATTACGTTTATTAAACACTATTGTGAACACCAATAATTAGTTCTCTACTGAACTCAACAATACAAGATGGTTATCAGCGGCCAGCATTTTTGAAACTTAATAAGCTAATGCCAACCTGTAATGCTAAAGCCCATTCAACACAGACCTTGGCCTCATCACAGTCTATGGCAAAAGACCTGGTTTCCTCATTGAATTCAAGTGTCTTAGATCAAGACGTTAGTGAAAACCTGGGCAAGGAAGAGTCTAGCAAGAAAAGACAGTAGAAGTGGGTAGGAAAGACAGATAGAAACAATGGTAGTAACCAGCTGTAACTTGCGTAGACTCCCAGACCAATCATTGATAACTGGGATAATCAATAATTGGAAGGGTCGAGTTTCCCCCACCTGCAGTGTTCCCCTCCATTCAGTCCCCTCCTGTTCCTATACTAGCAGGCAATGTATACATAGGCCCCTCCAAAACATCTTCAAGAACTTGAGATTAAATGGACCAGTGAGTGACATGGAGAAAACATTTTGGTTTTCACAAAGCTATAAGGGTCATTAATCCAACACTGAGGGCTATGTGTCTCCAAACTGGGAAACAAGTCAATGGCTCTCTTGAGGCAATACATAAATCAGATGAATCAATGGACCGTCTCCTTTTGAAAGATAGACTCTCCTTTGCTTCAGTTTTCAAGCATCTTCCCATCCTATAAGAGTTTATACACACACTCATAGTTAGCAATGGTTTATCTTGAAGTAGAGGAAAACTGCAATCTATTTGCAATTACAATACCCTAAAAATAAGTCATTTGATTCTTTCAAATGTGAAAGGTCAAAAGTGAAAACATTCTTTTTAAAACTTATAAGAGAAAGTTGTCATTTGCAAAAGATATGCCAGAGGCAAACAAAAGAAAAGCCATTCAGAAGTTTAAAAGCCTGTTCTTGTGTTTAAAGCGGTGTCTGAAGCAGGGATACAAGAATATAAACATCAAATTAAATGGCTTTAAAAGCTAGAATAAATAGGAATTTTCTACCTTTCAGAATACATCAGGCAAAGTTTTCAAAACCCCCCATACAATATTATTTTGGCATATACTACTACTTCAAACATTACCTAGTAATTAGCATTACATAAATGATCCTTTCAAATTTGGGCAAAATTCATTTAACTACTTCTAAAATTATATTATTTGAGCACTGGCAAATTTCCAGATAAAAACAACAGTGTTAGTAGACAAACAATTTAAACATAAATCTGGAATTAAGCCAGTATTTAATATTATATATTACTCAAGTTCTAGCTGTTGTGACAAAGAATTTTAGACAAATGTTCCCCATTCTCTATCTATATAGTTTCCCACATCACTTTAACAGACTAACAAATTCACTGAAAGAAAAACTTCATGATAGTAAGATAATCAAATAGTTTTTTAAGTTCCTAAAGCGTAAGTATGCAAAATTGTGGACAAGACAATTTTCAGATTTATAAAAGCAAAAACCATGAACTTAAATGTCCCTTGGCAATAGCTAATATTTACTGAGTGCTTGCTACATGCCACATACAGTGTAATAAGCACTGTATATGTCTCAAAACATTTCTGTTAGATGGGGACTAGTAACATCTCTAATCTACAGATAAAGAAACTGAGATACAATGAAGTTGGGGAAGATTTCATATTGCTGGCAGAGCTGGGATATGAATTTATAGCTTGAGCTCCCACCACCACATTCCACTAACTCTCATGAGAGGGGGCTTAAAGAAACGACACCTCCGGCTGACCAGGTAGTGGTGTACTGGGACGCGGAGGACCCAGGTTTGGGGACCCGAGGTCGCTGGCTTGAGCAAGGGGTCACTCACTCTGCTGTAGCCCCCTGGTCAAGGCACATATGAGGAAGCAATCAATGAACAACTAAGGAGACTAAGGAGCTGTAACAAAGGATTGATGTTTCTCATCTCTCTCCCTTCCTGTCTGTGGCTATCTGTCCCTCTCTGTGTCTGTCACACAAAAAAAGAAACGACATCTCCAAAAACACAATGCCATGAAGCTACTACAGGGGGGCATGCACTGTGCCTTTCAACTGCTGAACACTGTAATTCCTAGGAATGCAGAGTGCCCACCACACTACAAATACTCATTATAATCTACAATATATACACACTCAATACCTACGTAAATGAAATGCCTGAAAGAACATGCCTTAGTTGTTATCAGCCATGTCTTCATGAATCAGAACAGGGTGAGTTAAAACAAGAAACGGGGAACTTTGAAAATTTTATGTCTGTTTCATGATTTAAAATTTTAGGCAAGAACATTACTTTTAAAATTCCTTTTAAATCCTGAAACAATCTGAAAGTTATAGAATAGTTACAGATATGGTATAAAAAACTCTTCTCCCAGAACCAGTGAGAGTAAATTGTTAATCTGAAGCTTCATCACCCCAAAAACTTTAATGTATACCTATATCCCTTAAAATAAAAACTTATGTAACTACAGTACACAAAATCCAAACATCAACACTGATACATTGCTACCATATAATCTTCATGCCCTATTCAAGTTTCACCACTTGTCCCAGAAATGGTCTTGAGAGCAAGACCCCAGGTCAGAATCACATGTGGCATCTAGTGGACGTGTCTCTTCAGTCTCCTTCAGTTTGAAATAGTTCTTCAGTTGTGCTTTGACTTCATGACCTTCAAACTTTTGAAGTTGATCACAGGCCATTTAATTTGTAGAATGTGACTCCAATTGGGTTTGTCTGTTGTTTCCTCATGATTAGATTCAGGTCATGCACCATGGCCCAAATATCACCAAAGTGATGCTGTGTTCTCATTACAACCTATCAGGTGACACAATTTCAATCTGTTCCACTGCTGGTGATCACTCAGTGAAGGTGGTGTCTACCAAGCTCCCACACTGTAAACTCTTTTCATCCCTTTGTATTTGATACGTATTTTTCAAAGAGGTATTTTTAAATTCAAATAAGTATTTCTCAAACTGTGAATTTACTCATGGGTCCACACTTATGCTTTATTGAAAAGTAGGTGACATTTTGTGCGAACCCTTAGTTCTCTCTTTTATTCAACAGGTCTTAATCCATGACTATCACTTCTTAAATTTTATGATCAAATTATCCCAGATTTGGCCAGTGAGAACACCTTCACACTGGATTTGGTTTCCTTTTAACACGTGTCCATCATTCTTTGAAGACTTCTTTGCTTTTTTTAGCACAACATATTCCAGGTTCATCATAAACTTTTCTGCTCTAATCCTATAATCAGCCATTCCTCCAAGACACTGGGGTTCCCTTTTTGTTAAAAAATGGTATTTAGAAGTCAAGTTCTAAGCACATGATGTGCTCATTGTGGCTGGGGTACAGCTGCTCCCAGGCACCCATCCTCTCTATGGACAGAGCAGAGAAATGCATGCAGGTATGTGTGTATTTATATATGCACACACATGCATACATTTTACACCTATATTATTTCTATATTTGTCAATACTCATTAAAAGCCATGATTCACACCAATACTTCTGTTCCCACCTACCATCACAGGATTCACTCTCGTTTTCTCCCCTTCAATATTTGTAACTTCCTTCTCCAACAGTGAGAGGTGCTGGCTCCCATTATCTTTAACATACTTATTTGATCAATTCCCCTTATTTTACCAATCCCTCAGTGCTGCTGACATCCTAGTCCCACGTGGACATCCTTCTGGCTCTCTTTGGCTCTTATAAACCACACCAAATATTCCCTTTATGTGAAGGCCTCCTCAGTCTCCACAGCTGACTTCCTGGGCAGGCCACCTACCTTCTCTGTCTACCTAATAGGCTTTGACAGAACTGTGTAGAAAGGAGAACAGGAAGAGAAAAATAATACTTTAAAATATTAAATATAAAAAGAAATGAAAATAAAACAGAAAAAGAGTATCCATTAAATTAGAACTGGTGATAATTCAGACAGCCAAGCTAAAGTTCACTTTTGCATCATCTATGAAGAACAGGTTTGCTAAGTAAATTAAAAGTGTAAACAAGCTTGCAACCCAGTTGTTTAACCTACTTAAGAAAATTAAGTTTTTCAAGCACTTTAAAATCACTAGGCATGTACTTGCCTTTAATTATTGCCTAATTATGAATAATTTCTATTTTCTTCATTATAGCTTTGATAACCCTTTATTTGATTATACTGTAAGAATTACTACTTATATTTGATGTAGTTAATATACTTTCTAAAATGTCTCTGTATTACTCAATTTGGCTTTTCAATTAATCATCTAAAATAAAGTTTTTAATCATTCAATGATTTCTCCTTTTTAGTTATCCTATCATGCTGCTCAAAAGGAAAAATGCCTTTCAATGGCCATGCAGGCCTGTCCCCAAAGAACCGCTCCATCACTCAACACACCATCACTCTGGTCTCACTGTCGTCCTCTGTTATTATGAATGCAGTGCTGAGGAGCCCCATAAAGCCATCAGTCCCCGTCATTTGAGTCTATATTTTATTTAAGGCATTCCACTTCACAAAACAGGGATTCACCCAATCAATTAACAAGTTAGTCTGTATTGCATTTAAAAAGGCTTGCTTGGGAAAAGAACATATTCTAGAGTTATAGCACCTACTTCCTCCACATCCTTGTTTATGTGGCATCAGATCAGTTACTAAGCTTTGGAAATTCCATCTTTCCAATGAAGGACAAACCATTCTTCTCAGGTCAGGTGAGGACTAAATGAAATAGTGGGAAGTAGCCGATATATAACAAGGACTTAATGAATACGATTTCATGTCCAACCTCACTTCCCCCACCTCATGAGAAAATTCAGGATGATTCGGCTCAGTATTTTAAAAGTTGGTCATACAGAACCTCAGAGGGAACACACAAAAGAATATGCCAGCCTAAACTCTGTCTACTCTATCATTGCCCCTGAACACATCAAGAGGAAGATGAAATTACACCAAAGTTCCATAATCTACAACTCAGCAACTAACTTTGTCCCTTCTCAGGAGAACAGTTAAGTATCAGTATTTTGGGGGTGGGGAGAGAATGAGGAATAAATAGACTATAATTTCTATCTGACTTCCAAATAAAGGTGCCAACTAGTCCTAGAGGCCCCAATTAATCCTGGCTTGGGGACACTGGGACTACTAAAGGCACTATCTCAGTAGTGGATTATTTGTTTTTTTGTCTAAGCAACTCTGTCAAGTACCAGTTATTAAATACTAGCATACATTATCTGACAAAATAAGACCATGCTATTAAAAATCCATTAGAGGTAAGCAATTTTAAAAACCAAAGAAGTTAATGATGCACTATGGGCCATCCTAGCAGTGCTTAGAAAACAAAGAAAGAAAGAAAACGACCTGTGGTGGCACAGTGGATAAAGTGTTGACCTGGAACACTGAGGTGGCTGGTTCGAAACACTGGGCCTGCCCAGTCAAGGCACACATGGGAGTTGATGCTTCTTGCTCCTCCCCCTGCACTTCTCTCTCTCTCTCTCTGCTTTTCCCTTTCCCTCCCCTCTAAAATGAATTATAATTTAAAAAATGACAAAGCAATATGCTAGTCCCTAATAGTGAACCAATCAAACCTGCAAAACTGCCAGCAGGTAATAAGACATTTCAAACACATGGCCTCAACAAAAAACATTGGGATCAGGAGTGAATCTAAAAATTACCAGCAAATAATGCCAGATGACCTACTTGTTCTGTATTTCCAATTATCTGAACTATCTAAACTTTATCGGCATGCAAAACCATGTGGTTTTGGTGTATTGTTTCTTTACTCTCTTTTTTAAAAGATTTTATTTATTGATTTTAGAGAGAGCAAAGAGAGAGAGAAAGGGGTGGGGGAGCGGAAAACATCAACTCATTGTAGTTGCTTGTCATATGTGCCTTTACCAGGCAAGCCTTGGGTTTTGAAGCAGCGACTTCAGCATTCCAGGTCAACATTTTATTCACTGCATCACCACAGGTTAGGCTAGTGTATTGTTTCTTTCTTTTTTTTTTTTACAGGAACAGAGAGAGTCAGAGAGAGGGATAAATAGGGACAGACAGACAGGGAACGGAGAGACATGAGAAACATCAATCATTAGTTTTTCGTTGCCGTTGCAACACCATAGTTGTTCATTGATTGCTTTCTCACATGTGCCTTGACTGCGGGCCTTCAGCAGACCGAGCCAACCCTTGCTGGAGCCAGCGACCTTGGGTCCAAGCTGACGAGCTTTTGCTCAAGCCAGATGGGCCCGCGCTCAAGCTGGCGACCTCGGGGTCTCGAACCTGGGTCTTCCGCATCCCAGTCCGACACTCTATCCACTGCGCCACCACCTGGTCAGGCTGTTTCTTTTAAAATAATAAAAATTTGTCTACGTCAAAGAGATGGAAGATATATAGTGGCATTCTTTCCAAACCTCTTTAAGAGCAAAGCCTGATATTAAAAGACTACAAACGAAATGCTGAGGTGCCATGAATATACATGTTGTCTCTGCAAATAATCTTCCTTATAAAGGATAAAGTTGCCCACATGTTTTATTTGCAAAGCCTCTGATCTTCCAAATGGCTTGCAAGCAAAGTTCAGAATATCTCCCCTGGGTATGCCAAGGGATAGACCCTGAGTGATATGTCAGAAGCCTCAGACACAGGTGGAGGGCACAGAGCCAGGGACTAAATTCCTCACCAAACCTAAGTATACAGTAACTAGTTATCTAGAAAAGCCGATGCAACCTAAGACACAAGGGGACTCTCCCCAGAAAGAGAACACATTCCTGTTTGTCAAACTAGGATTTGTAACCACAACCCTCAACCCCCAACCCCCAAAACACTAAAGGCATTACCAGTATTTGTGCAACAGGTAAAGCAGAAAGATTCCCTCCTTTTAGGTACTACACACTTTTTCTTCAGTCTCTCCATTCCTCAAAGTGGTAGACCAGGCAGCTGTTCTGGCTCTTTGTTTAATGGGGTAAAGAGGACAGATGAACAGAGAAGGTGCTGCAACTCAGAGAATTCAGAATGACTTACATTTAAAGTCTTCTCTAATTGTGCAATAGTTTTTGTCTCCTATTAAAGGACATTCAGGCATGAGCATGGAGGTGATGAAAATTGAGTTTTCAAAAAGTACACTGTTGCCTAAAATATAGATACTTAATTTAAGGGTTGGGGAACCAGATAGTCCACAGCTCCCTTCCATGCTACCCCAGTATTTCTCCTAGAAGGAAGGGAGGCCCAGCAACTTCAGGAAGCTACACAGCAAACCTATGCAGTTGGCCTGGGAGAAGCTTTCCTGTCTGGTTTCTTTCTAAGGCAGTATAGTTTAGTGATCAAACACACACAGTCAGCAGCCAAGTCTATCAGGTCACTCCCTACCTGTGTAACCTTGGGCAAGATATCCTGCTCACAAAAATTAGGGGATATTTCAAAAATAAATACAAAGCGCCTGACCTGTGGTGGCGCAGTGGATAAAGCGTCGACCTGGGAACACTGAGGTCGCCAGTTCAAAACCCTGCACTGGTATGGTCAAGGCGCATATGGGAGTTGATGCTTCCAGCTCCTCCCCCTTCTCTCTTTCTCTCTCACTCTGTGTCTCCTCTCTAAAATGAATAAAAAAAAAAAAGAACATACCCTTAAAAAAAAAAATGAATACAAAGCTATGAAATAACCCCTAATTTTTGTGAGCAGTGTTTAGAGTCTTCATTATGAAGATTAAGTGAATTAACATATGTAAGGCACTTAGAACAATATGCCTGGTGTTCATTATAGGAAGCACACAGAAACTAATATTACTTTTCCCTTCTCACAGATAAGTTCTCATCTCCTCCAACCCATACTCTTTCTTTCCCTATTCTTTCGGCTTATTCGCATGACCCTGGTTTTAACTTATTTCCAATCCGGCCTGTACTCACCAGCATTCCACAAAGGCTCCACCCCTGGTTATACCACACTGCCTACTTAGGCCAATCCTCACTCAGCAACTAATTGTTTTTCACCTTGACTTTCTGGGAAAGGCTGCACAGCCACAGTTCACTGCAATCACGAATAAAGGATCTCCTCTCTTAGCTAAGACCTTAGAGCTGGTAGATGGTTCTTCGTGTAGGGTTTTTTTTTTCCTTTGAAGGTGGGGGAGGGCAGGCTTAGTTTTCTAAATGTTTTCTCTTTCTTTTCACTCAGACTTCATCTCCTATTTTATAGAGAGGAAGGCCTTCTATTCAGAGGTGAATGCCTCCCTGGGGAACTCTCAAATATTTTTCTCTCCATTTCCAAATTTACTATCCCCTCTCCAAGGCTAACTTGTCACCCATGCAGCAAATTCCCACACCTCAGTTCTCATCTTGGACCCTCTCTCCCACGTTCAAGACAACGAACTGTATCAAATGCCTACTCAGGGTTTCAGGCTCAGTTCGTAGATGTTGAGAACATAGAGCTTATCCTTGTACTTAAAATGATTACTTCTCTACTTGCTCTTTCCCCTTAGCCTTCTGATTCATATGTAGTTTAGTATGTAAGTCCCACAAGGGGAGAAATTTTTATCTATTTTGCTCACTGTTTTATTCCTAGAGACTAGCATAGCTTCTGAAACACACAAGGCACTCAAAAAATTCTGTTGAGTTAATTCAAGTCATCCTTGATTGAGTTATTCATCCAACACATGCTGAGCACTCAGTGCGTGTGTCTGTGTGTGTATGTCAGGCTGGGGTTACAGAGGTGAGCACAACTGGATTCTTAGAGCTAGTCACTGTAGTGACAAAGAGACCCAAGAACCAAGGGAAAGACTTCCCAATGTGACAATGACAAATAGGGTGAACAACAACGTGCTGGGTTGCTGGGCCCTAGTGTAGACCTATGGACCAAACTCTCACTGAGCAGTCAAGGCCAAACTTAACTATCTGGATTCAGGACTCATCTCAGCTGACCCCCTGAGGCAAAGGTACTGATGACTATCTTTCATACTTCCCTAAACTCCTTCCTATCTGGGTTTCTCTTACAGGTACCCTTTTCCTGTTTCAACCCATTTCCCTGAGGAAGCACTGTTACTCCCCTGGACTAGATGACCATTTCTATATGTAAATTTCTCTTTTGAGTTCCATACCCTTATTTCTACCTGCCAAGTTGTAGTAATGTCCAGCAAACATTTAAAATATACCTCAAGCAAAACCACAGTCTCTCAGTCCCCATCCTCACCCTACTACACACTCCAAACCTGTGCTCCACCCACTGGATGCCTATCCTAATTCATAGCATCACCCATTCACCCAGCCCAGTGCCTACCCACAACTCCTCTCTCTTTCTCATCATAGCCAATGGATTTCCCTTCCAAAGTGTACAAAATCTGTTCTGTTCCATATTTACTGTCACTGACTTAATTTACTTTTTCCAATCACTCCTCTTGCTTTGACTGTCTTCCCCCAATATCTCCCCCTCCCATCAGTCCGACGACATGGAAACGAAATGAAGCAAGCTGGCTTTTTTTTTTTTAGGCATTTGAATGCAACAATTTTTATTTCCAACGGAAACTACATTTGAAAGGATAAATTCCACAAGAAAATTTGTAAATGTTGTGTGACTATTAATACTTTTAAATTTAATGTGCTTAAAGGTGTTATGAGCACACTCATGTAGCCCAGCATCGTTACAAACTGAAGAGAGTAACTTGACGTCTACAATAAGCAGCAATAAGACTGAGGTCTTTTGTTTCTTTCACTAGATGAAAAAGTTTCACTCTGAACAAATTTTATTTCCCTTTCCCGTGCCCTGTCCATGGCTTTATCACTAACTGTCTGTCTGGTCCTGTAAATGACTGGGTGTGGTGGGGTGGATGGTTCGTTCAGTATTGCTTCTGCCTGGACTTGTCACCTTGGGCCAGTGACTTTGCCTCTGTGGTCAGTGATTTGATGTGCAAATTAATGCTCTCCCTTGTGGGAGGGAGTGAGGAGTCAGTGAGTAAGTTGAGCATGTGGTCAGTCGTCAGTAAATACTATCTGATTATTGAGTTCAATATTATTATTATTATTGTCCCGGGGCAATGAATGCTTAGGTCTTCAGCTACAAGAGAGGTCGCTGACTTTTCAATAATTGAATTTCCTCTTGTTTTCCGTTCCTCTTCTATCTTTCATTTTGCATTCCTCGTGTTCAGGGTCATTCCTTCATGTTCCCAATAACCCTTCTTTGTTCACTTGCTTTCTGTGTTCCATTTACATACCCTGGAAAGCTGGCTTTTTAAAAACTGCTTTCTAGAAGATAAATCCCAAATTTCTTAATACGAATTCCAACCAACCTATCCACTCTCCTCTGGACAACCTACACTTGTGTCCCACTAAGAGCTCATCATTTCCCAGACTCTCCTACTCCCTAACTCCCTGCCTTTGCTTATGTTATCTCCTCTGCCTGAAATGCTAATAATAAAAAGAATGAAAATAGCTTATATGGACTACTAATAATATGCAAAAGTCTTTAAACAAATTCTCACTTAATCCTCCTAACTATTTTTCGAGGTCTGTACTATTGTTATTCCCCATTTTCCTAGTGAGGACAACTGAGGGACACAGATATTACTTGCCTAACACTAGGCTGACATAACCATATGGCTGCCATGACCTCAGAACCTCGGTTCTTTTTTCTTTTTAGAGAGAGAGGAAAGGAGAAGGATGAAAGAGAGAGAGAGGAAGAGAGAGAGAGAGAAGTATCAACTAATTGCTCCATTTAGTTGTGCATTGATTGCTTCTTGTATGTGTCTTGTTTCAAGACTGAATTGGTGACCGTGGGTTCAAGCCAGTGACCCTGGGTTTGAGCTGGTGACCTTGGTGTTCTGGGTTGACGTTCTAACCACTGCAGAACCACGGGTCAGGCCAGAACCTTGGTTTTTAACCAATATACTATATACCACACTGCCCCTAATTTAATTACCATCCCCTTCATCAAGCAACTCCTAATTACCGTGAAGATCCAGCTCAAATGCTTCCACTTTGATGAAGATTTCCCCAGTGACTTAGACCTCTCTCACCCCACCCTCTCAGATCCCTTGGTATCATATTTCCATCTTTTATTACACACAACTTCACTGACCGTTCACATTACTCAGTGAGTTCCAAAATAAAAGTCAGGTTTTTTTAAACAGGAGAAAAACCAAAGTTTAATATGTCAACATAAGAAATGTTCAAACCTGTAAAAAAAATTTTTTACTGGTGACCATTTTATTTTAGTTTTTAAATTAAAATTTTATTGAATTTATTGGGGTAACATTGATTAATAGAATTATACAGGTCTCGGGTGTACAACTGTACAATATATCATTTATATCCTGCACTGTGTGTTCACCACCCCATGTCAAGTCTCCCTCCCTCACCCCCTCCTATAAGCCTCATTGTTGCCTGTGTCTGTAAATTTTTCTTTGCTTAATCCCTTCACTTGTTCACCCAGTCCCCCAAACCCATCCCCTCTCATAGTGTCAGTCCATTCTCTATACCTATGCATCTGCTTCTATTTTGTTAGTTTATTTTGTTCTTAAACATTTTTAATGAGTTTTTGAGCCAAACCAACTGTTTCCGGGAAGCAAAATCTCAATGGATTAAGAAAATTCTCCAAAAAATGGCAGTTTTATCATCTATTTTATACATCAAAATCAAAGGGGAATACTATAAGGAGGTTATATGAAATTTGTTGATAGATTAGGGAGGTGGGAGAAAGCAAAGTAGGGGAAATCTCTGGGATTGGATAAAAAGTAAAAAAAAATAGACACTATCATTGTGTATAGGATACCCATATCTGTATGTATAGGATAGTTGACAGTCAACAATTAACCATGATACGGCCATGGCCCATTGACTCAGTGGTATAGTGTTGGCCTGGCATATGGATATCCTGGGTTTGAATCCTGGTCAGGAAACACAGGAGAAGCGGCCATCTACTTCTCCACCCCTCACCCTTTCACTTCTCTCTCCCTTTCTCTCTCTTCTCCTCCTCCCCTCCTGCAGTCAAGGCTTGATTAGAGCGAGTTGACCCTGGGCACTGAGGATGGTTCCATGGCCTCTGCCTCAGGTGCTAAAATGGCTCTGGTTGCAGCAGAGCAATGGCCCCAGATGGGCAGAGCATTGCCCCTGGTGGGCTTGAGGGTGGATCCTGGTTAGGTGCGTGCAGGAGTCTGTCTTTGCTTCCCCTCCTCTCACTAAAAAGAAACAAAAACAATTAACCATGAGGGGATTTGTGGTCTCTGCTTTGGTGTGGTGATTGTGCCCTGGAGGTCAGGGGAAATAAAAGGCATTACCCTAAAAGTCAGGTCTTTTTTCTCTTTGTACAATATTCTCAGCACTATATAGTGCCTGATAGTATATAACTTACCGTATTTCCCCATGTATAAAGCGCAACTTAATTTTGGGGCCCGAAATTTGGAAGAAAAGAAATGTATTACATAAAGTTACTGAACTCATTTTATTCATCATAAAATTCATACTTCTCATCACTGTCAAAACTCCCATCCATTAGCTTGTCCTCATCTGTGTCTGATGACGAATCACCGTCTCCAACAATGAGCACAAAAACAAGCACGAAAAAGTGGGAAATGAAAGTAAAAAAAAACTACAACCACTGTGTAAGACATACCCACTTTTTAGACCCAAAAATTTTCAAATAAATGTCTGTCTTATACATGAGGAAATACAGCATGTCTCAAACAAATGCTCCCAAGTACAAAGGACCTAGAGGTCTCCCCTGCTCAAACTCAAATCTACCCAGTATGTTACTGCCTCCAATCACCCTACACTGCTAGTCTAATCTCTTTCATTCTCCTCTCTGCCCTAAGACCCTTCCAGGATGAAGAGTCAAAAAGCCCTTGCTAGGCCTGCCACTCGCAGAACCAGTTGATAGCATTATCACACCCAGGCAGACCGGCTAGCTTCTGGCAATGCTCCCCTTCATTAATTAAATGATTCAAGTGTATCTAAGAAGCACTTTCTCTCGAAAAAAGAGAGAGGGAACATTTGATGTGGGGCTGCCAGATTTAAGAACTTTTAGTTACTTAAAATGTGAAAGTGGGATGGTAGACATTAAAATAAAAATGTATAGCCTGACCAGGCGGTGGCGCAGTGGATAGAGCGTCGGACTGGGATGCGACCCAGGTTCGAGACCCCGAGATCGCTAGCTTGAGCGCGGGCCCACCTGACTTGAGCAAAAAGCTCACCAGCTAGGACCCAAGGTCGCTGGCTCCAGCAAGGGGTGGCTCGGCCCGCGGTCAAGGCACATGTGAGAAAGCAATCAATGAACAAGTAAGGTGTTGCAACGGCAATGAAAAACTAATGCTTGATGCTTCTCACCTCTCTCTGTTCCTGTCTGTCTGTCCCTATCCATCCCTCTCTCTGTCCCTGTAAAAATATAAATAAATAATAAATAAATAAATAAGAATGTATATAATATGACAAAACATCTGCTATGGCCACTATTCAAACTCATAAAGAGCCAACAGGCTAGCTAAAATATAAACAAGTAATATATTATTTAGTTCTGTGACCTACCTGCCACTTTTACATAATCATTATGACTACCTCATTAAATCAGACAAATATTTTTAGCTTCTACAACTGCTCAGCACATAACAAAGTTGGTTTTTCTTTTTCTTACATTAAAGTAGAATGGTTATCTGTTTACAGTGTAGTCAAAGCGAACAAAGCAATATTTTAAAAAGCTCCAGCCATTGAAACCCTTATCACTGTAGTCAATAGATAAAAATACAGGAATGTAGTTCCAGAACTTGAAGTAAGGTTTATTCCTACTAATAAGATTAATAAAAACCAGCAAGCACACAGTTAATTGTAAAACGTGCTAAGAGATGGTCTATAATTAAGATGGGCTTCCCAAATGCTGAACTTTAGTTTTTTCTTTGAAATAATTATTATAAATGGTGGGTTTTAAAAAGGCCTTTCCGCCTGACCAGGTGGTGGCGCAGTGGATGAAGCATTGGGCTGGGATGCGAAAGACCCAGGTTCGAGACTCTGAGGTCGCTAGCTTGAGCACAGGCTCATCTAGTTTGAGGAAAAGCTCATCAGCTTGGACCCAAGGTCACTGGCTCCACCAAGGGGTTACTCAGTCTGCTGAAGGCCCGGGGTCAAGGCACATTTGAGAAAACAATCAATGAACAACTAAGGTGTCACAACAAAAAACTAATGATTGATGCTTCATATCTCTCTCTGTTCCTGTCTGTCCCTCTCTCTGACTCTCTCTCTGTCTCTGTTAAAAAAAAAAAAAAGGCCTTTCCTTGGCTAATTTAAAACTGGTAACTAATGTTGGATCCCAATATTGCTTTTGCAATGTTACAGTCCCCTGAAACCTAAGTCTGGGAAATACCATGTTAAAGTGTCTGAAGAGACTTGGGAAATAGCCAAATCCAGCTTGCTTGACTAGGAGGTAGTATTAGAAAGTAATAGTTGAAGTGGGAAGCTAACCATGCATTTCCCCAAATTGAGCCTAAATAACAAACAAACCTAAAACATTAAGATTTTAGATATATACACGGCTTACGATTTCCTATGCACGTTAGCATCTTAAAGACTGTAAGTCCTATAGTAAGCAAAGACCAGTTTAATTCAGCCTAATCAGGAAAAGAACCCTTTTTTTTGCAGGCAAACCTATTAATACTCCATGAAACAGTGGGGAACATGGAACTAATCAAATGTATTGCTATGTGTCTGAAAACAGAATGTGTGAAACCTGGAAAAGGAGTGAGGAAGCACATTCCCCTCCAAAAATAAGAGTATGGCAGTATTTTCTATTGGGCTCTTCCAAAGAAATACACAATCTGGCAAAAGGGTGTTTTCTACTTAAGTTTCTGTAAAATCTGGGGGAAAACATATATGTATCCATTCCTCAATATGGATGGCCAGCTCCTTTTGATCCATATGGAATGCTTTGGAGAAGGAAAACCACATTTTGATCTTCAAAAGTCTTCATCTCCCACGTTAAAGAAATTAACTTAATAAAAACTGCTTATAAATTTGGTTGGTGTGGTAACTGAATAGAGTGATAATTTGATTTTCAAAATGAGCAAAACTGGGGATCATATCCTGGAATATGGCAACTCATAAGTCTTAAATCTTCAAACCTCAGTGAAACAACCCTTAGTGCATCATTAAATCAATTTAGTGGGATAAGATAATCAGCTCTGTTGGTTTTTGTTTTGTTTTACAAAATGAACTTGAATAGAATATATCAGAATATATTACGCATAGTATCAGAAAGTAAATACCTTTGCTTCAGTGTATACATTCATGTATGCACAAGGTCTCAGTGCAAATTATGTCTTATTTTAGATCAAATCAAAAAGTTTGAAAACCACTGTTCTACACAATTATTTGTCTAACTTCAGCTTATAAATAGGAACTTCTGGGCATAAAAAGAACAGTAATTATTTTCTGTAAGCAAAGGGGTAAAAGAAACAATGGCACTGAGAGATACAAAACTCGCCACTGGGCTCCTGGGAGAGGCAGTGAGGCATCTTCTGCTAGGACTCCTTTTAGTAAGGCATTAAAGATACTAAGTCCACCACTATTTAGAGTCTGGTTTTAACAAAGGTATATATGGGTAACCAAAATGTACTTTTAAAGGAAAACAAAAATGTAAGACATTTCCATATTGATTAAAAACAACCAGGACATCACAGAATAGCTGACACCCAAACTCTTAAGAGGGAAAAATAAACTATTCTGTCAGCTAAAACTAAATTGAGCAACAATCAAAAACCAACACTTACTCTCCAGTGTGAATAAGGTTTAGTTCCTAAGCACAATTCAAGATTATTTCTCGCTTTACTGGTTATTACAGGCATCCTTTGGAGATATTGTGGGTTCGATTCTAGACCACCACAATAAAGTGGGTCTCACTTGTAAAAGCAAGTTGTAATCTTTTTCTTTGTGGAGGGTCTTGCCTTCAATTTGTAAGAAATGCAACATCTGTGAAGCACAATACAGGTAGGCACAATAAAACAAGGTATACCCGAACTTGGAAGGTCTAATTAGTAACTACAAAGCAGAATAAACCAATGTGATGATTAAATAAAAATCTCTGAACCTTTTTATAAACCATCCATATTTAGTAAATATTATACTGGCCCAGTATGGCAAGAAATACAAAATGAGTGTAACAGTCTTAAGGCCAAGCTGCCTACATATCATCAAAAAGAAGTGAGATAAAGGCACAAAATAACCAGGTCTTTGGTCTTGTAGTATAAGTGGGGATGTGTTGGGAAGGTTGGGACCACAGACTGAATGCTTCTGAGAACATTCAAACCTTAATTTCTTATCTCCTGACCTGGAGTACCATGTCACTGACTCCACAAGCTTAAAAAGGGGTGGGGAGCCTGACCTGTGGTGGCGCAGTAGATAAAGCGTCCACCTGGGAACACTGAGGTCGCCAGTTCAAAACCCTGCACTGGTCTGGTCAAGGCACATATGGGAGTTGATGCTTCTAGCTCCTCCCCCCTTTCTCTCTCTCTCTCTCTCTCTCTCTCTCTCTCTCTCACTTTGTCTCCTCTTTAAAATGAATAAATAAAAAGAAATAAAATGGAATTCTGTGTTTAAAAAAAAAGGGGGGGGTGGGGAATACTCCCACACTCCAACCAAATGTTTTAAAATGTCAGCCTCTGCATAAGGGCTTCTATCAATATACTGCTACCCTGCTGACCTTAGCCAAAATAATTATTTTTGCTTGAGAGAGAGACAGATAGACAGACGAGAAGCATCAACTCATAGTTCCAGCACTTTAGTTGTTCATTGATTGTTTCCTTATACATGCCTTGACTAGGGGGCTCCAGCAGACCCCTTGCTCAAGCCAGCAACCTTGGGCTTCAAGCCAGTGATCCCACTCTAAAGCTGGTGAGCCTGCATTCAAGCCAGCAGCCTTGGTGTTTCGAACCTGGGTCTTTAGCATACCAGGTCAACACTCCATACATTGCGCCATCACTTGGTCAAGCCAAATTATTATTTTAATTCCTGTTCTAAATTTTTGAATCTGTACACTTTCATAAAAGGTTCATCTCCTCATATGCAAAGTTAGGATCTGACCCTTCCAATTCTAAAAATACATTAGCATAAGCCAACAGGTGTTCCAAGAAATACTAATCCTGTTAAATGTTTTGTGATGGTAAGACTGCTTTGTGATACTTTGGCTATTTTCAAAGAGCACATTAATTGTAAGGTAACCTATTTTACTTTGCATAACCTTGTACTGTCCAATATGGTAGCCACACATGGTTAGTGTGCACTTGTAACGAAGCTAAAATGACCAAGAAACTGAATTTTCAATTCTACTTTAGTTTAATTAACTTAAATTTTAAAATTGATACTTATTTCCATTACTGGAAAACTTTTGTATGTTTGGAAAAACTTTGATATGTGAATATAGTTTTTCAACTATAAATTTTATGAGCTCTAGATACAGATCAAGCATTTCCAAAAAAATTGTGTTCAAACTAAAATGTAGTATATGTGGTATAATAAAATACATACCAGAGCCTGACTGGTGGTGGCATGGTGAATAGAGCATCAACCTGGGATGCTGAGGTTCCAAGTTCAAAATCCGAAGTTCACTGCCTTGAGTGCGGGCTCATGCAGCTTTAGTACAGGCTTGCAAGCTTGAGTGAGGGGTCACCGGCTTGAGCCCAAAGTTGCCATCTTGAGCAAAGGATCACCGGTTTAACTTAAGCCCCCACCCCAGTCAAGGCACATATGAGAAGCAATCAATGAACAACTAAAGTGACCCAACTGTCTCTCTCTCTCTCCCTCTTGCAAAAAATAATTAAAAATAAAATAAAATAAACATTAGATTTCAAAGACTTAGTATTTTTAAAATGTCAAATATCTCAATATTTGTATATCAATCACACTGAATTGACAATATTATGCATATTGGGTTAAATAATATTAAAATTAAGTTCAGCCACTGGTCAATTAGCACAGTTGGTTAGAGTATTGTCCTGAAACACCAAGGTTGCAGGTTTGATCCCTGGTCAGGGAACATATGAGAAGTAACCAGTGAACGCACAACTAAGTGGAACAACAAATGAAGGCTTCTCTCTCCCTATCCCCCTCCCTTCTCTGTCTCTCTAAAATCAGTCAAGAAAAAATTTAAAAATTGAGTTAAGTTCAATTGTAACTTATTTTACACTTTTTTAATGTAAAATAACACATGTGGCTTCCACTCTATTTCTACTGAACGATGCTGGCATAACCTAATGATTCCCAAACCTTTCCCACTGGAACACGTCCCACTACCAGGTTCAGGAACACTGCCATAACCAAATACTGTTCTTCTGTGCAGCATCAAAACCTGCTGACCACATCTAAGAATGAGAAGTCCTTTCCTCATTTTCAGTAACTATTACTAACTGTCCTACACAACCACCTTTATTTTACTCCTTTCCCAGGTCCAAATCTTTCTCTTCCTGTCCCCAAGGCCCAGTTCTTAGTTTTCTTTCTCATTCTCTATACTTCCATGGTGACCTCATCCACTCTCTTGACTTCAACTATCACATCTATGTGGATGACTTCCAATTCTTTATCTCCGCTTTGACCTCTTTCTCAAGCTTCAGCTTCACATTGTCAGATGCTTACTAAACAGATCCATCTAAAGTCCCACCAACTTCTTAAACTCAGAATGTCTGACCTGGAATTCCTCATTTTCACTTGTTGAATATTCCCATCATTCACCTTGAAAACTTGGAGTTTCTGGTACCTTTTCTAGCCCACTGCCACAGTCTTATAGCAAGACCATTCATAAGAGTTATTTTGCTATAGCCTCCTAACTGGCCTGCCTAACTCTAAATTCTCCCCACTGCCCTCCCCACCCTCACCACCCCACCCCCAGTCTTCCTTTTGCCCACTGCCATATTAGTCTTCTCAAAATACCACTTTGGTCATGTTGCTGTCAAATTTTTAACAGGTCCCCAACTGTCTACCACGGCAATCCACACTGCACAACAGGTACCCCAGCACTCTTGTACACATCAATCTTCCCTGAACACAACTAATCCGCTACCCAGAATGTCCTGTCCTCTCCATCTACTCTTCACAATTCTGCCCCAACTAAGGCTCAGCTCAAACACAAGGTCCTCATAAAGCCTCCTCTGATCAACCCAGCCAATATTAGTCTTTCTCCACCCTCAAACTCTTTTGGAATTTCTCATGGCAACCACTGTTGTACCAGGAGTATGTGGCCTATCTTTTCTAAAAGATTGTGTCCCCTTAACAGAACCTGATAGCACCTTGCACTACACACTGCCATCACTGAACATTTTACCAAAGAAACCAACTTAAAAAAAAATCTTGGTAAACTTAGGACTACTGATGATTCTCAAATTTTTATCTCCAGTCAGATAACTGATTACTCCAGACCTCCACTGAATTCATAATGAATCCTAAGATTCAGTAACTCCAAAATTGAACTCATTATCTCAACCCCACAACTGTCTTGTCTAAATAGACCCTAACTCAGTGAATGGAACCACCTTCCCATCAATAGCTGTTCAGAGACAGAGGTATCATCTTTAATTTTCCCAACCCACACCTTCTCAAACTTAATGATCAGGTCCTGTGAAACCATCTACCTAAATCTCTCTGAATTTACCCACTTCTTCCCAACTTCCCAACTGTCAGTCCAGGCAAGCCACTGTTACTTGAGATTACTGCAATACCATCTGGTCTGACACTCACACCTCAAGCCATTTTCTATAGTGCAACTAGAGTCATCTTTTATTAAAAATCTATTCTGAACAGGTGAAGTTCATGCTCAAAATCCTGCAATTATTCTCAAGTTAAAAAGACTTCCAAACATGGCTTACAGGCTCTTCTGCATCTGGCCAGTGTTAACCTATTCTGTTTCACTTCTTAGTTCCCAAATTATCCTTTCTTTTACACACATCACACTTCAACCATGTCCAAGTACTCAATATGCAGTTCTCCAAACATTCCAATATCCTCTCTTGCCTCAGGGCCCTTGCACAACTGGTAGGGTTGGGTGTCCCTCCTTTAAAATCACACAATAACCCAAGTACTGGCTAACCTCCTTGCACTCATATTCTTTCTAACTTCAGCAATGGTGCCTGGAGAAAAGCTTCACGCTACTCCTATGCAAGCACTTATGTCAACATGTGGCATGTAATTGGTAGTCAATGATTATTTGCTAAGTAAATTAGTAAATACATAATAACTGGAAAAAAAAGAAAAACAACAACAAATTCCAAGGTCAGTGAATGAAAGTCATTTCTATAAAATTAATAAGTCAACAGCACCGTATAAAGTGGACAAATGACCTAAATTCTTATTTTATCTGTCTTTTGAGTGAAACCTATTAATAGTTTGATTAAATAAATAGAATTGATATGAGTAGGCTTGGAATACTCAAAATGAAGGGAAAACACTGTATTCTATGTTCTCTTTTGCCTTGCAAACTCTAAGACCAATTCATCTGAAACTGTTGAGAACCTTTTGATGCAAAACACAAAATGCATGAAAAGCAGCCAGATAAAACGTGGATACATCACAACAAACAGAACCTAAAGGAAACTATTGAGCCTGAAGAGAGAACATCAGACCATAGAAATGTAGGGGCTTTAATAAAAGAAAAGGTTCAGCACTGCTCCTGTCCTTGTCCAGGCTGAAGTTCTACAATCAGTGCACATGCTTCATAACTGGGGAGCCATGAGAAAGAATGGAGGTATCTGTGGGAACATAAAAACCTTTCTGGTTTATTTAATAAAGGGGAAGGCAACACTAAGCAACAAGAGTAGGTGCTGGCCCTTCCATACAGCATTTCCTTTATGCTTCACATTTTACTGATGAAGAAACAGGGGTTTATTATGGTCATGTAGCTGGTCCTGGCAACCTTGTAACTCAGAACTAACTCATACATTTTTACTGAGCATTTACTCCTGCTAAGCCATGTTCTACATGCTGGGAATTGAGCAATGAGAAAAACAAAGTCTGCTCTCCTGAAAGCCTATGGTTTAGTGGGGACTGATGCAGCACAGACAAATAATGTAATTTCAGATGGTGATACAATTAAGTGGTATTAAAAAGTAAAACTGAGGAATGTTATAGAGTACCTAGGGAGGTAACTTAGGTTTCAAGGTTCTCTGAGAGAACTGAAAAGGTAAATTGGAGGAGATACTTATGTAGGGTTAAAGAAGATGGATAAAGTGACTATCAGGTCCAACATTAAATGGCAGTTTCTAGAACTACTAGAAGCAAAAATTACCACTCATTTCCCAATTATTAGTAAAGTGACCATCAAGTGAGAGGTCCTTATCCTAGTCATAACCCAAAGCAGGTTATTCACTAGATGACAAACATTTTCACATGAATCAAATGGCTGTTAAGGGTGATTGTCCAACCAAATTAATTCTTGGATTCCCCAGCACCTACAACAGCACCTGACACACACCAGGGAATAATAAATGATAGCTGAATGAATATATGCAGGAAGGAAGGAAGAAAGGAGAACATGTTAAAATGTCACTGTCACAGGTTAAATCCCTTTTCAGGCAAAGTGGCTTTAGTTCACCCCAACTCACTCTACAACCAGTCTGAATCACAAGAAGCAGGTGAGGAAGTCAGATTAGTGTAAATTTGGGAATAAGACTGTACTAGGAAGGCCTGACCTGTGGTGGCGCAGTGGATAAAGCATCGACCTGGGAACACTGAGGTCGCCAGTTCAAATCCCTGCACTGGTCTGGTCAAGGCACATATGGGAGTTGATGCTTCCGGCTCCTCCCCCCTTTCTCTCACTCTGTGTCTCCACTCTAAAATGAATAAAATAAAATAAAAAGAAAAAAAAAAGACTGTACTAGGAAGCAATTAGCATATGCTGTCCCTTTCCCTAACGAATGGTCAGAAATCCCAAGTCACATGCTTCACTTAAGAAAAATCTAATATCCAAATCATGACTAAAAATTAATAAGGAGTAGTTATTTGGCTTCTTTAAATAAGTACTCTCTTAATGCAGATACTCAGGATACTTCTGTACCTATTATTCTAACTACTGCACATATACAACCAAGTTGTTAACCTCTTTACCTGAGTATCATCCTGCTAGATTGGTACTCCTGGAGGGTAGAGACAAAGTATATTCATCTGTGTTGCCTCAGGCCTTGCCCAGTTTACAATTCAGAAGGTCAGTGATTATACTGAGTTAGAAAAATTAAATTTTTTCAAAACTTTTTAGTCATGGGGCAGTTGGATAGGGTGAGAGCCACCCCTTACTACTGTTATCTGCTAGGCCAACTCTGTAGAACCTGAAGTTCTCATCCTCCTCGCGTCATTCTTTTAGTGTCTCTCATACAGTTGAAGAACTGGAAAAGCCTTAGAAGTCTCTATTTCAATTTTAAAAAGTTCATTTTTAAAGGATTGTGTTAGGGGTGATAGAGAATAACAAATGACCATTCCAAGCTGAACAACAGAGTTGAGTTTGTGCCATATATCGAAGTTGCCAATGCTTCCTCAGGCATCTAGATGGAAGGACTAAAAAACAGTTTAAAAATAAGATACCACTTCTGATAGATAAGCGTTACCAATTTTTTGCGAAGTTTCAGTAAAATCTTAATAAGGAATCTGTGACACTTTTTTCCTGAGACAGAGCAGTGCTGTGAATAATGACATTACTGTAACATCACAAGTAGATTCAGCATAAAAAAATATGAATGGGGGAGGGAAGAACTTTATGTTCATTTTCCCCAGTAATAAACTTCCTTTGCATATGCCGTCTCTTTTTCAAAAACCACATTACAATTCTCATATGCCTGGATTTTGCTATTCACAGGGTCAACCACATCTAAAAGTTTCTAAAGCCTCATTTTATACTACTTAACAGAAAAAAAATTCAGCAAAAGGCACAAATTAGATACTATCCATCTGCACACTTAATTTATTACTCATTTTCATTTGCTTCTGAATTACCACAGTATTGGTATGCCATAAAGATTGGCTCTGCAGGAACTTAGATCCAAAATGGCAGCTGAGCTTCTGAAACTCACTAGAGCCATACACTTAACATAACGTAAAACCAGGTCTTATTTTTCTCACTTTTCAACCTGTCTAGGAGAAAAGAATATTTATAAAAATCATTTCAAGAATTAGACAGCATTTGTCAATGTTCATTATATCATTCTCTTTCTTGCCTAAGAGAGTAAGCACCCTGTTTCTGGTTCCTCGCTCTGCAAACTGAATTAACCTGCTATTCACATATTGACACAGTTCACAAAAAAAAAAAAACCAACAAGCTAACGGCAAAATATGGAAAGCCTAGATTTTTCTCACTCTTTTTGTAAGATCAACTTTGGAAATGAATGGTAAATGAATCATCTAACAAGCAAAGGCCCAAATAGGCACTTTCATTTTCAGGAAAACAGCAGCAAAATCAGAGCTCTATTTTTCCAAGGTCCACTACAAAGCAACACTCCCTATCACTATGGTCAATTCTGTCTTTTACTTTAAATTAAAGGTGTAAAAAAAAATTTTAAAGAGACAAATTTGTTCCGGACTACCTCTCTAATGTAATATTTCCGATCCTTCTTACACAAAAGCTCTACTTGTACCACCAAAAAATTTACACTGAATTCAAACCATCACTTTACTACTTATGTAGAAAAGAATATTTTAGAAAAATAATAAAATATTTGTTCTTCAGAGACAGAGCATTTTAATTATCTTTATGTATTTAAATAGAAAGTCTTTTTAAGTTAGCGTGAAAGTCCCTTCATTTACACATAATTGGCCAAAGAAACAGGCCATTTTCAGCACAACAGGCCAATCCAATTCAACAGAGAATAAAGCTTCTGAAAGCATTATACACCCTCTTCTAGACTGTCAAATTTTCAAATGGTCCAGCATTTTTCCCCATGTTTTTTAACACTTTCAGACCCAGCAAGCATCTTGTAATTAGATTAATTACAAAGGAACAAAAACAAGAAACAATGCTCCCTTCTGATCAAAATTATTCCATTTATGCCTAATTAGCTTTCATCGAAGTCTACATATTTAATGTGGGGATATGACAATTCAATCTATTTGCATATTTTAAAGACCTTTCTAAACTATACTTTGTAACAGATTTAGAAGAACAGTCTCTTTTTCATGCCAATACTCCCAGGCATAAATCAGGATATAAATTAGGGGAAAAAAAGAAAAGAAAGCAAGGTCTCTCAGAGCCAGAGATGTGCTGAAGGGGTGGGGTGATTTACCCAGGGGGTGGGAGCAGTTTACGCGCCACATCACAAACTACAATCTTTTCAGCCCACCAGACCGAGAAGCATTACATCACACTCTTGCAACGATAGGGGGAGGTGGCTCTGAGAAAGCAAGTTTTCAGCTTTCTTCCCTCCCTACTTCCAGGGTTTCTAGAATCCTGCATTAGGAGTAATGGAATTTAACTTGAGGGCACTGCACAGTTTCAGGGGTAAGTAACATATGTACATACACAGACAGCTACTTATTTATGTGACCCTCAATGACCAATTCACAATGGAAACATGGCCAAACAGGCCACCGAACACACACAGATGCTGAATTTGTGCTTATAAAGTCCAGTTCATCTGTATAAAATTAAACAAAAAATGTAATCTGTGAGAAATGGCGATGGTCAATCTCCAGGGAGAACCTGATAAAAGAAATAATTTCTTATCAGGGTGAATATCTGTTTATATCTGTAAAACACTATGTTTACAAGTTAGCCCTACCGTTTGGTTCAAACCACGATCAAAATAACAGCGCATCTAGCTGCACATTTAAGAACACACAGAGGTCCAGTGCAAATGAGCGCGCACAGAGGAGAGGGGTGATCCACACATTGCTCCCAAGGCTTTTAACCAGGGGAATCTACAAATCCCAAACCTCCTGGCGTTCACTGGCCCCCAGCCTGATGTTTAAAATGTATCAGTTCTTATTTTAGGTTTTACATCTCTCTAGGAAGGATGGCCTAGCTTAAAAAAAAAAAAAAAAGGGGTTTCCCGTGGTAGTACTTGCCCTCCCAGATCCTTTGTCGGCCTTAGCAGCCGAAAGAATGCAAACCCATTTATATTTATGCAAATTTTTGCAGCAGATTTAAGGGGGGCAGGGAGAGGTCTGTGTTTTTTAAAAACCTCTTTCTAAATACCAAGTTTCCAATTACAGCTTTATTTATTGGCAAGACAGAAACGATGATGAAAGTCACAGACATTAAAAGTGCAATTAAATCACTTCAAAATCTAAATATTTTACCAAGGCTTTTCCATTTCTAAAATGCCGAACCAAAAGTACATCATGGGTCTGATTTACACATTCACGATATGTCTGAAGCCAGTCTCCATGCTAGACAAATGTCGATTTGCAACACCATTAGTGAAAACGGTTAGACAAGATCCATATAAATCAATTGGTTTTAAAAAATTGAAAATATTTACCAACCTCATAAAGTGCAGCAGTGCTTAAATCCAGCAAATTGAGGCATACAAGGTAGAAATGGAAATGAAAAAAGATCCAAAAAATGATTTCTTTTTGTCTTTCTGTATTTGTATTTTAAATATTCAGAAACCAGCAGAGACTCTGTCGGCCATTTTGGCTTGAACTAACTCTCTCTCACTCACTCTCCCTCTTGCTCTCTCTCTCCCCCTCTGTCTCTAAAGGAAGCAGCTTTTTGTGACCTTCAAATAGAGGCAGATCATGTGACTTCGGGTAGATTTGTCAATCAGGAAAGAGGCGGGACCTGGGGAATGAAACTGTCTTAAAGGGAAAGCGGCCCTTTTCCACTCTCATTTGTGAAGCTGTTATCTCATACTCTCCGCCTACACACACTGAATGTGAAAGTGGCAACAGCATAAGGGTAACAGATGAACAAAATATAAAAACCTTTATTGGTTTATAGAAGTATGCTCAGTTGCTAACGATTCTTGCAGATCTTGCAGCTTGGCTTGCTTGCTATAGTTACTCTCTAGATGTTTGGGCAAGCACAGGCTGGCAAACTGCTCTTGAAAAGAGGGCTTAAACAATGCTTTACCCAAATAATAGACTTTAATTTTTAAAGATCAAGGTGAAATACAGGACACAACTGATCTCTAACAAACTCCTAAAACTAATAGGAAGACTGAAAGAAAATACACCAAAGTATAAATTGTAAATGGCAATTCAGAGAGGTTAAGTGATTTATCTCAAATCACACAGCTAGGCAGCTGCAAAACAGAGACTGGCTTCCCGATTTAACTACACATTCATTGTTTGGGGTGTATGTGTGTTTGGTACTTCCTCCACCCCAAATAAAAACTTCGCTACAGCATAGCAAACTGAATTCCTCTAGGATAAGGCAGATCTGAGTCATTAACCTACTCCCACACCTGAGGAGTAGCTCTGCAGCTGACATGCAGTAAGAACTAAATTTAAAATCTGCCCGGTTTCCCCATCCTTAGGTCCCTTATCACTATCTGCTTCTAGATTTCCAACAACCTAAAAAACCCACACAGGGTTTGTGTCTCTAGCCCTAGGGCTAACAGCCGCAGGGCTGTGTAACCTTAGCAAGGTAAGTCCTTGGTATCCTTGGACCTAGATCTTCTAATTTGTAGAATGTAAGGATAAGACATCACTAGATGGTATCTTTGGTTCCTATCAGCTTCAAACAATGCATTCGGCTTTTTTTTTTTTTTTTTTTTGCAGTTCTGTTCATCTTATCATTGCCATCTCAAAAGTTAAGTCATCACCCTGGGAAAACTTTCCTTGTCCTTCCCAATCTAGACCAGCCTTCCTGTTCAACACTCCCATAGTATCTTTTATGACTTCGTAGCACTGGTCAAAATAGCAATTTATTATTTGTGAAATAATGTCCTTACTACTGGTCTTCCCCAGTATGTATAAGAACAAACATCACATCTTCCTTCATGGCTGTGTGAAGCCCTACAGCAAATAGGTAAATAAATGAATTGATTAATTGGACCTCCATTTGGAAGTGCTGTGCTGAACAGGAAGAAACCTGCCACCCAAACAAATATAAGGAATGAAAACCACAGTTTCCAGAAACTTGCCTCCATCTATTTGTTTAAGGATTGCTCAAGGACATAAAGTAACGAAAGTGATAGCAAGAGAGCAAAAGTGTCCTGTGTCTATCAGACCCCATGTATCTCTATAAGGTGGAACAGATGGGATTTCAGTGTGATTCTCCCGAATGAACTAGGCTGATGGAGTGTACTCTGCCATGCCAGCTAGCACAGAACTGACAGATTCTGTAAGCCTGGCATTCCTTGAAAAGAAACTTTATGAACCCTTTCTAAGTCCCGCATTTGTCATCCTGGCTTCTGGGTCTTCCAACCCCCCTTTTTTTTTACTCTGATAGAAGAACAGGAAAGGAGCTGTTTCAGGGGAGGTAGAGGCCAATACCTAGATGATCTGGCAGCTTGAGCACTTATGGCATAAAATGCTTCCACTGTCTTTGCACAGCTCTGAGTGGAGTAGGAGCCAGGAGTTGGACTGACAATTGAGATGTAGGCAAGAGCAGGAAACTCCTAGGATGGAAATTTTGAATACTTAGTCTATTTTTATCCCTCCAATACCTTCCAGATGAGTTAAGGAAAGATTACTTATGTGGAGCATGCTCAACATGCTAAAATGCATGAAGACTGTACAGCCACTTTGTTTCAATTTGTGATGGAGATGATCTTTTTAAAAAGATTTTATTTATTGATTTTAGAGAGAGGAGAGAGAGAAAGTCAGTTAGGGATGGGGTGGGGGTGAGCATCAACTCATAGTTGCTTCTCATACGTGACTTGACCAGGAAAGCCTGGGGTTTTGAACCCGCAACCTCAGCATTCCAGGTCAGTGCCTTATCTACTGTGCCACAACAGGTCCAGTGGATATAATATCTTTATAAAACTGAATTTTTCTAAGTCTCCATTTTCTAGTGCAGAATATTACTGTTTGAATATGTATATGTATTACCTTGTGTTAACAAGCTGCATGAAGTTGGGAAACAGAAACACATTTTAAAACAAAATATTAGTTCTATTTTCAAATAATATGATCAATATTTTATTCTTTAACATCCAGACATCTTATCCAAGTCACGGCACCAAAAACAAAAACATCCAGACTTATTTATTTATGTGAGGTACCTCTAAACTTAAAACAGTCCAATTATTTTCCTTAAAGAAACAAGTTCAATAATGTAAAGCCTGTGGTCGAGGCCACTATCACAGCAGCCTGACCCACGCAGGTTCACATTGGATTCGGACAGATGGCAATGAAACACAGGAGCCACAAACTGGTGAGCCATCAGCTTTAATTCTAGCTTGCACCCGGCGGGCAAGCAAAAATACACACTGGGCTCCAAAACCCACACATTCAGTGCTCACAAAGCTACTGACTTATCCGAGTTCCCTAGAATCAAAGGCTTCTAGCTCACCAGACTTATTCACCTCAGTTTCCCATCTCCTCCTGCACAAACTCTTAACAAACTGGCTTCTTCCTCAGCACTCTGCCATCTTGGCTGCTTCTCCTGGCCTTCACGTGGCCTTACTCTGCTCTCCTCTCTAATACTAATCTCAGGAACCCAGGAACCAAGAGAGAGAGATCTAGCTACCGGTCCGCCCACTTTATAGCATAGATAATCCAAACCTTTAATCCAATTATACATACAAGAAAGTCTCTGATACAAAGCCACCCATCTGAGGCATAATGGGATTCCTCCCTATATCACCACCCTACATCATCCAATCAGTCAAGGGTGTGGAGAAGAGCTTAGTTTTAAAACTAAGCCTTAGGCTATAACGACCCGGCCTGCCCACAGCCTGTTCCAGAACACACATTAATATCAACAAACTTCCATGTGGGCAGCGCCATCTTTAACAAAGTGAGCATAATATATTTTATCTGCCGAACAAATAAATACACTATTTTCCCCATATTTTCAGACATTTTGGATCCTGTGATATACTAATTGTAATGTTTTCATATTAAAAATTGGACACTTTTTAAATTATATTATTACAAAGTGAGAATTCAAAGTAACAAAAATTAGCTTACTTTTTAAACACATAAGTCAGAACTTATACACTCAAATAACTGTTCTCTTTCAAAGTTGGTATCTTTGGTGACTATACACCACTATTAAAATATTTTTATTTGGGCCTGAGTGGTGGTTGTGCAATGGGTAGAGCATTGATCTGGGATACTGCCAGGTTCAAAACCCGAGGTCATCAGCTAGTGCGCAGGCTCACCAGCTTGAGCACGGGGTTGCTAGCTTGAGCATGGTATCATCAATATGATCCTATAGTTGCTACCTTGAAGCTCAAGGTCACTGGCTCAGCTTGAGCTTCCCGATCAAGGCATGTACAATAAACAATTAACAACTAAAGTGACACACAACAAGTTGATGCTTCTCTCTCTTTCTCTCTCAGAAAAAAAGAAAAAAATTCATTTGGAGCCCTGGCAGAGTGGCTCAGTGAACAGAGTATTGTCCCAGTGTGCCGAGGTCACGGGTTTGATCCCTAATCAGGGCACATATGAGAAGCAACCAACCTACAATAACGAAGTGAAACAATGAGTTGATGCTTCTATCTCTCCCCCACCCTTCCTCTCTTTCTCAAATTAATGAAAAATTTTAAAAAATAAATTAACTATTTTTGGGGGAACATTAAAAAATATAAACTGAACATTTATCTCAAAAATCTGATTTTTAAAATTTATTTATTTTAGCAAGAGAGAAAGGGAGGGAGGGAGGGAGAGAGGGAGAGAGGGAGAGAGGGAGAGAGAGAGAGACAGTAACATCAATCTGTTCCTGTATGTGCCCTGACCGGAGATCGAACCAGCAGTCTTGGCATTTTGGAAGAATGCTCTAACCAACTGAGTTATCTGGCCAGGGCAACTCAAAAATCTAGACAACAACAAACTTGAAAAAGAAATTAATAATGAAAAGAGCATAAATAATAGCTTTAAAAAACAAAGAGTAGACTGGCTCAATAAAACTAAAAACTTTTGTTTTCAAAAAATAAATACAAGTAAGTAATCCTATGATTACTTAAAATGATTAATTAAAAAAAGAGAAGTCACTCTGACCAGGCGGTGGTGCAGTGCATAGAGTGTTGAACTGGGAGGCAGAAGACCCAGGTTTGAAACCCTCAGGTCGCCAGGTTGAGCATGGGCTTATCTGGTTTGAGCAAGGCTCATCAGCTTGAGCCCAAGATTGCTGGCTTGAGCAAGGGGTCACTCGGTCTGCGGAAGGTGCATGGTCAAGGCACATATGAGAAAGCAATCAATGAACAACTAAGGAGCCACAACAAGGAATTGGTGCTTCTCATCTCTCTCCCTTCCTGTCTGTCTGTCCCTATCTCTGTTTCTGTCTCTGTCACACACACACACAAAAAGAGAAGTCATTAATAAACATTAGAACTGAGAAGGGGGCATTATAACTAAAGATTTAAAGAGGACCTTTTTAAATTGTGAATTACACATAACTTTATGTCAATAAACTTGAAGAGTAAATAAAATGGATGTCAAGAAAAACAGAAAGTACCAAAATCAACTCAAGAAAAGTTATGAAAATAACAACAAAAAAAAACCTATCAGAAATTTTTAAGATATTCAAACTAAGAATTACATGAAGTAGAAATGGTTTTCTAAATGAATTCTACCCAAGTTCTATCAAAGTTTACGATATAAAGTTATGTTATTCCTTATGTTATTCCTACTGTTACCAAACTTCTAGAAATAAAAGAGAAACCTTCCAAATTTCCTCTGTGAGCCTAACATTCCTGATACCCATCTGGACTAAGAGGGTAAAAAAACAAAAGAAAAGGAAGGCCTGACCTGTGGTGGCGCAGTGGATAAAGCATCAACCTGGGAATACTGAGGTCGCCAGTTCAAAACCCTGCACTGGTCTGGTCAAGGCACATATGGGAGTTGATGCTTCCAGCTCCTCCCCCCTTTCTCTCTTTCTCTCTCTCTCTCTCTCTCTCACTCTGTGTCTCCTCTCTAAAATGAATTAAAATAAAAAATAAATAAAAAAGGAAGAAAAAACTGTAAACCAATCTTCACTTGTGAAGACAAATACAAAAACCTTAAGTAAAATACTGCAAATAGAATTTAGCAGTTTTATGAAATGACCATGTAGAGTCTGTACCAACAATAAAAGGATAACTAAATACAAAATCTATTAACATAACTCTTCATCTATTCAACAAGTATGTAATAAGTGCTTTCCATGTGTCTGACTTTCTATGTGTCCGACTCTGCTAGGTACTAGGGGCACACCAATAAACAAGATAGAAAAGGTTCTTGTCCATATGGAGCCAACATCCTCTTGGGAAAAGGAAATCACTGAGAATAAAATAAAGAGTTTGATGGGAAATGCAATAACTGAGGGAAGCTCACTTTAGATAAGATGGTTAGGAAAGGCTTTTTCTCAGGAGAGACATTTAAGCTGTGTTGAAAGCAACTGCTTGAGTATTCAAAGAACAAGAGGGATAAATGATCAGGAGGCTAGGACACGTGAACAGAGGAGAGAGGGATGAGATGAACCTGAGGAGGTAGGAGGCGCTAAATCATACTGGGTCTTGAAGGCCACAGTAACAATTTTATTTTAAGAACAGGGGTAAGTCATAGAAAAATTTTAAAGCAGGAGAGTGAACATCACCATTTTATCTATTATTCACCCTCCACCTAATACCTAAGGTCAACAAGCTTTTCAGGGGTCCAGGAAAATGTTTAAGACCTGAAAAGATACATTTGCAAGTTCAAAATACAAAAAGACAATAATAACCATAATAATTTATTAATTAAATGCTTAAATATCCTCAAAATACAACCCAGCAATTTCATTCCCTATTAAATTTAGCATTTATAAAATTTAATTACATTTAAAAACAATTCTTACTTTGCAAAAATTCCTAAATATGTTAACTGTTAAGAAATCTTAGTTAATTATAATTTAAGTCAGTTTATTTGTAGCCAAAGAATTTCAGAAGCAAATTAATACAATTTTAACATGTGATAGCAAAAATAAATAAAAACACATATTTAATATGGGATGTAGGTACCTTTTAATATGTTTCCTATAAAATAGAACAAAGTCTCTAAAGCAGGGGTCCCCAAACTACAGCCAGCGGGCCGCATGCGGCCCCTTGAGGCCATTTATCCGCCCCCCACTCGCCGCATTTCCGGAAGGGGCACCTCTTTCATTGGTGGTAGTGAGAGGAGCATAGGATGCATCCGCTCCCATAGTTCCCATTGAAATACTGGTCAGTTTTTGTTGATTTAAATTTACTTGTTCTTTATTTTAAATATTGTATTTGTTCCCGTTTTGATTTTTTACTTTAAAATAAGATATGTGCAGAGTGCATAGGGATTTATTCTAGTTTTTTTTTATAGTCTGGCCCTCCAACGATCTGAGGGACAGTGAACTGGCCCCCTGTATAAAAAGTTTGGGGACCCCTGCTCTAAAGCCTCCCAAAGTAAGAATTCCAAGGACCTATGGAGTTCTTACAACCACTTTAGAAGAGACAGTAAGATTTATGTTTTTAAAAGCTCATCCTGGCTTTTTAAATTTTTTTACAGAGACAGAGAGAGGGGGATAGATAGGTACAGACAGACAGGAACGAAGAGAGATGAGAAACATCAATCATCAGTTTTTCGTTGTGACACCTTAGTTGTTCATTGATTGCTTTCTCATATGTGCCTTGACCATGGGGCTACAGCAGACTGAGTAACCCCTTGCTGGAGCCAGCAACCTTGGGTCCAAGCTGGTGAGCTTTTTGCTCAAGCCAGATGAGCCCGTGCTCAAGATGGCGACCTCGGGGTCTCGAACCTGGGTCCTCTGCATCCCAGTCTGACGCTCTATTCACTGTGCCATGCCTGGTCAGGCTCATCCTGGCTTCTACATGGAGAATACATTACAGATGACCAAGAGATGAAGCAGAGAAATAGCTGGAAGGTGACTGCCCCTATGCAAGTGAGGAGGGTAGCCTGAAATAGGTGGGGGTGGTAGAAGTAGAAAGAAGTACATAATAATAGCCTGACCAGGCAGTGGCTAAAGTTTATAAGATTTAAAAAAACTTTTGCTTTTCTTATGTTCTCCACATGGCAAACTCCTACTCATTCTTCACGACTCAGTTCAGAATCTCATTTCCCCTGTGAAGTCTTTCCTGACTCTTCCAGCAATAAATTCTTTGTATCTCTATAACATAACTATCTCATATTTCTATTTACACTTTTTCTTAAAGTTTTATCTTTTTTTAAAAGATTTTATCGATTTTTGTAGAGAGAGGATAGAGAGAGAGAAAAGGGAGGAGCAGGAAGCATCAATCCATAGTTGTTGCTTCTCATATGTGCCTTGATTGGGCAAGCCCAGGATTTCAAACCGTGACTTCACCATTCCAGGTCTATACTTTATCCTCTGTGCGCCACCACAGGTCATGCTATTTATATATATATTTTTTTAATTTCTTTTTATTTTATTCATTTTAGAGAGGAGACACAGAGTGAGAGAGAGAAGGAGAGAGAGAGAGAAAGGGGGGAGGAGCTGGAAGCATCAACTCCCATATGTGCCTTGACCAGACCAGTGCAGGGTTTTGAACTGGCGACCTCAGTGTTCCCAGGTTGACGCTTTATCCACTGCGCCACCACAGGTCAGGCCATGCTATTTATATTTTAATATAGCACTTAACTTGCTATATTTTAATCATGGATTTACATGCCTCTGTCCTTCAAGGTGTTACCAGTCATCTCTCTCTCTCTCAACCTGGTTCTGGCATAGTATCAAATATATAGTGGCTCAAAATATAGTTTGTTTTTTTTTAAAAAATTTATTTTATTTTTATTTTATTCATTTTAGAGAGGGGACACAGAGTGAGAGAGAGAGAGAGAGAGAGAGAGAAAGGGGGAAGGAGCCGGAAGCATCAACTCCCATATGTGCCTTGACCAGACAAGTGCAGGGTTTTGAACTGGCGACCTCAGTGTTCCCAGGTCGACGCTTTATCCACTGCGCCACCACAGGTCAGGCTCAAAATATAGTTTTTGATTGCATGAATGAATGATGAGTCAAGTTTGGGGTCTTATTTTTGAAAAATATTAATTGGTCTTAACTACACTGCTCACAAAAATTAGAGGATCAGGGAACATTCAGATACTCCAGTACTTTCAGCCTTTTGTACAGTGAATTTTCATCAATGAAATAAAAGTTGGTTTTGCATCTCACTTGCATAATCAAACAACTTTCTTTGACTTGTCATTTGCTTTTCTGATGTTGTTTAATAAAAATAAATGCTTCCTTTTTTATCACTTCATATTCATTTTGAAATATCCCCTAATTTTTGTGAGCAGTGTATATTTCATGGTTACAGATTGCTTTCCTAACAACAACCAGTTATCTGCTGATAGAATCACTTCTATCTTCAAAAACTATATATTATGTACTTTTTTTTTTTTTTTTTTACAGAGACAGAGAGAGGGTCAGAGAGAGGGATAGATAGGAACAGACAGACAGGAACAGAGAGAAATGAGAAGCATCAATCATTAGTTTTTCGTTGCAACCCCTTAGTTGTTCATTGATTGCTTTCTCATATGGTGAGAAGGCTGACAAGAATATAAATATGGCCCTAGCCCAATGGACAGGGCATTGGCTCAGAGTATGGACATCCTGGGTTCAATTCCCAGTCAGGGAACACAGGAGAAGTGAATCCTACCCTTCCCATACTCTACCTCTTCCACTCCTGCAGCCAGTGGCTCAACTGGTTTGAGCATGGCCCTGGATGCTGAGGATAGCTTGGTTGGTTTGAGCGCATCAGCCTCAGGCACAAAAAATAGCTTGGTACTTGAGAACTGGCCCCAGACAGGGTTGCCAGGTGGATCCCAGTAGGAGCACATGTGGGAATCGGCCTCACTATCTCCCTTCCTCAAGGGAAGAGAAGGGAAGAGAAGGGGAGGGGAGGGGAGGGGAGGGGAGGGGAGGGGAGGGGAGGGGAGGGGAGGGGAGGGGAGGAAAAAATATATATGTAAAAGCTAAGTTTTTCCAGGATTCTTAGTGCCAAAAAAGTCAGAAGGTAGAAATAGTAGCCAAAACTACATGGGAATCTTCAATGCAACTAGAATCCCAAAATTTTTGGACTGCAGTTGGAAAACGGAATGTTAGCATTTACACTTTAGTTACATTCAGAAATTAGAATGCTAGCAGACTATTTACGTAATATTTTTTAAAATTCTTAAATACTTCAAACCAAACCCAAAAGATCAAATTTGTGTTTGAAATAAGCCTTCCTTGACACTCCAGTTTGAATCCAATGTCCTCCTCTGTGCTTCCCTTCAGCCAGTATGCACCTCTGTGGTAGCACATCCTACTCTAATATTATTGTTACCCATTTACTTGGTGCTCTCCCCTCTAAATTATAAGCTTCTTAAGGGCAGAGTATGTGTTTTTTATTTGTGGATCTAGTCCATAGGAGAAATTTAATTAATGTTTGCTGAATAAATAAGCAAAGGAATGAATGAATAGATGAATACTACAAACCCAGGTTTTTATAAAGTGCAAAAAAGACAACACTTAAAATCCTGTAATTGGGAGATATACACAGGACAGTCACAAGAAAGTGTAAGATAAAATTGTTAACTGTATGGTTCCACCCTATGAGAAACAGGAATTAGAAAATGGAGACAGTAGAGCTCAGTTAAGCTGGCCTTCTAAAGAAGAACAAGATCAGCCTGGTCAGAACAGATACTTCAGTACAAAGCCAATGAAGTATAAACTGCAGGACCCCTCACTTTCATGGGCTCTTCCAAAAGCCCTCAAAGAAGTCCTAACACTGTGCTCAAATGATCTCTTTTAATTTTTTGTTATAATGATTTCTTTTTTTATTTTAATTGTGGTAAAATACATAAAATTTACCACCTTAACAATTTTTAAGTGTAGTTCAGTATATGGTATATAAGTAGTGCTAAGTATACTCACATTGTTTTGAAGCAGATCTCCAGAACTTTTTCATTTTACAAATCTGAAATTCAATACCCATTAAATAACTCCCCCTTTATCCCCTCCCACCAGCCCTCGGTAACTGCCATCCTACTTTCTATTTATATAAATTTGACTATTTAAAATACCTAACTGAAATTATACAGTATATGTCTTTTTGTGATTAGCTTACTTCACTTAAAATAATATTCTCAAGGTTCATCTATGTTGTAGTATGTAACAGGATTTCCTTCTTTTTATGGCTGAATAAAATTCCCCTGTATGTACATACCACATTTTGTTAATTCATACTTTTGTTGATGGACACTTGGGTTGTTTCTATCTCTTGGCTATTGTGAATAGTGCTGCCATGAATATGAATGTGCAAATATTTCTTCTAGAACCTGCTTTCAATTCTTTTGGATACATACCCAGAGAGGGATTGCTAGATCATATAGTAGTTCGATTTTTGGTATTCTTTGAGGAACCTCTCTACTGTTTTCCATAGCAGTTACGCCATTTTATAATCCTACCAACAGAGCATAAAGGTTCCAATTTTTCCCATATCCTTGTCAGCACCTGTTATTTTGTGTTTGTGTGTATGTGTTTTAAGTAGCCATCCTATTGGGCATAAAATGATCTCACTGTGGTTTTTACTTGCATTTCTTTGATGATTAGTCACGTTGAGTGTCTTTTCATATATTTATTGGCCATTTATATATCATCTTTAGAAAAAAATCGCTATTCAAGTCTTTTGCCTATTTTTTAAATCATTGATTTTTGTTGTTGTTGTTCTTTATATATTCTGGACATTAACCTCTTATCAGACATTTGAATTGCAAACATTTCCCCTTTCTCTATCAACTGCACCATTACTGGTAAGGCAATAGAACTGCCCAAACTTTTTAAACAAGAATGGTTAAATTGAGTTGTCAAATGCAAAACAAAATATTTCTTAACAAAAGGAATTGTTACTATAAAGATTTGGGGAGAATAAACTTCAGTATAAGATGAACTGGTTGCCAGACCAGGCCCCCAACTGCGCAACTAAGGTGGTGCAGTAGATAGAGCTTTGACCAGGAATGCTGAGGACCTAGGTTAGAAACACCAAGGTCAGCACCTTGAGTACAAGCTCATCCAGCTTGAGCGCAGGGTCGCCAGCTTGAGCGTGGGATCATAGACATGACTCCATTATTGCTGACTTGAGCCCAAGTTGCTGGATTGAGCAAGGAGTCACTGGCTCGGCTGGAGTCCCCCAGTCAAGGCACCTATGAGAGGCAACCAATGAACAACTAAAATGATGCAACTACGAATGGATGCTTCTCATTACTCTCCCTTCCAGTTTCTGTCTGTCTTTGTCTCTCCCTTACTTGCTTAAAAATAAAAAATTGAACCTGAGGAAAATAGAGCTATAGGTTAAGGAATTAAAGCAGGAACAGAAATAAAGATAAGGTAAGGATAAATTCAAAACTTGCAAAAGGTCTGTATAATTAAAAATTCAGAAAAATTTAAAAAGCAGTTTATAACTAGACATTTAATTTGGGAAGAATGTAATTAGTAAGAAAAGAATTTAATGTCTTAACGTTGAAGTCAAGACATTTAAAAACTAGCAACACCTCAAGCACATATAACACTGCAATGGGGTATGAAGAGTAGTGTTTACTCCATAAATTATGTTCTTCTCTCTAAATCAATATAAAACTGTATTCAACACTTTGATCTCCTAACAGGACTCCCATACAACCTCTGAACAGATTCTCCCTTAGAAAAGGAAGTTGAAATAAAAAAAGGGGGAGTAGAAATATAGAAATGGATATAATTAATTCTATCAACAATCCCTAAAAAGGGAATACTATCTAAAAAACATATTATTAAATGAGATTTAAAAAATTTAATATGCTTGGCTTAGTACAACATACACAAAAGATTATTTCAACATAAAATCAATATGTTATTAATTTTACATACTTTTTTTGTTGTTCTAAATAAAACCGGTGCATTTTGTACCAGGCTATATTTTGCATTTAAAGTACGTTTCAATTTGGTTGTTTTTGTAGTAAAAAGCGGATAACATTAAATTTAACATCTCAACCATTTTTAAGTATGAAGTTCAGTTAAGTATATTTGTTCTGTAACTTCCCTAGAAACTTTTGTCCTTTTTTTTTCATGTTTATTTATTGATTTTAGTGAGAGAAGAAAGAAGAGAGAGATAGGAACATTGATCTGTTCCCGTATGTGCCCTGACCCTGTCTATGCTTCAGGATGACACTCTTACCAACCGAGATATCTGGCCAGGGTGAGATCTCTCGACATTTTCATCCTGAAAAATCTGGCCTGACCAGGTGATGACACAGTGGACAGAGTGTCGGACTGCGATGCGGAGGACCCGGGTTCGAAACCCAGAGGTCGCCCGCTTGAGCACAGGCTCATTCAGCTTGAGCATGGGCTCACCAGCTTGAGTGCAGGGTCGCTGGCTTGAGCATGGGATCATAGACGTGACCCCATGGTCGCTAGCTTGAGCCCAAGGTTACTGACTCGAGCAAGGGGTCACTCAGTCTGCTATAGCCCCCCAGTCAAGGCACATATAAAAAAGCAATCAATGAACAACTAAGATGCCACAATGAAGAACTGATAATTCTTATCTCTCTCCCTTCGTGTCTGTCTGTCCCTCTCTGTCTCTGTCACAAAAAAAAAAAAAGTCTGAAACTTTATAACCATAAATACAAATTCCCTATCCTCCCTCCCCCTAGCTCTTGGCAACCATCATTCTACTTTCTTCTACTTTCTGTTTCTGTAATTCTGACTATGTGAGATACTTCATATGAGTGGAATCACACACAATTTGTCCTTTCTGATGTCTTATTTTGCTTAGCATAATGTCCTTCAGGTTCACCCATGCTATAGCAAGTCACAGGATTTCCTTCTCCATTCAAGCTTCAAAATATTCATTGTATGTAAGTATTACATTTTCTTTATCTATTCACCTGTCGACATCTGAGTTGCTTCCACCTCTTGACTACTGTGAATAATGCTACAATAAATATAGGTGTGCAAATAACTCTTTGAAATCCTACTTTGAAAGATTTGTTTTTAATAACAACTTTTTGAAATATTAACCAAAAGAAGAAAATTCAGTCAATAAAACTCTACTAGAAAATCGAAATCATCTTAGTAGGTTAAATACAAATATCTTTTGAGAATATGACTAAATTTCAGCATAAAGATTTAAGCTTAGACTTGTCTGTAAATTATACTTAGAAAAAGGGAGATGAGCCTGACCAGTTGTTGGTTGTGGATAAAGCATCAACCTGGGACACTGAGGACCCAGGTTTGAAATCCAAAGGTCAATGGCTTGAGCAGGGGGTAACTGACTCAGTTGGAGCCTCTCCCCATCCCCCCAGTCAAGGCATGTATGAGAAAAGCAATCAATGAACAACTAAGGTGCCACAACTACAAGTTGATGCTTCTCATCTCTTTCCCTTTCTGTCTGTCTGTCCCTGTCTGTCCCTCCCTCTCCCTCTTTCTTTCTCACTAAAAAAAAAAGGGAGATAGATAAAAAAGAGGCCAAACTCACTAATACACCAAAACTGGTATTTAACTCCAAGATAATTTATAACAAATGATCTGCCCACAAACATCCAGACTATTGTTTATACTATAAAATAAAACCAAATTAAAAGCCTGCCTGGGTATAAACATTTTATCTGAAATGAGCTTTTAATAAGTATGGTCAAACACAATCTATGGGCAAGTATCTGCTCATGCTCCTTTTGAAAAGTTGTAATATTTTTATATTTACCCCTGTGTTAAACACATTAATATTGTCTGTGATTAATACTGGGTGGGGTGTTTATTTTTTTAAAGATTTTATTTACTGATTTTCTGAGAGAGGAGAGAAAGAGAGAGAGAAAAGAGAGAGATAGAAAGGGCCCAGGGAAAAGCAGGAAGCTTCAAGTTGTAGTAACTGCTTATCTCATATGTGCCTTGACCAGGCAAGCCTCGGGTTTCACACCTGCAACCTCAGCATTCCAGGTGAATGCTTTATCCACTGTGCCACCACAGGTCAGGCAATACTGTGTGAGTTTAATATAATAATTATATGGCAATAAACTTAGCTTGTCTGATTGGCTACAGTAGCTGGTAAACTGAATATCCTCAGAAAAATGATTATATTAGATATATTATTGTAAATAAGCCTCATTAAAAAGAACAATCAATAAAATGTTTAAAGTTACACACTCTATTAAATCTTATTCATATATACACCAGAATTCAGCACAACTGATCTAAATATTGTTTAGCATGGACATTTTTCAATATCAAGACTGAGTTATTTTTCAAGAAAGCTTTCTATATGCATAGCTACCTTAATCCACCTATTAATAGAACTTAGTTTCACTAAAATAAACATCATGGAAGGAAAATATTTTTTTCAAGACTTCTAGAATCTATGGTAAAAATGTTAAATGAAAAACAGAGAGAAAAAAAAAAACACAGAGAAAGTGGCACAGGTCAGCCAACAAAAATAACTTTAGACTTAATCCTTACAAGAATTTGCTCTGTGACCTTGAGAAAAATATATCACCCTAGTGCTCCATCTGCTTCTATAATTGAAACAGGCCATTCATACAAGCTAACACCAATGAATGAGATCTATTCTGCAAACTAATTAAAAATATATATAAGTTAGATCTCTGACTCACACTATATACAAGAAAAGAGTACCAGTTAAACTAAAGGTCTAAATGTTAAAAATAAAGCAGAAAGCCTGACCAGGCCGTGGCGCAGTGGATAGAGCGTTGATTGAGATGCGGAAAACCCAGGTTCGAGACCCTGAGCTTGTCAGCTTGAGCGTGAGCTCATCTGGTTTGAGCAAAAGCTCACCAACTTGGACTCAAGGTCGCTGGCTCCAGCAAGCGATTGCTCGGTCTGCTGAAGGCCCGCAGTCAAGGCACATATGAGAAAGCAATCAATGAACAACTAGGGTGTCACAAAGGAAAAACTGATGATTGATGCTTCTCATCTCTCTCCCTTCCTGTCTGTCTGTCCCTATCTATTCCTCTCTCTGACTCTCTCTCTGTCCCTGTAAAAAATAAATAAATAAAGCAGAAAAAACTAAGCATATTTTATCATGTTAGAGTAGGGAAACCTTTTCTAAGCAAGCACAAAACATAGAAGCCATAAAGGTTAATTTTACTATATCAAAATTTAAAAGGTGTATTAATTAGTATGAAAGATATCCCAATGTTTAAAGATAAGGACTTGGAGAAAATATTTAAAACATCTCAACAGACAAAAGTTATTATCTATACTTTATGAAGGGCTCCTACAAAACTATTAAAATAAACAATCCAATAGAAATATGGGAATAATATATAAATAAGCAACACACAAAAATTAACTGTCAATTAACAAAAGATATTGTATTTTATTAGTAAGCAAAAAAATGCAAAGCAAAACAATATTAGAGTGGCAAAAACTTAAATATAAATAATTTTATTGTTATCAAAGGTGTGGAGAAATGGGCACTCACATAAGCTGCTGGTATAGCTTTTTTGATAGGTAATTTGATAACAGCTACCTCCATGTAAAAAACATGCCCATGAACCAAACAGCTACAGCTCTAAAAAAATCTATTGTACAAAAATATATGTGTAGCCTGACCAGGCGGTGGCGCAGTGGATAGAGCGTCGGATTGGGATGCGGAAAACCCAGGTTCGAGACCCCGAGCTCGCCAGCTTGAGCGTGGGTCCATGTGGCTTGAGCAAAAGCTCGCCAGCTTGGACCCAAGGTTACTGGCTCCAGCAAGGGGTGGCTCGGTCTGCTGAAGGCCTGCGGTCAAGGTACATGTGAGAAAGCAATCAATGAACAACTAAGGTGTTGCAACGGCAATGAAAAACTAATGATTGGTGCTTCTCACCTCTCTCTGTTTCTGTCTGTCTGTCCTTATCTATCCCTCTCTCTGACTCTCCCTCTGTCCCTGTAAAAAAAAAATATGTGTGTGTGTGTGTAAAAAGATATAAGAATAAGGATATTCAATAAAATAGTATTTGTAATCAAAGAAATGAAGGCCACCAAAATATCTATTAAAGAAGAATGAGTACAGTATATTGATTCAACAGAATGTTTTGCAGATGTTTAAAATAATGACATAGACTGTGAAAGATATCAAATTTAAAAAGCACATTTCAGAAGTATTACATCAGAAAAAATAATCTAGTTGTTTCAAACATACAGAAAATATTTAGGAAAATTAGGAGGAAAAGTAGCATAAAATAAGAATCTCACTTTTATTTCTAAATCCACATTTACTGTTTAACTCTTTTATGACAATCATGTATTACTTTTTTTTTTTTTAAATACTTTATTTATTGATTTTACAGAGACAGGAGAGAAAGGGGAGCATGGAATGGGAAGTATCAACTCATAGTTGCTTCATGTTAGTTGTTCATTACTTGCTTGTTGTATGTGCCTTGACCCAGGGCTTCGAACCGGCAACCTTGGCATTCCAGGACAAAGGTTTATCCACTGCACCACCACAGGCCAGGCATCATGTATTACTTTTATAATTAAAAAAATAAAAGAATGAATGGGAATTTCCATTACCTGTATCCCCCATGTATAAGACGCACCTTAAATTTGAGACCCAAAATTTGAAAAAAAATGAATTACATCAAGTTATTGAACTAAAGTTTTATGCATCATAAAATTCATACAACTCTTAATCACTGTCTCAAAATTCCCATCCATTAGCTTGTCCTCATCTGTGTCTGATGTTGAATCACTATCTTCATATAGTGCCTCGTCCTCAGTTCTATCTATGTAAGGTGACCAATCATCCTCCTTTAGGAAGGACAGTCCTTTTTTATTATTATTATTCATTTTAGAGAAAGGATGGGGGAGAGAGGGAAGCATCAACTCATAACTGCTTCCTGTATGTGCTTTGACCCGGCAAGCCCGGTGTTTCGAACCAGTGACCTCAGCATTCCAGGCTGAGGCTTTATCCACTGCGCCACCACAGGCCAGGCAAGGACAGTCCTCCTTTTGTAAGTTCCATCCTCCATTGAAAAGTGTTCTCCTACATGTCCTACTTTTTGATACTGGAAGACTAATCTATAAATGTCCGTATTCAATCGATGCAGAGTTGATCCACTGCGTGTGATATGATGTATTTGTATCTAAATGAGTACTTTTTTCTTACAATTATTACTAAAAATTAATAGGCATGTAAGCATAATTACAATATAAAATATTCCAAATGTTTTCATTATGCATTTATCATATTATAGTGCTGTGATGGCGAACCTATGACACACATGTCAGAACTGACACACATAGCCATTTTTGACGACAGCATTTGGGCGCATACCAGAGAAGTATGGGGCCACATGCCAAGAAGGACGTTTCATCCTCGGCTACTGCACGGCCAGGTGCAGTAGCAGAGGATAAAACATTTGCTGTAGTGTAGACACTCTGTGCCAAAGGTCTGTAGGCCAAAGCAACAGAACTCCGGCACAGAGCATCTAGTTCTGGAACTTCCGGTTAGGCCGTTTTTCTCAAAGTGACACACCACCTGAGTTATGCTCAGTTTTTTGGCGAATATTGCCACACCAAGCTCAAATGATTGCCCATCACTGTTATAATAATGTATTATTGTTGCAATGAATAAAATGTTTCTTTTATTTACGATATTGTTTTCTTCAATTTATTTTTGTCCTCCTTTTCATTGTAAAAAAAATTGGTCACCTTAATCTATGGCATGTGAAATGTGACACTTCTTAAGTGACTTGACAATGATCTCAATCTTGATAGTATCCCAGGGTCTTTGCACCCAAGTACAAACTTTTCCTATAGTTGGTTTCTTCACTCTTCCTGCTAGTGTCAAATTGTCCCCAGAAGACTTCATCCATTGGTTCCATTCATCTCTCATGGCAGCTTTGAAGGGTTTTTAATGCTGACATAAAGTGGTTGGGGCTGGGATGTCAAGCCTCCAGGTATGACCGCAAGTTTTGTTTTTTGCCCTGCAGCAATCTTCTGTGTTTTTTGTTACATGTGCTCTGAACTGATCAAGCACAAATAGGGCAGGTTTGCGTAAGAGCCTGCCTGGTCTCCTTCTTCAAACTTTCTCAAACCAGATCTTCATCCCACCCTGATCCATCCAACCCTTGTCATGAATGTGAACAATCACTCCTTGAGGAATGTCTTCTTTTGGCATTGTTTTGCACTTGAAAATCAGCATAGGAGGCAGCTTGGTTCCGTCAGCACAAGCTAGAACTATATAAAGGCTCTTTTCATGTCCACTTGTCTTTACAGTTACAGCTTTTACCCCCTTCTTATCAACAGTTCTGATACATGGGACATCAAATTGAATGGGGACTTCGTCCCTATTTGCAATCTGTCCCAACTCAAACTGATGTGTCTTCTGACATTGAATGACAAAATAATGAAATTCAAGGACCTTCTGCTCATAGCTTTCAGGCATCTTTTGGGCAAGTCTGGTGCATATATGCATGCTTAGTCCATTCCGTTTCATGAACCTGAAGTACCAACTGTGTCCTTCTTTGAAATTAGTAACTTCTTTTTGTTTCTGTCTTTTTTAACAGAGACAGAGAGTCAGAGAGAGGGATAGATAGAGACAGAGAGATAGGAACAGAGAGAGATGAGAAGCATCAATCATCAATTTTTCATGGTGACACTTTAGTTGTTCATTGATTGCTTTCTCACATGTGCCTTGAGCGCAGGCCTTCAGCAGACCAAGTGACCCCTTGCTCAAGCCAGCGACCTTGGGTCCAAGCTGGCAAGCCTTGCTCAAGCTAGATGAGCCCGCGCTCAAGCTGGAGACCTCAGAGTTTCAAACCTGGGTCCTCCGCATCCCAATTCGACGCTCTATCCACTGCACCATCGCCTGGTCAGGCTCAGTAACTTCTTTTTCATCAGTAATTCTTCTTGCCTCATGCTGAACCATCTTTGTGGATACAAGAATTCCAACTGCCCTTTGCTTTTCAATATATATCGCCATTTTCCTGACTTGCTTCTTGTGGCCTTCGTCTGCCGTGGAGTTTTCACTAGGATTTCTCCTTCCTGTAGCCAGTCTCAGATTGATTTCACAGTTGGAGGAGGACCAAACTTAAGTTCAGCAGCACGATTTCCATTCACTTTTGCAAATTGGATGACTTTTAACTTGAATTCAGCACTGTACGAAAATCTTTTCTGAGCCATTTCTGAACAGAATGTGGCAAAACATAACCTACCGTAATACTCCGGGTACAAGTGCGAAACAATGAGCACAAAGACAACAAGCACGAAAAAGAGGGAAATGCAAGTAAAAAAACTACAACCACTGTATAAGACACACCCAGTTTTTAGACCCCAAAGTTTTTGGAAATGGGTGCAACTTATACATGGGGAATATGTTAAGTCATTCAGGAATGTGTCACTTTCAGGGTCTACAATGTAGATTCTCCAATTCAGGATTCAATCATCCTTTGCTGACTATACTTCTAAGATACAAAAAAAAAAAAATTATTTCTGTGGCCTCAAAGAGAATGCAGCCCCTCTGCTCCCCACTCCCACAGAAGAGGTAGATGGGTCTACGAGAAAAATGCCAAGTGAGGAGATTCAGTTCTGCTTTATCATTTCAATGTATGATAGCAGACCAAGCCCAGAAAAACAAAAATAAAAACAAAACAGGATTCGTCTATGAAAAGGCAGTATGAGGCTTGTGAATACAAAACAGGGAGAAAGGCAAGGAAACAACACAGGACGTCTCAGGTCCCCGGGGGCTGTTTGAAGCTCTTTAAAAGAAGTGCAGTTAGTATAACATAAAACTTGTGGGAGAATCTGCCCCAGCAATGTTTCCTGAATACCTACAGAAGCTAATTCAGAGAGGGGTTACTGGAGCAGGTTTCTAAAGATAAAGACTGGTTTGTTTGAGAAATGGATACCCTTCAGAGAACAGAACTTTCATCTGTGTTTTTAAAATAGAATTAATGCCATTTTCATTGTTTCTCCCAACTCTCTCATCCATAAGACTTTGATCTTGACAACTGTATTTTGCTAACCACAGATCGTTTTAGGAACATAGCGCCCAAGGTTGGCAAAACATCTGGCTTTAAGAGATATTGTAAAATACTTTAAAGTAAAAAAGATCCGGGTTCAAACCCTAACTTCCATTTCTAGCCTCATTGTCAAGGGCAAGTTAACTATCCTGATCTCTGAATCAAATGGAGACAATGTAATGAGCAAAGTACTTTGTGCGCAGAAAACCCTTGTCAAATGGGAGCTATGATTTGTATTATAAAGACCTTTGATCAGAGTGTAGCGGTGGGGAAGTGAGCAGAGGGGTAGAAAGAAACACCTAAAGTGTTCCTGCAATTCCACTGGGACTAGATGTTTGGTATCCTAATTTGCTAAAAAAGAATTGATTCCATCAGCCCATGCAGAATATAAGTATACAGCCAAGTTAGGATTTATATTGTAAGCTATTTTTAAAACTGCCTGGTTAGCAAATTAAAATTAAAAAAAGAACAGCTGTGAAAATATCCTGGTTTCCATTAACAACAAATGGGAGATGAACAATCTCCTTTAATGAACCTGGCCATGTGGCAGCAAAGCTATTCTGCATAATTTATTCCTAAGGGTTTCAAAGACATAATTTTCATAAGACAGACCAAAACCAAACTACCTTCCAGGAAATAAAAAAGGTGAGAGAAAAGAGTTTCTTTCAACAGAATTTTGATAAATTCCATGATTCACTGAACCATTCAATTAGGAGACCACTGTCTGAACAAAAAAATAGTAGTTATGCCAGTCATTTAAGCCAGTCTTAACTATTTTTTCTTTTTTTTTTTCAGGGACAGAGAGAGAGTAAGAGAGAGGGATAGACAGACAGAAATGGAGAGAGATGAGAAGCATCAATCATTAGTTTTTCGTTGTCATTGCAATACCTTAGTTGTTCATTGATTGCTTTCTCACATGTACCTTGACCGCGGGCCTTCAGCAGACCGAGCCACCCCTTGCTGGAGCCAGTGACCTTGGGTCCAAGCTGGCGAGCTTTTGCTCAAGCCACATGGACCCACGCTCAAGCTGGCGAGCTCGGGGTCTCGAACCTGGGTTTTCCGCATCCCAGTCCGACGCTCTATCCACTGCGCCACCGCCTGGTCAGGCTTAACTATTTTTTCTTTAAAAGGACATATGAAATACCAGTATGTTCTGCAACACAATTTTTCAAGTTCTGTGACAGCGGGCAAAAGAAAATAATCTACTCACTGCCACCAAAGCTACCCAGAGGACTTCCAATTTCAGATTTAAAACTTAATCACTTTTTAAGTCAGGAAAGGATAGACCCTGAATCATTTAGAATGTTGGCTAAGTTACATTATTTATAATTCCTATTCCTTTAGGGAAACAATTTGTGATTAAAACAAAGATCAGAAGTATAAATAACTCAATGGAATAGAATTTCAGGAAGTACTATTCAAATAAATTCACACTTGGAATGCAGGAAAACAGTCTATTAATTTTGTCACTTCATAAAGATATTTGCTAAGAAAAGGATATACAATTTTATGCATAAATTTGTAAATCAACCAGACTGAATTAATTCCATTTGGAATATCCTGAACCTTAAAGCCTTTGTTAGAGTGCAACATAAATTTTGATTAGTCAAGTATGAAAAATTACAAAGCCAACTTTCTTGTCCCTCCAGTTAGTCTGTCTATAAATAGAAGCAATACATTAACAGCCACCAAAGCAACTGGTTCCACAATGTGCCCAACATATACATCACTGCAAACATGCTCTCAGCATGTTTAACCAAAGTGCTTTTGAAGATATGTAATAGGACCCTTTTTAAATAAAGTGTGACTCACTGTTTGCTTTCTTCACCAGGAGGCGGAGTCTTGCCATGCCCTTCCATTACAAAATCCTCCTGTTCCACCTGCAAAGGCAAGCACCACAGGGTCAGCAGCAGCCAGTAACTGCGATGTAACTCACTCCAAAGTGTCTGCGCCTGCCCTTGCACACCACATGGCCATTTCACTACAGTACCTTGTACAGAAGCCTGGCCAATAATTTCACTCTCTAGATTTGCTCAAGGCATCTCTGTTCAGGTGTTTCAATTCACAGAATAAAAAAGGAAGCATGTTGATTTGTAATTCATATTACCATGGAAAAGGATTAGCATCCAGAATATAATAAAAACTTGCTGTAAATCAATATGAAAAAGGCAACCTACCAGAAAATTTTACTAAGTAACTGGGTTGGAACTTCACTAGAGAGGACCCATAAATGGCCCTAAACATGAAAAGGTGTTCAATTTCATGTCAATCGTAAAAATGCAATTTAAAATCACAAAGAGTTTTTAATATATTTAGTTTACAACTACCAAGTTGGTTGAAATTAAAAAGTTGGGCAATACCAAGTATAGATAAAGAAAGGTTCAGAGCAATAGCAACTTTCATCCACTCCCGGTGAGAGGAACAATCGCTACAGCCACTTTTACAAAGTTTGCCATCACGTCAATGTGTTTATTGTAGAAACTAGTAGTTGCAGTTCTAGGTACATACCCTACAGAAACTTTTGCACGTATACAAAAATATTTTTAGTAACATTACTTTTAACAGAAAAAAAAATACAGTGACAAACATTCTAAATGATTCAGGGTCTATCCTTTCCTGACTTAGTAAAACAGGCCCTTGGTGTTTGCAAACAACAGAATTATCCTGCATGAAAATGAATGAATCACAGCAATACATCTCAACATAGATGAGTTAAAAAAGCACAATACTGGGTGAAAGAAGCAAGTCAAGAAAGAACAGGTTTACAGTATAATTCCATTAATATACAGTTTAAATACATGTATTTTTAAACCATACATATATGTTCATATAGACATCAATGTCTACATATAGTTTAAAACTATAAAGAAAAGGGAATGACTAGAGTATTACAAAAATTTAGGCTAGTGAATGTCTGAGGGAGGGAAGGAGGGACTGAGGGGATTCGATGGAAGGGGCATGGGACAGGTTCTAGGTATGATTATGGTCTATTTCTTGGACTATGTAGTAGGTATGTAGGTGTCTGGGGGATTTTTTGTTTATTTTTGTTTGTAGCAAGAGAAAGACAGACAGACAGGAAGAGAGAGGGAGATGAGAAGCATCAAGTAATTGCTGCAGCACTTTTTAGTTGTCATTGATTGCTTCTCATACATTCGCTGACCTGGGGGCTCCAGCTGAGCCAGTGACCCCTTGCTCAAGCCAGCGACCTTGGGCTCAAACCAACGACCATGGGATCATGTTAATGACCCCACACTCAAGTCAGTGACCCTGCACTCAAGCCGGCAACCCCATGCTCAAGCTGGTGAGCCAATGCTCAACCCAGATGATCCCATGCTCAAGCTGGCAACCTTGGAGTTTTGAAGCTGAAAACTCAGCATCCCAGGTCAATGCTCTATCCACTATGCCACTATCAGTCAATCTGGGTATTTGTTTTGTAATTATCCTTTTAACTATGTTTTTATTTTTTCTTTTATATGTATGGATTATTTCTCAAGACAAATTTTCAAAGAAAAAAATATTTTACTCTTCCAGATGGTTTTGATCAATAAAGGAAGATCAGTGACAGAGACAGAGATACCTCCACAAATAGGAATAATTTATCAGTTCTACAAAAACTCCCCCAAAAGGTATAATAATAATTTTAAAAATCCAACAGATATAATCAGGTGATAGATACTATTTCCAATTTAGAAAAATACAGTCCATTTATTTTATTAATTTTTTTAAAAAATGTATCTATTTTACTGATTTTAGAGGGAGGGGAAGGAAGAGAGAGAGAGACAGGAACATCAATCCATTCCTATATGTGCCCTGACTGAAAATTAAACCGGAAACCTCTGTGCTTCAGTACAATGCTCTAACCAATTTTAATTTATTGGTTGAGTTTAGAGAAAGGAAGCGGGGAGAGAGAAAGAAATGTCAATTTATTGTTCCACTTATTTATGCATTCACTGGTTGATTCTTGTATGTGCTCTGACTGGGGATTGAACCCACAACCTTGATGTATTGTGATGACATTCTAACCCACTGAACTACCCAGCTAGGGCCCACTCCATTTCTTATAGGACCAAATAACCTGGAAGACAAACAACAGTAACATAAATACACAGCAATAAACCCGCAACAAAACAAAAGACTTTACAGGTCTGCCACCCTCTCCTCAGTCTTAACTTCTCAGAAATACTGGAGAAGATGGGACAGTATTAAGAGGCTGTTTCAAAAAGACAAAACTGAAGGACTTACTTTATTTCGATTAAAAAGAAAAACTGAAGGAAGTGTAAGCAAGAACAAAAGACACACACTGCATAATGTAACATTCAAACCATGTTTCAACATTGTTGTTGCTTTGCAGTTTTATGACTTTATTCAACAATTAGCAGTTAGTTCTTGTCCACATTAACTGTTTGTAGATTTTTGAAAGTGCTAACAGGTATGTAGGTGACCAACATATAGAGCTTGTTTGGTCAGTCTTAATCCTCATTACATTTTCTACAGCTGCACCCAGATACGGTATTCCTTTGGCCCAGACAGCTTTGCTGAGGCTGATGTCAATGAGAACATCTGCAGTTCCCCTCTCCTTCACGGCAAATTTTCAGATCTTTTGAATGTCTGTCAGGCACGCTTCTTGAAACCCACTCTATCTATGGATGTGCTTTGTGAATGCTGATGGTGTATTCTCTGGTCACTACTTTTTGATGGTAGAACAGCCCTTCTCACCACCCTTATGTGGGGGAGCCAACGTGCTGGGCCCAAGTTGAAAAGCCAGATTTCAACTTTTGTTCTTTTCTTAGGGACTTCTGATTCTGCAGCCTAAGGGGCTTTGCCAAGGAGAGGGAGGATTCTCCTATCCTATGTTTACACTGTGACCTAAAACCTCTAGAGTGAAAACTAGGGTTACAATGTTGCAAGGGAATTTAATGAAGTACTAAAGATGATCTTGATCCAGATTGTGGTTATAAGAATGTAAATATTCATGGGCCTGACCAGGCAGTGGCGCAGTGGATGGAGCCTTGGACTGGGATGCAGAAGACCCAGGTTCGAGACCCCGAGCTCACCATCTGGCTTGAGCAAAAAGCTCACCAGCTTGGACCCATGGTCGCTGGCTCCAGCAAGGGGTTGCTGGGTCTGCTGAAGGCCCACGGTCAAGGCACATGTGAGAAAGCAATCAATGAACAACTAAGGTGTTGCGACGGCAGTGAAGGACTGATGACTGATGCTTCTCACCTCTCTCCATTCCTGTCTGTCTGTCCCTATCTATCTCTCTCTCATAAATAAATAATGTTTAAAAAAAAAAAAAAAGAATGTAAATATTCGTGGAAAATAATCCCTGAGCTGTGCATTTTATATATTAAATTGTACAAATGTTATACTTTAATTATAAAAAGTGACAAATTGTTTAAATTTATTAAGTTATTTGAAGTCTCAAGCCGAAATAAATATTTTCCCATTTATACTACATTATAAAATTTTATCTTTTCTTTTAATTTTTTAAAATATTTTATTTATTGATTTTATTTTATTTTACAGGGATAGTGAGAGTCAGAGAGAGGGATAGATAGAGACAGACAGGAACGGAGAGAGATGAGAAGCATCAATCATCAGTTTTTCGTTGCCGTTAAGACACCTTAGTTGTTCATTGATTGCCCTCTCACATGTGCCTTGATTGCAGGCCTTCAGCAGACCGAGCAACCCCTTGCTGGAGTCAGTGATCCTGGGTCCAAGCTGGTGAGCTTTTGCTCAAGCCAGATGGGCCTGCGCTCAAGCTGGCGACCTCGGGGTCTTGAATCTGGGTCCTCCACATCCCAGTCCGACACTCTATCCACTGCGCCACTGCCTGGTCAGGCTTATTTATTGATTTTAGAGAGAGGAGAAAGAGAAAGGATGGACATGAACAGAAAGCAACACCTTGCTTCTTGTATGTGCCTTGACCACGCAAGCCCAGAGTCTTGAACCAGCAACCTCAGCATTTTAGCTCCACGCTTTATCCACTGCACCACCACAGGTCAGGCTATAGAATTTTCTTGATCCTTCATTGTTAACAATCTTCTCCAATTAAATAGCTTTTTTCTTTTCTTTTTATTCAGTGAGAGGAGGGAAGGCAGAGACAGACTCCAGCATGCATGTACATGTGCCCCAAAAGGGATATAACAGGCAAGACCACTAGGGGGCAATGCTCTGCCCATTTGGGGCCTTGCTCTGTTGCTCAGCAACCAAACTCTTCTTAGTACCTGAGGCAGAGGCCATGGAGCCATCCTCACTGCCTAGGGCCAACTCTCTACAATTGAGCCAAGGCTGCAGGAAAGGGAGGGGGGAGAGAGAGTAAGAGAGAAGTGAGAAGGGGAGGGGTGGAAAAGCAAATGGGTACCTATGTGCCCTGACAGGGAATCGAACCCAGGACATCCACATGCTGGCCCGATGCTCTCCCACTGAGCCAACTGCCAGGGTCCAATTAAAGAGCTTTAAACTGTGGACCTTAGCTTCTGCTTATTAGTTTAAAAAAACAAACACAAACAGAAAAAGGCTTATCTATAATCAATTTCTAATTAGCACAATAATGATAAGAAGTAATCAAAATGCCCACAGCTTCAACAACCTCAACTTTGGTTTCAGAATTTTTAACTGTAATCTTCTGCATACAAGTTTTCTCTACTTGGACAGCCCAATAGGGCCATAATAAAATATCATCTTGCCTCAAATTTCCTCCCTTTTTTATATCCTCTATCTCTGTGAATGGTAGGTACCAGCATTCACTAAGATTTCCAACAGGAAAACTATATCGTTTCTCCACCTTCCTCCTTTAACCCCACACATTTTATTAATCACCACATACCATGTACTTCCTCAATAGCTCTCATATCCATCACCCATTCTAATCCCTTTTAGCTGCCATAGGTAAAGCCAGCTTCTCTAAATCTACCTACTATAAAAGCTTTCACACTGGTCTTTGTGTTTCTGGGTCTCATCTTGTTTCAATCCATCTTCTAAACCACTTCCATGAAGTAGATTTAGTAAATTGCAAATCTGATTACATCATTCTCCTTGAAATTCTTCAATGGCACTCTAACACCTATTCTGAGGCATAGTTCATTTGCCTAAGTGATCTTTATTTATCTGCCCTGTCTCACTCACCTACGAAGCACACATCAATTCTTCTTCTCTGCTTCAAGTTACCTCTTGCCTAGAAGCCCTGGTCTTCCACAGCTCATAAAACTTCAAATTTCTACTCATTCCTTTAAGTGCTAATTAAAATAATTTTTCCCAGAAGACATTAATGCCTTCACCAGGGTTCATACATTTTCTTGCTTTCCATCATCTCGGAAGACAAGAAAAACAGTCCAGAAAAATCACTGCTCCTTATATCCACTTCCTGTTATATCCATTTCCATTTTAGTCTCCATTATGTCCATTTCCTTATATCCATTTCCATTCTCTTTGCATCTTTATTTTTTTCTTACAAATTTTTTGAACACTTTTGTACTTAATTTGATGACATCTTCCCCCTTGACCTCATCTTCAGAAGTTTCATTATTTTCATTCATAAAACATACCGCCTGACCCGGCAGTGGAGCAGTGGATAGAGTGTCGGACTGGGACCTGGAAGACCCAGGTTCGAGACCCCGAGGTCGCCAGCTTGAGCGCGGGCCCATCTGGCTTGAGCAAGGGCTCGCCAGCTTGAACCTTCCAGCAAGGGGTTGCTCGGTCTGCAGAAGGCCCGCGGTCAAGGCACATGTGAGAGAGCAATCAATGAACAACTATGGTGTCTCAACGGCAACGAAAAACTGATGACTGATACTTCTCATGTCTCTCCGTTCCTGTCTGTCTGTTCCTATCTATCCCTCTCTCTATAAAAAGAAAAGAAAAAAAAACAACAACAACTTATTCCATATCCTCACCTATCTTCTACTGCTAACCATTCATTCAACAAATATTTGAGTACATGTTACATGCTATTTGCTGTGCAAAGATAACAGTGAAGAAGACAGTTTTTGCCATCAAAAAACTTAGACCAGTGGGAAAGACAGACAAAACTAGTCAATTACAATACAGAGTAAGAAAGCAATGAAACAACAGGAAGCACACTTAACTCAGTCTCTAAAGGAATCAGATATTCAGGTGACCATCTTCTTTCTGCTTCAGCTAGGAAGTGGGGAGGAACCAGGGTTGAGCCTCACCACCAATCTGTACTGCTACACACTCAGAATCATGAATTCTGAAATCTGTCTCAGTCCACAAGCGCCTCTCCCATTCCCTCCTTTCATTTGAACCTGTAGGGAGTCCACACAGAAACTTCTAATCTGCTGTTCTTTTTCCTCAGACTCCATTCAGAGCCTCACTTGACAGGCACAGTAAAATAAAATTTTCTTTCTTGTACAATTTTTCATTTCCCCTGGAACTAACAATTACTAGTTCCTCTTCTTTTGCTTTCTTTCAATTTTTTTGGCTTAGTATTTCTTATGTATTTTTCACTAATTCATCCTCAAACTCTCCAACAGAGCTATAAGTCTCTTCTAAAGCAGTTCAAACACTTTAGGTAATCTATAAATTTCATTCTGGGCATGGAGACAGTCCTCAGGGGTTTTCCCCTTGTTCCAGTCTAGACTGTTTTGCTCTCTAGGCTGCTACGTAGCTGACATCTTGCCAGGGATGTCTCTTCCTGTTCTTCTCTGGAATTCCTGCCCTTTCTTCCATGCCAGAGCATATTTCCCAGACCGTTGTCTTTCTCTTTTATGGTAAGCCCCTGCTTAGGTGGAGCATATTCCAGTGATTTCCTAATAAAAGGTATACAGAAAGTGAATTTTTGAGATCTTACATGACTAGAATGTCCTCATTTTAGCCATACATATAATTGAAAGAACTTTTCAACCAACTTACTTAATTGAAGATAGACATTCAAGTTAGTAAACATTTTAAATATTTTCCCTCCAAAATTTTCAAGGCCATGCTCCACTGTCTTCTAGCTCACAGAGTTGATATATAGAAAATTGATGTATTCTAAACCCTAATGCTTTGGATATGGCCTGTTCCCTCTCTAGAAACTATCAGGATCCTTTATTTCTCCTCAGTTTTCTAAAAATATGGTTCCTTTTTATTAAGCTGGTATTGGGTAGATATTTAAAATCTGGAAATTCAAGTTCTTCAGGTTTGGGATATTTTCTCTGCTTATTGACAATTTTATCCCCTCCAATTTCTTTACTCACCTTCAGGAATTCCTGTTATTCAATGTTATGTCTATGGAACAGATCCATTAATTTTCTTCTTTCTCTCACCATTTTTATTACCTTGACTTTTTATTCTTTTTTCTTGAGATTCTCTCAACTTTATCTTCTAATACTTTGAATTAAAAAAAATTCTGCTATTGTAATTTAATTTTAAGAACTCTTCCTTGACCTCTTGATAGTCCTTTTTTACAGTCCTATCCTTGTTCCATAATTATATCTTCTTTTAACTTCGAGAATATTATAGTGTTTTTGTTTTAATTTTCTTCTGCTCCCTCTATTATCTCTGTGTATGGTCAGTAGTCATTGCCATCGTCACAACCAGGCTCACTCAGGTTCTCATTGAATTCAGATAGACGGTAGAGAAACAGCAGAGCCAAAAACTAGTGGGCCATATTTTTATTCTAGCTTCGTACCCTGCAGGCAAGTAAAAAACACACTGGGCAACAAAACCCGCTCATTCAGCGCTCACAAAGCTACTGATACATCCAGGTTTTCCTAGAATCAAAGGCCCCCACCAGCTCAATCACCTCTAGTTGCCCATCTCCTTCTCTCTGCACAAATTGGCTTCTCCCTCAGCACCCACCATCTTGGCTGCTGCTTCTGCAAAAACGTGGCCTCCTTCTCCGGTGCTTGCTCCAGTTCCAGGATCTGCATCTCTTTCTCCTGTGACCATTTTTATTCTTTCTGTTCCTCAGTTTGCAGACCTCAGGCAGCCTCGTCAATAGCACTCTCAGTTTCCTCATACAGAGCTTTAAAAATCAGCCAGCCTATGGTCCCCAAAAGGACAGCCACTGAGAACCATTAACAAGAGCCGGTCCTCTACCCCACCACTCAAAGGCAGTGGCAGCTCCATACCAATCTGATCCTAATCCTGCCGCAAATTATGCCAAATGTCGGCCCAGTAGTCGCCGCCACTGTCACAGCCATGCTCGCACCAGGTTCTCTTTGAATTCTGATACACGGTAGAGAAACAGTGGAGTCGAAAACTGGTTGGCCATATTTTTATTCTAGCCTTGCACCCAGCAGGTGAGTAAAAACACACAGGGAACCAAAACCCATTCACACATTCTCTGTTTCCACAACCAGGAGAATCTTTTCCGAGTTTTCCTAGAATCAAAGGACCCCACCAGCCTCAGTCCTTCAGCACCCTGCCATCTTGGCTGCTTCCTCTGCAAAAATGTGACGTCCTTCCCTTTCCCCTTCTGCTTTTTCTTAAAACTTTTCCGTGCGAAAACCCCTCCTCCAGCACACATTAGCATAACCAAGCCCCTTCCCAAGTAGAAGGGTAATTAGCAGTATCACCTGGGCAGTGGCCAGTTTTAACAAAGTGAGCATAAAAATCCCATTTTACAAATTTATTTACCCAACACTCTGTTTCCTCCAAGTTCTTCTTTTAACCTTTGGTCTGGTCAATATCTTCCATTGACAGGTTTTTATCAACTGCCTTATCATCTTTGGCTATCCATTTATATTTGAGTTAAGCCCTAAAGCATCTGGAAGTGCTTTTTGTAAGTGAAGAGGAAGAAGAGGTTGCATATCCTGTGGTTGTTTTCCTGGATATCAGGAGAAGATTTGGACATTTCATTGGAAAAACTCTCAGATACCCACATCTGTATACCTCCCCCCCTTGAGCTGTTCAACTTCCCAGAGAGGTACCCTTTAATCCTCAGCCACATGGGTATAAACCTATCTTCCAGTATTCTGGGACTGAATTTGAGAAGACAACTGGCACAGTCTCATACCAATATGTAGACTTTGATTTAATTCTTGTTTTCAATTAGGTACCTTGCGTCCATCCTTGGGTTTTCCATGGTGGGAGAAGAACTGCTATCTACCTGTGGATAAGAGGGGACAGAGAGCCGAGGCCTTGCTCCTTGCAAATTCTTCAACCAATCCTGCTGTTGTCAGTGTCACTCCAAAAGCATCATCCAAGCTTCCAAAATTTTGTTGCTTCATCTCCCTCTTCCACTCACTTTTTTCCTGATGGATTTATGTTTGTTGAAATCATTTTGTAAAAATAATTTTAGAGGAGGCCCCACTCAGGTAGTTCAATTGGTTAGATCATCATCCCAATATGCCAAGGCTGCAGGTTCATTTCCCTGTCAGGGCACCTACAAGAATCCACCAATGAATGCATAAATAAATGGAACATCAAGTCCATGTTTCTCTCTCTCTCTCTCCCCCTTCCTCACTCTCTAAAAGCAATCAATAAAAAGCAGTAATTTTAGAGAAGTTTAGAAGGAAGCAGAGATTAATACTGGTAATAACTGAGTTTAATCTATGTCCAGGCCAACTCTTAAAACTTTTTTTCCTTGATTTGTTCCACTCTATCAAAACTGTTCTATATAATAACACTAATAATTTTTTTATTTTATTCTTTAAAAAAATTTTAAAACTTTAAAAGTTATTTAAAATTTTAACAGCATAATAAAGCATAAATGACATACAGTATATTTAATAGCATATCTTTAGAGTATGTAATTTGGTAAATGTTGACATAGGTATACCCTGAAACCATCGCAACAATCAATAAAATGAACACATCCTCCACTTTTAAACCTTTCATCACGCCCCTTCTTAATCCTTCTCTCCTGCTCCCCCCAACCCCCCCCCACAACCATTAATGTGCTATTTACTGTAGATTATTCTGCATTTTCTAAAGTTAATATACATGGAGTCACATAGCATGTATTCTTTTTGTTATCTGGCTCCTTTTACTCAGCACAATTATTTTCAAGTTCATCCATGTGGTTTCATGTATCAATATTTCATTTTTCTTTAACAGCAGATTAGTATTCTATTGTATAGAATATAAAATTTGTCGCCTGACCAGGCAGTGGCGGAGTGGATAGAGCGTTGGACCGGGATGCGGAAGACCCAGTTTCAAGACCCCGAGCTCGCCAGCTTGAGCGCGGGCTCATGTGGCTTGAGCAAAAGCTCATCAGTTTGGACCCAAGGTCGCTGGCTCCAGCAAGGGGTTGCTCAGTCTGCTGAAGGCCCGCGGTCAAGGCACATGTGAGAAAGCAATCAATGAATAACTAAGGTGTTGCGAAGGCAACGAAAAACTAATGATTGACGCTTCTCACCTCCCTCCGTTCCTGTCTGTCTGTCCCTATCTATCCCTCTCTCTGACTCTTTCTCTGTCCCTGTAAGAAAAAAAAAAAAGAATATATAATTTGTTTTCCATTCATCTGCTGATGAACACCTGGATTGTTTTCAGATTTTGGCTACTGCAAATAAAGCTGCTACAAACATTCATTTACAAGTCTTACTTAGTCCCTGGTTCTTGGCATAGAGATCCTAAAACTTTTGGAATTTCCTGAGTGTTTTTGTTATTCACAAGGAGTCCCTTTGGAGCATACTTTTTTCCTTCTGGTTTTAAGATTTTTTTTTCTGTCAGTAGCTTTGAGTAATTTGATTATGAAGTGCTTTGGAATGGTCCTCTTCATTCCCTCCTTCCATCTTTCTGCTTCTAATTTATTTATTTATTTTAGAGAGAGAGGAAGGAAGAGACATGAACATCGAGCTTTCCTGTATGTGCCCTGACTGGGGATCAAACCTGCAACCTTTGTGTATCAGGGGACCCTCTTAACCAACCAAGCTATCTGGTCAGGTCTTCTTCATGTTTCTTGTATATCAGTGTTGGGCAAATGAGTTTGTAAAATTTGTATTTTTTGAGTTTGCTCACTTTTAGTGTTAAAAAATGGCACTGGGCAGCTTCAGGTATGTGATCTGTAAAACTGCAAATTACCTTCCTGCTTTGGAAGGGCCACTGTCTTGCTAATGTTTGCTAGAGGAGAGATTTTTGAGCCAGAAAGTTTTGAAAAGAGGCAAAGAGAGATAGGCCATGTTGGCAGGGAAAGAGCGAGAAGGTATGCAGATGGGGAACCAGAGGTAAGGGGCTTTTACAAGCTCTGTTGAGACTGGTGGGGCCTTTGATTCTAGGAGAAACCAGAGAAGATTCTCCTGATTGTGGAATCAGATAATGTGTCAGGGCTTTGTAAGCTCTGACTGAATAAAGAGGGAAGTGTTTCTTTTCCCTGTGTGTTTGCTTGTTGGCTGATGCAAGACTTTAATAAAGGAATGGCCCACCATTTTTTGGCTCCACTGTTTCTTTATTGTCTGCCAGAATCCAATGGGAACCTGCATGTGAATGACCATGACAGCACATTGAACTCTTTGGATCTGTGGGTTTACAGTTTTTTATCAAATTGGAAAACTGAGGTCGTTTTGTCTTAGGTATTTTTCTACCTCCTGCCCTGTTCTTCAGAGACTCTGATCACATATGTACTAGGCCACCTGAGGCTGTCCACAGCACACTAACGCTCCTTTCACTTCTTGTTTTTTATTCTTTTTACTCTGTTTCATGTTGAATAGTTTCTTTTATATGTATTTAAATTCACCAATCCTTTATTCTGCAATGTCTAAAATTTCTTTTTTTTTTTTTATTTTATTCATTTTAGAGAGGAGACACACACACACACACACACACACACACACACAGAGAGAGAGAGAGAGAGAGAGAGAGAGAGAGAGAAAGAGGGGAGGAGCTGGAAGCATCAACTCCCATATGTGCCTTGACCAGACCAGTGCAGGGTTTTGAACTGGCGACCTCAGTGTTCCCAGGTCGACGCTTTATCCACTGCGCCACCACAGGTCAGGCCTATTCTGCAATGTCTAAAATGTCACTAATACCAGCTTGTTGGGCAAATGAGTTTGTAAAATTTGTATTTTTTTAGTTTGCTCATTTTTATTGTTAAAAAATGGCTCTGGGCAGCCACCTGTGTGCTTGCCCTCAGAGCAGGGCACTTGATTGAAAAATTGCAGACTGCATTCCTGCTTGGGAGGGGCCATTGTTTTGCTAAAGTTTGCTGGAGGAGGGGTCTTTGAGGGTGCAAGCAGTTTTGCGGGGAGAGAAGGGAGAATGTAGTGCTGAAGAAGCAAGTTTTGCAGAGAGAAGGTGTGCAGATGGGAAACCAGAGCGGAGGGACTTTGCAAGGGCCCTGAGACTGGTGGGGCCTTTGATTCTAGGAGAAATTGGGAGAAGATTCTCCTGGATGTGGAACCGGAAAATGCGTGAGGGCGTTGGGAGCTCTGAATGAAAGGGAAGTGTTTTCCCTGCCTGTTTGCTCATCTGCCAGTGGAAAATTTTAATAAAGGAATGGCCCACCATTTTTTGGCTCCACTGTTTCTTTACTGTTGAAATTCAATGAGAACCTGCATGGCCACGACAGTGGCAGCCACTGGCCATACACAGCCAGTGTATTTTTCATCTCAGATATTATAAAACTCTAGAAATTTGATTTGGGTCTTTAATATCTTTAATGTTTCTGCTTGCCTTTTTTAACGTTTTATTTATTTATTTATTTATTTATTTATTTATTTTACAGGGACAGAGAGAGAGTCAGAGAGAGGGATAGATAGGGACAGACAGACAGGAACAGAGAGAAATGAGAAGCATCAATCATTAGTTTTTCATTGCCGTTGCGACACCATAGTTGTTCATTGATTGCTTTCTCACACGTGCCTTGACCACAGGCCTTCAGCAGACCAAGCCACCACTTGCTGGAGCCAGCAACCTTGGATCCAAGCTGACGAGCTTTTGCTCAAGCTAGATGGGCCCCCGCACTCAAGCTGGCAAGCTCGGGGTCTTGAACTTCAGTCTAACGCATCCCAGTCCGATGCTCTATGCACTGTGCCACCTCCTGGTCATGTGTTTCTGCTTGAATTTTTGACTATAGGAAAACAGTTATAAGCTTTTAAAATATTCTTGTTAATTCTTTGTTACTTACTGATTTTAGAGAGAGAGCAAGGGAGAGAAAAAGAGAAACTCTGATTTCTTGTTCCATTTATGTAGGCATTTATTGGTTGATTCTTGTATGTGCCCTGACTGGGGATCAAATCTGCAACCTTGCCTGACCTGTGGTGGCACAGTGGATAAAGCATTGATCTGGAATGTTGAGATCGCCAGTTCAAAACCCTGGGCTTGCCTGCTCAATGAACATATGGAAGTTGATACTTCCTGCTCTTCCCCCTTCTGTCTCTTTCTCTAAAATGAATACATAAAAGAAAAGAAAAGACAAAGAAAACCCTGCAACCTTGGCGTATAGGGACGATGACTAACCGACTGAATTACTCAGCCAAGGACTACTAACTCTAATATATGTCAATTATAAGTTGATTTCGATCAGTTTATTTTTCCCCTCACTTTAGCTTGTATTTATCTGGTTTTTTTTCTTTTCTTTTTTTTTTAAGATTTTAAATGTTTTATTTTTTACAGGGACACAGGGACAGAGAGAGATATAGATAGGGACAGACAGACAGGAACAGAGAGAAATGAGAAGCATCAATCATTAGTTTTTCGTTGCGACACCATAGTTGTTCATTGATTGCTTTCTCACATGTACCTTGACCGCAGGCCCTCAGCAGGCCGAGCCATCACTTGCTGGAGCCAGCGACTTTGGGTGCTGGCGAGCTTTTGCTCAAGCCAGATGGGCCCATGCTCAAGCTGGCGACCTCCGGGTCTCGAACCTGGGGGTCTTCTGCATCCCAGTCCAGGGCTCTATCCACTGTGCAACCGCCTGGTCAGGCTGTATTTATCTGGTTTTTACGTGTCTGATCATCTTTGCTTAGATAACAGATACTGTGAATTTTACTTTGTGGGAGTGTTAAATATTTTTGTATTCCTACAAATATTTTTTTTATTATTAATTTTAATGGGATGACACCAATAAATCAGGGAACATATGTACAATAAAAACATCTCCAGATTATCTTATCATTCAATTGTGTTGTATACCCATCAACCAAAGTCAAATTGTCCTCTGTCACCTTCTATCTGGTTTTTCCTGTGCCACAACCCTCCTCCCTATCCCATTCTCTCCTCCCTCCCCAACCCCGTAACCACCACACTCTTGTTCATGTCTCATAGTCTCACTTTTATGTCCCACCTATGTATGAAATCATGCCGTTCTCAGTTTTTTTCTGTTTTACTTATTTCACTCTGTATAATGTTATCAAGGTACATCCATTTTGTTGTAAATGATCTGATGTCATCATTTCTTATGGCTGAGTATTCCATAGTATATATGTACCAAAGCTTTTTAATCCACTCGTCTTCTGACGGACACTTGGGCTGTTTCCTTGAGAAGAATGTATATTCTACTGCTTTAGGGTGAAAAGTTCTGAAGATATCTATTAAATCAAGTTGATCTAGTGTATCCTTTAAGTCTGCTGTTTCTTTATTAATTTTCTTCTTGTGGATCTATCCAGTGTTGTTAATGGGGTATTGAAATCCCCTACTATGATAGTATTGCTGTTAATCTCGCCCTTTATATCCATCAAAGTCTGCTTTATGTATGTCAGGGCTCCTATATTTGGTGCGTAGATATTTATAATAGTTATATCTTCCTGTTGAATTGTTCCCTTTATCATTATGTAGTGTCCTTCTTTATCTCTTACTACAGCCTTTGTTTTAAAGTCCATTTTGTCAGATATAAGTACTGCTACCCCGGCTTTTTTTTCATTTCCATTTGCATAAAATATTTTTTTCCATCCTTTTACTTTCAATCTATGTGCATCTTTTAAGGTGTGTCTCTTGTAGACAGCATATGTATGGGTCCTGTTTCTTTATCCACGCAGCTACCCTATGTCTTTTGATTGGATCATTTAATCCATTTACATTTAAGGTTATTATTGATATGTAGTTGTTTATTGCCATTTTATGCTTAAAAGCTGTATTCTTCTTTTGCTCTATTCTTTCCTCCCTTTAAACTGTTCACAAGAGGCCCCTTAGTATCTCTTGCAGAATTGGTTCGGTTTTAATGAATTCCTTCAGGCTTTCTTTGCCTGGGGAGCTCTTTATTTCTCCTTCAATTTTAAATGTTAGCCTTGCTGGATAGAGTAGTCTTGGTTGTAGGTTCTTGTTCTGCATTACTTTGATTGTATCTTGCCATTCCCTTCTGGCCTCAAGTGTTTCTATTGAGAAGTCCGATGTCATTCTTATGGGGGCTCCTTTGTAGGTGATAGCCATTTTTTCTCTAGCAGCTTTTAAAATTTTTTCTTTATCCATTAGCTTTGGTATTTTAACTATGATGTGTCTTGGTGTAGATCTTTTTGGGTTTCTCTTTAATGGAGTTCTGTGTGCTTCTTGAACGTGTGGAATGTTTCCCAGCCTTAATTTAGGGAAGTTTTCTGCTATGATTTGATTGAACAAAGTTTCCATTTCCTGTCCTCTTTCCTCTTCTTCAGGCACCCCTATGATGCGAATGTTGTTTCTCTTCATGTTGTCACAGAGCTCCCTTAGAGTTTCCTCACATTTTTTGAGTCTCTTTTCCTTTTTCTTCTCTGCTTCTGTGCCTTTGTTTACTGTGTCCTCTAACTCGCTGATTCGATCCTCAGTGTGATTCATTCTGCTTTTAATTCCTTCCATTGTGGTCTTCAGTTCTGATACTGTTTGTCATTTCTGTCTGATTCTTTTTTATTATTTCAATTTCATTTTTTATACTTGTTATCTCTTTATTTAGGTGTTCATAATGACTATCCATTGTTGCTCTAATTTCTTTGAACATCCTAACTATCATTATTCTAAATTCTGCTTCTGGTAGTTAGGTTATATCTGGTTCATTCAGGTCCTTCTCTGGGGATTTCTCTTGATTTATTTGGTTTGCATTCCTCTGCCTGCCCATTTTGTCTGTGTATAAGCAAGTTGTGGCCACTGGAGTCCAGTAGGTGTTGCCTTTGTGTTCTCTAGGTGTGGTCTGTCTGCAGCCCCACCACCCCCTCTGCCACTGCCTGGGTGGTTGGGTACGGGTGTTGCCAGCGCCAGCCTACTGCGGCTATTGCTGTGATTTCCGCCTCTCCTCCATGGGAGGGGCTGTCACTCAAGCCACAAGCCTCAGCACCAAGGGCAGAGGTGAGCACCTTTGCTCAGCTGCGGACCCAGCCTGTTTCGGGGCTTTTGCCCAGCACCCGCAGTCAGAACCTGCTCGCCACAGTTTCGCGGGTTGGACGGGGCTTTTGACATGCTCTCAGCTGTAAGCCTTTGCCTGTCTGGCGCTTTAGTCCTGCCCTCGAGGCCAGGGCCCTCCTGTGCAGGGTCGCAAACTGCGGTTTATTGGGCCGAGCGTGTTTGCTGGCTTCCGCTCGTCCCAGACTCTACCCCGAGCCAGCTCGTGCATGTAGGATGGCAAACCGCGGTTTCTCTGGCCGGGCAGGGCTGATAGTATGAGCTCAGCCGTGAGCCCCCACCCAACCCTGGTCCTAGCCCCGTCCCCGCGGTCAGGGCCAGCATGCACTGGGTCGCAGTGCAGATCTCTGCCCGTTCCCTGCCTCCCGCTTTTTCCCCGCAGGTGGGATTACAGGTGGGCCCGCAGCTGCCGGACCGCTTTCACGCATCCCCTCCGCCCCTGCTGGGCTAGACCAAGCTCACATCGGTTGGGCCTCCGCCCACGCCGACAGAACCGACAGAACCGCGTTTCAGCGTCCTGCCGCCACCATTCCCTTCAGCAACTCTCAGCAGAGTAGCAAGTGCCCTAAGTCTCCATACTGTAGGCCTGGGAGCTCCCTCCCTCTAAGTAGCTCTGCTCTAATTGCTGCAGGAGAGCTTGTTTGGCTAGTGTCCTGTCTCCCTTAGCTGGTATTGCTAGTTCCTGGGGAAATATTCGTTTTCAATTAGGGAAGTGACTTAGCCCAGGGGGAGTTAGGGTGGCTGTCCCTCAGAGTGTTTGTCCCTGTGCCTTCAGTCCACACTCTCTTCCCGTTGCTCTGGTCCTCTCCTCTGTCCCCATTCCCTGGAGTCCCGGGTGAGTGGTTGTGAGAGAGGTTTTCTGCGCTGTCCCTTTAAAAAGAATCTTGGGTCTGAGAAAGCTTTCTCTCTCTCACAAACAGTATCCTCACTTGTTTCACAGCTCAATACTGTCCAAACGCCTCTTCTAGGCTCTGGGACTGCAGGCTGGGGCTTGGTTCCTGGGATCCAGGTCCCTCCCTCTCTGCCAAACTCTCCTCCCACCACTTGGGTCTCTCCGGGCTGCCGTTTGCTCCGGGGAGCTGGACAGCCCTCTTCGCGTTTTCACTATTCCTACCAGTCTCAATGTGGCTTCTGCAGTGTTCCTTGGTTGAATAGTCCACTTAGTTTAGTTCAAAGTTGGTTTATCCAGATGATGGTTCTTAAAATTGAGTTATAATCCACTTTGGTTCTGGGAGTTGGAAGTTGGTACGTCCGCCTACTCCATCGCCATCTTCCCCCCTACAAATATTTTTAAGTTATGTCCTGGAACACAGTAAATTACCAGTGTGTCCATAAAGTCATGGTGCACTTTTGACTGGTCAAATGTGCACCATGACTTTACGGTCACACTGTACTTTGAAACAGCCCATTCCTTTTGGGTCTTTCTTTTAGGATTTGCTAAGCTGGACCACAGTACTTTTTAGTATACAGCTAATTATTCCCCACTTACAGAGGTAAGAACTCAGTACAACTACTGAGTCTCAGCTTAATGACCCATGAATTACGAGTTGCTATGGTCTATAGAAATAGATACTATTACCTGCACTGTTTGAATGCCAGGTATACTGTTCCTTCTAATCTTCTTAAATGAGTTCCCCCTTCTGCCCCAACCATGAGTATATTCCTGATATTCATGGGCCCAGAAGTACTCTGCTGAATACGCAAGGTAAATCCTCCACAGATCTCCGGAGTACTCTATGGCACCCTCTCCTCTCCGATACCCTATCTTTAGTACTCCCAGCACTCTATTCAAACTCTACCTACCTTAGTCTCCCCAGGCCCTCAGAGAGATTGCCTCAACTGAGAGGGTCCACTGGGCTTTGTGTGGGCTACCCTTCCCACACCACAGGCTGAAAGCTCTCTCAAGTCAGCATGCTGAGACACTCAATGGACTCAACTTATTTGTTTTCCTATTCTCAGCAATCACTGTGCTTCATTACCTAATGTCCAGTGTCTTGCAAACAGTTGCTAAGTGAAAGAAGTCTCATCACACACAAAGGACATATATGTATAATTCAATTTATATACAATGTCCAGAATAGGTAATTCTAAGAGACCAAGAGTACATTAGTGGTTGCCTAAGGAATGGGAATAGGAAGTAACTGCTGATAAGATACAGGGTTTCCTTTTGGAGTAATAAAAATGTTCTTAAACTTAACTATGATGATGGCTATACAACTCTGTGAATATACTAAAAGCCAATTAACAATATACTTTTTATATATTTTAAATTTTATTTATTCATTTTTAGAGAGAAAGGGAGGAGAAAGCGAGGGGGGGGAGAGAAAGGGAGGAGCAGGAAGCATCAATTTCCATACGTGCCTTGACCAGGCAAGCCCAGGTTTTCGAACCAGCAACCTCAGCATTCCAGGTTGACATTTTATTCACTGTGCCACCATAGGTCAGGCCTGAACAATATACTTTTAAATGAGTAAATCTTATGGTATGTGAAACTTACCTTAATAAAGCTGTTTTTTTAAAGAAAGAAGCCTGATTGGTGGTGACGCAGTGGATGGAGCGTCGACCTAGGATGCTGAGGTCCCAGGTTCAAAATACCAAAGTTGCTGGCTTTAGTGTGGTGTGGGCTCACCAGCTTGAACATGGGGTTGGTGGCTTGAGTGTGGGATCATCAACATGATCTCATGGTTGCTGGCTTGAGCCCAAAGGCCACTGGCTTGAAGACCAAGGTTGTTGGTCTGAGCCCAAGGTTGCTGACTTGAGCAAGGGGTCACTGGCTCGGCTGAAGCCCCCTGATCAAGGCATGTATGAAAAAGTAATCAATGAACATATAAAGTGACTCATCTACCAGTTCACGCTTCTCACCTCTCTCTCTTGCTGTTTCTCTCGAAAGGAAGGGAGGGAGGGAGGGAAAGGGGAATGGGAAGGGGAAGGAGAAGGAGAAGGGGAAGGGGAAGGGAGGAGGGAGGGAGGAAGGAAGGAAAAAAAAGAAAGAGAGAAGAGAAGAAAGGGAGAGAGGGAGGGAGGGAGGAAAGGAAAAGAAAATACCTAAGGTAATTCTTATGCATACTAAAGTTTGACATACAGCCTATAGTAGTTCCTACAGTTCTTTACTTGGGCTTTTCCTCATTTCATAGGCTCTAGCTATTACTATATGTTGAGAACTCCCAAATATATACTTGGATGTGTTCCTTCTTTCTCCCTCCCTCTCTTCCTGTCTCTTTCTTTCCCTCCCTTTCTCACTCCTTCCCCCTTCTGAGGTCCAAAATGCCTACTAAATATCTTCTCCTGGGTACCTAAAGGTGCTTTAATATTTCAAAATTCAAACCTTCCACACACACCCAATTAAAAACAACAACAGTAACAACAGCTATAACCAATCTTGTTTCAAACTAAAAGCTCCAGATTTGTCTCCAAGTGCCCCAACCCATTCTTCCTAAACATATCTCCTGTTAGTCTTTTCTACTCCAGACCCACTGTTATTGCCTGATTTCAAGCCTTCTTCAATCCTCTTCAGGGTACACCTAACCGGTCTCCTCTAGTCCATTTTAAACCCTGTTTATCATCATTTCTCCACACTGCTGCCACAGTGATCATTCTAAAACAGGTATCAGACCAGGTTTCTCCTCTTCAATAGCTCCCTATTGCCTGCATAGGATTCTGTCTCTAATTTCATATCCCAGTCTCATGTACCCCTCTCAGTGCTCCAACATCTTTTCAAGATAAATATATGATTCTGGATATACACAAAGCACCCTCTCCCAACCTATGCATTTCTTTATACCCAGATAACCTTTCTAACAAGTCACTCTGTTATAAGTAAACAAAGTTCATTATTCTACCATATAACTTCAGGATGGAGTAGTAAACTCAGCATGACCTTTGGAGTCAGACAGACCTGGAATACAATCCAAATTACGTTGTTTGCGAGCTATGTAAACCATTGGAAAAAATACCTATCCTGCATGGGTTTTTTCCCCTATCTGCCCTTAAAATAATGAAATCTTGTAATAATTTGCTAAATCAGATTCAGTTTAAGGTAAAGAGACCCTCATCTAAATTATCTCATTTAATTCTCTCTTTTTTAATGAGAGAAAGAGAGAGAGAGAGAGAGAGAGAGAGAGAGACAAAAAGGGAGAGAGATGAGAAACATCAACTCGTAATTGCATCACTTTAATTATTCATTGATTGCTTCTCATATGTGCCTTGACTGGGGGCTCCAGCTGAACCAGTGAGTCCTTGCTCTAACCAGAAACCTTGTACTCAAGCCAGTGACCTCTGGGCTCAAGCCAGCAACCCCAAGTGCAAGCTGGTGAGCCTGCACTCAAACCGGATAAGCCCTCGCTCAAGCTGGCGACCTCGGGGTTTCGAACCTGGGTCCTCTGTGTCCCAGTCAGATATTCTATTCACTGTACCACTGCCTGGTCAGGCTATAGCTATAATTCTTAAGCCCTAGAGTTTGAGTAGAAAATATTTAAATATTTAAAAGCTACACAGAATAAGATTACAAACAATCTAAGATTATAATCAACTGCTCAGTTTTATATTTTTTATTATATTTGCTTAGATTTCACTTAAAAAATAAATATTCTAAGCCTAATGCTGCAGTCTCTACGACTAGTAAGCCAACACCAACTCATTCAGACTATCAACCAAAATTATATTAAATTTAAAGTGAGAAATAGCTGTGGAGATGAAATTAAGAATTCTAATCCAGCCTGGCCTGTGGTGGTGCAGTGGATATAGCATTGACCTGGAACGCTGAGGTTGCTGATTTGAAACCCTGGACTTGCCGGGTCAAGGCACATATGGCAAGCAATCAATAAACAACTAAAGTGAAGCAACTATGAGTTGATACTTCTCGCTACCCAATCACCCCACCACCGTAAAATCAATAAATAAAATCTTAAAAAAACCTCTAATTCGTCTTCATTAAGAAATATAATGGAAGATTACACCAGCGTTGACTGGATACCATCCAAAGGATGCTGGTTTTGCCTTTCAATTCACTTGTTCTTCCTTCTATGTGACCTACTTCCTCATCTATGGTCCGTTATCCTAGTCTGAGAACTCAAGATCCAATGAAAATCAGTCCATAGGCTCGGCTGTGCTAATCAGGTTCTTTTTATTCAGAGAAATTGAGTGTGAAGATAAAAATCTTCTGGTCTAGCCTCTACATCAACACCAGATTTTTGGGAAGAAGACCCCTGAAATAAAGTACCATTTCATCACATCACATGAAAGTACATAATATAAACATGACCTATCATTGTTGGTGTTGACTGTGATCACCTGGCTGAGACGGTATTTGTCATGTTTCTCAGTGTGAAGTTATACTTCTAAGTATAGCTTAAAAGAGTAGGGAGTTATGCTCCAAGTCCTTGAGGGCAGAATATCTGTATACATTATATACAGAATTCTTCCACACAGGAAATAGACAGTAGTTTTAAACACCTAAATTTTGGTGTGGTTTAACACACGGCAAGATATCCAACACACACTAAAACTCTTTCACCATGCTGTCATACTTTACCACTTATGTATGCTGCATACAGTTCCTTCTGCTTTCAATGCTTCCCATTCCCACCCACACTCCCATCAATCAGCCAATAAAAAACAGAAAAACCCTATTCTTCCAACAAAACCCAACTCAGTGTTAACCATTTCACTGTGGAGCTTCCTTTAAGAAAGAATTCACTGCTTTGACCTAACTCCCAAGGTACAGAGTTGATACCACCCACTATCATGGCTCTTACTGTAGTCTAGTTACCTCCCTCAACTAGAGTAAATGTTCCCAACATGCAGAGACCATGCCTATGTAACTTTGCATGCCATACCTAGGACATCAGCACATACTGGGTGCCCCCTAAGTGTTTGCTGAATAATTAATTAAATGACTATAAAGGTGTATCACTTCTATAATACATCAATTAGAAAAAACAAAACAGAAGGGACAATGTAAATAAATAGCTGCTGTCCATGATGTGTCAGTAAACCCACACTAGGACTGAAATCTCCCCCCGTAATGTACAGTTTCACTATGTAAAGGTTAAATCAGGCATTAAGAAAACTGACCATTGTACTCAATGAGTCAAAGCCACATATGACAGATAAAATAGCATCTGTTTTCAGATCAGTTACAACATAGGCATAGGAATACTAAATAAATTAAGTCACTTGAGTGTCTAAGTATATCAGACCAATGAAATACACACCCCCACCTTTGAATTTCCTGATATGGCATCAAAGACTTTTTTAGAGAACATAATTTTCACATTTAACTTCTGAAAGTGTGGAACAATAAAGACAGACTCATGGGTAATTGTCAGTTTTATTCCATTTTCTTTCTCACATACACAGCAGGAATATTAAACAAACCCTGAAGTGGTCCTTGGGAAAAATATTAAGGAATAGTCACTGTTGCCCCAAAGAACGTATTCAGGGGTTTCTGAAGTTTTACACTACAACAGCTCTGCTAACTTGTCTTCCTTCAATATTTACAATAGCATCTTTCATTAAAATAGCAAAACTCTCTATGAGAAAGTGATCAGGTCATACAAAATTGCATTCTTCTCTTTTTTCTTTTTTTTAAATTTAAAGGCAGACTCCAACATGAAGTGCCTCATTAGGATGTGTCTGGAGTTTAGGAAGCTTGACTACCCTACATTTCCTACAAATGGACCTTTAGAGCTTGTTTGGTGGTTCTAGTGGGGGAGCGCAGCTACTCATATACCCTTGACCAAAGAACGACCCTTTCTTCCCTCTATCAGGGAAGGTCATCCTCTTCGACTGAGCACACAGCTTCGGGAGGGATGCACATAGAGCCGTGAGGGAGGAAGGGGACACCCGCCTAACCAGCCAGATCTTCCTCACATCCGCATTCTATTTTTGTAAAGGATTTTATTTATTGATTGGGGTGGGGGGGCGAGCAGGCTAGGAGAACTAGCCAAAGAATCCAAAAGTCCAGTCTTCCTTAACATTATATGTCATTATTAATTAATAAATTAGGATCTGAGTGTCTATGTACACTCCAGAAATCCTGAGGTCTATGTATTTTGGGTGTCCATTGTATGTGTGTCTTTGTGTGTTTGGGAGATTCCTAGAGTGTGACTATCTCAGATTCTGACTAACTCTAAATGAGATTCTGATGAAAGTCTAGAGGCTTTTGGCTACAGTAAGAAGGAAAAGTTCTGGTTAGTTGGGAAAAAAACAAACATGCAGACAGGATGATATCTATTCCTCTACTCAACCCATGGACCATGAGAGGGGAGGAGTCAGAAAGAAGTAGAAAGAGCTGTTTTCACAAGGGACCCCAAGACTCAGGGCACAAGTAGTACTTCTCTGAAGCCCTGTCAACAAAGTACAACGAAGCAAAGAAGGAAGTAGCCTCTTTAAAACTCAGTGAAGCGCCTGACCAGGCGGTGGCGCATTGGATAGAGCGTCGGACTGGGATGGGGAAGACCCAGGTTCGAGACCCTGAGGTCACCAGCTTGAGTGCAGACCCATCTGGCTTGAGTAAAAAAACTCACCAGCTTGTACCCAAGGTCACTGGCTTGAGCAAGGGGTCACTTGGTCTGCTGAAGGCCCGCAGTCAAGGCACATATGAGAAAGCAATCAATGAACAACTAAAGTGTCGCAATGAGAAACTGATGATTGATGCTTCTCATCTCTCTCCATTCCTGTCTGTCTGTCCCTATCTATCCCTCTCTCTGTCCCTGTACAAAAAAACAAAACAAAAAAAACTCATTGAAGCATTGCCTAAGACCTATAGGCAGAGAGAACTTTCTGATGGGAACTCACAGATACTTTTTACTTGTCTTTAAAAAAATAATTTATTTTTGTGAAATTCACATAACACAAAATTAACCATTGTGAGGTGGACAATTCAGTGTCATCTGGTATATTCATAATGTTGTACAATCACCACCTCTATTAAACTCCAAAACATTTTCATCACCCCAGCAAGAAACCCTGCACCTGTTAGTAGTTATTCCTCCTTTTCCATTTTCCTCAAAAAAAAACCCTGGCAAACATCAGTCTGTGTTCCATCTCTGTGGATTTATCTATTCTGCATATTTCATATAAATGGAATCATACAATATGACCTTTGGTGCCCAGCTTCTTCCATAGAGCATAATGTTTTGACAGTTCCCAGTGACATTTTGACACCTCTCCACTTTTGCTCTGCTGAAGGAATAAGCCTTCCCACAGAGACTACTAATAGCAAGGGAAGCAGAACAAGGACTCCCATGAGGAGGGTCCAGAGCAGCAGATAATGCTACATGTGTTGGGCACTGCTTTGGACACAGTGTGAGACACCCTCAGATCTCCCAGGAAGGACAAAAGACAACTTTGAAAGGAGAAAGAAGGAGGTGAAGTGAAGGTGATACTGAGGGTCCCATATGACCAGGCAGAGAAAGAACCAAGCAAATACAGGACAAAGAAGCAGATATAGAGAGGTCTATGTAAATACACAACTAACTATATATGAGGTTTGACAATGACAATAATCACTAAAGCTTTAGCTTGAAAACCAAACAAATTACCACTTTAAAATTTATAATAAAAAATGTCTAAAAATTCCCTGCCTGGATAGCTCAGTTGGTTAGAGTGTTACTCCAAAGCATAGAGGTTGTTGGTTCAATCACCAGTTACAGCACATACAGGAACATGAGCATCAGCTCATGTCTCTCTCCCTTTCCCCTTCCTCTATCTCTAAAATCAATAAATAAAAAATTTTAAATGATGTCTAAAAAATAATCAGTGATGCCTCTGTGCAACAGGAATAAGGGATTACAACTTGCATAACAACACATACAGTGGTAGTCAACCTGGTCCCTACTGCCCATTAGTGGGAGTTCCAGCTTTCATGGTGGGCGGCAGTGGAGCAACCAAACCTTGCCATGATTACAGACTAATCGACTGTTGACCAGACAAGATCAAGACAGCAGTCAGACTCTGTTACAGGGCATTTGTATTGGGACCACACCCGACCTCTTTCATGACCACCTGGCTCACATCTGCGAGTGGCCAAGTACCTGACCCGGGGTCCACACCTGCCGCCTGATCCGGTGGGCAGTTTATGACCACTATTGTCGACCAAAAACTAGCAGTTAGTCGTTTTATTACCCCGTAGACAAAGAACTCCATGGTTCGACGCTTTTTTCTATGACAGAAACTGCCGGACAATGGAGACACCAATTAACTCATATTTTCATCTCGATTACCAGATTTTAGAGTAATAGGGTGACATTCCAGGAACCCCCCTCTTGGACTGCCAAAACTAGCCGATGTCTCGCTACTTCACTGATCGCAAAGAAATGATGCTATTGGCCAACACCCACTACATAAAATTTTATAAAACACACAACCACGGATACTCACTTAGTCTTGTCTCAACAAACTCTCGCTCAACGATGACACTTGTAACATCGCGACCATGCAACAGACTTCAAGCGCATAAGTTTTGTTCACATTATGTAAGTGAAGCTAAATCGTTACGTAATCGAAACTAAAGTCAGTACATAGTTAATTTCTGAGAGCAAGCACATGCTTACAGCTTCAAACAAAATACAGTGTGTCCGTAAAGTCACGGTGCACTTTTGACCGGTCACAGGAAAGCAACAAAAGACGATAGAAATGTGAAATCTGCACCAAATAAAAGGAAAACTCTCCCAGTTTCATACCTATTCAGTTGGATGTGGGCTCCATTTGTTGCCCTACATATACCCAAATGATAGTGAAGTTCTTGCCACACACAGGTAAGGACGTCTGGTGTAACAGAGTGAATAATGTCTGTGATTCTCTGTTTTAAGTGATTAATGTCGTTGATACGTTCAATGTACACATGTTGCTTCACATAACCCCAAAAGTAAAAAGTCTAAGGGCGTCAGATCCGGGGATCGTGGTGGCCATGGCTTGACAGAACCCCTGCCTATCCACCGCCATAGGAATGTTCTATCCAGAAACTCAACGAACAGTGGTGGCGAACAGTGGTGGCGTAGTGTGGAGGAGCACTGTCCTGTTGAAAGATGACACCTTCTGGAAACTGTGGCACTGCATACAATTCCAACATGTCAAGATAGTTGTTTGCCGTCACAGACTGCTCCGTGAAAAAAAATGGGCCTATCACCTTATCATGCATCAGGCCACACCACACATTCACTTTAGGGGTGTTACATTTGTACTCAATATAGGCATGAGGATGTTCAGCAGCCCATATTCAGACGTTATGGCGATGAACATGTCCACAGATATGGAAGGTTGCCTTATTGCTAAACACAATCTTCTGCAAAAATCTTGCATCATTGTCGATCTCATGAAGCATAATCTGTAGCAAATGCGCATCGTGTGGGTCTATCCGCTGGTTTGATAGCGTGCAACAGCCGCAATTTGTACCCCATAAAACAGAGACGTTTCTTTAACACCTTACGAACTGGAGTCTTGCTTAGGTGTAATTGTCGAGCACACGCACGCAGCACAGATTTTTTAGGGCTCCTTAGGTAGCTATCCCGTATAGCCTCTACAGACTCGTCACTGACTGATGGCCTACCAGAACAGGGTTTCCCCACCAAACTGCCAGTTTCCTTCAACTGCTTATCCCACCGAGTAATGTTATTCCTATGTGGTGGTGCTTTGTTATAAACGTGCCGATATTCACGTTGCACTTTGGTCACGGATTCGAATTTAGCGAGCCACAGAACACACTGAACTTTCCTCTGTACCATCCACATCTCGACCGGCATGGCCATGGGCTGCTCCGCTGTATACACGGTGTTATGTCATCATCTGCGCATGCACACATGCTGCCACATCATCCTACAGAAACTGGGAGGGTTTTCCTTTTATTTGGTGCAGATTTCATATTTGTATTGTCTTTTGTTGCTTTCCTGTGACCGGTCAAAAGTGCACCATGACTTTAAGGACACACTGTATTGTGAAGTCTCATGAGCCCATGTCTCAAAAAAAAAAAAAATAAGCACATGGCTATTCACCAGAGTATCTAAAGATGGGTTTCATAGAATCTGTTGCAAATAAACAACATCCAATGTGTTTATTGTGCCATAAAACATTATCCAATGAGGCAATGAAGCCAAGTCGATTGCGAGAACATCTTTCTACAAAGCATCCAAATGACAAGGACAAGCCCACTGAATATTTTCAGGAAATATATAAAAAATTTCAAAATCATTCAACTATCGTTGCATCATTTAAGAAACAACATACAACAAAGATGGATTAATTGCCACTTATCACATTTCATAAATAATTGCAAAAAGTGGCAAAAGCTATAATATTGGAGAAACTGTAATAATACCCTCTATAAAAGAATTTATCTCAACAGTAATGCATCAAGATATACCTCAAATTTTAAAAACGTTGCCCCTAAGCGAAAGCACAGTAAAGCGACGAATTGATGAAATGGCAGTTAATGTTGAAAACAAACTTATAAGTATTCTCCAAAACTTCATTTTCCATGCAATTGGACGAATCTACCACTGCAGATAATGATGCTTTATTGATGGTATATGTACGCTATTTTGATGAAAACAATATATTACGAGAAGAAATGTCATTCGCAATAAATCTCATCACAGATACAAAAGATTATCTATATTTAATACTGTGAGAACATACTTTACAAAAAATAATATTCCTTTGAATAATATTGTTGCATGCGCTACTGATGGAGCACCATCAATAGTAAGTCGCTATCGTGGATTGGTTGCTTATTTGAAGCAGAAAGTGCCAAATGTTTTATGTATTCATTGTGTGGTGCATGCACAGACAACATCTTGTAGGAAAACATCTAAGTACAAGTCTCCATTCATCATTAACTATAATAATTCCAGCCATAAACAAGATCAAATCCAATGCAAAGAATGATAGAATGTTTCAGCAGCTTTGCCAGGACAATAGTGAAGATTTTATTAAGTTACTTTTGCACACAGAAATTCGGTGACTGTCAAAGGGCACATCTTTGGCTAGATTTGTAGCATTATATGATAGTGTCATACAATTTTTTTAAAGTAATAATGTGTCAACAGTTAAAAACAGTCAAGATTGATCCCTTTTACTTGGCAGATATTTTCAAGAGATTTAATGATGTCAATTTGCAGCTTCAGGGAGCTAATAAAACTCTTCAAGGTTGCCAAAGTATTGTGCTAATATTTATTTACAAACTTGAACTACTTCGTCATAATCTATTGAAGAGAGAATTTCATCAGTTTCCTCAATTATCATAAAAGATGATGTAACTCCAGAGGATATTGACAGATTCAGTAGCCACCTCAACGAAATTAAATTGGACATGGAAAAATGATTTTTGAAGATATTTTGAAATTGAAGGTATATGACTGGATGAAAAATCCTTTTACCACAAATATTGAAGAGGCTGATACAACTTGCCAAGAACTGTTAGAAATTAGATATGATGAAAAAAGTAAACATAAATTCAACAGTGGTGGATATGAAAACCTATGGCAAAATAAAAAAATGCAGGTCTTATATCCAAATATGTGGAAAATGGTATTCAGTTTATTGATACCTTTCCCTACCTCATATCTTGTGAAATCAGGATTTAGTGCTGTTAATCATATTACGACAAAAGAAAGAAACTGCCTGAATATTTCTGAAAGGGGAGACCTTCATTTGTTCCTCACAAAAATTGAACTGGATATTCAATATTTAGTTTCCCAGCATCAGACTCAGGGATCCCACTAATAATTCAATTAAATAATGTAATTTCTATGTATGCAAAGTATAAATAAAAAGATAGATTTAACTATAGTAAATTGTTTTATAAAGATTTATTCTGTCAAACTTAGCAAAAATCCAACATAAAGTACTTGGTAAGTAATTATTATTATATGCTTTAACTTGCTGTAACTCTGCTTTATAAATTTTATAAAGTAAAGTTACTTCTCTACTTCATAAATCACCATTACTGTGGAACCAGTGGGCGGTTAGAAAATTTTACTACTAACAGAGATACAAAAGTGGGCAGTAGGTATAAAAAGGTTGACTACCCCCGCATTAAAAGATCAAGTGCAAGTACCCTACAAATTAATCACTAAATGCTCTATAAGTTCAGTAAAATATGTTTTAAATTTCTCATGTAGCATAACAAAAATAGATATTAAGAAGAAAAAATATCTCAATCTAAGGGTAAGGTCTAACTTTTAATCAAACTAATTTCTAAATTCACCTAAAACAGAACACTTACTCCACTCAACCACTGCCTCTGTTGTTTAACTTCTACTCAAACTGTTTGCACCTTTAAAAATTCACTGACCTTGGAACCGCTTTCTTCCGATACTTCTCCCTCATTGGTTTGCATGGGAACAGACTCTGTGCAAAATTCTGCAGAAACACACAAATACTGCCTAAAAGAGGAAGGAAGAGAAAAATAGATAAGAATTTCAGTTCAAACATTTGTTTTTTCAAAGATCAGATTGAAATTCTGTTTTGGGGACCATAGATACTGTGAAGCAACCACGTTAAGAAATGTGTGCATGTGTCTGTATATACATGTGCATCTGAGGTAGAGAGGGACTCTTCCCTCCCTTAGGGCAGGACAATAGAAAAGGTTTAAGACATTGGAGTATTAAACAATTATAGATAGTTTTCCTGTTTTTATTTTACTTCTGGCAGAGGTGATAGTGAAAATATTTAGTAATTCATATAGTACAAATACTGACTTGTCAGAAAGGATGGCCACGCCTAAGTAAAGCAGCTGACCAATTGTTATGTGGCAGCCAGTCATACTGCCTGGATATTAAGCTAGGCTACTAAAATTTGCTGGGTTTCTTGGGTTTATAATTTATAGTCAGCATCCATGGTAGTTTATAACTGAAATTAAGGTGTACTCTTATGATTGATCCTACTTATTAAATTTTAAGAAAATTTGTTTAATAAACTAAATGTCAGGGTTTTTTAAATTTCTTTTTCTTTTTTTTTTTTAGTTAATCTATTTTCATATTAGAACAGGCTATTCATAGGGCACAATAAAAAGTAGTCATTTTCCCTCTAATTATTATTAGAGGGAAAATAATGAGTCAAATAAAAGTTTATTAAAATTTTATTAATTGGATAAAGCGTCGACCTGGAACGCTGAGGTCGCTGGTTTGAAACCCTGAGTTTGACTGGTCAAGGCACATATGGGAGTTGATGTTTCCTGCTCCTTCACAACTTCTCTCTCTCCTCTAAAATGAATAAATAAAACCTTTAAATTATTTTTTAAATTTTGTTAAAATGTACCAAAAGGAAACAACTATGTTTATGCAACATTCAAATTAATTCATTAAATACGTAATTATTGAGGAATTATTACTCAAACTAACACAAAACTCCATTATAATGCAGCTATGAATATTTTAAAACATTTCAAATCTTTAAAAGGTTCATAGCTACAAAATATAAAAGCTAAAAAGACACTTGATCGAGTATCTTTCTTGTATACAGAGAAATCTCTGAATGCAGCAGCCTGGGTCTTGGCGATCTGGTGCTGGTACAGGTTTCTCACTAACCAGCCTCAAGACCTGAGGCCAAAAAGGCAGGTCCAGGAATGCTTCCTCATCAGGTAAGTGGGAAAGGGGTACCAAAATATCTACTACGAGGTTTTGGGGGAACTAATGTGTATTTATCTAATGTAAAATGTAAAACTGGTACACTGGAAGGTCTCTCAGTCAACCTCCATTCTCTCATCCCAGATGAACTGACATTGCTCAATTCTCTCCCTAAAACATGTAACTGATCCTCACAGCAGGTGAAACAGGCTTTATCAATATAGTTGTTTTTGACCCTCACCTGTTTATGACACTTATACAAAAACATAATTGCTCTCTCTATAAAAATTAAATTGCTAGCACTAGAAAAACTCAATTAACATGTCTAAAAAGGTATGGTATGCAAATTGCTTCACAAATATCTTTAAGTTCTCATTCTACTTTACAGAAATAGAGATTGTATTTCATAGATGATGCATCATAGGCATAGCTGATCAAGAAAGGCACCCCAATTATATGCCGTTTCCATCTGAATGTGCTGGGAAAAAAGAATGCTTCTTCCCTCTCCCAAGGTTCACTCCTGGCTCCTCTCCACCTCCACACACACTACCCCAGAAGAAGTACAGGATCTTATCTGAAAGGTGAGTTCAGAAGGAGAAACAAGATATGTGAGCTCTCTCTTCCTTTTGGAAGCCAGCTGTTCCCAAGGAGCATGAATTCTCCTCTGCTCCTGTCCCTATCAATGCAGGCCGCTCACAATTACCTATGACTAGATAAGTCTGATGAATTCTGAGGTTCAGTGTTAAAAAGTTCACTTGCCTGTAGATGTAAGCTGCATTCTCCAATTTAACTTCATTTAAAACAAAGATGACATTTTGGTCTCCCAAACACCTTTCTCTTTTATCTATTTCTCGATTGGGATAATACTCAGCCAAGGGAAAAAGAGTACAATTTATTGGCTCTCACACAGACCCTAATACTTACTGCATGAGACTAGAGTCTTCATAAACAGACATGAAGTATAATTTTGGGAGTAAAATACACGTAGAATTTCTGAGGCTTCTGCTAGAACCAGTATTTAGGGTCTTGGTCTTTTTTGAGGGGGCAAAGTGTTTTGACCGTGAAGAGGTTTACATTAGGACACATAAGTTTTTACAGGTATACACTAGCTTTTAACTATTGAAGCCAAATTATAAGTTTATAAATGACAGGACACACTGTATTTTTACTTTAGTGGTGACTGTAGTTATGGCAACTTTGTCTTCAGATAGTGGCTGTTTCTATAGAGACAGGCTGCGTGCATCGGCACATAAGCCTTAGCAAAGGCTTTGGAGGCTCTGCTGGCCTCAGCAAAGAAATAAGCCACAGTCGGGCCATGGTGGTGGCACTAAAAGCACATCTGAATGTCAGCTGCACAAGTGGTCTCAGCATACATTGGCCACTCTGGCCTAGCAAGCAAATGCTAGCTATGCCAGCCTCAGCAAAGAGAATAGAGCATTAGCAGGCTTGGGTGACTTCAAAGTATAGAAGGCTGTTGCCTGACCTTGAATTATGCAGGCACAGCTTTCCTAAGCAGGCATAGCTGAGACAAAGATTAGACTTTAGGGAAAAAAGACTTTCTTCATATGTCTTTTAGATATTAGCAAGTAGAACAATTATTTGATGCATGAAAACTACAAGGCAGATGAATTTCAAATAGCACACAAGCTACAAAATCAATGAACTTCTATGTTTTAATTGTTTGTGCTAGGTTTACATAGGCAATTCACAGGGGAAATGGAAATTAAGAGATTTCTCACTATATTTCATAGAAGGAAGGAAAGAAGAGAGGGCAAAGGGAGGCTGGAAGGGAGGGAGGAAGAACAGAAGCAGGCAGGGAGGGAGAGAAAGAACTTACAGAGGAAGGGAGAAAGGTTGGTAACTATAAAACTCTAAATTTTGCAAAAAGGAGGTACTATTTCAAGTATTTATTTACTTAAATCTTTAAAAGAGAAGGCAGTGTAAATTAGTTGAATGATTTCCAGACATGGTAAAGGCATAGTTCCAAATTTAACCTCTTGTTGGCAGATAGTTCCAAATTGGGTGGCAGTGTCCAAGTCATAGATTCTGGACACTAGCATAGACTAACTGGGTATCTTATCCTGGTGAGGCTCAAACCAGGAGGATCTCACCCATCTTCTCTCTCTCAGATACCAATGTGTCTGCTACAATTTTTGGCAATACTGAGTGTTATAGTTAGGAAACATAACTTTATCAGAAATATACCTCTAGGTCTGGAGGTAGGCTTACTTTCAGAATTTGGTACTTCTAGGGACAGTGCTGAAATGATTTTGTTTAGATTTGTAGTTCATATGATTTGTATACTGATCCAGTTTAGAAGCTTCTGGGGATACATCAATTAATGTTCCCAAGAGAAGACCAGAGAGAACAGTGGTTGGTAATGGGGGGCTGTCCTCATGAAAGTGGGAGTAGTATTGTCCTAATACCACCTCTGCCCTAAAGAAGATAGGCATGCCTCAGCTAAGTCACATTTACTGCTTAAGAGACAAAAGTTGGTGAGTGCTAGAGGAGGAAAACTTGTTCTCCACTCTTGATGCTTTCCTCCATGTGGGGTAGTATCAGTTTTTTCCCTATTCCTGGTCTTATACTTCTGGACTCCTGCTGTCAGGGGTAAAGTGATTGGTCTGATCAAGAGCCTAGAAGAGGAAACTGCTTGTAGAGTCCAGCCCTTCTCTTCCCTTTCCTCTTGGGGGTTCCTATTCTGCTCTGCTCCTTCCTTCCTTCTAGAAGGAAGGTAGGTCTATCCCCAGAGTAGTGCTGCTGGGTGAGAAAACCTATTAAGTTCTGAAGTTTAGTATTAGAAAGCCAACTGGCCCTTACAGATGAGCCATTTCTCCTATGTCAACTTATCATAAAAGTGAATATTTTTCTTTTCTTTTTTTTTTTTTACAGAGACAAAGAGTCAGAGAGAAGGATAGATAGGGACAGACAAACAGGAAGAGAGAGAGATGAGAATCATCAATTTTTTGTTGTGGCACTTTAGTTGTTCATTGATTGCTTTCTCTTATGTGCCTTGACTGTGGGCCTTCAGCAGACTGAGTAACCCCTTGCTCAAGCCAGCGACCTTGGGTTCAAGCTGGTGAGCTTGTGCTCAAGCCAGATGGGCCCGCGCTCAAGCTGGCGAACTCGGGGTCTCAAACCTGGGTCCTCCTCATCCCAGTCTGATGCTCTATCCACTGCGCCACCACCTGGTCAGGCCATAGAAGTGAATTTTTTTATCTCTGCCTGCCCTACTCCTCCATCCTCTATTTCCATTGGTTCAGAACTTGGGCAGGAATAGAATATTATTTATTGGATCCCCTTCAATGCCAACTTATATCTAAAACTTAACCTCTTAAGAATTAAGTTCACTTTTCTGTGTCAGTCTTATCTTCCTAATTATCCCATTACCATAATATTGATAACATAGTTTTACTTCATAAGTTTTTTAGCTCCATTTCTAGTTACTCCCTATGCACACTCTCCACCTCAGTGAAACAAATCTTCTTTCCAGCCTGACCTGTGGTGGTGCACTGGATAAAGCATTGACCTGGAATGCTGAGGTAGCTAGTTCAAAACCCTGGGCTTGCCTGGTCAGGTACATATGAGAAGCAACTGCTACTTCCTCTCTCTCTCTTTCTCTTCTAAAATCAATAAACAAAGTCTTTAAAAATAACTCTTCTTTCTGTTCTCTCCACGCCTGGGTAATAATCCCCACCTATGTAGTCCATACCCCATTTGAAATCTTTTCCTTCCACCATCCATATTTCAATCCTTCTAATATCCAGTCAATTTGTATTTCTAAAAATCTTTCCTGATCAACACTATATAATCTGTTTACTTACTATATGTCATGTCAGTAACTTTTTTGTCCTTTATTTAATTTACTCTCATTCTTTTATTGTTTTAGAACTCCTGTTAATATTTTTAATGTGTTTCCTAAAGAAATCTTAATGACACTCTTGTTTGAAGGCATTATCTTACAGTTGTGTCTAAAGTTCTAGGTAAGCTTTACTGTCCTTTGGACAAACTGAGAGGAGAATCAGGCAATGCAAAAGTATATAGTGAAGGTAGGGGTCCCATCTGGGAAGTGACACAGGGTCTAGTGTATCAGTGCTAACAGAGTGATGAGAGTCAAGACAAAGTCCACTTATGTGAAAATTAACTGGAGGGATAAAGAAGTGGTGGCAAAGCTGTCAAAGATGATGTGACGATACAAGCATTTCATTTCTGCTTCAGTACATCATTTCACCTCAGAGCTGTCATCAGTTTGCCATACACAGTAAGTGACAGACAGTTGTGGCCTGGCACAGCGCTTCAGCACACACAGGACAGGACTCAACAAATACTAATGACCAAATACAAATACTGTCACACAGCATTTGTACTAGATCTCTCTATACATTGAAAAATACATATGCTAATATTTCCAAAGCCCTCCAGGATCCAGCCCTCACCTGTGTGTCCAGTGTCATTGGCCAGTCCTCTTTGCTCCTTCTGTTCCAGCCATAATGAACTATTTGTAAGCTTCAGAAATGTGTCAATTGTTTCAGGTTTCCCTGTTTTTGTTCACATTATTCCCTCTACCTTTCCCTCCCCTGATACCCCTCATTAAGCAGCTTTAAAAAGTATTTCCTGATCCATCTCTAGGTGGAACAGATGATTCCTTCCTCAGTGTTTCCAGTGGACCTTGTTTGAATCCTAGTATAGGATCTGTAACTTTATGAAATTTAGTTGCTTATGTAGCTGCCTTCCCTATTACTACTGTCAACCTTTTGATGCCAGACACTCTATCTCAGGGGTCGGGAACCTTCTTGGCTGAGAGAGCCATGAACGCCACATATTTTAAAATGTAATTCCATGAGAGCCATACAACGACTGTGTACGTTACACATTATCCAATAAAAATTTGGTGTTGTCCCGGAGGACAGCTGTGATTGGCTCCAGCCACCCGCAACCATGAACATGAGTGGTAGGAAATGAATGGATTATAATACATGAGAATGTATTATATATATATATTTTTGAGAATGTTTTATATTTTTAACATTATTTCTTTTATTATTAAAGATTTGTCTGTGAGCCAGATGCAGCCATCAAAAAAGCACATCTGGCTCACGAGCCATAGGTTCCTGACCCCTGCTCTATCTCATTAATCTCTATATTCAGAGTTTACTTAAAACCTGTGTACCTGTATTTAATAGGTATTCAATAAATTTCTATGTAAGACGAACTAAAGTCCTTTTCAATTAAAACTGTAATAGATACCAATTCAATAAATATTTACTGGATCCCAACGACATGCCAAATGGTGCTGGGCCAATGTGGTATATAGTACAATAAGCATTGGTTTTGAAGGAGCAAAATCATAACTCTTTGAAATTTACTAGCTGTTTAATGTTGGGCAAATTAATTAACTTCCTAATCTTCATTATTTTAATCCAAAAAAAATGGAGGAGGTGTTATAAGTATTAAATTAAATAATATATGTATAGTATTAAGTAAAGTGTCCAGGAGTAGCCAACAAGCAGTAAAAAAACAGTTCCTTTTCAAGAAGTCTCAAAGGGTTCATAGATTAGTAAAAGGGTCATAACACAAATAAATAACTGTAATGTAAAATAATGAATGCTTTGTTACTGTAATAACAACAGGTTTTCTGAGAACACAGATGATAAAAGACATTCTGCCAAGAGAGTCTGGAAGAAGGGGACAACAGGAAAGATACAAGATGGAAGACTGGACAGTTGCATTCTTCTCCCCTCTTTCAAACTCAAAGCAAAGAGTAAAGTACCAACCAAGGTACAAAGCTGTGACAAAGAACTAAATATCTTGGAAAGAGAAAAAGGGTTACAGATGGGGGTTCAGTAAAAAAAGAAGCCAGATACAACTGCAAGCAAGTAGGTGTAGAAGGGGTTTGTAGGATGAGATCAGCAGCAATAGGGAGCCATGAGAGCTGTTTAAGCAAAGAAATGACATTAGTAAATCTATAATTCAGAAAGCTGTCTTTGGCAGAATGTGGACTACAGAGTGCAGCAGGGACAGACTAGGGACAGAGAAGGTAGGAACACGCTCACATAAAATTGTGGAATTGCTAAATCTCGATAACAAATTCCAGCTTTATAAAAAGATGAGGCACCAAATGTCAGTATCCATCTAAATACAAGTGCTTTTCAAAGGGACCTACCAAAGTAGAAATGCAAAGGGCTGATGTAATAAACACTTTAAATACCCTTCTGTAAGAATTCTGAAAAGGAGCAATGACATCAAAATGTCCTTGTCTTTTTTTTTTTTTTTTTTTTTTACAGGGACCAAGAGAGAGTCAGAGAGAGGGATATATAGGGACAGACAGACAGAAACAGAGAGAGGTGAGAAGCATCAATCATTAGTTTTTTGTTGCCATGGCAACACCTTAGTTGTTCATTGATTGCTTTCTCACATGTGCCTTGACCGTGGGCCTTCAGCGGACCGAGCACCCCCTTGCTGGAGCCAGCAATCTTGGGTCCAAGCTGGTGAGCTTTTTGCTCAAGCCAGATGGGCCTGCGCTCAAGCAGGCGAGCTTGGGGTCTCAAACCTGGGTCTTCCACAGCCCAGTCCGATGCTCTATCCACTGCGCCACTGCCTGGTCAGGCCTTGTCTTCTTTTTAAGATGAAGATTCTCATTGCCAATACCTTCTTACCTTTGACAGTATCCTGGGGCAACACACGCCCGTGAAGATGAATCTAGACTACATTCAGTGCAAAAACCAAAACCCTAAAAAGAGAGAAAAATCACAATGAGCCACACACTAATAGCAAACGCCATGCCAAGTGGAAGAGCACAAGTTCAGAATTCAGGCAGCCTCATACCAATCCAGGCTTCTCCATCTACCAGCAATTGAATCTCTGGCTAATGGCCTAACCTGTCAAGTCTCAGCTTCCTCATTCAACACTGGGAACAATAACAGCATCTTCCTCAGAGGGATTTTTGGAAGTTAAAATATGTATAAACCACTTAGTACAGGGCAGCACCAACCACATGCTCAATATAGGCAAGTGGTTATTAAGAATGTGAACTGAAATATGAACCACCTGCTGAAGAAACATTAAAACTTACACCATTATTATTTATTTCACTTTGTTTTACTAGAAAAGTACCAAATTGCCCTTTCAACTTCTCCACTTGACATGATGTCTCATAATCAGTTTAGACTGAATACATCCCAAATGACCCTCTTTATCCTCCACCCAGACCTCCTTCTTCATCTCTACTATCTCATTCAAGGGTGCCATCCTCCATCCATTTTCTGGTCAGAACATCAGATTTATCGTGGGTTTTGCATGCTACCCAGGTCCTCTGAGAGTCCATCAACAGATCTTGTCATTTCTGCTTTCACAATATGTATCTCAGATCCACCCACAATTCTTCATTTTTACTGCCATCATCATTTTTTACTTGTGGAGGCCTCTTAACTGGCCTCCCAGAGCATATTCTTGCTCCTCCCCAATCCATTCCCAGATAATGGCTGGAATGGCCTCTTCTTCTTTTTTCTTCTTTTCCAAGTGAGAGGATGGGAGATAGAAAGACTTCCACATGTGCCTCATCGAGACCCACCTGGCAAACCTTGTCTGGGCAGATTATCTGCCCATCTGGGGTCATGCTCGCAATCAAGCTATTTTTAGCACCTGAGGTAGACAGAGGCTTCATGGAGCCATCCTTAGCACCCAGGGTCAATGCACTTGAACCAACTGAGCGATGGCTGGGGGGGGGGGGTTGTTTCTCCTGTGTACTCTGCTCAGGAACTGAACCTGGGACATCCACACGCTGGGCTAACACTCTACCACTGAGCCAACCGACCAGGGCCTGGAATGGCCTCTCCAAAACCAAATCAGATATAGCAAGTTGCTACTAAATGCAGTAAAACATTTATTTCAAGATGGAATGTCTCTTAATATATACTGTATATGAAATACATTTCTATTTACCTGTGAATATACAAATATATCTATATATAAAATGACAGCCATTTATTAACCCTTTTAGTACGAAAATTCAAGTACGTCCTCGTGCCTCCTGACCATCCAGAGTATGATTGATTTATTTTAAAAATGTGTAAGGCAACATTAAAAAAAGGTAAATGTAAAAAAATAAAATAATAAAATAAATTAAAAAAAATAAATAAAAGGTAAATGTATGTTCTTCTTGTTTCCATAAATTGGTTATCAAACAAACATGATTTTAAATTAATAAAACTGTAACTGGAAAAAAAAAACTGTAACTGGAACTAATTTCATTTTTTGAAAAAAACCTACCCGGGGTCAGTGAGCATGAAAAAAACTCACAACTCAAAGGGTTAATAGACATATAGAGATCCCAGGGCAGTCCCTTCATTTTACAATGGCATAAACAAGTGTCAGAAGGATATTCTTCTGCTCAACGTTGGACCTCTGTGTGTGTGTGTGAAGGTGGGCAAAACAATACTGGACAAACCTGGCAGAAATTTATCTGTGGTAAGTATCTACACTGTGTCAGAAAGCCTGCCACTATTTGGAAGTTGGCCTCTTAGTTACACAATCAATGTTTCTGTCCAAGAAAGTGAATTCCATTCCCCATGGCTACAGACTGTCAATTATAGTGTTAGTCCCACATTATGCCACAATGTTTGAGGTAGTACTTCAGTGAAACTTGAAAACATTTTGCTGCCCCCTTATCTGTCATTATCTCTATGTTAGCTTATTTTTTTAACAATGTTTGAATAAATCTCAGATGGAATTGTGCTGTAATGAGTATTAGTAATTATCCCTATCTTCCTACTATACACACTGCTTTCCTGCAATCTTCTGAAAAGCAAATCTGACCTCTGAGTATATCACTCCAAAAATTTACTTGAGCTATTCATTACCTTTTGGGTAAAATACAAGATCTCTCTTAGCTACATCATCACTTCACACTTTTTTAACATGGACCACACAGTTTCCTTGCCCACAATACATGCTCTGATGTCTCTGGGGTCCTGTATCCAATTCCCTTCTACTCCTCTTTTAAGATTTGCCTCAAGTGTTGTCTCCTGAAGTTTTCTGTACCCTTCTTGGCTGCACCAAGTGTTCCTCTTTTGGGGTATACCACATAATACTGATTATATCCATAGGTCTGTTTCCTTCACTCAACAGGAGCTCCTTGACAATAAAAACTATCTCTGCCTTACACATCTTTGAATTTGATACCTGGTAGAAGTTTAATAAACATAAGCTGAACTGAACCCTGATATGATCCCTATAACCCAGTAGTTTAACATGGATGCTTCCTCATAAAATGAGACAAGGGAAAGTGGAGGAAGGTAGCTACAACTTCCAAGATGGGTCTGATCCTCATAGAAAATGTGAAATATGTGGTTATGTGTGCCCCTCAGCACCTCCGAGACAGATTGGATTCTTTAATTATTTGTCAACCACAGACTATTAAGATAACAACCCTAATTTTCAGTTATCTATTCTTAGTTTATGCCCAGGCTAAACAGGACTGCTTCTCTAGACTTATCAGTAATCCAAACTCTGTACCAACTTCATAAAGTAGCTCAATATTATGTATCTTGTTAACAGACAAGCTTAGCACACAGTGGCCAGCTTAGTCCTTTGCCTACTTGGCAGCTGGGCATACAGTGAGAGAAAAGGAGTTAAAGCAGAGGAGAGGCAGGCGAGGGAAACTGGGCAGTGTTCCAAGTACTCTGGAAACCAGCTTCATTACTCTCTCTGCAGGGCTATGAACCTCTGTATCAGATGTACTCATATTCAAGATAAACATAAAATTTAATTCTAAAATCATCATTTGAAATGGTCTAGTTGAAGTTATCTACAGCACTATTTTCCTTCTAAGGTATGAGTAATTGCAGATTCCTTCAAAACATCATTTTGAAATGTTCAGAACTATTTACTGCAACCCTGCTATCGGATCGTGCACAGCTGCAGCAGTAAACTATGTGGGCCACACCAGTTTTCTCTCTTCTCTTGCTGAGCAACCAGGTTAGCCTTGAACTTCACACACGGGTTGAAAAGGTTCAGCGGATCTTGGCCTAAATCAGTCCCTGGGACCTGATAAACTGCAAGTAGATCTCAAGAGTTCCTCCACAGCCGAACACCTAACTAAACTCACCAGACGTGATTAGAACTGAATCTTTCCTAGGGAATATGGCAAGATGAGATAAATACATATTTAATAAATGATATTTACTAATATCACCTCTGATAGGTAGGGTTTAATTTTCAAACATTATTACTTAGAATAATTCTTTTAAATTTAATTTCAATTCTCCTTTCAGAAATTCAACCAATAGGGCCCTGGCTGGGTTGCTAAATGGATAGAGCATCATCCCGACATACCGAGGTCATGGGTTCAATCCCTGGAAGGAGACACATACAAAAAGCAACCAATGAGTACACAACTAAGTGGAATAAATCAATCTCTCTCTCTCTCTCTTCCTCTTTCTCAAATCAATGGAAAAGTAAATAAATAATAAATTCAAGCAATTTAGATAAGGCTTCTTATCTCACTCCACCCTATTATTCCTAGCATTCATCACTGTTTCTCTCTCTAATATCCAGCATTATTTTTGAGGTGCAGTCTATTCAGAACATACTATAAATTTTTAATTGAGTCACAAAAAACTGACAATCCTGACTGACTATGTCACAGGCAACTGGCCTAATTCAAGCATGACATCGGGAAAAGATGTCTTAAGTGAAGCAGCAGATGTGAGAGAGGAGCAAAACACCAGCAAGGAGGCTAGAGAGGCCCTCCCAGGAGGCAACCATGGACCAGGAGGGTACCAAGGTCTAGCTCTATAAACAGCACACCCAGCCCAAGTGGGCAAAAAGGAGCCCCCCCTTTTTTTTTTACAGGTACAGAGAGAGTGTCAGAGAGAGAGATAGATAGGGACAGACAGACAGGAACGGAGAGAGGTGAGAAGCATCAATCATTAGTTTTTCATTGGCGTTGCAACACCATAGTTGTTCATTGATTACTTTCTCACATATGCCTTGACCGTGGGCCTTCAGCAGACCGAGCCACCCCTTGCTGGAGCCAGCGACCTTGGGTCCAAGCTGACGAGCTTTTGCTCAAGCCAGATGGGCCCACGCTCAAGCTGGCGAGCTCGGGGTCTCGAACCTGGGTCTTCCACATCCCAATCCTACACTCCATCCACTGCGCCACTGCCTGGTCAGGCAGGAGCCTATTTAGTTAACACAAAAATAACAAATGCCAAAGGAGCACTACTACAGGCAAATGGGTTTATTCAGCCACCAATACACAAGATCTTTGCAGTTTCAGGTCACTTATACTTCAGTTCAACACTTGAAAATCTGTGAAAATGTTCAAGTCTGTCCATTCCTAAAAAACAGCCCTTTTAATCCTATAACCTTCTCGAGCTTTTTGTGTCCTCCCTCCCCTTTCCTCTCCTAGTCAAGCTTTTTTAAAAAGAAGTTTTTAGTGCCCTAGCCAGGTAGCTCAGTTGGTTAGAGGGTCATCCTAAAACGTCAAGGTTGCAAGTTCAATCCCTGGTCACAGCTCATACAAGAATCAACCAAAGAACACATAAATAAGTAGAACAACAAATTGATATTTCTCTCTGAAAAAAATCATTAAATATAAAGCTGAAAATAAGTTTTTATTTGTCATCTCAATGTCCTTATCTCTCACTTACTTATTAACCATTGCAATTTGTTTCTTTCCCTATCAGTCCCAGTTGCCAAATACAATGGATATTATTTCATTGTTTTTGCTTTAACATTGGCGTTTATAAATCAGAATGACCTGAAATTCTGTCATTTGAAAGCTCCTTTTCCATCTGGATACTAAGGATAATGCAGATCCAGTCACTGGGCCAGAGGCACCTTCTTTTTTTTTTTATTTTTTTTATTTTATTCATTTTAGAGAGGAGACACAGAGTGAGAGAGAGAGAGAGAGAGAAAGAAAGAGAGAAAAGGGGGAGGAGCTGGAAGCATCAACTCCCATATGTACCTTGACCAGACCAGTGCAGGGTTTTGAACTGGCGACCTCAGTGTTCCCAGGTCGACACTTTATCCACTACGCCACCACAGGTCAGGTTCCAGAGGCACCTTCTTTTAGTTCCTGATATCTTAGCTGTGTCTGGGTCCTCGTGTCTCCCTGGGTTTGTAACCAGCCAGAGGTCTTTGTCAATACTGTTGATTTTCAGAGTGCCATCATGGGTAGGGTGGTGCTGGGTAAGGAGCTGCTGCTTCTTTCTGTACATGGAGTTTGGGAAAACAGGGGTTGTGGTGAAAGAACCAAATTCAACTCCTGGCTTCAAGAACTGAGCCTAGTTCTGCTGCCCAAACTAGCATGGAACATGTTTAGTCCCGTTACCCCACAGAAGGGGCCAAATTTATTACTTTTACTACCTCTTACCACTTCTCACCACTCTATTTTGCTGGGTAGGCTTTCTATGCTTGTCCTTTCATTACTGGTATGTTCCTCAGGAGTTCACCCTTCCCTTTTGCTTTTTATTATATATATATATCCTTACCCTCTCTCATCTTTTATTTTTTTAAATATTTTATTTATTGATTTTTTAAAGAGAGAGAGTAGAGAAAGAGAAGGGATGGGCAGGAAGTAGGTGAAGGAAGCATTAACTTGGCCAGGCAAGTCCAGGGTTTTGAACTGGTGACCTCAGCATTCTAGGTTGATGCTTTATCCACTGCACTACCGCAGGTCAGGCTATCCTTTCCCATATTTTGATGAATCCTATATCTCTCCCCAATGCTGACCTTTCTTACAGTCTTCAAAGTCATCTATACAACTACCTAATGTCAATGGCCTTCTCTGACTCATGTTCTACAGGTCCCTAAAACACAACATAACTAAAATTAAAATAATCCTTTCCCGAACAGGGCCCTCCTCCTGTTTCTCTTGGAAATACTACCATCCCACCCCCACCCGCCCAAAAACATCTGGACCATCATCAGCATCTTCCTCTTACCAAACATTTGTATTTCAGTATGTACTTTCTTGCCTATTCCTACTGCCACTGTCTTAGTTCTGACATAGTTTCTCACCAGATTTATTCCAATTGTCTTTTAAAATTAATTGGTTTTCTTACCCTTAAGAATTAACTTTATAAAGTACAAATATGCATTGCTTTTGCAATGTATCTTGTCCATCTTCAAGAAAAAATCCAATTCCCAATGCGTGATTACAAGGGCTGGTACCTGTTCACCTCTCAGCTTCATCTCATAAAACCACACTGCTTTAAGTATTGGTTTCACGTACCTTTGTATATGCTATTCCCACTTGGACTGCCTTCCCACCGACAGAAAAAATTTCTTCTCCATCTTCAAGATGCAGGCTTAGGGGAACCTTTTCTATGAAGTCTTTCTTGATTCCTCTTTCTTGCTAAAGGTGGTATACATGGGTCCTTCCTTTGAGTTAATGACTGTACTTGGTATATATTTCCATTTGGCTTATGTATG